>OX387325.1:17422004-18681636 GCA_947562085.1 Eudonia lacustrata
AGAAACTCTGAGTTCTGCTGTGGGCTGTACGGCGTCTATAGGCTAGATGATTTGATGATGACACAAATAGTGTGCTGAACTCATTATTTCGTTCATTGATATGAATTTAGTTCATTCAGGAAATTCTGTTTCTAGACAACGTACACATTTGCAAATTGCATTGTCAATCGGGTGGATGTATGGTTTACGTTAATTGTATAATAAACAAAACAGCACGTTCACTAAAGCCGGTTTCCTATATTCTATCTATCTGTCTGCCTACTATAGATAAAAATTTGACTTAAGCTCCATACAAATTTTGTCAAATTTCTAACTCCAGTAAGCAAAACAACAGACAGATAGAATATAAGGAACCCGGCATGAGGCAACTAGTTATATAAGATAGAATAGAAGAAAACATTTATTATTGACACAACGCAAATGACTTTACATAATTACAAGGTAAACTTTTATGACTTTTTTACATATAAATTTTACGCAAATTTTGTTGCGAACAAAATACAAATTGAAAAAAGACAAAGTGTTCAAAAGATTCCACGAGCGGGATTTGAACCCGCACCCCATGACATGCCGGGTCAGGTGCACTACCAACTATGCTATCGTGGCTCAATCCAACTCGCCGAAATTAATCAACACTTTATAATCTTACTCTGTAAGCCAAAGGAGCCCTATTCAATGTCGACAACTACGTCATCAACATCCGATCTTAATATTTTTACAAATATTGAAAGATCAGTTAAGAATTAGGCAAGCTATATTTTATGAATATTTACATATAATTTTACGAAAATTTTGTTGCGACAAATTGAAAAAAGACAAGTGTTGAAAAAAAAACGGACAGGCCTTACAGTAGTCGCATATGACGTGTAACATTTGACATTTTACCTAAGTAATAAGCAATTTTAACATTATATTCTGAAAAAAATGGGTCAGGTATTACATCATTTTATAACTATAAAATAAATGCAGTAAATACTCATTAGCAGACATTTGACATATCAAAATGACCTGACCATAGTCAAATGACACAATGTGTCACAATGTGTCACAACGGATAAACATACTTAAAATACTTAAATACATACTTATTATACATAGAAAACACCCAGACCCGAGACAATTTAGAAAAACAATAATTTCTAAATTGACCCGACCGGGGATCGAACCCGGGACCTCAGAGATGGCGACACCATGAAAACCGGTGTACAAACCACCCGACCAAGGAGGTCGTCAAACATGTAGGTAATCGTAAAATCACTAGTGTAGCTATTTATTTAATTTATTTTAAAAAGCATTTTTATTATTAAAAAAAAAGCAGACTGACCATTTTCTACGCATTCGCATTCTACTTTCGTATTCATCACTTTATACGGTTGGCAACTCCGTTTGCGCGGTAACTTAGCGTTATCGATGTTTATTGTGAAGTAAATAGTGTGGCTTATACAAATGCGTGCGCCGTAGTAGGTACGACATTTAACATTATTTCGATGTGCAATGCACTACGAAAAATTTTCGTAGAGTGATTCTTGAGATTTGAATTTGGAATTTATTGGTTTCCTACTTCGTTTGTTTTGTATTTTATTTTTTTTATGTTAAATAAGTTTTTACTTACATCATTAGCATCAGCCCTCCATCGTCTCTCTGCACATGGGTAGATCTTAGTTGTTGAAGATATTTTTAATTTGGTTACCTACCAGGTGACGCGGCATTTTGAAAGGTACCTACCTAACTTACGCGATCACAAGAAGGCTGCGCTGCGCCAGCGCCATCTCGCTCCTGATATTACCTATATACCTACTAAATACCAATATTGTAAAAAAAATATTAATTGTTTATAATTTTATCAATTAATTGTATTTTATTTTACACCAGTATTGAATTATAATAACAGATCAAAATACAAACCAGCAGACACACGGTATAAGTCAAAGTATCCTTGATTTAGATCTGTGACGGACTTGTCCATTGTCGCCGGTTATATTTAAAGCCGTACGCGCTTCTTGCATTCTGCGCCTGCGCACAACATTTTATTTCCCCTCATAGCGCTCGATTAATTAAACGGCCGTAAGGACGATTTGAAAACTGATAAAGCTAAGTACTCAGGGATGTTGCTCACACTGTAAATATTTCTAATAGATAACGGCGCGCCGAGGTAATGAGTAAAACCACTTACAAAATCAATAAAATCAAACAAAGTAAAGGAGGTGCAATAAATAACTCTTAATCTGATTCTCTCAAAAAAAACGAACTACCTTTATAACCGGAGGCGAACAAGTTGCTTAAGCAATTAAAAATGACGTTAACGTTACAATCTTATATTTCCGGATCCGAGGACGAGTTTGAACCGATTTCGTTATAAATTTATATTTGAGTATGTATAGATATGTCACTTTCACAAAATCGCCAATAAAATTGTTAACATTTCGTGCGTTCGAAGCTCGACCGAAGCTTGAGCACACCCTCGCCCGTGCGGTTTTTGTTTATTTGATAGCGGCGGGCGCCGATGCATCGCTAGATTCGCACTGCGCACGCGTGATCCGCAGTCGCTTTGCGGCGCGTGCGACACGCACATTGCACTAACTGAAAGCTCGACACACGATTTCGCACTCGTTTTCGGCGTTACAGTGTACGGTCTGACCTCACCCTTACAGTCCATGTGTTCGATTCGAAGTTTGAATTATACTTCGAATTTTAAAACGTGCCAGTTTCGTGGTGGACTCTTTGTGTGACAAAAGAAGACTTTTAAAAATGTTGTGTGATCTATGGACAATCGATGTTTAGGGGCGTTGCGTAATATTTTACATCGGCTTCCGGGCGTTGACAATGACGTAAAGCCTAGCGCACATAAGTAGGCGTTTAATTCAGTAAAAAAGGTTGTTTTTGAATAAAAAATGCCTTCCACTTGCTCGGCGGAGTGAATAATTTTGTGATACTCTCCTGATTTCGGTTTCAAATTCGATCCCATTTTTCACAATCGCATTG
This sequence comes from Eudonia lacustrata, assembly GCA_947562085.1. Classification (NCBI taxonomy): domain Eukaryota; kingdom Metazoa; phylum Arthropoda; class Insecta; order Lepidoptera; family Crambidae; genus Eudonia; species Eudonia lacustrata. Next base: position 17,424,987 of record OX387325.1, read on the forward strand.
AATTTCAAATATGTCTTTATAAGCGTGGATGTTTATATTTTTATAGACTATATTCCGATGGGTGTCGGCGGAGGTGGTGCTGTGTTATTCATTGTTTGTTGTCGCTAAGCGAATTTGAGAAACGGCTATGGGGTAAGATATTACATTTGTTTTTTTATTGGTTTATATGTGGATAACAACGGGATCATGTTACAAAGGGTAACTTTACCTCTTGATGGACCAGATGATTAGTTTGTATTGGTTTTATTTTAAATACCTATTACACTTAAATAACTTTTAATAATGGTGCAATAGATAAGCGCGAACCCATTTTTTTAAAAAGCGAAAGTGTATAAATTCACATAAGTATTATCTTATACATTATGTATTACATACATTACATTTAAATAAAAGTAAATTAATATTTTTATTTAAAAAAAAAATTTTTTTGACGAATAAAATCTTAAAAATAGTTACAAGAAATCATAAAATTACTAGGTACCTACTATATGATCTCGTATTGTCCGCACCTCTGGTTTTATAATACCTATCTAAATTATCTTTATCCGTTGCCTGTAGTACTTACCTAAATCGTTTTAAAGCGACAGACCCCCAAACATAAATTTTAATTTTGTTACAAATTATTACTAAATCATTAATATAATTTATCTATTTAAAACAAAAAACCAGTTAGTAGGTATACTTTATGTGGCGAGAGATTTTATGATTACCTTGTACATTAAATTTAATTAGATCGAAATTAAAAATTCGTTAGGTTGGTAGTGAAGATTATCCAGTTAGTAGAGTGTGTGTTTAATTAAATCATAATACTGGCTACTATCGTATATAATTAAATTTAAAAAAATAAATATAATGAATAATACTAATTCTAAAGTTTCACTTGAATAAATAATCCCACAGGTACCTGATTAAAAAGTTTGTCTTTTTTTATTATAAATTACGTATTTGATGGGGAGCTCGACGGCGCAGCGGTTAACGCGCCCGGTCTGCGAGTGCTGAGGTTAAGCAACTTTCGCAAAGGCCGGTTATCGGATGGGTGACCAAAAATGTATCATCTCGAGATCCTCCGTGCTTCGGAATGCACGTTAAGCCGTTGATCCCGGCTGCATTAGCAGTCGTTAACAACCACCAACCCGCACTGGGCCCGCGTGGTGGTTTATGGCCCGTTCTCCCTATCCATCCATAGGGAAGGCTCGTGCCCCAGCAGTGGAGACATAAAAATGAGCTGATGATGATGACGTAATTGATACAATGCAGAAAATGGCATATGTATGTATTTGGTAGAGCAAACATGTTTGTCAAACGCAAAACAAATAAAATTTACATAATTCAATAGCTCAAAGCTTTTTACAAATTATCTCTCGCGACTGGATTTTGAATAAAAACATAATTATTTGTTACAAAATATTTAAAAACTTATTTATACTAATTTATAGTAAACTAGCCGTCACCCGCCCGCTTCACTGTGCGAAAATTGGTATAATTAATATTTTATATTTACTATTTTGTATTGTTTGTTTCACAAATAAAATAAAATAAAACAAAATAAATAAAATAAAATTTAAATTTTATATAGCCTATAATTTGCACAATCTCTTGGTCTTACTACACCATCATCAGCTCATTTTATGTCCCCAATGCTGGGGCACGAGCCTTCCCTATAGATGGATAGGGAGAACGGGCCATGAACCACCACGCGGGCCCAGTGCGGATTGGTGGTTGTTAACGACTGCTGATGCAGCCGGGACCAACGGCTTTACGTGCCTTCCGAAGCACGGAGGAGCTCGAGATGATACATTTTTGGTCACCCATCCGATGACAGGTCTTTGCGAAAGTTGCTTAACCTCAGCACTCGCAGACCGGGCGCGTTAACCACTGCGCCATCGAGCTCCTCCTTACTACATACTTACTACAAATGTTTATTAAGATCGGTCAAGCCGTTCTTGAGTTAATAAGAGGACATACAGACAGACAAAAATTTCAAAAATCGTAGAATTGGTGTCAGTAAGTCTTAAAACGAATATTTATCAAAAAATTCGCATATACAGACAGAGCCTACAGATTTATAAAGTAGTAATATATATTAGATAATCATTTATCATTCCAATATCATTGCAATCAAGGTAAAAGTTTATCTATTTTTCGCCAGTTTAAATTTTACTTCCGTTCAAAAATATATAACGCTTGAGGAGTCTGTTTTATCTGAAACTCTCGTAAAATATTATTATAAAAATGTTTCACATGTTGAAGGTTTCTGAACTAAATATTTTAGAACTAACTATAGGTATAATGATTAGCACGATACACTTTAAAGATTTGACAGAAACACAGCAGAGACGCCTTTATGTAAGTATAGTAAATAGCCTATACTGTCACACTACCACTCATAGGCGAAGGCCTCGAAATCAAGCCATCGCTACTTTGATAGGCATAGTACGGAAGACATCATATGATGCCAAGAGCAAAGTAGATATATATACCTTAATATGATACTTTTAAAGTATCATTTACAAACACACAGACGCTTGGTTGCTTTAAAATGGTTTACCACGCTTACCTAATGCGGGTTGTTAATAATCACAAACCCGGGCTTTGCATCGAATAATCTGAAACACGCCACAACCGACCTGTTAAATTTAACCCAGCACCTCCCCTTATCGGGCCGAGCGCTCAGCCACACGGCTACCAAAGCGTTTTTCCAAGCCCGTTATTACTAATAGTTGTAATACTCTAACTGCCGTACTCAGAGACGTCAATTAAGATTTAATGACAATTAAATGTCTTTCCTTCTCTATTTAACACTATACATAAGAAAGTGACAGCAAGAGACTTAATTGTCATTAAAACTTAATTGACGTCTCTGAGAACGGCAGTAAGTTGTCAAAGTAAAACATCAACGTTGAGCTCTATAGATCAACTAAAACTCGTCGAGCTCAACTTGAGAGATCAACAGAACGTCAAATATAGTTCACGTATGTCGCACAATTTTGTTTTATTTTATTTGACTTTCGCTTGAACCTCATAGTTACTATTATGAAAAACTTTTCAGTATCTTCAATTCCTAAGTAGGTTTAACCACAAGTTTCAAATGTGCTAAAGAAATCCTACTTTTCTCGCTTACAGTAGAAAGTTACTGAATAATTCTTTGAAATAAGATACACTTGTAGAACAACTGTTTTTCTATTGATAAACAGGACGGAAAGAACTAATGCCACTATCAAGAAGAACTTATTGAATTACTTTATAAATTTTATATTATATTATATGAGATTTAAAAAACGTGGCAAGGCTTAAAGTATAATGACAAACACGTGGAAGTCAAAAAAAAGCATAAAACTTTTGAATAAGGAATACTTTATCGCGTCCCGAAGGCAAGCGACAAAGGGTCAAGTATCTGATTGAAATTTAAAATAAAAACAATTCGACGTAATTCTCCTTTTCACGTAAATTATATCAAATAGATTTTTAAAAAAGGAAAAAAGGATAATTTTTGTTATTTCTTAAGTATTTTTTTTTGTCTGCAAACGTGTTATTCATTAGTGATTCTGATTTTTTTAAATGCCTAAAAAACAAAAAAATTCACATGATGCGAGCAGCCTTAATACGAAGATGACGTTTTATAAAAAAGGCAGTCTGCGAAGTAGACTGCTTGCTGGTAGGCTAGTTAAGAAATTGGCTATTTGACAAGTAGACCTGGCGCCTGAGCATTTTTTTCTTAGTAAGTCTTACGCATCAGTACTATTTAGTGCAGTTCTTTACTAAGTACGCCGCTTTCTTTGATTAAACTTTAGATTTAAAAGGGCCTTTTGGTCTGTGTTGACTGCGTTCGCGTCCGCAGTGAGCACTGCCGGTCGGTGATGGTGTTTAATAGAATAGAGTACGAGCCAACTCTTGCAAAAGTTATAGCACCTAAGTAACTGTTTGTTATGTCAAGTCATTCTTATTAGCTAATCACAATTTTCAAAGATTTTTGTTTGAATGTCGAATGAAAGGCAGTATGGCGGCAGAATACCTACAAGTCATTAATTTTAACATTCCAACAAATATTTCAATACATTCTCAAATTTTGTTAAATTCTTCAGGGCGATAGTTACGTATCTACCTTTCTTACTAATAAAATATAATTGGTAGCGGATGATTATACTCTGTTTGCCACCAGCCAACCAGCTAGCTTGTTTTAAGTCTAGCCAGGCTTCCACCATCTAATAGTCTTACCATCTTATATAGTGTCTAACAATATCAATAAGCGAACGTGTAAGGGGAGCATTTATACATCACACTGAGCATGCTCACCAAATTTGGTCCAAAACTACAGGCTCGTTACCGAGATAATCAACAAAACATTATCATAATTCACCAAAAAATACACCCTTTCCAAACCCGTATAGCTGTACTACACACACACAAAGATAGCCGTGTGTGTATGAATGTCATACAATGGTTTTTCAATTGTGTGCGGTGCGTGTATCTGTACACTATCTTTTCTTTGACGCTTGCGTGAGTGTTAGTAAAGGATAAAGCATGTTTCATGATGTGCATTATTTTAATTATTTTTTTTTATTTTTTTTTTTTTCATTTTTTTCTTCAAAAGAAATGTTACAGTGGTATTTTGTGCATTACTCTGCCAAACCGTAAAACGGTTTGTCGGCAGCGTTCTCGTGGGCACTTAGTACGTTTTATAGAAAAATATTAACACTAACTTACTAAATAATTACAATAACTCACAGAACATAATTATTGATATTTTCGAGACACCACTTAACCATGTGCCCCTAGTTTGTCAAACTATGGACACATAGTCAAATAATGCCTTCGTAAAATATTCTTTTAGTGAATTGATTCTGTTTGTTAGAAAACATAACTTTGAAAAATCACTATAAAACTGGAGCCCATTTATTTCATTGTATTCAGAATGATGTACAGATACCGCCCTTAAACGTTCGCTTATTGATTTTGTTAGATCATGTAAGTATATAAAGTTTGTTGTTGTGGTGCACCTCTACCTCCGGCCTTATCATTACTTAACATTAAGTGAGATGAAAGCCAATTGTTCACTCGTTAAAAGGATTCTCAAATATGACCGCATTTTTTTCGTAATAATATCAACAGGGATGTCAACAACAACAATCATTAATTGAAATCACGTGTAAAAGTGACATCATAGTTTCTTCTTTCTTTTGTTTTTATACGTATGCCACCTATTGCTATGAAAGAGTATATACTTACCCAACCCAAAATTATTGTTTGTTCTAAATTTGTATAAAAAATATATATTTTTTTAAAATTAAGTTTCCCTTCCCTTAATATTTCTAAAGAAAAAAATTGTATTGACAATTGCTAAAAAGTCTCTCTATTGAATAACCAGTCAACTACCCAATTGACACATAACACTAATCCTAATGTAACACGATGTGGCAGCCATACGACTTCCCCATCATCGCCATTCCCCATCATAAAGTGACATATTAGTGTCATGTGACGTGCATACGGTTGCCAACCATACTTTAAAATTACGTATCTTACGTTATTTTCCATCGGCATACTTTATTCTTTTTAATAAAAATAAAGTATGGAAAATACTTTATTTCCGACTAATGCGTGCGTTTGAACGGAATATTCCTGTTGACTTAATTTCTGAACTAATGAATGATACTCAAACTCAGGTGAAGTGAAACGAAACGCAACGTTTAAATAAATAAGTTTGGAAAATACTTTTTTTTTTCTTCAAATCCTTTTTTGTATACAAATTAGTGATAGATTTACTTTAATTTCCTGAAAAGTAGTTGGCAACCCTAGACGTGCAACCTGTGTACCTACCCAGTGTCGGTTTTATTTGACACTCGATTACGTTGATTAAAATAAAAAAACGAAAGTGTAAAAAGGAAACTGTTTCAATCGAAATAAAAAAAAATGTAATTGGAATAATAAATGAAGTGTTAATTCCGCTAAATCACTCGTTTATCCAGCTTGGATGCAGCACCGCCCTCCTCCCGCCCGCAAAAAATATGCACATGCAGAAGAATCAATGGATGCAAATCAAATCAAATCAAATCAAATATATTTATTTGCATGAAAAGTGGTACAAAAGATCTTACATACATTAATGTTGAGTCGCTCACTATTCACCAGAACTGGCATGCAAATTTAATAATATCTCCACACAATAATTTTTGAAAATTAGGCACCTTCATCGTACCAATAAAGACATTTAATATATTTTATATAAGCCCAATTCCCTATCGTCGTTTTTTACAGTAATCCATAAATTCCTTAATGGAGTAAAAACAGTTCTCAACTAAACAAGTTTAAAATTTTCTTTTAAACGTATTTATGGGCAAAATCTTGAGATCATCCGGCAATCTATTGTAAATATTATTGTCATACGTGAGTCGTAGTTTTTAAAGGAAGAGCAACAAGCACACCAACACCGACGCCCCGGGCACAATACACATCCCGGTCGGCGCTGCGGTACATGCGTAAGTACTGCATTCAAGCTGGATGAACGACTGATTTAGCGAAATTTACACTACATATTATCAATTATATTTTTTTGTATGGATTTTCATAAAGTAACGCCTGATTTCATTAATTAATTCAATCGACAATGATTGTTGCCAACAGACAAATACGTTTTATCTGAGAATTAGACAATTACTCCTTTGTCAATGACAGAGAATGTAAAGGCATATAATTTGATTAAAAGGAGGATAATCTTGTACATTAAGAAGGGTTTTTATTAAATTTTCACGACGACGCTATCAGGTAATATTTAATCGAAAACGCGAAACAAAACACTACCAACCTAAACAAAACACTGCTTACTCAAAGAGGCTTAATCACATGAAAAAGGTGAAGTTCCCCTATCACGTCACAAAAAACTCATTGTATGCGTAGCGCGACAAAAGTCTCTATAAATACCACCCAGTCTGCCAGACTGTCTGCAAGTTGCGTTTTGTATTTCTGTCTGCGCCGGCGCCGATTTGATGTATTTTACTTTATGCACGCCGTTTCAGTGGTGCGTGCGCATTTATTAATAACCTCAAGGATTAGAGGAGTAGATGCCTACTGCGTTTGTCTGCTGGTCGTCTAATTTTGTAGCAAGCGACGGTAAAGGACTTATGTTTGAAGCGACAGGACAGATAGTAGATAGTATGAGAGAAATCGCGGCTTAATCCTCAAAGCTTCGTTAGACCACATGCGTTAGACTACGAGTGAACGAGAGTGCGGCAACAGTGCCGTGACCTTGAATCGACGTACCGAGCTGTACCTACCGGCTAGGGTCGAGTCACACATAGTTAATTTATTATTGTGTGAATTTAGGTGTCTTTTATATTGTAAACTTAAGTACCATGTTATATCTGTCGGCAAAGTAAAAAAGGACAAACTGGGATTATGGTTGTGTGTGTTGAGACATACTCATACACAACAGGTTTTTCCAGACATTTTCAATAGGCACCCACCTATATGCAACCAAACTCGCAATCGTGACACCCAAGCCATGAAAAATACGTGTATACTGATCGGTAGCGCTCAGTGACATACTTGTTATTCTCCGTTACGACAGCAACACGCTGCCCGATCCGCGTTTGCGGGGACACCCCGCGTCATCGCGTACTCCTTTCCTGTGCTTATTTCTGTGTGCTAATGTAGGTAAACTACGAGCTTGTGTGCGTGCGTTTCGGAGCGCTTGTTTGAAGTTGCCGCACTCTCGTTCACTCTGATACAGACGTGAACATATAAATCGAATCGAGCCTATTAGCTATGAGCACAGAACACAAGAAAGTGTGTTCTGTAGCTATGAGTATTAAAAGGAAGAGCTCGGTGGCGCAGTGGTTAACGCGCCCAGCCTGCGAGTGCTGAGGTTTAGGAACTTTTGGATGGGTGATCAAAAATTTATAATCTCTAGATCCTCCGTGCTTTGGAAGGCACGTAAAGCCGTTGGTCTCGGCTGCATTAGCAGTCGTTAACAACCACCAATCTGAACTGGGACCGCGTAGTGGTTTATGGTCCGTTCTCCCTATCCATCTATAGGGGAGGCTCGTGCCCCAGCAGGGGACATAAAAATGAACTGATGATAACGATGCTGAATAACACAATAAAAATATTCCTTATAATAAAAAGTATCTATTTCATCTATCTTTTATTTAACTAACTATGTTGATGTTAAGGCCAACCAACATCAAAAATTGGTCTTAAAGAAAACACTCCTTAGTGGTCATGTTACATTGACGTGACACTGTAAAGGCCACTTTCCGCCAAGACTAAATTGTCATAAAAAATTACAGCTTACTGTATTATATTTCTTTAGATGACCTTAACAACACTTCAGTAACAACATTTAGTAGAAGCATTAAATTAACGTGTACGTCCATTGAGGAGCCGTTCATTCATCAGTCCGAGTGACATTGGCAGTGATAAACATCCACCCGCGAAATTTATTGGCTGCTAAGTATTTTTTAACATGCGAAAAAAATGTTTACTGACAAAAATTTCTAGTTGTTTCAGAAAAACAATAACTAGTAAAAAAAATATATACTGCAATGAAACATCTATATCTATACTACTATTTAAATCTGTAGGCTCTGTGTGTGCTTGCAATTTTACTGACAAATTTTGGGATAAGTATTAATTTTATGACTTACTGACACCAATTCTACGATTTTTGAAATTTTTGTCTGTCTGTCTGTATGTCCTCTTATAACTCAAGAACGGCTTGACCGAACTTGATGACAATTTGTGTGTAGTAAGAACATGAGATTGTGCAAATGATAGGCTATAAAAAAATAAATTTTATTCATAAATTTTCGCACAGCGAAGCGGGCGGGTGACGGCTAGTTTTATATAATTTCAAAAATAATAATTTATTAATTTCTATCTAATTTCGAGAGCTCGTATTCGAAATCATCGTAATCACAGACCTCGAAATACTAATTGTAAATAATACTGAAATTCTTCTATTTATTCTTAGTGTACTTATTTGTTGTTGATTTTGAATTTGAAAATCACTGGTGAGCATCGTTACCTAGGAGATGGGTTTACAGATCCGTGTTTAGATAAAATAGTCACAAAGTTGTAATCAAAGCTATATAAAATCTACCTTTTTATTAATAACCATTTCGTAAACATTTTTAATTTGGCATATATCACAACTGTGGGTTTAACATGAAGGTACATTAAACAACGGGACCAGCGTTAGTAACTAATACAAGTTTCTTCTATGAGATAATACATTACAGAATTTATGTTGACTTTTAGAGAAATTCACTATTCTTACGTTGTCATAAAATGTTATATGAAGGAGCGATCAATCTTCCTGCATTAGGCTTTCACGGCGAAAAGCAACCGTTAAATAGAACCTCATTTGTGGGTACTCGTTAAAAATAAAAATTATAGCCAATATTTTCTCGTGCCAAGGCTTTTGCCGCGACAGAGCGACAGCCTCATTCCGAAAACCGTCTTTTGTTTAAGAAAGCTTGTGATTTAGAGCGATGTTCCTTTGTTTTATTTTGACTGAAGAATGATTGAATGTTAAAGCGAAAGCGCACGCGCTACGCTCAAACGCAATTCCACCACGCGCTGTTAATTAGTTAATGCGCATTGTGGAACATTCATAACCCTTAACGGTTCGTTAAAAGATTTAGCACTTAGTTAAACAGCGCAGCTTATGAACGCAGGCCCGAATGCAAGGAACGATATGAGGAAGGCAAAGACAGGATAAATTCAAATCCTTCGGCTTTTATCATTACCGAGTAAATTAATAAAAGCGCGGGCCCACGGAGAAGCTGCACTACGTCTGCCCTGCCCTAGACCTGCCAGCCGACTAACCGGACTGAGCTAAGCAGGATGTAAAGTGCGAGTTTCATTCGACAATCGTTAACGTTATATTACAGCGCGACAGTGCCTCCTGGCGAGCAGGCGCTGCTTCAATGCCATACTAATTTGCGTTTTCGTAAACGTAATCGAATGAATACGGATAGTAAACAAATCTCACACTAGGCACTCAGACGCTGAGCGTTTCTCTTGCTCGCGCCCCTGTATCACTATGGTCACAAATTCGCAATATTGACTCGCCACCACCGTACCACAATATATGGAGACTGTAGAAGATAAGTTTCTTAAACAGATGTGGTGGTGATATGCAGATTTTTTTTCCCTTCTTATAGCGTGCTATGGTCACATTTCATCAACTGCAAATATTTTGGCAATACATCTAATTATAGCAGAGAATTAAGGCTCTAGCATAAAAAAAAATCAGGATAGTTTTTTTTTACTTTTCCTGACACAAAAATTGAAATATTTTTAAGAGCGGCCTCTCTGTCGGCTTCTTTTAATGAAACTACGGGCACGTGTAAGCGGTGAAGGCATTGCGGCCTCTCTGTTTCGGCTCCTTTGAATTGAAACTACCGAAAGTGCTTTATTTTACTTTTTAATCGAAATGTCTTTTGGCGTTTTTCTTGAAAACTAGCATATTAAAATTTAAGGTATTTTTCATGAAAATAGTTTATAAAGGTATGTTGTTGAATTTATCCTCAAAATATTTGCAGTTGTTAAAATGTGACCTTATATAGCGTGCTCGAGCATCGCACACATAGACAACCTTGCACGGACATAGAATCTTGCAACAGCTAACACTCGACCTGTTGCGAGCTGCTGCGAGCTGTATAAAGCAAGTGTGAAGCTTAACTTTTGCAGCATTATATAGAATATTAGTGGACCCGGCGGACTTCGTACCGCTTTGACAATTTCCATCAAGTGATTAAATTCTCTTTGATTTCCATGACAACAAAAGAAACAAATCATTTGGTATTGGAAAATAAGTTGTCATATTTAGTATATTTATTGTGATTCTCGTGGGAATATCGGGATAAAAAGAATTCTATGTATTATTCCAGATTATAAACTATCTGTATGCCGAATTTCATCCAAATCCATCCATCCGTTACAGCGTGAGAAAGAACAAATATACGAACATACACACAAACTGTTGCATTTGTAATATTATATAGTAGGATCAAATACAGATAATGTCTTTAAGCCTCCTTTTACTCGATCTGGATATTTTAACAGGTTCCCTGTCCCATATATCACATGTGATACATAACAATTGATTATCTATTGTTTTAATTTTTGGACAGCGAAACTGTTAAAGACTCTTTTATAGTCAAAGCTACGTTGCTTTGGAACTAACTATACCGCCTGAACTCCGTCATTCTAAATCACTTTCCACCTTTATATTCAATGTTAGCGCACTTCCTCTATCTCCTTCTTGGATTCTCTAACCAAAGGTTGTCTGGAAGAGATCGCTTGTAGCGATAAGACCGCCTTTGCCCATATACTAGCTTTAAGTTTTTGTTTAACTGTTGTTTTCCTTTTTGTTTTTCATACCTTCTGCAGCGACTTTATTCTGTGACCAGGCGCAGTAAAAACGCGGGCGAGCTTTGAAATCGAACCGCCAGCGCCACCGCGCGCCAGCCGCCTTAAACGTAATGAAAAATAATCAAAACAACGTTAATAGCAGCATTGTTGAGTTTCGACAGATAGATATAGGAGAGCTAGTTCCTTTGAGGATTACCAGTCCATTATGTTCAACTGAAGCCTTTTATCACATGAAACTTTGACACTTTCACTTTGAGAATATCACATTGGAATATTGGGTCATACATTCCTGCCTACCATGCTGCTGGACCTACTCGGGTTTATAATAAAAACTACCTACGACAAAAATCAGGTCATTTACCATTATACCGCGCACATTCACACAAAACTAACGTCTCAACGGAATATATAACAGGGTGTAGCACAAACTAAGTAGTAATTTATTCACTGCATCAAATGCTGAGTGGAGTCCTTTTAAAACACAGTCTGCATAAGTACACAATGTAAATGTGTGTGGTTTATAAATCAAATTATATGTAATTTAATTTCCAAAGTAGATCTAAAGAATCATCGTGGAACTCAATATAGTCAATTTGTGGTCCAAAAAGACAAGCATTAGACACAAGCTCTTCACTTCACTCCGAATCCGAACGCAGTAGCGTCTGCACCTACAAACCTTAACTTAAATTATATATAGAACTCAAAGCCTGTAAACAAAGGTGTTAATTTACACGTACGCTACCAATAAAGAAAGGCCGCTTTGAGTGAAACACTGCTCCCAAGAAACAGCCGAGGTGCTACTTAAAATTATTATGAGGATTTATAGTAACTCAAAAGAACAATGACCACTTGTGAGGGAGCAGGAGTTTATTTAGTGAGCTGTGTTATGAGTTATTGAACTGGGTTTACGCGGAATAAAATAAAATGGAGAATACTAAGTTATGAAGGTAGTGAAAGTACTTTTTTCAGTTCTCTTGCTAAGTTTCTTGCCGGTTCTTTTCAGTATAAGGTCTCCCGTCTAGAGTAGACTTACGAACCGATGGAATAATGACGTTCTTATGAGCTACTAGCGGCCGCTCGCTGTTTCACCCGCGTGGTTCCCGTTCCCGTGGGAATATCGGGATAAAAAGTATTCTATGTATTATTCCAGGTTATAAACTATCTGTATGCCGAATTTCATTCAAAATGAATGGATTTGAATGAAATTCGGCATTATTCCATCGGTTCGTAAGTCTACTCTAGACGGGAGACCTTGTACTGAAAAGAACCGGCAGTTAGTTTTTACGTGAAAGAGTAACAAACATCCATCCATACTTACAAACTCTCGCGTTTATAATATTTAGTAGGATTTGAAGCCTAAGGCCCGATTTTTCAATCCTCAGATAAGTTTTTATCCAACGAATAATACTTATTGTCATTGTGACATATTTTTTAAGGAGAATCTTGTCATTATGTCAAAATTATTCAATGAATAAATTTTAACCGACGATTGAAGAATCAGGCTTAAACTGAATAAATGATTTTGAATTTTGATTTTTCTTTTCTCTACAAGTAAAGAAGCAAAAGGAAAAGTTAATGAAATGAACTCACATTTAAAACAAAACTTTGAAAAATAAGATTTCAGAATGTTGTGTTTGATAATGACATCCTATCTTAATAAATTTTAAAATACCTTATACCTCATCAGCTCATTTTATGTCCCCGCTGCTGGGGCACGAGCCTTCCCTATGGATGGACAGGGAGAACGGGCCATAAACCACCACGCGGGCCCAGTGCGTATTGGTGGTTGTTAACGACTGCTAATGCAGCCGGGACCGCTTTACGTGCCTTCCGAAGCACGGAGGAGCTTGAGATGGAAAATTTTTGGTCACCCATCCGATGACCGGCCTTTGCGAAAGTTGCTTAGCCTCAGCAAACGCAGACTGGGCGCGTTAACCACTGCGCCATCGAGCTCCTCGCGCCATCAAGGTCCTCTTCGAGCTCGACCTTATACAGCTACCAAATACTATGCGATAGGGTTAAAGAAAACTGTGATAGAAAAGTGTGGTTAAAATTAAAAGATTCAAAGTGTATCCGATCTAGATATCTTTTACTATTCTCTTTTACTTTTATCTTTCTAGGTCTCTGTTACTAAGACATAATTATTAACTGCCGTCGTCGAACTTAGGTAATTTGTTGGACAACACTACTTTCCGCCTCGCTGCTTCCCTACGTCTAGGAGCTCCATGTTGTTCTCCCCATCGCTGTCACTGTGGCAAAGTTGTCAACGGCCTCGGACACCACGGCCTGTCTTGCAGCCGTAGTGCGGGCCGCTTAGCCCGGCACGCGAACATTAATGACATCATCCGACGTGCTCTTGTCACCGTCGGCATTCCAGCTGTATTAGAACCCAATGGCTTGGCATGCGACGATGGCAAGAGACCGGACGGATGTCTTTATTTCCATGGAAGGTGGGTAGGCCTTTAGTGTGGGATGCAACTTGTGTCGATACTTTTGCGCCATCCCATCTTCCTAGCACAGCGTGCTGTGCTGGTGCTGCTGCTGCGGCTGCAGAAAACCTCAAGCGGCGAAAGTATAATAACCTTATCGGCAATTATATTTTCGAGCCGTTTGGGGTTGAAACCCTCGGGCCGTGGGGTCCGAGTGCTCATGTTTTGTTTAATGACATCTCCAAACGGCTGGTTGACTCTTCCCATGACCCAAAGGCTGGCTTTTACCTTGGCCAAATGCTAAGCGTTGCCATACAACGAGGCAATGCCGCCAGTCTCTTGGGTACATTACCAGTCGACAGCGACGCGGAGAAATTTTTTGACGCCATATTTTAGTTTAGTAATAGTTTTAGTTACTTAAGTTTCTTATCAAATTATTTGTAAAATATATTATTAACTTTAATTTGTAATGCAATTGTAAATTAAATATTTATATTAGTGAAGTCATGTGCGTCAGGAGCGCATTAGTAGGCCGCAGTGATCATAAATGTAAGTACACAAAGGTTACTAAACCAGTAGGGCTGTGACTTGTTTACTTTGATGTGACGACACAATAGAAATGTTTCATAAAAAAATGCATCAAATTAAAGTTAATTAATATGCTTTAGTAACTCTAAGATCTAAATCGAACACACTTCAAATCGTTTCATTTTTTTTACACCTTTCTGTTACACTTTGTATAAATGCTATAAACACATCAAAAATTACCAGCTGCAATTTAAACACTATTTACAATTAACATGTCTGTTTGGAAACACTTGCATGTTTGAGAATGACGAAATTCCGCGTTTTACTTGATGAGAAACATTTACCGTTAAATGATGATCGAGTTATTATCACACATCAGAAGGTAACAGAGGTGAACCTTCTGAGTGAGATTCTAATTACCCTTCCTTTTAATTATCCTGTTCGACTGAGACCATGTCAGCTTTAGTGGCAGTGACGGCGAGGAATGGCTCTGCTATCTTCTCTTCTCCCTGGTGTCGTTCAAAATCAACTTAATACAATAATGCCACTTACTACGCCGTTACCGTTGTCCCACCTTCATAGTCATTTTTCTTCTGACTTTAGTTATTGAAACATCTAGGCCTATATTCTTTTGGTCCACCAAAATTAAAGGCCCAAAAGTCGATTCTCTTGTTCATACTTCACACCACAATTTGTCTGTTGCAGTGAATTCAGCATTTTCACCGCTCGAATGGCGGCCATCTTGGTTCTCCACGCTGCCGGCGCAGGATTAGCGTCTCCTACCGTGCTGGTCACGATGCCCCAAGCGAGGATAGACAAAGAATGGCTGCCAAATGACAACCAGACTCTTTACACGCTCAAGGAAGGAGAGAGTAAAAGGTACGAATTTAAATACAAATCCCTATAGCAAACAAAGTGTCATCATCATCATCATCATCATCATCATCATCATCATCGTCATCATCATCATCATCATCATCATCATCATAATCATCATCATCATCAGCCTACACTAGTCCACAGTTGGACATAAGCCTCTAGACGTGCACGCCACCGAGCACGATCCGCGGCTACTCTCATCCAGCACTGCCAACCACCTTACGTAGATCGTTGCTCCACCAAGTCTAAGGGTGTTCTACAATAAAGAAAGAAACCAAGTATACAAATGTGTTAATAAAAAACCGGTTAAGTGCGAGTCGGACACGCGCACGAAGGGTTCCGTACCGTTATCTATAAAAACGTCAAAGAAATCATGTCATGTTGTATGGGAGCCACCTTAAATATTTATTTTATTCTGTTTTTTTAGTATTTGTTGTTATAGCGGCAACAGAAATACATCATCTGTGAAAATTTCAACTGTCTAACTATCACAGTTTATGAGATACAGCCTGGCGACAGACGGACAGACAGACGGATGGACGGACGGACGGACGGACAGCGGAGTTTTAGTAATAGGGTTCCTGTTTTACCCTTTGGATACGGAACCCTAATAATGGAACTTAAATACTAAGATACCATTTCGGGTACAGTATAGAAATTGGATGCCTGATATTTGTCCAATTTCTATTCTTGGAGAGCAATTATTTATTGGAGAAATAAATTTAACAAAACTGACAAGCTTAAGAGTGATCTTAAGATGGTCCCAGTTTCCTTTATAAAGTTAACAACCTAAAAATAACATAGTTAAGTAGATAAGATAGTAAGGTCTTAGCAAATTTTATTATTCAATTCAGTAGGCTTAGCCAAAGTAACATTAAGAAAACGATAGCGAAGTTCGAAAAGAATAAAATGTATGGGATTGACATGAGCCGCGCTAAATCACGTGGTCAATCTTATGTCAATCCCATACATTTTATTCTTTTCGAACTTCGCTATCGTTTTCTTAATATTACTTTGGCTACCGCCACTGTTCTTTGATTAATCGCAAATAGTTCTGTGTATATCTGGCTGATATGATAAATAGCTACATCGATGATTGTAACAG
Organism: Eudonia lacustrata; assembly: GCA_947562085.1. Classification (NCBI taxonomy): domain Eukaryota; kingdom Metazoa; phylum Arthropoda; class Insecta; order Lepidoptera; family Crambidae; genus Eudonia; species Eudonia lacustrata. Next base: position 17,441,304 of record OX387325.1, read on the forward strand.
AATTTGCTGGCACAGTTTTTGAACCAATAAATATTTTCTTGACAACTGAGTGAGATCCGCATGTGTGCAATATAGACCGTGTTGCTTCCTGCCAAATATTAGCTCAAGGACAGTTTCAACAGTCAGATAGTTGTAATGAGAATGAGTCGGTAGCAGAACCCAGAGAGGTTATAGTTGAATGTGAGATTAGAGGTCAGTCCCCATAACCACGTTAGACTATTCGTATTAAGTAAGTGAAGCCATTTTCTAACATATAAGATTTTGAAGAGATTACAGCTTAATAATGTGTGAACAGCACAGAGATATTAAAAAATCTTACTACTTATATCAAATTAATTATCAGTCGTTGAGTATTCTAGTATCCGCGGATCGTGCTTAGTGGCGTGCACTTGGAGAGGCCTATGTCCAGCAGTGGACGTGTGTATGCTGATGAAGATGATGATGATGATTCTAGACAAATGGCAATCCACCTTCGGCGTATCGTCATTTATCATTAGGTGTAACCGTAGGCCCTACATAGTATATAGGGTTTTGTTCCCAACATGTAAAATTAATTTCAAACTACCTAATGTAAATTAAACTTTTTTAATTTATTTTCTTTACATTTAATTTCATTTAATTACATTTCATTTTATTTCATTTAATTTCATTAAATTTCAGAACACGTAATATCTATTCGAAGCTTTTGCTACGGGCATAAATTACCAGAGTTAAACTTTTGTACAGTTTTCAGGCTAGCTTACTCATAATAATATTCCGTATTCAAACATTCTAACGTGTAAATGTTTACAAACAATTACAAAGTTACAGAAACATTCCAACTTATAAGAAGAAATCCTTACACAAATAAATCAACTAGCCAATATTATTATGCTTCACAACACGTAAAATGAAACATAGTTGCCTTCTCAGAATCGCGGCTTCAAAAGGTATTGATGATAGAAATGAGGGGAACGAAATAAAGCAACGCGAAGACTTCCTGCAATTGCTTTGGCAAAAGTTTACTTCGATGACTTTGTTACGAACGCCTCATAGCGTTTTCTCGGAATCTTGGCAAACTCTTCTATATCAATCACCCACACACAGTATATAATGTTGAAATAAAACCATATATGTACGGATCTGCACACATTTGTTTTGCAAAATATTTTATGCTGACGTGTTGATCGATACCTTTGCAAGGTTAGGTCACGAGAGACCGACTTTTTATGTCATTATAACGAGCTTAATTTCAATATGTTATACTTAAGAAAACATAGAAAATAACATCATCATCATCATCATCTCAGCCAAATGACGTCCACTGTTGGACAAAGGCCTCCCCCAAGGATCTCCACAACGACCGATTTTATGCTGCTCGCACCCAGCATAAAAACGAAGCGACCAAAAGAATTTTTTTTCTACAAAAAAATAGAAAACTATACAACTTAAAATATAATTTAAATAAGAAAACGAGACAGTTGCATGCGCATGCATCATTGCATAATTTCTTAAACTAGTGGTCGCCCAGTGGTCGAAATTCGACCGTAATTTTATTAATGCTGCACGGATTGTATCATAGGCAATGAAAAATTAAAAAAGATAGAATGTGAGTTTGGATTGGCATCTTAGATTGGCATTGACAGATTTCGGCCGCTCCTCTTGCATTTTTGAAATTTTTATAGGGAGTATATTATGCGTGTGCGTCAAATACATGTTAGTGTGTGTGTGTGTAATGTTTGTTTTATTGATTTAATGTATTTTTATGCATAATTTAAAAAAAATATTAACATTCGGATAACCTTCTCTAAACTATGTGTGCGAAATGTCATACTCCTCCGTCCGCGCAATTTTCGTAAAAAAGGGGTACAAAGTTTTTGCTTTACATATATACATATATAGATTATTGTGGGGGTACATTTTTGAGCAGACCGAAAAAAAATTACTTAGTCGTTTTTTATACTTGCACCACTGTTTCCTAATTCAATATTCACTCACCGTATCAAATATACTCATACTACGATTATACGTTGTATTCCTGTTCTTAATAATATTCTAACACAATTACATCAGCTAACTAGAATCAGGACAATGTATGTAATACGGGTACTGTTGTACTAGGATGATGTATTATTTGGCTCAGTGAATACACGTGTTATGCTGATGAGATGCTCCAATTCGCAACGTCCTTGGACCAGTTACAGTAGCCAATATCACCAGGAAGGTGTTGCGACCCACATTATCACCACTGGCAAAAGTCACTCGGCTGTCAACTGGGAATTTATGGCCGGTATTTAGCTTCCATGTAACTTGTCGCACTGTGTGCAAATATCATGATGATAAAGGAGTTGACGTGTCTATATATGAGTTGTGTTGTATATGAACAGCTAAACAGTTGACTACTGACCTTTTTGATGCAGAACTGTAACTAAAGTTAGTTTTTTTTGAAGTGAAAACTTCTTTAGCGGCGTTGTACACTTTTTTTGTAATGGGTAAAAAATGTTAAATTCGCGTCAGGACACGTGACCTAATCGAAAATTCGTAAGACGGATGGAGAGTAGACAGCCGGCGCGGCGTAAGAGAAGAAGTATCCCCCTCTCTTTCTACGGCGCGGCGAAAATGTATGCCTGCTGTTTCGGCGCTTGCGCGAATGTTCGAGTGCTTTTTAATGAAATATAAATTGTCATGTTTGTGTACGATAGCGCAATAAATAAATATTGTATTCTACCACAAAAATGATAGTACTTTTATACTGATAATTGAAGCAATTCGTGCAAAATTATTCCCTAACCATTCCAAAATATCAAAAATGCACAACGTTAATATTCAAGTTTTCACTTCTGCCGGCACTCCCGGAGTGCAACCCGAGTTTTTTTAATCTTGATTTTTTCTTTATTTTATTGTTTTGACGACCTTTGGTGCTGTAGTTGATTAGTTGGCTGCTTACTTTTTTAAGCCACGTTGTAACTTAAATTAGATCTTTTAATTTATATTATTGTTTTGATGGTTTTTGCTGCTGTGGTTGATTAAGTTTTCGCATCAATACGAGTTGTATGAGAATAATAAGCTACAGTTGAGAGCAATTTTTTTGAAGTCGCATTGTAACTTAAATTGGAGTCTTTCTTCATTAGGGATTTTCCATAACCTTTGTTGCCACGATGCCTTTCTTTTGATAAATTATCCCGCCTACAAAAAAATATTAAATTTAATTACTGGTAGAGCATGGTTTATTTGACGTACGATCACACTGTTTTAAATGTTATATTTAATGTCTTTCTACCTACTGCTGGGCTTAAATCTTCTCTCATGAACATTAGCACATCGGGAGTTTCGGGATGTAGTTTTGACGTGAATGTAGGAATGTATTTATCTGCTAACAAACTTATTAATTTGTTATAATTAATGGTGGTAGTTTAAAAAATAACTATGTAGGTATGTATGCTATGTAGGTATTTTGTTTCAGTTTGGAGTTGAACACAACGTCAATATCACAGACAACAGTATTTATCACAATAAGTCCGTGCACACAAGATTTCCATTGGACCTTGCTTCACGGGAAAACACATGGACAAGGTAATTTTCAACTCTTACCATTTGCTAAAGTTTTATTATTATTATTATAGACAAACAGACAGACTGTTGATTGTAAGCCTGCAAGTCACTAGTCTGGCCTCTCTTCTTAACATCTTGCCTGTTTTTTTATTTGGTTTATGGTTGGTCCTACCTGACACAGCTTCTCCTTTTAAGCTTCCGAAAGTAGATTAAAATAAAGTTGTCTAGTTTGTGTTGATACAACTTCTCCTTTTTTGTCTACTGAAAGAAGATTAAATAAAGTTAGAAACAAAAATAATACTGTCACATTGGTAGAAATATACAGCTCACCGCACTGTGATGTTTTATTCAGGATCATTAACAATGCTGAGAGATTACGTCGGAGGAGAGATGAGGACTTTCTCGATCTTCACATCTTTCCAGGATCGATACGTAATACAGGTACGTACGCATTACTAATGAGACAGTCGAATAAGGAGGCAGAGGAAAAATTGGAGAATCCCTTGGCGGAGTAAATGAAATACAAAATACGTAATTGAACTTTCTTGTTCAATTCAATTTTAAAAGATCTTTATTGACATATTATAACATACGTGATAAAGGTACAATACTAGTGTACATTAACAATCTTAGAATTACCTATGCAAGAACACTGGAAAAATATTCTTTAAGCACTTATTTACACTTGTTAAGAACTTGTAGCTTATCTTATTAAAAAACATCGAAATCCAAATCAATAAAAACAGAAAATAATAAAATCATTAAGAAATAGGTGATTTTGCTGTAAGATTCTATAGATTCAAATCGAATTTATTTGCCAAATTACAATAGGGTGTTTTGTCTAAGATGCTTTATTATCTTCGAGAGTTTTATTAAATATTTTATTTACAATAGAAATTTTATGGGAATGGCAAACTATGATGCTACGACCTCAGAATAATAACTGAAGTTATTGTTCTGATGCTACGACAATGGTGTTCCGTCAATTTTTTGGATTGCAAAGGTCCAGAAGGTCATGCTTAAGCCCAGAAAGAGAAGGGTTAATGTTTTAAATAACTGTTATTTGTAAGAAGTAAGTTAGTTGGTAAGGGGTTATAGGTATATGCTGTAAGGGACAATTTACACGTTAAGTAAGACTGTATTATTTATTTAGAGTTAGTAAAAAAAGTGAAACATGATTATATTTTATATTTTGTAGCCATAATACCTACATCTAATAAATATGTTACTCGGGAGCTGTTGCCGACAAACTGCATTGGTAGTTTGGCAGAGTTGCTAAACTAAAAATGTATTATATTTTTGATATATAATAAATTTGAAAAAAAAATAAGTGAGTCCTCGATAAAATTTACAAAGCATTATTTATTTAGTTATGTGTGCAAACAAACATCGATCCTAGTTTTAATTGCAATTATTGTAATATCGATTTATGTTAATTGTTGTCAAACCTCAGCCCTCGTGACCCAACCCTCGTTTATGACCTTCAGAGGAGTCGGTGTAGCTGAAAACCAGCGCTGTCAGGGGTCATATCTCACGACAGCACAAGCTTAGCCACTTGCAGTTCCTTTCGTTTTTTTTATGTCTAGTTATAACTTATAGTTTTTTTCTGTGTTTTGGAAGCAATAAACTTTTTTTTAAATCAATTTTTAACCCTTGACCTTAAGATACTTTATTCAAATTATACCCACAATTACTGCCGATCGAAGTACTACTGGTGGCATTCATACAAACTAAATATAATATTAATGCAATTTTTTCATGTGTCCCAAGTGTCCACACCATATGCCGGCACACTTGGGAATAAATATCACAGACTGTCAAAGTTCAATAATTTATAGTTTCAATCAGGCTACCCTTTCATGATACGCAGACCAGCGGCCCAATTCTGCTATTTATTTTTTGCTGAAACGCATCTGAAACGCTTTAGTTACACCATTTTCGTATTCTGCTAGCTAAACGCTACAGAAACGCAACCGAACCGCAACCGAACCGCAACGTTGTAGTATTCCACTAACAAAAACGTAACGCGAACCATTCGGTTCAACTAATGTTCGGTATTCTACTAACCATTTCATCTCATGGCGGCCGAAACGTTACGATACCGCTTTGGTTTACCTGTCAAAAGTAGCGGTTTTACATGAGCTGCCATTTAGTAGCTTTTGTGTTAAAAATTTATTAGAAAAGTGCTGTTTTATCACAATTTAAGTGCTTATTCAATATACTTAATAAGGTTTGCGTATTCAAATGTTATAAGTTACTGTGAAAAACTTATTTTCTACATAATTCAATGCCCTCCTACACACCTAACCTTTCTTTGATTTTTGTAGAAATAAGGCATGTCTTCTTATCTAGCTTGGGATATGATGTTAAGAGGGCATATTGTGGATCTTGCCCGAGCTAGAAGACGCAGAAGGAGTCATCGTAATTTACGATTGAGCGGAAAAGCATTTGAAATGACTAATAGAGAGTTTATAAAAACGTATAGGCTCTCAAAGGACATCACGAGAAATTTAATTTCTGAATTGCGACCATTTTTCCCTCCGACCCTCCGCAGTGATGCCATAAGCGTAGAAGATAAGGTAGGACCATTCATCTATCGTAATTTTCCATGATCCTCCATCCACATGATAGAATTAATTCGTTACTTTTCATGCACACAAATATTTGTGTTTATGCGGGTATCGAACCCGCAAACTCTTTTTATATTTCTGCATTGCATGTTATTTTAGTCAACTTTTTCTTTAGGTGTTAACAGCTTTAGCATTTTTTGCCACTGGATCATACCAAACACTAGCAGGCCAATGTAGAGTGCTCAATGTTTCCCAACCTACAGTGTGTAGGGCAATCAAGCAGGTTGTAGCAGCATTAAATCAGAACGTGATTTTAAATAAGTATATAATCTTCCCTCTAAGTCGAGCTGGCCGAGACCGATTAAAGACTGAGTAAGGATACCTACGTATTCACAAAATTTTAATGATTCATGCAAATAAGAAAAGTATTTTTGGGTAATTAACTCTAAAATTTATTTGCAGGTTTTATAGAAAATTTAAGATTCCAGGAGTTGTCGGATGCGTAGATGGAACTCATATAGCGATACTTAAACCAATTGAAAATGAAGAGAGATTTATAAATCGAAAGGGTTATCACTCTTTGAATGTTCAGATTGTAATAGTTTGTTTAACGATTTGATTAGGTACATTGATAATATAAATTTAATAAGAGCTTGTAATAAGTACATTATATATTCATGTTTCAGATTTGCGATTCAAACCTACAAATATTAAGTGTTGATGCTAGCCACCCTGGGTCAACACATGATAGCGTAATTTGGAATGATCACCCTCTACGCCATTACATACAGAGACAACTAACCTTGGGTGAAAGTTTTCATTTGTTAGGTTTGTCCGTTATTGCTACCTATAATAATATATAGTTATTTAAAAGAAATTTCAAAGTTAAATCTACCTATTTTATTATTGGACAGGAGACTCAGGTTATCCACTCAGATCCAGCATGATGACACCGATATTAAATGCAGCACCGGGTACACCCGAGGCATATTATTATGAGCTTCATGTTTGCGCTCGAAATTGTGTGGACCGATGTATTGGAGTTTTGAAAGCTCGATTTAGGTGAGTATGATAAATATTCTTTCCATCAACAAATAATTATGTAATTTGAAATATAAGTCACATAATGAAACTGCAACATTTTTCTCAAAATTTATATTTGTTTTCATTTTAAACTGAAATTAATAGCACTAACAATAACAGAAATAAACTAAGCAAATATAAACATTCAAAAAACTAAAGGCATTACCAGTAGAAATATAGATAGATAATTATTTATTTTTTTCTGAATTTTGTGTCATAAATGTAATTATTATTTTATTTTTTTATATTGTACGCCTGGCAAGGCAAGACATGTTAAAATTAATACAATGTATTTTTTCTACCAAAGTTCCATGTAACGAATGACACATGTTCTTACAAATAAATTATCTTTATCTTTAAATAGGCAGCATTGCAATTGCAATAAGTAAGTAGGTACCTACTTAAACACAACTATTCTAAATATTATTTTAAGTATATCAAAAGTCAACTTCTATTTTTCTAGTTCTTTAAAAATCACAGATACACAATTTGAATCAGTCTTACAACAAAGAATCAAATATCAGACAATTCTAAACTAAATTTATATCTAATTTAAATAATTACTAATATATTTTTAAATAAGCTATTTTAATGTTTTGTTGTAGATGCCTTTTGTCTGCTCGTGTACTCCACTATGATCCCGTCTCTGCTGCACGCATAGTGAATGCATGTTGTGTTTTGCACAACATAGCAAACCAAGCACACTTGGACATTCATCCATTGTCTCAAGAGGAATTAGCAGCAGAAATTGGTCGAAATGTTGACATGCGCGGTGTTCTTACAGATAGCAATAGACGTCAAAATCAAGATCTTTTGGAAGGCAGGGCGGTGCAACAAGCCCTTGTAAACCGTCTGTGGGAAGAGAAACAAAGACGTAATAGTTTATTAAGGGCAGCGTAATAATGTTTAAAAGTTAGATAATAACTAGCTGCCACCCGCAGTTTTACCCGCGTTTCCTGTTTCTGAGGGAATATCAACACAAAAGGTTTAGGTCCTTCTTAAAGGTCTAATATATTTTATTAAAATTGGTTCAGACAGACATAGTTAATTTTTCATTTATATTTTTATTTAATATTATTAGGGATAATTTTAATTAAATATATATGAAACTTACACAAAAAGTCCTTTTATTTGCAAAGTTCATAATTATCAAAGCTTATCTGCCAGTCTATTAATAGCCTGTACTATCTCCTTCAGAGCCTCGACCTTACTTTTTTCTACTTCAAGTCTCTTCTCCTCAAATTGAATTTTTAACTCCTCCAGCCTCACAAATGCAGCCCGTGACTCCTCCATTGCACTTTCAGCCTGTTGTACTAAAATAGAAAAAAATAATTGTCTACAGAAAATAATTATCAACAACATTCATTTCTCTGTAATAACCATATGAGTATAAGTATATTATGCGATTTGAGTATGAGTATAGTATATATTTTGTTCTACGAATAAATAAGAATATTATTATCAGTTCAACCGTTTCATTCTATCAAAGCATTACAATTATAGCTTTACCTAGTAGGACTTTATTTTATAAAGTTTAAATACTTACTGCATTAATTTAGATGGATGAAAAAAAAAACAATACTAAAAAATATTCTTCAGACTTACAGCAAAAGTAGAGCTGTGCTATGTAGTGAAATGTATGTAAATGTAAATGTTGTTAAAAGTAATAACTTACATAATCTGATTTTCTTCAACATGATCTTCTTGTGAAGCTTCTGGTGCTTCTGAAGAAGCAACATTCTATAAAAAGAAAACAAATAAAATATATTTTTAGTACACTTCTGAACTGTAATAAATAGTAATAACTTATTATATACTACAATTATAAAATGTAAAGGTTGCATATTTATGACTTAAAACAACTAAGTATACCAATTTTGTTTAAATTTGGTACACTTATTTTGTTAGTAACTATTTCATTCTCACAAATGTTACCTATTTTTCAATAATTATTATATTATTATAATATTTTCAATAGTTATTATAATTATTTCAAATATGCATTACCTGGGTTTCAAAGGGATTTTGTTGAACACCCTGCAATGGAGTTACAACATCCCTGCCAAGAGTAGCTGCCACTCTATCCTCAATAGGGCTCATCGCGATTTCCATTGAGGGTCCTCCTCCAGTCCCACTTATGCTTCTACTGATGGAGCGCAACTTGGCTTTAACTCTACCCTTAACATCATTCCAATACTGAAATAAAATATATAATTAATATAAAACCAAAATATAAGTATTGATTTGTTATATGAATATTATTTCAAATAAATTTATTTTGAAAATCATACTAGAACTCGATTACAATTACAAACACAACAAAAAATGGGGTGCTTTAGTAATCGGCGGCAGTCGTAGAGGGTACGGGAGGGGGGAGAGGGTTAGGGGGGTAGGGGTGTGCCTTCTTAAATGGGGGAGACGCGGAAACCCATAGTTTTTTTATCTGCCATTTCTTATCAAGTAATCAATCACTACAAAAAACCTTTGACTTAAGTAGTTGTTTTTTTTTTCTTTATGCTCCCTCCTTCCGTTTGGCCCTCGCTACGCTGCGCTTTGCTCGGGAAAAAAAAAATTTTACTTAACCTATCCAACAGCACAAAATACCCAACAGATTTCGTAACTTCAAACACGTGTAAAAAAAAACCACGCATCTCCGCGGGGGGGGGGGGGGGGTGTCGATTGAAAGGGGTAATTAACCCCAATAAAAACCAACCCTTATCAATTCCTAATTCCTGCCGCCGATTACTAAAGCCAACCCCAAAAAAGAATTATCCAAATAGGTGCAGCCGTTCTGAATTGATGCGCGTACAAAAATTTGTTGTGGCAATTGATTTTTATTATTAATATAGATATGAATATAAAGAAGGTCACATAATCTATTATTTATGGAGTTTTATACTAACACGACTCCATTCTTTTGGATTTCTGAATGTGCCCTCAGCATTACAAATTGTGGCACACTCATTCCAAAGACGCGACGCCAGTGCCCGAGCTTCTTTGCTCTGTACACGACCAAGAGCTAGGTCTTTATGGGCCTCCATGAACTCCACGAGTAACTCCAACTGGCGGACAGAAGTAAATCTTCTGCCACCAGTATTTTGTTCAGCCGAAGAGTCCAGTGACATTTTGATCTACGGCAGACAAGCATCAAGCATTTTATTTCAGCCACCAATCATTAATGAAATATTATTAAATAAATTTAATTTCAAAGAAACTTACCTACTAAATTTTTAAGTTATTCAGAAAGAAAACCAAACGTACCTACAAACTTTTCAAAACTTTTGTAACAGCTGTCAAAAATTATCAGTTTTTTTTTAATAGCAAAAAGGTCTAACGCAATACAGACATAAACTATTGAAAAAGGAGCAATGGACGAGCAACTAGCTAATCATATAATTTTTTTTCCTTGTAACACTATATAGCCGTTTTTAAACCAACTGGTTGCGTTTCGTGTGCGTTTCCGTTTCATATGCTATGTTAGTAGAATATCATTTTGTATTAAAACCGCAAACGGAACCAAACCGAACCGATGCCGATCTGTTTAGGAAAATAAATAGCAGAATTGGGCCGCAGATCAAATCAGTAAGAATTTTATTTATTTATTTATTTATTTGATAAGATACACCATCGACAATATCATTTTACACAGTAATAAATGTAAATACTCCTAAGTAGACTATTTTTAATGACATGCCTTTACAGGCGTATACAGCCTTCAAAAATTGGGTTGCAACCAATAAAAAAAAAGGTTATAAACTAAAACTAATAAATAAATATATAATTTAAAAAAAAATTGAATTAATCTCACCAAGAAAAAAGGGGACAAAAACGACTTCTTTAAGTAGGTAGTAAATTTAACATTGCCACACGAATCGAAAGCAAAGGGTACAGAATCTTCTGAATCGCCTAAAGCCTAAACACAAGAATACGGCAGACTAAATTTTGTTTTTTATTCAAGCTGTCGACGTCACAAGGAGGGTCAGCCGCAATCAGCGTGAGAGGGGAGGCAACGAAACTGGTGCGGCTTCGACTGCGTACCAGATCTAGGCAGAGGCTAGTTGCTAACTGGGACCCTAGGTAAGTAAAAAGTAGTTTTTCTTTTTCGACTGAGTCGACAAACAAGAATAGAACAACGGTGTTAACATTGTAGTTTATTAAAATTTGTATGCTCGTGAGACTGACAGTAGAGGCTCTGATTTGATTGTTTAAGACTACATACCTATCATTCCTGTGTTTCACAAACTAAATAAATTTGAACTTGAATATTTTCAACATTATCTAAGACTATGTTGATAAATGAATAGTAGGTACAATTCTAATTAAAACATAATTTTGATGATTAGAATCGGTAGATATTATTTTGATCAAATATAAGTATTCCAAGCTCCTTATGGCTTCAGAAGACTGGTTCTATCAGTAGGGTGGAATATGGTTGTGTTATTATTATGGTTACTAGTGTTCGCCCAGTGGTCGAAATTCGACAGTAATTTTATTAAGGCTGCACGGATTGTATCCTAAGCAATGAAAAATTTAAAAAGATAGAATGTGAGTTTGGATTGGCATTGACAGATTTAGGCCGCTCTTCTTCCATTTTTGAAATTTTTGAAAAGACGCGAAATGTGTGTTTCAAATACATGGTAGTGTGTGTAATGTTTGTTTTATTGATTTAATGTATTATTATGCATAATTTAAAAAAATATTAACATTCGGATAACCTTCTCATATATAAACTATAAGTGTGCAAAATTTCATACTCCTCCGTCCGCGCAATTTTCGTAAAAAAGGGGTACAAAGTTTTTGCTTGACATATTAATTTATAGATTACTTACTATTTACTACAAAATGAGGCATTCATTTTGGTCCGGATCTGGGACAATCACATACATGCTACTTTTGGTACATTTGACGTACAGCGGGAGCTTAAACTGCTTGTCCAGTCCAGTCATATCCAGTGCGCCAGCGCAACGTATAATATCTCAATAAAAAGCTGTACCAAAGCCTCGGCACAGATAACCATAAACTCCAGCTAATAAATCAGATATGTCACCGATCGTCACATGGTATAAGTCGAATGTATGATGTAGACAAGATTGGGTCGGCATATAAGTCCAGCTAGTGACTTCGTGATAAATGGCTTTAATTATTTTTACATAGAGACTGTGCTATATATTTAGTTTATTTTTATTTATTACCTATATTTATTTTGCTACACTATCTTTCTAAGGTAGATATCATTATTAGCTTCTAATATTTTAATACTTTACGCCTAAATAAATGGCTCACTGAATATCTGTACTTGTAATATTAAGGGTGCGCCGTCCATAAGTGACAAGTGTCATATGTTTTATTTGAAATGTCGTCGTCCATATTTATTTGATGCCGCGCGGCCATACTAATTTTGTATGGGGAATTTAAGGTGCTTAATAAAAAATAATTATTTAAATAACCACTTGATGAATCGAAAATGTAGTCTAGCAATTTGTAGTTTATCCATTGACGATTGTTTTGACAAAATCAGAGGTACAATAATTTAGATAAACTATAAGAAATCTACTAAACGCCGCCACTCGTTTTCATGATATTTGCTCAACTTTAAATGATATTGTAGAAAAAACTATAGCGTGTTATGAATTTATGGTTCTGACAAATTGTAAACACGTTCCCTATGATACTAAATAAATATTTTGTTCATTTAATACGATAGGATTTTCAATTATATCTACTTAACCGTAACTGCATTTTTGGCATTTTTTTGTCGGCGCACCCTTAAGAAGCAAATCATTTATGAGTTTCGTTGTATTACCATGTGTGTGACTTTGCTGATACTCGTATCCAATGAAATATTCATTACCTTTGTATAAAGAGCGTGAAGTTGGAACGTCTATCTTATGCAAAAAGTATTTCTTTGTATCCTTGGTATAAGTAGTCGTATATTCTAGCTCATGTAAATGTTTGTTTACATAAGTATTTGGAAGGAGAGACAAAGATTAAACGGGTATATAATGAAAGAGATAGGGTAACTGAGTGAAGTATTAGGTACGTTAAGGAAACCATATTGTAACTTCAGCGGGAGATATATTTTTCGTTTAACCGAATATTATTTCTGCTAGTTGCTCACCCTTTTTCCTTTGAAAGACTTAAACTGTCGCACGGTGATTGTTTTCTCCGATCGGTCTTACAAAAACTGTACTCCTGAAGTTATTAATAACTAGCGGCCGCTCGCGGTTTCACCCGCGTGGTTCCCGTTCCCGTGAATATCTGGATAAGAGAGAGAGAGAGAGAGAGAGAGAAACATTTATTGACCACACACACACATGCATAAAACATAACAATAAAAACAAACAAAAGGTCAATCAGAACCCCGCCTCAACTTGTGTTGTTGCGAACGAAGCATGTCGCAACAACGCTGGTATTCTGGCGGAGCCTGTCGCCGCGCCGGTGCGCGGTGCAGAACAATATAATTTGGACAACGTATATTACAAACAAACAAACAAAAGAGAGAAAAAATAAAAATTAAAAAAAACAAGCGCTGGCAGAAAGACCAAAACTCCTTAGCCTTTAGGGGTTTAAGCAAATAAAAACAACTGTCAATTCGAGACAAAAGAAAAGGAATGTTGCTAATCCGCCAACACTTTGCTAAATATTCTACAGTTCTACCTACCCAGTTTGTGATATTTTCTAATTATTGCTACAACAAGGCGCCACGCGGCGCCATTTATGCCACGTCATATAATTATATCGGATCAAAAGTATCCTTTGTGTTATTCCAGGTTATAAACTATCTGTATGTCGAATTTCATCCGAATCCATTCATCCGTTGCAGCGTGAAGAAGTAACAGATATACGAATATACATACACACAAACTTTCGCATTTATAATATTAGTAGGATTATAGAATCTTACCTTTTTCTAATTAATCATAATTTTTTATACCACAAAAAGGCGTTACGATAAACGGCCCGCCAGGATGGTTTGTGAATACTATAAGTCACTCACGCGTTGCAGATCCTATAAAACCAATTCACGCTCTTAATTCTGAATTAAAAATAATTCTGTCAATTATACTTTTTGTGGGACTGCGCTATCGATCACGAACACTCGATTAAATTAATTGATCAAGTGACATACTATTATCTGTGATACGTGCAACCTTTTCGAATGGCTCACCAGGGTGCCTAGTTCCAGTTTTCTTTGCCGATTTGTATGGCATTGAAGAGCTTGATGGCGCAGCGGTTAACGCACCCGGTCTACAATTGCTGAAGTTAAAAACCTTCGCATAGGCCGGTCATCGGATGGGTGACCAAAAATGTATCAACTCGAGCTCCTCCGTGCTTCGGAAGGCACGTGAAGCCGTTGGTCCCGGCTGCATTAATAGTTGTTAACGACCGTTTAACAGCTTCTGTGGTTTATTAGTGAAGATCACCGGATTAGAGGTCCCGGGTTCGACTCCCAGCGGGGGTAGGGTTTGTTTGTCCACCTGGCCAGCTACCACCATCTTATCTAAATATGTCGCCTTAGCGTCAATGTTTGTAGCATTGTTGTGTTCCGACAGCTAGAGATAAGATAGCCAGTGCCACAGTAATTGAGGATTCCGGGTGAAGTGCGCTTCCACCTTAGGCATTATCATCACTGAACATCAGGTGAGATGAAAGCCAGGTTTTTGATATAAAGATTGCTGATTGCCTCAAACGGCATTTTCAGCGTCACCGGGCTTTTTGGGGGCCGCGAGGTACGTAAAGAATACCTAAAGCCGTGTGAAACGAATCATCTGAAAAGGTTTTCTAGAGGGAACGGCATCGCACACTTAAAAGTGCGCATCCCCGTGCCCTACTAGATTCTCCGAAGGGTTCGGATCGGATCGGGGAGCGGAACCACTCGAGGGCGCCTCTAAAGGCTCGGACCTCGGCTCGGGTAGACCAGGCCGTGGAGGAGGAGAGAAGCGCCCAGGTCTGTACCTGTATAGAGCGCGTGTAAACCGGTTCTACGTACCCTTATGTTGTCCGAGTACGGTGTCTTGGGCCTAAACTAGTGTGCATGTTTAGTGTATTCTGTAAATGTATGGCATTTAGAGGATCGGGCGGGGTGAAAGTCAAGTGCTTACCCGTATATATATAAAAAATACTCCAATCCGCACTGGGCCCGCGTGGTGGTTTATTGCCCGTTCTCCCTATCCATCCATAGGAAAGGCTCGTGCCACAGCAGTGGGGACATAACATGAGCTGGTGACGATGATGATGAAGCAGCGCCTCATAGCGACAAACGAGGAGAATCAAAATTTTAATTTTTACTTGTTGTCGCCCGCGACTTCGATCGCAAAGACTACACTATCCCACAGGAACCTGTTGCCGTGATAAAAAGTATCAAATGTCCTAGTTCGGGTTATGGTCTGTCTATGTGCAAAGTTTCATCCAAATCTGTTTAGCCGTTCTCGAGTTTTGCGCTTAGCAACATTTATTTTTATTTATATAGATTACTGTGATATCGAATGGCAAATGAAACTCGTGCCTACTAGGCACCCATTTTTCATATAGCATCACACAGCATTCCGAAACATACCTAATACCGTTGGCGGTGCCAAGAAAAAAGGGCTAAGATCATAAAATAACGGAGATCCAGGCTTACCGTACATCAAAGATCTTGGCGGCAACTTTTTATCGCGTTTATTGATATATCTGAAGGGAATCTAGTGCGATATGTACGGGAAACGATTTTATGTTTTTATCGAAGACATTGCTGGGAAAACGCCATCTTAGCTGACATGTGATATGGGGTTCTGTTAGCGGACTTTTTATGGGCTGTCTATAACGGGATGTCATGGCCTTTATTTTACCTGGTGTTACGTGATGATAAGGCTTTGTTATTAATAGATATGGGGGACTTCTTAGCGAGAAACTGAGAAGTTATAATAAGAAATCCTACTAATATTATAAATGCGAAAGTTTGTGTGTAAGTTCGTATATTTGTTGCTTCTTCACGCTGCAACGGATGGATGGATTTAGATGAAATTCGGCATCATCATCATCATCATCGGCCTATATTAGTCCTCTGCTGGACATAGGCCTCCCCTAATGAGCGACATAGCGCCCTACAGAAATTCGGCATACAGATAGTTTATTACCTGGAATAACACATAGGATACTTTTATTCAGATATTCCCACGGGAACGGGAACCACGCGAATTTTGTCACTGCTTTTTTTTATTTTTGAGTGCTAATAGCGGCTCAGTGCGCTATCTATCCAACGGTTATTGCAACCGATGGCTATGAAATGTTGTTGGATTATAAACCGTTAAGTTTTCGTGAACACACATTAAGTGTTGGGTTTGCAATGTTATTTTGCTACCCCGTGAATGTCATTAGTCAAAGTCAAAAGTCAAAGTTAAAAGTAAAAGTCAAAATTCGAAGTCTAAAGTCAAAGTCAAAAGTCAAAGTCAAATTGTTTATTCAGTAAGCTATTATAGGCACATATTGACGACAAAACCAAATAAAATTTAGTTTAACTAAACAAATAAATCTACCACCAGTTCTATTTTTGTGATTGCCTTCGACCAAGAAGAGCTGGCAAGAAAGCTGGCAAGTCACTATTACAACGTCATGCTGATTTGCTAATGCAAAATGTTTTTAATACAAAATGATTATAATGAGACCGATGCTCATATCTCAAATGGGCACGAGTCAATTCCGACCTCTTTTTACTATTTAAAACAGACAAATCAATCTGGTTATGAATATTTTAATGCAACAAAAAAATGCCTATTACAAAAATGTGGACATAGTTGAAGGAGGACCGAGTGTAAAACTACCTAGGGCGGGCATACACGGGCTGCTCGAGCAGTTATATAGCCAGTTTCTCCTGATCCAATTCGAATCCCTCGGAGAATCTAGTGGGGCACGGGGACACGCACCAGTGCGCGATGCCGTTCATTCTAGAAAGCCTCTGACAGTGCTTCAATTCGCACGCCTTTAAGAAAAAAAAACAGCCCGGTGAAGCTGAAAATGCCGTCTGAGGCATCAGAAAACACTCTAAAATTAAAAAAGTTAGCCAGTCATCGAAATACACGGACCGCTCGTCGTCATAGTCAACAGCTTGAAGCCGCTATTGGTAACTGCTTCAGCAGTCGGTTTCAACTGCTAAGGCAGACAGAATTAATGAATGAATGAAATCCTCGCTCGCACAACTAACTGACCCATCTCATATATTTTTTTTTTTTCGGTACTAACGTGTTCTGCTCTTAGTTTACAAACTTATCTTACTTAACACTGTAACTTATTGTATACAGAACTAAACATAGTCATGAATGGATTCGCTTGTTACCGTGCTTGTTCCACGGTGAGGAGCGCTCTCATTATTTTGGACTGCATCCGCTGCTTACCATCAGGCAGGATCAAAGGATCAGAATCAAACTTTCCTACACTCACACTAATTATCTAGCCCAAGAGAAGCTTCGTTATGAAACTCGTTAAATGGTTACTATACTAGACAACGGAGTAACCTTAAAATACTTAAATATAGGCAGAATGTGGTCACTATGAAAAGCCAATATAAAAAAAATATAAAAAAGTTGTACGTGTATTTTGTTGAGCCACTTCACTACTATTATGGTATACAGATTGACTTTTATATCACCGTCCAAAAAGTCATCAAAGAAGGTTTGGACGGTGATAAAAAAGTGACCCTGTTTATTAAAAATACCAAGAGATAGGACAGTTAGCTGTGCGACAGATGAAAAATCTTTAAGAATGAAAAAATTCATAAACATAGCCCCATAACACTATATAAACAGAGGTCAGTGTATGCCTGGCAACTGCTTGACCGCACGATGAAATGACATCGTGCTGGTGACCTCTCGAAGCAGTCGCAACCACAGAAGAAAGATTATTCGCAACTGCTTGAGCGGTGCCATGTTTGTATGTAAATAGAAGACAGTATAGTTCACCATGCAGTCGCGGTTTAAATTAGCCGATCCTGATTGCTTCAAGCTGCCCGTGTCTGGCCGCCCTTAGTAAAACGACATAGTGAGATAGGTTTTTATCTTTATTTAATTGACTATATATATATATATTCTATTATTGATCGAAGACAACAGTAGAGTGTAAATATGAAACAAAAAATCATCGGTACCTATATTAACTATATGGAAAAACCAAACTATTAAAATAAAATAAAAAATCCGACTGCTAAAACAACTATATAGGTACATACAGTTATATACTTACTCGTAAAAACCGGACCGACTGAACCGATCCCAGAATTCTGGGAATCGTAGAGCTTGTTTTTTTCTTTTCAGTTTTTTCTCTTTGTAGTTATTTTTTATGTTAGTCCAGTTTTTACGAGTAAGTATAATTTTTTTTTATATAGTTTTATTAGCAGTCTGGTTTTTTGTTTTATTTAAATAATTTTGGTTTATTTCAAACTGTTTTACTTTTTTTTTATTAGGTAGGTATATTCCGGATTTTTTTTATAGCCTATGTCACTCCCAGAGTCAAAACAAATCTAACGACACCTCATATGTTAAAATCCACCATGCCGTTTAGGCTGTAGGGCGTGTCAAAGAAATATTTAAATCTTCATTTTTAACATCAGCCAGTATGTTAAAATAATAATTTTTGCTATAATAGTGCCGGATGCTATTCCCTCTAGAAAACCTCTGAAGGTGCTTCGTTTCACACGGCTTGAGGAACCCTTTAAGTTTCTCGCCGCCCCCAAAAAAGTCCACTGACAAAAGTCCAATAACGCTGAAAAGGCCACCTGAGGAAGGATGGATAGACGAGGAAACTCCTTCCAAAAAAACGTGTATGTTGGTGGGATGGTGTTGCGCACCATCACCAAATTCACTGTTGGGCAAAGAGCTTCCCACATGCATAGAATTTCACCGCCTATTACGTCTAGTGGTTTGTTACATGGGCCTCAGACCTAGAAGTCCCGGGTTCGATTCCCAAGAAGGTACTTACACTATTCGTTATTTTCTCATATTTGTATCATATGGCTGTAAAAATATATAACAAATTACCAATCGAATTACAAAATGAACCAAACTACAAAGTTTTTAAAACAAAATTAAAAAAGTTTTTGATTAATAAATGTTTTTACACTGTAGAGGAATATTTAACCATGCGATATGATGATTTGTGATTACGTTTGGCGGTCTGGGTTATATAATATAATATAATACAATTTAATACAATTTATTGATTTATTATACAATTCAATTCACAATATAATTTAAGCTTTAATAGCAATTTAATATAAATATAGGTATATATTTTTATAACATACTGTATTACATATTATAGTTAATATAAGTATTATTTGTTATACCTGTACAAGCTGACTAAGTAATAAGGACACTATCAATGTAAACACCATCTATGTACCACTTAGTTTGCAAATAAAAGTTTGAGTTTGAGTTTGAGTTTGAGTTCGGTTGTAAGTTTGTTTTTAAGCTACAGTTAAAAGAGAACTCCTAACTATTTTAGAAAAAACATGTCTTACCTACTGTTCTAACTTAACTGGTAACGTCTAAAAAGCGTAAGTTACCAGTTACCACTACCACCATTGTGGTACTAATAAGCATAGCTCCTGTAAACTCACGTGGCATACTAATTGATAGGAGCGGCAACTTTGCCCGTTTTTATTGTATGGGCAATTACGGGACGCCTTCCATAGCGCAGGCACGCAGCGAGTAGTGATAACTTAACCATTTTCCAACTGGATCCTTAGTAGGGGTGTATTACCAAGATTTTGTATAAAAATGTTAACAATAAAAGTTTAAAAATGTTTGTAAAAAATTAATATTTTAAGTTACTTACAACTCTTGAAACTGAAAGTTTTGCTGAGAGAATTCCAGTTCGTCGTAGCATTTTAATTTTAACTGTATTTAATAGTTTTATGGATAGAACCTACTGCTACGCCGAATAAATATTTTGGATTTCAATTTGAATTAGCATGTTTAGGTAAGACACGTGGTGGCTTCAAGCCCGAACTTTAAGTACTAGGTATATTGCTAAGAATCACGGCGTCCTTGTCCACTTGTAACAATTGAGTATGATGAAAGCAAAGCAGTTCCCATGTGAACCACGACCCAGTCAGGTTACCTATTTTGAATCCGAACTTTTTTAGTACGAATTTCATTATTCCGAAAAGGTTTTGCCACATTTTTAATTTCCATATTTTCATTTTACCGAAAACACGATTGACATATTGCTGATAATCCGATTTTCAAATATATTTTTAAAATTCTATACCTACGTTTTAAAATCTTACTCAACCTTTGATAAATAAATATATTATGTTAGACGATTTAGTTTCTAGAAAAACGGTGTTTATATTATAAAAAGACAAACATTATAAATAGGTAACAAATACTTACAATCCATCAAGTTTATAAACACGCTAACGCCTAACAGAAAAGTAATAGCAATTTCATCTTTTGTCGAATTACTCCAACAATAATTATAAAAAATTTCAAACGACAGCTTTTGTAGGTATGTCTAAACGGTATGGTCATAAAGGTTAGTTCTAGGTATGTAAAAAAACGTCGTTTCTGGCGCTTCGCCGGCCGCACGCTCGCACACTTGGCTCGCGACTTTTTGGTTACCATACTATGGTTAGTATAGTGACCAAAAATTGTAAAGTGTACTTTACACTTTTTTCATGGCGGGGGGCTTCCCCGCCCCGCTTCGGTTCTGTTACTACTTTGGTTCTGTATGGGGCATGGTGGCGTGACTACAGATTAGGTAAAAGTTTAATTACTACGTAGGTACCTAACGTTTTTCTAATGACATTACACGTCGATATCAGGGGTTTCAGTAAGACCCCCTGAGCCCCTCCACGGTATCAGTTTCCCAGAACGAGGGAGCTCGTTTCTAAATCCAACCCTACTTGTTTTTTATTTCGATGAATAATGTTGACAAATAAATAAGTGCGTTTGTAAGAATAGGGTAAAGGTTACTTTGAAATTTAATGCATCTAGAAAAGAAAATTATTGTAAGCAAAACCACTGTAAAAAGAAACAAAAAATTGTTTTGATAATCGGCTATTAGTTTTTTTGGAAAACGAAACATATTATGTAAAAAAAAATTATTACGTTTACTATATTATGTAAAAAAATATATTTGGGATTCAAAACTTCGTTAAACCGTTTTCGAAGTTTTGAAATTCGAACAAAAAAGTTTCGAAAGTAAGATATTACCCCCAGTCAAGCTGGGCCGAAATTCTAGACTTTAAAGACGCCCTCGAATATACTAGACTTTTGTTCCACTCTCGGTTTCGGTCCGAACGCCTTAGAGAATATAGTAGCGCCGGCCTCTACTAGATTCTCAAACAAAATTCTAGAGGCGTTCGAGTGCGGGGCAGCGAGAAACTAAAAGTTTATTCAAGCAATAGTAATGTATGTTCATTTCTAGAGTAATTTCTCTTTCTAAAATAAAGCTAACCCGTAACTGAAATTTTTATTTTTTATTTTTTGCAGCCCTATAGATCCGCAGGCAACCTCATACTGCGTGGTCGCATCCCACTTGGAGAACTACACGTCTCTGTGCGCGGCGCAATGCGACTCGAAAGCGAGTAGGCCGAACAACAGATCATTCGAGCGATTGACCGAGAACGATCGATTGGACGACCGCTCGAAGTTCGATTGCTCCGGCATGGAGGTCGACAACAAGGTCGACGTGGATCCGCTGAGCATCTTCGATGGCACATTCAAGAGTCTTTACAGGAGGAGGAAGTTTGGTGAGCCATCATTTGTTTCTTTGTTTTTTTACACATCATTATCAGCTCATCAACGTCCCCACTACTGGGGCACGAGCTTTCCTTATGGATGGATTGAGAGAACGGGCCATAAACCAACACGCGGGACAGTGCGGATTTGATAGTTGTTAACGACTGCTAATGCAGCCGGTACTAACGGCTTTAAGTGCCTTCCGAAGCACGAAAAAGTTCGAGATGATAAAGTTTTGGTCACCCATCGACCTTTGCGAAAGCTGCTTAACCTCAGCATTCGCAGACCGGGCGCGTTAACCACTGCGCCATCGAGTTCCTCATCTTTTATTTTTTCATCTCACCTGGGCCACGATTCCGCTGTAGAAAGGTCCAGCGAGTAACGATAAAGCTAACTAATTAACTACACAGTAAACATATATAAATAAATAAACTTTCCTACACTCACTCCAATTACTTATCTAGCCCAAGTGAAGCTTCGTTATGAAACTCGTTAAATGGTTACTAGACAACGGATAAACATATTTATAATACTTAAATACATACTAATTACATATAGAAAACACCCAGACCCGAGACAATTTAGAAAAACAATAATTTCTAAATTGACTTGACCGGGGATCTAACTTGGGACTTTAGAGATGGCGACACCATGAAAACCAGTGTACAAACCACTCGACCAAGGAGGCCGTAATACAGTCACATACACAGTCTACATTATACGCTTCTTGAAGTCATCAAATCGTCACTTTTATTAATTTTGATAAACTTTGCTTTTGTTCTTTAAAGAGATACAAAAAAAAAACTGGTTTTTGCTTCCTTTTATTACTACTCTTTCGTTACTATATTTCACTAGCCGTGGCCGTGTCTATTTTCGTCTAAGGTTTATCTCTTTTGTCGTCTCATTTGACGTGACAACTCATCTCAACGTGAGCCTCAGGCGGATACCATTATGTGGGCAAGATTAGTTTATTGTGGTGGATAAACGAAACGGCTTCTTAACAACGTAACAGAGCGTTTAATTTTTTTATTCCACTAAGTGAACCGCTTATCCTTTGTCTCATTCTTATGGTGAGTGATGATAAGGCCAAAGTGGAAGCGTTCTTCACTCGGGATCCTCAACTACTGAGGCACTGGCTTTTATATTTCTAACTATGTTGGTGATACCTAAGACAGGCAGACTTCAAACATGCTCATCACACCAACCAATTTAAAAAACTTACGTTGTACATCAAACCCGGGGCTTCTGAGATTATTTTGTTATTTGCGAATGTAAAAAGGAATATTGATTGGCATGATTTAGATGAGAAACCTACGCTACTTTTTTATTTTTTATTTAAAACTTCTGCAACATTAAATTAACGGACCGCGGACTTAATGCCTAAGGCATTCTCTACCAGTTAACCATAGGGTGGTGCAGAAATGACGTGGCAGGTTATCGTACGAGGGTTGTTTAACAATACTTGTTAGTTTATTGAGCTTTGACATTTTTTTTATCAGGTCGCAGCACGAAAGCAAATGACGAGGAACCGGTGATTGCGTGCGTTGGCGAAAGGACTCATCACCTGATTGAAAATTTAGATCCCGCTAAGGTAATAAATGCTCATTGATTATGTTAAATTCACACAATATTCTTTTGTAGATTTTAGTGCAAGGGCCGTAGATAATGGTATATGGAGCGAATCGCTTATCTTTAGCGATCACCCTAAAATATCGATGAAATTACTCGATAACGTTAGCGAATATGAGAAACGGCGTCTCCTAGTGACAAACAAGGAGGAAACAAAAATTTTCCATACAGATACACACACCCTGCTATACACTACTTTAAAGTTTATACTGACACCCCCCACCAACCTTACGGTTATAAAGTTAGGTGTCAGACATCCTTAGGCAAGCACAAGGGACCATCTACGTCAGGTCATAACGCCAGATCAGAACACGCCGGTAGCATCCTTCTAGTTGCCCCGTGGACACGTATAGTCCACTACCTAATATCCAGATAGATTACCGGAGCTTTAATCTCGCTCACTTCTCGTTGCACTAAGAGTACAACTCGCAGATACCACTGCTCGGGTCGTCAACTCTAAAGTCAACTACCAAATGTCCTCTTTGGCGGCGGAGTTGTAAGCACACTCACTTCTCGGTACCCATCCAGGCACCTGATCAATTCCAAAATCCTACGCGGCTGATTCAACCAGAGGCTTTTGCATCTAGCGGGCGCCTCTACTAGTTCTCCAGACTAGTGGCGGAGATGTTGGAGAACTACTTAATGAAAACAACCGAGCAGAATAACCAACTATGGACAACTCACGTGTCCCGCAGATCTTTTCACTTCAGGCCCCCTCCGGACCGCTACTAGGACCCGCTCGCTGTGCACGAAATGGAAGCCTGGCCAGACCTCAACCAGGCAGACGAACATTCCAACTTCTACAGCTAAAACGCCACATGCCACCACGAGTCCAATCCATAACCGGGGCCTGCCGGAGACGCCCGCGAAGGCATAACCGGCAGGGAGCCTAGCATCCGGAACTCTCGTGGTACCCTTGAAAAGACAGCCGGACCCGTATTTCGAACTGCCATACCTTACCTATCAGGGTCAGTAGATAGGGACATCCATACAAATACCGTTAAAATTCACTATTGTTTATCATTTATATTCGCTAGCAATAATATGTATTAGAAAATAAAATAAAATAAAACATAGCTGCAACCATTACTCTCATTACATCACATCACAAGCTCATGTTTATATCCTCACTGCTAGGGCACGACTCTTCCTTATGGATGGATAGAGAACGGGCCATAAGCAGCCACGCGGGCCTAGTGCGATTGATGGTTAATGACTGCTAATACAGCCGGGACCAACGGCTTTACGTGCCCTCCGAAGCCCGAGCTCCTCCTTCCGAGCTTATACTTTTTTGATCACCCACCCGATGACCACATTTGCGAAAGTTGCATAATGAGCGTTTACGCCGCACACTAGTGCCGCCAATGAAAAAAAAACATATCTAGTAATTAGAGATAGAAAATCAAATTATGCTCAACAAAATATTTGAATGAAGTAATTTAGCATTTTTACGTCACCTAATGAACATCTGACATATGGTTTAGTTAAAACGGCGTTAAAGAGGCCGTTTTTAGCCGTAATGTCTTATGCATCTTACTGCGCCATCGAGCTTCTTGGAGCTCGAAGGCGCAGTCTGCAGTTTCTTATGAAGTCCTCTTTATTTCTTGACAGATGTATTACGTGAGCGTGTTCAGTGTAGCCGGCGACCGCCAGAGCGGTTCCCTGCTGGCCACCGGCAGCGTCCGTCCCCGCACGTCAACTGCAAAACGGCTAAAGGAAAACGTACCGTACAGAGCTGACATTAAAGGGAGGGCTGTTTACTACTTTAAGGTAATAGAAAAAAGAGTACTTACATTGAAATGTACCTATTTATACGCCTAATTGCAGATTTGCAATTGTAAAAGAATGCAATTTTGCATATTTATTTAAGATGATGGTAGCTATTTCTACAGATGCGCCGAATATTCGGTAATTATTCAGTATGTTCGGCGTATTTTTCCATGTTCGTATTCGGCCGAATATTCGGTTCAATTGCCGAATAATTACCGAATATAAAAATTGTACAATTTCAAGACCGAAGACTATTTTAAGTACCATAGTTTATTCATTCATTATTATCAATGAATCGATAAAAAATCTTACCTACTTTTTTATTTTTAAGTGCTAATTGCTGCACTGAAGCTGAATTAAATACCTTTTTATAAAATACAGTGAAAAAATTAAATGCCTACCCGACCCAGCCAGGAATCGAACCTGGGTCTTCCGCGATCCGGGCGGCTGCACTGACCATTATGCTACTGGGAAGGCTGACGTAAAGTAAGCACTGAATTTTTCACTGCTTTTAACAATAACTATTAGTGCGCGATAACTTCTAGCGTGACGTGCGTGAAATTGCAACTAACATAACAACTGCGACAGGCGGCGAGTGACACGGTGCAGCACGAACCTGTACAAACGTGATTGGTTAGGCAAAGTGCGCTTAAATTAACGTAATTATTCGGCCGAATATTCGGTTCGTTTTATTGTAAACCGAACATTCGACCGAACATTCGGCCGAACATTCGGCCGCACATTCGGTATTTGGCTCATCTCTAGTAGCTAGCTAGGCAGACTTAAAAAAAGTTCTACCTGGTGGTACATTTTTGTACTCGGTTTGGTTAGTACCAAACCGAGTACAAACATGTACCCGCTGGCAATCCAACCCAGGGCCTCCGGATCTGAGACTGGTGGTTTTAACCCTATACCACTTATATTCAGTTTGATTGATTAATCTATACTTTATTAATATTACAAAGCTAAAGAGTTTGTTTGTTTGGTTGAACGCGCTAATCTCAGAAAGTATTGGTTCGAATTGAAAAAATATTTTTGTTTTGAATAGTCCATTTAATGAGGAAGGCCATAGGCTATATTACATCACGCTATGACAATTAACGCGGGTGAAACCGCTGGGCACAGCTAGTACTATATAATAAAGTAGGTTTAGGGAGGTCCTATTCAGTTGTATTTAAGCACGTATACGAAGGTAAGGTATCGTGATGTAAATCAGCGCAACATGTATGGTGTGTAGGTATGTGTAACCTATGTTGTTTTATTTGTACCTACAATAAGTAGATCCTCATCATCATCATCTCAGCCAAAAGACGTCCACGGCTGGACAAAGGCCTCCCCCAAGGATCTCCACAACGACCGGTTTCACACCGGACCGGAAACAGTGGCAGTGGGTAGGGCACATTGCTCGCAGGACCGATGGCCGCTGGGGCGGAACAGTCCTTGAGTGGCGACCGCGTACCGGAAAACGTAGTGTAGGCAGACCTTCAACATGGTGGACCGACGACCTGGTGAAGGTCGCGGGAAGCCACTGGATGCGTGTAGATCATTAATTATAATACTTTAAGGGCCCTACAAATAAACAAAGAATAAGCTTCGAATAGTTATTCCGTGTTTTGTCTCTTTTTCTCTAATTTGAAATGACGTTTACATGACGGGAACAAAACACGGAATAACTATTCGGACCTTATTTTTTGTATATCTGTAAGCATAGAGCAACACGGGCCTCCGGCGGACCGGAGGGGAGTAGCCATAGCGTTTATTCCCAATACAGATTTGTCTGTCATTTTTTGCGGGGGGTGAGGCAGCTACATTGACAAGTTGCGACTGCCGTGGCTGCGACATTGTCGATATGCATGTATCGATAAGTTCGAGAACTTGGTTAAGATAATGGTTTAAAAGTGGGACACAGGTGAGATGTTATAAAAAGGATTTATTTATTACGATATCATTTAGAATCTGTTCAAAAAGTCAGTTTACATGTGTAAGTTACAAAAGTTATTAAATAAAGAAATATGAAAGGATTATCGAATGTTAATGTTTTACCTAGAATCCGTTTTTAATAAAACAAAACTATGCACAAATTAATTGATTTTTATTTCTGCTGAATTTTTCTTATAAACTGACTTTTTATAATACAATGAAATAATGATATAATGTATCAAAACAATAATAACATAAACTAATTATATAATAAAATCTTTAGACACTACATACAGCGTCATCTAGTTCCAAACTAAGCAAAGCTTGTGCTATGGATACTAGACGACGGATATTAAATACATATACTTATACTTTTTTTGTAAACAAACTTATAATACATACAAACAAACACACTTAGACCGAAGGCAAACAACATTTATGTGATGAACTTAGGTAAATTCATCAAATAAATGTTTGTCTTCTGTGGGAATCGAACCCACAACCCCGAGGTCAGTAGTCCACTATGTACACCACTGGGCCACGGAGGTTGTCATTTAGTAATATATTTAATTAGGAACAACTTTTACGGATCTACTCGCGTTTATTTTACTCAATACTTATTTAATGTTTATCTTGACGTTTCGGACCCTTTGCAGGGTCCGTAGTCACAGGGAGATTGAGGTGTTGGTCATCTCATAATTAGTTGGTAGCTTGTATACCCTCATTTAAATTTAATCAGGTGCGTTGCGTTTTACGCAGAAGGAGCTTACAGTATCATTTGGTCTGGCAGTATGGTGTTGGGGCTTGGATTTAATATTTTGTATGATGGGATCCCAGGCTGGTGGTAGATTCCAACCATCTTCTCTATTAAAATTAGGATGTTTTTTAATTTCAATAGCCTCGCGTATCATCCTAGGGATGAATCGTTGTTCTCTAGCGAGTATTTGTGGTTTATCAAATCTGATGTAATGGTTGGGCCCCTCTAGGGAGTGTTCGCATACGTCAGACTTATTTACGCGCCTTTGTTTGACGTCGGCTATATGTTCTTTAACGCGGGTTCCTACACTTCTCTTTGTTTGCCCGATATAATAAAGCCCACAGTCGCAGTCCAGTTTGTACACGCCTGCATCTTGAAGGAGTATGTTGTACTTGACAGGTCGTAAAAAATGGTTGATCTTATTCGGCGGCTTGAAGTAAGTGTTGATTGAAGCTCGCTTTAAGATATGTCCAATCTTGTCAGTGACACCTTTCATATATGGAAGTACAGCAGGTTGGCGCTCGACTGTGGTTGGTTTATTGCGTTTTCTGTGACAAAGCCGTGGTACTTTTAGTTGTCACATGCAGATGCCGCGTGCTCTCTCAAACAAAGATTTCCCTACAGTAGCCAACTTTCTAGGATGGTGGTGAGAATCACCATTGAGGTACCTATCTGTATGGGTTACTTTACAGTGCACAGTGTGACTCAAACTATGGTCCGGATTCCTGATGATTAAAATATCCAAGAAAGCTAACTTACTATCTGCCTCTAACTCCATTGTGAATTGTATTTTTGGATGTATAGAGTTAAGATGATCTAGAAAAGCAGATACTTTATCAGTTGGTAGAATAGTGAAAGTGTCATCTACGTACCGCTTGTAGATCCTAGGGGTTACCGGTGCTGTGCTCAGGGCACTCTCCTGGAAGTCTTCCATAAAGATATCCGCGACGACGGGTGAAACAGGGGAACCCAAGGCAACACCCTCTACTTGCAGGTAGTAAATGTCATTCCACAAAACAAAAAAAACGCGAAAAAAAAATCGCGTAAAATAAACGCGAGTAAATCTGTAAAAGTTGTTTCATTTCAACGTGTAGTGTTCGCAAAAACTTTAGAAAAAAATATTTAATTAGTTTTATATTTAACTTGAATCAATTTTAACAGATACGTATCATTATTATACTATATTAAAATACATTTCACTATATTAGAAAACATTACCTAATCTAAAAATGATTAAATGCACGAGAGACGTGGCTGTCTAGACTTTACCTTTGTCATTTTTATCGATGAAAATGATAACAACACTATCGCTCAGTGACAGCGTAAACTTGGATACAGACTCGGATCAGTCGTTTGACCGATCCACATATTGTACGAGGGCAAGCGGCCTCAGTTTGTAAACAAATGCAAAACAACACGGCCGCTTATTATTGTATTTTTTTGAATAAAGAGAAATACATAGTAATAATGTGATCTAAATTAATTACATATGAAAGGTAACGCCATCTTTTTGTAAATTTGACATGGCAGATCTCTTTTTGCAGCAAAAAACTGAACAATTCGGCATTTTTCTAGGACGTCGTTTTACCCGCGCAACTAGATTCAGTCTAGTGAGCAGTGCGGGCTGCAACTAGTTTTATTGTACGCATAGGTCCGCGTGGACTTGTACTTTGACAGAGGGGAACGCCTGCGTATGGCTACTCCCCTCCGGTCCGCCGGAGGCTCGTGTTGCTCTATGTCTGTAAGACTTTAATTGTTTTGTAGGCCATTGTTGGAGCTGGAGGTGGCCTCTGGTTGGCAGTGTCGACGTGCGGCGGGATAGTAGACGTCGAGGTCCTAGTGAGAGGAAAGCGGCTCTACATGGCTAAAAATATTGGTAATAACAATAGCATAACATTATTTACATACAAACACTAGTTAATTAAGTAATGTTTGTATGTAAATAATGTTAAGTTGAATAATGATTACAAGAAAACCCTCTTTTCGTGTGTGAAATGATGGTATCAGTGTATCAGTTGTGATGCCTTCTCTAGCACGCAAGATCCAATTCAAAATTCGAAATCATTTATTCAGTTTAGGCTTCGATAAACAAGTTTAGGCTACAAATAACTCTTATGAACGTCATTATGCCATATGCTTCTTCTGTCTCGTTTTTAACGTTAACTTCTGTCTCGCTCCAAAAACGACGGGGTGTTATAAATTTGACGTGTCTGTATGTGTGTGTGTGTGTGTGTCTGTGGCATGTAGCTCCCGAACCTTAGAGCATTAAGGCGACGCATTGGAAATTTACGTGGCGGGGTCTTGATTTTTCCCAACAATTACAAAAATGAAAGTGATATTTGATGACATGATTTTTCATTTAATTGACTTCATTTTACTAGTTGCAGAAACACGATTTGTCAACTTTTATAACAGAGAAAAAAATATCAAAGTAGTCTTTAAAACATAGATTTGCATTTTACAGGCTAACCAGACCGATTTAAGCATCTAAATTTTCTTAGTAGGTTAGTCTTAACACACACTTCAATATTGTAGTTCATTTTTTTATAATAATTTGTATTTTAATTTGAAGGACAAAAAACAGTTTTTGTTATGGTACGGGGCGTAAACGCTCCGTATGAGATTCATTGTTTAGCGGTGCGTCGCCTTAAACCAATTTAATGCTCTAAGTCCCGAACCTTAGTCACGAATGGATGAACCGATTTTGATTTTGTTTTTTTTGTTTGAAAGGTGAATTTAGTCGGGAGTGTTCTTAGCTATGTTGGATGAAAATCGGTCCAAGATGGCCGCCGCTTTTTTTCTTTTTATAGGGTTTCAAATTTATACCTTTTTGTCCTATTTGTGGATATATTTTCATATATTATTTTACTTGTCTTACGCTTTTTATGTTCATGCTATTTTTATTATATAGTGTCGGTAGTATATAGTTATTTTATTTTTCATACATATTTTGAAATTTTAATCAAATTTAAATAGTCTAAAGAACTAGATTAAAATTTACCCTTGCATGCATTAGTTCTCTATCAATTTTTGCGAATTTGCGTCATGCTATTATTACCAGATTATTTTATTATAATCAAACATGGCAATAACTGTAATAAATAATATTAGGTACCTACCTCTTTCTTTGTTCACATTCGTCATTGCACTTTCGCACAGAGTCCCATTCGAAGTTCTTCGTGCCTACCCCGATACCCAACTACTCGATCCAGGAGACCAGCGACGAAGGCTCCGTCCAGTTCGACTCCAGCTCCGAAGAGGCGCGCATGAGATACGTCATTAAAGTGACGCCCAGCAAATGGGACAGAGACAGAAGCGTCACTGTTGAGGTGAGTTTATACAACGTGTAACCGAAAGGTGTGGTCAAAATTAAAAGATCTAAGGTGTATCCGATCTAGATCTTGTATGCTGAGTTACAGACATAATTATTAATTTTAACTTGACAATTTTTTATTAAATAGTTCTGTTGTGACGTCACATCAAATTAAACAAGTTTCAGTCCTAGTGGTTTAGTAATCTCTGTCTTCTTACATTTATGATTATTGCTGCTTGCTTATGCTTATTATGCTTATTCACATCAAAAAGCATTTATGCAGGCCGCCATAGTGTGAGCGTTCGGCGTAGCGTGGTAGCGCTGTGATGAACGCTTTCACTTCTTGGGCTTCACTGGCTGCTTTCCATCAGGCAGGGTGAGGCCATTTTGACGTGCCACAATAAAATAAAATAAAAACATCAAAATAAATAAGTAACAGCCCTAATGGTTCAGTAACCTCTGTGTACTTACATTTATGATCACTGTTGCTTGCTTGCGTGCCTGACGCGCATGACTTCACTAATATAAATATTTAATTTAAAATTGCATGACAAATTCAAGTTAATAATTATGTCTCAGTAACAACACATACAAGATCTACATCGAATACACTTTGGATTTTTTAATTTTGACCACACCTTTCTGTGACTCGTTGTATAGTTTTCTCAATTCATAGAGTTTATATGTCGCACTACCAATACAATACTGTTGTAACTTAAAACATATCGATATTTGAAATTTTACCGTAATCTAATAACAGTACGGTTTAATTTCAAATATCAGTATTATTTAAGTTACAACAGTATTGTATTGGTAGTGCGATGTATAGTTTTCTCAGTTCATAATATTATTTACTTTATTTTGTAAATCAGAAATGATAACATATGTTTGAATATCTGTGTTTGTGGTGATCTGTATTGTTGTCCAAATAAAAAAAACATTTTACAGTTACAGTTACAGTTAGCTTGTATCGTTCCATTGTTGGGCAAATGCCCCCTTCCACTCCTCGATTTTGCGGCACCGTTTGCCAGAGCTTCTCTAAATTTCCCACTCAAAAATGTATTATACCTTGTTTGTTTATATAAAATATTATGTAACCGAAATAAAATAGCACATTGAAAAGCCAACTAACATAGTATTCCTCTTTAAAAAAATAAAGTAAGTACATACATGTTTCAGCTTGAAAATAAACTCTATACGAATTCTCCCGTGTACTACTTCGTTTTTATGTAATACTATGTTGTCCCTCTAAAGTTCGTGTGTACATAAATTATAAAAAAATAAGTAAACACTTTTTCATTTTTATAAGTACCTGTTTTGCTTGATTTAAATGATGGAGGCCCAGCTGTGGGATATAAGTATATAGGCTATTTACTACTGCTACTTCTATTTTAGGTTGCAGCATCTACATCTAGGTGGGGGATGAATATGCCTGAGCTCTTAGAAGACGGCTCCATTGTCAGAGAGCTGAGGCCGAAGAGGTCTTGCCGATCGGTGGACATTGCATTTTTACCAGCAATCCATAATAGCACTGATGTGTTAAGGTAAATAGACTTGCTCTAATTTCTACTTGATAAAACAAATGTACCTGCTAGGTTCTCTAGCTTTTATTCGTGTCACATCTCCTAATCGATGATCGGCTATCATTTTGGCTAGTTAGGTTAAATATAAGATGTTTGCAAAAAAAATTGGATAGATATGATGTTGATAAGGTTGTTGATGACATTAAAATTCAATTCAATTCAATAAAACGTTTTTGTTTTGTTTATATAATTTAGAACGCAAATTTTGTTGCAAACAAATTACAAAAACACAAATGTTGAAAAAAAATCCACGAGCAGGATTTGAACCTGCACCCTTCTGACACCGTCTGTCTATCGTAGTTCTAACCAGCCCGCCGAAACTATTCAACACTATTTACGTATGTCAGAAAGGTGCAGGTTCAAATCCTGCTCGTGAAAATTTTTTCAACATTTGTGTTTTTGTCAGTTCAATTCAATTCAATCATTTATTGTTCTCCATAACTAGGTAAGTATGAGTTTGAGATATTGGTTAAATAGAACGTTATGGGCCCTGATTGGGCACGAATATACATACTTGGCGTTATAATATTAATAAGCCTTATTCTCCTTTTATAATAAAATGCTAGTGTTATATAATGTTTTTTTTATTTAATTTGAAGCTGTTAAGTATTTCTTTAATTTGATGATTCATATCGAACGTAGGCTTTAATTTAATTGAAAGCACTCACTACAAACCTCATATTGGTAACCGAAGTGCTTTTCTAATTTGTAATTTTCTTTGCATGTGTATAAAATTGGTAATTAAATGAAAAAAAAAGTTTATAGCAGTCGGATAGATAGCCACGATAGCCTATTTGGTAGGACGCCTAACCCAGTTTTTTAGGAGATAAGTACCTTCAACACTTTTCTGAATTATAATCTGTTCAAATAACATTTTGATTTTGTATGTATTATTTTTTATTCTAGAGTAACCTTTATTTAAATATTAAAGACGCTCTTTTGTTTTCAGATATTGTGTAGTTATCCGAGAGAGCACGAACGGTGAACACGTAGTATGTTCGCGAACAAGAAAGTTTTCTATGCGAACACAGTGTTTCAACAGACTGCAGCGGCCACCGTAAGTCAATATCCTTCATTCACAAAATAAATAAAAGTATAGTCGCACAGTGTTGGAAATTCGACTGTTATTCAATTAAATATTTCGGATAGATCGATGGCCTATATGATGACCTATGTGATGATATCTATATCGATGGAGGAGCTTGATGGCGCAGTGGTTAACGCACCCGGTCTGCGAGTGCTGAGGTTAAGCAACTTTCCCAAAGGCCGGTCATCGGATGGGTGACCAAAACTTTATCATCTCGAGCTCCTCCGTGCTTCGGAAGGCACGTAAAGCCGTTGGTCCCAGCTGCATTAGCAGTCGTTAACAACCACCAATCCGCACTGGGCCCGCGCGGTGGTTTATGGCCCGTTCTCCCTATCCATCCATAGGGAAGGCTCGTGCCCCAGCAGTGGGGACATAAAAATGAGCTGATGATGATGATACCTATATCTATACAGGGTCTAACAAAATCAATAAGCGAACGTTTAAGGGCGGTATCTATACATCATTCTGAATACAATGACAAAAAATGGGCTCCAGTTTTTAAAGTGATTTTTCAAAGTTATATTTTCTAACAAACTAAATCAATTAAAATAATGCACATCATGAAACATGCTGTATCTTTACTAACACGCACGCAGGCGTCGATAAAAAGGTAGTGTACAGATACTCAACACAACGGCTATCTTTGTGTGCGTGTAGTACAGCTGTACGAGTTTGGAAAGGGTATATTTTTTGGTAAATTATGATAATGTTTTTTTGATTATCTCGGTATCGAGCCTCTAGTTTTGGACCAAATTTGGTGAGGTGCTCAGTGTGATATATAGATGCTCCCCTTAAACGTTCGCTTATTGATATTGTTAGACCCTATATACAACGTGTAACAGAAAGGTGTGGTAAAAAAGAAAAGATTCAAAGTGTATCCGATATAGATCTACAAGATCTAAGGTCTTGTTACTAAGACATAAATATTAAAATTAATTTGTCATGCAATTGTAAATGAAATATTTATATTAGTGAAGTCATGCGCGTCAGGCACGCAAGCAAGCAGCAGTGATCATAAATGTAAATACACAGAGGTTACTGAACCACTAGGGCTGTTACTTATTTATTTTGATGTTTTTTTTTTATTGTGGCACGTCAAAATGGCCTCACCCTGCCTGATGGAAAGCAGCCAGTGAAGCCCAAGAAGTGAAAGCGTTTATCACAGCGCTACCACGCTATGCTGAACGCTCACACTATGGCGGCCTGCATAAATGCTTTTTGATGTGAAATATAACATTTTTTTGTACTATGGATTTCCGCAAAATAACGCCTGATTCCATTAATTATCTTAATAATTATTTTCTTAGTAACTCTGCATACCTACCTACAAGATCTAGATCGGATACACTTTGGATAAAAATACTGTGCATTTTTTACTACATCCTTCTGTTACACGTTGTATATAATGTACGGTCGCCCAAAAAATTGGTTTACCACCCTAAGGTTAAATGTCGCATGGCAGATTCATAGGCGATAAAGATTAGTTTCGCTTGCAGATCGATCTGACAACTTCTATTGACATCTTTATTTGATTAGATTACGGTTTGTTTTGACAAAATGTCAATTGTCAGTTTTCTTTTTATCAAATAGAATTTGGATGTCTAATATAAATAGTTTTTATTACTTTTGTTCAGAAAATTTTTATTTTCTTTACAGTAATTAATGTCTTATCCATTTGTAATAAAGGTTAAAATTTCATGCACTTATAAGTGACCTACGACGTATGAATACTTATCAATTAGGTTTACGTCATTATTATGCATCTCTTTCAGTAATATCTAGTATCTCAGAACAATAACTAAAGCTATAGAAGGATGGCTAAAATAAAAATCGTGCAACTATGTTTACTTCCGTTCTATCTTATGGCTAGAAAAGGAGGTTGGAGTGCGACCAAATGCTTGACACTTAGTTTTTATTTTTTGTATTGTTATGTCAAACGGTCATCAGATAATCGGTGATCAAAAAAATCTTTGAGTCCTTTATAAAGTCACTCACTACATTACCTCAAATATGACGTCACAAATCTGGTGACACCTTCGAAATAACGAAAGAAAAGGGACAATCGATCTCTTTCCAATACATCACTTAGGTTCATTAGTTAAAATAGTACGAACTGATGAATGAGTGTTGCTATTTTAGTCCGGTTTCTATAGCTTTAGTTATTATTCTAAGGTTTTGACAAAATGTCAATTGTCAGTTTTCTTTTTTCTTTTTATCAAATAGAATTTGGTTGTCTAATATAAATAGTTTTTATTACTTTTGTTCAAAATTTTTTTATTTTCTTTACAGTAACTAATGTCTTATCCATTCGTAATAAAGGTTAAAATTTCATGCTCTTATAAGTGACCTACGACGTATGAATACTTATCAATTAGGTTTACGTCATTATTATGCATCTCTTTCAGTGATATCTAGTATGAACGTTGTTGTAATTTTCGATGACTAGAAAACTAAATCACAAACGTAATCAAATCAAAACTGGTACACCACTTTCTTGGGCCACTGTACATAAAATCAAAGTCTGTATATTTCCGCACTTCTTACCAATCTTTTCGGTGCGCGAAATATGCTTTAATCCCCATTAAAGCATATTTCGCGCACCGAAACCGCGTGTCCCCACACGAAGTTGTTTCTTCACGCTTTAATAATTTAGACATCTCAACAATACGTGAGTTTTTCTAAACCTCTACTGTCTAAAACGACTCACCCATTTATGTAATTTCGTAGTGAAAGTAAAACCTATATAAACATTTGTACCATATTAAGTCTGCTAATTCAAGAACGCCTCAATAGTGTTGTTGTCACGAAGATTGCTGGCCTGATTTTGACTATAGGATCACAGCGTAAAAACTAAAAGAGGTTAAATATACTGTGATAAGTAAAAGCTTCGTGGTTATACACGGTGCTAGGACTTATATTATTGTTCTAAGGATAGGACTATAGAAACATTTTTTAAATCAGGCCTCCAATAGATTAATCAGCTGCCACAGTTTGATTTTAGTCGTCAATTTCTCGTTAACTAGTTTAGTATACCACTTCTTGGAGTCATTTCTTTTTATTTTGGTATTAATTACTCGGCATCGCACTTATAACCAGCTTTTATTAAAAAATAAACAAATAGCAAATTATATTTTTTTTGGCATATTTTCTCACCGTCCATAAAAAAGAACATTATTATACTTAACGAAGCACCAACAATTATTTTATAGAGTAAATGTTTTTATTCTGCGAATGGCTTCTATCTAGAAAGCCGTGTTTCATTAACTAACAGGCCTGAAAAAAAAACTGGCATCATTATTTCTCTACAGACAAGAAAAGTAAAGCTGTTCTTAAATTAATTTATTTCTACGTAAAATTTTCGTTCGTTGTATAACTTTTAAATTATTTTCTCTACAAGTTGGTTTAGTTATTCAGGTCTACTTTTATTGTTGTTGATATTTTTTTAGTTTATTTCTTGCATTCAAAGAACATATTCGATATTGTTTTGTTAATAGCCCCATAGGTGTGACTGTAAACCGAATCTCTATATATTACTAGCTGACCCGGCGGATTTCGTTACACTTTGACAGTATCTATGACAACCAAACAAAAAACAAATCATGGAAAATTTTGTATTGAAAAATTAAATCGTAAAAAAAAATGTTTGGGGTGGACCACCCTTATCACTTAGGGGTATGAAAAATAGATTCCGACCGATTGTCAGACCTACCGAATATACATGTAAAAATTCTTAAAAATCGATCGAGCCGTTTCGGAGGAGTATGGCAACTAACATGTGACACGAGAATTTTATTTAGAGTTATAGATGTGCTTCAATGTCCACATAAAAAGCACACTATCAATTTTTTTAAATCTAATAAACATTGAAGACCTGCAAAAACACAATGGAATCTTAATGTCTTCGCCTTAAAGGTGTATTTTTTAAGACTGGCACCTATGTAAAATAATCAATGTTTCTTTCTTATAGAGATTTTCTCTTTTTTTTGTACTACTAACTACGTCATCAACATCCGATCTTAACTGTCTTTCAAACACCAAGGATCTTTCTTAGCCTTTCATTTTGTTACAGCACAAAGGTGATTGTTCAAAGAATAAACGGACTTCGATCAGGAAGAAAGTATGCGATACAAGTCACGGCATCAACCAAGGGAAGCCCGGTGCCATACAAAGTGTTGTATGCAGACACTAACGTATCGTGTAAAGAGGACGTTTAATAACTGAAGTCAATAAAACATAGACCGCCTTTGCCCATACTAGCTTTAAGATTATTTGTAACTGTTTTATTTATTTTTCTTTGTGTGAGCAAAACAGTATTTATCTATCTATCTATCTGAAACAGTAGTCTTGTGGATTTAATAAGGAACAATAAGCAACAAAATAGCTGATAATTTTAGTGATTTGTCAAAGTAACTAATCAATGTAACAGGCGAGTCAATCTCTGATGTTCTTATTATGACATGGGACTAATGTGGTCAGTGACTTTTGTTGCTGATTGTACATTTCGGTATTTCATAAAAACTTTAAAATAACTGTTTTTAAACCCTCTGCCAAGCCATATTATAGCTAATTTATATGAAACAATCCATTGCCTATGGAGACTTATTATATTAACTTAAGTCTAGTACACACGGCGGCAGATCAACCTACCCAAAACTGTCAAATTTCTACAATCAATTTTGAAGTTTATTGTTTAGTTTTAAGGATCAATATTTATTGGAGAAATTTGACAGATTTGGGTAGGTTGATCTGCCGCCGACTGTACTTACCTATAAAAAATATTTAACTAAATTTATTAATTTAGCAACTGCAATGTATTAATTTTAAACATGATTCTACATCTTCATGTTTGAAACCCAGTCCCTATTAATCAAACAAGTTTCTATCGAAATCTGTGTTTACTTTAAGTAATATTTTTATTGATTTTCAACCTTTCCTTGTTTCAAGACTGACGTTTAGCTTAATACCTACTTGCTTCTTAATAAAAATATAAAATTAAAACTATACTAAAAACATATTTATTTAATTTTAAACATGGAAAATAAAATAAAACAATTCTAACACATTAAATCCGTACATAATTTTTTTGGTATTGTTTATTTTACACAATAAAATGGATATATTTTGTATACGAACGAGTAAGTAAAATAAAGTAATTTATTATTAAGTATTTATTTATTGTTTTTACTTATAAAATTGTTTGAGGGAATTTTGGTACGCTATTAATAATGAAAGTATAAGATTTTTGGTGTTGTCATAAGTTCATCACTAAGTAGATTTAAGTTGGCTCCATGCCTGACAAACCCCATATTATAATAAATTAGTTATAGGAAAGTAGGTACAGTCAAGTAAAGATTAATGTACAGACGCCTGCTTGCACATCAGACACTGTTCAAAACTGTAAAACTTCAACTTATGTTCAACCTTAGTTAAGTTAAAGTTAGTTAAAGTTTAAAGTTAGTTTAAAGTTTAAAGTTAGTTTAGTTAGTTAAAGTTAGTCTAATGAGCAATCGTGTGTACAATCAATTTTGTACAGTGTCACAGACCAGAGAAATTTATTAGATTTAAGTTACACTGTCTCTTCAACATCGAAGAAAAGTACAGTGACAAAGTATATAATAACATCTTACTATAATGTTAAAGTCGATTGTATTGTAAAAACTTTGTAAATAACTTTTATACTTTATAACAACTTAATTCAGAAAGCAACACAGCAATTGTTATAGATTGACTTATCTGAATAGATTGATGTATTAAAATAATCCAGTAGTAATAATAATTAAATGTGTTGCTTTTTATTATAACTTTTATAGAGAGGTATAATTAAATAAAGAGGTATAATTTTTAAAAATGTAGGCACTTAAGTTTTTTGTGGCTTATACTACACGTTAACTTTTAGCTTAATTAGGTCAAAAAAATGAAAGATATTGTAGAATAAAATAGTTTCTTTTGTTTATGATTATATGAGTATGAGTGATGAATGGTAAGAGAAGAATGGTAGTACCTAAATAACTTAAAATGGGATGTTTTGTATTCTTTTTATTCACTTCCGAGAATTACTTGGCTTTCACCTGACCTGATGTGATGATGAGTGACGAAAGGCCAAAAAGCTGGATGCGTACTTCACCCGGTATTCCTTACAGCCTACTGAGAAATTCCTACGCTACCTACTACATGAATTAAAGAGACCCACAGCCACATAATACTTAATGCCACAGCTGAAAGTAAGCTTAATACCTACCGCGCTCTCGACTTTTTTTTTGGAAAGTGATTGCTGATTGCCTCAAACTCACCGGGCTGCTGTGTGAAAGGAAACACCTTCGCAGGTTTTCTAGAGGTAACGGCATCACACACCTAAAGGTGCGTGTCCCCGTGCCCTACTAGATTCTCCGAAGGGTTCGGATCGGATCGGGCGTTCTCGAGCAACGCACTCTTATCGCAGCTGGGTGCCAAGTGCGAATTTCATTCGCCATTCGTTAACGTTTACGTAAACGAGAAATTATTTTGTTTGGCAAAATGTTAACTCCTTTCTTAGCCCCCAGGAGGCGCTGCTTCAATGCCATACTAATTTTCCTTGTCGTAAACGTTGGTATTCGAATGAATACGGATAGTAAACAAAACTTACACTAGGCACCCTTGCGAGTTCCGAGTGAGAGTGTAAGCTTACCTTCTGTGGGCTTCATAATCTGTGCCTAGTTACTGTCTTACTTATCATATCACGATTCACGAATGATGTCGGAACACAACAACGCTTTATTAATGTTATTATTTTTGTTGTTAATGAATAACTGTAATTTATGTAGCTAGGTAGTCATAGCATTGAGGCATTTATGAATATTAATTGTAGTTCCTATGGATGTTCATGTAAATATTAGCATAAACATTGTGTATTTGGATGTTTTTTTATTGAAAATAAGATTTTATAATAAATTGAATGAATTACGAAAAAAGTAAGTATTTTATTTATCACGCCAAAGATCGACATTTTTTCCTTTAATCTTAAAAGGTTATGGCACGGATAAGGTCAGCAAGTGATTTTAGACTAGCAACAATTTAATACAATACCCTCAGAATAATAACTAATTAGTTATTATTCGGAGACAATACCTACCTGTTTCCCAGCTGTCATTCAGTAAAATGTATGTTTTTTGCGACGAAAACCGTGTCGAACACCACGTGAAAAATAAACCTGCAGTGCAGCACATTAAGGGCTCAATTTTTTTTTAGAAGAGTACCTATTGTTTATTTTGTTTTTATTCTGTAGTACCTAGTAGACAAGTATTGTTCTGAGTGGTATGTCCTTAGAGCATTATCTAAGGCCGCATTTCCACCTGCAAGAAAACTTCCGCGAGAAATGTCCGATAGTCTGTCCGACAGCAACTTGCAAGTGTATACTCAGTAGCAAGTACTGTCTATACACTTGCAAGCTGCTGTCGGATAGACCGTCGGACATTTCTCGCGGAAGTTTTCTTGCAGGTGGAAATGCGACCTAAGGGTATGTCGGATAGTAAAAAAAATACTATTAAATTTACCTTTTTAACCTTTTTACCGCCAACAACTTCTATAGAAGTTCGAGATTTTCGTGCCGTCCACGCCAGCACTTCTATAGAAGTTCTTCTTTGTACCTACTTTATTAAAATACATTTATACGTTGGCGTACAGCGGGACACCGCGTGCAGGATAGTTGGGCGGTGAAAAGGTTAAAACCACGGTGTTAACATTTTAGGCAGAAAAGTGTTAACTTTTTTCTACTAGCGGTATCAAATCCGCACCTTCTGGTTCCGGGGTCCAAGTCAAGTTAAAGATTATAGTGGGTTTGTCCAACCCTGGACCACTTAGGTAGGTAGGTACCTATTTTCTAAACCAAAGGGAGCTACTCAATGCAAACACAAGGATTCACTTAAGTACCATAATCCAAATTTACTAAGATTCAAGAGTGCAAGATGATAATTTATTAAATAAACAATTTAGAACATTATTATCGCTGTAAGTAAAATATTTTCAAGGTTTCGCATTTCCGACTTTTCTTCTTTAAACAGAGCTACTAATTTTGGGATCAGAACAATGTATCTGATTTGATGTGGTTGATGGCGCTGGCGTGCAGTGATGTCACCTACCTTTTATTTATGTAGGTAAGTATAAGGTAAGTATAAATATAAGGTAAGTATATTATTATTTTTCTGGTTTCCATGGAAGATCAGCGTCGGGGTGCCAACCAGGTATCTCGACATTATGCTGAGTGGAGACCGTTTCCACACCACTAGTTCTAGGTATTTTGTCCATGTATTGTTATTAATATAAGTGGTTATGAATAAAAAAAACTATTTCTATTTCTACTATCATCATCATCATCAACATTGATCCCATCACATACTCTATCTAATTATCACCGTCAAGTCTAGAATAATCTCAAAAATTAGGCTGCATGAAATAGATCCGTCTGCCATTCTTAAATAAAGGTAATCTTACATAAAAAGAATAAATGTCAATCGGACATCGGAATATCAACGTAAGAAAAAAGTCTAAAACCATTAATAATTTATTTTTAGTTGCAAATTCTTTGACTTTTCACGTTGAATAGGTAATAAAGTGTTATAACAATGTCGAAAAGTGAAAATAAATACTTTGGACCATTGACATTACACCAGAAAAGCGAAAAACCAACAATTTTCAAGAGTGTCGAACCGGAGGAATGTCAGTGTGTTTTGTGCGAAGAAAAATATTTATTGCCCGCTTTTGAAAAGCAACTTTTAACACATTTGTTTATGAAACATCGTCTAGTTGTGTCCGATGTGAACCAAATTGCGGATTTGAATGCTTATTTCAAATATTGGAGATTAAGATTTAAAGGTTAGTTTTCAATAAATTATCAAACATCAACAATATCACTAAAACAATATACATGTATTTTATTCATTTTAATTATTTTATTTTACAGATGAAGACCTAGTTTTCTTTTGCACAACAATGCTGTTAGACAACAAACCGGATGGCACAAAGTCTAAAAATGAGGAATACTACTTACTTAGCGATGTTTTACCCGAAGACAAAGAGCTCCGTTTAAACTTACAGCAAAACAAGTTGGAGAAGCTACTTGAGAGGCATCAATTTGAGCGGGAAGACGAGAACTATGAAAGAGAATGTTTATATTGTAGATTCGTATCAGTGGGCACAAGAGTAATGTACTTAAACCATTTATATGAAAAACACAATTTTCACATAGCCAAACCGGATAACCTTATATTCATTGACGACTTGATTGACACGGTAGCCACAAAGTTAGAGAATCTCCGTTGCATTTTTTGTGAAGGCCGTTTTAAGGATCGTACAGTGCTTAAAGAGCATATGCGTAAAAAAGGTCACAAGCGAATTAATCCAGACAACAAAGAGTATGACAAATTTTTTCTAGTCAACTATACAGGTGACAAAAAACCTCCAAATAGTTTAAGGTCAATGAATAAGAGTCAAAACCAAGTGCCAC
Source organism: Eudonia lacustrata (assembly GCA_947562085.1). NCBI lineage: Eukaryota > Metazoa > Arthropoda > Insecta > Lepidoptera > Crambidae > Eudonia > Eudonia lacustrata. Next base: position 17,484,745 of record OX387325.1, read on the forward strand.
AACGGTCAGCAGATAATGAGCTTGATTCTAATGGAGACAGTGACCCTGAGTGGTCTGATTGGACGGAGGATATTGGTCCTCTTATAACATGTTTAATATGTGACCACATTGAGATGGAATATAATAATATTTTAAAGCACATGGAACAGCAACATGAGTTTTCATTTGCAACTGTCACTGACGGCTTAGATTTTTATCATAAAATCAAAATTGTGAACTACATACGTCGTCAGATACATTTGAAACAGTGTTTCTCGTGTGAACTGAAGTTTCACGATGTGAAAAATCTAGAGAAGCATTTAAAAGAAACTAAACATTGGATGCTGAGCAAAGCCAGTTGGGATCAGCCTGAATATTACTTTCCTACTTATGAGGACGATCTTTTCTTGTGCTTCATACAAGATGACGATGAGAGTTGGTGGTCTAGCGATGAACAAGAAAATGAAACCAGAAATTGTATGTCGGACAATATATCGACAGAGATGGCCTTGGCGGTACTTAGTGACTAATTACAAATATTTTTAACTCTGTAATCTAGATAAGGCAATTAACTAAGCAATAATTGGTTGTATCCCTATATTGATGATTGCAAATCTTCTATTTGAAAAGTCAGTTTTACAGCTATGAGCTCTAGTGGTTGGGCCAGTTTTAAAGAAAAAGGTTTCATTATTTTCATACTCTGTTTGATTGGTAGTAATGCTTGTTCTCATTAATCCTGGCTCGCAAACCACTATTTTATCTGTATTTATCTGTCACCATAACAATATTCTGAAAACAAAGAGTTTAAAGACCATGGCTTGCTATAAATGGTGACTTTGGCTAGCTAAAACTATGTAAGGCATTAAAAAAAATGAAATATCAATAATATTGGTTTTAGTCAATATTGAAATCAAATAATTATAATATAAATTCTTCTTAACTGTAAAAGTTCTTTTGAACTTTCATGATCTTTTATGCAAGCAATGTCATGAAGGTACATAAAGCAATATTTTTTAAATTAATGCATATTTATTGATAAAATTTTATGTAATATATTTTCTTAACAAATATGTTTTGTTTAAAATGTAATGCTTTATTTACAGTAGCCAATTTATGTGTTAATCAAAATTATAATCAAATGTACTTTATACTCCCCATTTGTTCTTGTACTATAAATTGGTCGATTTTGGAATAAGCAGTTTTAATCTTGATTGGTTTTATTTATTTGTTTATTTTAAGTGCAGCCTGATACATACATAATTAACATTTCTATTATATAATTTCCATGGATGAAAAAAAAATCTGATTCCTATGATGATAGTAAGGGATCTTCTTTGAATTTAAATTCTTGTTCTTATCTTAACCTGCTGGTTATAATAAGTAGTTAGAAAACAGAAAATCAAAAAACAATAAAAAGTTCATGTTCATGCATGTTCCATCCTCGACCGCACCGTCACTTAACATCAGGTGAGGTGTAGTCAAATGCCTGCCTATAACCAATAAAAAAAAAAAGTTGTTTTTTTTTCTAAATAGGTAGTATGTCAGAGCTTTAACCGTTTTTATGGTAGTTTTAAACTTGTAGGTAAAAAAAACAGCAACTTTTTTATTGTTTTTTGATTTTCAGTTTTCTAACCAGCAGGTTAAGATAAGAACAAGAATTTCAATTCAAAGAAGATCCCTTACTATCATCATAGGAATCAGATTTTTTTTCATAAATAGGTAGGTATGTCAGAGCTCTGACATACCTACCTATATAAATAACTTGAAGAAAAAAACAGCAACTTTTTTATTGTTTTTTGATTTTCAGTTTTCTAACCAGCAGGTTAAGATAAGAACAAGAATTTCAATTCAAAGAAGATCCCTTACTATCATCATAAGAATCAAATTTTCATTTTTTCTTTTCATTTCATTTCAATCAAAAAACAGCAACTTTTTTATTGTTTTTTGATTTTCTGTTTTCTAACTACTCAATAAAAACGGTTAAAGCTCTGACATACCTACCTATTTATATAATTTGAAGAAAAAACAACAAGCAGCAACCACTAGGTTAAACCACAAGTTCAACTTAATGGTTCGATTCCGGTAGGAAGGGCCTAGTTGAAGTCCACCTGACTAATTAGCACTGTGTGGTTAAGGTTCCACTGGCAAGTAGTTATGGAACGCTTCCTTAGGTTATAAAATAAAGCCTAAGGGGTGGATCACTTATTGAGCTGTAGTTTAACTAATTATTTTTACTAGATGAAATATGATATATGAGTGGACTGTATTTTTTAAGAGGTTTGGTTCAGCTCGGATCCACAACTAAGGTAATTAAGCCTCGTTCAGTAAAACCTGAGATTAATTAGAAAACACCAAAAAAACATCATGGGCAAGGCACTTGTACCAAGATTTAAGGGAAGGTTATATGGGAAAAAACACTCACTGTTGCTGCAGATGAGATCCAGTTCACCACTCTTCACAATTACCATAATCACAAGCAGGCCTGCTGTATTTAGTGTATCGATATATCCAATTATAAGAATAAAGTGTTTTTGGAAGAAGATTAGCTTGATTTACTTAAATTTTTAAAACACTGTCGCGTAGGCGAGGTCAGCCATTGTAATCTGTTGCACACGGAGCGACGGACCGAGACGTTATTTTGTCAGGAGAGGGTAGGAAGAACCTCATACAAGTGCGTAGTATCAAAATATAATTAAAATGACGGTATGCTAAGTAATTTATGAACGAGACTCAACAAGCACCATCTTATTTTAGTCTGGTGGTTACCTATTTGGAGAGTTTGCTGATTGATAAAAAACGGCATTTTCAACGTCACGGGACAATTTTGGGAGCAGCGAGAAACTTGAAACGAGCCGAGAAACACCATCAGAGGTTATCTAGAGGAAATGGCATGACGCACCAGTGCGTGTCCCAGTTCCCTACTAGATTCTCCAAGGGGTATCGGATCGGGAAGTAGTCTGGTGGTCTGTTGGCATAACAGAAGGTAATGAATTATGTATAAGTTCAACAGAGATATATAGCCACTTAAGGGTTTCTTGAGGGTACTTCCTCAGTCTCGTCACCTATGGTCAAGCAGAAGCTTTCCCATCGTGAAATTAAATTAAAACTCAGTTATGTAATAGGTACCACCGTATGACCTTAATTAAGTTTCGCTAAGACAAGCGAGCTGACAAGGCAATTTCCTATAACTTATCGCACTTTCGGTTCGTATCCTGTGTGCCAGTTTTAGAATAGCTTTAGCTTTAACTGCTCTTTAAAAATTAAATAGCTTTTAAGCGTCCTACTTCAAGACTTACGTCCGTTTTGATACCGATGCCTATCACCAAGTCGCCTATTTCAAAAATGTCTTTAGTGTGTCTGTACCATGTGTTATGGTCTGTACTGTAGCCTAATTTTGATATTAGGACTATGAGAAACTTGTAAAAATTAAGCTACCGACGCGCTTATCGAGGCGCAGTGCCTTTACAATCGTAGATTGGACGTTTTAAAATAGATAGATAATACTTTTATTGTAACACTATAAAAAATAAACATGAACAAAAAATAAATAATTTACAAAGTTACAATTTGGCGGTCTTATCGCTTTCTATGCGATTTCTTCCATACAACCAGTCGGAGGTTGAGAGCTAATAAACTGTAAGATCGAAGGTGAAACTATTAAAACACTAGAATAATGTGTAGGTATGTATTTTATATATGAAGCAAAATAATAATAATGATATCAGAAGGTTGCGTGTTCACATCACGTCGGGGTCACCACTTTAGAAGTTTTGTTTGCGTGGGCAATTGGCTAAATGAAAGGTGGTGTATGTTACTAGAGGGCGAGTGACCATGAGCTCGCTCGATGGAAGACTGACTGAAGTCTTTATTGAATAATCAGGTAACACGATACCTAAGTACAGGTGTGGTATGTGTGTGAGGATGCGCTGCGTACACTACAATAATAAAATAGCAGAATCAAAACTTCGTTTAGGTAATTTTGTTTACGCACGGTAACATCAGCTTATTTTTACATCCTTTTTGCTGAAGCACGAGCCTTCTCTATGTACCTATTGCATAGATAGGAAGAACGGACCATAAAACATTTCGCGAGCCCAGTGCGGATTGGTGGTTGTTAAAGACTTAATGCAGCCGGGACCAACCGCTTTACGTGCCTTCCGAAGCACGGAGGAGCTCAAGATGATTCGTTTTTGATCACCCATCCGATGACAGGCCTTTGCGAAAGTTGCTTGACTTTATCCGTGCGCGTTGACCACTGCGCCACTGTTAAGAGATCGCCCAGGCAAGACAGAAAGCAGTGGCGCCACCTCGTGTCTAAGGTCAAAATTTTACGGGTCGCTGAGCCTGAGTGGAGTTCATCATCATCATCATCTCAGCCAAAAGACGTCCACTGCTGGACAAAGGCCTCCCCCAAATAATCATTTGCCGTAATCGCCACGCTTGGCAGGCGGGTTGGCGATCGCAGTAGGTTGAGGGTAACCTCAGAGAGATGCTGCTGCCCATCCTCTGGAATGGTCCCCTAGTCGGCTTTTACGACACCCACGGGAAGAGATGGGGTGGTGCAATTCTTTATCCCCGGCACCACACAGGGAGGAGTGGGAGTGGGAGTGGAATTAGGTAAGGAATTTTTATTTTAAATTGCGTTCAGGGTGCCTAGTGTGAGTTTTGTATAATATCCGTATTTTTTTATTTCTATTTTTTTTTTGGGACTTTAGGCATGCCATGTCAGTCCCATCATAGCTTATACATAATAAATCAAACTTATTTACTAGTATTTAAATAACTTAAATTATGTTTAACAATAATACACTGGACAGCAAAAATAACGGGTCATTTAGAAAAACCGCGATATCTCCCAAAGTTATTTACATAGATCCCTCGTATAAATAATATGTTATAGGCAGATTTGTGACGCTTATTATACATATCAAAAGAGGTTGCATTTAAACAAGTTACAGCTTCAAAAAAAGAAATTCCGATTTTTGAAAAATATCAAAAATCAAATTTTTGGAATAGAAAATTTTCTCGCTTTTGTTTCAAACCGAGCTTTCATCATAAACAGTATTTTTGGCTGGTCACAGTATTTTGTGCATCAACCATGCACCAACATGTCGTTATCTACTGAAGAATGTACACGAATTATCACCATGGTACAAGAAGGAAGTTGTCAGCGGAGTACTGCTAGAACAGTAGATGTATCTTTATTCACGGTCCAAAGAGTACTCCAGCGATTTCAAGAGACCGGCATGAACATCAGGAGACCAGGGAATGGCAGGCCAAGGTGTACAACTACACGAGAAGACTGATTCATCGTGAGCACTATGTTAAGAAATCGACATCTCACGGCTGTTTAGGTCCGAAATAGCCTTCAAGAAATTCACCACAATAATGTAAGCTCTGACACGATCCGGCGCCGACTTCGGGAAGCTGATATAAAGCCTTATAGGCCAGCAAATGGCCCTAAATTGATCAGAGAACATCGAGTTGCCAGGTTGCGGTTTGCTCGAGAACGTCCGATGGACAGATGAAGATTGGTCCAGGGTTATGTTTTCTGATGAGTCAAGATTTTTTTTATTCGCACACGATGGGAGACGAAGAGTATATAGGCGACCAAATGAACGTTATCGTCAAGCGTGTTTTGAGGAAAAGGTGCCATTCGGTGGAGGATCAATAATGGTTTGGGCTGGGATATCTTCAGAGGATCGTACGGAGTTAGTAATTATAGAAAACTGTTCTCTGACAGCTTCCAGATATGTAGAGGAGATTTGAAATGAGCATGCTGGTCCTTTCTTGGTGAATATGGGCGCAAATCCCATTTTTATGGACGATAATGCGCGACCACATACAGCACATTTGGTCAACGCGTATATTCAAGACGTCGATATCACCCGCATGGAGTGGCCAGCTCGCTGTCCAGACTTAAATCCCATAGAGCATTTATGGGACGAGCTCGGGAGATGCGTTAAACAACACTCTCTAGCTGCAGCTAACTTACGTGAGTTAAGAAGTGCGCTAGTAGAAGAATGGTCAAACATAGACCAAAACCGTATTAGAAATTTGATTTACAGCATGCCAAATCGTCTTAATGAAGCGATACGGGCTCGTGGAGGAAATACAAGATATTAAATTTACAGAAAAGCTTTCATTTTGCAGATTAACTGTGTTGTATATTTTTGTTGTCAAAAGTTAGAAGTGGTTTTTTTTCCTATTTTTTAGTACTTAAATAAAATTATACAGTTTACAAACGTGTTATGTATTTTCTTTTATGTATAAGTCAGTCATCTAAAACATACTACAGTTTCACTAGTTTGTGTTGTCTAGTTAAGAAACTATCACACTTTTTATAAGCGACCCGGAATTTTTGCGGCCCAGTGTAGTAGACTATAATAATAATAGTAATATTATCTAATATATTAATCATTGACGGCTCACCAACACCATATCGCAGACAAGTCTGGCTGCTTCTGATGTAGGGTTTGCTAAAATAGTTTGATATACACCTACATCAGAAGTTTTGAGGTTTAGTTGATTCACCAATAATTGTAAATTCCATCAACAAGTGTTGCACATCCTCCAGTTTATCACATACCTCACAGTTCGGGGAATCAGATTTTTTCATTAGATAAGCAAACTTGTAAGACGGAAAGTGACCGGAACGAAGTCGGTGCAATAGTACAATATACTTTCTACTTAAATCTACGTTTGTACACCAAGGTATATGAGGAGGTTCACTCTGCATGGTTTTATACCAAATGCCTTTTATTAAAGATATTTCATTAAAGTGCTCCTTCCAAATACCAAAGCAATCGTTTTTGAATGTCAATAACACTTCCGAGCGATAAGGCTTAATTTGAAACTCTAGACCTTCTAGTATAGCAAGCTTGGCCAATCGATCAGCCTCTTCGTTACCTTTAATACCTACATGAGAGGGGACCCACTGCAGTTTTAACTGGTTGCCCATTATGTTAATTTCATGAATTAGTTGCAATATTATAATACGCTATCGGTACACCTCTTTTGCCAGAGGCGCACCGAGCTATATGCTGCACTGCGCTCTTACTGTCTGTACAAATAACAGTTTTCGTAATTGTTGTATTTTTGGTGTATAATAGGGCATTATATACTGCAACCAATTCTACAGACATGATAGAAACATCAGTGGTTATTTTTAATATACATACATCTCCACTGTTAGCATTATAATAGGCAGCACCTTTGCCTCTCGGGTCCTTAGAGCCATCCGTAAATATTCTATGCCAACTCTCGTCATATTTATCGATAAGTTCTTTTATGATGCCATGTTTTAAAGTATTAGGTTCCAGAAGGGTTTTTGATTTAATTACACAATCTAGATCAGGTTGTAAGACATCAAAAGTATTAATACGCGTAGTCCAGATATCTAGAGAAAACATTTCCAATGGATAGGAAGAGGTACAAAGAAGAACTTCTATAGAAGTGCTGGCGTGGACGGCACGAAAATCTCGAACATCTATAGAAGTTGTTGGCGGTAAAAAGGTTAAGTATTTGGACACATCTGCTGTCCTACCTCCTGGGGTGGTGAACTTCTTTGATCTGAAACTTCTCTTGACTGTAGGTACCTACTGTATTGAAATAATACTATATTCTGATAAGTAGTTGAACTATTTATGTACCTATCTGGTTTTATACCACAGAATAACTAAACTAGTACTACTTTATACCTTAGCAAGTTAACTAATTTATTTTGGTATGTAGGTACATTCATTGTGTCATTATAAAGAAATCTACATTAGACATCATCATCATCTCAGCCAAAATACATCCACTGCTGGACAAAGGCCTCCCCCAAGGATATGAGGGGTATTTGCCGTAATCGCCACGCTTGGCAGGCGGGTTGGCGATCGCAGTAGGTTGAGGGTAACCTCAGAGAGATGCTGCTGCCCATCCTCTGGAATAGTCCCTTAATCGGCTTTTACGACACCCACGGGAAAAGAGGGGGTGGTGCAATTCTTTATCCCCGACACCACACAGGGGACATTAGACAAACACACAAATATTAGTGTAGATACGCTAGTAGTAAACCTACAAACTAGAAAGTAGCTATCAAGGCGGATGTGGGCGAAAATGCGTAACAAGCTTCGATCATGTTGATCGAAGGTAACAAGTAAAAGGAAATTGCGCTGTCAGTGCTGCAGACCAAATGAATTGATGGCACGAACCGAACGTCAACACAAATAAGTACTGTTTAGTGGTTCAACTCGAATAGTTTTACTGTGTCATCATGTGGTTTACTTCGTGTTACACTTATAATATTCCTACCTAAGTACTTATAATATACGCCTCGGTGGCTGAGTGACAAAACTCTTCGCCCGATACCCGAAGGTCCCGGGTTCAATTCCCAGGTCGGACAAAGTGTGTTTCGGATTTTCTCGATGCATAGCCCGGGTTTGTGATCACCAACCCGCATGTGGCAAGCGTGGTGATTAAGCCAATACCCATCGATTGTAGTGATGACTTGATTTCAATAATGGAGTGGAGTGGGACAGTATATAAGCTATTTACTTTACTTTACTTTACTTATAATATCTAACATAGGTAGGTACTATGATGTTGATGTGAAATAAGAACTGTTGCACTTTACTTTGTGTATTATCTTATAAACATTACAGTATAATATTAAATCGAACTCCGAGTACCTCGGCTCTTAGCCGGGCTGTCTAGCTCCTACTGTCCACGACTGTGTCAAACCGTTGCAAACCTTTTTAATACATATTCGATGATTCAAATACTCATCCAGACTAAAGAGGCTTACATACAAATAAATTAAACTAACTTTTACTATGAGCTGCATATAACCTCCTTACAATAATGTGATGTGGATGTGAAATATGAGCAATTGTTGCACTTAACTTTGTGTATTATTATAAAAACATTACAGTATAGTATATTATATCAATCTCCGAGCACCTCGGCTCTTAGCCGGGCTGTTGCTCCTGTCTACGACTGTCCACCTACACCATCACTCCTTTAAATTTTAAATTACATAAAAACAACTGTGTCAAACCGTTGCAAACCTTTTTAATACATATTCGATGATTCAAATACTCATCCAGACTAAAGAGGCTTACCTACATACAAATAAATTAAACTAACTTTTACTATGAGCTGCATATAACCTCCTTACAATAATGTGATGTGGATGTGAATTATGAACTGTTGCACTTAACTTTGTGTATTATCATAAAAACATTACAGTATAGTATATTATATCGATCTCCGAGCACATCGGCTCTTAGCCGGGCTGTAGCTCCTGTCTACGACTGTCCACCTACACCATATCACTCCTTTAAACTGTAAATTCCCTAAAACCTTATCCATCATTCGCTGAAATACCGCTTGACTAGTAGCTGAGCCAAAAGGAACAACATTAAACTCATATAAACCCGTAGCCGTACCTAACAAACGCAGTTTTATGCTTACCTTCTGTAATCACCGTCTGCCAATATCCTGAGTTCAAATCCAGCTCAGCAAAGTACTTGGCTCCTGCTAAATTATCAACAATATCATCAATACGCAGAATAGGATAACTAGGTATCTCTACAAATCTTCTTATTCAACCTCCTATAATCAACACAAAATCTCCAAGAATCGTCGGGTTTCTTAACTAACACAACCGGCGCTGCATATTAACTCGTCGACTCTGTAATCACCCCTAAACTCAACGTTTCCTTTACCAGTTTATCGATAATCTCTCGCTGAACCGGCGATACACGATAAGGATGACAATGAACTGGTTCTTCATCGCTTGTCTTTATGTTAACCGACACTATCTCTGATCTAATTAGCTGATTATTAGAAAAAGAAAATCTATCTACATTTCTTTCTAATAACGCCAACAAAACTTGCTTATCATTCATACATAAACTCTCATTCACTATAAAACATTTTTCTTCCACTTCAAATGCAAACTCGCAGGCATTTGGTAAATCTGAGAAATAAACATATTCATTCCTACCTAACGTTTGGAAATCAACAAAATCAATTACCTACGTCTCGACTTCCAACAATTGTTATTTCATCAAAGTTCACTTGTTTTGTCTGGATCGGGCTCGAACCGTCTCGAAAGTTCGATCCTAGCTTTTGTTTTGAAAGAATCCCGGCATGAGTCGTGTTTTGTTATTCATCGACCTTTCTAAAAAAAATTATTTTTCCATGCCGAAAATGTATGCACAACTGAACAAAGTCAATACTCATTTTATTTTATTTTTTTACTTGTGCTTTACGATTAAATCAAGTTTTGAAGCTATTGTTATTTCTAAAAACTTTTCACAAGAATAAAGTGGGTGCTTACCGTTGCACATTACCCAAGACAAAGTGCTGTGCGCGGTGCTGATTATTGTGCGCTTTATTGCTAGAAACATTGCAGTGAACTTTGACATTTTCGTGCATTGATTGTTTTTTATTGTGAACATTGTGATTATTAGAACTGCTTTTACTACTGTGCGAAACTAACAATGTTTCTAGCATATCAGCCCTGCATTTTAAAAACTGGAGCAAATCATCAGTTTTCAAAGTTACCTTGGATTCTGATTTAGATTTAATTGCGTGCATTTATATTGCTCCTATTCGCGCTCTGTGCTGGAATCTAACTTAGTGACAACAATATAAATGATTAAGGTGTCCCATGAGTCCGTGGGTTCGCCAAGCAATTTTAATGCACGCAAATTCTTCAAAATAGTGTCTATCAAAAGCCTAAGTGCTGCAGGTGACTCCTTGGTAAGCTTTTGGATGGAATAAATAGCCTTTACGTGGTTGTGAATCAGTAAATTAGTATTGTTGTAACGGTTTAGCAATAGCTCCCATGCAATAGCGTAATTGGCGGCGGAAAACTCTAAAGAATCAATCACTAAGCTAGCGCTGCCTTTTAGTGATGATTTGAGATAATGGAATTTTTGTCTGCTACTTATTTCTGTAGAATTATGAACAAGCGACAGGAAGGTGTCTCGAAACTCCAACCAGTGCTCGTAATCGCCTCCAAACGTAGGTATTGAAACCGTAGGCAGTTTGACCGCCTGCTGTACGCCCTAATACTTAGAAACTCTAGCAACCGGCTCAGTATCCAACAAACACTCGGCTCTACTAGTCAATAAGCTGTAATAACAGTCTTCAAACAAATCGCGCTGCGATAACTGGTTATCTAAGTCGGTTTCTGAAACCATTTCTTCGATTTGAGTTTGAAGACCGTTAAATTCAGCGTACAGATCCGTAACGCCACGTACACGGAGTTTTATATCGACAAGTAATACGTGAGCATTTCACCAATTCCAGTGAGCTTACGTGCATCTTGCTACCTGCGCTTTTGTGAGTGATCATCAGCAGAGTGCCGCTGCTAGTACCTGCTGCATTCGCAGAGATCACCATAAACAGTAAGTACTCCTTATTTTTCACTGACTACCGAGATGAGCACTGATAGTGAGGTTAGGGCTAGCTCACAATCCCCTTGAAAACTAACAGTTGATAGTGTTAATGTGCCCTCAGAGCTGAATAGTTTGATTAGAAAGCGAGGCAACGTAAAAGGCAGGTTAACTAGATTTTCTTATTCCCTAGATAATGTTGAAGCAAATAAAGAGTTGTCCGAAAGGTTAACACAAATGAAAACCAGGGTTTTGGGAATATTGCGGATGGCTGGGCATACCACTTTAGTGTCTCCTGTCTGTCGTCGAGATGTCCAACACATAGACTTGCGAGTCTCGATTGCGGCAGTCCTCTTCTCCTGTATTGGAAAGTACCCCGTGCGTATTCCAGTTGGATGGTTGCGCAGGTCCAGCTGATCGACGAAGATCCAAATTCGCCTCAAAGTTCCAAATTCGACTCGAAGGTCCAAATGTCTAGGATTAGACCCACTTGAAGGATTTTGCGTGAAATAAAATACAGTTCCTGATTTCCAAAAAGTGTATAATAACGCGTTCGCCACAATGGTTAGCGTAGTTGAAGTAAGTATAACCAAAAAAAAACTATAGACACTCGTATGACTAGCAATTTGAAAATTATAAAAATGGCTGTACAAAGGAGCTCCCGCGATTGGTGCCCTACAATATGGCGTTACCGCGGACGTCTCTGATTAGCTGCCGTTGAATTATCGCGCGATAGTTGATATCTCATGGTTCATCACAGATGGCGCCTCAGTCCTTAACACTTTGTGTATTATCATAAAAACATTACAGTATAATATTAAATCGATCTCCGAGCACCTCAGCTCTTAGCCGGGCTGTCTAACTCCTCCTGTCCACGACTGTGTCAAACCGTTGCAAACCTTTTTAATACATATTCGATGATTTAAATACTCATCGAGACCAGAGTGAACGACTAAAGAGGCTTACATACAAATAAATTAAACTAACTTTTACTAGGAGCTGCATATAACCTCCTTACAGTAAGTACTTAATGATTTAAATTTCAATGGCACTTTAATAATTAATAATGAATAAAAAATCCTACTAACTAGGTACCTATATTATATATTAAAACTGGTGACGAAGACTCGGTTACTGTGTCCAACACTGATGCCATCCTAAGGGGTTCCAACCGTATAGACAATTTATCCTAGGTAATTTTTAAAGTTTTGATAATGTTTATAAATCAGAGTACCAAAATGATTTAATTTAAACGTTAACGTTCTGCTTCAAGGGTGCCTGGCTAGTGCGAGTTTATTTTCGCGTACCTTTATGGCAAAAATTTAACTCACGTATTCTACCGGTGGCGCTGCTTCAATACAGTACAAATACAACTACAAATATATTTATTGCGTTAAAGATCTTATACCTACTAGGTAAAATGTAGGTGGCCTATACATTAATATCCTTGGATAGATGGCGCACTGTGCCGCTATTAGCACTCAAAAAATTAAGAAAGCAGTGACAAAATTCAGCGCTTACGTCAGCCTTCCCGGTAGCATAGCGGTCAGTACAGCAGCCCAGATTGCGGAAGACCCAGGTTAGATTCGAATATAAATATCCTTTTCAGGTATTGCATTTAAAAAAAAAAAAAAAATGTTTATTTACGTTTACAATTTTGGCTTACAAAAATAGGTGTTGACTTCTCTGTTGGGTACAAAGCGCCTGTGTCAGAGAAAGCCACTCTTCCTTAGCTTAGTTATCGTAACTAGATACCACTAGAACATAATAGTGTAGGAAATTACATTTATTATTAATTTGTACATAGTTTGAATCGAAAAACAAAAAGAAAAACTAACAGATAATTTTGAAAATGAGGCTAATTTAAGACATACTTATACGTAAGAACATTATTATACGTATCTAACTAAAAAGAACCTGTGTGTGTTGTGAGAGTGTGTGAGTGTGTGTGTGTGTGAGAGGGTGTGTGTGTGAGGGTGTGTTTGTGTGTATGTGCAAAGTGTAAGTCAGAGGTTGCATGTAAGAAATTAATTAACCAAAAATTATCAGTATTATATTATAAGAATATTTTCAGTTTCGTTGTAGTCAAGACACTTCAGCCATTCAGAGACTACCTTTTTACATTCACTTAGATTCATTGAGTATATTTTTAAAGTTTTATTTATTTTATTGTAAATTTGAGAGGATAAATGCGAAAATTGATATCGAGCGAAACAAGTGTGCACACAAACTATAGGGGCTACCTTATCTTTCCTTCTTCCACTTACTTTATCAGGGGAGTATCCTATAGACTTGTGGGTTTTCAAAATAGTGTGAAGTACTTAAAGCTTTCTAACAGTTAGTAAGTCAGCGATTGATTATAGAGTTTTAGTAGAAAATCTCCTACTTTTAAAATACATTACTTTTAGTAACGCTCGTTGAGCACGCTCAACCTCTAGGAATTTGGTTTTGAGTGCTCCTCCCCATAATGTAATACAATAAATAGTTATAGACTGTGCCAATGCCATATATATCTCATTTAGTAGTTTTTTATCAGCAATATGCCTTAGTTCCTTGAAAACCCAAATCAACTTCCGCAACCTACCAGAAACAAGATCCATATGATGATGCCAATTTAGTCTTTGATCCAGCATGACACCGAGATATTTTATGGACTGGACTTTATTTATGGCAGTACATGTACAGACTGGATCAGCTCGGTTACAATAATGGATTCTGATTTTAAATTCTGTGTCCGGCTGATATCTATCATTGATTGAGAAGCACATGTAGTTAGTTTTTGAGGTGTTAAGCGAGAGAAGATTGGAGTTTAACCACAATGCAATTTGGGCCAACCCTTGTTTAGCTAAAATCTTCACGGATCTCCAAGAGTCTCCAGTGAAGACCACGGCGGTGTCATCTGCATATGAAAATATCTTGGTTTGTGGGATCACCATATTACAGAGGTCGTTAATATAAACCAAAAACAATGTCAGTCCCAACACACTTCCCTGCGGGACGCCGTAGTTAATACTGGTGGCTTCACTCACTGTGTGGCCAAGCTTAACTCTCTGCGATCTATCGCTTAGATAACTTTTTAGAAGTTCAAGTGGGGTGCCTCTAACTCCCAAGAGTTTCAATTTATGCACGAGGATGGGGATGGAGACCGTATCGAATGCCATTTTTAAATCTAGGAATACAGCTAGACATTTGTTTTTGTTATCAAGGCTTTCAACAATCACAGACGTCAGCGCTGCCACTGCATCTTCAGTTGATCTACCAGAGCGGAAACCAAATTGTGAATTGGAAAGGATATTAAATTTATTTAAATAATCTATAAGTCTTTTATTTATAAGTTTTTCTAGTATTTTGATATTGATGGCAGAACTGATATTGGTCTGTAGTTGCTTAGGTTTTCTTCATCCCCACCCTTGTGCATCGGTGTTACTAGTGATTCTTTCAGTATTGAAGGAAAGATGCCCTTGTTAAAACAGGTTGACTAAATGGGTAATTATGGGCACCAATTCAGACATCGCAAGTTTAAGGAACCCTGTAGAAATGTTGTCCCGTCCAGGAGCGCTATTTGTCTTAAGGCTCATCAAGATGGTGTAGACTTCATCCATATCAGTGTCAAATAGCGCAAAGGAAGAAGAGTGCGGAGGAGATGAAAAATCAGACACAGGAGAAGCAGCATCGGATTTAGCAATGGCATCAGCAAGTTCTTTACCAATATTAGCAAAGTAAGCATTAACAAAATCGGCTGATTCATTCTTTGTTTGTTTAATATTCATCCGTTTTGAAGTGTCAGATTTTTTATTTAAATTAATAACTGTATTTATATTATGCCAGAGTCTTTTAGAATCGCCATTGGAGTCCCTCAAAAGTTGTCGTTCGTAATCACGTTTTAATTTTTTAATGAGCCTGCTGCAAAAGTTGCGGTATCGTTTAAATGTAATTAGAAGAATCTCATCATGCGGATTTCGTCGAAGTCTTTGTTGCATTTTGTTCCTATTTCTAATACATTTTAATATCCCAGGCGTTATCCAGGGTTTTAACGGTCGTCGTTTACTTTTAGGAATATGTATACTTTCGTGTTATCTTTTAGGGTATCTGATACAATATTTATTACTTTTTTAGCTACTAATTCAGGGTCATTGCAAAAAAGTAGTTCGTTTATATTCTTACTTCTTAAGTCATTTAGCGCCTTATTAAAATCAGTTACTAATTTAGTTTTTTTAGATTTTAGTGCCGAGTGACAATCCGCGAGGTGTAGTAAAACCATAGCGTGATCGGTTACCGTGGTTTTTAGGACCGCAATCTGTGCGTTTACTTTGTTTCTCTCAATTTTGAGCATAATGTGGTCTAGTGAACTACGTTCTCTAGTGGGTAAATTATGACCCATTAAAATGCTATGAGTTCCTAACATGTTTAGATAGTTAGATCTAATTCTTTGGTCAGAACTTGATTCACCCTCAGTAGGTATAGTGTTAATATTAATATCTCCAGCTATTACTATCTGTGAATGTGATACTAATGTGTCTAAGTGATTACTCAATGAATTAACAAACCCATCTGAATTACTGATGGAGGGCGAACGATAAATAGCCAAATAGTAGATTTCCTTGTTTTTATCTGTAAAGCAGATGCATCTTGCAAGTGTATCTCGTTTACATTCACAAAATGCACATCCTTAATGTAGGCTATAACACCATCACTTCTGTTAAAACGTCGTGATGAGCAGTATGATACATAGTTTGATAAAATCGGGGTTTATGATCACTGAGCCAGCACTCAGTTAATATAATTATATCTGGATCACAATTTAGCTGTGATAGTGAGATTAATAGGTCGTAAAAGTTACAATATACACTTCTGATATTTTGTGTAACTATAGTAAAATCTTTTTCTTTTATTTGTAAAGAGTCTACTACTTTATCGATGTCACATGATATAACTTTGGCGATTTCTATTTGATCGACTTCACTTATAATATTTATGTTATTATTATCCATTATCTAAAAGGAATTGAGACAATAGCGATTTTATCATAATCGTCAATACTAATGTCCTGCGACTATGGCTAATTAAGTTTGTGTGTAATTGTGTGTGTGTAAGTGTGTAAGTATTTTACTTGAACTAACATTATCATAATAATAGCATATAAAAAAAAGTCTAAACATTACGTAAAATATGGGTCAAAATATTAGGTATTTTAAATTAAGTAGGTATAGAAGGCTTTTCCCATCAACCATCCGGGTTTTTCAATTTAATTTTGAACGATTTGGAGTTTAATCCTTTCAGTTCTAAGGGTAGACTTAGATGATTAAAAACTTTGTAACAAACGAACTTTTGTAATAGGTACATAGGTGCCTACACATTTTCCTTTTTGTTAACATAATCGGATGAATACGGATCGTAAACAAAACAACACTCACACTACAGTACACACGGCGGCAGATCAACCTACCCAAAACTGTCACATCAATTTCTACAATCAATTTTGAACTTTATCGTTTGGTTATAAGGATCAATATTCATTGGAGAAATTTGACAGATTTGGGTAGGTTGATCTGCCGCTGACTGTACTTAGTGATAAAGTAATGAAGTGACAAAACACAAATGTTGAAAAAATTTCCACGAGCAGGATTCGAACCCGCACCCTTCTGACATACCGGGTCAGGTGCTCTCCCAATTGAGCTATCGTGGTTCTAACCAGCCCGCCGAAATTATTCAACACTATTTACTTTTTACTTTGAAAGCCAAAGGCGCCCATTCAATGTCAACAACTACCGTCATTAACACCCGATCATAATATTTTTACAAATACTATAGATCAGTTAAGAAAGTTCGCAACAAAATTTGCGTTAAAAATTTTATAAACATTTTATAATGAAGTGAATTTTCCCATCTAGTCTGAAAAGCTCTAATCTCATTGTCATTACAATGTCATGCGCCGCAGAAAATCTTTAAACTACCACATCGTAACTACTTTAATGGTCTTCAGGTTGAATCCACTTACCCAATGTTACTACTAAGATAAAACGAATTGGGTCAGAAATCAAAATGTAGCTAGGTATCTATTTAGGTACGGAACCGCCATTTGAAATCGCAGGAACAATGCAGGTAACACAAAAGACCAATGTTTGCGGATTCAGCCCCTGTACTCAGAATCACTTCCCGAGTAACAGATTTTGGATTACGATATATTGGTCCCTGTCACACATATAAATTTAAAATGAGACAAAGCATTATTTCCGTACGGAAAGTGTTTGCGGTGAGATTATTGAAAAGGGGTAGGGTAGGCAGTAGGATTTCCTGGTTGTAAAGGCCGTGGGACGCTTTGTTTATCTAAATTACAGTACTTACATATTTAGTTTATTTTGATCTCGTATTGTTGTGCAAACACCTACTTATAACAACAGTTTTGTAAGAAAACTTAGGGAGTCATATCCTAATTGAACGTATGTACCATAAAGTTTTGAAGCATGTTAAAAGTTTATCAGAATCATGCATTTTTTAAATTTCTTACTTAACTATGTTTTACTATTCATCTTACTTACTTCCTCCATTGGCGCAGGGACCCATAGTGAGTCTTGGTCTCCGAAACGAGAACTCGACACTTTCCCCTGTCCATTGCAGTCTCTTGCCAGTTGACGGCTCCGAGGTCGCGCAGGTCAGCTTCCACCCTATCGCTCCAGCGGTACCTGGGGCGACTAATCGGTCGCCGTCCGATCGGTCAACCCAAGTATGCTCTCTTGACGCTTCGATCCTCCCCCATTCGCAGCATGTGACCGGACCAGCGAAGTCTGTGTGATTTATATTCTCCTATTATGTTAGGCTCAGCTACGAGGTCTTCAATCTCCGCGTTTCTCCGGACTCTCCAGCTACCATCTTCCCTCCTTATTGGACCCAGGATTTTCCGAAGAACCTTCCTCTCTGCCACTAGAAGCTGATTCTCCTCTTTAAGGGTTAGCGTCCAGGCTTCAGAACCGTACATAAGGATGGGCCTTATAACAGTTTTATATACGCGCACTTTTGTTCTTCTGCGGAGAAGCCTGGATACCAGTACCTTATGTAATTACTATTCATCTGATTAATCTAATTTAATATTGAACCTTTAACACTAACGATCAAAAAATATTTGTAATTAAAATAAACATGAAACATGATATTGACAGATGAGTGCTCGCTGCTGACAAGGATGATATTACTGTGTATATGCGATTGGACAAAATGACGTCGAACTCTAAATAATTTCATTGTATTGTTTCATTGCGTCTGCTTTTGGAATTCTTAGCAGAATCTAAGATGATAATCAAATAGAGACATGGCGAAATGAAAGTTTTAAAAACCCAACAAAGAGAGTTTTCGGAAAATTCTTGAAAAAAATTCCACGATCTGGATTTTTACACCCACCTTCTGATATAGGTACCGGGTCAGGTGCACTACCACCTGTGCTATCGTGGCTTTGTCCAACCAATTTTCTTTTTCGGTACCTAGTGGTGTCTTAGTTACCTATAGCATGTTAATATCTATAGGTTGTCACGACATGCGTGGTATGCAATCCAAAGCTGTAGGTAACTTAAACATAAATAATATTAAATAACAAGAACAGCGTACAAAAATGTGAAAAGGCATTCACGGGCCCCGCATTAGCCCTACGGTTTGTGTAAGTCTTGGGATCGAGTATTACTCACTATTGCGGCTGCGGGTGCCATTAAATCAGTCCACGAGCAACATTTACAGTACCTACTTAAAATAATTATAGATTTATTAAAGAAGTACTTACCTATGCAGACGCAATGTTTTTCATAAGTACTTATTAGCTCATTGTCTTATTAAAATAAATAAATAAACTTTCATACACTCACATCAATAAATTATCTAGCCCAATAGAAGCTTCGTTATGAAACTCGTTAAAATAGTTACTTGGTTCTTTAATTTGCGATTACCTTGATGTTATAAGAAATAATATCCCTAAAGAAGTAAAATAAAACAAATATTAATAACTCACTTGTATTGTCTATGTTTTACAATGTAAATTCGTACTTTTTTTACCATCAATTTCTCGTAGCGTAAAGTGCTACAAGGATCTTTTGGCACGCGGCCGAAATCGGAACTAACGCCGCCATCATGTAAAACGTCACTTTTGACAGATAGCTGAAGTTGATGTTTCTTGTGGATATTTTGCGGTTTTATTTAAATAAAAATATCACAAAATATGCCAAAAGTGATAAAAAGTGGTGTTAGAGAGGTGGTGCTAAGAGTGAAGAATATTTTCATGAAAGAAAAACAATCTAGCGCCCCGATTATTCCATTTGAAAGAGTAAATGAGCGCGTCGCAGCTGCAACAGGTAAGTGATAACATAGCATACCTTATAAATCTCCCCGTTATTACTTACCAAGAATACTAATTCACATTTTGTAGGCTTATAAAACATAATTTCACCTTCAAATTATTAAAAGAAAACACGATTTCAGGTATATCTTTACGTACAGTTGCAAGAATTGGAAATGAAGGAAGATTGGCTGAAGCATCATCCAGTAAAATAGTAAAATAAGAAAAATTGTGTGGCGGGAAGCTAATTATTCGTCATTTAATTACATTATCAAAATTTATTAAATTTTCTTGTAAATGCTTTGATCCTTGTTTTATTTCCTTGCAATCGAAGTGAAAAGCAGAGTGTGAAACTCGAGTATAAAACTCATTTTACCCTCGCCGTACCGGCTCGGGTGGCTATATGCACGTCTCGGGTAAAATGGCTCGTTTTATGTTCTTGTTGTACAGTCTACTATTTGTTTAATTTTATACACATTGTTTTAACTTTCTTTTCATGTAATGAATCCTATCATTTAAACATTTCCTAAATTAAAATTTAATTACGGAGTATGGAACCAGGTTTAAACAATTCCCATAAACTAAGTATATTTTTGCTAGCTGGTAACCCTAATTTCACACCCACGCCCTCATGTTACTGTCATCCACGTGCCAAAAGATCCTTGTAGCACTTATAGATTCGAATGCCCGCCATAAAAACGCCCACAGTCAACACATCCAGCTGTCATAGATAGACAAGCAGTCGAATCTATGCGTGAAGTATTTAACCAAACATTATAGCTATTACAATATTGTATGATTAATGAGAACAGTATTTGTGAACTATATATCTATATCTATATTAATATTATAAAGCTGAAGAGTTTGTTTATTTGAACGCGCTAATCTCTTTTATCGAGGAAAACTTTAGGCTATATGACATCACGCTGCGACTAATAGGAACGAAGCATCAGTGAAAAATGTTGCAGGAACGGGAACAAGAGCCTAAAAAATTAAAAATGCTGCCGAAAGTCACTATTCCACGCGGACGAAGTCACGAGCACAGCTAGTTAAAAATAATCTTAAATAATAAAGCAATGACAACATACTTATTATATAAAGCCATAAGCCACTCCATCAGTCTGAAGAATAGTTCTGTTTCAGTAAAAAGTCGGTTTCGGAGGACTTCTGACAGTTTGACGATAATAGGATAAGCCGATCAGTGCGAATTTCGTATTCAATGCAGCGTCAGCTATCATTTGTCATGATTATTTCGTATTGTATCAAAGTTCTTGGCTAGGTTGAGGAGCTCGATGGCGCAGTGTGGTTAATGCGCTCGGTCTGCGTTTGCTGAAGTTAAAAAACTTTCGCAAAGGCCGGTCATCGGATGGGTGACCAAAAAAGTATCATCATTTTTTTATATTAACGGGTAAGCCAGTGCCGTGATCTCAAATGATGTTAAGTGATGATGAGGCCAATAATGTAAGCGCACTTCACCCGGGATCCCCAACTAGTGAGGCACTGGCTATCTTATCTCTAGCTGCCGGAACACAACAATGCTACAAACATTGATGTTATGGCGACATCTCGAGCTCCTCCGTGTTTCGGAAGGCACTTAAAGCTAGTCCCGGCTGCATCAGCAGTCGTTTACAACCACCAATCAGCACCTGGGCCTGTGCGTGGTGATATATGGTCCGTTCTCGCTATCCATCCATAAGGAAGGCTCGTGTCCCAGCAGTGGGGACATAAAATGTGTTAAGATGAAGGTTTTTTTAGGTAAAAAATAGCGTCTTATGGAAAGTAATCACTCATAAGCAATCGACCCATGCGGGCACCTTACACCAGAGGAATCGGCGTTTTTTGTTTTTTTTTATATGAGCGGGTAAGCACAGTGCCATGATCTCAAATGATGTTAAGTGATGACAAGGCCAATGATGGAAGCGCACTTCACCCGGGATCCTCAACTAGTAAGGCACTGGCTATCTTATCTCTAGCTGCCGGAACACAACAATGCTACAGACATTGATGTTATGGCGACATATAGACAAGATAGTGGTAGCTAGCCAGGCAGACAAACAAGCCCTAAGTTGTCGGCCTTTGAGGAACGA
Source organism: Eudonia lacustrata (assembly GCA_947562085.1). Taxonomy (NCBI): domain Eukaryota; kingdom Metazoa; phylum Arthropoda; class Insecta; order Lepidoptera; family Crambidae; genus Eudonia; species Eudonia lacustrata. The sequence goes on from OX387325.1 coordinate 17,506,521, forward strand.
ATAAGAGTGTTGAAGGTTCCTAAGTCGTAACGGTCCAGGATACCGCAGCTGTAAGCAGGTTCCATAGATCCGTTGATTAAATTAAGTTTCGATAGTCTAAGTCGGTATTTTCTATATAACTACAGTCAAAGTCTGCAGGACTAGTAGACACTCGGAAGGTTTTTCGATATGCGTTTAAAAAGTTTTGATTTTCATACTGATTTCATATTTTGAAACTTGACCATCATCATCATCAGTTACCTTTGCTGTTGACTGTATCTAGATAAGAAGTTTCGCCTCGGCGGCCGAGTGGCAAAGCTCTCGGCCTGATACCCGAAGGTGCTTGGTTTGATTTCCAAATGCCGGCAAAGTGTGTTTTGGATTGTCCGATGCATGCCTGGGTTTGTAATCACCAACCCGCATTGGGCAATTGAGGTGATTAAGCATTTACCCATATTTTTTTTTTTAATTGTGGCACGCCATAATGGCTTCACCCTGCCTGATGGAAAGCAGCCAGTGAAGCCCAAGAAGTGAAAGCGTTCATCACAGCTACCACGCTATGCCGAACGCTCACACTATGGCGGCTTGCATAAATGCTTTTTCACGCCCCGCTTAAATAACCCGGGAGAGAAAGAGGAGGGAAACACGTATGCGGGAAGCGCATTCCACATACGGGCAGTTCGGCAAAGGAACGATTGTCCAAACTTTTTGGTACGTGTCTTGATGGTCAGCACGGTATGAGGGTGGCTTCTCAGACCTGCACGCGTCGATCTGGAAAGGAATGGAGAGGAAGGAATGAGATTAAAGAGCTCCTCAAAGCATTGACCGTGGTAAAGGCGGTAGAAAGCACTAAGGGAAGCAAGGTCCCTTACGTTGCTGTAACGGCTCCAGATTGGTCGTGGACCAGGTTATCAGAGCCCCATTTATAAATGCGGTCTGATTCCTCGTCCAGCTCAATGACAATCTTCCGTCTCGACTCCACTACATCGGCTTGCTTTGCCGCAGGGTGACCCAAATAACGCCGATGTACTGTACTGTCGTCTGCATAACAATGAATGTTACCCAAGTTGTAGTGGTAACCTCATTTCAATTTGGAGGCCTTTTTTAAGACAATGAGGACAATAAATGAATAAATAAATAAATAAATAAATGTTTCCCACACTCACACCTCGAGAAACTCGAGAAATGGATAACTAGACAACGGATAAACATACTTAATATACATACTTATTATACATAAAAAATACCCAGACCCGAAACAATTTAGAAAAACAAAGAATCGAACCCGGAACCTCAGTGATGGCGACACCATGAAAACCAGCGTGCAACGTCCACTCGACGAAGGAGGTCGTAAACAATAATAGGCTATACTACTTTACTACTAAGAAGTTTCGCAGAAAACGCACATATCGTCATCCGTCAAGATGATAAGGATGGAATGACAGTCGATTGCGTGTAGTACCATAGTATAAGAAGGTATCCTTATACTATTAGTAGTATGGTAAAGCAAATCAGCAGCGGCTTTGAAAAATGTCTTAGAAAATTACGATGGCAAGAAGACATATACATAACTAGCGGCCGCTCGCGGTTTCACCCGCGTGGTTCCCGTTCCCGTGGGAATGTTTTGATAAAAAGTATCCTATGTGTTATTCCAGGTTATAAACTATCCGTATGCCGAATTTCATCCAAATCCATTCGTTGCAACGTGAAGAAGCAACAGATATACGAACATCAAACTTTCGCATTTATAATATAATACGCAATTAATTATGTTAAGGGAAACCTGTAATTAGCTTTACTTATTATTGTTTAAGTACTATGTAAGAAAGTATTGTATTGTTACGCAGTTGGTTTTCTTAATACAGAAAAAAAAAAAGAAAAAAAAATACTTATCCTACTAATAAGTAGTATAAGTATTGCTGTTATTTTGTAAAACGGCAAACTTAGACTAGCATACTACATAGATGAAAGGTGTAGGAGTAAATTCGCAGAGTAGGGCTTCAAAGCTTATGTCTGGTATGATCCCACTATGACTGACTGACTACACCACTGGCATTGAATCAAGTAAGGATATTTAGTACCTACACATTTTTGACGACGATGATGACGCAATAAGTAAAATAATCCTAGGATAAGTACATACCTTCTTTTCTAGTATCGTGTAATCGACGAAAGCAAGTTAGATGTCGAGACACATAAAATAGATGTTTACACCACACTGCCAGTTTCATTCAATATAATCATCAGACATTGGACTATGAGAAAAATACCAAAATCAGAAAGCTGGAGATATGATTGCGGAGGTTTTAAAATAGCAGAATGTGTATGACTTTTCCAATAATTTTCCAACAATTCAACAAATTCATGCTTTGTATAAAGTAAGTAACATTTACAAAGTACTAATGTCTATTGTTAACCTCTGTCGCAGAAGGAGGCGTGTTGTTACAAGTTTGAAGAAGGTTTGAAGCCTTTGTTTGAATGTCTGTGGCATCGTAAATCTGTAACTGAGGATCCGAGTTCACTGTGAACTATTCTATATATTTCTATAATATATATATTTTACTATACAACGTGACCTTACGCTATGAACAAATATTTTAAACCCGTGTAACGCAAGTAGCGTTCTCAGAAATGATGTTAAGTTTTTATTTTTTTTTAACTAAAAGATAACATTTAAATTAAAATTTTCTTACGAAAACCTCAGCTAAACGACAATAAAAGAAAAGTAATGTGTCATTAATTTACATTGCTAACATGAGTACGAGACGGAACAAAATAGTTACGTCATATTAAACAAATGTACCTTGAAGAGGAAATATGATGATATTTTATGAAGATAGTGTTGGAGATTGGTATTGATGATGTGTTGGAGATTGGTGAAGATTGTTGTTGAAGATGTTGGAGATTGGTAATGAAGATGTTGAAGGAGAGAAGGTGTTGGAGATATTAAGAATTTGGATGAAGTTATTGGTGATGAAATTTGGAAGAAATAACTTCTTCCGGTGATGAAGTTATTGATGTTTTTTTAGCGGTGATATTGGTGATGTAGTTAATTGTGTGTAGGATTGGTAAAGTTAGTTAAGTTGAGATTTAAGGTTAGTTATGAGAATTTTAAAGTTAGTTAAGTTGGGATTGGGTGGTTTAGTTAAATTGGGATTTAAAGGAGTTGATGGGAGTTATATAAGAGTAGTTACTTTAGTTGTGATAAAGATAAAATTCAGAGGGGATGTTGGAAATGTTGAAATGAGAAAAATAATAGATGTCTGGAACCTTAGATGAATGATTGGTCTCGCTGCGCTCGCGAGACCAATCATTCATCTAAGTCTGGAACATATTTGAATATTTTCATACAGTTGTCATGTAGAGAAAAATATTCATTCTATTGATTGATTGCTTACTGTTGTTTTGTTTAGTACCTACAGATTTATATAATGTTTTTATTATATTACCTTAGGTGTTTTACTAGAAATGTTTGAATCCAAGTCGATGAAGAATTTTCCAAGAAGGGGTAAAGAATATATATTTACAACACACTCTTTAATGTTTACTACTGTATTTTATAATGGCAAGAAAAACATTTAACTTAGAATTTTATAAACGACATTGAATATATAAAAAGATTCTAAGAAGCAGACACACTCAAAGGCAAACGTTCGGTAAGGTTAAAACTGGAATTTATTTCTCCTTTTCCCCTTTAAAAGTGCAAAATAACTAAAACGTTTCAATCATCGCCGAGCACTTCACATCATAACGATGTTTGCACAAACACCCCTTCGCTGTCATGACGTCATTTTGTAGGTAGATAATCATAATTTGCTGTGTTCACAACCACAAAACATTTAGGTATGCGTCATACTTTTTACGTCAATATGACTTTAATAAAACCCTAGAACTACATACCATTCATCCATGTCAAGACCTTAAATCATCATTAAACATAATCGTAGGATCTTAAAAAAATAAACAGAAAACTCAGCAAGCCCCACAAAGATAAGATAGGGTCGTAGGATTAATTAATAATGATTTATCCTACAGTAGTGAAGGAACAGGCACACACCGTTTTGTAATTAATTTCATCATCATCCATCGCCATCTCATTTTATTTACCCACTGCTTTCCCTATGAACAGATGGAGAGAATGAGCCATAAACCACCACGCAGGCCCAGTTCAGTTTGGTAGTTGATAACGACTGCTAATGCAGCCGGGACCAACCTCCGGGCTTAATTTATGTGCATTAAGCCCGGAGGATCTCGAGATAATACACTTTTGGTCACACATCCGATGACCGGCCTTTGCGAGAGTTGCTTAGCATTAGCCATCGGATGCGGTGCGACGACTTCAGTAATATATAATTATCAGATGGGAAATTACTAAACTAAGAATGTAAAATTAAATTCAAACGCTTTATTATTGATTGTAATAAGTAAATAGCGTAATGTAAAGAAGTTAGTACAAAAAATGTTCCACAGACCTAATTTGTGAATTAATTTCTGTTAAAGTGAAAATAAAGTTTAAGCTTCATATTAACGTGGAAAGTTACAGTACATTTTAATAAAGGAAGGAGCTAATAAGAAACACGGTGAAGCTAAATATATTACGCTGTAATTACACTGTGATATTGTATTTTAGCAAATATACTATGTTTGAGGGCAGAATACAATAGCTTTTATAAATGGCAGTGAAGTGAAGTAATGAGGTATATAACTACCAAGTTTTTTTTTATATATTATGGGTAAACACAGTGCCTTGATCTCACTTGATGTTAAGTTATGATAAGGCCAATGATGGAAGCGCACTTCACCCGGGATCCTCAATTAGTGAGGCACTGGCTAATTTTTATCCCTAGCTGCCGGAACACAACAATGTTACAAACATTGATGTTATGGCGACATATTTAGATAAGATGGTGGTAGCTAGCCAGGCGGACAAATAAGCCCTGTCACCAACCAAATCAAGTATACAAATATGTAACCCCCGCTGGGAATCGAACCCGGGACCTCTTGGTCTATACCGGTAGTCATAACCAATAGACCACAGCGGCGGTTAAATGGCCATAGTTTAATCTTCTTTAAATTTATTAATAATAAGTCCTGACTAACAGAATATCACACAGACCAAATCGTTGGACTTATAACGCGGAAATTGTGAAGGCAGGACCGTTTCATGATGTAGGCAAGAGATAACGGAAGAGATTTTTCGAAATATATTCGTAACCTGTGATCACGTCGCGTCTCGTCGGAAAATCTCTTCCGTTATACCTCTCTTGCCTTGTAGTTGCTGATAGTACCTGATGAGATGAGATAAACCATTGCCGTTTAATATGTTTAAAAATAAATTAACAGCTTGGCTATTATAGTATTGTTTGTATACAGTTAAAGAATATTTAGGTATATCATTCCTGATAAACATAATTAACACACTATTAAGGTGTAGTACTTAATTGTATATTAATGTATTAGTTTTCATAAAAAAATTGTTATTGGACTTTTAATATGATACCTAATTTCAACATTTATTTGTATTATAATATTATTTTTTCTACTTATAATTAATTAATTAACCTTATTGACATGTTTATCTTCGACATTTTAAATTAACATTTGCATGCTGTTTTAAAATAGCAAAACATGTGCGCATTGTAAATTTTATACCAACTGTAAATTACCACGTTTTTTGGCAAATAAATGATTATCTTATCTTATCTTATCTTACAATATCCCATTCTAGTCTATGACACTATTGTAAACAACATTCCGTGTTATTAGCTCCGTAAAACAAATGTTTTAAATTGGTCTCAAGTAGTAGTGGATTACGGAAACTACACTAGTTCAATAGTTAAAGTGCTTTTTCAAACGATGGTAATATAAGACTTACAATTAATTCTCTAAAAACTTATATTTAAGGAAATTAATTACACAAGTGACAAATTTATAAAAGTGTGCGGTCAGTTAAACATTATCAGCTGGAGTGTACTGCCACGCGACTCTCACAGTTACGCGCCGAGCGCAGAGTCGTTTTTGCCCGGACGCCTCAAACGGTAACGTGATTCACTGTATTCGTCAAAGATTAAACAGCGCAGACTACAAATACATACTGCGACGCGAACACTTGCATCTGAGAGAATATTTATAGTGATTTTTACTTTTATTTATTAATTTAATTTGAGTATTTGTAAACCAAAATGAGCATTACTAAACCAAAGTGGGGCTGTTGTGCACCCGACGAAGACAACAATGATATTTATATATTGAGTGTAAAATGCAACAAGAATTATCACTATGCCTGTATGGCAATTGATGACTCATTGTTCAACTCGGACATGCGCGCTGTTTGGACTTGTCCTGAATGCATACGAAAAGCCCCCAAAACTTCAAAAAAAGATAACACACCCATCCGTAATGTTACCTGCAGAGCAAATAAGAGGCAAGCTCTTACCTCTCCTTCTCCACCCACGCAGGCAAACTCAAATATAACCCGTGAGGATGTACGTGATGTGGTGCAAGATGTACTGAAGGTGAGTATGAGGGAAATGCTCTCAAGCATGCATGAGAATTTTGCAAAAATGTTTGATAAGGAGTTGAAACCGGTTAAGGCGGAACTATGTCAGATAAAAGAATCCATGAACTTTATGAACACTCAATACGAAGATATTTTAAAAGAGAATGAAGCTTCTAAACTTAAAATAATAGATTTAGAGAGGGAAAAGGAACAATTAAGGGGCACTGTCAATGATCTTAACTTGAGAATGAATGAAATTGAACAACGTACGCGTCAAAATAATGTCGAGCTTCAATGCGTGCCCGAACGTAAGAACGAGAATCTAATGTCCATGATCACCGAGCTCGGTCAAGCAGTTGGATGCTCTTTGAAGGATAACGACGTGCTGCATTGTACCCGTACCGCGAAATTGAATCGCACTTCTCAGCGTCCTCGTTCCATAATTGTGCAACTTGCAACGCCAAAAATGCGCGACCAATTTCTTGCGTCGACAATTAAATACAATAAAGCACACCCTAAAAATAAACTGGATAGCTCAGTGCTGGGTGTTTCAGGAACGAAAACTCCAATATTTGTGACTGAGCACTTGTCTCCTACTAATAAAGCTATTCATGCAGCGGCTAGATTGAAGGCGAAGGAGATAGGGTATAAATTTGTATGGATCCGGAATGGCAGAGTTTTTATGCGGAAGAATGAAGAATCTGAATACGTAATTGTGAAAAATATGGACATTCTAAGCAAAATTATTTAAAAGGTTTTTTTTTATTTTTTTCTAACTTTTAGTTGCTTTTATATAGACTTAAATAAATAAAATACGATTCATTAAAGTTGTATTACCAAAATACTCGTGGCCTTAGAACAAAAACCCATAACTTCTATCGAGAGATACTTACAAATGACTATGATGTGATAGTCCTCACAGAAACGTGGTTAAATGCCTCTGTTTCGAGCAGTGAACTTTTCGATAAAAGATACATTGTTTATAGAAAAGATAGGGGTGACACTAACTGTCAACATAAAAAAGATGGCGGTGGAGTTATAGTCGCTATTTCTAAGCAAATAAATTCTAGACGTATGTTTGCCTGGGAGTCGGAGCTGGAAGACTTATGGGTCACAATTGAAATACCAGTGTCACATTCTATTCATAGAGTTGCTTTATGTGCAGTGTACTTACCACCTCCAGTAAGTCGCTCTGTGTTGGATAACTTTATAGAAAATTGTTATTCTGTTCTCGAACAGACAACAAATTATTGTTTAATAGGTGATTTTAATTTGGGGTGTGTTGATTGGAGCTTGTTTAATGATGTCACTGTGCAATATGTGGTTCCTAGTTTGTGTCAATCATTTGTTGAACTAATGCATGAAAAAGACTTAAAGCAACATAACTATGTAGTTAACAAATCTAATAGAATTCTTGATTTAGTATTGTCAAATTTGCCAACTTGCAACGTCCAAAAATCTCTTAACACTCTAAGTGTTATAGATCAGTTCCACCCTCCTTTGGATGTTGATATTTCTTTTATTAGAGATCCAAAACTTCTTTTCAACGGCCAGATGGTCAAATATAATTTTCATAAAGCAGATTATGTAAAAATTCATAAAGAGCTCAAACCATTAAAATGGACAGAGTTGTTCGAAGGAGCCAAAAACGTAAATGATAAGTTGAAAATATTTTATAACACATTAAATTCTATTATTGAAGAGCTTGTTCCTAAACAAAAAATAAAGAAAGCGCAATATCCACCATGGTTTGACCATAAATTAAAAAGTTGTCTAAAGGAAAAATTTAAAGTAAGACGTCGATATAAGAAGTACAGAAACCCCATGGACGAGTTTGAGTTAAAAATGTTAAGCTCCCGTTGCTCACATTTGGCTACTAGTTCCTACAACCAATATATGGCTAATATAGAGAATCAAATCAATGTGAATCCCAAACTCTTTTGGTCCTATATTAAATCTAAACGCGGTGGTGAAAGTTCCTACCCCATTTCTATGACTGATGGATCGGTAGTAGCCTCCGAAGGCAATCATATTTGTGAATTATTCTCCTCATACTTTGCTTCTGTATATGTTGATAATGATATTAATACCGCTAGAAATTATACTCACTCTAATTATTTAATACAACAAGAAAAGAATAGTCAGTGTTTATCGTTACCTGTTATAGACTTTAACACTCTTCTGAACAGACTTAAGAGAATTGATGGAAATAAAGGAGCAGGCCCCGATGGCATCCCTCCTATATTTATTTTAAAATGCGCAGAGTATTTGGTTGCACCTCTCCTGATAATTTATAACATGTCGTTAAGTACTGGTACTTTTCCTATCGAGTGGAAAAAAGCTAATGTAGTCCCAATTCACAAGTCGGGAAGTGAAGACTTAATAAAAAACTATAGGCCTATCTCTATCCTTTCCACTATGGGAAAAGTGTTGGAGTCTCTTGTGTGTCCGTATGTTCAACGTCATTTTAAACAAGCTCTTAGCGACGCACAGCACGGATTTGTTCAGTCTAGGTCAACTAGCACGAATTTAATAGACCTATCTGAAAGTTTAGTGGAAGCACTTGACGCTAACAAGCAAGTGGACGTTGTGTATACGGACTTCAGTAAGGCCTTCGATCGGTTGTGTCCTGAAATCCTGTTAAAAAAACTATCGGCCTATGGCATCTCTAATGCCCTGCTAGAATGGATAAAATCTTATCTAGAGGATCGATCCTTTTATGTCGTTCTTAATGGGTTTTGCTCAGGTTCCCAAAGAATAACTTCTGGTGTACCTCAAGGTTCGCATTTGGGACCGATTTTATTTACTATATTTGTCAATGAGATTCCTAGCATCATGCGATTCTCTAAAACTTACATGTACGCAGATGACCTTAAGATTAGTAGAGTAATAGATACTATTCAGGACTCGCTCATGCTTCAAAGTGACCTTAACGAACTTGTCAGATGGTGTAAGCTCAACGGAATGGACCTTAATGCAGAGAAATGTTTTTATTTGCAATACGCGCGTAAACGCAATTTGATCTCGTACCAGTACTGTATTGGTTCAATGAAAATTAAAGAAGTTGATCAGGTGCGTGACTTAGGAGTCATATTTGACAAAAAACTCACGTTTATACCACAAATGGAAAATATAACAAAACGTTCTAGTAGGGTCCTAGGTTTCGTGTTGAGGAATATGAAGGGCTTGCGCAATCGCAAAACTAAAATGCTTCTATATAACACCCTAGTGCGAAGCATTTTGGAGTACTGCACCGTTGTATGGAGACCACACTACGCCACTCATACTCTCCAATTGGAGCGAGTACAAAAGAGGTTTATGCGACATCTAGTCTATTCCGAAAATATCCCTAAGAAAATACTGCCATCTTATAAAAAACAGCTAAATTATTTTAAAATGAATTCCTTAGAAGAACGTAGAACTGTTATAGATTTGATGTTCGTCTCCAAACTGTTCAACAATAGAATTGATTGTCCTCAATTGCTGGTCAGGTTTAAACTGCGCGTTCCAGGTAGATACCCTAGAAATAAAATAAACCTTTTTAGTGCACCTTTCCGTAAAACCGTATTTGGGTCTAATTCTCCTATTTCAAGACTTTGCAAGTTGGTAAATGAATTTAGTGGTAGTGCTGGACTCGATGTTTTATCTGTCTCACCTAACAGACTTCGGTCTGACATTACAAAATGTTTTACATAATATTATCTAAGTTAGTTATAAACTTTATGTCCATGTTGTTTGCGAATGATGTATTTACCTATAAGTGTTTGTTACGCTTGGAAATAATACTTGCGCATGTATTTCTTTTGTGTAAATGAATTGGTGTAAACAAATGTTGGTAAATCAATAAATAAATAAATAAATAAATATACGTTTTAAAATCTTAACTCGGTCAGCTCAGCGGTCAGAGCATTGGACCGTTTATCCAAAGGTCGTGGGTTCGATACCTTCTCGAGCTTCCTGCCCCCTGACTATGAGCTCTATAGCAGTATTATTGCAGTTGTGGAAAAGAGACGCATGTATATTCGCCGCTACACGCGTCTCGTTTTCACAACTGCAATAATACTGCTATAAGAGCTCGTGGTTACCCCCCAGAGCTGACTGGTGGATTTTTTCTCAATCTTGCTCGTAACTATATTATGTATAGCATTGTGAATGTAAAATTTATAATAATAAAACTTATATTTAACTAATTATTTACAGGAAGCTTACAGGATAATTACAAGTTTTTGTTTTTTGTGACGATCATAGGATAATATAGATTATGGCTCAGTTGTATGCGTCATGATCATGGATCACTCAGTGGAGCATGACTAAATATATACCTCTGGGAATCGAACCTGGAACCTATAGATCTGCGGTAGCGGTATCTACACAATGATACAGATGCAAGTACAATTATCCTATTTTAAAAGGAATTAAAAAAGCCATCTAAATTATTAAACATCTAATTATAAATACTTAGTTGTTTAATTAAAATGTGCAGGAACATTATAAACATTGTTCTCTTATTAACCCTAACGCCTGAATAGGCTATCTTAAGTTTAATCACTTCGCTTATTTCGCTTAACTTTAAAGCAATATCGCTTTTAATATAAGCAAAACATTCCATCTCACTAATTATGTGGAAGCGCGTGTAATAAAACTAGTGCCGGCATAATTAACTAGACAATAACTTTCACGAGGATAGGATGGAAAAACAAAAAAGGTTAGAAAGAAAGAGAAGAGACGGACTTATTGGCAGGAAAGTGAAGAGTCATGTCTGCGGTTTTAATTATTTTCTCAAATTTTTGTTATACCGAAAATTTATGTGAAATAATGGTCAATTAATAACCGTTAAGTGTTCGTGAGCGAGCATGAGTGTTCAGTGCAACGTCATTTTTCAAATTCTCTCAAGAAATCCGCGTGAGGTCTTAGTAAAGCCCCACATCTTTACTGAGAAACTCAAAGCGTTGTTGGGTACTTATGTCATTTCTCACCTTTCATTTCTATTATGATTCATCATCATCATACAGGAAGGAAATATTGTTTAATTATATATATATAACTTGTAAGAAAAATTACTTTGACACTGGCTAAATGTGCTAATCGCACGATGCCATCCACTAAAGGAAAAAAAAACAAAAAAGAGAAGAGGTCAGCGCAAGACTTTAATTAATTACATTTCTCATTTTAAACACCAATTCCCTCCAACTTAATCATGATTAATGACAAGTCGCGCTATTTTTAGATTCCATATAAATATTATATCTTATCCATCTTTCCATATATATTATTTCCGTGTTTCTTGTAGGCACGTAAAGCCGTTGGTACCGGCTGCATTAATATCGTTTAGAACCACCAACCCGCACTGGACTCGCGTGGTAGTTTATGGCCCGTGCTTTCTTTGGTGTTTCCATCCATGGCGATGGCTCGTGGCCCAGCTGTGGGCACGTAAAATGAGCTGGTGATGATGATAAATTGTAAAAAAAAACAATTAAAAACAGTAAAAAATACAGTATTTTGACATACTAATTTAACAAAGCCAAAAAGTTTATCCCAAAAAGCACAAAGAACAAAGAGCATATTAGCAAAACTGTGTTGCAATACTCTGTACCAGCAATAGCTTTATTCCACGGAGCGCTTAATTTACGCCAGTTGTTAGTAAGCAGCCAACGACGCAAGGGTTAACGAAGCGTAGCGAATATGAGACTAATTACAAGGGAACACGGAAGATGAAATGATATCACTGAACAGAGCAAAGGCAACGTCTCGACATATTTCAGGAGCGAGCGTTCAAAACTTTTTGCAACGGTTTATGTTTCTTGTTCATGCTGAGGAATAAAATTAAATTTTATAAGCTGTTTGAACTTTTAGGCGGGAACGTGATGCGTCATATTTTATTTTAGTACTTATAAGTATTTCATCATCATTATGATCATCAGCCTAAGTAAGTTAATAGCCTATGACTGTCCCACTGCTGGGCAAAGGCCTCTATCATTGAAATCAAGTCGTCGCTACAATTGATGGGTAATGGCTTAAACATCACCCTTGCCTATTGCGGGTTGGTGATCACAAACCCGGGCTATGCATCGAAAAATCTGAAATTTGCCCGACATGGAAATTGAACCCGGGACCTTCGGGTATCGGACCGAGCGCTTTGCCACGATTGTCGGCAAAGGCAATGAAAGAGTGCAACGGCACTTTTCAAATTCTCTCAAGAATTCCGCGTGAGATCTCAGTAAAGCGGATACTGAAACTCAAGTGCTTTTCCGATCCGATCCGAACCCTTCGGAGAATGTAGTAGGGGACGGGGACACGCACTAAACCCTTTAGTGGGCAAAGCATGTTGAAATTTTTCATTGGTTTTCGACCTTAAGTTAAGGTAACAAAGTTAAAATTATGGTGTCCAATATATCGACAGAGCCCTATAAAAGGTTAAGTGCGTGATGTCGTTCCCTCTAGAAAACTTTGTAACCAATGCTACAAGCAGCTAGTGATAAGATAGCCTGTGCTCACTAGTTGAGGATTCCGGGTGAAATGCGCTTCCATCATGGGCCTTATCATCACTTAACATCAGGTGAGATCAAGGCAGTGTGCTTACCTTTAAATATAAAAACAAAAAAAAGTAAAAAAGCTCCTCTGAGCACTTGACATGGTTTAAAAATATTCGCATGGTATATACCTACGGTAGAAGGCACAGAGAGTCGCAAATAAGTAATATTATTATTTAAAAAAAAAACACATCCATATCTCAAATGAAAGTATAAATTGAATTGATCAATAATATCCTTTCGCAATCCGGGCGACATATCTTTCAACTGATCTACCTGACAATAATATCCAATTTCGATTTCAAATGCTCATTTTGTAGGTTAGCATTGTAATAATTATTTTATTTTATTTTATTTTATTGAACTTTATTTTATTACATTATTTTATTTTATATTAAAATTTTATTTAATGAATTTAGTAGTTTGTTTCGATTTATTTCTGATTTTATAATTTTTAATTTTAATTTTGTATTTTAAATGTTTTGTTTTTATAATTTTCAATTTTAATTCTGTATAATTAATAATAATTAATAAGTTTTAATTTTAATTTGATTCTGTGTTACTAATTTTGATTCTTATTTTATTTAAATTATATAAATTGTTATGTTGTCTATATGATCCTAAGCTGATCGAAATAAATGCATTTTATTCTTATTTTTATTTTTATTATAAATGTTTATTTATTTAATTGTTTAATTTTAAACTTTGCAAAAAATATTACATGGCGGACTTAATGTCTGTTTAGTATACTATCTAAATTGTATCAAATGTGTCAATAGAATAAAGTTAGTCCAAATAAAATATTTTTACTTGGATTAATATAGATTAAGTATTTTTATTTATTTACCACACTTTTTTGTGTATAAGAATTATTTTGAGTAGCCTATGTCTTTCTCCATAGTCCAATCTATCTCAATACTTAAATTAATTAACATTAGACAGAGAGACTCAACTTTCGTTTTTAGGACATTATTGTTAAGATGTCATTAAGCTATAATTTGTAGAATAAGCTGTCGCCCGGATTGTAAAAGGTCTTGGGTTCACAACTCACCTGAGGCAAGTCGTCTTCAGAAGCTATTTTCGGTTAAGCCTACGTTTTCTCGGCGAACAATCAGTAATGTTCATGAACTTTGAATAAAATGACATCGTAAATAATAAGACTAAATCCGGCCAAGTGAGAACTTGAATGGGGAAATAAAACCTTTTATTTAGTTGGTAGTACCTAATACGTTAGTTATGTAAAGTAGTAAGATAACCAAAGTCAAAGGCAGGTTGGGTATTTACCTATTTCTAAAATAATTATTAGAAAGTTTAATTTGTAAGATAAAGACGTTGGCAGTCTATTTCAGATCGAGAACTAATGATTAATCTTATAATCTAGGTACTGCAAAAACCGGCCCAAAACCACAGAAACCTAATTTTACCAAGGTACAAGGAACACAATAATTTCCACTTCTTCTTTTTGGTTTGAGATAATATAAAAAGTTTTTCAACACTTTTTCAAATTTTGATTTGTTCGCCACAAAATTTGCATTCTGACTTATTGACGAATTTCGCGATACTGACGAATGAGGTAAACTGACGAGTTCATGAAACTGGCTAATTAGGGAAACTGACGAGTGATAACCCGACCCATAAGACGATCCATTTATAAAAAGTTAAATTGAGAAGACTAACCGAAAAGGTTGGTGTATTGCAGGTCGTCAACCATGCCCTTGACCCGAGGGTACAGAATAAAGAAACTGCAGAAAATAAGCTTCATACAAACGCACTCGAACCAGTCCGAGCTTAGCTGATACCAGATTCCGTATCCGTGATACGTTGTCTATGACTGTGTCTTTGGGCGGTTGTATGAACTACCTTCTGCAGAATCCTTATTTTTGCCGAAGGTCGATAAATATACGGTTAAATCGCAGTCTATTCATTCATGTTGTAACGTTGTCGTTGCAATTTACTCTACGTTATATTTTTATGTAATGCATTTTATGCCTCCTTGGTAGTTTTAAAAACTATCTGTCAAATTTATATGCACGGTTCTGAAAAAGAATACTTTGAATGTCATGTCATTGTCATGGAATTTGATCAGAATCAAAGGATCAGTGAATGATTGGTCTAAAGAAAATTGTATAGATTGGTCTCCAACTATTCATCTAAGGATCAGTCTTTCAAAATTCTTCAGTATAATAACATAGTTTTATAGTATCATCGATTGTACAGTTATTATTGTTTAAAATGTGTTTTGTGAAAAACCTGTATCTATAAACAGGTACCTAATTTGAATCCTATAAAAATTATTTGTAAGTAACGTTTTGGCTTAGAGTTTTTGAATACTGATTTATTGTTTTTCTCCTTTTTTGTTTTCTTCTGTTTAGTTTTAAAATTTTACCTGATTAAATATTTACCTGTGGATTTCCTGAGTTTTAATGGCCTTTAGGCCACAATGTTATAGATACCTAAGTACCTCTACAGTCCTTTCGATTTGGAAGCGATTTATGAATGAATTAATGAATGAATAAACATTTATTGGTGATACATGGCACTTACACAGTCACATAAAAGAAAACAGGAACTAAAGATACAACCTTATTGTAACATATAGTATGTGTCGAGTCAACCAAAGGTCTCCGATTTAGATTTATTTGATACAGTCCATTAAGGGCCGAATGGATTGAGCGTATCAGTTTGATCTTTGTAATGCGCCAATCTGATCACCGGGGGATTCATTGTTCACACCTTGAGCACAAAAGAGGTTTTCTTATTACAAAGCCGGAGTATTTTAATCAAACCAATGGCTTTGATTAAAATACTGGCCAGTAAATTATTATCATCATTGTCAGCCTATATACTTTCCACTTTGGGCTCAGGCTGTTTTTTTCTTTTATATTTTGCTTTGCAACGTGCAAACCGCACGTTTGCACGTTTAACCTGTATCAAAGTTATGAAGATATTGATTTTTTTTAAAATAGGTTTTGGCGCAATTCACCGCTTACGGGAAATGCAGTAGAGTAGCTATTTATAGCTCGTGGAAGTAGCACATTCACAATGCCCAGTCACGAGTTTTTCGTTTCAGAAGGCATTATATTTGCAGAAGGTGTATTTTTATCAAGAATGATTAAGTACCTTTGAATTTATCAATTTAGCTTCATGAAATTGTCGTTAAAACCGCCTTCAAAGATCAAAGGACCCGCTGAAAAATATTAATGATTCTGCCAATTTAGTATAACAGAGAATTACACAAAATTTTACTTGTCATTGTGTTTTTAAGTCGGGCCAATTTTTTTGCAGAAAATTTATTATTCGGACCGATGGATGTCCATATCAAACGTGCCATTTCAATCGTAAATCACGATCTCACACATCATCGGTAGGTTCGACATAAATTTTTACGCGTCTCATTCCATTTAGACTCCTAATAAAACGCTTTGGGGCGAATGATAAAACGTTTGAAAATATTTCGCTCAAAGCTCTAAGAATTCACCGCTCTTTTGGGTAAGGTTAGTCATCTCGTGTAGACGTCTCGTGGTCTAAGCTATTTTATTTTTATGTAGAAAAAGTCTTATGCCTAGGTACTATAATATTTTTTTAAGACACAAGACTTTAACACTTTCAGAGAAGCTCATTGGCGCACGGGTTGCGGTTGTTCATGCTATTACTTAGTTTAACAATGTCGGGTACTCAAATTTAGCAATAATGGTATATGACTCGATCTATGATGCTATTGATCATTTAAGAGGGCCAGAGCCGTGGGTCATAATAATAAGCTGAAAGTTTTTCTCCACTTCTTAGGGCTATACCTTCACATAAACTACCTATATAGGTATGATACTGGGAAATTGGGTGAGATAGAGATTAGAATTCAGAGCCCAATGCGTGTTGACTGATGGTGGGTTTTTACGACTGCTATCGTGTAGTAGAAATGAGACTAACGGCTACCGTGCCTTCAGAAGCAAGGAAGAGCTCTTAATGTTTTAATTGGGTCACTGGTGACCCGGCAATGCAAAAGTAGTTTTAGCTGCGCTATCAAAGTGCTTGATTAGTTTTATTTTCGTGTACATCCTCCTCATCATCCTAACGCCTCGGTGGCCGATTGGCAAAACGCTCGACCCGAAACCCGAAGGTCCCGGGTTCAATTTCCAGTTCGGGCAAAGTGTGTTTCGAATTATTCGATGCATAGCCCGGGTTTGGGATAACCAACCCGCATTTGGCTAGCGTAGTGATTTTTTGGGGATCCGGGATCCTCAACTAGTGAGATACTGGCTATCTTATCTCTAGCTGCCAGCACCATAGCCGGAACACAACAATGCTACGAACATTGATGTTATAGCGACATGTTTAAATAAGATGGTGGTAGCTAGCCAGGTGGACAAACAAGCCCTACCACCAACCAAACCGAGTACACAAACATGTACCCCCCGCTGGGAATCGAACCCGGGACCTCTGGATCTAAACCGGTGGTCTTAGCCACTAGACCACAGAGGCGGATAAAATTGATTAAACCACTACCCATCTACTGTAGTGATGAGTTGATTTCAATGATGGAGTCCTTTGCCTTTCATCATCATCATCATCATCATCTCAGCCAAAAGACGTCCACTGCTTTGCCTTTGTCATAAGCTAATTACTTACTTACATGTTTAACGTCACTCCTGTAGTAAGACAATTAATTTACTGTAAGTAAAATGCCTATTTCATGACACATTTTGTTTCTATCTTTAGAAAGTATCGCTTTAACTGGGCCACAATCGCGACACAAATTATAACAGGCAAAATTCAGATCAAAAAGAAATTTCAATGTTCCCTCGTCTTGGTTCGTATATTTTTTTATACTTCTAAGAGGGGACAATGAGATCAGACGTCGTAGTAACGATCGAGATTATCAATACCAGTCAAAGGAATTTAAAGGCTTGCTCAAACAGGGTGGTCTTCGGTCGCGGCTGTCACTGTCGGATGTGGTCAATGGCATGGCATTGGTATTAATAATCCTAGAAGTACCTTCGCAAGAACACTGGGAAAATATTCTTAAAGCACTTACACTTGTTAAGAACTTGTAGCCGGTTATAAATATCATTATAGAAATACACTTAAACGATTGACGGTACAGCAAACAGAAATATTTTTAGCTTACCTTAATTTAGATTTTTTTGAATTTAGAATTATTTATTATTTTTATTTCGGTGACTGGGCCCACCGTCGATACCTATACATATATTAAGATCTATTGTTTAGTTCGAATTCTAGTACAGTTGGAAGAAACGCATTCAAAATAAAAATAGTTTTTAAAGAAAATTTATTTAATAATTTAATAAAATTTAACAGACATAAAGTTGGACAAATCATATCACAACTTTAATTTTTCTAAGGACGGATCTTCCATGTATAAGATAAAATATAAGTATACTGGGTATAAATTAGTATTTTACCTGGCGTATTGAAGAAAATAATAGAGGAATTATCTCAGATAAAATATGGTAAAGTAAACTTTTACAAAATCACAGTTTTTACATATTTAATACCAAATATATCAAATAAATTATTTTCTTAAAAAACTATTTTTATTTCAAATGCAATTTCTTCCAACTGTAGTAGAATTCGATCTAAACAATAGATCTTATATGCATATTGAGGGTGGTGGGCCCAGTTGCCGGAATAAAAATATTAAAAGAATTCGGTCCGGCGAGTGGGCCCCAGATAAGAGCGGACCCAGTCGCCGGAATACTCCAATTTAAAACTTAAAAGCTCTGCTGCAGCGGTAGTATGTTACCAGAAAGCAGCAAGAACGTAGCACGATACCGGCATGTCGGGTGTGGTAGTCTTTATAATATTACTATTATTATTCTTTATTGGTTTTCTGATGTATACCTAACTGCATAACTACTCTTGTTTTGTTACTGTTAATTCACCTAAATAAAAATAAAATATATAAAGTTACGGCCAGGCCACGATCCACATTCATATTTACCACATAATTTAATATTATGTACATTATTAAATGGGTATACCAATATTTTACTTAATAAAAAAACTCATTGAATTAGTTTGCGAAAACACAAATGTTAAAAAAATTTCCACGAGCAGGGTTTGAACCTGCACCCTTCTGACATACCGGGTCAGGTGCTCTTCCAATTGAGCTATCGTGGTTCTAACCAGCCCGCCGAATAGTGTTGAATAATTTCGGCGGGCTGGTTAGAACCACGATAGCTCAATTGGAGGAGCACCTGACCCGGTATGTCAGAAGTGTGCAAACCCTGCTCGTGGAAATTTTTTCAACATTTGTGTTTTTGTAATTTGTTCGCAACAAAATTTGCGTTAAAAATTATATAAACATTTAGTTTGCGAAGTTTGAATACTTATATTAAGTACTGATCTATTAGGTTCGACATTCTTGTACAATGTTACGAAGTTACTCGCGGATCTAATAAGCTTGTTATCAGAAACTCTTTGCATATCGTCAACACTTCTATCCAACCCACAGTGGGGAACTGTGAGAAACTACAAACTAGCAAGGGAAATTGTCAACTGACTTATTTTTGTTAGGCAGCACAATGGGAAAGCAAATTGTCATTTTGAATAAAACATTTTTACTTCTTTTTTATTTATTTTTTTACGTCGAGCACCTTTGGAGCCCTTTCACACTCGCGTTTCACCAGCGTAAGCGTTAGATAAATGTAACAGAGATTCTGTGTCCGTGAGAGGAGCTAAATGTGCGTTGCTTGATATACTTATATTTGGAGGAGATTGATTGCCTCAAACGGCATTTTCAGCTTAACCGGGCTTTTTGGGGGCGGCGAGGTACTTAAAGGGTACCTCAAGCCGTGTGAAACGAATCACTTCGGAGGTTTTCTAGAGATAACGGCATCACACCCTCTGGTCCCTGTGGTCTACTAGATTCATTTAACATTTAACAATCTAAAAAAATAAAAATAAAAAAAGAAATAAAAGCTGGAAGCTGGAGGCATTCCGAAGAAATAACGACGAATGACGACTCGTTATAAACTATAGCCCGGCGATTTCAAGTCGAGATTCCGTCCGAGGGATGTCGCGGTCTGGGACTGAAAGGGATATATTTTACCTTTAAAGATTTTACTAACTTGCAGTTTTCCTGTGAGTTTGTCCACGCCGATTTCGAGCTGAAGACTAACCTTTATCAAAATAAAATATTACCTAAGTTACCCACAAGGTGTAATAGCATTCTATCAGTGAAAGAATTTTTGGAATGGGACCAGTGTAGTTCGAGAGATTAGTCCCGACAAACAAACAAACATAGTCACAAACGTTACCTCTTTAGGTAGTGTAGAAGATGTGAAGTCGGATACGTACTACAGGTACTTGATGTTCATTAAAATTGATCAAAGGTATCATACTATATAAACTGGAATTGACGAATTAAATACGACAGATCAACATCAATGGTCACAGAGTATGTACAGACACATCAACCTATTCAAAATAGTCAAATTTCTTCAATACAATACTAACCATATTTGAGGCATAAATATGTTGATGACGTAGTTGTCGACATTGAATAGGGCTCCTTTGACTTTTATAGTAAAAGTATAGTGTAGTGTTGATTAATTTCGGCGAGTAGGATTGAGCCGTCATGAATGGGTCATGAATGGGTGCGATTGTTACCGTGCTTGTTTCACGGTGGGGAACGCTTTCATTGTTTTGGACTGCATCGGCTGTTTACCATCAGGCAGGATGTAGTCAATATCACGTGCCATTATAAAAAAAGCCACGATAGCATATTAGGCAGCGCACCTGACCCGGCATATCATGGGTGCGGGTTCGAATCCCGCTCGTGGAATTTTTTCAACACTTTGTCTTTTTTCAAATTGAGGCATAAAGTTAAAAGTCTTTTAAGGAAACTGGACAGTTGGTGGTAGGTTGCTGTGCTGGCGTGTGTACGCAGTAACTATCATTATAGTTTGTGACAGATTGTTATGTGGTGTGAATATTATTCACCATTCGCCACGTTATTGAAAACGAGAATTTCAGTGGCAATTTTCTTTTTTTGGCTGTGCTGGCATCTGTCCATCAGGCGGGAAGCTCGTTTGTCGGCGTTGTGTAAAAAAACCGGCCAAGCGCGAGTCGGCCTCGCGCACGAAGGGTTCCGTAGCATAATCTATAAAAATATTTTAAGTTTCTACATGTTATCATTATTAAGACCGAGAAAAAAATGGGAAAAAAATCACGTTTGTTGCATGGGATTAAATATTAATTTTATTTTAATTATTTTTTTTTAAAGTGAATAATAGAACTCAATATTCTGTGAATATTTCAAGCGTCGACCTGTTGCCGTTATCAATATCGTGCAAAAACGAGCAAAAAAAATCACGTTTGTTGTATGTTAGCCCCCTTAAATATTTATTTTATTCTGTTTTTTAGTATTTGTTTTTAGAGCGGCCACAGAAATACATCATCTGTGAAACATTCAACTGATTAACTATCACGGTTCATGAGATACAGCCTGGTGACAGACGGACAGACAGACAGACAGACGGACGGACGGCCGACGCTGCAATCTGTCCAAGTCATCGAGAAGGTACTTTGCGGAACCGTCCCAGATGTGCGAGCAATACTCCACGCAAGACCGTACCTGTGTCTTGTAAAAAAGGCACAACTGGTCAGGCGTAAAGAACACAAAAGTAAAGTACACTTTTCCGAATTGAAGGATTATGATGGATTATATTATGGTTATGTATTAGTAATTAGTTCGTAAAATAGTCCCACAAACTCTCGTTCCACACCACAGCTAGGGTTGGCTGGAGATCTTTTCTAGAGATAGCTCACCTTTGTATATGTCTTGTATAACGTCTGTTTTAATGTGTGTTTTATATGTGCAATAAAGGGTTAAATTAATAAAAGTAAAGTCTGTCACCAGTTTATCGTGAATGTCGAATTATTATTCGAACATTGTATGAACGAGTATACGTGACGAAACGTTTACGAGCGCATTACATTACCTAAATATACCTACTAACTTTTAAAACAATTATGATTCGGTATTACGATTTTAAACACGACGTAAAAAGTGATCCGACATTTTTATTTCGCTGTGTCAAGTCATGTCGAGTATCGTACGGGCGGAATTTTTATAACAATTTCATCCCTCTAGAGATTAAAAGCTAAATTCGTTAGTCGAGTCACGATCATAAATCACGCTTGTTGTATTTTTAAACACTGAGTTTTTTTGTACCGAAACAAAACAATTTAATGAAACGAAGCGTGTTATGGCTGCTAGTCTTGACATGGAAGATTGAACTTTCCCGTTACTAACTTAGCCTTTTATCGTCATCAGCTTATATCTGCTCAGTGCTGGACATAGGCATATGCAGACGAGTTCGATAACGTATTGGTTAAAGCGCCCGGTTTGCAATTCCCATAGTTAAGCAACTTTCGCAAAGACCGGTCATCGGATGGGTGACCAAAAATTTTTCAGAGCCGTTGGTCCCGGCTGCATTAGCAGCCACCAATCCGCACGGTGCCCGCGTGGTGGTCCATGGCCCGTTTTCCCTATCCATTTATAGGGACAATCGTGCCCAAGCAGTTGGGACATAAAAAAATGAGCTGATGATGATGATGATGATGATGAAGCGTGTTTGTTATAGCTGCTAGCCAGTATGGATGGATTGTTATATATACACTTGATACTAATTATTATGAGAGAGTCCCACTCGTATTCAAAGTCAGTCAGTATTACAACAATGAAATTTCTCTAAAGGGTATCTAAATGTACCTGTATATTTAAAAAAATGAAAATTATGCAAAGGTATTTTTGTTATAAATACCAGTTGAGATTTAGTAATCGCACCACTGGCCAATATACTCGTATAACAAAATTATCTTCTTTGTAGTCGATGCGATAATAATCTATTAGTCCTAATTTAAAATGTAAAACTGCTGTCCTCAATTTTTTGCAATACCTTAGCGAAACTAAGTAATAAGTTCTTTATTGTTTAATACCTTTAACACTTATAGGCAAAACAATTGAAATTGTTATTAAAAAAATATATTTTATCAACAACATCACATACATTGTTCCGATCCCAAGGTAAGTAGCTAAAGCACTCGTTTTATGAATATCAGAAACAACGACGGTACCACAACCACCCGGACCAGACACAATGTTCATTTTCGTCATTGACCCGACCGGGAATCGAACCTGGGACCTCTGAGTTAGCGCCGCCCAAAGTCCGGCGTGCAAGCCACTCGGCTACGGAGGTCGTCAAAGTAAAATGCTTTAACATTGTCTAGTTTATCGGTATATTTTTCTGTGTCTGACAACGTATTTTTAGATGTATCACATATTTTTGTAGTCGATACGAACACTTTGCAAGAGCTCTTGAGTTATCATCGAGGTCCATCGTCGAGATCACTTCGTTACTAGAGAAAATGTTGTTCAATGTTGGTCACAATTTTATACGGTAACAATATATTGTTGGATTACACAAACACTAGACTTTGAAAATAAATAGATCTTCTAGATGTCAACCTTAACCTACATTTCTATTTCATAGCAAGAATTTACACATTACTTAATACATTTTGGTCGAATGAATTACGTTTAATTAAAATTAAATTAATTAATACGTTTTGTATGGAACAGCTGACTTTTATTTTCGAGTTAGGGAGTGGTCCAATAGTAAGAGTTGTTCGTTTGTATCACGGGAGTCATCTCAGAAGGTTTGGACGGTGATAAAAAGTCAACCTGTAAGTATGTAACAAAAAAAGAAAAAACAAAAAATATTGTTATTGCTGGATATTTTTACATGACTTTTTAATGAATAATAAGCCTAAAGAAACGCTATCAAACTTAATACTATCATTTAATTTGCATCAATATCTTAGAGAACCTACAAGAGTCACAGCGACTAGCGCTACTTGTGCTGTCGACTTCATTTTTAACAAAATTTTGACATAATCAACAGTTGAATCATCCAGTTAATTTTGACCATATATACTGAATCTATGATTTATGATTTTGACATTCTAGTATTTTATTTTGGCGACGAAGTCTGGTGTCGAACAGTGGGTCAAATACCTGTGGCGGTAGCCAAAGTAACATTAAAAAAGCGATAGCGAAGTTTGAAAAGAATAAAATGTATGGGATTGACATAATATTGACCACGTGGTTTAGAGCGGCTTATGTCAAACCCATACATTTTATTCTTTTCGAACTTCGCTATCGTTTTCTTAATGTTACTTTGGCTAAGCCTACTGGTGCCATTACAATAGTTGTGGTTTTAATTATTTATTTATTTATTTATAAGGGCTCCCAACACCAATAATTTATTCTCTAAAATACATTTTTTCTAAAACTATAGTGCTAACAATAACAAGTAAACACAGCATTTGTATTTTTTTTTGCATTTTTTTTTAACATGTTTGTAAATATTACAATCCTTGCTACCACAAAACAAAGCTGATACTGGTATCTATATTGCAATATTATATTTATTTATTATTATGTTAAGCTATCACGTACACAAAATTAAGGTCTTACATAAGGTGTTAGTAAATACATGAGCCCTGTAAGGGTATAGGGACCTCCTGCAACGCTGGGCATCGAAACCGGGATCTACGAGTCTGAGACCACTGCTATAGTCTTCCCGATCCGATCCGAACCCTTCGGAGAATCTGGTAGGGCACGGGGACACGCACTTTTAAGTGTGTGATGCCGTTCCCTCTAGACAACCTCCGAAGGTGATTCGTTTCACACGGCTTGAGGTACCCTTTACGTACCTCGCCGCCCGCAAAAAAGCCCGGTGACGCTGAAAATGCCGTTTGAGGCAATCAGCAATCTCTATAAAAAAAACTCCTAGTCTAACTGTCAGACCACAGAGGTGATTGAAATCCGTTATATTGAGATAGGTAAGTGGATTAATTGGAATTAATTATTAATCGTTAATTCCGAGTTTCAGCCGAGAAGATTGGGATTCATAGACATTACTGATGACGTAAAGGACAAAGATGACGAGCATTATGCTCTCTTTAAAACAGAAAATATTGATGGATCTTTGGTACGGACTTAAATCTCGTGTTTGGATATCTAAGGAAGCTTTCTATGATTACAAGTTAAGTTAAAATAATAATATTATTTTACGCAAATTATACCAGTTCCAACAAGTGTGTTTTTTTTTAAATCTCAATAGTGTAATTCTGTTTTGGCAAAATTACTATATCACCAACTCAAATCCTTTTAGCCTGATTTCAAATGACAAATCCAGCTTTCCACTTCAAGAGCTAAGTCTAACTTACTTGGAATATGCGATCTCAATTGAGCTAATTTGAATCAAAGTAAATAATGGTATTACTGTAACAAACTATGTTATAGGACAACTGATTCTAATGGAGTCGCTAATTAATTAACGAATTGTTGCAAACATTAATGGATTAGAAAATGTTACTCCAAAGAAGAAAATATGATTATGAAACGCTTTTTAATTATTAAGGTACATTCATTCATTCATAATTAATTCATCAGCTTCCATTAATTTCATTCATCATTCATTCAATTTTAATTTAATTTAATCAAATTAGATTTAGGATAAAAAATTTGTTCAGTTACTCTTCAAGTAGTTTAGTAAGGCCGAAACGTTCCCGAAATGCAATTTTCTATCAGACCTCTCCATGCTACAAAACTAAGCTTAAGAATAACATTTGAAAGTAAACCTTAATCTAAAATTTAATACTTCAAATTGATTGTGACAACCCACGCATAAAAAGCGAGAATTTGTTTCATCCAAACTTGTTTTACATTTGTTTAATCATTTGTTTTACAAAGTTTTACCCATCTATCAGTTAAGTTAGTTTTTCGTCTGACAGTTTATTCTTTCGAACAATTCACTTTTGGAACAAATTACAAAATTCAAAATTCAAAATCATTTATTCAGTTTAGGCTACAAATAGCTCTTATGAACGTCATTATGCCATCGGTTCGTAAGTCTACTCTGGGCGGGAGATCTTGTACTGAGAAGAACCGGCAAGAATCTCAGCAAGTGGCACCGTATGTAAAATACATTTTAATTTCGTATATTTTGTAAATAAACAAACATTTTGATTTTAAACCATACAACGGTAAACAACGAACTAACGGCTAGATTATTCTAGATCAGCAACTGTAAATAGCTGCGCATGACTAAAATAAAAATAAAATAAAATGACATCTCCCGTGAGCGTATTTGTCTTTGGTTTTTAGGAGCTCGATTTTGTTACTGGCGATTTAATTTAGTTATCAAAGAGGTCCAATGGTCATATTTGTCTTTTTGCGAAGTCAATAAATGTAGTAAAAATAAAAAACTTGAATTTGATTATTTACAAATATTTTTACGCAAATATTGGCGCGAACAAATTACAATTTGAAAAAAGACAAAGTTGAAAAAATTCAACGAGCGGGATTCGAATCACGAGCCACGATAGCATAGTTGGTAGTGCACTGACCTGGCATGTCATGGGGTGCGGGTTCGAATCCCGGTCGTAGAAATTTTGCAACACTTTGCCTTTGTTCAACTTGAATTTGAATTTCTTTGTTTCTTGCTTTCTATCTTTAAACCCTTCAGGATGACTTCGTCCACTTTTCTAACTCGTCCAGGGGGACGGACGTATAGGAATTGTAGGGACAATTCCAATCTTGTCCACTTCCCAACTCGTCCATATTCCTAACTCGTCCACTTCTTAACTCGTCCACATTCCTAACTCGTCCACTTCTTAACTCGTCCACTATTTAAAAGCATGATTTTTTCTAATGTAGAAAAGTTCTAAGATGATAAGAATAATAAACAGGAACTCTCTGCTTGACTTGAGTTAATCCACATGACTAATCTTGCAAGCTTAAACATCTCACACTGTTCAACACCCATTTATTGTTATTTACATAAGTACATAGTTCATACAAAATTATAATATTACTTAAATAACTTTTACGGATCTACTCGCGTTTCAATTATTTTCAACCCTTTTGTTGACAAAGGCTTTTGTTGACTAACAGAATAAAGTTACACTCGCTACACACTTTTCAGCAATAGGTATACCACCTATTCAACAAATAGATCCTTAAGGGAATTAGAAGGCCCAACGTAGGGATTCACTCACAATAAGGTAGATTAGTGAAGTTAATTAGTTTTGTTGTTGCTCTGCATTATCAAATAGCTGCGCTACATTGATTGGCTATTTAGATTTAATACTTGCTCTGCCACCCCCAAAAAAGTCCGAAGACGCTAAAAATGGCACATGAGATATTAAGTGAATTCTCTTCAAAAAAAGGCGGGAAAATGTATTAAAACAACCCAAATCGTACAAAATGATTTTGTTTATATATATTATTTTGGACCATTTGTATTCAATATAATGAGTGTTCATTTTAATTATATTAGAAAAATATATTTTTTTATATCATTTTTCTTTTTAATTATTATTATTATTTTTTATTTTTTTATAAAGTCTAGAAAAGTGGGTTACAGAAACTTGTTATTTTTGAAATGGCCAAGATATGCAACGAAAGTAGAAATATTTTTGTGTGTGAAATATACCTACTTAGGAACAACCCAATCTTGAATACGTGTTATGAAAACCAAAATATTATAATAAAGGTAATATAAAATCTCATTGCTTATGTTTATTAAAATTATCAGGGTACTGGGTCCAACCCGTGTCAAGTTCTACAAGCTATCCTTATAAGCTCCAGATTAAGAAAGGGTCAAAATAGAGTTGAAAAAGGACGCAGTTAAATTAAAAAATCGCTTAAAAAGCGTTTCTCTTTTATTTTTCCCTGTTGTTTGATGTAGATTATTATTATCTGATTCAAATTTGCTAGTTACTAACTAGCGGCCCGTCCCGGCTTCGGACATATCTTTTTTATTAAAGCATAAGTTACTCAGCGCTCATTAGCGCTGAGTAACTTATGCTACATTTAGCATTTAGCTTTCACCACTAGAATGCTACATTTAGCATTCTAATGGTGAAAGAATTTTTGAAATCGGTACAATAGTTTTTGAGTTTATTCGTTGCAAACATACAAAAATACAAAGCTTTTCTCTTTACAATATCATATTAGTAATTATATTAGTATGATAAAAAATCTGAAGCAACGTTTATCCATATGTCAAATGAATTTAAAGTGACACACAGTGTTAACTTAAACACATAAAACACCGTGTTTGGCACAATTACAATCGCTAAACATTTTTTTTTAATTTACGGGATAACAGCTAGAAAACACGTGGTCTGTATTACAAAATCAGTAGCTGACCCAATTTTTAATGACTCATCATCATCATCATCATCATCAGCCCATACACGTCCACTTCTGGACATAGACCTCACACTGAGCACGACTCGCGGCTACTCTCATCCAGCTCTTGCTAGCCACCTTGCGAAGATCGTCGTTCCACCTAGTAAAATTATTATACTTATATTAAAATTTACATTTACTAGATCCATATTATTATTATTACATAGTATTAATTAATTATTTATTAAACTTTAAATATTCATTATGGCTACAAAAACAATTTCGTATTAAACAATTATTTAGCTTTTTGCTAAACACACTTCCTTTCGGTTCTTTAGGTAATTTATTATGAACTACTATAGCCTTATTATAAATATTTCCCTTATATATATCCTTAAGGCATGGAGGTTAATATAGTAGGTTTTCAAAATTTGCTCTTTTGTGTGTAGAGAGAGTGTTTGCTTATTGCCTGAGACGGCATTTTCAGCTGCACCTGGTTTTTTTGGGGGCGGCGAGAAATTTAAAGGGTTCCTCAAGCCGAGTGAAACGAATCATCTTCGGAGGTTTTCTATAGGGAACGGCATCACGCACTAGTGCGTGTCCCCGTGCCCTACTAGATTCTACCTACCTGCGCGTACCGGCGCTGTTTTCCTGGCACCAATATAAAACACTAGCTATGTAAGCGTATACATTCACAAAATCCACGGCAATCAGTTGTCAAGTAGCGTCTGTAAAAAATAATACTCTACTCCCGTCCACAGCTGCAGAGCCCCAATGTTTAACTATTGACAATATTTGACTGACGCCTTTAATTAAAAACACATTGGCATAGCGCGATGAAACAAACAAGCTCAATTTCCCATGTGCTAGACCAAGCGTAACATGACCGGATATACGTGTCAAAGGCTGTGGAACCGAAATGGAAAATGTTAAATGCTAGAATGGTTTGTTTAAACCTTCATGACTGCCCGTTATTGGAAAATGGGTTGAAACTGTTTCCGCAGCAACGAACATGGTAGCGATTGCGGCACGGATTTTACAACATATTTTTTTTAATATATATTAGAAGGAGGCAAACGATCAGGCGGGTCACCTGATGGGAAGCAATCACCGCCGCCGCCCATGGACACCCGCAAAACCAAAGGAATCGCAGATGCGTTGCCGGCCTTATATATATGTAGGAGGTACCTATATGGGTATTTTTCATTTTCAGTAAAAGTATCTGTGATTGCGATTTTTTTCCTATAATAACTTAACCCCTGAAGACGTTACCTATTTATTATGATGAAGATACCGTACACGGCGAAGACAACACATAAACATACTCAATTTAATTAATGTTATATTTTAAATTTAAAAAAATATCCACGAAAATGTCTTTTCCATGGGTGTGACTTAGACAAATTTTGAGATATATCAGTTTGCCCTACGTTTATATTGTAATATTTCTGCACTATATGAATTTTATCGTAAACTGTAATAAATATTGTCTCATATAAGCTAATAACTTGATGACTAAGTGATAAAAAAAAGAACAAAAAACCTGATTAAAGCTTGTGACCTAAATTTTATTCACTTCCATGGGTGAACGTCACAACCACTTTTCACTTGAAAAATAATTTGCATGTATCCGAATGTAACTGAGCAATGACAAGGCAACATCTGTCAAAGTCATAATTAGATGTCAAATTGTTACCGGCTACATTACGTTTGTCGTGAATAAACAAATAAATTACTGAAATAAAACTCGTTAAGCATACGTGGTCACTACTGTGGTTGTTTTAACAAGTAAGTATGTTTGATTATTTTTATTTCTTCTATTATTTCTATAGGTTTGATGGCCAAGAATCGATGGCCTAATTGTGTTACAAGTACAAGATTTTTGAGGTTAGATTGAAGTCTAAAAACCGAAATAATTCCTTTCCATGGATGTCACTACCATGGATTCCGTGGATATTTTCTCTCCATGGAAGTGACAACAGATCCAGGGAAGTGAACTTTTACTTAGTTTAATCTAAGCAGGTTATTTATAAGCTTCTTTCTTTCTTTATTTACATAATGCTTTTTAAAATAAATTCTACTTAAAAGAAAAGGCAAACAAATTTAGTCCATACAACTTTGTCTAATGTTTCTTTGTGTTTTAATACCTGTTTGGTGCCGAGGTACATATACTGCCTTTTACGCAAGAGGTCGCGGCTTCGATCCCCACACATGCCAAATATTTATGTGAATAAACATGTCTATTTATGTGTAAACATTATGGAATGCAATAAAGTATTGAGTATTGAGTATTGAGTATTTGTTTTGGTGTGTTCATCTGGGCATTTCTATAATAAGTACATATTTACAAAAAAAAATATGTAGCTATTTATGTATGTCAATTCGTTATCATACATAACACAAGTTCTTAATGATACTTAGCTTGGCCTAGACATTTGAGTGAATGTAAGAAAATTATTTCATGATTTTTTTTATTTCATAGATGGCGAGAAATAAAAGACCAAAGACAGCTAAAGAAATTCGCAAACAAAAAAGAGAATGAGAATTGTTATGTTTTTGATTTCTTTAGCATTACTTACATTTAACATTATATAAGTAATTTTATTAGTTATGTTTAACTACGAAAGTATTTTTAAATCTTCCATCATCTCAGCCAAAAGACGTCCACTGCCGGACAAAGGCCTCCCCCAAGGATCTCCACACCGACCGATTTTGTGCTGCTCGCATCCAGCGGCTTCCCGCGACCTTCACCAGATTGTCGATCCACCTTGTTGGAGGCCTACCCACACTGCGTTTTCCGGTACGCGGTCGCCACTCCAGGACTATCCAAAGGCCATCAGTCCTGCGAGCAATGTGCCCTGCTCACTGCCACTTGAGCTTAGCAACTCTTCAGGCTATGTCGGTTACCTTTGTTCTTATGCGGATCTCCTCATTTCTGATTCAATCACGCAGAGAAGCCCCGAGCATAGCCCTCTCCTTTGCTCTATGAGTGACCTTGAGCCTTTTTTTGTGGCCCATAGTGAGCGACCACGTCTCAGTCCCGTATGTCATCACTGGCAACACACACTGGTCATAGACTTTCGTCTTGAGACACTGCGGTATATCGGACGAGAAGATATTTCATAGCTTACCGAACGCTGCCCAGCCTAATTGGATTCGACGATTGACCTCTTTGCTGAAGTTGAACCTACCTAGCTGGACCGTTTGTCCCAGGTAAACATAATTGTCCACAACTTCAAGGGCAGAGTCCCCAACCTTCAGAGGATTGGGTACGACACGTGAGTTCGACATAACTTTCATCTTCTCCATGTTCATTTTAAGACCCACTTGTTGAGAGACTCTGTTGTGGTCACCGAGCATTGCGCCGAGGTCTTCCAGGGTCTCAGCCATGACCACTACATCGTCAGCAAATCGAAGGTGAGTGATGTATGCGCCGTCGACGTTGATGCCGAGTCCTTTCCAGTCCAGAAGCTTGAAAACATTTTCCAGTGCAGTAGTGAACAGTTTCGGAGATATCACATCTCCCTGTCTCCGAATCCCCTGTCTGCGAATTTTTGAACCTTTATCCTAAGTTAAAGTTTGATTGAAAGCAATTAAAAGTGATTTTCTAAACGTTTACTTCTTTTTTTTAAATAAATCCTATAATATTAGTGGTAAATGCTTTCTTTTTAAATTATACTAATATGAAATGTCATTTCTATGGTTTGTTTTTATTTCCATGGGCAAAAAACTATATGGAAAGTCACTTCCCTGGTTTCAATGTCACTACCATGGCGGAGCGGATTTTTGAAGCGTATTTCTAGCGAAACTAAGAAGTTTTTAGCTCGGTACACGTTTAGGTATAGTTCATTATGATCTAAAAAATTAATATTTACAGTTATTTCTAGTAAAATAAATCTACATGTTTTTTTTTACTTTCGTCACCAGAAGTAAAAAACACCCATATGCTAGTGAGAAATTGGGTAGGTTCTCACGCCGTTATCTCGTAAGGGACTTTCACCGCCTCTGTGGTCTAGTGGTTAAGGCCACCGCTCTCAGACCCAGAAGTCCCAGGTTCCATTCTCAGCAGGGGTTCATGTTTGTATACTCGATTTGGTGGGTGGTAGGGCTTGTTTGTCCGCGTGGCTAGCTACCGCCATCTTACCTAAATATGTCGCCATACATCAATGTTTGTAGCAAGTTGTGTTCCGGTAACTAGATTAAGGTAGGCAGTGTCTCAGTAGTTAAGGATTCCGGGTGCAGTGTGCTTCCACCATTATTATTTCCACCTTTATTAGCCTTATCATCGCTTAACGTCAGGTGAGATGAAGACACTGTGCTTAACTGTAAAATTAAAAAAATAACTTTTTTGGAGATTTTTGTTTGCTTGTTGGCAGAGAGAAACTTAAAGAGTTCCTCAAGCCGTGTGATCAAAACACCCTCATAGGGTTTCTAGAACGAATGGCGTGTCGTCGAAAGCGTGTTCCCCCCTAGTAGATTTTCCGACGGCGCCGGCGCGGCGTTGGATGGAAATACGTTGACCAAGCTTTATAATTATTTTTATTTTTATTTTGAGTAATAACATTTTATTAAATATACTAAAAACAGAACTCTTTCGCCTCATGGTTGACTAATTGTCTTCAAAATACTCTTTATTGGCTCTGATACACATTATGCAAACGTTTATTGAAATTTCTACGATTTTCTGCACCTCCTCGGTAAAATGCGGGTTCAAATCCTGCTCGTGGAAATTTTTTCAACATTTGGGTTTTTGTAATTTGTTCGCAACAAAATTTGCGTTAAAAATTATATAAATAAATAATAAATAAATAAATAAAATTTATTTATTCAAGTTCAAGACTCATTTCGTTAGTAACATATAAACATTTTACCTCCTCGGTAGTTATCCTACTAATATTATAAACGCGAAAGTTTGTAAGTATGGATGGATGTTTGTTACTCTTTCATATAAAAACTACTGAACGGATTTGGATGAAATTCGGCATACAGATAGTTTATAACCTGGATTAACACATAGAATACTTTTTATTCCGATATTCCCACGGGAAGGGGAACCACGCGGGTGAAAACGCGAGCGGCCACTAGTTTTTAGAAAAAAAAGAAACTATTTATTGTCGATCACACAGACATTACAGAAAGATATAGGTACAATGATTAAGGAAACATGAATAATAATAAAACAACAATAAGGAAACATGAAAGTGTGTGAAGGCCAACTAGGACCCTGCCTCAGCTTGTGCCGTTGCGGTGCTGAGAAACAAACACCACCACAACGACTCCGGTATTCTGACAGGGCCTATGGTGCGTGACTATAGTGTTACAGTGTGTGCGTGTTCTTAAAGAGATGATATAATAAAAAATAAAACATAGTTACATACATATTTTATATAAATGTTTGAAAACGTTAAATATACACCGATACATTTTAGTGGTTGTTTTCCAGCAGGTGGGTAGATCAGACCATAAAACTGAACAACTTTCCCCAAGAAACGTAGGTCAAAAAACGTCATATTTTTTTAACTTACCCATACAAACCATGATCGATCAATAGAGGCTTTGTATATGATGAATATGATGTAAGAAATATTAATCGAAACACAAAAATAAGTGTTTAAGTAAGGCTCTATGCGCCAGATGCCTTCGCTACTCCGGCTTTTTCTCCCCTCCCGGAGAAGTGTAGCCTTGAGTGCGTCTAAACTTCTGTGTCAAACAGAACAGACCCTTGTCTTCAAGATTGACCATTCACTATAATCTATTGGATTTATATCAGGCGTGTACGATGGCCATTCTTTTGAGCTTATGAATCCTAGAAAATTGATACTACACTACTGCCAAACACTATCGGGCCCTGTGTAACGGAGCAGAGGCTTGTTGATATATCCATGGTTGGTTACCAAAGTGTTGTTTACTTCAAGGAAGAACTACAGATTCAAAAATATCCTTAGTGCTTGTTTAATTTTAACACCTTTTTCTATGAAAACTAGGGTTTTTTTCCCGTGGAGCATGTACCTGACCAACAAACCTTAACTGATACCGGCTTTTGGCGATGGGGAATAATTGCGGCCGCGGACGACTTGAAGAGTAAATTCTGTCAATTTGATGGTTTTAGTCTTGTTCAATCGTCAAAAGGTTTTCATCTGAATAAATAATATTTTTCAATTTTAAGTAGCGGCGCGATGCTTATTCTCATTAGGTTTTGACGCCAGCTGGACATATTTAGTTTGGTTAAGATATTGAAAGGTAATAAATTATGTTGCCATGTCTTCGCAAAGGAAAGACAAACGACAATTTCCAAGTCGAACTTTTTGTCCTTGTCGTCAAGAAGTTGCGCTTTTTTTAATTTGTAAGTCGTCAATTTGACGTCATTTGTGACAATACGTTGCACAATGGAACGACTTATTCCCAGGTCTTGAGACACTTTTCTTACCTTGGTCTGCGGGTTGCGGTCTAATCTTTGTTGAAACACGTAACTCATCCTGGATATTCTGACAGTATTTTTTACCTCTCCCTGGACGGTCTCCGGTGTGGCCAAGTGACAACGAAAAATGACGATATTATTGCTTTCCGTTGCGAAGACATGGTAAAATCAACCGAACTGAGATCAGATCTTAATCCAAAAACATTCCTAAGAAAATTAGAATCTATATTAATTAAAAAATGCTACTATAATTTAAATGAATATTATAATGACAATGAATTATATTTGATATAAATTATTTATTAATTGTTGTAAAATAGTAATATGTCTTGTGTATTAAATAAATAATTTTATTTTCATTACAATTTAGAAATGTATTTTAAAAATAATTAATTCCGTTGCACGTCCATTCATTCATTAATTTGCTAAGCCCAAATGGGTATCATGTTGTACTGGAATACTATTGATGACTCTAACTTTGTATCATATTCATGAACAGCAATAAATACTTTGAACTTTGAAAATATTATTACCTTAAAATATCTTAACCAAACCAAATATGTCAAGTTAGCGCCAAAACTAGTAAGAATAAGATAAAGAAAAGAAAAGAAATTCGTGTTTTAATTTTAAAATTATAAATTTTTTAATTTGTCAACGTATTTCTGGGCCACTACGATGTAATTTTAAAAAGTTTGCATGTCTGTGAATGTGCGTATGTAGGTATGTATGCGATTGCGTGATTGTTGTGAGACATATCTGTTCAAAGTAAATGAAGAAATTACTCTATTAAGCGTTATTTAATTTGTATTATCAATACGATTTCATATACCTAGTTTTTATTTTTATAAAAAAAAACAATTTCTGTAATAATACATTCAGATAACTTCCCTATTTATAATGACGTCACAAATAAGCGTCTATAAAAATGTCAGCCAAAACGATGTTTCCTCCTAAAACGAGAATGTTTCTGCGGTTGTCTCTCTTATAATAAAATAACGCCAAGATATGATTACAGGGCAAAATTGTAACAGACAGACGAGTCGGTTTATTTATGTCTTCATTTGTTTCGTGACATTCTTCCTGATAGATGACTGACAGACGCTTTCTGCGCTGTCTCACTTATCAGAATATAAATGATTTTCGTTATTCACCATCCTTTATAAGTTTGTTAAGTGAGTCCACATTAAGTAACATGTTATATAACTTAAGTTATTTTATGTTACATAACAATACTAACATTTAACATAAATTATATAACATATTACAAAACTATTAGTAAAAGGTTGTTTTATTGACACTTATCGTCCACACTAATAAAACATGCTACATAACTATGCTATATAACATGTTTTCACATACAGTTTGAACGCACCTTTACTAGATATTTAAACATATGAAAACTGCTGCTTTATTTAATGTTAGCGCACTTCTTCTATCTCCTTTATGGATTCTCTAACCAAAGGTTGTCTGGAAGAGATCGCTTGTAGCGATAAGACCGCCTTTGCCCATATAAGTTATTTGCTTTAAGTTTTTGTTTAACTGTTGTTTTCCTTTTGTTTCCATTTGTGTGTGAGCAATAAAGAATTTATCTATCTATCTATCTGTGTTGAAGACGTATGTATATATAAAATAAGATTAGTTCAAATAGTTTTTACTAGATGGCGCGGTTCGTATTCTGACTGAATCGCGCTATCGAAGTGTCTTAACAAATAGCATATAGACCATATACTTTGACAATAAAGATGTTACCTATTTAGAACAAAGAAGCTACTAGCGGTTTCATTTTCAACCCTAATAGTATTCCCTTCAGTACAAACAAAGGTATACCATTAGAAACAAACAAAATATTTTAATTAGCTTTGTTTGCTATGCTATAATATATATTAACCAAACCGAGTACCAACATGTACCCCGCCCGCTAGGAATCGAACCTTGGACTGCCGGGTCTGAGACCAGTGCTCTTAACCTCCAAACCAAGGGAGTTAAATAAATAAATAATAATAAATAATAGTAGTTTATGCAACTGTCATATAATGAAGGGGTAACGAGTGTTTTAATACCCGTGTTATATGCAGTTGCATACACTACTTTATCTTCACTAATGCAATTAGTCAAACAACAAGAGTAAAAGCTGACAATAGTTTATTTATAATAATTGTTCAAATTTTGGATGGTACAATTTTGAAAGTTAATGTTAATTATTGATCCAGCAGCTGTAGCGGTCGCGGGGCAAGCAGTAGAGCTCGTTGACGGAATTGGAATATTTATAATTACTTCATTCGTCTTGTTTTCTATACTGTTCAAGATCGTATTTGAGACTTGAATTTTATTCATTGAAGACCCATCAATGTAGCTTTCAGCCACAGTAGAAGACTTTCACCCCCCGTGTCGTTTCAGTGCGGTCAAATCACCACCGCTATCTATGAGAAGGGTCGCCGAGGTGCGCCGGAAGCAATGCCCCGTGTACGCTGGGTTAGGCATATTCAAAAAACTTGCGATAGTTTTTCCCAGAGCACCAAATTTATTAATACCAGTTCTTTGATCGACGCACTTCCCCGATCTATAGCTCAAGAAAAAGGCAGGGTTTCGACAAGGGGTGGGTCGAAGTTCCATGTATTTTTTACATACGGCATAGCAGTTGCCCGTCACAACGAAAGAACGATCTATTTTCGTTTTTGTTTTCGAAACTTTCACCATGGTTGTACTGTCGTCTATGTTAGAGACTTCATCGAAGTGGATGTTGTATAGCTCTTGCCTTCGGCATGCCCCCATTATGCCGAAGATTAGTGCAACCTGTAACAATAAACGATATAATAAGCTTGAGGTACATAGCCAAGGCAAAAACTATGATTTATGAAGTAGTAAAGTGTAGGTACTGTGACGATCTCATGTGGCCAAGGATTTTTAGGCCAAAATTAATGTATATCAGGCATCCTGGTCACGGCACCATTGTGACGATCTCAACTTTTGATCGTTTAATGTATAATTAGACCAATAATAATTAACTCATCCTGGTCACGGCACCATTGTGACGATCTCATCTTTTGATCAATTAAAGGATAATTAGACCAATAATAATTAACTCATCCTGGTAACGGCACCATTGTGACGATCTCAAGTCGGGACCACAAGGATATTTGAGTTTAAGAAAAAAACAAAGATAGTCTTTGTTATTGGCATGTGAAGTCTAGGGTAGGACCATTCTACGTTGTGTAATTTTTTATAAATAAGTAACTCAAGATCTTTATTAGGCAGACAAACTCTAGTTTATATTGTTCATTTACTAAATAATTAATTACAGGGGTAATGCCGGAATTTGGCAATTTATTTGAGTCCTCGGGTGTGAGCACAACTCAGTTTCTAATAGGAGAGTAATGAATTTAAACTAAGCGCCCCCTCCTGACCTCCCTTGGACGCACCTATCCTGCTGCCTCTAGGTCAAACACCCGACCAGGCCCACAGGACCCAAACAAACCTGGCCCTAATCTAATTCTATCTCTCAAACCATCATCATGAAGTTAGACATTTAACGCGAAAGGAAAGAACGATAACAAAAGACTTTGAATATCTTTTACTTAGTAACCTCATTTATACAGAGTGGTGCCAGCGTGACCCTGTAGAGTCCCGCCCCGTCTGCCTCGAAAGACGACAACACAGCATCCAGAAATATAGTGGCTGATGCGATGAAAGGTCCACATATATAATTCTGGAGCTCTCCTGGAGATGAACTAACAAAGCAAAAGATAAACAAATAAAATAATATAAAGGGGACATTACTAACATTCATCTTTTCATACTTTTCCTATTTCTAATCCTATGAAAGAACGCGAGAGGCTTTTGAGGAATGAAATGAACACTGTATGGTTGGTTCGAACAGCGGGTAATCTACCAGCATGTGTCGGGGCTCTACCATTGAGCTATTGCCTTGCTTGAAGCAAGCCAAAGGGGAATCGAACCACCTATCACCGCGCACTACCCAGTAGACCCCACTGACGTGCATTTGTGCCTACACGGATTCAACCATACCTGAGCCCATAGGTCTCTAAGCCTCGGAAGTTGTCAGTATAAATTGTTAAATGGAATTATGATTATGAAAACTTATACTGTTTACATACTTCCTTTCGAAAATAATTACTCTTTGAATTATTAAGTTGTAAATATTCTCAAACAAGATAAATCCCTAAATTTGTATTAATAAGATTTCTAATTTCTGTTGGATTTACGCGAGCTGTTTGGTGATTACGTTTATTAGATAGATTTGGGTTTGTAGATTGTAACCTAATCACCAAAAGCATTATTTCATCATTAAATGGTAAACGGAAGTGAAGAAGATAGCGTCAGATTTATGAAATGAATTCGACTGACTAATTATGTAATTAAAAGATTTCTTTAAGAAAAGTATAATATAATATATTAATCTAGTTAGAGTTTAAATTAAAAGAATAATCAGAAGAAAGGTAAAAAGGTTCAACATGATTGAATAGTTAGGTTTCTAAACTACGTTACTTGAATTTCAAGAGATTAAAAGGAAAGAATAAATTTTAGAATAATATTAAAGAAAGATTTCAAATTAAAAGTACTAATTTTGTTTAGCAAGAAAAGAATTTAAACTACTGTTTGAATTTACATAATTAAAATAATTTATTTATTATTTGTAAAGGTATTATTAGAAATAGTTATAATATCAATTATAATTGTTTAACTCACAGTTGTTCAATTCCAAAATTTTAGAACTCCTCACTCTTCAGCTACCACCACTTGAGTGATCAAAACCTATCAATTTTGTTTTGTTTATTTAATTTTTATTTTAATGTCAAATAATATTCAAAAGGAACATTATGACTTTATTTTAAAATAGTTGAAAGTTGACATCAAACTTCAAATCTCCTTTTTTTATATTCAAGAAATGTCATAATTTTTATAATAAAATGTCTATATCTTTATTATTAATAATTGAGATAAATGAGAAATGACCGTCCTTTAAATAGAGCGATAATCATTACACTTACCTAGATTGATGTTTGAAAGTTAACAAATATTGAGAAATCCTCCCAATGAATGTAACTCCAAAGTCACCTTGGTTATAAATAATAAAATTGTACCGATAAATCCTGACTCATGTTTACACCAGTCTCCAGACGTCAACAACCCCGAAGTCTCCTGCTCGTAGAGTCGTTGATGAATAGCAGACCTTGTCACTCAGCAAACCCGTAGCACACATAAAGTTCCATGTAGACTCGAAGAGTGTGTCCCGTACAAAATAAAGTGATTAAGATTTGTTCAAGGTTCGGGTATTAAAGTTGATAAAGGAAAAGGTCAACCCGAATAGAAAGTATTTATTATTAAGTTTATTATTTGTAAATCAAATGAATATTATTGTTCTTACCATGTAATCCTTTATTATTTATTGTTCCTTGGAATTAGATTTTATTTAAATTGGTCTCCAATCATTTCATTTGATCAACTGAACCAAACATTCAGAATTTGTATTAGTTTGTTCTCCTCCATTTATCTATCATTGACATTAGCAAAGGGTCATTAAACTCAACCTGAAATACTTAATAAACTCTAAAATTAACTACTAAATAATAAATAATAAATAAAAAAGGCTTTAGGAACCCTTCAGTGATTCATTAAACCATAAAAGGCACTTAAAGAGCCTTAACAGGGCCTACAATCCTCCATCCAGCAAACATGCTCTATTTCTATTCACGTGTTGCTTTAAGATGGCTGTTATGACTCTTATCCAGTTCTCACGTAATTTTATCACTTTCCTCCTCCATAATTTATCTCTGACTACTCTTCACTTATTTATAAGTGTCCATGTCAAAGCTTTTTCCTTCCACTTAAAATATTATATAAATAGAATCATTTATTTTAGTTATCGTTACCACTTCCTTCTATAATTCCCGTAATTTTTTTTTACAACATTTTTCCTTCACCATTTTTCTCTGACTACGTCAAAATCATATTTTTCTGACAGACTTTCAAAATTCATTTTCTCTATTTCTTTTAAATATCTCATTTAATGTAAAGAGGTTTAACTAATAGAATTCCAAAATATAATGAGATTTTTACCAAGCAGTATTAAACTCTTTTCTATATTAACAATTAAGTAAATATAATTTATTAGAGAATACGAATTAAATTAATAATGTGTTTTCATACAATTTAGTATAAATAATAGAAAGGCTATCAAACTTCAGTTCGTTACAATCGCCCCTGTATAATTGAAAACCGTAGATGAGTCTGAAACGGTGATTATGAACCTAACATGACGAAGTGAAGGTTAGAGATTATACACCTTTAAAATAAACAAATTTGTCCAAACATCTTTAATTAGAATTAAATATTTAAGTTAAATAATCTCCTCCCTAAGAATGACTAATAATCTAATTAATAAGTTACAATTAAATTATAAAATTCAATTCTACTAATTCGCTCTAATTATGAATAAGTAATTAAATTAACAAACAGTTAACCTGTACACTAATTTAGACATTCCTTAATTTTGAAAATATATTAATTAATTAAATATTAAGCATAAAATTACGCCCCAATAGACCAACAATCTTCCCTTTCTCCTTAGGTAGATAACTAAAACATAAAATTATCCAACTCTTGGATCTCTAGCACTGAAGAGAAGTTCAAAATGTCTGTACAGTCTCTCTCCCCTTTCGTGTAATGTTATGAGAATTCTCCAAAGCTTAAAGTTCTCTCTATCTAAAACTCCATTAATATATTGAGCTATTTTGACCATCCCTGGTCCCACATCATCCCAACCTTTAATCAGCTGTTCTCTTGTTAAATTTAGAGGGTATGAATTTTTTTCCATAAATCTTATTTTGAAATCAAGAACAACCCATTCCTTTCTTATTTGTTGTTCTAAATCCCATCCTTGTTGTTCCTTTAATTTTCTTAAAACTGCCATACTCTTTGACAATACCCTGATAACAATGAATAAAATTCTTTCTTAATTTTCAGTCAAAATACTTAGCTAAATTTACAGTATTGAATAATCCACGAACTAATGTGGTATTAGGTCTTGTCAATAAATATACATTTTTAAAAGGACTCCCCGCAACGATAAATGGTCCCTCAAAAGTACGTTCAAATTTTCTACATCTTGTTGAATCTGTTCCCACTTTATTCAACCTCCGTACCTTAACCTGTTCTCCTATCTGAAACTCAGTTAACTTATGTGAGCGATTGAATTTACTTTGACGTATATTTGCAAATCTTCTAAGATTTTCTCGCGCTTGATCCATTAGTAAACCTAAACCTCTCCGACATAGTTTTGGTATTGAATTATCAAATGTGGTTTTAGGCCCTTTTCCAAACATCAACTCCATAGGTGTAAAACCTGTACTTAAATGTATTGAATTATTATAAAGTTCTTCTATTTTAGGTAATAAAGAATCCCAATCTTGGTGATTTAATCCGCAGTACAATCGAAAATATTTTCCCAACTCTCGATTTACTCGTTCTACTGTATTAGGCCTAGGATTTCGAATAGTTGTGTATAAAGGTTTAACCCCTAATTTACCTAGCTCCTCTTTCCATAATTTAGAAATAAATTGTTTACCGTTATCTGTCATTATTGTTTTCGGTTTTAAAATATTAACAAACTCCATAAATTTTTCTAAGACTGCCTGTGAAGTAATTGAATTTAAAGCAAATAATTTTAGAAATTTTGTAAACGTGTCTTGTATAACAAATATATGGTCAGCTCCTGACCTTCCTTTAATAATAGGGCCATATAGATCAGCCATTACCATATCCCCTGGATCTTGTGTAACAATAGATTGACATTCTCCCACAAATTTAACATTATCTGATTTTGATAATTGACATTCTGGACACCTTTTGATTATTGATTTTACAATGACCCTCATTTTTACCCAGAAAAACCTTTTCTTCAAATACAAAACAGTTTTATAGACCCCCGAATGACCCATTTCTAAGTGTAACTGTTTCACTACTTCCTCACATAAACTTTTAGGTAAAAAGAGTACCCAACTTGATTCTAGTGGATTGCT
This sequence comes from Eudonia lacustrata, assembly GCA_947562085.1. NCBI lineage: Eukaryota > Metazoa > Arthropoda > Insecta > Lepidoptera > Crambidae > Eudonia > Eudonia lacustrata. The sequence goes on from OX387325.1 coordinate 17,549,215, forward strand.
TCGATTAAATTTTACTATTCCTTGTTCAATTTTACATCTTTGAACTAATCTTCCCATTCTTCCCACTAAATTTGTTGTGCCAAGTAATGCACCTTTAATTTCTCTAATAACTTGATCCTCATTTTGTAAATTCTCTAAACACCCCAATCTAGCCAATAGATTTGAATTAGGTTTAATTCCCATATATAAGATCTCTGGTAATCGCACCTTATTTTCTTGAATACATCCATCACTTGGATATCTCGATAAAATATCAACCCCTTGATTGTCAACCCCTCTAACATGTTCTACTTTATATTTAAAATGTTGTAAATAAACAATCCAACGAGCAACTCGATTATTAACTAACTTTAACTTGTCAACAAATACTAAAGGTTTATGATCGGTTCTAATAATAACCTCAGCTCCTCTAAGATAAGTCTCAAATTTCCTAAGAGCATAAATAACAGCAAAAAATTCTTGCTCAGTTACTGTCCATCTTAACTCTGGTCCACGTAACCCTTTACTACAAAAAGCCAAAAGCCTAACTTCTCCCTCATCATCATATTGATAAAGAGCTCCAGCTATACCCACCCCTGAACTATCTGTTTGAACATAATAAGGTTTTAAGAAATCAGGATGAGATAACTCAACTGTCTCTATAAAATTTTCTTTAATTTCTCTAAAAGCTTTTTGCATCTCTAAATCCCAAAGCCAAGTAACTCCCTTTTGTAATAGTTTAGTTAATGGAGCAATTAATTCACTATAACGTGGAATGAATTTCCTATAATAATTGCACAAGCCAAGAAAAGCCCTTAACTGTTTAATCTTTGTGGGCGCAGGAAAATCTCTAATAGAATCCAATTTTGCTGGATTAGTCCTAATCCCTTTTGTAGAAACAATATGACCTAACATCTTTACTGAATCACAAATGAATTTACATTTAGCAATATTACATGTCAAACCTGTCTTTTCTAATCTATCTAAAACCTTATTTATGTGCTCCAAATGGAGTTCCCATGACCCAACTGTCAATATGGCTAAATCGTCCAGATAATTAACACAGAATTCTCTAACCTCAACCCCCAAGACATAATCCATAGCTCTACTGAAACTGCCCACTGAAGTCTTTAATCCTTGAGGTAAAACGTTATAAACATAGGATTTTCCATTTAATGTGAACCCTGTATATTTTCTACTTTCTGGCGTAATAGGTATCTGAAAATACGCGTTATTTAAATCTAAAACTGTAATATATTTAACCCCATGAAAAGCATTAAGTACATCTATTTGAAAAGGTGGAGCCTCAGATTCAGCCACCATATACTTATTAATTTCTCTTGCATCTAATAAAACTCTAACTGAACCATCTGGCTTAAGTGTGAATGTAAGAGGACTACTATACGGTGTAGAAGCCCGTGAAATTATACCAAGAGACTCCATCTCATCAAGTTTTTCTTCTACTTTACGTCTGTAATTGTAAGGAACAGGATAAGATCGACGTATCTCTGGAACATGAGGTTCCATAACGATTTCATGAGTGTAACAATTTGCTCTTCCTAAGGTGGTAGTAAACACCTTTCCATGTCTCTCTATAATACGATTTAATTCTGAAACCTGCTCAGCAGTAAGTTCCATACCAATTTTAATCTGACTAATCATAGATTCGGATTCCTTATTAACCTTATCCTTTTCTGTAATAATTACATTAGACTCTAATGTACAGACCTTCTCCTTAATAAGAGGTATCTTTATGTTTTTGCCCAAATTTTTAATTGTGAGCGTTTTCACATCTTGTCCCAACTTAAGAGTTGCCTCATATGAGATCAGCCAATCTAATCCCAATATGACTGGTCTAACTAAACGAGGAACCACCAAGAAATTTCCATTTAGAATATTTTCACCCACCTTTAAGGTCAAATTAATTACTTGATGAACCCTTAAACTTCGTTGTCCTACCGCTCCACGTACATGAATAGGTTTAATGGGTAACAAAGGAACATGATTTACAGACTTTGCAATTATCTGATTAAATAAATCTTCCGAAACGCAAGTAATTTCACTACCAGTATCAATAAGACAACAAACAAGTAACCCTTCAATATTAATTTCGATCTCTGCCTTAGTAAAGTTTGTTTGTTCTAACTCATCTTCGCAAAAATCATCAAATAAAGATCCTACTAACATCAATGTCTTTGGCATTTGATTATTCCAAAAATTACCTTCGCCCCCATTTAACTTAAATTCGTTTTGCTCAACTGATTTTACCTCAGTGACATCATCTTTAAATCCTATTCCGAAAAATCTACCAGCTTTAGTTCGTCTAGCCAAGGAGACAGGGAAGAGTCTACCGTGCGCATCTTTCCCTAATCCTTTTCCTGGTATCCAACCCATCTTGATCATCATTCGCACGCCTGGTATAAAACGTAGCCCTCTATATTCTTCAACTAAAGTAGGGGCATCTTCTTTAGTTGCCTCTAGTTTAAATTTTGTACTTCTCCTTCTTCTCCAAATGTCAGTGATTTAGGTTCTGTCTCCAAACAATTCACCTCCTTTCCAATCTTACGACGTTTTGCTGAGATTGCATATTCTCTTCCATGAGACTTAGATTTCCCCTCTTTAGATGACATATACGAACCAGTTTCGGACATGGTAGCGCCAATCTGATCTTCTATTGAGTCAAATTTCCTTAAAAGTTCAGCTGCCTCAATAATGGTATTTCCTTTTCGTAAAACCCACATATATTGAATATTTTTAGGGAAATGTCGCATTAAATCATTGACTAGTTGTCCTTCTCGAGGTGGATTGGTCAACATCTTTGCTTGTCCCATAAAAACAAGGAAATGATCTAACATGGATTTTGTAATAGACGAATCCCAGTGTTCCGAAATTATCCTTCTTCGTAACACACTCTGCTCTGTCTCACTCCAATATGTCTGAAGAAAATCTTGTTTAAAATCCGAGAGTGTATTCCAACGTTGACGAAAAACACGAGCCCAATTTCTGACTTCTCCTTCTAAACAAGCCACAACATGATCTATGACATGTTCTTTAGATGAAAGTCTCCTTAAATAAACTTCTAGATCTTCAAGGAATGTAACAGGATGCATGCCTGTCTTTCCAGGGTACTTGGGACGATCCGTTTTATAATCCATAACAGCATATTGAATAGAAGCTGGAACAATGCTTTGCCCAGGAATTTCATCTATCCTAGTTGAAGAGCTAGACTCTATTAATTTAGTCTCTAAATTCCCTATCTTCCGATTTAAAATTCCAATTGTACGTCTCAATTGTCTAAATTTGACTGATTCCACATTTGAAGCAATAGTTCTAGATTGATTCCCTTCTACTGGTCTTTTCTCAGTTGATGCAGGAATAGGTGATGTTCTTTTAGGAGGCATTTTTAAGTTTATTTAGTCTGAAACAACATTTAGTCCAGAAGTAAGTTTACTATACTCTCTTTAATTTGTTCAAATTTTGGTTTTAATTCTATTTCCGAAAGATTTGCATCAATAGTGAGGATCCTAGCCCCTGAGTCCAAACATTTATCTTTCTTTATCCAGATCTCATGCAGATTGTGCAATTTTCTCAAATAGGTTAATTCAATGTTTGCCTCTTCCTTTCGACCTCTAGTAAGAATTCGTTGATAGGCTATCTCCGGATCTACTCGTAAATAAATTAGCAGGTCTAGACCCACTGCAAAATTTTCCTGAATAAATTTATGCCAATTTTCCAACAAGGCAATATGAACTGGGTGTAGAATCCCTTCTTCAAATAGGGGTTTAATAAAACAATGTCGAGTACTAAATATAGATCTTTCCATCACTCGGACGGGAGTAGAAATTTTAGCCAAATGATTCTCAAGAAGTGTCTGTTGAACCAAACTTTGGAAAGAGTAAGCCCACTTCAATGGTTCTTTTTTAGATAAATCGAATAAATTTGTTCCATGGAAATCTGTCCACCTCTCTACCGGTTCCGGAAAGACAGTCATCGAGACCTCTCCGCGAAAATAATTTAGAAACGTGCTCTTCCCAGCTCCAATATTGCCTTCGAGTGAAACTGCAATGCTCCTTTTAAAATTAGACATTTTAACGTTTGTAACAAAGTACATCTTGTGTCGATTGGTGTCAAATTAAAAGATCCATAGATCTCTACCCCCCACTTTAAATGTTTGGACAAAATTTTATTTTTTTATTATAAAATTGATTTAAAAATAAAACATCTTATAAAATTGTAATATAAAAGAAAAATAAACTAAATAAAAAACTCAAGTGAGTGGCATTGGCTTACTTTTTGTTTTAACCACAAATCTGGAAGTGGAAAGAAAAGTCTTTGAATAAAATGGACTTAAGATTAACATAAATAAAACAAATAAGAAATTCTTTATTAAATTAACATAGTTTTATAGTGTTTATATACATGATAATTTGTATAACTTAGTTATGTATAATTTAGTATTACTCGAAACCAAGAGTCATTTGCAAATACAACCCTTGCTCACGAATAAGCCTCTTTAATAAAACTTTATAGTTTTTTTTTTATTAATATAGTACTTGAAATAATAGTATTCAAAACTAAAACCCTTATTTCAGTACTAAAAGTTTTGTTTTCAAAATCCAAATAAGAATTTTAATCAAACAAAACTCTTATTTAAAATTTTCTTTAGAATAGAATAATTACCAATTTATTAAAATATTGAGAAAGAAATAAACCAAATTTATTTATTTAACATCCGTTCACACTAAACTAACAGAATACTAACGAGCGTAGGGAAGTAAGGAGGGCGCGTAAAACTAGATCAAACTAAATTAGAAAAGTAATAGAACAAAATAATCAGAGTCTGTCATTTTTTCATTAGCCTAAATATCCTGGTCACGGCACCATTGTGACGATCTCATGTGGCCAAGGATTTTTAGGCCAAAATTAATGTATATCAGGCATCCTGGTCACGGCACCATTGTGACGATCTCAACTTTTGATCGTTTAATGTATAATTAGACCAATAATAATTAACTCATCCTGGTCACGGCACCATTGTGACGATCTCATCTTTTGATCAATTAAAGGATAATTAGACCAATAATAATTAACTCATCCTGGTAACGGCACCATTGTGACGATCTCAAGTCGGGACCACAAGGATATTTGAGTTTAAGAAAAAAACAAAGATAGTCTTTGTTATTGGCATGTGAAGTCTAGGGTAGGACCATTCTACGTTGTGTAATTTTTTATAAATAAGTAACTCAAGATCTTTATTAGGCAGACAAACTCTAGTTTATATTGTTCATTTACTAAATAATTAATTACAGGGGTAATGCCGGAATTTGGCAATTTATTTGAGTCCTCGGGTGTGAGCACAACTCAGTTTCTAATAGGAGAGTAATGAATTTAAACTAAGCGCCCCCTCCTGACCTCCCTTGGACGCACCTATCCTGCTGCCTCTAGGTCAAACACCCGACCAGGCCCACAGGACCCAAACAAACCTGGCCCTAATCTAATTCTATCTCTCAAACCATCATCATGAAGTTAGACATTTAACGCGAAAGGAAAGAACGATAACAAAAGACTTTGAATATCTTTTACTTAGTAACCTCATTTATACAGAGTGGTGCCAGCGTGACCCTGTAGAGTCCCGCCCCGTCTGCCTCGAAAGACGACAACACAGCATCCAGAAATATAGTGGCTGATGCGATGAAAGGTCCACATATATAATTCTGGAGCTCTCCTGGAGATGAACTAACAAAGCAAAAGATAAACAAATAAAATAATATAAAGGGGACATTACTAACATTCATCTTTTCATACTTTTCCTATTTCTAATCCTATGAAAGAACGCGAGAGGCTTTTGAGGAATGAAATGAACACTGTATGGTTGGTTCGAACAGCGGGTAATCTACCAGCATGTGTCGGGGCTCTACCATTGAGCTATTGCCTTGCTTGAAGCAAGCCAAAGGGGAATCGAACCACCTATCACCGCGCACTACCCAGTAGACCCCACTGACGTGCATTTGTGCCTACACGGATTCAACCATACCTGAGCCCATAGGTCTCTAAGCCTCGGAAGTTGTCAGTATAAATTGTTAAATGGAATTATGATTATGAAAACTTATACTGTTTACATACTTCCTTTCGAAAATAATTACTCTTTGAATTATTAAGTTGTAAATATTCTCAAACAAGATAAATCCCTAAATTTGTATTAATAAGATTTCTAATTTCTGTTGGATTTACGCGAGCTGTTTGGTGATTACGTTTATTAGATAGATTTGGGTTTGTAGATTGTAACCTAATCACCAAAAGCATTATTTCATCATTAAATGGTAAACGGAAGTGAAGAAGATAGCGTCAGATTTATGAAATGAATTCGACTGACTAATTATGTAATTAAAAGATTTCTTTAAGAAAAGTATAATATAATATATTAATCTAGTTAGAGTTTAAATTAAAAGAATAATCAGAAGAAAGGTAAAAAGGTTCAACATGATTGAATAGTTAGGTTTCTAAACTACGTTACTTGAATTTCAAGAGATTAAAAGGAAAGAATAAATTTTAGAATAATATTAAAGAAAGATTTCAAATTAAAAGTACTAATTTTGTTTAGCAAGAAAAGAATTTAAACTACTGTTTGAATTTACATAATTAAAATAATTTATTTATTATTTGTAAAGGTATTATTAGAAATAGTTATAATATCAATTATAATTGTTTAACTCACAGTTGTTCAATTCCAAAATTTTAGAACTCCTCACTCTTCAGCTACCACCACTTGAGTGATCAAAACCTATCAATTTTGTTTTGTTTATTTAATTTTTATTTTAATGTCAAATAATATTCAAAAGGAACATTATGACTTTATTTTAAAATAGTTGAAAGTTGACATCAAACTTCAAATCTCCTTTTTTTATATTCAAGAAATGTCATAATTTTTATAATAAAATGTCTATATCTTTATTATTAATAATTGAGATAAATGAGAAATGACCGTCCTTTAAATAGAGCGATAATCATTACACTTACCTAGATTGATGTTTGAAAGTTAACAAATATTGAGAAATCCTCCCAATGAATGTAACTCCAAAGTCACCTTGGTTATAAATAATAAAATTGTACCGATAAATCCTGACTCATGTTTACACCAGTCTCCAGACGTCAACAACCCCGAAGTCTCCTGCTCGTAGAGTCGTTGATGAATAGCAGACCTTGTCACTCAGCAAACCCGTAGCACACATAAAGTTCCATGTAGACTCGAAGAGTGTGTCCCGTACAAAATAAAGTGATTAAGATTTGTTCAAGGTTCGGGTATTAAAGTTGATAAAGGAAAAGGTCAACCCGAATAGAAAGTATTTATTATTAAGTTTATTATTTGTAAATCAAATGAATATTATTGTTCTTACCATGTAATCCTTTATTATTTATTGTTCCTTGGAATTAGATTTTATTTAAATTGGTCTCCAATCATTTCATTTGATCAACTGAACCAAACATTCAGAATTTGTATTAGTTTGTTCTCCTCCATTTATCTATCATTGACATTAGCAAAGGGTCATTAAACTCAACCTGAAATACTTAATAAACTCTAAAATTAACTACTAAATAATAAATAATAAATAAAAAAGGTTTTAGGAACCCTTCAGTGATTCATTAAACCATAAAAGGCACTTAAAGAGCCTTAACAGGGCCTACAATCCTCCATCCAGCAAACATGCTCTATTTCTATTCACGTGTTGCTTTAAGATGGCTGTTATGACTCTTATCCAGTTCTCACGTAATTTTATCACTTTCCTCCTCCATAATTTATCTCTGACTACTCTTCACTTATTTATAAGTGTCCATGTCAAAGCTTTTTCCTTCCACTTAAAATATTATATAAATAGAATCATTTATTTTAGTTATCGTTACCACTTCCTTCTATAATTCCCGTAATTTTTTTTTACAACATTTTTCCTTCACCATTTTTCTCTGACTACGTCAAAATCATATTTTTCTGACAGACTTTCAAAATTCATTTTCTCTATTTCTTTTAAATATCTCATTTAATGTAAAGAGGTTTAACTAATAGAATTCTAAAATATAATGAGATTTTTACCAAGCAGTATTAAACTCTTTTCTATATTAACAATTAAGTAAATATAATTTATTAGAGAATACGAATTAAATTAATAATGTGTTTTCATACAATTTAGTATAAATAATAGAAAGGCTATCAAACTTCAGTTCGTTACAGTACCTACTACCTAATTTATACATAAAGCGCTTAAACGGAGTGTCTAGATAACTTGCGTGTGTAGTACGTAAGTACTAGGTAGATTAAATAACAGAACTAAAATACACTTACCTTTTCAAAAAGATACAAAATATCTGGTGAATCTTTCAGGAACATCTTTATTTGACCTGATGTAAACGTCAAGGACTTTTTTTCCTTGTCCTTCTGAACTGCGTTTCAGGAACGCTATGACTTTTGAATACTTCGTGATATCAATGTTGTTGTAGATACTCAGTGTGGACTTGAGCATAGAATATTTAGCCCACATAGAAGATGGCTTGAATTTGTCAGAGAGGTCTTTGAGATACACAAGAATGACATTTTCAGAAAATGATGTAGTTTTCTTTTTGATCTTCCATGCCAAAAAGTTATTATATTCTTTTTCATATAATTTTCTAGATTTTTCTGGCAAAAGATTGTGAGTTACTTTTGTTGCCAATTCTAGAATATCCGAAGGCGTACAAATATCATCGTCGCTGTCCATTTTTAACTTTTAATTTGTATTTTAAAAACAAAACACATTGCGAAACATTAAATTCACGCGTACGTGTATTGTCACAGTGAACTTGCCGCCATTAAAATCTAACCAATGAGAGCGCAGCTGCGCGCGCAGGGCCAATCAGGAGCGAGCGCGCGCTGTTCTTTTTTTATTTAATTGGCACAAGATCTTACCAAAGAGTTTTGTGTATGTAAGTTTAGTAGTTTCGACGAAGTTTTCACGTATAACCCAACTGTTTTCAAAAGCCAGCCTAATATCAAAATTTTATACAACTTGTATGAGGATTTTGACATAAGGCTCGCCAGGTTAATTGGTCGCGTTTTATTGATGTTATAATGAGATTTTACGATATCGATGTGGATATTATACCATCATGTGAAATTGCTTAAATTGAGTGTTTTGTTGTCTGCGCTATAACAGTAGTAATTATAAGTCAAGTATTGGAAACATAAGTAGAATGTTACAACATTAGTGTAGATAAATAAACTTTCCTACACTTACCAATTAAATAGCCCAAGAGAAGCTTCGTTATGAAACTCGTTAAATGGTTACTAGACAACAGATAAACATGCTTCATCATCATCATCATCTCAGCCAAAAGACGTCCACTGCTGGACAAAGACCTCACCCAAGGATATGAGGGGTATTTGCCGTAATCGCCACGCTTGGCAGGCGGGTTGGCGATCGCAGTAAGTTGAGACTTAACCTCAGAGAGATGCTGCTGCCCATCCTCTGGAATGGTCCCTTAGTCGGCTTTTATGACACCCACGGGAAGAGATGGGGTGGTGCAATTCTTTATCCCCGGCACCACACAGGGAAACATGCTTAAACATATTTAAACATACTTATTATACATAGAAAACACCCAGCCCCGTGACAATTTAGAAAAACAATAAATTTCTAATTTTACCCGATTGGGGTTCGAACCCAGGACCTCAGAGATGGCGACACCATGAAAACCGGTGTACAAACCACTCGACCAAGGTCGTCAAATAATGTTGAAAACCCTACAAACAGGCATACTGTGATTTTGAATCTTCGTATTTGTTGTTTTGTTGTTACCATGAAAGGGCGGTGCTTGCTAAATCAAGCAAAATCGCTCCTACTGCTCGTTATCAATTTTATTATCACTAAACTGTTATTAAAAAAATATATATATTTTTTAAATATTTTACAATCAAGACAACTTGATCTTACCCTCATTTTATCTTTATAACAACAGAGGCATTAAATCTAATACAACTTCAGCTGTGAAGTGGAACAATGACCTGCCGACCCTTTTTACTTGTCAGAACATCGTAAATATACGATTCGCACTTTATTCAAGAGTATATAGTTTTCGGATTCTACCAAGGGTAACATTACTGCTGTGTCATCCGAAGGTCGGACCGTTTTACGGGACTGTTACCTTGTACGGGTCAGTTTAATAGCGTAATTTAAACTATAAATGTATATTGTTAGAGTATTTTGACTTAATTTTGACTTTGACTTTTGACTTTATTTTGACTTTGAATATTGACTTTGACTTTGAATCTTGACTTTGACTTTGTTGACTTATCTTGTCCGGGTCAGTTTAATAGCGTAATGTAAACCATAATTGTATATTGTTATAGTATTTGCATTCTACCGGACCGTTCACTCCAGTCATCCATTTTTTTTACACTATTTATATTTTATAATGATTAGATATTTAGTTTTTTATTTATTTTTTTTTATTTTTTTTTTTTTAGGGAAATTTACAGACAAATAATAACATAAATAAAATTGTAAACAATCAGATGCTAATAACAAATTTCCACGTTTAGCAGTAAAATAAGTATAAAGACTTTGACTCACATTTAAATGAAATATTAATAATAAACATAAAGGTAGTTTCCGGACACTGAGTGGCTACATATTAAGTGATGCTAATTAGTTAAAGTATTGTTCACTTAAAATGCGTTTAACTTTTAAACAGCTAGTACAGAACAAGTCGAGTTCTTCAGATGTTTCTACACTATTAAAACTTCTTACTGCCCTTATAATAAAAGAATTTTGTCGGAAATTTGTTCGAGCATTTGGTGAATAAAGAATAGGTCGTGGCCTTAGTGACATGTTAGTTCGTAGTGATAGCTTAGACAGAAGCTCAGCACAGTCAATCAATCCATTTGCAATTTTAAATATATACACAATATCACTTATGTTCCGCCTTAGTGCTAGTGGTAGAAAATGGTAATGCTTGCAGCGACATTCGTAATCGATTAAACGATGATGGGCCTTGAAATCTAAATATCTTAGAAATCTTTTCTGAATAGATTCAATACGAGACTTATAAATTTCATATCGGGGATTCCAAACTTGGCTAACATACTCCAGCTGACTTCTTACATACGTACAATATAATATTTTAAGCGATTTCAAATTATGAAAGTCTGAAGATGTTCTCATAATAAATCCAAGCATTTTATTTGCTTTTTTAACTATGTTGTCGATGTGTTTATCAAATAATAGCTTATTGTCATGAATTATACCTAAATCTTTAATTTCAGTTACAACAGAAATGGGACAGTTTTTAAGGATGTATTTAGAACAGATGATATTCTTTTTACGTGTAAAACTCATATGGAAGCATTTGGAAACATTCAAGTCTAACTTATTGACAGAACAATATTGTTCAAATCTGTTTAAATCATCTTGAAGCTCTCTCACATCTGACTCAGACTGAACAATTTTAAAAATTTTCATGTCATCTGCATATAAAATAATTTTAGAATTTAAAAAACAGTTACCTACATCGTTTATGAAAATTGTAAATAAAAGTGGCCCTAAAAGTGAACCTTGAGGTACACCAGAATGGGCATGGCTCCATTTTGATATGTACCCTTGAACTACTACAGCTTGACTCCTGTTGTCAATGTATGAACAGAACCAGCGATATAAATCACCATGAATACCTGCAGCTGCAAGCTTAGTCATTAGTACACAATGATCGATACGGTCGAAACATTTACGATAGTCAGTATAAATGACATCAACTTGAGCTAAGTCATTCATGCCCTCCGTTATAAAGTCATTGGCTAGTATAAGATTAGATGTAGTTGATCGTCCGGTTAAGAATCCGTGCTGCTTATCATTGAAAGAGCATTTTAGGGAGGCATACACCTGGTTGTGCACTATTCTTTCCAAGATCATTATTGCTTATACTTTTTTGGGTTAGGGTCACTGTCCATGGCGCTTCGTTTGAAGAATGCATGACGATTGGGAACTCCGACATTGCCGCTCTGTGGACAGTTTGTTTTTATGCAAGCAAGATGCAAGCAAATTTATTTTTTTTGACAAAAAATTATTAACTCATTAGTGGAGCTTTATAATATCAGGTAAGATCAAGGCACTGCGCTTACCTGCATAATATAAAAAGAAATAAAAACAAATGACTGAAAATTTTAATGACTAACATGAAAAAGTTAAATAAAGAATAATGGCTACCACACACTGTGTTACTACCCCAAGACTTAAAACTTTACTGCACATAATAAATACAATTTAAAAGGTCCAAGCCACAATGTTAGATTAACAGCCGCGGGGCGTCTCGCCATTATGGGCTTTTCACTTAATTACAGTGTATTTACTACGTACCTGAAAACACACATTTAAAATTTACTGAAAGAGGCTTAAAAATTGAATACATACTAGTGGACGCCCAGTGGTCGAAATTCGACCACAATTCATTAGAATAACAGTTGAATGTCTCGGCTAAAGGGCTTGTACCCATGGCCACTATGGCTAAGGTTCGACACTAAGCCCAGTTATCGACACAATTTTCGTCGCCAGAAAATAGCATAGTAATTTTTGTGTATTTTTTCAGGATGTCAGCTAGGATGCAGATAGTCTGTTGATAAAGACTTAAACCAATTGCTGACTCCTATGTTTAATGATTAAACTCCTTAGTTTTTTTTTGAGAGAGATTGCTGATTGCCTCAAGCGGCATTTTCAGCGTCACCGGGCTTTTTTGGGGGCGGTGAGGTACGTAAAGGGTACCTCAAGCCGTGTGAAACGAATCACCAAATTCTCCGAAGGGTTTGGATCGGATCGGGGAGCGGAACCTCCCAAGGGCGCCCCTAAAGGCTCGGACCTCGGCTCGGGTAGACCAGGCCATGGAGGAGGAGAGTCTGTACCTGGTATAGAGCGCGTGTGAACCGATTCTACGTACCCTTGTTCTATTAGTACGGTGTCTTGGGCCTAAACTAATGTGCATGTTTAGTGTATTCTGTAAATGTGTAGTGGCATTTAGAGGATCGGGCCGGGGGGAAACTCCTTAGTGCTTCGGAAGGCACGTAAAGCTGTTGGAATCGGCTGTAGTAGCAGTCGTTATCAACCACCACTGGGCCTGCGTGGCGGTTTATGGCCCGTTCTTCCTGTAGTGTTTCTACTCATAGGAGAGGCCCGTGCCACAGCAGATTGCGAACATAAAATGAGCTGTTGATGTGATAAATTAGTAGTGTTTAATACCTTTTCGCCATACATAACAAAATGCTGCCATAAAATATTATTATACGGTATGGGACGAAATTATCAAACAACGCAAATTATGACTAAATGCGTTCGTTCGTTTATAATGGGCGTTAAAACAAAATATGGAGGCATAAAATTCGGGGCACCATTCACGCTTAAAGCCTCGCCCAAACAAAGGCGGTGGCGACTGGCGGTGCGGTCACGGTCGCGGGCTGCCCGCGTGGACATTTCCGATCCGATTCGAACCCCGCACGCACTTTGATGGCGTCTGAAGGAGATACTCGCGCCGCGCCTCTTGGAAATTTCTATTTCGAACCACGCGCTGGTGTTCGAGGTCCGTGCTCCAGCAAAGTGCGTCTACCGGCCACCAACCTTGTGCCGGTTACGACTGCTCGCCCGCCTGCCGATCACTCGCCGTCGGCCGCTGTCGCCGTTCAAGGTATGTTCCTTTCCCACCTACCTGAACTGCTAAACCCCTGTACCCTCACCGTCCCTCGCAGTTCAAACCTCTCCAAAGCAAAGCACACGAGTGCACTTGTATGATGCGTACGTTTTGTCTTTATTTTGTGATAGCGCTGTGGCGTAGCGATTTATGGACGCAGTCAACAATAAAGTACCACGTCACCCTAGACTCACCAGAGGCTGATTATTCTCTTCGATCTTCTGTACTATGCCGCACTGTAAAGATGTGGTGTATAGTTTCGTATCTTCTTCAAAACCCTGCCTGCTGTGAGGTGGTTGAAATTCATCGAGTCTTCGTGCAAGGCGGTTTGTGAAAACTCTTGAAAACATCTTATAGACGTGGCTTAGGAACGCAATGGGGCGCTAGTTCCTCGGTATAGTCTCCTTCATATATGTCTTCAAATCCAAATTTATTAAAATCAATATGTATGATTTGGTAACGACATATTACTTTTTTTTGTAAATGTCGTTACTTCTATTAAGAGGAAACACTAAGTCGACTGCATTGAAAAATATGTATGAAAAGTAGACAAGATCAACGTTTCGTAGTCCCCTGATTCCTCCTTCAAAATTGGACCGATTCAATTACTTTTTTCATTAACAATTAAAGAAAGGCTTTGGCTATGTCCCTATGTTTTGCTTTATTTTATATAATCTCGTAAACTTTGGGAAACACAGCGGAAAATCTGGCCAATTTTTAAGGTTTTTAAAGGTTCATATCTTTTTTAACAATTAATTTATGAAAAAAAGGAAAACATAGTAACACAGCCAAGGCCTTTCTTTAATTTTTAATGAAAAAAATAATTAAATCGGTACAGATTTTGTCTACTTTTCATACATATTTTTCAATTCGGCCGACTTTAGTGTTGCCTCTTAAATCTGTGGAGTTTCTCGTGCCCACTCTTCTCCACTGCTAAAAAATAGACGTCCTAATTGGGTTGTAGGTAAAAAATGTATGGACGATTCAAAAGTACTTTTCTTAAGTTTGTTTCAATAAAAAAATTTACTTTGAAATTTTTTGACTTTAATTATAATATTAACTACCATCCGACGGTGACCGTGCCCGCGACTGCGGACCGTCTCTGTTTGAGCGAGGCTTAATGGTCTCGGGCGGTCGCAGTGCCCAATAAAGTATTAAGTGCATGCTATATTATCAGTGTACCGTTATATGTATTACCTATTAAATCTCGCATTATAATGTGTAAGGTGAACTTACAAAATATATTATGTTTTGTTTTATAGTAAAAAAAAAAAATGGCTGGTAAAAACCAGCAACCAGTTGTAAATAACCAAACAAAAGTTTTGTTAACATTTCATACGACATTCAACGAAGTTAAATAACTCTTCTCGTTTACCACCAGGACCACTTACAAACATTTTTATAATAGTAACACTTTGCTATTTGACTGTACTTTTGATAAAAATGTTCAACTAATTAATTTTATCGCACTAAAAATCGGGGGCCTCCACCACGGGGGCGTCACACACCGGGGGCCTAACACACTAACCCTATTTAACTAACATCAATGTTTGCAGCATTTTTGTGATCCGGCAGCTAGAGATAAGATAGCCAGTGCCTCACTAGTTGAGGATTCCGGCTGAAGTGCGCTTCCACCATTGGCCTTATCATCACTTAACATCAGGCGTAATTATGGCACTGTGCTTACCCGTAAGAAATAATTTAAAAAGGAGACGCTGCTTCAATGCCATAAGAATTCGTTTTGGTTTTGTAAACGTGAATATCTATATTAATATTATAATTAATATTATAAAGCTGAAGAGTTTGTTTGTTTGAACGCGCTAATCTCAAGAACTACTGGTTCGAATTGAAAAATTATTTTTGTGTTGGATAGTCCATTTATCGAGGAAGGCTTTAGGCTACATAACATCACGCTGCGACCAATAGGAGCGAAGCATCAGTGGAAAGTGTTGCAAAAACAGAAACAAGAGCCTAAAAAATTAAAAATGCTGCCGAAAGTTAAATTTAAAATTCCACGCGGATGAAGTCGCGAGCACAGCTAGTAGTGAATAAAACTCACATTAGCAACACAGAAATCTGAACTGCGTATACTGAATTCCTCTGAAAAACTTTTGTAAAGCTGCAAGCTGCAACACAATATTCCGAGGAATCCTATTCGTCGCGGCTTTGTTGTAGCATTAAGTGCTTTAAGCTTAAGTTTAGAACCTAAGTCGATTTATGCACAGTTGAACAGTTTTGAGTTTGCGTTTAAATCATTTTTAATAATAAAACAAAGTGGTTGAGATTGAACATACATTACTCAGGGTAGTATTGATTTACATTATTGCAGCGGCCGGCAAAATAGCCATTAAGAGCGTTTACGCCGCACACTAGCGCCGCCAATGAAAAAAAACATATCTAGCAATTATAGAAAATCAAATTATGCTCAACAAACTATCTGAATGAAGTAATTTAGCATATTTACGTCACCTAATGAACACCTGACATGTTATGGTTTAGTTAAATATGGCGTTATAGTTAAAAGTGGCCGTAACGTCTTATTTTCTACCTCTAATTACTAGATATGTTTTTTTTTTCATTAGTGGTGCTAGTGTGCTGCGTAAACGCTCTTAATGGACGAACGCTTTGTCTAGGCATACATACGTAAGTCCATCAATGATCATCATATTGTGGCATATTATATGCTGTACGACAGTTAAATGTGTGTGACTCACGAACTGATGTATAATCACAACACCAGTGATTGTGCGGTGTTGTAGTTATACATCGGTGGTGCGATTGTTAGGCCAGCGAGAGTGTAAATAAGTAAGTAAATCATTTATTCGGCCACATCATACACAATTCCCTCCCTGTGTGGTGCCGGGGATAAAGAATTGCACCACCCCATCTCTTCCCGTGGGTAAAAGCCGACTAAGGGACCAATCCAGAGGGTGGGCAGCAGCATCTCTCTGAGGTGACCCTCAACCTACTGCGATCGCCAACCCGCCTGCCAAGCGTGGCGATTACGGCAAATACCCCCCATGATGATTTGGGGGAGGCCTTTGTCCAGCAGTGGACGTTTTTTGGCTGAGATGAGATGAGATGAGATGATACACAATTGACAGTCATGAAAAAAACAAAAACATAAAAAAAACGATACGATAATAGATACGAATATAAAGTAGGTATGTACTTAAAATAACAGTGTTGGCCGAAAAGGTTAACCAGCTTAGTAAATGTTGCAGCTAGACGCCACAACGCTGATTTTCAGCTAGGCCTTGAGTAGGGCGACGTCAAACACAAAAAAAGAGTCAGAGAGTGATGGATTATGGCCTTATATCTTTCCATGTCCTTAATTAATACTTTTTGTTTTATATAAGCAACAAGCGGCCTGGTCGCGACTTCGTCCACTTGAGTGACACTCAAAAAACTTAGAACATCCATCTACCGGGTCCAATTGTGAATTTAAAACATCCAGAGACACACTCAAAGACACACAAAAAGTTTTATTATAATCGGTCCAGCCGATTAGGAGGAGTTTGGGTGATGAACACACGTGAAGAAGAAATATATAATAATATATTAAGATAGTTAAGTGAAGTGTGCGAACAGTAGAAAATAAATGTCTGTAGCAATCATTTTCAGTGAACATCTTTATTCTACATCCTTGTTGCAAGATACCTAGGCAAGGCGATACAGACCATAAAACTAAGCGCGCTGTAGCCTAAGATAGGTATAATTAAAAAAAATACTTTTATCGTAAGGTTTGTAGGTAGGTTCTATTTGAAAACAAATGCCAGTTTTAACATATTTGTTCGTCGATCAAATATGTAGGTACTAGATAATGCATTCGGAACAAAAATGCATCTCGAAATGTTCCTGTTTGCTTATACCTATACATTTAATTTAAATAACAAAATCTGAAAAAACGTTGGATAGCATCAAAAACTTCAGCTTACTGTGAACCTTAAATCTTAAACATAAAGATTAAATTAAGGTTGCAAAATATTTGTACTTAATATTTACTGTCTTACTAATCGCCACAAACGTCATTGAGGCTCCGTGACACTTGGAGTCTTCAATAACATTTAAATAAATCTAACCCCCGTATTTATAAACGAGTAAAAGGTCATACTGAAGCAAAGTAATTGCTTAAGTAATATTTTGTATTCTTTAGTAAACCGATGAAGTTATAAACGTCAAAAGACTAGAATTCTTAGCGAAGCACTAGTCACCAATATCTTTACTCAAGCAATCTAGTTAGATTTCTTAAAGAATTCATAGTGACAAGCTTGTGACAAGCTAGTTTTGAGGTTATATTCCGTGTAAAAGTTTGTGTTTTGTCTAAAATAATTTAAAATTTATGATTTTGATAATAATTATAATGTTTTTATTTAATTCATTAAGAAAACTTCTATTCTAATATAAACGTTACTTATTTATAAATTGAAATTAGATCTTAGTGACATTTCTAAGAACAAAGTAATTGCTAAGTAATGGCTTGTCTATAAATACGGGTGTAACTGTCGGAATCCCATCCAAGCAGGTCTGCACCTAATAAAAATACCTAGCATGCATTTAAATTAAACAAAAACATTCAAGAAAAACTTTCTTTTAAAAATGCACATAGTACCTACCTATCAACATAAAAAATATGTCTCTGAGAAAATCCTGGTTCTTTCCCAAACAAGAATAATATTTCTTTAGAGTTTATTCTCAAAGACAGACAGATACTTACAAACAAATTGCTGCGATTTGCCATACCATAGAGGCCTCTGCATTTCAACGACGAGTGGTTTTGTAAAATGGCCGCCAGCCCCCAATTACCTCAGGGGGTATTTGTAGTAAAACGAGCCAGCGAAGCAGCATTCAGCGCTTCTGACAAATTATCAAGGATACCGCTTTTATGAGGGTACCTCAAAAGGAAAAAGCGGTCAAGTGCGAAGAGTTCTGTGCTTCAAAGTGACGTCTAATATATTTTTTTTTACAAATACAAATATATGTAAATTCAATTATTTTAACGTGGTGGATGGCGTGTGCGTCGGGTCGTTACGTTCCCTAAAATGACTAATTCATATGTCATACTCGTGAACGGGTGCCGCCTGTGGAGGCTGGTCTGCTCTTGCATACTTACTTATCTTATTTTTAGTATTATTCACTATAGTTTGACTTTGTTTAACATAAACAATTTTTGACTTTTACTAAAGTAAGTATTGTAGTGGTACTGTATGACATCGTGAAAACTGAAACTTTTACTTGATGTAAATTTGCTAACTTAGATTTTTTTTAAAACCCGGTATGTCAGAAGGGTGCAGGTTCAAACCCTGCTCGTGGAAATTTTTTCAACATTTGTGTTTTTGTAATTTGTTCGCAACAAAATTTGCGTTAAAAATTATATAAACATTTTTAGATTTTTTATTTTGTTTTTTTACATGTTGTGGTTGTCTTCTATATTTTTTGTGTTTATTTGTAATGGAAAGTGTCCTGCTATGATAGGATATTTTCCAATATTTTTGACGCTGTAAGGGAGAAAAGAGCTTGACACTTGCTAAGTTTCTTGCCGGTTCTTCTCAGTACAACATCTCCCGCCCAGAGTATACTTACGAACCGATGGCATAGTGACATTTACAAGAGCTACTTGTAGCCTAAACTGAATAAATGAAATTGAATTTTGAATTTGGTAATTTTTTTTCATTGTGTTGAACGTTCGATGTTATGAATGTTCGATGTAATAATTCGAACTAGTGGTCGCCCAGTGGTTGAAATTCAACCGTAATTTTATTAAGGCTGCACGGATTGTATCCTAAACAATGAACAATTAAAAAAGATAGAATGTGAGTTTGGTTTAGCATTGTCAGATTTCGGCCGCTCCTCTTCCATTTATGAAATTTTTGAAAAGAGTACATAAGCGTGTGTGTCAAATGTACATGGTATGTGTGTGTAATGTTTATTTTATTCATTTAATGTATTTTTATGCATAATTTAAAAAAAATATTTGCATTTGGATAACCTTCTCTATAGATAAACTGTAAGTGCGAAATTTCATACCCTCCGTCCGCGCAATTTTCGTAAAAAGGTGTACAAAGCTTATGTTCTCATGTTAATATACATATAAATAACTACATGACATGTGAAAGAGTCTATATGTGCATTGCTTGAGCGCGGTATGTATGAAGCTTATTTACCTTCTGTACTCTTAAGTTGTGCTTATACTCACTTTACATTATTATGTTGGAAGAGGGTGACAGCTTATGTATTACATCTTGTAACATTACTGTGAAATCTAAATACACAGACTACTAACAAGGTCACGTCTTGTTATTACAATAATAATTAAGCTTTATGAGGTTAAGATTAACTTGTTAACAAATGTTTTTTGATGTGTAACATCTTTTCGCTCGCCTTCTATATATACAATTTGTGGGAGTGGACATACTTACAAACTTTCGCGTCTATATTACTATTAGTATGATCGACAACTACGTCATCAACATAAACAGGTATATGCGTACACGCCTGCACATCGGACTACAACAAACTGTCAAATTTCTTCAATAGACTTTGAACTTTATGTGTATGGCATATGGTTGAAATATATTGAAGAAATTTGACAGATTTGGATAGGTTTGATGTGCAGGCGTCTGTACCTAAATACACATTATCTTTGTAAAAATATAAAAAACGAGATATTAATGTTTTGTAAGAAAATCTTTAAAAAATTATTTGACCGACCAACGTTCTATAATCATCATCATCATCATCAGCCTATACTAGTCCACTGCTGGACATAGCCCACTCCAAGTGCACGCCACCGAGCCCGATCCGCGGCTATTCTCATCCAGCTCTTGCCAGCCACCTTAATCATCATCATCAGCTCATTTTTATGTCCCCACTGCTGGGGCACGAGCCTTCCCTATGGATGGATAGAGAGAACGGGTCATAAACCTCCACGCGCGCCCAGTGCCGATTAGTGGTTGTTAACGACTGCTAATGCAGCCGGGACCAACGGCCTTACGTGCCTTCCGAAGCACGGAGGAGCTCGAGATGATACATTTTTGGTTACCCATCCGATGACCGGCCTTTCCGAAAGTTGCTTAACCTCAGCACTCGCAGACCGGGCGCGTTATCCACTGCGCCATCGAGCTCCTCTTCTACGTTCTATAATAAAAGTGTTATAAAGTCAAAACAATAATTTGTTCTTTCAACCCCAAAGATTTAAGCAAAGTCACGTTCCGTTTTTCGTTTTATTGAGTTCATTCTGTGTCATTGTTTGCTTTTAATAGACGGAATTATCCTATTTCAGCTCACATACTGATTGGAGTAATTGAAATTGGAGTTAAGCAATCAATGTGAAATGGGAATAATTTAATATTAATTTAATAATTCTATTTAACACATCGGAGTGTTGCCTGCAAGCAATTAAAACTTGGGTCTGTTATTTATGAATCGAGCGCTAAAAGTTTTATCACGTGTTTAACATATTTTTTCTGATTTTATGTTCTGCTATTTTTGTTTTTTTTTTAAATAAACACCGAAGACACCGTTTATATTATACCTACTAATTTAGAGACGAACAGGAAACTATGGTGTATGAAAATTATAAAAATAAAGCTAAATTAGTTTATTTTTACTTTTTATTTTCAAGTGCTAATTGCTGCACTGAAGCTAAATTCGGGTCGGGTAGGCGTTTAATTTTTTCACTGTATTTTGTAAATTTTATAAATATTTAAATTAGTTTACTTTGGATTTAATCATCATTATAAATAAAAAATGAAATAAAAATAAAAATCATTATAAACCAAACAAAGAAATACAACTAATGCTTACTATTACTAGGTATCTGTCCACACTTATTTCATTGATAAATACCTATTTCCAAACACAAACAAACACACACTTCAATATGCTAGTTAATTTTTTTTAACTTATTTGTAGTTTTAATTAAAAAGAAAAAAAAACAGTTTTTCTTATGGTCGGTATGGTAGATTAATTGTTTAGCGATGCGTCGTCTTAAATGTATCCTATATAGCAAATAAATCAGAAGAGAAACAACAAAAACAAAAATCTAAACATGTGAATATATCAATGAAATGTAAGCAGCCGTTTCCAGCCGCTAGTTATCGCTAGAAATGATAATAAGCCAAATAATCCGTTTCTAGCAGCTAGGCTAGAAACGTTAGTAACCAGCTTCACATCTATAGCCATGCCTATCTATGTGTGCATTGCTCGAGCGCCGCATGTATATGAAGCTTACCTTTTGAAGACTCTTTATTTTATGCACAGAAGCTTCATCGGACGAATACAGAGAATGTATGGCGGGTGGATACCAACCAGACGTTATGGGGTTCTCCACTTAAACACCTTAAATGATCACGCTGGCCATCAGGGACTCTACTGCCGTACTCGATCGCTATCGCTACGAGTATCGTTTGTGACGTCATCTTGTCATTTCTTACCGCCTAAGAAGGCGATATCGAAAATATAACTCTATCGCAGCCAAGGCGCAGAGCGGTCAATCTCATCACCTCAACCAATCGATCATGTGAAGACAAATCAAACGAAGCGTGAAGAGGCACTTTGTGGGCCGGCAGAGTGAGGGTGTCTTGATGCTGCTTTGTTTTCACGCTGCACCAGTTGTCTTCTCACTTGGACTCCATTCCCCCTTAAAATCAGGTGAAGTAAACCCATTTACCGATCAAAATATATTGAAAAGGGTGGAAGCACAATTTGCTCGAAATTCTCACTAAGAGAAACTAAATACTTAACACATAATTACACTGACTGAACAAAGCAATGCTACAAATTGTCGGCATTTCGACTCCTCTTCCTCGCATCATATTCCTCATATCTGAGGGTCTTGACTACGACCTCCCAGCAGTCTTTCTCTAATAATATTTCGCCATCGTCCCCTGTCACCGGCAGTATGCATCGCGTCATAGACTGAAGTGTCGAGTGCGGTGCGAATCTGATCGGACCAACATCGGGCTGCGACCTCGAGTTCTTTTGCCGTCGACTTTGCCTGTCACTATTAGTTTTCCCAGGTTGTAGCCTTCTTTTCTGGCAATGTGACCGAAGTAATCAAAGACACGCTTGAGACAGATGGTAGAAGATCTTGACGGCATTTCGACTGAATACAATTTAAAGACGGAGGAAGCTATCGTACCTACTTATAGTATAGTCGACCATGAAATTGCTTTATCACTTTGACAAAAACTTCCATTACAATAAAATTTCGCTAAGGCTCATTGTCAATGATGTCACTTGGTCTTTTATACAAAAACAGAACTTGTTGTTTTATTATATGCAAACAAAATTCACTTCTAAGGTGGTAAAGCAATTTCGTTGTCGACTATACTTTGAACATGTCCTACAAATCAAACCATGTACTGTCTAACATATTATTACTCGTATGTAATCCCGCTGGGAACCAAAACTGAGGCTTTTAGGTCCGGCGTTCGAAATACGCCTAACATATACGCAGAGCAATACAAATTATTTGCACAACTCTATCCAGAACCAGAAACGAGCGATTCAGCAATGAACCTTAGAACAGTGCGAACTTAATCGAACGTTTAATGAATTTTACTGTGTGTTTTTTAATGTTACTGGACCGGTATACGAACATTTGACTCATTGCCGCCTGTGGAAAGCAATCGCCGCAATTTACGCTTGCACACGCCCGCTTTATCGACATGGAAGCTTCAGGGTGCCTAGTGTGAGTTTTGTTTACTATCCGTATTCATTCGATTACGTTTACAAAAACGAAAATTAGTATGGCATTGAAGCAACGCCTCCAGGCGACATACAAGAAGAGTTAACATTGAAACTCAAACCTTAATGGGATGGGGATGGATAAACTTTAATGGGACCGACAGACAGACTTGATGAAACTACTGGATTACCAGTAATGAAACCGGAATGCGTAATTGATTATAATAAAAACATCGGTACCGTCGATATGGCTGACATGATGTTAAGTTCTTTACAATCTGTAAATATCATCTGATAAGAAAAACTATAAAATGGTATAAAAAATTGGGAATACATATTATAGATATTATGCACATATTGAACGCATACTATTTTTTTAGAATTGTGAATGAATATTCAAACACAAAATTTAGTGTTTTTCAATTAAACTTAATAAGGCAGATAATCGCAAAGTATAGACCTGACACTGGTTCACTTCCCAAAAATGTTCCTAGTACATCTTGCTCAACAAACTACTACTATCTACGGGTTATGTGGGGTTGGCCTAAAACGCGCCCGACCCACTAAAACCCCTGGCGAATACCTCACACCGATAATGTGGTTGGCG
Source organism: Eudonia lacustrata (assembly GCA_947562085.1). Classification (NCBI taxonomy): domain Eukaryota; kingdom Metazoa; phylum Arthropoda; class Insecta; order Lepidoptera; family Crambidae; genus Eudonia; species Eudonia lacustrata. The sequence goes on from OX387325.1 coordinate 17,573,186, forward strand.
CGGCGGCTGTCACAGGGATAGTGTTCCACGCTTTCCACCGGCTACGCTGTTAGCGTCCCTCAACTGACCTATGTGCTCCAGGTCAGCGAGGCCCCCCGGACGTGGGGGGCCGTTCTTCGGTGTCGGCTTCACTGCAGTTTTTGCAAACCACCCGTCTGGCGCGCGTGGTCTGTCCCACGCGGGAGTGGTGAACCCTCTCGGGCCTTCACCCGGGTCCTTCACCTACCCTACCGCCTTCCGACCCTGTGTCTCTGTCTGTCTCTGTCTCTGTGTCTGTCTCTCTCTCGAGAGATCGAGAGAGAGAGCGTGGGGGTGTTGGGGTGGTCGGTCGTAGGGACCTTAGAAGACGCAGTTGGCTCCTCCACCGTCTCCATTATCTCCGTGCGGTCTAGTGGCAGCTTCACTAAGGGGTTCCACTTAAGCCGACATCCTCTAGGACTAACCACAACCTAAAATATATATAATTATACAAATATCTAAAAAAAATAATTAGTAGGAACTCTTTGAACGCCAACCTTCAAAAATGAATACCACCAACTTACGACACTATTATAAAGAGATAGACAGATCCGAGGACCAGTGTTGTTCTATACTTATCGATAAGGTAAACGTAAGGACATAAATATGCAAAGTAAACTTTGCTGTAAATTAAAAAAAATGACAACGGATGTTAACGTGATTTTGTTATGTTACACTTTTATTAAAAAAACACAATCAAAATTAGACAGTGCTCTTAATGAAAATATTTGAGAAACAAATTTAAAAGTTTATACTTAAAGTGGTTGATAACCATCCCTAGTAGTGGATTAATCCTTCAACGGCGTGTGGTGATGGAAATTACCTAAATTTTTTTATTCTTATTTTTAAGGAGGTGTGAAATTGCTAATAAATAAATATTAGTAAAAAAAAATTAAATTTTTTTGAAATTGTACAATTTTATTTCTGTTTTTAAGTGTAAATGTACAGTCAGCCTAACATCGACTTACCCTGATCTGTCAATTTGTTTCAACCAATTTTTAATTTTATGTCCTAGACATCGAGTTCAAAATCAATTAAGGAATTTTGAGAGATTTGGAAGGTCTAGTGTAAGTGATTGTAAAAATGAATAGGATGCAAGTACAACTTAAATAATAGTATACTAAGATACAAGTAGGCAATGTGTAGAATAACCACACAAAGCAAGAATTTAATTGAGCCAAGTGTGGTTGCCATTGCCTACGTGTATCATACGACATTTTTCAACCCACTTGCGCGAAAGACATGTGCGTAAGAAAAAATTCTTAAGAAATTACTTTTTACAAAATACAAAATATATTTTTTTTACACTTCTCTTCTATCACGAAACGAAAGTGGAAGGAGTAAACCCACTTTTGTTTCAGGAAAAATAAAAGAGACAGTACTATGGTGTAACTATAAACAATTATTCTATTCCAGTGTTTTCATTTATAATTACAGAAATAAGGTACTACGCATAATTCCACATTACACAGTGCATTTATATCTTGTATCTTTTCTTTTCTTGATACTATCGTGTTTCGGCATTGCAACGTAATGACCCATTTCCTGGGGATATAAGCAGACATGTGCTTAGCAGGATCTCCAGGTAGTAGACGAAGAGGATTGTTTGTTGAGCAAGATGTACTAGGAACATTTTTGGGAAGTGAACCAGTGTCAGGTCTATACTTTGCGATTATCTGCCTTATTAAGTTTAATTGAAAAGCACTAAATTTTGTGTTCAAACTTTCATTCACAATTCTAAAAAAATTGTATGCGTTCAATATGTGCATAGTATCTATAATAATGTATTCCCAATTGTTTATACCGTTTTATAGTTTTTCTTATCATCTGAAGGAACTCAACATCATGTCAGCCATATCGACGGTACCGATGTTTTATTATAATCAATTCCGCATTCCGGTTTCATTACTGGTAATCCAGTAGTTTCATCAAGTCTGTCTGTCGGTCCCATTGAAGCGTCATGTATGGTACCTAACATGTGTATCTGTTTCTTGTCATACCATTTTAAGGCCAATAAAGGTATACTGTATGGCTTGACTTTTACCTTTTTTTAATTTTAAATCAAATTTCGGCAGTCCTTGCCGTCTCTTATTTACGGTGCCGCAAGCATAAATTCCATCACAAAGTAAATACTCGTATTTGAATAATTTTGGACTTGTGTACCAATTATCGACGTATATTTTTCTATTTTTCCAAAATAATCTTTAAGTAGTATTGTTACCACAGCACCACTTTTTCCTACAAAACCTTTGTCGGCAATGTCTGTCTGTGCACCACAATAAACAATAAAGTCAATAATCGCATGAGTTTTAACGTCTTACAAGACAAACAATTTAACCCCGAAGCGGTTTCTTTTCATTGGTTGATATTGTTTTAGCTTTGGTCTTCTGTTGCAAATAAACAGGCATTTATTTTTGTTAGAAATAAAACTTTGATTTATTATGGACGAATCGATTATCGAGATTCAATTTTGTTTGGTGGCATAATGGCCCCATCACTAGTTGTTCTTTTTTTATACTCTTGTCTCTGGAAAGCAAATATGGCTGGGTCGATAGGTTATTGTGTGTGAATAATTAAATAGTTTTATGTAGTAATAAGGGCATTTGGAGCCGTATTATTATATTTAAGTGGATAGTGAAAATTGTGTGTGCGTCGTAAACTAATTGTTTCGGGAAAACAATTAGCCTGGATTCGGCGTCACCGCGGTTGAAGTAAACAGGTATTTTTCGTGGGAAGTGCACTTTGGGGTAGTTTGGGTGTGTTTAGGGACCCTAGAAGACCCGGAGCCGGATTCGGGCCCCATCGGATCATATGGATCCCGTTCAGGACGGCGGGAGCAGTCTGGAACTGTAAGTGAAATTTTTTCTTATTTGTAAGGTGTATTTCTAAGCAATAATTTTAGTGTCTGTTGTGGGTTTCCGCAACATTTTGGTAGCAGAGCGTGGTTAATACCGGACCTCTAGGTTAATCGGTGTAATTTTGTGTATTTTTTGTTAGTTCGTAATAGGTTAAACTCATTTTGTGTAAAATCGCACTTCCGGGACAGGTGCGGTTAAATTGTAAGGTTGGTAGTACCGTTGTTTTGTTCGTTCATTCATTTGGGCTGGGACATTTCTCAGAACGTTAATTTAATTTAATTTCGTTCAATTGAAAGCATCGAGTCGATTCGGATAATCGATTCCGTGTTTTCATTGACTCGTTTTAATTTTGTGTTTAGGTTTATTTAGTTTAAATTATTTATAATGACAGCGTCACGGCAGGAGTTGGCTCAGCAGCTCCGGTGGTTCACCGGACTGCTTGCATTAGTAGATCGGCCTAACCGGGAGGACGCCTTGGAGACGCGTTCGAAAGAAATGCAGGCTCGTTTCTTGTTGGCCGAGCGGTCGGTAACCGCTCTATTGTCAACCGACCCGGTCGGGGAGAAGGAGCTGGCCCTCCACGCCCAATATGTCAAGGATCTGGAGCACATCCAAGACATCTACGACGAGGTCCTTCAGCGGGTGAAGGACATCGAGCGACTGCGGGAGGGGAAGCCTGTTGCGCGCCCCGCTTCGCTCCACACCCCTGGACCCAGCGCCATGGGAAGATTGGGTGCCCTGGAGGTCCCGCATTTCACCGGATGTATGCGGGACTGGGCTGGATTCCGGAACATGTTTTTGGCCTTGGTGGATACTTGGAAGGATTTCACCAAGGCCGAAAAGCTGGCATATCTCCGTTCCTTCCTAGACGGAGAACCCAGACAGCTCGTACAGCATCTGGAGCTGCAGGATGCGAGCTACGACACCGCCATGCAGCTGCTGGAGAAGCGGTACGAGAAGCCGCGTCTTCAGGCGGACGCGCACGTGACCCATCTGCTGGGATTGCCGAGGGTCAACCATAGGGCTCAGCTGAGGACGCAGCTGATCACCCCGCTCACAGTGTCCTTAAACGGGTTAAGGACGCTCGGACTGCCCGTCGACCAGTGGTCCTTCCTTCTTCTGCACATAGTTCTGGCCAAGTTGTCGCAGGAGATGAGGGACAAGTTCGAGCGGAATCGACTGGTCCACAAGGATCTCGGCAGCGTTCTGCCCTCGATAGGGGAACTTCTGGAGTTCCTGGAAGAGGAGGCTGGCCTGCTGGAAAACCAGCTAGCCTCCCAGGAGGCTCCGACAAGTGCGCCGGCCCGCACTTCCGGAGTCTACGGCGCCCAGCCGCCACGCAACCCAGGGAAGGGTCGCGGCAGGCTGGTGGCTGCGGCCGCCATCAACCCCGGCTCTGGATGCCGGATTTGCGGACAGCAGCACTTGGAGCCGCTATGTCCAGCAATTCTCGGGCTGCCCACGAAAGAGCGCCGAAACCTCGTTCGGACACGAGGATTGTGTTATGCCTGCCTGGGAGGACATAGGTACAATGAGTGTCCCCAGGCGAGGCCTTGCGATGTGTGCGGCGGACCGCACCATCGCTTACTGTGCACCCGTAGTGCTGAGGGCTCAGCACCGGTTCGGGAGAGGGGATCTCCCACGGGTGGCGGTTTGGGGCCGGGGTCAACTCCGCCTCCGGAAAGACGGAGTCCGCCACGGCCGCCACACTACAACCCCTCGTACACCCCGGCTCAGGTGAGTTGGGGACCGCCGGAGCGGAGCCGGGTTCTGGCTACAACCCGGCACCCGGCGCGACCAACACCAGGAGTTGGTGCCTCTAAGGGCCACTGGGTACAGGGAGCCCCACCTCCGGACCCAACACCCGGATACTCGTACGCGTATCCTCCGCCGCCGTTGCCGGAACAACAACGACATGAGAACCGTCAACAGTTCTCACCGGTACTGCACGAGTACCCGAGGTTGGAATACCACCCACCCTATCACCGGTATGGTAGGGCACCTGGATACGCACCACCCCGGATGGTGGCCTGCACGCGTCCGACTTACTGGCCGAGTCATCACGGTTCGACAGGGTCGGCTGCTGGCTCTGACGCGTGACTAGCCTGTGGTCGGGCTACGTCGGAACCGAGGACGGTTCTTTTGCCCATCGCGCAGGTACGCGTTTGGGGACCTAGGGGGGACTTCGTCCGGATACGAGCCCTCCTAGACACTGGGGCACAGGGCTGCTTAATTACTACGAGGGTAGCGAGGCGCCTACGTCTGGAGTGCGCGCCTCCCTCAGCTCCGATTCGGGGAGTCGGAGATACAGAAGTGGGGGGTCTGTCCGGTCAGACCCACATTTCCTTCTCTCCTGTGCATTCCGCTTCGATACGGATTGCGGCGGCCGCGATCGTACTCGACAATCTGCTGGGTTGGCATCCACCGACAGACATTCCGCGGGACGCAATGCCTGACACATCAGGTCTCATGCTGGCAGACCCTCATTTCGAGGAGCCGGCTCCGGTGGACCTCATATTGGGAGCGGATGTATTGGGCTGGATCCTTTTAGGGCCTCAGCGGAGTCTGGGCCGCTCTTCGTTGGTAGCTATACCTACCATCTTTGGACACGTTTTAATGGGACCGGTTTTCGACCAGGAGACGCGGGATGTCTCACCTGTCGTCGCTACTACCTCCATCGCTAGGACGATGCAAAAATTCTGGGAACTGGAAGAGCCTCCCATGGTCTCCCGTCTGGATCCGGAGCATGTGGAGTGCGAAACCTTTTATAAGAATCACACACGCCGGATGGCGTCGGGTAGGATCGAAACTCGACTGCCCTTTATCGACTGTCCCCCTCTCTTGGGAAAATCGAGGGCGTTGGCAGAGAAACGACTCTTGTCCATGGAGCGTCGTATGTCTCGCGATCCGGTACTTTGGGAAAAGTATATCGAGTTCATGCGAGAATACGAGGCCTTGGGGCATATGTCGCGGGCGACTGTCGACTGGACAACGACAGATCATTTTTTCTTGCCTCACCACGCGGTGTTGAAGGCCTCATCTGGAAAACTACGGACTGTTTTTGACGGATCGGCACCGTCGTCGACTGGAGTTTCATTGAACCAATGTCTCCATTCTGGTCCGAAGTTACATCGGGACATTGTCGACATCATTTTAAATTTCCGAAGACACCAGGTGGTGATCGGTGCGGACATCCGGATGATGTTTCGCCAAACAGTAATACATCCTGCGGACAGGAGGTTTCAGTTAATACTCTGGAGGGAGCATTCGGAGGATCCCATCACCGTCTACGAGCTCAACACCAACACGTACGGCCTGAAGTCGAGTCCCTTCATTGCCATCCGGTCACTGCTGGAACTGGCGGAGCAGGAACGGGCTCGCTTTCCCCGGGCAGCCGCTGTACTGACACGTGACGTGTTCGTAGATGATATCTGCACAGGGGCAGCCTCTCTGGAGGAGGCGCTCATCATCAGGAATGAACTTATCGGACTCCTCGCGGCTGGTGGTTATGAGTTGAGAAAATGGTTATCCAACGAGCCACAGCTTCTGGTTGGGATTCCGGAAGATCACCAACAGAATCCTCAGCTATTCGAGGACGCAGGAGACCCGAACTCTATCGCCGTTTTGGGAATTAAATATCAGCCGGTTCACGATATTTTCACATTCCGAGTAGAACTGGAAACTACAAGAGTTTGGTCGAAAAGGACGATCCTTTCCACCATCGCTCGGATGTTTGATCCAAATGGATGGATCAGCCCGTGCATTTTTATGGCGAAGTGTTTATTGCAAACACTGTGGACACTCGGAGTCTCGTGGGATGAGCCACTGGTAGGGCTCTCACTCGACACTTGGCTCGCTCTGATCTCTACGATCGAGGCGATTAATCAGGTGGCGTTGCCGCGGCGGATCTTGCCGCGGGGCAAATACAGGGCAAGCCTACATGGCTTCTGCGATGCGTCAGAACGAGGGTATGCCGCAGTGGTGTATCTGCGAACGGTGGACTCGAGTGGGTCGAGTCGCCGTCTCCTTGCTTCTGGCTAAAAGCAAGGTGGCTCCCCTCAAAACTAGGCTGACAATCCCGAAGCTGGAGCTTTGCGGGGCGCATCTATTGGCCAAACTGTTGTGCCACGTGCACAAGGAACTGACGTCTACGGTGGACATCCGGAATGTCTACGCCTGGTCTGACAGTCAGGTAGCTCTGGCATGGCTACGCGGGGCACCCCACGTATTGGAAACGTTTGTGGCCAATCGGGTATCTCAGGTACAGAACTCGGGCATCGAAATTTGTTGGAGGCACGTTCCCGGCCCCTGGAATCCTGCCGATTGTGCCTCTCGGGGCTGCACCGCGCCGGAATTGGTGCAGCATGCCCTCTGGTGGGGTCCAGAGTGGTTAAAGGAGGGTGAGTCATCATGGCCGGTCACCATGATCGATGGCTCTCTAGGGATGCTCCCTGGAGTAAAAGTTTTGGTGACAACAAACGAGTCAAGGCCAGATCCGAATTGGTTGACGGCTCGATACAGCAAACTGGACAAATTGCTAGGAGTAACTTGCTGGATCCGGAGATTTCTACATAACTGCCGCCATCCAGACAAGAGGCAGTTATCACCCGTGGCGGGTGCTGAGGAACGCAGGAGTTCACTGTTGGCCCTGATACGGCTGGTTCAAGCTGACCGGTTCGAGGACGAACTGAAGATTTTGCGCGTCGGTCGCGCAAAGCTCAAGGGAGCGATCTCTCGGCTCAACCCATTTCTGGATGCGGATGGACTGTTACGCGTTGGAGGTCGCCTCAAAAATGCCGACCTGCCCTTCGGTAGCCGTCATCCTCTGCTACTCCCCAAAGGAGGACCTTTGGTAGAACTGGTGGTCTCGGATAGACACCTGAAAAACGCTCACGCGGGGTGTAATGCGTTACTGGCGATATTACAGAGGGAGTTCTGGATTTTGTCCTCTCGGAGAGTGGTTCGCAGCGTGTTATTTAAGTGTGTGGCTTGTTATCGGGTGAAGGCCTCCACTATGCAGCCACAGATGGGGGATCTCCCTTCTGACCGGGTTTGTCAGACAACTAGGCCGTTCGACGGGGTCGGTACGGATTTTGCTGGACCGTTTCTGGTGAAAACCACAGCCTATCGTAACACTAGGGTCACGAAAGCATACCTGTGCGTTTTTGTCTGCCTGGCCACTAAGGCCGTCCACCTGGAAGTGGTTTCGGCTCTGTCTACGGAAGCCTTTGTCGCCACGCTGGATCGTTTTGTTTCGCGACGGGGTTTACCTTCTCTCATTCGGTCCGACAACGGTACCAACTACAGGGGCACTGCCCACTACTTAAAAGATGTGAACGATTTTCTGGATAAAAATTGTAATAGCATAAGTCAAGCTCTCGCACAGCGGGGAATCACATGGCGATTTAGTGTGCCAGCCTGTCCCCACTGGGGCGGGATATTTGAAGCCGCGGTAAAATCGGCAAAAACCCACTTGCGCCGGGTAGTCGGGGAAACTACCCTCACGTATGAGGAACTTACAACTGTGTTTTGTAAGGTTGAGGCGGTTCTCAACTCGCGTCCGCTTTGTCCACTCTCCTCTGACGCAAATGACATGGAAGTCCTGACCCCTGGTCATTTTTTGGTCGGTCAGCCACTCACTGCCCTGCCTGAGTATCCCTGGAAGGATGAACGCAGACACCGGATGTCTCGTTTTCAAATGATACAACAAATGAGTCAGGACTTGTGGCGTCGTTGGTCACTGGAGTATCTGCATTTATTGCAGCAGCGTGTAAAGTGGACAGACCGGACGTCGCCCCCTTCGGAGGGGGATCTGGTTTTATTAAAAGAGGCTAATTTGCCATCGTTATTTTGGAGACGAGGTCGCATTTTAAAGTTAATCTGGGGCGCGGACGGGACTCCGCGTGTGGCGCAAGTGTTGGTTGATGGATCGGTGCTAAATCGCGCGGTCGCGACCTTAGCTCGATTACCGGTTGACTAGTTTAAGATTTCAGGCTAGAAAGCGGTACGTCCGCTTTGGGTGGCGGGATGTTGCAAATAAACAGGCATTTATTTTTGTTAGAAATAAAACTTTGATTTATTATGGACGAATCGATTATCGAGATTCAATTTTGTTTGGTGGCATAATGGCCCCATCACTAGTTGTTCTTTTTTTATACTCTTGTCTCTGGAAAGCAAATATGGCTGGGTCGATAGGTTATTGTGTGTGAATAATTAAATAGTTTTATGTAGTAATAAGGGCATTTGGAGCCGTATTATTATATTTAAGTGGATAGTGAAAATTGTGTGTGCGTCGTAAACTAATTGTTTCGGGAAAACAATTAGCCTGGATTCGGCGTCACCGCGGTTGAAGTAAACAGGTATTTTTCGTGGGAAGTGCACTTTGGGGTAGTTTGGGTGTGTTTAGGGACCCTAGAAGACCCGGAGCCGGATTCGGGCCCCATCGGATCATATGGATCCCGTTCAGGATGGCGGGAGCAGTCTGGAACTGTAAGTGAAATTTTTTCTTATTTGTAAGGTGTATTTCTAAGCAATAATTTTAGTGTCTGTTGTGGGTTTCCGCAACAGTCTTCCTTTGAAAGGAACAATACTTTCGGCTATGCACAACTTTGTATAAGGAACTAAAGATAACTTAAACTTGTTTCTTGCATGGTCAATAATATATTTTAGTTCAATTAGCTTTGATTCTTGGGCAGATTAAGGACCTGATGGTCTGAGTTCACTGAAATGAATCATTCCAAGTATCAAACAATGTAGGTTCTTAGACATAAATTTTCTAAAATTAGGAGCCGCAAGAAGACTATCAGTCGTCCAATGCTCTTCTACTCGTATTGACAAATGCCTTTTTCTAGTCATCAACATAGTAATCGCCAAAAATAAGTACATTTCTGGAATAGTAACATTTTTCCAATTGCGTAATCTGGAATGCTGACGTATGTCAATGTTTAAAATAACATACCGGTGGTATACTGTACTATTTTTGAGACAAGACATTGACAAAATGTAAAAAAAAATCCATCTCTTGAGAATTTTCCTTTAAGAAACAGTTTTGAACTCCCGCAGCGAATTCATCATAACTGTTGATTTGTGGATGTTCGTACCTTGCTGTGCTCCATGGTACATCGTAACCCGACGCAGATTGGATTCCTTGAGCTTCCACAGAAAGAGTTTCATTATCATGTTGAATTCTTTCAGCTACAGTTGAATCTAACTGAAATACAAATAAAATGTTTTAGATACGTATGTACCTATCTGTACCATGATAACCGTTACATGAATATGGCAAAAAAAATAACCTAATTAGCCGAGCCTATTCATTCCTAACTAATTTGTAATTATATTACTATTCACATAAATACTATCGGAATCTTCATCGGAATCGCATTGTATAAATTCCAAGTCACTGTAATTGACTCCTTACAAACAAACAAACAAAGCAAACATACGAAATGAAATAGAACCTTTCAAATACGTACGTGATTGCGGGTAGGATTTTTTTTTTAATCGATATCTTTTTAGGTTTCACCCTTCACACTATTTTTTAAAACAGACGGAATAATCCGTCATTGGCACTGAGGTGGTACATTTTTATGTAACTTGAAGAGTTGTAGATAAGTTCTTTATTCATTTCATATTCTGCTTTTGGAGTATACACAATAGTTAAAACGAGTTGATTAATTTGTTTTTTTTTTTAATCTGCGATGGCGAAGAACATGTTTGACTCACGTAAGTAAATTTTTACCTGTGCGCGATTTTATTATCTTAAAATGTTTCACTTAAACACATTTACTTCAAATAAAGAGGTTATGTTAGAATAACACATTTCTGAAAATATCTCAGCGTACCTATGTGTGAAATGGTTTTTGGTTCTTTAGTTTACTTTTTAAGCTATAAGATACAATCAAGAGCACATCAAAGTCATCAAACTTGCATTTGCAGTTTAATGTCAGCTTAAGCGCCCATTAGTCGTTGCCGTGCTCTTGACGGAACAGTCAGCGACACATAAATCTACCCAAATCTGTCAAATTTCCTCAATCAATTATTTTCAACGCATAAAGTTCATTAACAATGAAGACATTTGATTTTGGGTAGGTTGATATGTCGCTGACTGTACGAATTCTAAATTCAAAATCATTTATTCAGTTTAGGCTACAAGTAGCTCTTGTGAGTGTCACTATACCACATGAGTAAAATATTCACTTTTTATCTACTCTGTGACATAAGTAAAATCTTTGGAGTAAAATATCCTAAATTTTATCTACTCTGTGACTATACCATCGGTTCTTAAGTCTACTCTGGGCGGGAGATCTTGTACTGAGTGTATGACCTGAATGTATTGGTTGTAGCGAAAATATTTTTTTTCTTACTTACTTTACTTTTTTTACTTACAGAAGACCCGGATCTAACTCAGTGCAATGATGAACAATGTTCACAAGATTTATTCACCGAAAGGTCTGAAATCATAAATATATAAAAAAACGGAATATGAAATTCTGATCCAGACAAAACTTCCAGCAGGTGTTCAGTGTGATATATAAAGAGAAGACACCCCACAAAATGATAATTTGATCAGGATTGCTGACTTTAATTTTAGTCGTCTTCTTGTGTTATTATTATTACTCAATGCTCCAAACAGTAAGCAGCGCAAATTGAAATACATGAACATTTTGCAAGTTATATCTGAAACTGATAACTGACGTGTAATAATCTGTGATGGTATATAAATAATTAAAACAATCACGTATGTTGCAATGTTAAATTAACCGTTAAACTTTAAGACGGAAATATACGTCAGCGGCGTCAAATTATCCACTCACGTCTGAGGATATGTCTAGTTATTAAGTAAGTACATTAATATAGCGTGCACTCACTACAGAATCTAATCTAATAATCGAATAAATAAATATTTAGATGAGTATAATCATAAAAAAATCAATATCCTATATATTATTATCAACACCTTTTTATGCTTACCAAATTTTAAGTAGGTACCTACAAACTTGAATCTGTTTTAAATATTTATTTTATTTTGAATTTTGCATTTACATACATATAGGTAGTTAGTTACAAGATAAAGTTTCAAGATAAAGGTGGGCTCGAGCTTCCTGAGTTTGGTTGATTTTTTCTAGTAAAATATATTAAAAATATTATCTGTTTTAAATGTGAGTGTACATGTTGTTTAATAAATTTATTTTATTTATTAATTTAATAAAAGTCTAAGTACATACCTATCGTTAAATGGGTATTTTAGATGAAGCGGACCAACCTTTCCGTTAGTTCAGAGTTGTATGAAAGTTTAGCTATATTACCTACTTTTTAAGTTACAAAAACTTTAAGTGAAACCATTTATCGTTTCCACTCCGAAAACTTCGATAGTTAAGTTAAACTATATAAAAGGTAGTTGCATATTGAGATCCGATATGTGGTGAAAAAGAACTTATGGAATGGTAAATATTGCTTCTACTTCTTCAATAATAATGAAACGAAATGAAAATATTATTTATTGTACACCATATTATAAAAGACATAAAGAGGATAATACAATAAAAAAACTGTACAAATGGCGGCCTTATCGATAAAAAGCAATTTCTTCCAGGCAACCATGTGTTGAGCTGGACAAAAATAATAATAAAAGATATAAATTTAGTAAAAACGTTTCTTTACAAATATTTATGTAGATTTCACAAATTTGCTAATCGTGTCAATCGTCCTGAGGAGCTCGATGGCGCAGTGGTTAACGCGCCCGGTCTGCGAGTGCTGAGGTTAAGCCACTTTCGCAAAGGCCGGTCATCGGATGGGTGACCAAAAATTTATCATCTCGAGTTCTTCTGTGCTTCGGAAGGCACGTAAAGCCGTTGGTCCCAGCTGCATTAGCAGTCGTTACCAACTACCAACCCGCACTGGGCCCGCGTGGTGATTTATGGTTCTTCCTATCCATCCATAGGGAAGGCTCGTGCCCCAGCAGTGGGGATATAAAAACGAGCTGATGATGATGATGATGATGAATCGTGTCAAAAATTATAAAGCATTTTAAGAAAATAGAAAAAAACTTTTAATAACTATGATAGTAAAACTACAAAAAAAGATAGGTACGATCCTTAGATTTTATAGTATTTCACCTTCACAAACCCGTCAACCGGCAGGTTTATAACCGAAAAATAGCAACCGGTTGGTAATTGCACAATAGCAACGCGACTGCTACTAGTTGCGGTTGCTACCGGTTTATTTGCGGTCGATTTATTTTAGAGCGTCGGCCGCCGTCACGCACTTTAGTTCGCCAATCGCTCGCTCGTGGCGCTATCGCAGCGTTCTACGTTCCGTAATCTATATTATTAATACGTGAAGCAAAAACTTTGTACCCCTTTTATACGAAAGTTGCGCGGACGGAGGAGTATGAAATTTCGCACACTTATAGTTTATCTATAGAAGGTTATCCGAATGTTAATATAAAAAAAAAAAATATGCATAAAAATACATTAAATCAATAAAACAAACATTACACACACTACCATGTATTTGACACACACGCATATGTATTTGACACACGCGCATATACCTTGTTGATTTGCATTCACGCCATATTCATAGCAGCAGTCATATTGCTTATACTTATTACAAATCAACTATAAAAAAAATATGAAAAAATAATAATCATATTTTAAAAATCTGTAAATACGAATCTCACGTCTGCGTAGCACTAAAAAATAAACGCTCGTTCGCGTACGCCCGCTCACCCGACCACGCGTAGGTTGCAACAAGCTCGAGCTTCGCTGCGCGCCCGCAGCTTTGTCGGCGCTGCGAGCGGCGGCGGCCGGCGGGCGGCGGGCGCACGCCGCACGTATCAAAGCCAGTTTGCCGCGCAGCTCCGAACGAGTGATACATTCAAATTCAAATTTCAAATTCAATTTATTGGCCATAAACATAACAAGGTTTGTTATAAGGCAAGTACTATGACAAAAGAAAAATATAAAATAGTGAGTTATACAATTTACAGAACAAACAATCAAATTATTAAAATTAAAAACCTAAAACATGAATAAATAAATATCAATTAATAATTATACTGATACTTATATAAATTGTAAATGTCATTATAATCATTTAGAAGCCACATTAAATCAAATAAAGTCAAATTATTAATCAATTACATGAAGTCAAATACCTAATTAAGAAATAATTTATTTAAAGATATTATAATAAAATTTAAACTAAGGTTTTAATAATTTTTGAAAAAGTTGATTCAGCCATTTGCATTGTCATGTATTCATGAACAGTATAAAAAGGATTATCCTCAAAAAAATCTTTCAATATTTTCCTAAAAGGACCGCAATCCAGCCTTGACACTCCTACAGGCAACTTATTGTACATTAAAATCTTAATGTAAACACCCTGATTTTTGACTTTCAAAAAGTCCAACCTCGTTCTTGGATGTACTAATTTATTTTTATTGCGAAGATTGTGTTTATGTAAATCACATCTCTTCAACAGGTGGTCTTTTTGTTCGTGTATTTCTAACAAACTAGTAAATGTATACAGTGATATAACAGTCATTATTTTGTTTTGCCTGAAGTACTTTTTAGCAGATGTACGTTTCCTCAAACCATTTATTATTCTGATAGCTCTTTTCTGTGATACTAAAACCTTTTTAATTTCGGCGGCATTGCCCCATACGGTAATTGCATATCTTATATTAGAGTGTATATAAGCATAGTACACAGTTACAAGTGCGCTTTTATCTAGTAAGGGTTTTAACTTAAGCAATACGTAATTTCCGCTAGCCATTTTCTTACAGAGTTTTGTAATATGTTCCTTGTGACTTACTGTGTAATCTACAGTATATCCTAAAAAAATTGTGTCAGTAAGATTAACGTTTTTGCTATCTTTTTTTGCCTGGTACTTCATGAATACACTTTTGTCGTCATTTAGTATAATACCATTTGCATTAAACCAGTCTTTGAGTAAGGACATTGCACTATTTATCCTAACTTCCAGGTTCTCTTTTGATTTGTCCCTTATTCCTACATGTTTGTCATCAGCAAACAAACTTATGAATGACCAATCTGGCATAGCATTTACAAGGTCATTTACATAAATTAAGAATAACACAGGGCCCAGTATCGAACCCTGTGGTACACCTACATTCATAGTACCCGTAAATGAGTTGTTATTATCAACTGCGACAATTTTAAGGTAACTTTGCATAATATTTACTTCTTTTCCTTGGAACCCATAATGCTTTATACCCATAATTTCTTAGCCGTAGCGAATTTGGAGCGAAACGTGTTCTTAGGTGTGTTGTTTGTGTGTGTAAACAAAGTAAAATGACGGAAAATTATTCTAACGTAGAACTTGTGGAGATGGTGCGATTATACGCAATTAGTGGGAACAGTCTACGTCGAGCCATGGTCATGTTCGTGGAAATGTTTCCAAACAGACCAACTCCATCGCGCGAGGTAATGCTTGCTGCCACGCATCGACTGAGGGATCATGGCCAGTTCAACATTCCTCGACATGCGCAGGGTCGCGGTAGTGTGGGCCTCTCAGTCTATTTGCAAGAGCAAATCCTCGAATACTTCGAGAGGGAACCACGTGCCAGTACTCGTGATGCTGGCCGCCACTTCAATGTCCACCACACAACAGTCTGGCGGCTTCTTAAGTCGGAGCAACAGCACCCGTTTCACTTCAGAAGAGTTCAAGAATTGAACGAGCAAGACCATGCCGCCCGGGTCACTTTTTGTCACTGGGTACTAGAACACCGAGAAGCCAGCATTCTATGGACAGACGAGTGTATGTTTACGCGGATTGGTGTTTACAACGTCCACAATTAACATTGGTGGGCTCACCGGGAACAGAACCCGCATAAGACCAAAAAGGATTCGTTCCAGCATAGGTTTAGCATCAATGTGTGGGCTGGCATTGTTGGTGGACATTTACTCGGGCCCTATTTCATCGAGGGTTATCTCAACAGCAACTCGTATTTGCAACTTTTGCAGCACGTAGTTGACGTAATGCTTGACGACGTGCCACTAGCTCTTCACCGGAATCTCTTTTACCACCAGGACGGGGCGCCTCCGCATTACGGACGCCAAGTGCGCGATTATTTGGACGAAGTGTTCGGAACCCAGTGGATTGGTCGAGGTGGGCCAGTGCCCTGGTCTCCAAGGTCGCCAGACTTGACTCCGTGTGACTTTTATTTGTGGGGACACATAAAAAGTATGGTTTATAAAAACGAAATCACGAGTGTTGTGCAGTTAAAACAAAATATTTTAATGGCTTTTGAGTGTAAGGTCAAATCGTAGTGTGCTGCAAAAGTTAGCTAGAAACTTAAGGCGCCGTGCTCATTTGTGCATAGAACGTGAAGGTGCCCACTTTGAGCAGTACCTGCGAGTATCTTAAACTTGATCGGTAAGTACCTAATAATAGTTTATTGCAACAAAGTATACTTATGCGTAAGCGTAAGAGTAAGCCACTTTACCACAGAATACATAATAGCACCTACAAGTTTACGTAAGTTCATCGACTTTACGTCCGCCCGCTGCGCTCATAGCTACCTACTGCGGTCTGCACCCCTATTCTCGTCAGTCGACGGTGGCTATTCTAATTTACACTGAAATCGTTTTATTAATCAATCGGTTCCTTATTACTTGCTCCGTGTTAAAAGTATTTTTTTAAGTGTACCAATTACAATCAGCTGTAAAATTATGGCGGGAATGCAAATATGCAACCGTATACTCTTTTCAAAAATTTCAAAAATGGAAGAGAAGCGGCCGAAACCTGTCAATGCCAATTCAAACTCACATTCTATTTTTTTTTATTTTTCATTGCTTCGGATACAATCCGTGCAGCCTTAATAAGTTACGGTCGAATTTCAACCACTGGGCGACCACTAGTAATACGAATTATGTGTTTTGGTAGAATAGAATAGAATAGAATAGAAAAAGTTTATTAATGCCATAAGTAACTATTACAAATATCACAATACAAAATAATACAATACAAAATAAAACAGAACATGCAACAATACAATTTAAGTATGGCACTAAAAGGTGTCCACTCAGCATAATGTCAGGTCACCTAAAAGAGTAACCTGACGCTGGTCTTCCGCGAACACCTAAGCGAGAGAGCACAGCAGTACGCAACCAAACACGCAGTAACAACTAAATTAACCTATTACAATTTAAGATTAAAAACTATTAAGAATAACGCATGAACTAGTGAGGTGAGGTAGTAGTGAGGTAGCGATAAATTGCAAATTGTTGGGATTGCGACTGTCACTTAAAGATTGGTAATAAGCCTGCCGAGCTAAGGTTCGCACAATTGGATTGTTCCGCTCCCGATCCAATACGACTTTCGGAGAATATAGCAGGGAACGGGTACACGCCTATACGTGATGCCATTCCTTCTAGAAAATCTCTGACGGGGTTTCGATCACACGGTTTAACCTTTTTACCGCCAACAACTTCTATAGAAGTTCGAGATTTTCGTGCCGTCCACGCCAACACTTTTATAGAAGTTCTTCTTTGTACCTACTTTGTTAAAATACATTTATACGTTGATGTACAGCGGGACATCGCGTGCAGGATAGTTGGGCGGTGAAAAGGTTATAAGGAACCCTGTAAGTTTGGCGCCCCAAAAAAAAAGTCGCTGAAAAGACCGAGTAAGGCCATTGTTCCCGAGGTCGAGGTATGTGTAGTTGTGATGATGGAGGGTTCCATGGCGATGGTAAATAACGACTGCGTCTCTTTACTACATTGTGACTGACTTCTTATCTACACCTTACCTTATTTATACAATATAAACTGTAGATGTTGGAGGGAGGATGCCGTGTCTTATCTTAATCAGATCTACACGCGATTAGGAATGCGTTTACAAACTCTTTAACCGTACGTGAGGATAAGAAATTATGTGGCGACCGCAGGCCGCCACAGCCATCATTAAACTATTTACAAAAAAAATTAATAACAGCCATTAATTTTGCTGACTGCGTTGTAACTTGCAAGTGACACAAGGTAAGGACACATTTAATGAATTGGACACATGTTTAGTGTTCTGCAACCTTATTTTTAGTTATACGAAAACCGAAACACGGGTCAAATATTTTCATTCAAAGAATCAGTACAAAAAATTTAAAATAATATCTTGAAAACTCACGAAGTTACAAGCTTTTTGTGCTGTCCCGTTTTGTGTTTTTAGTAGGGTATACTATAGTTGAGATTTTGTAAATATTATTTGGTCATAATGTAACATGGTATAAAAAATATTGAAATCGATTCTATTACTGATTCTGAACAAACAGTTTTCAGGTTTCGTATAAACTAAAAATAACATTGTATAAATTCGTCATTACCTACCTCGTCACTAACCTCGCCTATACGAGTGGCAATCAGCTCGATATCCGGCTAAACAATAAATCTCATACGGAGCGTTTGCGCCCCGTACCATAAGAAAAACTGTTTTTTTCCTTCAAATTAGGGGTTAAAGTTACTCGCGTCCGTAGGTTTACCCTTGAGACCCTACACGTGACCCCTGGGTGGTGCTAAATGAGTGACACTGTCTGAGTGGTAGAGCCACGCTGCGTTGCAGCACAAAATGGGCCGGCTCGCCCAGCGAAATACCACCCTCTCACAGAATATCGGCGTGAAACAACGGCACTCGTTGCTGTTGTGTTTCGTCCGGTGAGTGAAAGTACCGGAGGCCCATCTCTCACCCCTCCCCCCTCCCAATTCCTACTCCCTCCTCAAGATCCAACTCCTTCCTCAAGGTCGGCAGCGCATCCGCGATTACTTTGGTTTTGCGGGTGTCCATGGGCGGCGGTGATTGCTTTCCATCACGTGACCCGCCTGCTCGTTTGCCTCCTTTTAACATAAAAAAAAAAAAAATTAAAACTACAAATTATTAAAAAAAAAATAAAAAAAAATAATTTCTTTATTAATCCTTCACAAACATAACAAATTTATAAAGGGAGTTAAAATACAAGTAACCTAAAATTGTGAAGGACTGGTGCCTGAAATGGGTTTATAACAAACCTATAGCACAGGTCACCAGGCCCCACCCGCAGAAAGGATACAGAGTTAATCTAAGACAAGAAATAAACAATAATCCAAACTAGCTGAGGCATAAGATACCAGAAATTCGTGCGTGTTAGTGTAGTAAGGTGAGTGTAAGGTGTTAGTGAACGAGTAGCGTAAGTGTGTGGGTGTATGTGTGATTGTGTAAGTTAGTGTATGTATGTTTAGCGTTGCGTAGGAGGATGAGAATAGTTAACTGTGAAGAAGCTCTATTAGCAATATTATTTTACTTCAAGTAGTATAGTTAACAGATATAACAAAATAAAAAAATCAAACTAATAAATAATTAAAAACAGATAAATGGCTATGAGAGGGGAGAGAGAAATTTTTCTGTAGTTGCATAGTCCATGGACTTAAGAAATTTACTTGTAGACTGTTTACAACTGTACTTCGTTAGCGGGTAGATATTAAGGGAACTGTTTATTTTATTATAAAGATAGCTTCCAAGAAAGCCGTAGAAGTTTTGTGAAAATGCGGTTTTCAGAGCAGGAATAGCGCATACAGTGCCTATGCGCCGCTTCCCTTTAGTTTTATCAGGGTCGTAAGATTCTTCAGAGTGTTTCTTCAAAATTATTTTAAGGATAAATGTTTGCCTAACTGAGAGTATGTCCGATTTTTCGTATAGCTCCGTAGTGGGAAAACGATAAGGTAAACCCATTGCGACCTTGAGAAGAAGGCGCTGGGCCCGTTCCAGACTTAGCAAGTTCGTTTTAGCCGTCCCACCCCAAGCTGAGATACAATACTCCAGGAGAGAGTGACAAAGCGCAAAGTAGACTATTCGAATAACCTTGTGATCGGCAATATGTTTGAGGTTTTTAAAGATGTACGTGAGTTTCCATAGCCTAGAGGTGAGCGTATTGACATGCTCTTTGAAATTGAGACACTGATCCAGTATAACACCTAGGTATTTAATTGAGCTCGTTCTTTCAAGGGTCGGGCAATTGCAGGAGATTCCGGATGGCTGAGTGAGGCACTTATGAACTGTGAGACTGTATGCAAGCGATGGAAGCAGATCAGATCTGATAGTGAAAGCTATATATTTTGTTTTAGAAACATTAAGTGTCAGAACGCTGCTTTTCAACCATTTGGCGACCTTATTAAGACCCTTCTGAGCATTGTCAAATACACTATCCCAAGAGTCCCCCGTGAAGAATAAAGCTGTATCATCTGCGAATGTGAAAATCTTTCCTTCCGGGAGTTGTAGGTGACAGAGGCTATTTATGTAAGCTAAAAATAAGGTAGGACCAAGTATGCTGCCCTGCGGCACGCCATATGTGACATTAGCCTCCTCACTAATCCATTGGTCCACCTTAGTACGTTGCGTTCGATCAGTCAAATAGTCCTCGAAGAGTTGGAGAGGAAGTCCTCTCACACCGAGGCTCTCCAACCTGGCCAATAGGCGTGGGATAGAAACCGTATCGAACGCTTTGGCCATGTGAAGGAATACTACGACACATTTCTTTCTCTTGTCCAGGGCAGAGACAATAGAATGGACCAAATCATTGACAGCATCATTAGTGGACCTTCCAACTCGGAACCCGTATTGTGAGGATGAAAGAAGTTTATTAGTTTCCAGGTATTTAACTAATTTCTCATTGATGAGGCGTTCTAAGATCTTGGAAAAGGTGGGTAGGATAGAAATGGGCCTGCAATTATCAAACCGATCTCGGTCACCGCCCTTGTGTATGGGTCTATTCAAGCCAACCTTAAATGCTGACGGAAAGACCCCGTTCGAAATAGATAAATTACAGATGTGTGTGATGGGAGCAACCAGTAGTGGTGCATAGCGTTTCAGCACTTGACTTGATATTTGATCAATCCCCACCGCACACCTATCCTTAAGGCGATTGATAACTCTGGCCACCTCAAACTCATCAGTTAGTACCATAGCGAATGAACCCAATGAAAGTGAGGTTTGCTGGGAGCCACACACAGCCTCTGAGCAACTCTCCCGTTCAATCTCGTCTGCAAGTTTCCTGCTAATGGTCGCGAAAAAGTTGTTAGCTTCATTCACTCTCTGTTGCGGATCATGCGAGGAAGCAAGAGGTATAGAACAATCAGATACCCTCTTAGAACCACTAATCGCCTTTATCACCTCCCAAAGTTTTTTTTTATTATTGCCAGCCTTTTCAATCTCCTGCCTATCATATATTCGCTTAGCTTTTTTTAGGATAGAAGAACAAAAGTTTCTATACCGTTTATAGGTAATTATAATTAATTCATTGTCGGGTTCATTTTTAAATTTTTTGTGAAGTTTGTCTCTATTTTTCATACATCGAATTAAACCTTGTGTAATCCAAGGCTTGTGTATTAGCATTCTCTTGGGAGACTTTAATGACTTAGTGCTATCTTTGATAGACAGTGACAACTGTGAAAGTAAAAGGTTTGTAGCCTGATTAGGATCGTTACAGTAAAAATAAACTACAATATTGAAGTGTGTGTTATGACTAACCTACTAAGAAAATTTAGATGCTTAAATCGGTCTGGTTAGCCTGTAAAATGCAAATCTATGTTTTAAAAGAGGTTACTTTGATATTTTTTTCTCTGTTATTAAAGTTGACAAATCGTGTTTCTGCAACTAGCAAAATGAAGTCAATTAAATGAAAAATCATGTCATCAATTATCGCTTTCATATGTTTTGTAATTATTGGGAAAAATCAAGATCCCCGCCACGTAAATTTCCAATGCGTCGCCTTAACCAGGTTTGGTGTTCACCCACCCACCCGCATTTGGCAACCTCGAATTCGAGCCCGGCAATATTCGGTCGATCCCTAAGCACTTCGAGCGAATTCGAGCGCGCTCCCCACGCGACTTAAAACTTAAATATTGTGTTTATTTAGAGGCTACTTTTGTATGAAGAAGTTTAGCTATAGACAAACTAGAGTAAATTTGCAACAACTAAACTCCCCAACAACTTTATTCTCTTTCCCCCGTATTAATAAACAAAGTGTAAGCTTGGAGTAGTTAATCCGTGTTTTTTTCCCGTCATGTAAAGTTCATTTCATATTATTGTAAAAAGAGACAAAACACGGAGTAACTACTCCAAGCTTACACTTTGTTTATTAATAACCCCTTTTTTGTTTGGCATATTTAAATTCGGTCTCCCATCCAATAAACCGGCATTGCCGTAGTTGCAACAAGATACAAGATCGCTAGCCGCTGTGTTATCGAGCTGCAAATTTACAGAGTGTTTCCTTTTAATGTGTATTAAAATATGTCATCAAGCTCTAAATAGATCTTTACAAAGTTAATTTATTTATATTTATGTATTTATTAGACTACCTCCTTGGTAGAGTGGCTTGCACACCGGTTTTCATGGTGTCGCTATCTCTGAGGTCCCGGGTTCGATCTCCGGTCGGATGAATTTATAAAAACCTGTTATTCTAAATTGTTTCGGGTCTGGGTGTTTCCTATGTATAATAAGTACCTATGTATTTAAGTATATTAAGTATGTTTATCCGTTGTCTGTTAACCATTTCTCGAGTTTCAGGGAAGCTTTTCTTAGGGCTAGTTAATTGGTGTGAGTGTGGGAAACATTTAACATTTTTTTTTTTTTTTTTTTTTCTATTTTATTTATTTAAAAAAAATCCGCCATTTTGCGAATTAAGTCATCGGCGCAGGTGCTGTCATTAGTTTTGCTCCATATACAGAGAGGTTAAGCCAATATCTATCAATGTACCGATTTCTTTAATTCAATGATGAAGGTACTTGCTCAGCAGTAGGACAGTTTATGCTTCTTTACTTAAACTAGTTTTGTCAACAAATTAAGGTGGATACCTGCCACTATGTCTCACAGACTAAGTTCAAACGCCGTTGTCTTTGCCCTACCGTAAACTTTAGCTTTAAATCCCGAACAAAATGCCCATTTAACTTAATTTAACACCTTTAATAGGGCCCTTTAGCTTTTATTAGTTAAGTTGGTTTGTTTTGTAATTGGATTTCACTTTTGTGGAACAAATGAGATTTGTGTTTAATAAGAGCCGAACTAGCGTTTCTCCAGCGAAGGCGTTTCTCTTAAATATAGCAGTAATTAAATAACGTTCACTTTATCTTCAAACTGTGGTGTAGTGTAACCACTATACCATACCACCACTACAGACCAGCGGTATCAGACACCAAGATGCAGGGTTCGATTCCTTAAAAAAATTAAACTTTGAAGTCTTCCATTATACCTTAAGATAAAAGTTATGAGGAAAGCTAAAGTTTATTATTAAGAAAGTCGGACACAAATTTTTCAAAATAGCTAATTTGATAAATCATAAATCAGAAATCTTTTATAAAGAATAACTCACTCAAAATATTTGAGTGGATTGTTACAATGATTATAGAAGACAGTTGTAATTAAAATGAAAATGGTGTGAAGTGAATGTACGAAATTCAGTGCCTAATTAAATTCGGTAAGTAATGCGAATTCATAAAATAACTGTCATCAATTGATAAGAATTAAATGGGATTAATTAAATTTTTCACTCCAAGAAATTGTTGGTAATAAAGGAATATTGTGAGGGCCTGACAAACGAGATTCAAATCAACTTTGTTGCGCTCCACAAAGTTTTCAAGATGGTCTTTTAATAGAAGAGTTGAAATGACTCCGCTCTACATGATGTACCTACCTGACATACAGGGTAGAAACGTGGACACTCACGATAGGGCTGTTCCACCAGTTCAAAGTAGCTCAGCGAGCGATACTTAGGGTTTCTCGGGCGGATAGAATCCACTACGAAGTTATTTTACAGAGAACTAAGGTCACCGACATCGCACGCAGAATCAGCACCTTAAAGTGGAAGTGGGTCGGTCATGTCGGCAAAAGGACCGATGATCGTTGGAGCAGACATGTCCTAGAGTGGAGACCGCGTTTTAGGCAAACGCAGGTAGGACGCCCAACGGCGCGATGGACCGACGACTTAAAAAGTTGGCGGGTGGTGGATGTATGCGGACTGCGCAGGACCGGGATGGTTGGCGCTATTTAGGGGAGGTTTACGTTCAGCAGTGGGCGACAATAGGCAGAAAAGAGACCTGATGTTAGGCAGAAGCAGATACCAGATGCTAGAGATGGGTCGTACTAGGTAAATTTGATACTAGATGCACCTGTTCCTAGTATTATCTAATACCTACTCGATCCAGATACCTATTCTGCCTAGGCCACCTAGCATTAGTAGTTTCACGTGGCTAGACTAGACGTCGGCTAGTGCTGACTTAATCCATGTAGTTAGTACCACCTATGGGCAGAGGCGGGACTTATTGCTTAAAGTTAAAAAATCTGTTATTTTATTTATTTATTTATTTATTTTAAACTTTTGCAACAAAATATTACATGGCGGACTTAATGCCTGAGGCGTTTTCTACCAGTCAACCATAGGGTGGTGCAGAAATGACATGGGAGGTGCAAATTTTGAGAGTCTACAAAAATAGAAAACGGTGTAACAAGCTGCTTATTAGCTTAAAAAAATTGCCAGGAGAACACGTAAAAACAAGTTTTTACCGGTTAGTAAACAAGGAGTGCGCAGGATGACAAAACACAAAAATAGTAATAATAATTTTGTCTTCCTATGCTCATACAAATAGGACCTAAATTAAATTGGTTTCCACAGTATCACGCAATACTTCAAGAACCTATTCTTCTAGGATCTAGTCTTGTACTTACCTATCTATGGAATCTTATTCCGTGGTGTTAAAGTCGAAAGCCGTGTGTGTTGAGAATGTTTTAGTGTAAGGTTGAAAATCGTGTAATTTACAAAAAACACTAGGTGGATCACGTATATTTATAAAAGTAGAATAGGTGCCGCCTAGTATTGAAAAATACCTAGTGCGTGGATCTATTCTAGTAAATTTATACGTCTCACCTCTACCAGACGCTCCACAGCCAGTGGAGCTGGGTTGCACCTCACAAGCTGTCCTCAACTTGCCGACACGCAAGCTGCTTTTTCACACTTTTGTGGTTTTGGTGGTAGGTGTTACAGTGTTTATTTATTGACCCTGTAAGGGCACAGTGGAGAGGAAGATGTACTCATAACTAAACAGTAAAATACAGTTTTCACTGCTTTTTGATTTTTGGCTGCTTTTTAGCGGAAGAGTGCCATCTATCCAACGGTTATTGCAACCGATGGCTATGCAGATTCGGATTGCGGAAGATATAGATTCGATTCCTGGCTGGGTCGGGTAGGCATTTAATTTATTCACTGTATTTTATTAATAATTGATTCAGCTTCAGTGCAGCAATTAGCACTTAAAATAAAAATAAAAATATTACATAATTTAATATACAATGTGTATACAAAATTTAACACACACACATCAATACATTTTGACTTTTTGTCTTAAATAAAGTCACATTTAGCTTATCTTAAGATTTAATTTGTTGTTCGCAACAAAGTTAAGTTTTTTGATACAAAAGTGACACTTAAGCTGGTTGATCTATTGTTTGTCACCGAAAACAAGAAACAGAACATCATATTGCTGCATAAGAATTTATGTAGCAATATGATGTTCTGTTTCGCCATGAAGTACTTAATATTAAAAAATTTCGTAATGGCAATGAGCTTCGAAAGGCTTTCTCCTACACGTTCATAAACTATGAGATTAGCATATTTAATTGTAATCTAAATTTAAACTTAACATACTTGCTTACATTTTTACTCTCGTTAAAAAGATTGGTTGAAGATTTGATCTGAAAGTAATTTTTGTTTTTAAATATTGAAACGTTTTTGTGACAAATACTAATGTGACTATGTTATAGAATAAAATAGAAAAAGTTTAAAAAAATGTAATTTAAATAATATGTAGTGTTAATTCCGCTAACTCACTCGTTTATACAGCTTGGATGCAGTACGCATGCACTGCCCTCCCGCCCGCAAAAAGTATGCAAGTATGTATTGCATTTTCGCTTGCACGCATTGTATCTCCTGCATGTGTATACTTTTTTTACTTTTTTTGTACTATGGATTTCCGCAAAATAACGCCTGATTCCATTAATTAGAAAAAGTTTATTAAATATTATTAATGTTCGGTATTTCTCATCGTGATCGAACCAGACACAGATATCCGGAGGAGAACAGCAAAAAGTGGAAGTGGGCAGGCCATATTATTATATGGCCTGCCCACTTCCA
Source organism: Eudonia lacustrata (assembly GCA_947562085.1). Taxonomy (NCBI): domain Eukaryota; kingdom Metazoa; phylum Arthropoda; class Insecta; order Lepidoptera; family Crambidae; genus Eudonia; species Eudonia lacustrata. The sequence continues at coordinate 17,599,235 of OX387325.1, forward strand.
CTTTTTGCTGGTGTTTTTGCCGTAGACAGGATCGCAGAAGGGGGAGAAGGGAGCTGGAGTAGAGACCTCGAGTTGGGCACAGGAACGTTAGCAGACAGGGAGGCGAGAGCTGAAGGGAGAGTAACCACATAAATAGCAGGCATCCCTAGGCCCGCTGGCATTCATGAGATGGATTTCTCCTTGTATTAAAAAAACGTCTCATGTGAGTAAGTTCCATCTGATACTCGATAAATGTTTGTTCAAGTACCTTAAAAAGAGTTTGACTGAAACACAAATGTTGAAAAAATTTCCACGAGCAGGGTTTGAACCTGCACCCTTTTGACATACCGGGTCAGGTGCTCTTCCAATTGAGCTATCGTGGTTCTAACCAGCCCGCCGAAATTAATCAACACTATTTACTTTTTACTTTGAAAGCCAAAGGCGCCCATTCAATGTTAACAACTACCGTCATTAACATCCGATCATAAAATTTTTACAAATACTAAAGATCAGTTAAGAAGTAGGCAAGCTAATTATAAATGTTTATATAACACACACACACACACCACACACAGGTACGGTCTTGCGTGGAGTATTGCTCGCACATCTGGGACGGTTCCGCTAAGTACCTTCTCGATGCCTTGGACAGATTGCAGCGTCGCGCTGAACGCATTATCGGCAATGCAGAAGTGGTAAATACTCTCGAATCTCGCAATTGCGTAGAGACGTTGCGTCACTCAGCGTGTTTTACCGCTTATACCATGGCGAGTGCTCTGAAGAGCTCTTCGACCTCATCCCACCTTCTCCCTTTCTTCATAGGAGTACACGTGCTGCTCTTCGGAGTCACCGATTCACTGTCTCAAATATCCCATCGCGCACAAAGAAATTAAGTGACTCGTTTCTTTGTCGCACCTCCAAAAGATGGAATAGTCTACCAGCACACGTTTTCCCTCCTTCTTACGATATGGGGTCCTTCAAGAGAGGCGTGAAGAAGCACCTTGTGGGCCGGCAGAGTGAAGTTAACTGATGCTATGTTTGTTTCCACGCTGCACCAGTTGTCTTCGCGTCTGGACTTCATTTCCACTTAACATCAGGTGGGATAGAGTCATTTGCCGAGCTAAGTATAAAAAAAAATAATAATAATAATAATTTTTAACGCAAATTTTGTTGCGAACAAATTACAAAAACACAAATGTTGAAAAAATTTCCACGAGCAGGGTTTGAACCTGCACCTTTCTGACATACCGGGTCAGGTGCTCTTCCAATTGAGCTATCGTGGTTCTAACCAGCCCGCCGAAATTAATCAACACTATTTACTTTTTACTTTGAAAGCCAAAGGCGCCCATTCAATGTTAACAACTACCGTCATTAACATCCGATCATAATATTTTTACAAATACTAAAGATCAGTTAAGAAGTAGGCAAGCTATTTATAAATGTTTATATAATTTTCAACGCAAATTTTAATGACGGTAGGTATTTTTTTTTAATGACGGCCTAGGGGTAAATAATAGAATTGCCTTCTATTATTTACCCGGTCATTATAGTAACGCGTATTGACTTTTATGTTTTTTTTAAATTTATTTTATTAAATTTTACAAGGGTGTATGTTAAATATGTTAACCAATTATATGTATACGTACAGCATCCGTTGTACAGTTGTTTTCAAATAGATAAACTTTTAAATTAACTACAGAACAAATTGTGCCAATTTATTATAATCGGACTAACTTAATACATTATTTTACGAGACTTGTGTGTTTGTAGACTGAAGGTAATAATCAGTCAATTTATTTTTGAAAATTCCAGATGAGTCGTTAAAAATGTCAATTGTAGGGATTCTAAGGGAAATCTCGTTGTGCTCCTTACATACTCTGGCAAGAGGGTAGTAGTTGTAAGCGTTCATGAGCTGCGATCATTGCTTGCCATCATGTGGACCGTATGCTAGGCATATCAACCTATATATAACATTTCGTAGCTTAAGTTCTAACACCGCGTAAGAAAGAATTGGTAATTTTGAGTTAGTTGAATAGAAAATCGGAAGGCGGCCCTTGTGAATAATCAAAAACGATGCTTAGAGCCAATTGCGAGTTTTTCATTTCGTTGACAAGGTCACAGCGTAGTCGCAGTATACACTCTGACGCTATCAAACAAGGGTTTTATTTTGTCTCCTGAAAAGTTGGTCACTTTGAGTTGCGCGGTGTTAAAACTTAAGCGACGATTTTCAACCATATGACTAAGAATTAAAGATCTAAGTCTTATGAGGAAATTTGACAGTTTGAGGTAGATTCCTTTAACCATTAAAATCAAAGCATGAAGACGTATCCTATATACGCCATTTCAGCTACACCATAGCCATGTTTATTACCTAATTCCAGGTTCCAGTTCAATGACTTAATTAACCATCTGAGTTGGCAATTATGTTAGATCACACGTTAGATAATCTATACTAATATATAAAGCTGAAGAGTTTGTTTGTTTGTTTGTTTGTTTGTTTGTTTGTTTGTTTGTTTGTTTGTTTGTTTGTTTGAACGCGCTAATCTCAGGAACTACTGGTTCGAATTGAATAATTCTTTTTGTGTTGGATAGTCCATTTATCGAGGAAGGCTTTAGGCTATATAACATCACGCTGCGACCAATAGGAGCGAAGCATCAGTGAAAAATGTTGCAAAAACGGGAAAAGAGCCTAAAAAATTAAAAATGCTGCCGAAAGTCACTATTCCACGCGGACGAAGTCGCGAGCACAGCTAGTGTAAAATAATTATCATAGATCGGATTAGGTAGAGTTTTTTGACATACCTTTGTAATGTTAGCTTATTATGGATAATCTTAAGCAAACTTAGTTTTTTCCAAAATTTGGATAAAACAAAGTATAAGATTTTTGAAAATATAAGTAACGATCACCTAAATCACACCTTGATAGTCTGACGTGCGTGAGTTAAAAGTGTATTTTCTCTTATTATTTTATCGGGTTATCCATACTATTGATAACGTTATGACGCAATTCACAGAAAAAAACTCTACATAGTCCGATCTATGATAATTATGTAATCAGAAACAAACTGTTGCACATCGCTCATAATCATCATCATCAGCCTACACACGTCCACTGCTGGACAAAGGCCTCTCCAAGTGCACGCCACTGAGCACGATCCGCGGCTACTCTCATCCAGCTCTTGCCAGCCAGCCACCTTGCGAAGATCGTCGTTCCACTTAGTCTGAGGACGTCCCACACTACGTTTGCCGATACGCGGTCTCCACTCAAGAACACGTTTACCCCATCGGTTATCGGTTAAACACGTTTACCCCATCGGTTATCGGGTCTCATAATCATATCCTACTAATATTATAAACGCGAAAGTTTGTTTTTTTAGATAGACTTTTTATCCCGATATTCCCACGGGAACGGGAACCACGCGGGTGAAACCGGGAAACACGCGTGTGAAGCAGAAGAAGAAGAAGGCGAGCGGCAACTATTAAATTATAAAAATCTGTTGACTTTTTCATGTCTAGTAAATAGCCTGTAACTGTTCCACTGCTGGGCAAAGGCCTGGATGATGGATCATTGAAATCAAGTCATCGCTACAATTGATGGGCAGGTATTAGGTTAATAGCTTAATCGCCATGCTTTATATCTAATTTAATAATATAATTTATCTGTAAACCTATATGATATTCAAATATTTTCTTTAGATGAAATTGGTTAAAATCAAATAATATTACCTATTATAATATGACGAAGCTATCTATAGTCTATACTATATAAGGGTAGTATCTAGTTCTGTCTATACTGTATATTCTAAGTGTGTACACATTATGTACAGTGTTTTAATTTATGTTTGTGTTTTCATATAAATAAATATATTTAGAAACCTAGGTCTTGGGTACGTTTCCCAGCGTAATGAAATGAAATGAAATGAAACGAAATGAAATGTAATAAATTAAAATTAAATGAAATGAAGTTAATGAAAATGAAAATTAAATTAAATTATATACGTACGTATGCGTACCTACGCATACGTACGCATTATGTACCTACATATTGTATTTGTTTAGTAGGTTTGTTTTTAGTCTAGACTCTAGACACAGCCTAGCTAGCTAGTAAGGTACTAACATCGTATCTTTGACCTCGAAGGTTCTTTTCGAAGTAAACTTATGTGACTGTATACGTCACATAACGTTATTATCAAGGTCAGATAATATATCAATTATTTCCAACAAATATATTACTACATACATACATATAGGTAATATACAGATATATTTAAAATAACATTATTTTGAAAATTATTAATAATTTTTCTTTATTAATTAGGTAATTAATATTAGATAGTTTTGCCAGTGATCTTAAATATTTGTAATACCTACCTAAATTTAAGAAGGTAATTTTTTTATTTTTGTTTGCCCTTACAGGGCTCTATTACTTATTAACATCCTATGTAAGACCACAATAAATATATTATATGGAAGAGGTTAGATAGATTATTTACTAAACTAAGCCAAACGGAATATGTTCCTGCTTTCCTTTAGTGGAATATGGCAAATGTGGAAATTGGGCCATTCTGACCCTACGCGAGTTGGTGGGCGGGTGTTAACGACTATTATCTTACAAGGACAATCCAACCCAACGGCTTAACGTGCTTTTCGTAGCATGAGAGTTCCCGAGATAATTTAAATTTGGTCACTCAAAGGGGAGATGGTATTGTACGGATCAACTCTAAAGCCGGTTCCCTATATTCTATCTATCTGCTGTTTTGCCTACTATAGATAAAGATTTGACATAATCTACATACAAATTATGTCAAATTTCTAACTCCAGTAAGCAAAACAACAGACACATAGAATATAGGGATCCGGCATAAGTCCGTTCTTACACGACGCTCCTCAAAACAGACTATTTAGAAACTGTAATTATCAAGCACTAATATTTAAATGGTGGTTACACCATTGTGGACACGATGGACGCAACCAATCACAGACTGCTACTAAAGTTACAAAACAAACCAGTTTGTGATCGGTTGCGTCCTAAACAAACCGCCATGGAAATATTAGTGATGTGACATACTTGCTCATTATCATCATCGTCATCAGCCTACATTAGTCCACTGCTGGGCATAGGCCTCTCCAAGTGCACGCCACCGAGCACGATCCGCGGCTACTCTCATCCAGCTCTTGCCAGGTACCTTGCAAAGACTGTCGCTCCACCATTCATTCTCATGGACAATTGGACATGAACATTCTAGATACTCATTGATAATTACGGTTTATATCTAGATTCTTTAGAGTGGCGTCGTGTAAGGCCTTCCTTACTAAGTAGAAATAAAGGGAAAAGGGAAAAAGTAAATTAAAAAGGGAGGCCATGGCACTTTCGTATTTAAATTTCATTGAGGAAAATGAGTAATAAACTTTTACTTTTTTATTACAACTTTTTGGTACTTCTTAGAATATTGCTTACTCTTACTGTCTTTTTTTTAAATGGCTTGATAACGTTTGAGCACAAAGATAAAAGATACATAAATAAGAAAATTTTCTTTGTTTGACAAATAGATGTTATCTAATGAGTAATGATAGATGTTGAATGATTAACGATATTCCCCGAAACCCCTAAGCTTCAGTAAAGAAGGGTGACGTTGCGTAATTTTGTTTCATTTGCCAACACTCATGCACGCTAACGAACACTTAACGGGTAATAATCCATCTATATTTCACAGAAATATTCTAAAATAACATAAATTATGCAATTATGAATAAATGTAAACAGGTGTTGGTAAGTAAGAAGGTAATTAATTAGCCGATATACTGTCCCACCGCTGGTTAAAGGCCTCAATCATTGAAATCAAGTCAATACTATTTACAATCTATGGGTCTTACAAATAAAGTGAGAATAAGCTTCAAAAAGTTTTTTCCAGTTATATCTCTTTAACACTATTTTGTATGACGTTATACATAACGAAAACAAAACACGGAATAACTATTCGAAGTTAATTCTGTGTATTTTATTTTATTTTAATATATTTCAAAATTCACAGCTCTTAATCTAAATTAACGAACTTATATATTTAAACATACAGCCAATAACGAATTTTCTATATGTTTATAAAATCTGTAAATAAGAGGAGACACAATTTCCAACCTGATGGGTTATTAAGTTCACTAGTATGCAATATATAAATATGAATATACACAAATATAAATAAACATATAAATAAATAAATAAATAACTGATTTTTTATATATATACTATATAATGATTAAATACACAATATAATATAACTAACATATACTACTAATCATTATTTTACATAGAAGTTGAAAGTAAATTGCCAATAAAAAAAAAAAAAAAAAATTGCCAATGTCATTTTTAAAAGAACTCAATGAAGAACAGAATAAGTCTGTTGAATAAAATTTTTCATTATATGTTTTCTGAAGACGATTTATAACTGAATTTTGAGCGTAATTACTCCGTGCAAACTTGCAGCTAAAAAGTTTTGTAAGCCTAATTTATAGTATGTTTATTTGTAAGGCACAATGGTTATTGGCTAGATTACTACTTACGCTTGCCAAATGTGAGTTGATGATCGAACATAAACCCGGGCTATCATAATCATCATAAACCCACTTACGTCCACTGCATAGGACGTAGGCCTCTTCTTTCGCACGGCACTTTTCACGGTCCTGCGCCATCCTCATCCATCCCCTGCCCGCCACCTGGACTAGGTCGTCCGAACATCGAACTGGAGGTCTTCCTGCTAATCAACGAGAATTTCTTGGCCACCACTCTTTGGCGACCAGGTCCGTATGTATCCGGGATACGCATCTCAAAATCCGAAAACACACTATGCCCGACCTGATAATTGAACTTAGGACCGATATCAGACAGATATCGGCCGAATACTTTGCCATTCGACTATTTAATATTACTCATTCAATGTTGATTTGATCAATACTAATGTCAGCCTAAATCTACTCTGACAGGATAAATAAATATAACCCCTTCTCTATCAGAAGGGCTTTCTAGAAATCAGCCAAGCAAAAGTCAATTAATATCTATTAATAATTTGTCAGTTAGGCAAACAGTTACGAATGTAAGCGAAGAGAAAATACGGTGTATCTTTATAATAATTGTGGATAGTTGTCACAATTGGCAATTATTCAGAACTATAAAAAAGTAGCTAAGCCATTGCCACTTAGCTTTAAAATAAGCATTATTTATTATTATTATTTATACGCTAGTTCACGAGAACTTGACTCATCACCAGCTAATTTTATGTCCCCACTGCTGTGGCACGAGCCTTCCCTATGGATGGATAGGGAGGACGGGCCATAAACCACCACGCGGGCCCAGTGCAGATAAGTGGTTGTTAACGACTGCTAATGCAGTCGGGACCAGCGGTAACGTGTCTTCCGAAGCACGGAGGAGCTCGAAATGATACAATTTTCTTTAGCCATCCAATAGCCGTCGTGAAAGTTGCATACCGGGCGCATTAACCACTGCGCCATCGTGATCTTCAAGACTCGAGAAGAAGAAGATAAGTTGCCTATTCGAAGTTGATTACCAAAATATATTAATTATCATACTTTATTAGCTTAGTAAGCTTACTAAATATATTAAACATTTTATGAAAATATAACTATTTAAACTATCATGGTCAATTGCAATAGAGTAAATATTAACGGGATTCTTGCCATGTTCATTATTTGTGAGTATCCGATATTTCGGCACAGTTGCATGCGCCATGATCACGGAATTACTGAAGTTAATGCGGGTGAGGTTTTTATTAGCAGACAAAACGATCTACCCTCTTCCATTCAAACTTCATTGGATTCAAACTGTAGCGTGTCTGGAATCCAGTGATTAGTCTTCTTAAAAACTGCAAAAACATGAATAAAGCCGTTTCGCGTTCCGATACTGTGAGATATCGTGAGCAATTTCGAGTGAATAGTGACTTAGAAACCGGTGGTGCGGGCATCGAGCGTAAAAAACGACTAAGGAAGAGGGTAGATCGTTTTGTCTGCTCATAAAAAACTCACCCGCATTAACTTCAGTAATTCCGTGATCATGGCGCATGCAACTGTGCCGAAATATCGGATACTCACAAATAATAAACATGGTAAAAATCCCGTTAATAATTACTCTATTTTATGAAAATGCGTTGCGCATTAACGAACCCAGAGCGCTTTGGATTACCTTCACTATTGTGGATTATGTACATTTCAATTAGCATTATGATAACGCGGAAGGATTAGACTTATTCTATGAATTGTTAGAAACAATGATGGATAAACCGTGTTAAGACAAAAAGGCTTAACTAAGTGATATAAACTAAACAACTCCATTACTGATGATCGCGTGATAGTAATAGCACAGAACAAGTAGGTACAGAAGGCCGGCTCTATACAAACGAGCGACACAGACACACGCAGACGCATTCGTAAGGTGATCTCAGCTATCTCATTCGTTTCTTTTCATTTTAATTCACTCGAAGGACGCCAACGTGCGTGAGCCAGCCAAGGCGCCACGCACACTTTGTTACAATGATTCGACGACGGCGTTTATATAAAAAAAGTGTGCATATTAAATATGTAATTTAAATACGACAATTAATATAAATGAGTTGACGATATTTATTTAATTTTATTAAGTACCAAATCTTTGAATAACAGTGAAGGAGAGTGGCAACAATATAATCCAACGATAACAAAATGCGTAAATTAGAGCGTATTTAATTGTTTAATTACGACAATGAATATTTAATATTTAATTTTATAGATGAGACTTTGTTATTGCTTTTGTCTCAAATTCAGAATATTTAAAATCACAACATAATAAATGCATCTAGCTCAGCGCTAAGACGACGCGTAGGTAATTAAAATCGCTATCGGCTGGAGCCCTTCTGTACCTATTTATTTTTCGGCAATGTTTTACGTTGAAAGGATTAGTGTGGCTGTCTACAATGACACGTTAATTTGTATCACGTGATCTTATGACTAAGTGCGACTTTATTATTTTGTCATTTTGTTATCGTTAGGCTATTTTCGCCATCCGCAGTATTAGGTGTAAAGTATCGTCCTATGTTAGTATTAAAAATTCAATTCAGAAATAGCTTTTTGTTTAACATTAGTTGGAGTGGAGCCATTTCGCCTAATATTTTTTTATGACACTTTTTCTTTTTAGGAAATAATGACGCTTGGAATCGATGTTCCGTGTTTTGTCTGCGTCATGTAAACTTCTTTTACAGTTTAGATGAACACGAAGAGCTATTTAAGAAACGTACCTTTATAACTAAGACTTTAGAACCAATAACCCCTTTTGCAAAAAGACACAGTGCGTACCTGTTCCCCTTCGTATACAATAAAGTGGTAGCCAAGTGCGACATTAAGACACTTCATCCAATAAGGGCTAAACTAAAGTTAAAAACTTGACTCCATAACCTCAATTATATTAAAACAATCAATAATAGGAAGTACTTAGGACAGTTATCTTAACTCCTTAAATTTCTAAACGACTTCACTCAGGAACACACCCTCTCACACACAACACTTTAAAAAAATCCTATATTGTCCCTCTGTTGGGCAAAGCTCTCCCCTCTACGTATCCACTTATCCATATCCCAGGCCACCTCATTCCACTCCGGCAAGAAGGTGGTTAAGGGTGAGGCTTCATTTAGGCGAAGCGGAGCTGATTCGAGCAGAGCTGAAATCAACGGATGGAGTTGCTTTATTTTACGGGTCTTCTCCGCCCCGCTTCAATGAACGGTGTTTAGCGGAGCAGACATGAGGGGGGTTGTAATTCTAAGGAAAACCCGTCACGTCTCACGGGCGACGGCGCGGGGCAGTGCGGTGCGGGGCTGAACTTTGTCAGTACAGAAGTTTTTGTGAAAAAAACGCTCCTTTACGCTCAGCTCCGCTCTTCTCCGCTTACCTCCGCTGTTCTCCACTCAGCTCCGCTCCACCTCAATGGAGTTTAATTGCTAATAAAGATGTTGCGCTCTACTCCGCTCCGCTTAAATACAGTGTCAACCTAAATCGTCGTTTCTTTCTTATTTTTCGATATTTATTTAATCCACACTTTAGGGTCCGCTGATCAGGGAATCCCATTTGTATACTTTCACTAGGTAAATACGTCCGCTGTATTCAGTCGAGCATTTTTATTTTAATCTTTACTGCTTTCGTACCTGTCCTGTCCTCGGTTTATTTATTGCTTGCGTTGCGACTGATTTACGGCAGACGCCATTGTTTACGTACCAGTGACTACGGTTGCTTATCTTACTAAACACACTATCTGTTATGTATGACAAACACATGTTTGCTCATGGAAAGAACCGTCTTTTGTTAAACTCGTAAGATAATCTTACTAATATTATAAACGCGAAAGTTTGTAAGTATGGATGTTTGTTACTCTTTCACGTAAAAACTACTGAATGGATTTGGATAAAATTCAGCATACAGATAGTTTATAGTCTGGATTAACACATAGAATACTTTTTATCTAGATATTCTTACGGGAACGGGAACCACGCGGGTGAAACCGCGAGCGGCCGCTAGCAGATAATAATAGTACTTAAATATTTATAAAATACAGTGAAAAAATTAAATGCCTAAGCCTACCTAAACCCAGTAATAATTTTTTCACATGTATTTTATAAATATTTAAATTAGCTTTAGTGCAAATTCAAATTCAAATTCATTTATTTCTAAGAAAATGCTAAACAAGCTCTTAAACACTTATGAAGGCCTCATATTCTACCGTTCTCAAACGGTGTAGAAATTTTTAAAATTGTAGTTTATAAACTTACATTAAATAAAAACATTAGTAACACATAAAAATCACAATCAAAAACAGAAAAAAATACAACCATTCATCAATCAATAATAATAGAATATAAAATTTGGTAAACATTTTGATAATAATACATTAATAAATTGATAATAATAATTATAATTACATTCATGTCATATTTAAATACTCATTAATCGAACAAAAACACATGTCTAGTAACCACTTAAATAGAATAGGTTTAAACTTGCACAAATTCATTACCCTAATATCTTGTGGTAATTTATTATAAATTTTGACAGCCATGCAAAATGAGTTTCTGCTAACAAGGTGTAACCTCCGCGGTGGGACATACAGTTTAGTTGGGTCCCTACTGCCGCTTTTTTTCTGTACATTATCATGTAAGGGAAATATGTAAGGATATTTTTTGACAAAAACGCAGATTTCAAAAATATATAAACAAGGCAGTGGCAAAATCCTTAACATCTGAAACAAAGGCTTACAGTGTGCCAAATATTCAGCACCAACTAATGCTCGCACACATTTTTTTTGAGCTATTAAGGCTCTATTCATGTCAACCGAGTTGCCCCACACAACCAATCCATATCGTAAAACGGATGAGACGTAGCCATGATAAGCAGACAGAGCGGCGTTTTTTGATGCTACTTGCCTTAATCTGCGTAACGCGTACACAAATCTATCCAATTTAGTACAAACCTTTTCTATATGTTTCTTCCAGTTGAGAGATTCATCTAATGTAAAGCCAAGGAAAACAGAAGACTCTTCTTGTTTCAATACATAATTTCCTTTTGTACACTGTTACAAGTTTTAAATTTGATAAGCTTAGTTTTATTTATATTAATTTTTAAGTCATTCTCTTCCAACCATTTCAAGATATGATTCATTTCCTTATTTACTTCAGACTCTAATAAAGACTGATCGCGACATTTTATTGTAAGAGTAGTATCATCAGCAAACAGAATGTAGTCATGAGTCAATACTTTAGGCAAATCGTTGATATATAATAAAAATAGCATTGGCCCTAAAACACTCCCTTGTGGAACACCGACTTTATTATACTTCAATGACGATTTGGAGGTAACTCTTAAATTACCGACTATTTTAGATACTTCAGTTCTTTGCTGTCTATTAAATAAATAGCTCTTTATCCAATCGTAAGCTACACCCCTAATGCCATAACTTTGGAGTTTGCGAAGCAATCTTTCATGGCAGACAAAGTCAAACGCTTTGCTCATGTCCAAAAATATTGACATCACTGACATTTTAGCGTTAAGAGTGAAGCTCTTGACGCTAAACGCTATTTTTTTTACTAAATGGAAGCATGCGAGTGATGTTGAAGAAGTTTTCCTAAAACCAAATTGATTTTTTACCAATATATTATTTTTATTTAAAAAACTAAACATTTTATCGTTCATTGCTTTCTCGAAAACTTTGGACAAAACTGGTATTAATGTAATCGGGCGGTAATTTCCTATATGTGTCATCTCTCCCTTTTTAAACAATGGTTTTACAATAGATAGCTTTAGCCGTTTGGGAAATACACCTTGTTCAAACGAAAGATTTATTACATGACACAATGGTGCAGCTATTATACACAGCACACATTTTTAGCATTCTAGTATTAATTTCGTCATATCCAGTACTATTAGTGTCCTTTAATGATTTAATGACCATTTTTACATCACCCTCATGTAACGGTGTCAAATACTGGGTGGCGCAAAAGTAATGCCCCTATTTGGTTCAGCTACAATATCTTTTCTAAATTTGAAAACTAGAATTAGATGATGGCTCTTAAATGGTGACCTCCAGAGTTGATGCACATTTAAGCCCTATTTATGACATTTACCATAACTTGCCGTAACACTTCCTGCGATATGTTCCTTATTTCTTGATGAATGTTTTCTTTTAGGGCTGCGAGAGTCTTTAGCTTATTCACATAAACCACAGATTTCAAATAACCCCAAAGAAAGAAGTCGGGACAGGTGAGATCGGGTGATCTTGCAGAATCGTCGACGAAATTCACGTTGTGTTTTTATCACAGATTAATTATTCCGTGAAACATTGACACGATTATTCCACGTTCTTGGGGAGTAAAACGGTCCATTATTATTTTTAATCAATTTTACATTTATTTACTACGAAAGTTGAAATATCAAAATCACAGGAGATGTCATATAAAAAAAATATAAGAGATTTCTATAGTGCCAGAACTTTTGCGCCACCCAGTATATGCTATTAATTTGTTCTTCAATGGTTTTAATACACAAATTAGACAATTTATCATATACTTGATGTGTTGAAGAAATAAAGTAGTCATTAAATAATTCGCAAATATCATTAGTTTTAGTATAAGTTCTATTATTAAGTTTCAACTCATCAATGTCAAGTTTATCATTGTTTAAAATAAGATTATTTTTTATAATGTCCCATGTCGATTTACATTTATTACGTGATTTCATTATATAATTATTGTTATTTATTTGTTGTGATTTTAGAATACATTTTTTCAACATTTTTGCGTATGCTTTGTAATGTTTCTTATTTATAGTTTTACTTACAGCTTCATTTTGATATCTGTAGTACAACAATCTCTTTTTAATACAAGCCTCTTGTAATGCCCTTAGTAATCCATTTGTTCTTTATTGGTTTGTTGTGCATTTTTACTAAGCTTTTGGGAAAACATAAATTGAAAAACAAAGTCATCAGATCATGGAACTCATTAAACGATTCGTCAGTCACTTTTTTCAAAAACTTCAAACATTCCGTGTATTTTTTAACATTTTCTTTACTGAAGTGCAGCAAATAGCACTTTAAAATAAAAAGTAAAATATTAATACTATAATATCGGGCGAAAAACTATCCTATGTGTTATTCCAGGTTATAAACTATCTGTATGCCGAATTTCATCCAAATCCATTCAGTAGTTTTTACGTGAAACAGTAACAAACATCCATCCATACTTCCAAACTTTCGCGTTTATGATATTAGTAGGATTTGTCAGTTTCGGATAGGGTGATGTAGGCGTCTGCACATTACTGCAGCGTCTAAAAGTCACCGATCCGAACCCTTCGGAGAATCTAGTAGGGCACAGGGACACGCACTTTTAAGTGTGTGATGCCGTTCCCTCTAGAAAACCTCCGAAGGTGATTCGTTTCACACGGCTTGAGGTACCCTTTACGTACCTCGCCGCCCCCAAAAAAGCCCGGTGACGCTAAAAATGCCGTTTGAGACAATCAGCAATCTATCTCAAAAAAAAAGTCTAAAAGTGGTAATGTGTACAGTGGCAGACATATTAAGTGAGTCAATCAATGCCTGGTTGCGGCTGTTTTCTTAACATACTATTTTTTTCTAATATTACTCGGAAATTCAAACTAAGTCTTAACAATTTCTTTATTTAGTACTGCGTCAGACTTCAGATAACGTCTTCCAGATTTTTTAATTTCGAATACATCATCTGAGCAATGTATTGAACAGATCGTGCTTAATTTGGTGGGAACCCAATCCATCCGCCCCGTCGCGTCGATCCATTTTAATTTTGTATTAATTTCCGAGGAAAAACAAAGTTATTACAAGAATCTCTCATAAATCATGTCTACAAATACTATTTACAGAAACCAGACTATCGATAAATGTTGGTACGATAACCCTGCACTGCACTATTTTTGCACAATTGCACAAAACAATGTACATTGCTTTCTGGAAACGACGTAATTTACATTGACTATGTTTTTAACAAGCAATGTATATTTTTATTGACATTGTTGATTTTTTTTCACTTTTAACTAATTAAACAGTAAATACGAACGTACCGATGAAAATAAATGTTTCCATGTATAACATTAGATGTTTTACTTTGCTTCATGTTTGTCAAAATAGCACAAGAAGGCATATATATTTATGTAAATATTCCGCAAAATCACAGCTCGATAGTTCGCAAACGACTGAGAAGTGTCAAATCGTGAAACGGACTGGATATGAGTGTTCGCTCATATGAGTGGCGCGCGGGTTCCGCCCACTTACGACTTCTAAGGTTCTTCTTACGGTGGTTAATTTAATAAAAATCGATCGAGCCGTTTCGGAAGAGTATGGGGCAAGAGAATTTTATATATACAATACAATCTGCCCCGGGAAGTAGTAATCTAACTATAAGAGAGCGTGATCTATGAATAATTTTATCGATAAAAATACCTCAAATCAGGGGTCTGACCCACCTCTCGCCAAATTACAAGAATTTAAGTTTTTTTTTTTAGTATTATTGACCTTTTCCTTAAAAAAAAGTAATAGAATGGGCACCTTGACACCGATAAACAAATATTTGATATCATTCGATAGCTAACAAGATTACCTTTTAGTAGAAGTAGCAAACACACACTATACATTTTAAGAGAGTAAGGATTGATTTAAGTAAAAAAAAACGTAATTTTTTCACGACTTTTTCAGTTATAGATAGATAATAATAATTATTATTATTATTTATAAATGATGATGCATTCATTTGTTCCTTTTTTTGTTACTTTATACAACATAATTACTTAATTATTTAATTTAATTTTGTTATTGTTCTATTGAAATTTTTATTTAACTTTTAGACTTAAGATATTATTCATAGATTTATATAAAAATACTTAGCTCTCTATAAATTGCCGTGTCCGAAAAGGGCGACTAAGTTTTAAGTTCCCTTAAAATGTAACACCTTTTATACACTTAGTTAGCAATAAAGATTTTGACATACTTCGAAATTTAAATAAACGTACGTTACACGCCATGTTTTTTAGTTAAAAGTTCTTTGCATTTTTAAATAACATGATAGTAACGAGTATAAGTATTCATTGTAATTCCTTTTTTAGCAGGCCGAAGGAATTACTCCTTCGGCCTGTTAAATAAACACGACAGATAGGTACGTATTTTATACTAACTCTGCGGGCTGCTGATCGAGTGTACATCAATTTCACGAAGAAGCGTCAATTATTTATTACATAGTAATAAATTTTTGAAGCTCCTGTAATGTACTTCCTACTACACTGTCGAAACACTTTTTATACTACGAAGACGTTTTGCAATGACTTACGTTCAACCAAAAATTTCAAACGAAGCATGTTTTTGGTACGTTAATACTCGTTCTACTGGGATTACGAGCACAAAATATGAAGAGCCCAGTAGGTAAGCTTGTTACATACCGATATAGACCACCACAAACCAGACAGAGCGCAGCTGTTCCAAGATTTTGTGCCCGTAGGGGGTTGTAAAAATGCTTGCCGGGCAGTTCGTACAATTCCTATTTCGTACAATTGATTCACGATTGATTCACGATTCGTGCATTTTTTATCTTGAATTCGTACAATGTCCTTCAACGGGAAATAAGAGGTCAATAGTAAAAAACTTGCATACAAAAACAAATGAACGAAATAATTATTAGTTTATATTAACTGAAAATGAATCGCAATGCGTTCGTTGCTCGAACCCGTTTGTAGTCTCTATATGTTGTGCTAAAAGTTTGTTTTTTGTATTTACACTCACCCTTATAGGATTATTATATTCGGAAATCAAATATGAATTTATTGTACGACACTTTGTATTTTAATGCACGAGAACGTTAGTGAAATAAATTATATTTATATATATTTTTTATATTAACGGATAAGCACAGTGCCTTGATCTCACCTGATGTTAAGTGATGATTATTATTATTATTATTAGATTTTCTTCTCTCTTTCTGTTTAAGAAAGAGGTATATTATCTTCCTCTACGGGCTTTTGCCAAGTATAGAAAGTTAAGTGTGTTAGTTTTGTCGTGTGTGCGAAAGTGAGTGTGAAAGCTGAATGTTTATTAATAAATGTTAACTAAATCTATCTACTGGGATTCAGACGACAAGTACTTTCGGACAATCCTGCATGTATTAAGAATTGCCGCCTTCTGCATGATGATGTATGTGCGTGGATGAATGTTTAGTGTTTTTAAACTATTAAGTAAGGTACGAGATATGACTCCAGTTTTTGAGACTATTATAGGTACTATAGTGACAGAATTATTATTATATTTAAAAGCGTGGTAGTTGAATTGGATATTTTTTTAAATGCACTAAGTGTAGTTATATATTTTAATTAGAAGTCGATCTAAAAAAACATTTATGAAAACTAAACTGTTACTTGCTCGGAGAGAGACTTTTGCACTACTAGAGTAATGTTACCGTAATTACATATATATTTCAATAGTATATTATTCTATACATTAAATAACTCAAAAACTATTTACATGGCGGTAAAATCGATAGGTAAGACTGTCCTCTAACACAAGACGCCTAGGTATACCCGCCATGGGACATCCTGTATATGATTATCCGCTACTTAGTATTCATAATAGCCTCAGGTAAGAGTCGAACCTACGACCTTTCACATTCCGGGCGTTAGTTCTTTTCTGTAGGAAGTCGTCTATTTTCAAGTGGTTTCTTTCAGTTCAGAACTGATTCTAGCATTACTTATGTATGCCGATATTAACTTTTCCATAGAAATTGTACTAACGAACAAGGTTAATTTTGAATCGAGTGTTACAATTATCATAGCTTTTATCTTTGAAGTTGTTTTCTACATAAAAACTGTGATAATGATTGACATACTTTTTTGTATTTCTTTATGGTCAAGCAAGAGTGTTTTTCGACTTTTCGACTTTTTTTGTGACGATATCACTGACAGTAAGAGGACACCCCGCTACACACGACTTTAAAGTTTATAGTGACACCCCCCACCAACCTTACGCCTATAAAGTTAGGTGTCAGATATCCTTGCGCAAGCACAAGGGACCATCTGCGTCAGGTCATAACGCCAGATTAGGACGCGCCAAAACGCATTATTCATCCGGTATTTTTAAGACTAGTGTCTCGAGCGAGTTGCTCCGTGGACACGTATAGTCCACTACGTAATATCGCAAATAGTCGCAACTCTAAAGTCGAATAAGTCGTTACTTTTACGTTAAATCCATTAAAATTGTTTTTATAAACTTTAACCATTTTTAAGGGTACAGAAATTCAACCAAAAAAATCTCCAAACATTTTGGATAATTTGATCTGAATTATTACCGTCGTTGACAACATCCCTATTAAATAGAAAATAGAAAAACTATTTTTATTCAGTATCACAAAATAGTATTCATACAAATAAAACATTCATAATTTAAGATACATTGTTTAAGATACTTAAAAGGCGTCTTCCCAGCGTGTGTTATAGCACTTTAGTAATGCTATGACGCTGGTCTTCCGAAGATGCCCAGACTAAAACTAAGAATAGAAATAAAAATAAAAACAAAACACTGCTACTTAGACTGCCTAAATGATAGTTCATCATTAACGAACTTTCGCATTTCATGAACCTTATTATAAGGTTTAATCAAAATGTTATGTCGGTATGTTACGATACAGTTTAACGACCGACAGTAATATATCTGTCGACTAGTGTTATTGGCAATAAACTGTTGTATAACTGGAGATAAGTAAGCCAATAAACGAACAATAGGTCCTATAACTTAGCTTTGATAGTTGGCGTACACTACCCTCTCAAATATGAAAGGCACCTATAAAAACTAGAAGTTCCCACTTGTAATATAGGAAATCAATGTCTGGATAATTAAGTAGATGGAGAGGAGCTTGATGGCGTAGTGTAAATGCGTTCGGTCAACCATTGCTGATGTTAAGCAACTTTCGCTGAGGCCGTTCATCGGGATGATCAAGAATTTATCATCTCGTGCTCTTCGTGCTTGGGAGGAATGTAAAGCTGTCGGTCCCGGCTGCATTAGCAATCGTTAACAACCATCAATCCGCACTGAGAAGCTCGATGGCGTGGTTAACGCGCCCGGTCTGCGATTGCTAAGGTTAAGCAACTTTCGCAAGGGCAAGTCATCGGATGGGTGACCAAAACAAATTATCATCTCGAGCTAGTAAGACAGTTTATGTATTATATTAGTAATTACCTGACCCGGGCTTAGAAACGTCGTTGTTTTTAGCACAAACCCTTTTTATTATTTGAGGTGATAAGGCCAAGCCAAGAGGTCAATTAAAATATACGCAAAAACTTCACTAACGTGCTTTACAAGTAATAATTAACTTCGCATATTGTCGCCGGAGGTACCATATAAAACACATGTGGTAATAAAAGTTTACATTTTATTACGTGGCCATATTTTTTTGTGTTCTAAGCATATCTTTAATTAATATTGTAGGTACCTAGTCAGGACTTAACGCTCACTTATAGGTCGTTTTCCACCAAAGTTGTGTAGTATGCGAGGTAATGGAGCGTAGAGCGAGGAAAACTTACACCGTATTTTAAGGAGGTGAAATGATCAAATGTAAGTAAGTAAGTAAGTATTTATTTATTTACCAAAAAGGTCTATGGCTCAGTGTTTGCAGGAGACCCACAAACCCTGTTATTCTGCCATAGCCATGTAAGACTCTTAACGTGATCAAATAGTTAATATAACTCGCAGTAGGCGCCTTTATAGTAATAAATCACTCTAATAAATCTTTTGACGACCCGTGATATCTAAAACATCCGCGATAATGAAATAAAATGTGTCATGTTATTGTATTTTTATTTACATAAAACTGGTTACGCTGACTATTATGAATACAGTGTATAATAAAATCTTGGAATGTCATTAAGTTTTACATGGGTGACTTTTTTATAGTACGAGTAGGTACAACGGGGTCATTGGCCTTCACTCACCTTGTGATAAGTAACTATACGGTGTAAACGCATATTTATTTATTTATTTATTTATAAGGTTTGCCAACATTTTTACACCAATTACTTATTCTCTAATAGTAGATTGTACAACAAGAGTATAAAACGAGCCATTTTACCCGAGACGTGCATATAGCCACCCGAGCCGGTACGGAGGGGTGGAGGGGGGGGTGGATAGTCACGTCGAGGGTAAAATGAGTTTGATACTCGAGTTATACACTCTGATTTTCACTTCGATTGCAAGGAAATAAAACAGGGGTTAAAGCATAGAAAATTTAATAATTTTTTATAATGTAATTATATGACGAATAATTAGCTTCCCGCCACACAATTTTTCTTATTTTTTTTTAATTTTCAACTACGTGACGTTCGACTATGGTCTGAGCCGCAATGCCAAGTTATTATAAATATTTGCGTTATATTATTTTTACGTACATGCAAGCCCGTATTAATCGTAAATTTGTATTTAGATAGTAATAAATATGTCGTAATTAAATTAAGATATAACCGAAATCTCATAAAAATATATCAATTAAATGAAGGTGTATCGTGTATGTGGCTGTAAAGCCTAAATGCCTTAGTCTTAGAAAAAGGAATTACTTTATGCACAAGAGCATAAAAACTCATTTTATGCAACCGTCTCTCGACATAGAGAACAACTTTACGAGTATGAGAAGTGAAAAATATATTTTTTCTTAAACTACAGTGCAATAACAATAACAGGCAAACACAGCATTAGTAATATATAAACTGTGTACAAACATATAAATTAAGAGTGAAGATTTCAAGAAATTAGTTTATTTTATTATTTTAACGATATTCCTTATTTCTATTTTCGAAACAAAACAAAACTACGAACATTGTTGTTTTGGCAACAGGGCTGTAAAGAATGGTGGCTGACAAAGCTGACTTAAAAAAACGTATAAGAGCCCTCGCCCATATCCGATAACCGGTGACCGATTTTTTAGTCGGCGAAAATGAAACGTATAGAATTCTATGTTTCAAAGCACACGCCCTACAAAACGTCGGTACTAAAACGTCGGCGAAAAATCGGTCGATTATCGGCCCTACAAAAAAGTTGGTCGTGGGCGGGAGCCGTTACCAAAGTAAGGATTTAGACAGTGTTGTTTCTAAAGGTATCGTTTAGGTTTAAAATGTTATATAATTTAATTTGAGGAGCTCGATAGCGCAGTGGTTAACGCGCCCGGTCTGCGGGTGCTGAGGTAAAGCAACTTTCGCAAAGGTCGGTCATCGGATGGGTGACCAAAAATGTATCATCTCGAGCTCCTCCGTGCTTCGGAAGGCACGTAAAGCCGTTAGTCCCGGCTGCATTAGCAGTCGTTAAGAACCACCATTCCGTTCCGGGCCGGCATGGTGGTTAATGGCCCGTTCTCCCTGTCCATCCATAGGGAAGGCTCGTACCCCAGCAATGGGAACATAAAATGAGCTGATGATGATAATAATTTAATTTAAGGCAAATTAAGTATGTAAATTAACCAAAATAAAAACAATGGAGAAACACTCAAAGGTTAAAAAAGAAAGAAAAAAAAACAGAAAAAAAAGAAAACAAAAAAATAAACAAAAAGAAAAGAAGACAAAAGTAAAGAAAAAAGAAAAAAAAAAGAAAGAAAAAAAGAAAAAAAAATAAAAATAAAAGAAAAAAGAAGAAAAAAAATAGAAAGAAAAAAGTAAAGCTAAAGAAGTACAGAACAGGGTGCTTCAATGACGTGATAAGGTTTGTCCAGGGTAGTATAGGTATACATACAAAATAAAAAACGATTTTTATAAAATGTAGGTACATTTTATAAAAATCGTTTTTTATTTTGTTTAACTAAGATGTCTTGTACAAACGCCTGCACCTTAACCAATTCAAAACTTTCAAATGTCTTCTATAAATGTTCAACCATATGCCATAAACTTAAAGTTCAAAATCTATTGAGGTTATTTGACAGTATGATGTAGTCTGATGTGCGGCGTGTGTACCATAAATTTAATGACAGCTGTGTCTAGCCATTGTTAAAATAAATTTGGACGAACTCCTTGGTCGAGTGGTTTGTACACCGGTTTTTATGGTGTCGCCATCTCTAAGGTCCCGGGTTCAATTTAGAAATTATTGTTTTTCTAAATTGTCTCGGGTCTGGGTGTTTACTATGTATAATAAGTATGTATTTAGGTATTTTAAGTATGTTTATCCGATGTTTAGTAACCATTTAACGAGTTTCTTAACGGAGCTTCTCTTGGGCTAGATACTGGTGTGAGTGTAGGAAAAAATATATTAAAAAAAAATTAGACAACATCACATACATTGTTCCGATTCCAAGCTAAGTAGTTAAGTCACTCGTTTTGTGGAAATCAGAAAAAACGACGGTACCACAACCACCCAGACCCGACACAATATTGAAAAGTTCGTTTTCGACATTTACCCCTACCGGGAATCGAACCCGGGACCTCAAAGTTAGCGCCGCCCAAAGTCCGGCGTGCCAGCTACGAAGGTCTACGGAGTCTCAGATACGGAGGTCGTCAAAATTTGAATATTGTCTTTTGTATTTTGAATATTGCATTCACAGTCCTATATATAGTAACCAGATAGTAACAATGGGGAGCGCCCCAGTACCAACTCCTCCCATTTGACCGCATTCAACGCAGAGCTTCTCGAGTTGTCGGTGACGACGTGGTAAACTCTAGTCGACTCGATCCACTGGCCCTTTGGAGAGACGTTCCATCTCTCTCTGTATTTTATCGCCTTTATCATGGGTTCGGTTTGATCCCTGCCGCTGATTTCCTTCACCGCACTACACGCAATCGACTGTCTTTCCATCCACACCATCTTGATGGATGGCGGTATCGCACAGTAGTGTGCGATTCTCACGTAATTTTTACCACGAACTACAGTGCTGTGGAACCAGCTCTTAGCGGCGGTATTTCCGGACCATAACGACTTAGGGATCTTCAAGAAACGAGCTTCCTTAAAGGCCGGCAACGCAACTGCGGTTGCTCTGGTTTTGCGGGTGTCCATGGGCGGCGGTGATTGCTTTCCATCAGGTGACCCGCCTGCTCGTTTGCCTCCTTCTAATATAAAAAACAAGATAAAATTTTAATAGAAAAATCAGGAAGTTCAAGTGGGAATCAAACCCACCACGACCTTTGGATAACCGCTCCAATGCTCCGACGGCTGAGCGGGGCTTCCTGAGGCTGATTGATTTTTTCCAGTCAAATTTAACTCAAATTAAAGTGTTTTGGCTTGACACGATCAGTGAATCTACCTAAACACCAATTATCCATGATTTAATTAACACCAATGATAATTTACAAATCTCATTCCGCATATCAATTGGATTGAAGACACCGTGGTAAGCCCTCACTAATCTGAGGCCACCTCATTTGCATTGAACAGTCCCTAAATACTAACCTAATGCGGGTCACGTATTCGAGGAACCGCGCGAACAGGACCAAGAACGGGGGTCGTGGTTTTAGCGTTAGTGTTGAGCGAGTTAAAAATGAAAACAAAATTGCCTCGACAAAACTTTTTAACTCTTCTCGTATGTCGCCGGGATGCGCTGCAATGCTATACTAGTACATAATACTAATTTGCGTTTTCGTAAACGTAATCAAGAGAATACGGATAATTAACAAAACTCACATTATGCATATTGTATGTGCATGGCCCACGTAGAAACTATAATTTAATCTGGGCTGATATCCAGTCAGCTAACCAGCCAGCTAACTTTCAATTCAATGTCCATGCCTCCAGAAAACACAATACAAATATCCTTACTTTTTACACCCTAATATTTAGAGCATAATTAGAGCAATTTCAATTTAAAGGGAAAAAATTGAGCCACAATACTTTTCGATATGCAGGCGTTAATTCGTGTGCTTTCAGGGGGCATATGCCCCCAGCATACACAGGCGGTTCTTCGTAACGAAGAACGCCATGGTAGTGATTAAGGTCTCTAAACGTTGGTCTTAGCCTATATCTATAGCCTTCTACGTTCTCTAAAATTTGGTTGAACGAAGCGATGGCTGATTCGTATGTTATTACTCGTGAACGGGTGCCGCCTGTGGAGGCGGGTTTACTCTTGCATACTTGTCTTATTTTTATTATTAACTATAAATTTTAACTTTGTTTTTCTTAAACAATTTTTGACTTTTACCAGTACTGTATGACTACTGTATTATTTCTTTAATTTCTTTTTACATGCTGTGGTTGTCTTTTTTATTTTGTGTGTTAATTTGTAATAGAAAGTGTCTATCTACAATAGGACATTTTCCAATATTATGACGCTGTAAGGGAGATGTTGTTCTTGCCGGTTCTTCTCAGAAAAATGTCTCCCGCCCTTTGTAGACTTACGAACCGATGCTGACGGCATAGTGACATTCATAAGAGCTACTTGTAGCCTAAATTGAATAAATGGTTTTGAATTTAGAATTTCGATTTTTTTAATTTAGAGCCAAATAGAGCCAAATGTGATAGATTATGTTCTTATAGGTAGTTGTGGGACCTGCTGAGCGACAACAAAATGGATCTACAACATTATTGTGCCGTGCAGTACTACAGTTTGAAACACTATAACGTTACGTAACGTTAACGCTTTGGTACGATACGATTGGAAGGCAAATTAATGTTTTGCATGCATGTCGTGGCATCGGCTAATTAGAGTATTGCCAATGTAAAAGATAGAAGCTTTGTGGTATATGAGTATACACGGAAAACGAATAGATGAATTAATGAACTTGGTAGTTGAATTTACATTTTGAAAGGAAACACTTCATGTAGGCACGTATCTACCTAATAACGTAATCGTGGTGCTAGGTGATAATAATATACATAATAATCAAAACGAATTCGGTTAAAATAATATATTTTATAACATTTAAACGGATTTAATAGAGTTAATTTTAAATGACGTTTGCGTGAAAAGTAAAATGTACAAACACGATTAAAGTTTAAACTTAAAAAAAGTTTTTTAAATTTAGTTTTTTTTAAAGTTTAAACTTAAAATTTTTTTTGTAAAGTTTAAAAAGTTTCAGGAAGTAGATTCTAATAAGAAATTTCTAAAGACATTACAAAGTTTGTCGGTAAACCCTATTGGCTATTATAGTTCACTAAGCCTTTTTTGCAATGACTTTATGCAGTATTGATTGCAGTATTGAATAAGACTTGCGACCAATCTCCATCAGACCGATGATGGAAAGCGAAAGAGTAATATTCAATTCAATCAGATAATTTCACTGCTTCGGATGACCTTTGCAACGTAATCGGATTTACAGAGAACTTAAATTGAGTCCTAAGCCTATATCAGTAGCGGAAATACTATGAAGGTTTTTAAAGGCACCGCCTTTTTAGGGTTTTGTAGTCAACAAGAAACCATTATAGTTTCGCCATGTCCGGCTGTCTGTCAGTCCGATCCCAGCCTAGCTCATAGACTCTTAGTACTAGTGTGGTAGTAGTGGTAACGGGCGTCGAATAATAAGTCCGTATAACGTCACATATAAAGTTTATTCACACACATTTAGAAGGAGTACAATAAGAAGAAGGCTACGCACAGAGGTTTAAAGCGATAGAAAGCTGAAGGACAGATAGGCACAATAACTAATAACACATATATATATATAGCTAACAGGTAATAAGCGCGTAAGTAGCGGTGCAAACGCAAAGTCTCACCATATACCAGTTCTGCAGTCGTGGCTTGCAGGTCCTCTTTATAAGCACTTCTGATACCTAACAAAACTGGTGGAAGTGATTCGACCCAATTTCCAGAGTTGTGGCAGGTAATAGCGGCTTTCAACTGACGATGAAATCTTTCCACTAGACCGTTGCGAGCCGGATGGTAAGCTGTCGTGCGCCTATGCTGAAAACCTATCATTTTACCGAGACACTTGAATAAACTGGATTCAAATTGCATCCCTCTATCTGTGACGATATCTAACGGGCACCCAAAACGAGATATCCATCCCTGTAATAATGCCTTCGCTACTGTCTCCGCCGTGATATCTACTAATGGTATCGCCTCAGGCCATCTTGTGAAGCGGTCGACAGCTGTGAGACAATAGCGAAAACCTTGAGAAGGTGGTAGCGGGCCAATAAGATCAATGTGCACAAAAGTGAACCTTGCGTGGGGTACCTTAAACGATCCTAATGGAGAAGATACATGTCGAGTAACGAACGTTTGGCAATCGAGACATGATCTAGCCCACTCTTTGCAGTCCTTCTTAATACCCGGCCACACGTAGCGTTCTGCCACGAGCTTCGCTGTAGCATTCGTACCTGGGTGACTCAAGGAGTGCAGACTCTCAAAACCTGACGTCTCATGCCTTTAGTGACATAAGGCCTAGGGGTATTGCTTCTCTCGTCGCAGTACAGTTCGGCTTCGGTACCTGGCAGTTTAACCTTGGCGAGTCGTAATGACGTCGTACCACTGTGCAGAAGTACTTGCAGCTCAGGATCGGATGTCTGAGACCGTGCTAAACTAGTTAGATTTACCGGCTGGACAATTTCCTCAACGCGTGATAAGGTGTCTGCCACTACATTGTCCTTTCCTGAAATGTGGCGAATATCTGTGGTAAACTGCGCAATAAAATCTAAATGCCGAAACTGTCTCGGTGAGCAATTTTCTTTACGAGTGTTATAGGCGAAACAAATCGGTTTGTGATCCGTGTACACTGTAAATTCCCTCGCTTCGAGCATGTGTCGGAAATACTTTATGGCTTCATATATTGCCAGGAGTTCCCTATCGTACGGTGAGTATTTCTGTTGCGATGGACTTAGTTTCCTAGAAAAAAAACCCAGTGGTTGCCATAAGTTATCCGACAACTGTTGCAGTACTGCACCTATACCCTTGTCCGAGGCGTCGGTAACCAAAGCCAGCTTCGCGTTAAAATTAGGATGTGCTACCAGGGTTGATTGGCATAGACTTCTTTTGCAGCTGGCAAAGGCCTCGTGTTCTAAAGCTGTGAAATTGACAGGATGGCTTCCTTTCACGGAACCAGTCAGTAACGCGTTCAATGGTTCCTGATATTGGGCAGCGTTCGGAATAAATCTCCTATAAAAATTAAGCATGCCTAGGAACCGGCGTAGCTCTTTGACAGTTTTGGGTGTTGGGAAGTCGTTAATAGCCTCAACCTTTGCGGGCAGAGGTTTGGCGCCTTCGGATGAGATGCGGTAACCCAAGAATGTTACCTCGGATGCGCCAAATACACACTTAGAAGTGTTGATCACCATCCCGTATTGGCTGAGTCTGGCGAATAATTGGCGAAGATGCTCCTTATGACTTACCTCATCTCTAGAGAATATCAAAAAATCATCCAAGAAGGAGTAGCAAAAATCGAGGTCCCTTACCATTATATCGACGAATCTTTGAAATGTTTGGCCTGCGTTACGAAGTCCGAACGTCATGAACGGAAATTCGTACAGGCCAAAGGGTGTGGTGATCGCCGTCTTGGGAATATCCTCGGGATGGACTGGAATTTGGTTGTACGCCTTCAAAAGGTCAATTGTTGAGAAGACCTTGCAGCCAGAAATGTTATGTGCAAAGTCGTGCACGTGGCGAATCGGATACCTACCCGGAATCGTACGGGAGTTGAGAAGTCTGTAATCTCCACACGGGCGCCAACCATTGTCCTTTTTAGATGCGAGGTGTAGTGATGACCATGGAGACTCTGAAGGCCTTGCAGTACCTACTTTCAGCATTGATGCAAACTCCTCCTTAGCCGCTTTTAATTTGTCGGGTGCTAAGCGTCGAGGTGTACAATGAACCGGAGGTCCAGGGGTGGTGCGTATGTGATGTGTAGTGTTATGTGTAGGTGTGCGGTGAACGCCAGAAGGGCGAGTAATGTCGGGATATTCCCTTAGTATATCATGATAAACTGACTCACCAAAAATCACCTTCACTGAAGAAACAATATCACATGACCTGGCAGGTGAAGCCGGGGCGATAAGCGTAGTGATATTATCAATAATACGCTGATTTCTGCAATCAACAATTAAATTAAAATGGCTTAAAAAATCCACGCCTATTATCGCCTTAGTAACGTCGGCTACAATAAACCGCCAAGCAAAGTCGCGGCGCAACCCCAAGTTTAAAGTTAAATGAGCATAACCGTATGTATGAATCGGGGTACCATTAGCCGCGCACAATTGAAAGTTCGTTTTTTCTCGGCGAGATTGCGTTGCGGATCGGGGAACGACACATAGATCACTACCCGTATCGACCAAAAATTGTACCTTTGATCTTCGATCCGTGACGAATAGGCGACCGATAGTTGAGCAATCGCTGGCCGCCATCACCGACTGCCCTGCGAGTTTCCCGCTGTTTGGTAATCACAGGGCTTTACGCACTTTTGCGCTTTGCTTCCAAACTTTGCATGATACCAGCATTGGGGGTGGCGACGGTAGTTGGACTGCGACCTTGCAGAGCTGGAACGGTTGCGATGATGACTAGACGGTCTTTCTCGGGATCTTGATAGCCTATTCACCGTTGCCGTTAATGCTTCCACTTGTTTTGTCAGTGCGGCGATCTGGCAAGATACGGGATCACTAGCACTGCCTTGCGCTGGTTGGGGGAATGCTGATGTTGATGCCACCTGAAGACTGACGACGTCATGAATGCGATCCGCCAGCTCCGCTAACTCTTCTAGGCTTGCCTTCGGCTGAGACGCGATGATACTCTGCGTGCTGTTTGGTAGCCGACTGGTCCATATGGTACGCAGAAAGTCATCTGGGACGCCTGGACCGGCCAAATTCAGGAGGTGCCGGAAGAACTGGGACGGTTTTCTGTCCCCCAGCTCCTCGTGTATTAACAACTGCTTGACTTTCTTCTCCCGCGAAGCCGACAACCGTTTGGTGAGCTCAGCTTTCAGCTTGCCGTATTTATCAGTAGGAGGCAGTTTGCATATTATGTCTTCTACTTCACTCGCGTACTGTGGTCTAGAACCATTACGCGATAGGCAACCTAGGTTGCCTATCGCGTAATAAAACTTGGTAGCGTCTGTAGATATATTTGATAAGGCAAATTGGGCTTCCAGTTGAGAGAACCACAGCGATGGTTTTTCTGCGTAGAACGGGGGTACTCTGATACCAACTCGGCATGATTGAGCGGTTTCGCTGCCGTCCTTTCTGGAACTTTCCTTATCCATCTTCAATTCTCGTGTTCGTCGGGGTCACCAGTATGGTAGTAGTGGTAACGGGCGTCGAATAATAAGTCCGTATTACGTCACATATAAAGTTTATTCACACACATTTAGAAGGAGTACAATAAGAAGAAGGCTACGCACAGAGGTTTAAAGCGATAGAAAGCTGAAGGACAGATAGGCACAATAACTAATAACACATATATATATATAGCTAACAGGTAATAAGCGCGTAAGTAGCGGTGAGCGTTAGAGCGGCGCGGGCGTGCGTCAAGCGAGTTAATCGTGACTGGTCCGCGATCGCCTGCCAAAATGCGCTCTCCAGCCGCGCGGGGGAAGGGGCGCGGAAGCGGCGGCGGAGCCGGCCGCCGAACGGGTTTTTCCCGTGCGCATTCCACAGCAACTTACGTATATACAATATTTTGTGCAGTCTGTTTGTCTGTCCGTGACATTAATACAATATTTTATTTATTTATATTTAACAATACAAAATTTTGATACTATATTATTTGTGCGTATATTATATATTATAGTATTATGTAATTATATATGTATATTATATAAAGCTTACATAACTATTTATATTTATTTATATATGACAAAGAACAAAAATTAAACTAAACATTACAACATAAAATTGTACTGCCACACTAGAAAGCTGTAATTTGGCATGGATATAGGTACATAACCTGAGGATCGATCGTTGTGGCGATCCTTGGGGGAGGCCTATGCCCAGCAGTGGGCGTCATATGGCTGATGATGATGATGATGATGATAGGTACATATTAATCACGCCGACAAAATTGGGAATTAAAGTTTTGATAAAGATTTTTTTTAAGTGAAGTAGGATGTAATTTTTTTTTCTTGTCTAACCCATAGTGTGGGGTGTCGTTGGATTGTCAGCAATTTCAAAAAAAATTGCGGTTTGTGGAAGCAGTTTTTTGATTGAGGCATCCGTGTGTGAAGTATTAAGCTTGAAAGTGCAAAATTTTGTTGAGACTCAAGTGTCCCCCCCCCTCTGTCAGCCAAATGGTTGTTTTTGGATACGTGAAAAAATTAACGGTAGTTGTATATTACGACGAAGTTAAAAGGAAACCTATCACAGCTAAGTAGGCTTTACAAGTTTACAAGTAACAGTCGACCAACTTATAAAATGTACTTGGCGCAGTACAAATTCCTAATTGAGAACTACTTAAATAACGTTGTCAGGTGTGTGTGTGTGTGAAACCGGTAGTATCCGCATTATTGCGAGGGGCTACGGAACCCTACACTGCGCGTGGCCCGACACGCATTTGGCCGGTTTTTTATAAAGGTATCTTACGGGTTAGCACTGGGTCTTCATCTGACCCGATGTTAAGTGATGATAAGGTCAATGGTGGAAGCGCACTTTACCCGGGATCCTCAACTGAGGCACTGGCTATCTTATCTCTAGCTGCCGGAACACAACAATGCTACAAACATTGATGTTATGGCGATATATTTATATAAGTTGGTGGTAGCTAGCCAGGCACCAAACCGAGTATACAAACTGTACCCCCTGCCGGGAATCAAACCCGGGACCTCTGGGTCTAAACTGATTTGCGATTCAGAATTTAAACAAAATAAGACTTATCTCTCTCACTAAAAAAATTAAATACTTTTCTTATTTATACAAATCGACTGAATATCATGAGGAGATAAACATACACGACTGTCAACGTACACTATTTTTATTTGCTGTTCTAACCTGTATTGTTATTCCTATGTTAAGAATTCTCTAAGGATATGTTTCCTCTCAACGTTCAATTGAATACTATATTTTCCTTTATAGGAGTGTAACGAGACCCGATGAATATCATGTCGCAGGTGTGTCGCAGCAATTTGTTGGTGAATTGACATGCAGGAAATTTGTATTCAATACTAGCTAGCTAACTAGAAATGCGCACGTGTATGCATGGTTTACATAAAGTATACAATATATAAAGCCAAGAAAAACATAGTTAGGTTATAATAAACCATATTTGCGATAACGTTATTGTTTCCAAAATGCAAAACTATGAAATTTCTTCGACAGAAAAAAGTACCCAAAGTCACCTCTAAACAGTTATTTACGCATGTTTTTGTTTTTCATTAACTAAAGTATACGATATTTTCGATACATAGCCCAGGTTTGTAATTACCTTGCATTTGGCAATTGGTGATTAAGCCATTACCCATCAATTATAGAGATATAGGGATTCAACGCTGAAAGTCAGATACGTGAAATGGCAGATAAGCAGAATGCCGGAAAAAGCAAAATGTCAGATATGCGAAAAGTCTGATGCAAAATGTCAGATAACCAAAATGTCAGATATGCAAAATGTCTGATAAGCAAAATGTCAGATATACGAAATGTCAGATAAGCAAAATGTCAGATATGCGAAATGTCTGATAAGCAAAATGTCAGATATGCGAAATGTCGGATAAGCAAAATGTCAGATTTCTAGTTATCCGAAGACACTGTCATAGATCAAAATATATTGTACTAGAGCACCGAGGCCATTGCCCTGCCTGTGGTACTATATAGTATGTAAGCTATAGTGTATAGTGTATATTCCCAACCGATCCGAACCCTTCGGAGACTCTGGTAGGGCACGGGGACGCGCACTTTTAAGTGTGCGATGCCGTTCTCTCTAGAAATCCTCCGAAGGTGATTCGTTCCAACACGGCTTGAGGCACTCTTTACGTACCTCGCCGCCCCCAAAAACCCCGGTGACGCTGAAAATGCCGTTAGAGGCAATCAGCAATCTCTCTCAAAAAAAAGTATAGTATATTTGCTATTAACTTTACTTTAATGTGTGTGAAGATTGATGTGTGTGTGCAAAATACGTGTGTGTTTTTCTGTGTTCCCTTGCACTTCGAATTGCACCACCCTATCTCTTCCCGTGGGTGTCGTAAAAGCCAACTAAGGGACCATTCCAGAGGATGGGCAGCAGCATCTCTCTGAAGTTAACCTCAACCTACTGCGATCGCCAACCCGCCTGCGTGGCGATTACGGCAAATACCCCTCATACCCTTGGGAGAAGCCTTTGTCCAAGAGTAGATGTCTTTTGGCTGAGATGATGATGATGATGATGACAGTGAACAAAACAAAGCGCTACCAAAGCGAAGAGTACCACACGAACATTAACGCACTCTGCCCCCCGACATCGAAGCGGCTAAGAAAGTTAAACTTAAAGTTCCCCAATCAAAAATACTTTATTGTCTTATATTGCCTGGAATGTATTAATTTTGTGACTCAATTCATAGAGCGTTGCTTCAAACACAAGTATTGGCTTTACGCCGCCAGAGTTGCGAGCTGTCAGGGAGAGTCCCACATATTCATCTAAGTACCTTATCCTGTAAAAAAAATATGAGTTACTTTTTAAGAGGCTTATTACATCTCAACTGTGATTTTTGCGTAAAATGCCCATTTTCCCAATTTGTAGTAATTTTCCAGTTGTAATTATCGTTTTTATCGAAATAGATAAAAACGAAATAAAACGAAATAAATTCATGCTTAGTATTTCAAATTTCCACTCTGCGAGAAAAAGCTGAGTTCGGACGGCCGCCGGCGCATCGCATTTTGTAGTAATTTTGCAGTTGTGTTTATCGTTTTTATCGAAATAGGATAATAAATTAATTATAAAATATTTATTCCTCATGAAGTAACAATTATTCTGGTATAAATTTTGCTCAATAATGTTATCGTAGATAGGAGAAATTCACAGCGATCTTAAAGCGATTTTCGAAGTTTTTTGGTTTAGAATAAGATTTTTTTTCTATGTAAAATCAATGATATCTAAAAATTCCGAGGCCGCTACAAACTATTCGACTATATAAGAGATAACATTAAATTTTTTTTTATTTCATTTGTTTAGAACAGTAGTTCAATCTAGGAGCTCAAAAAAATGCCTTCGCGCACTTTATGAAAATCTTTCTCTGCGATTTTGGGTTTCATTAAAAAGTTAAGCAAAATTTACAAAAAGCGAGGCCGCTACGAACTATGCCAATAGCTATTCTACACTATTCAATAAGTCAAAATTGTTAATGTATTTTCGTTTCTGAGATCGAGAACGCCAAAAATGGCCATTTTACGCAAAAATCATAGTCAAAATGTAATAGGGCCCTTAAATAAAAACAAACAAAATCACAATTTCTAAAGCTTAAAACTAGCTGTGCCCCGCGGTTTCATCCGCGTTCTATTAGTCATAGCGTGATATAATATAGCTTAAAGTCTTCCTCAATAAATGGACTATTCAACACAAAAATATTTTCTCAATTCGAACCAGTAATTCCTGAGATTAGCGCGTTCAACCAAACAAACAAACTGTTCAGCTATATAATATGATATATAATAATATATAGCTAGACCGCTTAACTGAGTCCTCGCCTGCGGTAGGTACGCGGGGCGGGAGGTATGTAGAGCTCTGCCACGAGTACGAGTGTTTTGCGACGAGGCGAACGGATTTCTAGTTCATTGCGCGTTATACTACGGCAGACATAGTCAGCAGTGATGGAAAAAACGCAATGAACTAGAAATCCGTTTGCCGCTTCGCAATACGTCAGTAGTCGTGGTCGAGCGGTAAGGTGGTACACACGTGATAATTTTAACAAGATTCATCTAAAGATAAGCAATTATAAATAGAGATGCCTGCCTACCTCGTTAGTCAACTGTTTTGAGAAAAGTAAAAAAAAATATCTGTGTTTTACTTTGCAGCCGTTATTTATTATAGAAGATTTGATAAATACAATGGTAATGAACTTATATACCATTTATTAAGCAATATCAAAACAATAAATCAATCACTTGTATCCATATCAATATCACTGGAACTTGATTCTTTACTTTCGAAGCAGCCATCATCAGAATCTGAATCGTCCTGCACGTTAATAATAAAATCAACAATCATCATCATCATCATCTCAGCCAAAAGACGTCCACTGCTGGACAAAGGTCTCCCCCAAGGATATGAGGGGTATTTGCAAAAAATCAACAATATTCTGTATTCATTATCAATTATGTAAAACTGAGTGACTTATCTTCTCACCACGCCTTTTGTGAAATCGTCTATTCCCATTCTTGTTTTGCGAATCTGTTTTGGTCTCGGTGATTGAAATTTTTCGTTGTCTTTAAATAATTTTCCTAGTTGTACAATTATTAAATTATTAGATACAGACTTTTCCGATAGTCCTGTAACTTTTGCTACGGTTTTGTTTAAAGGAATATCTTGTTGATATTCAGCAGAATTTGGAACCAATTTCTTTTTTCTAAAATATTCATATACGTTAAAAGCCATTTGCTTGCACTGACTATTAATTTTATGTCCGAAGATATTTCGACTCATCTTGGGAATATAATACCTACTTCCGCGCCCTTGTACCCCGCAGGTGAGGACTCAGTGACTTTGATAATGGAATCGATCGAATCGAAGGGCGAGAGTGAGGAAATGAAATGTATGTAATCAAATGTATTATAATATTGCATAATTTGGTAACGACATAGGTAAATTTTTTTGGAAATGTCGTTTCTTATATAAAAGCTGTGCAGTTTCTTGCGCCCATTTTTCTCCTCAGCTAAAATATAGACGCTCTGAATGGGTAGTAGCTAGTAGGTTAAAAATGTTCGGACGGTTTAAAAGTACCTACACCTATATTTATAATTGGTTATCTTCAGATGAATCTTGGTAAAATTATCACGTGTGTACCACTTTACCGCCCGGCCAAAACCACTGACGTCTTGCGATGAGGCGAGCGATGTGTAGTTCATTGCGTTATTTCTATAACCGTTGACTATGACTGCCGTTTGTATAGCGCGCAATGAACTAGAAATCCGTTCGCCGCGTCGCAAGTCGCTCGTGTTCGTGGCTCTACCTTCCCGCCCCGCGTACCTACCGTAGGCGAGGACTCAGTTAACCGGTCTTGCTTATAGTATATATTAGTGTATAGTGCAATATGGTAGAATATTTGGGCAACACGAACGGCACTTAAAGGGCTGCCCTTCGCAACTGGTAACTTCTATCTAACCGTAATCTATGAAAAGTTTACTATCTTTCTTGCGGTTTCTTCTCGGTAAATATTTTCAGCGTTGAGTTTTCAAGAGCTTAGATTGAGGTTGACTGTTTAAGCTTTAAGAAAATTGAAAAAAAATAAAAGATTAGTAAATAAAAGAACTTACGAGAATATGTGGTTCTTGAATGATTTCATTTTATAAAATAAATAAATTAATTTGAAATGAAATTAATCTTTAATCAGGTA
Organism: Eudonia lacustrata; assembly: GCA_947562085.1. Lineage (NCBI taxonomy): Eukaryota > Metazoa > Arthropoda > Insecta > Lepidoptera > Crambidae > Eudonia > Eudonia lacustrata. The sequence continues at coordinate 17,634,125 of OX387325.1, forward strand.
AAATAAATGAGCACTGTTGAATCGTCATTCAACATTTTTCCGACCACCCATTTAGGACATCTTTAGCTACGGAGAAGATTAACTAAGGCCCAAGTTCACCAACTGTCATTTAACCAACGATCAAGTAATCAGCTGCTTAAATCCTAAACGTCGTTTAAACAGCCGTTCAAATATTTACTGTTCACCAGCTAAATTTTATCCATGGTTACAAAATCGGCCGATTATCTATCATTCAGAGTGAATGAACGACTGGTATTAGGCCACTAATTTGCGTAGGTAGCACAGTCATGTTCAAATACACGATCTACGTTAACATTTCAAAGTAGTAGCATAATATAAAATGCTACAAACTTAAAAAGAGCAATGACTTGTCAAGATCGTCAAACTAGCGATGTATTCTAATTTTGGTCGGCTTATATCCGTCACCGTCATGGCGTCATGTCATGTCATGTCAAATGTCAATGCCAAAAACTCGTGTGGATTTGTTGTGTGTTTTGTTTATTGTCGTGTCTTGCAATTTGATGTGAAAGTGTTTATTTATTTATTTATTTATTTATTAAGGTACACCAACAGCATAACATGTACTTACTTTCTAATATTAAAATACTAACTAAATGCACAGTTCTTACATGAATGCCTATAATAGGTATACACAACATTTGTTATTACATATGGATGTTTATAAGAAAATATAAAAAAAAAATATGGAAACTATGTAAAAACACAAAAAAAAAAAAGAAATCAAATTATTTGAACATGCACATTTACATCTCTGCACATCCAATCAGTTTCAGCAGTTTTCTCCGAAAAGTTTTGTAGTCATCGTTAAATATGTCGATATCTGATGTATTCGCGTTAGTATTATTGTACCTGATGCATATTCTAGAGATCGGTTGGTGAAGTGTTATCTAAAAATCGAAAATAGAGCTTGAGAGTCAAAAATTTTAGTTTTTCCTCTATTAATTGAAGAATGTCCAATGCAGAAATTTTAGATAAACGGAATCTCATCATCATATTCCTCATAATAATTACGACGCGCTTGATAAACACGAGTTTTTCTTGCAATTGTTTCCAAATCGTCCTGAATTTCAAGAAGTCCGAGATAATGGTCGTGGTAGTTATCCACCATAACATTAAATACTGACTGCATTTTGACTTCCAATAAACAAAACACAACGAAAATTTGTTAATGTTGACGCAAAATTAGACAGCAAATTACAAAATGTCAAAAAGTTAGGTTAATCAACCGTTAAACGATGCTACAGGGCTCGGTTAAGTTGATCGGCTGATTAAGGACCGTAATCGTTGGTTAACGTGTGATGAACACAAAAATATCTTTAATCAGCTGTTTACTTGTTAAACAGTTGTTTAGTAAGTTGGTGAACTCGGCCCTAACTAACTAACTAGAATGGCGCAACGGCTCAAAGTGAGTCTTGGCCTCCGATAATAAGAGTCGCCATCTGGGTCTGTCCTGCGCCACCTGGTGCCAGTCATCTGCGTTGAGCTCGCGCAAGTCCTTACAGACCTCGTTACGGAGAAGATTAAGCGCAATAAACTGTACAGCTTTAAAGAAGTATTATTAAAACATTTACAACATTTAATAAATCATCGACGACCTCCGTAGCCGAGTGGCTTGCACGTCGGACTTCAAGCGGCGCTAACTCTGAGGTCCCAGGTTCGATTCCCGGTCGGGTCAATACCGAAAACATGTCGAAAACACGAACTTTTCGATATTGTGTCGGGTCTGGGTGGTTGTGGCAACGTCGTTCTTTTTGATTTCCATTAAACGAGTGCTTTAGCTACTTACCTTGGGATCAGAACAATGTATGTGATGTTGTCTAATATTTATTTATTAACATTACATTTAGTTTTATCTCTTGATAGCTCCGTGACCTGAATCCATACCTTACACATACCTTGCTTAATTAGTTTTCAAGCTGGTTAAACAGGAACGTAGTTATTGTGTTATCTTCTTAAAATATATATATATTAATACGTGAAGCAAAAACTTTGAACCCCTTTTTTACGAAAATTGCGCGGACAGAGGAGTATGATATTTCGCACACTTATAGTTTATTTATAGAAAGTTATCCGAATGTTAATATTTTTTTTTAAATTATGCATAAAATTACATTAAATCAATAAAAAAACATTACATACACTACCATGTATTTGACACCCACGCATATACCTACTCTTTTCAAAAATTTCAAAAATGGAAGAGGAGCGGCCGAAATCTGTCAATACCACATGGCCAAAGATGTAAGGACTATTAGTGACCTCCTTTGAAGCCGATCTGAAGGGGTTATCCCGCTGGGGTCACGGACATCTGTCCTTCACTGTGTTTTGTTGTTGTGAATACTACTGATTACGCATTTGGATTGATTTTTTATTCGTTTACGTGTGATTTACCGACTCCACTCGACTATAACAATGGAACCAAGCTTTGATAATGCAAACAGCTCAAATTTGCCCAGGATTGATATCTTGATGTTGGGCGATTTCCTCGCAACAAATAGAGATTTTGCTCGTCTAAGTTAAAACGTGAAAACTTCCTTGTAAGTATTGTATTTATCTATCTTTACCACTAGATATAACCAACTTAGATATAATCAGACTCGTTTTGAACTCGTGCGAGTTTATTTTATATTACTTTCATAGGTTATTTTTACAATAAACTTGTCATTGTTTATTTTTGAGGTTAGCTCCCTCACAGCTTGCAAGTGTGAGGGAGCTAACCTCAAAAATAAACAATGACAAGATGGAAATGGCACCGGCCAAGCTCAGCCCATTCATAGAATAAACTGTGTGCAAGTATTATTAATTTTTAATAAAATGATGATAGTAATATTGCTGAGTTGAAGGTCTTGGCACTATGTTCTAACTGTTAGATCGGTAGGTTTAAAGTTGGAATAAGAAGCTTTACAGCAAATGATTTAAAAAAAACTGTTCGTTCGGTTCTAAATTTGCGTTAAAATCCTCCTATGAATTAATTAAATTAAAAAATAAGTAATTCATAGGAGTACGTCAGCGTAGTTAAGGTAACGATCGTGAAAGCTGAACCAGGTACTTTCTTTTTTAACTATTTACAAAATATTATGAAACGAAAATAAAAAAATATAATTATTAATTTGCCTAAAGCAGTACATAAGACCTACAAGGGCTCCAGATCGAGCAGTGGTCTGAAAGGGTAGAAAGTAGGGAAGATTGGCGTCTCGTTGTGTCGGGAGGCCAAGATCCGCTACGGGTCACTGTAAGTAAGTTAGTAAAGCAGTACATAGTAAGATAGTGGCTTGGAGCCTTCTTTTCAAAATTCAAAATTCAAAATCATTTATTTAGTTTAGGCTACAAATAGCTCTTATGAACGTCAGAATGACGTTCATAAGGCTCCAAGCCACTATCTTACTATGTACTGCTTTACTAACTTACTTACAGTGACCCGTAGCGGATCTTGGCCTCCCGACACAACGAGACGCCAATCTTCCCTACTTTCTACCCTTTCAGACCACTGCTCGATCTGGAGCCCTTGTAGGTCTTATGTACTGCTTTAGGCAAATTAATAATTATATTTTTTTATTTTCGTTTCATAATATTTTGTAAATAGTTAAAAAAGAAAGTACCTGGTTCAGCTTTCACGATCGTTACCTTAACTACGCTGACGTACTCCTATGAATTACTTATTTTTTAATTTAATTAATTCATAGGAGGATTTTAACGCAAATTTAGAACCGAACGAACAGTTTTTTTTAAATCATTTGCTGTAAAGCTTCTTATTCCAACTTTAAACCTACCGATCTAACAGTTAGAACATAGTGCCAAGACCTTCAACTCAGCAATATTACTATCATCATTTTATTAAAAATTAATAATACTTGCACACAGTTTATTCTATGAATGGGCTGAGCTTGGCCGGTGCCATTTCCATATCTTTGGGATCTCTCATTTGCATGGCTCGTTTGGCAGAGGCCTCTGAATACGATTCACGTTTCGTGGGACAACCGCTCAATTAATTTCAAATTATTATCGGGCGCCTTCTATTACCTCCACTAAAACCAGCGCTAAGTCACTGCGCATTGATGGGTGTATGATATAGTATTACGTTCCGTTCCACGTATTTTTTTTTAACTAAAACTATTTACTTCGTCTTTGCCAAAAGCTCTTTATTTCTATGCTAGGAATTGTCAAAGTGATACAAAAAAACGAAACTAAAATTTTTTCGCGTTGTAAATGCGTAACATTTATTTACGCTAACTACTATTAGCGATCAACTACACTAGATAAAATATACTCGTAGTCACAAATTGTCAATAGAAAAAGAGTTGGTAACATATTAAAATTTCTTCATAAAAGAAGAACAAACATAAAAGAAGTACAAAGGAGTTTCCTTGCGTCGACAAGATACTATTTACTCAAATCAATAATGTGATGGCAACTTTTATTGTTTCCTTTTGTGACATTTCCCATTCATTTGTTTTGTCTCGTTTCTTTAACATCTCTAGACATTTGAGTTAAATTTTAAAATTAGAACAACAATGATGTTTTCAAAGAGTTTTTTCGAAGAATGTCAGCTTTGTTACCTTTCCATTCGTCGCTTGTTTACTTTTTTCCTTTAGTTGATGGCTTCGTGCAATTAGCACATTTAGCCATTGTCAAAGTAATTTTTCTTCCAAGTAATAAATAAATAAATAAACAATATTTTCTTCTTGTATGATGATGAATGATAATAGAAAAGTGTGAAACGGTATACCCTCCAACCCCTCGAGTATCTCAGTAAAGATGTGGGGCTTTACTAAGTCCTTGGGCGGAATTCTTGAGAGAATTTGAAAAGTGCCGTTGCACTGTTTTGTTTCATTTGCCAACACCCATGCGCATAAACTTACGAACACTGAACGGTTAATAATCCACCATTATTTCTCATTAATATTCGACATAACACAAACTTTTGAAAATAAAACAAAACCGCAGACATGGGCTGCACGGATTGTATCCTAAGCAATGAAAAATTAAAAAAAGATAGAATGTGAGTTTGGATTGGCATTGACAGATTTCGACCGCTCCTCTTACGTTTTTGAAATTTTTGAAAAGAGCGTAATAAGCGTGTGTTTCAAATACATGGTAGTGTGTGTAATGTTTGTTTTGTTGATTGAACGTATTTTTTATGCAAATTTAAAAAAAAATTAACATTCTGTATTCCTTTTCTATATAAACTATAAGTGTGTGAATAAAATATAACTATAAGTCTAATTTAACAAAGTTAGTTTAATTTAATAATGTAACTAATTTCTTGAAATCTTCTCTTATTTTATATGTTTGTACACAGTTTATATATTACTAATACTGTGTTTGCCTGTTATTGTTTTTGCACTGTAGTTTAAGAAAAAATGTATTTTAGAGAATAAGTAATTGGTGTAAAAATGTTGGCAAACCTTATAGATAAATAAATAAAGTGTGCGAAATTTCATACTCCTCCGTCCGCACAATTTTCGCAAAAAGGGGTACTTACAAAGTTTTGCTTCACGTATTAATATATAGATATAATATCGAAACAATAACAATATGAACTGGTCCTCAGAGCAAAACTTCTTGAACATATGAAAATTATGAAAATTTGGCTGACAGCTTAAAACACAAATAAAGATATCTGTACCTACTTGCAATAGTAATAGTTACGGCTAAATACATAGCGCCTTTCAAATAAACAAAGAATAGGCGTGACGAAAGACTTTGAAATCCTCTTCCGTAATGTAGGTACACATTTACTATTTACGAAAAAACCGTTATTTCGGTAATAAACTTTCGTTTAACGAAGTTTAAAGCCATTTTTCTAATATTTTTTCAACAGTGCGCGAAAACAGCTCGCAGGTGTCATGGCGTTAGCTCTGACGTCACGCTAACGTAAACATGTCATTGCAATGTCATTGTGTATATGCGTAGCGAAGAACGTAAACCAAACATTAAATTAATTCGTATGATAAAAATGAATTCCAAAGTTTATAAGTGGTGTACAGTACATCAGCGTAAAAACGCATCAATAAGAACATCCAACAAAGTGTTTGTACATGGTGTTAACTCAACAAAGTAACAACTTGCAAGCTGTGAGGGAGCTAACCTCAAAAATAAACAATGACAAGTTTATTGTAAAAATAACCTATGAAAGTAATATAAAATAAACTCGCACGAGTTCAAAACGAGTCTGATTATATCTAAGTTGGTTATATCTAGTGGTAAAGATAGATAAATACAATACTTACAAGGAAGTTTTCACAGTTTTCACAGTTTCAGCAGTACATAGTAAGATAGTGGCTTGGAGCCTTCTTTTCAAAATTCAAAATTCAAAATCATTTATTTAGTTTAGGCTACAAATAGCTCTTATGAACGTCAGAATGACGTTCATAAGGCTCCAAGCCACTATCTTACTATGTACTGCTTTACTAACTTACTTACAGTGACCCGTAGCGGATCTTGGCCTCCCGACACAACGAGACGCCAATCTTCCCTACTTTCTACCCTTTCAGACCACTGCTCGATCTGGAGCCCTTGTAGGTCTTATGTACTGCTTTAGGCAAATTAATAATTATATTTTTTTATTTTCGTTTCATAATATTTTGTAAATAGTTAAAAAAGAAAGTACCTGGTTCAGCTTTCACGATCGTTACCTTAACTACGCTGACGTACTCCTATGAATTACTTATTTTTTAATTTAATTAATTCATAGGAGGATTTTAACGCAAATTTAGAACCGAACGAACAGTTTTTTTTAAATCATTTGCTGTAAAGCTTCTTATTCCAACTTTAAACCTACCGATCTAACAGTTAGAACATAGTGCCAAGACCTTCAACTCAGCAATATTACTATCATCATTTTATTAAAAATTAATAATACTTGCACACAGTTTATTCTATGAATGGGCTGAGCTTGGCCGGTGCCATTTCCATATCTTTGGGATCTCTCATTTGCATGGCTCGTTTGGCAGAGGCCTCTGAATACGATTCACGTTTCGTGGGACAACCGCTCAATTAATTTCAAATTATTATCGGGCGCCTTCTATTACCTCCACTAAAACCAGCGCTAAGTCACTGCGCATTGATGGGTGTATGATATAGTATTACGTTCCGTTCCACGTATTTTTTTTTAACTAAAACTATTTACTTCGTCTTTGCCAAAAGCTCTTTATTTCTATGCTAGGAATTGTCAAAGTGATACAAAAAAACGAAACTAAAATTTTTTCGCGTTGTAAATGCGTAACATTTATTTACGCTAACTACTATTAGCGATCAACTACACTAGATAAAATATACTCGTAGTCACAAATTGTCAATAGAAAAAGAGTTGGTAACATATTAAAATTTCTTCATAAAAGAAGAACAAACATAAAAGAAGTACAAAGGAGTTTCCTTGCGTCGACAAGATACTATTTACTCAAATCAATAATGTGATGGCAACTTTTATTGTTTCCTTTTGTGACATTTCCCATTCATTTGTTTTGTCTCGTTTCTTTAACATCTCTAGACATTTGAGTTAAATTTTAAAATTAGAACAACAATGATGTTTTCAAAGAGTTTTTTCGAAGAATGTCAGCTTTGTTACCTTTCCATTCGTCGCTTGTTTACTTTTTTCCTTTAGTTGATGGCTTCGTGCAATTAGCACATTTAGCCATTGTCAAAGTAATTTTTCTTCCAAGTAATAAATAAATAAATAAACAATATTTTCTTCTTGTATGATGATGAATGATAATAGAAAAGTGTGAAACGGTATACCCTCCAACCCCTCGAGTATCTCAGTAAAGATGTGGGGCTTTACTAAGTCCTTGGGCGGAATTCTTGAGAGAATTTGAAAAGTGCCGTTGCACTGTTTTGTTTCATTTGCCAACACCCATGCGCATAAACTTACGAACACTGAACGGTTAATAATCCACCATTATTTCTCATTAATATTCGACATAACACAAACTTTTGAAAATAAAACAAAACCGCAGACATGGGCTGCACGGATTGTATCCTAAGCAATGAAAAATTAAAAAAAGATAGAATGTGAGTTTGGATTGGCATTGACAGATTTCGACCGCTCCTCTTACGTTTTTGAAATTTTTGAAAAGAGCGTAATAAGCGTGTGTTTCAAATACATGGTAGTGTGTGTAATGTTTGTTTTGTTGATTGAACGTATTTTTTATGCAAATTTAAAAAAAAATTAACATTCTGTATTCCTTTTCTATATAAACTATAAGTGTGTGAATAAAATATAACTATAAGTCTAATTTAACAAAGTTAGTTTAATTTAATAATGTAACTAATTTCTTGAAATCTTCTCTTATTTTATATGTTTGTACACAGTTTATATATTACTAATACTGTGTTTGCCTGTTATTGTTTTTGCACTGTAGTTTAAGAAAAAATGTATTTTAGAGAATAAGTAATTGGTGTAAAAATGTTGGCAAACCTTATAGATAAATAAATAAAGTGTGCGAAATTTCATACTCCTCCGTCCGCACAATTTTCGCAAAAAGGGGTACTTACAAAGTTTTGCTTCACGTATTAATATATAGATATAATATCGAAACAATAACAATATGAACTGGTCCTCAGAGCAAAACTTCTTGAACATATGAAAATTATGAAAATTTGGCTGACAGCTTAAAACACAAATAAAGATATCTGTACCTACTTGCAATAGTAATAGTTACGGCTAAATACATAGCGCCTTTCAAATAAACAAAGAATAGGCGTGACGAAAGACTTTGAAATCCTCTTCCGTAATGTAGGTACACATTTACTATTTACGAAAAAACCGTTATTTCGGTAATAAACTTTCGTTTAACGAAGTTTAAAGCCATTTTTCTAATATTTTTTCAACAGTGCGCGAAAACAGCTCGCAGGTGTCATGGCGTTAGCTCTGACGTCACGCTAACGTAAACATGTCATTGCAATGTCATTGTGTATATGCGTAGCGAAGAACGTAAACCAAACATTAAATTAATTCGTATGATAAAAATGAATTCCAAAGTTTATAAGTGGTGTACAGTACATCAGCGTAAAAACGCATCAATAAGAACATCCAACAAAGTGTTTGTACATGGTGTTAACTCAACAAAGTAACAACTTGCAAGCTGTGAGGGAGCTAACCTCAAAAATAAACAATGACAAGTTTATTGTAAAAATAACCTATGAAAGTAATATAAAATAAACTCGCACGAGTTCAAAACGAGTCTGATTATATCTAAGTTGGTTATATCTAGTGGTAAAGATAGATAAATACAATACTTACAAGGAAGTTTTCACGTTTTAACTTAGACGAGCAAAATCTCTATTTGTTGCGAGGAAATCGCCCAACATCAAGACATCAATCCTGGGCAAATTTTGAGCTGTTTGCATTATCAAAGCTTGGTTCCATTGTTATAGTCGAGTGGAGTCGGTAAATCACACGTAAACGAATAAAAAAATCAATCCAAATGCGTAATCAGTAGTATTCACAACAACAAAACACAGTGAAGGACAGATGTCCGTGACCCCAGCGGGATAACCCCTTCAGATCGGCTTCAAAGGAGGTCACTAATAGTCCTTACATCTTTGGTCATGTTTGTACCTTGAGGTAGGTACATAGATACCAAAATGTAGACAAAAATTCAAGGATTCCGAAAAACGTATCATTTTGCTTTTATATTTAGATAAAACTAGTTAATAAATTAATAAAGTTGTTAATTAATTGTAACACATTTTTATCATGTGGTAACATTGGATATTCAATTGCGTTTAGTATCAGACTTTCCCAAAACCTGTAGTGTTAAAAAAATATTTTATTTGCTATTAATTATTTCTAATGCATCTACTGATCATCCATTTTTATCAATACATAATTTAATGAGCTTACGCCAAATTAAATTAACAATAAAAATAGAAAATAATAATATTAATATCAGCAAATAGTGGTCTCTCTGCAAGTAACAAAACGCTACAAAATGTCAAAACACAACAAATGTCCTAAATGTCATTCCGTTCGTTTCGGCGTTTCGGCGTTTCGGGGTGCTTCGTTGTTTTCGATTGCGATTCGTGTTTTTTATTTAACTTGGCTATTCCCTGTGGTATTCCGTTTTTCCTCGTGATTTGGTTCCTCTTGATAATCGTATCACAGATTATTTAACATAGACAGGGTATTTTTACTCATTTTGGGCGTACCTATTAGCGCATTTTATGGCGTATTTTTTTCAACCGAAATTTTTTGTCTTTTTCAAAAAACTAACTAACAAAGTAGGCCTGCTATATTATTAAGCGTTTCATTAAATAACAATAAATTAACAAATTAACAAATTTATACATAATGTCAACTAAATCATGGCGAAATTTGAAGCCTATCTGAAGGGGTTATCCCGCTGGGGTCACGGACATGAAGGACAGTATTGACAGATGAGTTCAAGTAATAGTGTTCTGTGGCGGAGTTTACCTTAGCGTGACGTCATGCGGTGTTTCAGTCAAAATGGCCGATTGCAGTATTTTAATGTTTTTTTTTATTGAAAATCTTAATAATCTCAATTTTTTTAATAAAACTAAACCAGTGTTTTACATTTTTTTATTATGTATTTTCCACTAAAATCATTAGATCTTCGATTTTTTGATACTGTCGTCATGCCTATTAAGCTCCGAATAGTTATTCCGTGTCTTGTTCCTGTCATGTAAGGGCTCTTTAAATTTAGACGTTTGTTGTCGGACGGCTAACGCACGTTTGCACTGCGTTCCATGTTAAAACAGTCGTGCGGCTGTCGTACGGCTGGCGTTTAAGGCGACGCACCGCTAAACAATAAATCTCATACGTTTTGATACGAGCGTTTGCGCCCCGTACCATAAGAAAAACTGTTTTTTTTTCCTTCAAATTAAAACTACAAATTATTTAAAAATAATAAACTTCAATTTTGTAGTTTGTGTTAAGACTAATCTACAAGAAAATTTAGATGCTTAAATCGGTCTGGTTAGCCTGTAAAATGTAAATCTATGTTTTAAAAGAGGTTACATAGATATTTTTTTCTCTGTTATAAAAGTTGACAAATCGTGTTTCTGCAACTAGCAAAATAAAGTCAATTAAATGAAAAAGCATGTCATCAAATATCACTTTCATAATTATGTTTTGCAATTGTTGGGAAAAATCAAGATCCCCGCCACGTAAATTTCCAATGCGTCGCCTTAATATGAAACCGCACGGCAGCGCAGCGCGGTCCGACACGAAACGTCTAAATTGAAAGAGCCCTTAACGTCATTTCAAACAAGAGTAAAAGAGACAAAACACGGAATGATCGAAGCTTATTCTTTCTTTATTCGTGTCTTAAAAAGTATAATGAATTCGTAACGAAGCAGCTGATGATTCGCCAGTTTATCGTTTCTAAATCGGTAGAAAAACTTTTTTACAGAATAACGCCGTAAAAATTAACAGGCGCGCGATCGGTACGCTTCAAATCAGAAACTCTTACACATTTTGAGAGCAATTACTATGATTTGTTGCGTCGTAAAATGAAGAATGTACTGAAAACAGATTGATAGCTCATACAGTTCACATCTGGGTCGTTAAACGGATATCCAGCAACAGGCCACGATCAAAGTAAAGGAAAAGTTCGATCGAGCGAAATCGGAACTTTTATTAACAACTTTAACAGTTTAGGTTCTGTTCGCACTGTTTTTGTAGACGTACGCTAACTTAACTATACACATTTTAGTACCCTCCTTCCTAAAACTAAAAACACTTATATACTTTGTTTTTTTATTACAAATTAAAAACTCTTTTGTAACTTTCAAAGCTAAAGGAACATACAAAGTAAAAACTCTCTAGTTGGGATTTAGAAGACAGTATAAAAAAAGGTTTTTACTAAAATATGCGGTTTGAACGTTACATAGTAGGTACCTAGGTAAGTATATTTTAAATTGCATAATTTCCGTTGCTTTTTTATTAAAATTGGCTTACTGGTTCGAGAAGAACTACGAAGTATGTATATAAATGTATAAAGGCTCTAAGCACTCTAACATTCGTGCGCTTTTGTACCTTTTTATTCCCATAAGTCACTCAGTCGGCATTTGCAGAAAGGATCTTAACGAAATAAACTCTAAACTAGACTTGTAGTTGCTTATTCTATTTGACCTGTCACTCGAATAACTACCATTTATGCTAGGGAAAGCTCATTGCCAAGTATCAAAGCGCCCGGGAAGACGCGGATAGTTATGGTGCTCTCCCTTCAACTCCAGCGATTGGAGAAGAGAGTCATACCCACAAAGCCTTAGCAGATTCCTTCTTTTGCCGCCAAGTTAATAAGAATAATAATAATAAGAATAAATTTATTTCTTTATAAAACTTAGTCTAAATACATCAAACTTATAAAATAATATTGTTTGTATAATAATTAATGCATTTTGAGTGTAGTGCTTATATTGTGGTTTAAAAATAATCGGGATATACTTTTATTTTATTTTTATTTTATTTTATTTTATTTTATTTTATTTATTAGGATAACCAGCAAAACATAGACCAGTTAAATTAAAACATAAACAAAAACACAAATGTTGAAAAAATCACCACGATTAGGATTTGAACCCGCACCCTTCTGACATACCGGGTCAGGTGCTCTCCCGATTGAGCTATCGTGGTTCTAACCAGCCCGCCGACGTTAATGACGGTAGTTGTTGACATTGAATGGGCGCCTTTGGCTTTCAAAGTAAAAAGTAAATAGTGATGAATAATTTCAGCGGGCTGGTTAGAACCACGACAGCTCAATCGGGAGAACACCTGACCCGGTATGTCAGAAGGGTGCGGGTTCAAATCCTGCTCGTGGAGATTTTTTCAACATTTGTGTTTTTGTAATTTGTTCGCAACAAAATTTGCGTTAAAAATTATTTAAACAAAACAAAAGCATTTTATAAAACATAAACATAAAGAAGTTCTAATCTAAGTGCTGGTTTACTTACAGGAAGCCACGGCATGCATATGTGGCTAGTAATTTTTTTTCTTTTTTTAACCTAAACTATGTAAACTGGTTTACCTGTAGGTATCGCATCAATATGGTGAATATAGGTTAGCGCTTGCTTACTTAACATTTTATTAAATAACAATAAATTATAATATGATCAGAACATTATAATTTATTGTTATTTAATAAAATTATCAATAAGTAAATAGATCAATAAGTTGATGCCATGCTAAATTAGGATGTAGACATCCTTTCCTTTCGCATTCCTTTTTTTTATCCAGGGGAACTCATTTCGATTAGGTACCCGACCTTAAGAAGGCCTGACGGTTATGTGGAAGTCGCCTTTCCACATCCCACTGACAAGGAGAGAAGCTCCAAGCCAGCTGCCAAGAAGAGTCGGCTGGGAGTGTGAGACGAAGGGGTATACCCACTGACTCCTGTGGGACCAGACTCCAATCATCACTCATCACCAGCTCATTTTACCCCCACTGCTGGGGCACGAGCCTTCCCTATGGATGAATAGGGAGAATGGGCCACAAACCACCACGCGGGCCCAGTGCGGATTGGTGGTTGTTAACGACTGCTAATGCAGCCGGGACCAACGGCTTTACGTGCCTTCTGAAGCACGGAGGAGCTGGAGATGATAAACTTTTGGTCAAACTCCGATGACAGGCCTTTGCGAAAGTTGCTTAACCTAAGCACTCGCAGACTGGGCGCCTTAACCACTGCGCCATCGAGCTCCTCAGGCCAAACTCCTATCAGCAGAAAGCTAAGTGGCAGTCGCTGGTACTGGGGCTGAAATTGACCGCGCATCAAACTTATAAAATAATATTGTTTATACTTATAATAATATACTTAGTGCATTTTGAGTGTAGTGCTTATATTGTGGTTTTAAAATTAGGATTAGGACAACCAGCAAATCATACACCAGTTAAATTAAAACATAAAAATAAAGAAGTCCTAATCTAAGTGCTGTCTTACTTACAGATTGTCACGGCATGCAAATGTGGCTAGCAGTTTTTTTTCTTTTTTTAACTTAGACACCTGAAATTGACCGCGTTAAAGCTGTGTACATCCTACAGCAGCTACAACTAATGTAAACTGTTAAAAAATCGTAATAAATAAATTAGTAACTTGGAAATTAAACTTTATGTTACCAAGAGAAAAAATATTCCCCAAAGTGATCAATCATTGAATATGTTGATACCGAAACTTTTTATTAAGTTTTTCGGCATTTCAAACAAGTTGATTAACGAGCAGTCTAATCAATCATATACGCTCATATAAGTCATATTACTTTAGCAGTTGAACAAGAAGTATAATGACATATTGTTATTACGAGTCATCATAATTCAGTGCCACCTCCATGCTGAGGTTTGGAGATCAGTATACACAATTTTCTGCGATCCCTTAAAGCTTGTTTTAACTGGCGATAACTAAGTCCAGTCCACTTTTTGATGTCGTCCAGCCATTTGCGTCGCGGACGTCCCGAAGTTCTCTTTACGAGTACACCGTTAATTTGAAGTCGTTGTATTGCCTTAAGCAGGTGGTAGTAACTTTTTGAACTGGCCTCAGATATTATTTTAATGTAAAGAACAGCTAATTAATTTCTAATTTAAAATTTCAGTGTTGGATCTGTACAAAATGTTGTTTCTATAAATAGAAATTTGTAGACGCTTCTATATTATTCTAGTGTATTTCAGTTTGAAGTTTTATTATATTTAGTACTTAGTAAGGTTCAATAATAAGCATAGAAACAGCTGTTTCATTTTGATGTGTAGGATATAAATGAATGTATCATTAAGTTAATAAATTAGTGTTAGGTGCACGGTGAGGCCATCTATAATTAGAGTTATATGTATCACTTTGTATTAATAATTTGCATTTTTTTTATGTAACTCTGTTGATGGTCCATAAATAAATAAATAAATAAATAAATAAATATTACATATATATACTGAATAGGAAAATCACTTATTTTTTTCTCAAACAACGACAAAAAGCCAGTGTCTGCAACACAAAAAATTTGGTACTTAAAAATTCTTAAAACACTTTCTTTCTTTTTTTTATATCCACAAATAACTTTTTCATTAGGAATTTCAAATTTTACATCATTATCATTCGTTATACTGTAAGTACAAACAAAAGTTTTGACGACAGAAACATTAGGAACGAAACAAATGAAGATAGAATTCACGTGATAAATAACATCCACTTAAGAAAATTTTAACGATGCTAGCGTAAGGCCATTAATCAAA
The DNA here is from genome assembly GCA_947562085.1 of Eudonia lacustrata. Taxonomy (NCBI): domain Eukaryota; kingdom Metazoa; phylum Arthropoda; class Insecta; order Lepidoptera; family Crambidae; genus Eudonia; species Eudonia lacustrata. The sequence continues at coordinate 17,649,321 of OX387325.1, forward strand.
AAAGCATTAGGTGTGCTGATTTATATACTTACTACATTAATATTTATGAAACCTAATTAAGTAAATACGCCTCACAAATTTCAGCGGATGTACAATAACATCATGATTACTTCACAACAAAACAAAAATATTTTATAAATAGCCTTAACTGATCTTTAGAATTTGTAAAAATATAATGATCGGATGTTAATGACGGTAGTTGTTGACATTGAATGGGCGCTTTTGACTTTCAAAGTTAAAAAGTAAATAGTGTTGAATAATTTCGGCGGACTGGTTAAAACCACGATAGCTCAATTGGGAGAGCACCTGACCCGGTATGTCAGAAGGGTGCAAGTTCAAATCCTGCTCGTGGAATTTTTTCAACATTTGTGTTTTTGTAATTTGTTCGCAACAAAATTTGCGTTAAAAATTATATAAACAAAACAAAAACATTTCACTTCACAGTGAGTTTTCATTGTTCATAATGAGTTAGTAGGATGTGTGCTACGTCATGTTCTAAACTCTAATACAGTCATACATATAACCTAGGGTTAAGACGCCACCTCGATTTGAGAATGTAAAAAAAAAGGCTGAACCTTACGGGCGTTGTCATAAGGTCGAAAACACGTAGCGCCTGCGACAATTGAGACTGCAATCTAAAAAAAAATCTAATATAATTTTTAAAAAGTTATTGGTTATATTTTAATTTGATTTGATTTATCAAAATATGCAGCAATCAAACTAAGAATAATGATGTTATCAATATATTTGAGTGATTTCAAAACATATAGATAACCTCAGTGGTTTTTGGTCTGCTATGATGCAAAAATATTGTATGTTTTAATGTAAATAAATTAAAAAAAAAAAAAAAAGTAATTTCATTGTAATTTTAGCAATAATGATTTTTAGAGGTGTTTTTGTAAAGAATTACGATCGAGTCAAAATTGCTTAATCGTGTTTTTGAGCAAGGGTCTTAAAGACAAAGGCATTAAGTTATCTATGTCAAGATTTCAGATTCGTTGGTCTTGTCATACTCCTACAACTTTCGATAAAATTTGATGTATTTTTTCCAAGTGTCGCCTTAAAGCGCTTACGGTCACCAAAGACTGGTCATCAAAATCAATAGTTCCGGGTTTTCAGCCACAAAGTCGCTCGGAGCAGCAATAATCGCAGCTAAAGTTTTAATGGATTATTCGGTCGGCAGGGCAATTCGCTCGGTCATCTCTCTTCTCGTAATCTTCGATACATAATTCGAACAGACTGAGTTTCGAATTGTCCCTTTGTATTCTATATTTGCTAAAGTGTATTTGTTACGGAATTGACAAACTGTGAACACGCGATTTTTACATTTCAATTAAGAACAGTTTTCTCTAGAAAAAAAATTTTTTTTTGTTCATATTTGTTACATATGCAACAATTGATAATTTAAATGTAATTTAATCTATAATTTATTAATTAGTTTTATTGAATTTGTTAATTTTACTAACATATGCTAAGGTAATTATTGCAACTAACACAACAAAATATATTTTATTGAATAGAATTGAATATGTTGAACACTGTCTAAAAACAACCGGAACAAAACCATTTGACGTTTAACCACAGACCCTGCAAAGGGTTCGAAACATCACGATAATCAGATGGAAATGAAAGAGTGTAGAACTAGATCCATCGAGTGTTTTATTCAAATTAGTGGTAAATACTTATAAAATACAGTGAAAAAATTAACGCCTAGCCGACCCAGCCAGGAATCGAACCTGGGTCTTCCGTAATCCGCACTGACCGCTATGCTACCGGGAAGGCTGACGTAAGCGCTGAATTTTGTGACTGCTTTTTAATTTTTTTAATGCTTTTTTAACAGCAGAGTGCCATCTATCCTAACGGTCATTGCAACCGATGGCCATGTAAATTCATCTTTACAGATAAAATACCAGAAATTTGATATCACAACACTATAGTAAATTTTCACTTTTTTTAAGTGCTAATTGCTGCACTGAAGCTGAATTAAATACTTATAAAAAACAGTGAAAAATTTTTTTTTATTAGTAGTATTAAACACACCTCACACAAACACACAAACACACCTCAACACCCTCACACACACACCCTCAATTTAGAAAACAAAATCAAATGACAGAGAAAATTTGAGATTGAAACAATAACAGCTGTCGATTTAAAAAGGTTTACAGCTTTAAACAGCTGTTTAAAACAAAAAGCTGTAAAAAGCAAAGTAATCAAAAATCTAGAATTGAACCACTCTCTTGATTAAACTTTGTTATTTCACATTCAATTGATGATTCAGTGGATTCGGCTTCCGGCACTCTGAGTATTATTAATTCGAATTTTATTCCTATCTCTTTCGCCGTTTTGGCATGATCGAATACTTTACATTTACACGATTCGTCGGATAAAATAATGTAACTATTAATTTTGTTTAGAATATAAAAACGAGGCTAGGAAACCATATATTATATTTAGTGATGCCAAAATCGATGCCTGCCAAATGTTGGCTGCTAAATATCGGGAATATTTACGATTAATAAAAAAAATATAGTGACAATTCAGGGGCAAACGGAAAACCACACATCGCGCATCCATAAAAAACGGGCAAAAATATTTTTCAAATAAAATCCGTTTTATGGCGCCTTCCTAAAATTTACGTAACCGCAACGCATTAAAATAAAACACTCTGTATAAAGTCGAGTGAAGTCGGCACGGAAAATATAATCATCATCATTGGTTTAGCGAGAAGGACAAAAATGGCGGCGCGGGCGATATTCTACTATTTAGTGGACTGTATTTTTTGTTGGCGTTATACTAGGCTATAGGATGTTTTGAACTGCGAGGGACGGCGATAAGGGCAATTAAAGGAGGTTCAAGCAGTTCAAGGAGGTTGGAGGAAATACCTTGATCCGCAAGCGGCTGTGCCGCACACGAAGTGTCCACACACCTCGTGTGCGGCGGGCGGGCGAGCAGTCGGACCCGGCACGAGGTTGGTGGCCGGTGGATGCACTTTGCTGGAGCACAGACCTAGACCACCAGCGCGTGGTCAACCACTTTTAACGCGGTGAAAGCTCGGTGACCGAAATGGAGATCTCCTCTTAGCGTGAATGATCTCCTCTTAGCGTCTCTTTCAGACGTTGTCGGTACACTTGTGCGAGCGCGGCGCGGGCATCCTCTTCAGACGTTGTCAATGCACTGGTTTGCAGTTGCAGCCGCAGCGCTAGTTGGCGTGGGGCGTTCCATATTGCGGTATAGGTAGGTATGTATGGAGGGAGATGGGTAAAGGAAGCCAGAAAAACGCCAGACTACTTTTATTAATTACTAGCTGACCCGGCGGACTTCGTACCGCTTTGACAGTTTCCATGACGACAAAAGAAACAAATCATTTTGTATTGAAAAATAGAAACTCTCATTCTGTTTGCCTCCAAACGCTTCCTTCGCTCTTCTTCATTCTCATTGTTTCGAAGATTGTGAACTCGAGTTTCATTACGCGTACGCTGACCGATATTTTGACGCCTTACTGGTGGCATTTTCTTTAAATCAATAACAATATACTCGTATAACACTACGATAAACCTTCAAATTCACGAAACACCGATATTACTTTTGCAAAAGAAAGGGTAATCACTGCCGGCCACTTCCCCGCCATCCGTCCGCAAAACGTAATCTCAGTGTGCAACGTTGCCACTTCTCGCTGCGCAATACGTCACTGCCTACATCATCGATTGAGAAAAATTCTCTTAGATAAATGATTGGTCTCGTCGAGCGCGCGAGACCAATTTATCTAAGGTAATTCTGTTTGATTGATATTATTATGATATGACATAGCTTCAATATGACGTACCATGTCTTAAGACGTATTGTCCGTTTGAAGTTGTCAAATGCTGGCTGAAGAACTGTCCGTCTTTCTGTCACATTCACTCACTCACTTTTCATATCATGATATTTAAAAAAAAAACATATTTTAGTAAAAATTTATTTTTTTCTTTTAATTTTTTTTCTGTACAAACCTTGTCCTGACAATAACAAATACAAAAAAAAGAATTGTCCAATTTTGTGCAGTCGATTGGAAGTTATGCGCGTACTTACATACATTTCAGTAATTAATTTTTGTTTATATAGAAGATAGATAAACATTACGATAGCGAGAACTATTTTTTGCGCAACAAAAAGTCACCAACTGGCGCAACCAATCATCATCACCATCGGCTCATTTATGATGTATCACGTATAAAACAACACAAGAAAAAGAATAACCACCGCACGAGCGGGCCTAGTGCTGATTGGTGGTTGTTAACGACTGCTAATGCAGCCGGGCCCAAAAACTTTACGTGCCTTTACCCATCCGAAGACCGGCCTTCGCGAAAGTTGCTTAACTTCAGCAATCGCAGACCAAGCGCATTTAATACTGCGCCATCAAGCTATTTATTAGCATCAATCAATACTTAAGTTTAACCGCCTCTGTGGAGTCTCTGGGTTGGTGGACCCAGAAGTCTCAGGTACTATTCCCAGCGAGGGGTACATGTTTGTGCACTCGGTCTCGGGACTCATCCAGGTCCACTTGCGGTGTTCAGCCTTCCTGAAAAAAGGAATTCATCATAAACAGTCCCTCCCTTTCCAGAAAGTTCGCCAGCAGTTGGCACCGGGAGTTCCGATTACCAACCCCAAATCGTCCCACTCTCATTTCATCGCCGCTTCGTTCGCCTAGTTTTGCGTTAAAATCTCCCATGACAACGGTGTAATGAGTTTTGGGGGCTTGTATTGACTCTAGAGAAGTCCTTATACGTAGCTTCCACCTCATCGTCAGGATGTGTCGTAGTAGGAGCATAAACCTGTATGACCTTCAACGAATACCATTTGGTTATTCTGAGTAAGGTACGCTACCCTAGGCGACACACTCCCGGTCTCGACAACGTTGTTCACGAGAGACTTGTGGACGATGAAGCCGACACCACCTTGGGACAGTTGTTCGCCCTCCCGGAAATAGAGCAAGTTACCGAACTTATGGATTATCGAGTCCTCCTCCTCTCTTCGGACTTCAGATAATCCAACTATGTCCCACCGTTGCTTGCTCAATTCTTCCTCCAGTTCGTAAATCCTCTCGTCAGTCCGCAATGTGCGCGTGTTAAATGTTGCCAGGGCCAGAGTTAGTTGTTGGCGGTAGCCAGGCCTCTGCCAGAGATTCTTAGCACCCCCTGCCCCGTCGCTGCCTTGGCCGCTACCGTAGCTAGTGCGAGCGGGGCCGCCGGGGACTAGGGTCCGGTTTTTGCTGGTGTACAATTCAGGGGGGGTATTTGCCGTAGTTGACCACACAGGGGACATATATTATATGCAAAGACAAAGAACTTACGGAATGTGTCTAGGTACCTACAAGTATTTATTAACCTGTTATTAGCCGGTTCTTCTCAGTACAAGATCTCCCGCCCAGAGTAGACTTACGAACCGATGGCATAGTGACATTCACAAGAGCTACTTGTAGCCTAAACTGAATAAATGATTTTGAATTTTGAATTTTGAATTAAACTTTTAACTTCATACACACATATTCATTTATATTTTGTATTTGAATTAAAATAAGCTAACCTGTAACTTGTTACCGACTTTGAACAATCCACGTCTCACTCCTTTCATATCTCATCGTAATTGCGACATAAACTTTGTAATAAGTTCGCTGAATTCAAATCTCAATCGCGTAATTTTCATTCATGAGCCCCGCACAATGGCGTTGCGTAACTTTGTCAATATTCCATGGTATACAATGGATCTGCAACTTCATCGTACCGATCCGATCCGAACCCCTTGGAGAATCTAGTAGGGCACGGAAACACGACTAGTGCGTGATGTCGTTCCCTCTAGAAAATCCCGAAGGTGATTTGTTGAGGCAATCAACAAACTCTTCAAAAAAAAACTTCATCGAAGTGAGTGGTAATGGTGACTTACTATTATAAAAAAAAAACTAACAATGCGTATAGTCGACAATGAAATTTCTTTACCACCTTAGAAGTTGAATTTTGTTTGCATATAATAAAACAACAGGTTCTATTTTTGTTTATAAGACCAAGTGACAGATACGTTGTCATTATTGACAATTGATTCTTAGCGAAATTTTATTGTACCTAATGGAAGTTGTTGTCAAAAGTGATAAAGCAATTTCATGGTCGACTATACAACGGGTTATAAACCGTGTAAATTTAGTAAACTTTAAAATTTTCAAAAGCTCGCATTCGAGTCCGGCGAAATTCCGTCAAACCCCAAGCGCTCGGATTCGTGCTCGCCACGCGACATTAGAACTTTTTCGTCCATTTAGAGCCTACTTTTGTATAAAGAAGTTTAGCTATAAACAAATTAGATTAAATTTGCTACACTTTAAACCCCCAACAACTTTATTCTCTGTGCGTTTTCCATTTTAGATTTCAGTGTAAAATTTTGACACTTGAGCGCTCGAATTCGACCGCGCTCGCCCACGCGATATTAGAACTTATATCGTCTTTTAGAGCTTTCTCTTGTATGAAGAAGTTTAGCTATAAATAAACTAGGATAAATAGTTTGATCATGTAGAACCAATAAATTATTTCGGTAATCACATTTGTTTTGATACCTGCTGGAAAAGAAATTATCATTTAGCAAATTGTCGTTTATAGAATGATAAAATATGATTTGATTGCAACCTAATCATTATTTTTGTGAACATCGACGTTATACATTCGCCATTTTGAGAATTACGTCATTGGAGCAGGTGCTTTCATTTGTTTTGTTCCGGGGACATGAGGTTAACTTTACATAAAGATTGACCTCAACCATTGAGAATATCAAACCACTAAGTCAGTCATTATCAGTGTTTTTTTATGTATCTTTGTCATCACGTGTAAAATGTTGTGTTGTGTTTTTGTGTATGGTTAGCATCAGTGTCAGGTTCTTCTATAATCTAGGAGGCCTGACATCATGCTGATTTATTGTTAAAATTTTATAATGTCATTTGTGTTGTGTCACTAATTAATGTTTACTATTTTATTCATTATTACCAATATTTCTAGAGCTTATAGCAAACCGTACCTGGTTATTTTTATTATTTATTAGGTTGACTAAACGTATATACATTTTTAAATTTACAAAATAATATATTTTATAATTAATATATTACAAATAAATGCGCAACCAGTTAAAGGCAATCACTGCATACACCATGATGAGGGCAATTTATCATATAAAAAGGAAAAAAAAATAACTAATTAATAACAGAGATTCAAAATTCAAAATTCAAAATTCAAAATCATTTATTCATTTTAGGCTACAAATAGCTCTTATGAACGTCATTTTAAGCCATCGGTTCGTAAGTCTATCTACTCTGGGCGGGAGATCTTGTGCTGAGAAAAACCGGCAAGAAACTCAGCAAGTGTCCAGCTCTTTTCTCCCTTACAGCGTCATAAATATTGGAAAAAGCCCTATCATAAAGGACACTTTCCATCACAAATAAAAACACAAAATGTAAAGGACAATCGCAACATGTAAAAAAACACAAAAAATAAAAAATAACTAAATAAAATATTTAAGTCAGCAAAAACATAATTTACCAGTTTAATTTTTTACAATATCATACAGTACTAGTAAAAGTCAAAAAAAAACTGTAGTTAATAATAATAAAAATAAAACTAATTGTAATGTTCAATGCAACGCTATTTTGTTATCTGCAGGACACTATTTATAAGTAGTATTATGTATATGTTTTTTATTATAGCCAGGCTGTTTTATCTTCTAAATATTCTTTGACTGTATAATAACCTTTTTTTAATAAAGAAGACTTTACATGTTTTTTAAACTTATCTAAAGGTAAATCTAGTACAGTATTTGGTATTTTATTGTAATAGTGTATACCTTGCCCCAAGAAAGAACCAGCACCTTCTGTAACCTGAACAGTGGCATTGCAAGTTTTGACTTATTTCTAGTATTAAAATTGTGTACATCACTGTGTTTAGCAAATGAATTGATATTACAACGTACAAGAACTATACAATTATAAATAAATTGAGACGCCACTGTCAAGACATCAATTTCTTTAAAAAGATTTCTTAAAGAAGTTCGTGAACCTAGTCTATAGATTGTTCTTACTGCTCGTTTCTGTAAAATGAATATAGTTTCAATATCAGCCGCTGTTCCCCACAGTAAGAGGCCATACGACATGACACTATGAAAATAACTAAAGTAAACTGTTCTAGCAGTTTCAACGTCTGTTAACTGCCTTATTTTTCTAATGGCATAAGCAGCAGAACTGAGTTTGCCGGCCAATTTCGAAATGTGAGGATTCCATTGAAGTTTTGAGTCAAGGGTTATACCTAAGAAAACTGTTGAGTCTACCAAATCTAATCGATCACCGTTTATTCTTATATCAGTTGGTTCATTTTTGACATTTGGTAATTTAAAATTAATACATTTTGTTTTTTTAGCATTAAGCTGCAAATTATTAATAGTAAACCAACTGAGTACATCAGAGAGTGCTTTGTTTACATCGTCGTAATTTTTCTTACACCTACTTACATTAAAAATGAGTGAAGTATCATCTGCAAATAATACGATTTCACAGAAGTTCTCTACAAAGAATGGCAAGTCATTAATATAAATCAAAAACAGAAAAGGACCAAGAATGGACCCTTGTGGAACTCCCATTTTTACATGAGAACCAGATGATTTAGTTCCATTAATATCGACAGTTTGTGTTCGAGAGCTAAGATACGACTGAATTAAATTTAGTGCGAAATCTTTGAGACCGTAGTAATTTAGCTTCATCACCAGAGTTTTGTGCTCAACGCAATCGAAAGCCTTGGACAAGTCGCAAAACACTCCAAGGGCGTTTTGAGACTTCTCCCAGGCATCAAATATATGTTTTAATAGAGCAACACCTGCATCAGTAGTAGAACGACCCTTTGTAAATCCATATTGTTTATTATGTAAAAGGTTGTTTATGTTAAAATACGACATTAACTGTTCCAATATAACTTTTTCATAAATTTTGCTTAGAGTTGGTAGTATTGAAATGGGTCGATAGTTACTGGGGTCTTCTTTGTTTCCCGATTTGAACAAAGGTATGACCTTACTAAACTTCATAAGATCGGGAAAGGTACCTTTATTCACACAGTTATTAAAAATTTCAGCAAGATATGGTGCAATAGAATGTAAAATATTCTTAATTACTTTTATAGAGATGCCCCACAAATCACTTGTGTTTTTCATTTTCAGTGATTTAAATGTTTTTATAATATCCATTGAATCAATATATTTAAATTGAAAAGAAACATTACATTTTGGTACATATTTTTGGAGTAATGCTTGTGCAGCTTCTGGTGATGAATCCAATTTTGTGGTTCAAATTGATCTTTAAACAGGAATTTTTTTTTACCAGTGCGCAAATTTTCTGGAGCGACTCAGAATCGGTGGGTAAACGACTTTCTCATAGTAGCATGGGTTGAGATATGTCAAAAATTTATGGACTTCCCATACTTTAGCGAACACTATTGATTAGCCTGATTTGTATGAAGTTTAAATATTTCAACCCATGTTACTATGAGAAAGTTGTTGACTTACCGATTCTGAGTCGCTCCAGAAAATGTGCGCACTGATAAAAAAATATCCTGTATTGTTAGCCAAACTGAGTACAAAATGTATCGCTGTGAAACGAACACGGAACGGAAGAATAACCGTTTTACCAACTGACATTTAGCAAACCAAATCACTCGCCTACGGGAGCCTACGGGTGCCTACGGCTACGGTACGCCTACAGACTTAAATTGTACCAAATGGAGCTGTACCTACGTCAGACATTACCGTGACATTTTCAACGGTTTTGCGCTAAACGGGTAACTTTAAGGCAATTACATTACTATAAAGTTGTCCCGACTAGTTCCACATGCTGATTTGGTAAGTTTTTTAAGTTACCCGCGAATCTATGAACTTAGCAGAGAGACTTCTTCTTTAGAGAGATGCGGGAGATGTATTTACAGAATTTACATTAAAATTTGTAGCGCCTGAAATAACTTGTATAAGTTTATAACTTTTTAAACTATCATGGTCACTTACATTAGAATAAATATTATTAACGGGATTATTACCATGTTTATTGTAGTGTTTGAGTATCCGATATTTCGGCACAGTTGCATGCGCCATGATCGCGGATGTAATAAAGTTATTGCGGGTGGGTGATTATGAGCAGACAAAACGATCTACCCTCTTCCTTAGTCGTTTTTTGCGCTCAATACTCGTACCACTGGCTCCTAAGTCACTATTCACTCGAACTTGTTCTCGACACACTACACTGGCCGTGTCAGATCGCGAAACGACACTTTTGTTCTTTTTGCGGTCTTTACATAGGCTAATCACTGGATTCCAGATAAGCGACAGTTTAAACCCATCTTCGCGATTGAATTTTTTTTTATTGTATAAGTTTGTATTTAATATTAAGTATACAAGTTTTGACTTTTAACCAAATTCTCTGTTTTAAATAATTTCTTTATTGTCTTGAGTTTAAGCACACCAGACAAACAAGACCTACCACTAATCAAACCGAGTACACAAACATGCTGGTGATCGAACCCGGGATCTGTGGGTCTGAGACAGATGGTGGTACTCGTTCTCAATTAAGTGTTATTCGATCTTAATAATATTTGCACACTATCTTACCTCCTTAACATGGATGACATAAAACTGTTTGAATCAAGTAAAATGTCACTATTCAAACTGGCAGGTATTGTTACCGAATTTTTTTTCCCAAGATATAAAAATGAAATTAGGCGTTGACAATTTTAATTTTTTTTTTAAATGTAATAGGTTTGCGCTTGACCACAATCTCACCTGATGGAAGGTGTAGATGTGGTCTAAGATGGACCACGCTCACCCATAAGGTGCCCGATGTAAAATCAATAAATCAATTAATGTAATATCTTTCCAGCAAACCGTGGAAATATCGAACGAAACACGTGGGGCTTATTTATAAACAAAGTGTAAGCTTGGAATATTAGTTACTCCGTGTTTTGTCTCTTTTACTCTAATATGAAATGAAGTTTACATGACAAGAACAAAACACGGAGTAACTACTCCAAGCTTACACTTTGTTTATTAATACGGGGGGGTATGGTCTACAACCAAAAACCAAAACAAAGAAATAGAAGCATTAGATGCGATCAATACATCATCATCAACCCATACACGTCAATACGATCAATACATACCTATCGTCATCATCATCATCATCAGCTCATTTTATGTCCCCTGCTGGGGCACGAGCCTTCCCTATAGATGGATAGGGAGAACGGGCCATAAACCACCACGTAGGCCCAGTGCGGGTTGGTGGTTGTAAACGACTGCTAATGCAGCCGGGACCAACGGCTTTACGTGCCTTCCGAAGCACGGAGGAGCTCGAAATGATACATTTTTGGTCACCCATCCGATGACCGGCCTTTGCGAAAGTTGCTTAACCTTAGCACTCGCAGACCGGGCGTGTTAACCACTGCGCCATCGAGCTCCTCACACACCTCACATACCTATACGAATATAATATTTAGGTTTTGAACAGTCTTGACAAATTCATCAGAATGATCAAAAGGCTAATTTAAAGAAAAAAATCGAACTCAGATTAGATTTATATTAAAAAACCGATTTAAACTCAAAATAAACAGTAAAAGCCATAAAATATTTTTGCCGTTCCAGTATTTACTTATTTATTTGGAGTCATACAATGGTCACAATCACATCTGAAAAAGTTACAGCGCACTATAATTACAAGGTTGACTTTAAACAGAAAACATTAGGTACCCAAAATCCTGTTTCAAAGGTTAACACTTCCATGTAAAAGTGGTCAAGGTTAAATCGATTTACGAAACTTACCCAATAAACAAATGTTTAACCTAAGAATGTTTTTCCACAAGAAATCTGAAAAGTCCTTATTACATATGTACATTACTGAACTGAAACACTACTGAAATAGACTATAAAAATTCACACCAATAAATCTGAGGAACAGGAATACCCAAGCTAATGAAGAAATAACACACGATGAGCAGAAAATCTCCAATTGGGAGCAAAAAGTTTACATGGCAGGCATAATGCGGAGGCGCGGAAGTATAGAATAAAACATATTATTTAAACCGCCTCTGTGGTCTAGTGGTTTACATCCAGAGGTCCCGGGTTCGACTCCTAGGTGTTTTTGTACTCGGTTTGATTGCTGGTAGGGCTTGTTTGTCCGCCTGACTAGCTACCACCATTTTATCTACTTAGGTTTATTGTTTGTGTTCCGGCAGCCGAAGATAAGATAGCCAGAGCCTCAGTAGTTGAGGATTCCGGTTGAGGGTTCCACCTTCAGCCTTATTATTACTTAAATCTTCTATCTTATCAATGTACTTAATTACCTAAGTCTATAGATTCGAAAGAGTAATCTGACTACGACGAAGGTAGGTGTGTATTAAATCCAGTTAGTGACCTATGTAATTCAGATTTCGTATCAAAAGCCTTTTCGAGGATTTCACATTAAAGAAAGCGAACTTTCTAGTTGCCTACCAAATTATTTATATAAGTATCGTGAAATAAAACATTTCAATCTCATGGTTCAAAAGGCTTTGATGATTTTCTTGATTATATTTTGTGAATAATTAATTGGCATTCGCTTTATCATCTAACTGATTTATACTAACTTATATACCCTCTGTCGCGAAATCATATTTTTAACATTGAAGGTGTAAGAAAGTGTTAATCCAAAAAATGGTACTTACGTCGAGCAGTGAGAGTAGTAATGATGAATACTTGGAACAAATACAAACGAAGAGGCAACGACGATCATTTAAAAACAGAATTAATTTCTTATTCTCAATTACAGATTTCTGCTTTAAAAAAAAATTCGGGTATGTAAAAACACCGTAGAATATTTAATTATTAAAATTGGTCATCGACTTTTTGTGCATTTCCATTTTACACGCGATCAAAACGAACAATCGAAGATGCACCAGTGATTGATTTATCTTTTACTGTAGTAATATTTTTTTCTATCTTTCCTCATTTAGCTTCATAAAACAAAATAATTTGCAAATATGTCAAAAGTCGACATAATTGTCACGACAATCCGACAATTTTCAGAAATAATTTGACTGTGATTTTTTGACATATGTCAAGTTTTATAAAACGCTTTTTCAAAGACAAATATGTCAAGATTTCACCTGTCGATTTTTGACATATTTGTAACTTTTATTAAACAGTCTAAGCGCGACAATTCTACAATTTTGTCGTTTTTTGACATATATGTCGAATTGACAGCTTTATTAAACAGGGCCCAGGCCGTATTGGTTACAGTTGTTAGCTGAGTTCACTTCTCTTAACTTTATTCTAATTGGACAGACTGCTTTTCTGTGGTCGGGTGAAGAACTTTAATTGGTTGTAAGTACTGATCGTCACGTTATGTGGTAGTAAACATTTAAACAACAAGATACTCATTTATCTATATAAATAAAAATGAAATGAAATGTGTTGCTAATCGCAAAACTCGAGAACGGCAGAACCGATTTGGCTGATTTCTTTTTTGTTGTGTTTGATGAAGTCTGAGGAAGGTTTTTATGGAGAGAAAAAACATAAAAAATACGAGGAAAATAGTAAAAACAACATGTTTCTTTTCCCATACAAACCACTCTGTCCCCAGCTGTCAAACATTTGACGTCAATCAAAACAAAACAAAGGCACGTTTGGTTGTCTTTGGTATGCCTTCAAGTTGATTAGAGGTCAGATTTGTTTATTTATGGGCTAAGTAATCAAACAAAAAATATCATGTACCAAATGGCATTACAATGCAAATATCATCACATTAGATATTACTAAAGTCTTTCAATGTTAGTTTATTTCTATTAGACTGCGACAGGCCAATAACTTTTGACATAACGAAATCTGTCGGGGCAGCTATTAACATAAAAAACTCAAAGTAACTTTGTTTTAGAGAAATAGGGCAGAACAAGGTCTGCCGGGACAGCTAGTGTTATAAAAAAAATATCAAAAACCTCAACATTGTTGACTCCAAGCGCGGACCACAACGGTCAACAGTAACCTATCAATCAATATCATCACTATATATTATCATCTCGATCGAAAGAACTCCACCACTGGACAAAGACCTCCCCTGAGTCCACATCGAAAGCTTTTTTATTTCATAAGGGCAAGCACTTGTCCTTTATTACCGGTTGTTAAGTGATCATAAAGGCCAAGGTGATGATAAAGCAGAATCCTAACTCCTACTGTCGAGCTTCTATCTTATCTCTAACTATCGGAACAAAACAATGCTTCTAACATTGCCGTTATAGCGACATACGCAGATACGATATAGACATAGACATTTACTACTATAACACAACAATATTACCCATTTTAATATACTAAATAAAATAAAACTTAACTAATAAAAACAAGTAACTGTACATACGAGCACAACCACAATAATAAAAACACAAACCGTTGTGCGCCACAGCAGCAAATAGGACTCGACTCAGCATTATACCTCTCTGCCAAAGAGCAGTTAGGCGCTGATTATTCTGCCGAGACCTTTCCACAGTCGCAAAAAAGATAAAGGTATACCAGATAAGGTAACTCAGTCAGGCAGACTTAAAACAAGCCATACATAGTACATCATGTTCCACTCGCTAGGAATCAAACTCGAACTTTAAGGTAAGACCGCTGGTCTTTGATATGAGTGATATGACTACCTTTTGTATGTTTTGTAGGAACCACGACGTTTCCACGTGCACAGCTTACGCATATGCCAACGCCTGGCTGAGCTATGGTGTTGTGTTATGGGGTAACAGTACCGATGTAAGTAAACTGTTTAATCTGCAGAAGAGAGCATTCGAATATTGGAGAATATAACAGACATGGAAAGCTGTAAGCCTCATTTTGTGAAACATAAGATGCTTACTCTCACTTCTATATATATATTTGAAATGTGTAAATTATTCATCATCATCATCAGCTCATTTTATGTCCCCACTGCTGGGGCACGAGCCTTCCCTATAGATGGATAGGGAGAACGGGCCATAAACCACCACGCGGGCCCAGTGCGGATTGGTGGTTGTTAACGACTGCTAATGCAGCCGGGACCAACGGCTTTACGTGCCTTCCGAAGCACGGAGGAGCTCGAGATGATAAAGTTTTGGTCACCCATCCGATGACCAGCCTTTGCGAAAGTTACTTAACCTTAGCAATCGCAGACCGGGCGCGTTAAGCATTGCGCCATCGAGCTCCTCAAAATAAAGTGTAAAGTGTAAATTATTGCGTAAAAACAAACACCTATATCAGCAATCATCTAGTCATTCTTATTCACAAACACGTAACTTATGAAATAGAAATTAATTAGCTTTACCATCCACCAAATTACACTTAGTTAGCGCAGTAACTTACCTTAAGTCGATTAAAAAATATAATAAAATACCATTAAATATTAAAAATATAGAAAAAGAAACATTTTTTTTATTCTAAAAGAGTATTTAATTTAAAAGAAAAATGTTATTATAATTTCAAATATTTTTTGTTTATAAGTTGGTAGAATTTCTAATTAATAATAGATTATAGATACGATAAAGAAGTTTTTGAAATGAATTTAGTTATATTATAGCTTTTTCTTTTTCACTTAGATTAACATTTTTTGCAATGCCCTTGAGGGCTCATGTTCTGAACTTTATACTCAAGCATGACCACTGTACATATAACATGTTGCAAATAAATATAATGATTATGATTATTATGATTACATCAATCAGCTTCAGGTAACCTTTACGCGGTCGCCCATCCATCCTTTAAGCTTCCCACGCTACGTCTCCCACCCACGTACGTTGCGTTGCACTACTTACAATATTAGTTATCCAGGTATTTATCGAGGTATTTGTGGTGCGAGTTTAGACAGCCAAGTCAAAGTCCTGGCCAATTTTTTTTGTTCAAATAAAATTAAGAATAATTGCTTTTGATCCGTACATCAATTATTTTCCTACTATCCATTCAAGACGTCTATTGGATGGAATGTCAGCTGGACGATACTTTCCTGGAGGAAGGCTTCTGGCCGAAGGGCGTGGTGTAGGTACCGGCGTTTCCGCAGTAGATTCCCCGCCAACACCACCGGATACTTAGATAGGTCTAACTATCAGGTGAGGTCGTGGTCAAATACTTACCTAAATAGAAAAAAACTGCCAAGTGCGAGTCGGACTAGCGCACGAAGAATTCCGTACCATCTTTAAAAATATTTCAAGTTTCTACCTGTTATCGTTATAAAGACCGAGAAAAAATAGGAAAAAAATCACGATTGTTGTATGGGAGCCCCCCTTAAATATTAATTTTACTATAATTTAATTATTTATTTCTAAAGTGAATAATAGTCTAAGTAAATATTCTGTGAATATTTCAAGTGTCTATCTGGTGTCGTTATCAATATCAAGCAAAAAAGAGCAAAAAAATCACGTTTGTTGTATGGGAGCTCCCTTAAAGACTGTTTTTTAGTATTTTTTGTTAGAGCGGCAACAGAAATACATCATCTGTGAAAATGTGTGAAAATTTCAACTGTCTAACTATCACGGTTCATGAGATACAGCCCATGTCGTAGCTTAATGGGAAAACCTCGGATGGCAGCTTATTCCACAGTTTGATGGTACGTGGAATGAAGCTCCTCTGGAAGTGAACCGTTCGAGCAAACAGCGGCTCCAGGAAGTCCGCGTGTGCCCTGTTCCGATGGCGAGCGGTGCGATAGTAGAAGGAGGAAGAGGACCATATCAAAAAGTTCATCAGAGCATTCTTCATTAAACAGGCGATAGAACACACACAACGAGCCGATATCACGTCTCAAGGCTAAGGGTTCTAACCGGTCTGTGAGCTTGGGATCGTTGACCAGTCGAATGACGCGTCGCTGCAAAGTTTCTAGAGGGTCAAGCTGGCATTTAGGAGCCCCGGACCAAAGGTGAGAACAGTACTCCATGTGAGGTCTAACTAGGGCTTTCGCTTCCTCACAGTCGCCAAATATGTGGTAATGGTAAGCTACTCGTACATTTCTAAGAACGCATTCTAACTAAAAATAGGTGACGGTATCAAGTTTATCATTCTAGTCTACTGCTGCACAAATGCATCTCCAAGTGGTCGCTACTGAGCACGACCCGCTGCTGTCATCCAGCTCTTGCCAGCCACCTTGCGAAGATCGTCGCTCCACCTACTCTAAGGGCTACCTACACTACGTTTGCCGAAGCACGGTCTTCACTCAAGAACTCGTTTACCCCAAGTTAAAAAATATATATTTTTTAATACCCCGTAAAATGCACCACTGAAATCAAACACTTCATACGTGTCAATTGACAATATCCTCAATTAAATTGTTGGTTTAACTCTATAATTATTATGTATAACGATCCAGTAAAAGCTATATTAAATACTGAAAGTGGCTCCCATTCAGAAAGGTTTTCGCATGAATTTTTTGCCACGAATCGCATATATCGTATCTCTAAAGACATCCCTTAATGTACACCAGAAATATTTATGAAGCTGAAAATTGCTTTCAGATCCACGTCGATGTGTTCACTTAACTGAATAATGTCGATACGATATTCGTATGTCGATAGAACACATTCGACTCGCGACGATTTGATACGGTCGATGTAATGTCACATTTGCTGTGCAAGGGAATTTCAACATCAACATCCATTCTGGTAACCGTCACTTTATTTGCTTGATTACATCAATATGAACACTCGGGGGCATCTGACCAGATCTGACGGATAAATCTACTGCAGAGCATTTCATTGGTGCCAATAGTTAGTGGAAGGTCGATGACCCCTTTGTACTGTTTTTTATTTTTTATACTAGACCCAACCATTAATTAGATCGACCGGCTCGCGTCGCAGGTCTTAACGGGCCATGGGGGATTCTGTGCATACCTGCACAGGTTTAAGTGCAGGGACAGCCCCTCATGTGCCTGTGACCCGACGGCGGAGGAAGACATCTTCCACATCATACTTGATTGCCCAACACACATACACGATAGGTACACTCTGCAACAAAAAATCGACACGAAATTGAGTAAAGACACTCTAAAGGAGATTATGAGTATTAAAAAAGAAAGGAAACTATTCATGGAGTTTGCCAAAAAAATTGTAAGCATTGTTACTAAGAGGAACAAAGACGATTAGTGATAAAGAACATTTTTTAATTGTAAAATAAGTATAAATGTTATATGTAATTAGGCAAGCAAGACCACATGTGTGGCAGGAATGTTTTTCTGGGGCAATAAATATTTTTTGTTAACAAAATGCTATATGATGTGAAACATAAGATGTAAAATAAAAAAAGGAAATTAATGTAAGAAATGTTTAGATAATAATAATAATAATGTAATATAACAATAAGAAATGTAAAAGTAAAGAAAAGAAAAATGTATTAGATATAAGATAAATATTGTAAAAGAAAAAGAAAAGAAAAGAAAAGATAAAAGAAAAGAATAAAGATAAAAGAAAATATAATAAATGAGTCGAGCTCTTATAGCTCAAGCTTAATAACCCCAAAAAAGAAAAAAATACAAAATAAAAGAAAGAAAAAGTCCTGCAAAAATAGCGGGGAGTAGCTGCAAAAAAAAAACCATTAATTAGAAACATCAGATCCTATACACGCTAGAAAACAACGATTCATCCCCAGGATAGCAAGGCTATTGAAATAAATAAAAATCATTTTTATTCAATAGAGAAGATGGTTGGAATTTACCACCGGCCTGGGATCACACATTAAATCCCAGCCCCAAACGCCATATTGCCAGACCAAAGATACAATAAGCTCTTTCTGCGTGAAACGGAACGCACCTGATTAAAAGGGTTCGAAACGTCAGGATAAACATAAAATCAAATTAATGTGTACTCGTATAATAAATGCGAGTAGATCCGTAAAAGTAGTTTCGTTTCAATGTGTAGTGTTTGTGAAAAAATTTAAAAATAGAATATTTGCTTTCTTATGTTATTGAGCCGGCAAACGAGCGTATGGCCCGCCTGATTAGCAGCCGCCGCAGCTAATGACGCTTGCGACACGACGGTAATAACGAGGGGTTCACTACTTTTCATCGAAAATCAAATGGTGGAACCTTAGATGAATGATAGGTCTCGCTGCGCTCGACCGCAGCGAGACCTATCATTCATCTAAGGGTGGAACATTAATAGGTCGAAGCGCGTTGCCTTAAAATTGCGTAGAGTTATAACGTATCTAAAATAAACAGCAGCAAAAAACCGGTCGTTGTAGAGATCCTAGGGGGAAGCCTTTGTCCAGCAGTGGACATCGTTTGGCTGTGATGATGATGATGATGATAGTGTACCTTAGCGTCATCTATTGCTTATACCATGGCGAGTGCTTTAAAGTACTATTTGACCTCATCTCACTTTCTCCCATCCTCCATAGGAGTACGCGTGTTGCTCTCCGGAGTCACCGCTGTACTGTCTCGAACGTTATAAAGGTGACTTGTTGCTTTGTCGCACTTCCAAGACATGAGATAGTCTACCAACACGCGTTTTCCCTCCTTCCTATATGACATGGGGTCCATCAAACAAGGCGTGAGAAGGCACCTTGTAGGCCGGCAGAGTGAGGGTGTGAGGGTGGAGTGATTTCACGCCGCACCAGTTGTCTTCTCGTCTGGACTCCATTTCCATTTAACATCAGGTGGAATGGAATCATTTATCGTGTCAACATCATCATCATCATCATTTCAGCCAAAAGACGTCCACTGCTGGACAAAAGCCTCCCCCAAGGATCTCCAAAACAATGATTTAAAAAAAATCTTCAGTTCAGCTTCTATGCTCTTTGCACTAGATTTAGTAACTTACAAACTGGAGCACAGAATTGCAAAACAATGCTGCTTGGCAGCAGAGGCCGCAGTGTCAACCTCATTGTTGAGCGAGTACAGTAGAGAAACAAAACTGTCTTGTCAAAATCGTAGCCTCAGCTTGCTATTGGTTATTAAACAAGATTTTTCCAAAGTGGTTGCTAATAAATAAAAAATACGTTAGTAAATGCCTAAATTAAACTGCCATGACGCGATCTACGCATTAGAGGATTCGTGTTAATTGATTCGCTTTCGTCTCAAGATGTAATGTCACATGTAGTGCCATCTAATCGACGTTTTAACATGTTGCGGTACGATGCAAACAAACACGTTATCGTGTGAAATGAACAAGCATGTCGTCGAATTTTTATTAATATTTACATTTTGTTGGATAGATGCTGCCGCTAAAAAACCAGTCAAAAATCAAAGCAGTGAAAAGAATTCAGTGCTTACGTCAGCCTTCCAGGTAGCATAATGGCTAGTGCAGCCACCCGGACCCAGGTTCGATTCCTGGCTGGGTCGGGTAGGTATTCAATTTTTTCACGTAGGTATAAATATTTTAAAATTTACATTGTGTAACGCCTTGGTGGCCGATTGGCGATGTGCTCGGCCTGTTATCCAGAGATCCTTAGTTTAATTCCCAGTTGAAAGTGTTGGTTTGGGATTATTCGATGCATAGAACGGTTCATGCTTAGGTCAAATAAAATATAGGCTATAAAAAAAAATCTAATAATATTTACCTAATCTGGTTTTCCAGACAGGCTTTTTGCTCTATATTTTATGTTTTAGTATACAATTTTAACAAATTGGGGAAAATTTGCTTACGTTGCCTAATTGGCAAAAAAAAGCAAGAACAAGGTTGATTTTTTAAAATTTTATTATAAAAATTATAACCTGTATTTCTACCATTCACACGAAACACACAAGCAGAGCGATTTGGCATGTTTAAAATCAGTTCATCCAAATCACTTTGATAAATAGCCGCCCACTTTCTTTCTAACAAATTAAAAAGTTGTTGTGGGGTGTGCACGTCATCAATACTCGGTAGAGCTCTTCTTTGGAGCATGTCCCATGCATGCTCAATTGGGTTGAGGTCTGGTGATTGTGCAGGCCACGGCAAGACATTGATATGAGAATCGGCCAGAGTGCGTGTTACGACTCTAGCTGTGTGTGGACGTGCATTGTCATGCATTAGTCGAAACGAATCACCCAATCGGCCTCGTAAGGGGATGATCACATCTGAAACAATCCTCTCTGCGTAGATTTGAGCATTGAGGTTGCCCTGGTTCTTCCATCGATCCAAATACCAGCCCAAACCATGATTTTTCCCCCTTCATATGGATGAACATCCTGACATAATCTCAAGCATTCTTGACGTCCAGAGATCCTCCAAACTCGAGTGCGTCTTGTATCCGACCTCATACCGAAACGTGATTCATCAGAGAAGCAAACACAGCGCCAGTCTTCTTCCTCCCAATTTCGGTGTTCGCGAGCCCATTGTAAACGGGCCCTACGATTGTGGGGTGCTATGGGTGGAACCCTCAGCGGCCTTCGGGAACGCAGACGCTCTTCGCGTAAACGATTCTGGATGATTTGGTCGCTTTTCAGCAAGCCTCAAGCGCTGTGGAGCCTTGTGGCCAACATCATAGCGGTCATGGTACGATTCCGTCGACCAGTATTTTGGATGTACCGGTGTTGTCTTCGAGTGGTGCTACGAGATCTTCCTCCATGTCGCTCGGCTACGCTTCCCGTGATACGATAGCACGTCCAGAGGCGGCCTATGACATTCTGTGTAGTGCTAATGGCAGCAGCCACAATACGTTGCCTGGAACCAGCTTACAACATTCCAACGGCTATCAACATCTCTTCCCTTGTCAAATGACGCCGTCGCTCCATATCGTTGTAATTTTTTTCACTTCCAGTACAGAAATTGTACTGCTTTTGTAAAATTGCCATTGCGCTCTTTTATAGGAATTCCGGTTGACAGTTAATTTTGCATATTTAAACAATGTAAATATCGTGAAAATTACTAAAAATAATCAATAACCATCCAAAAAAGTTAAAATATTAATTCTATAACGCAACGATACTTTAAAATGTACTTGATCCCTAGACATTTTTTATGTGTGTAAGTATTTCCGAAATCTAAATATCAAAATAGAGGAAAGATTTGCTTTCATTCTCAAGCCATTTTAGAAAAGCTGGTAACAATGCAGACGTACCCTAAAGTTAGATAATTATTAACTAAATAAGATTATACATTATCTCGACATGTATACAAGGACATGGCAATAATCATTGATTGACATAATCTCGATAGCTACACATTTTTATAATTATGAGTTACGTTTAGTGCTTAAAAAGTGATTGTCTAAATAGCCGTAATGTGGATACCTACTAATAACTGAAATCAACGATTTCATCATCAACGCAAACTAATTAGTAAAAAGGTATTATACCTTCTTTACCCGACGTTTCGACCGAGTTACAACGGTCGTGGTCACGGGCTGACTGCTGTCGCGATGTTGCGCCTCCGTTTGCGTTACTAATTAGTTTGCGTTAATCCCCGTGCCCATCTGCTAATGAACTCCAAAGTATGATGGAAGAACTTTACCTAACCTCAATAGATGTTGGTCTACGCATGAACAAAGAAAAAACTAAAATCATGAGCAAGGAACCCACCGTAGACAGCATCATGGTGAATGGTAAAGAGATAGAGCGGGTTGACGGATATGTCTACTTGGGGCAACTAATTACGCTTGGGAAAGACGGACAGGCGAAAGAAATACAACGCCGCATTGGACTCAGTTGGGGGGCGTTCGGTAAGCTGCTCAAAATTTTCAAGTGTAAGGAAGTGCCCCTCTCTTTAAAACGAAGGGCATATGAGCAGTGCATTCAGCCGGTCATGGTCCACGGAGCAGAAACTTGGACCCTTACACAACAACACGTCCAAAAGCTTCAAATAGCCCTAAGAAAAATGGAACGCGCCATGCTGGGTATCAAACTAAGCGACAAAATAAGAAACTCAGCCATCCGGAGTCGCACTAAATTAACCGACGTGGGGCGTATCATTGCGCAAAGAAAGTGGCGATGGGCGGGTCACGTAAGCCGCAGAACCGATGGCCGGTGGAGCGGGAAGGTGCTAGAGTGGAGACCACGGACCGGCACCAGAAGCGTGGGCCTCCAGAAGGCTAGATGGGCAGATGACATCACGAAGGTCACGGGAAAGAACTGGATGCAGAAAACCCAAAACCGAATAGAATGGCGTGCATATGAGGAGGCCTACACTCAGCAGTGGGTGGTTATAGGCTGAAGAAGAAGAATCCCCGTTTAATTTGTTTAAGACGACACCTTGAGTTGTGAACATTCAAAAAGGCTGATCCTTACTGACGCTGGCATAAGGTCGATAATAAGTAGCGCCTGCGACAACATAGACGGCAAATTAACAGTTAACCTAAAAATATTTAAAAAAGAATATTGGTTTTAGTTATCAAAATATGCAGCAACTAAATTACCAATATTGATGTTAACAATATATTTGAGTGGTTTCCAAGCATATAAATTAAGTAATTTTGTAGTAATTTCAACAATAGTGATTTTTAGTGGTGTTTTCGACAATAAATTATGATCGAGTCAAAATTATACAATCGTGTATTTGAGCAAGCGAATTCAAGATGAAGACATGAATTTACCTATATCAACATTTCAGATTCGTAAGTCATATTAAACTTAAACTATTCGACGAAAGTTGGTGCATTTTTTCAGTAGCCTTAGTTATGGAACGCGAAAGTTTAAAAGTGTAGATTTCATCATAAGCCTGCACTAGTCCACTGTTGAACATAGGCCTCTCCAAGTGCACGCCACTGAGCACGATATGCGGCTACTCTCATCTAGCTCTTGCCAGCCACCTAGCGAAACAATAAACAACGATCAACGAATCAACGATTTACAAAAACAATATTATCAGTTTCTTAGTCTCCTTGTGATATCTAACCTAATTCCAGTATTGATTTCAAATCGTCTAAATTTGAAATAATAAACGCAAAAACCCGTATATATTATAGAAACTAAATAATTTTATTTCAAACATTTAAACTTTTAATAGCTTTTTTTCAACCCTATTCAAATAGTTTCCAATATCTTATTATTATTAATGCACACGAGAACAATACATTAAAAAAATAACCTTAAGTTTCTGAAAGTAAGTATAAGTTGACTTGTTTCAAACAAGTCGTGCACACGACAGCAATACATTAAAAATATTAAGCTATATAAAGGTAAGTTTAAGTAGACTTTAGTACTAAACAAGTCAACTTTAAACAAAAAGATCGAAACTAAACGCACTCCAACTTTTCGGCGCAAATGCATAGGGCGCCGATTGTCTACGGCCATTATCGTAGCGTTCGAGCATTCACTCGTAGCTACATACAGTTCAAATCTGGCGTCGGCGAGCGTCGGCCGAGCGGCGCCGCTTCCTCCTACGCGATAAAGTTCGAGCCGATGCGAGATTCCAAATTTAAACTTTGACGTTCCATTTTCGATTTTACATTGTTAAACTTTTTTGTGTGGTGTTTTGGTGCTTTCATAGCTAGAGCATTAATCCAACTTTCGTTGTGTTTTTCTTTTCTATTTTTTAAATTATGTTAAAATAAAAGTTTAATTTCAAAAAGTTTTGAAGTGTTTTTAATTATCTCGTTTGATTGAGTGTTGCAATGTTTTGAAAGAGCCTATAAACCTATTCAACTTTTCGGGGTAAGTTTAATAAAAGCAAATGTTTATAAATTTTACCTTAGGTATATGATGTGATAATTTATTTTAAATAGTAGTTTGTATTCACAATAATATTATATTAATATTAATATTAAAACGGAAAATAGCAATTTCGTCAAAACAAATATGTTTAAATATTAGTCAAAAAAATAGAATTACCTATAACATTGGTGCAAAATCTCTATCTAATACCCTGTACTAATACCATAATAATGAAGCCCAATAAAAAAATACAACATTTTGATGTTCTTATAAAAAAGAAATTATTATCCATAAAAAAATTCTTGCTTTTATATATTTTGTTAATTTTACTGTACAATTGTACATCCACCGGGACAAAGACGTATAGAAACGTATAGAAATAGAAAAGTTTATTGGTACTCATAAAAAAACAATGATTGAACATAATTATGAATAGTGGATACTATAAACATTAACGTTTAACAAAATAAAATGGTATTGTAAGAGTCATATTATTATCGCATAACATTAAAATAAATAAGAGGACCATAAAATGTAATTACAAATATATTTAAGAGCGTTTACGCCGCACACTAGCGCCACTAATGAAAAAATAAACATATCTAGTAATTAGAGATAGAAAATCAAATTATGCTCAACAAACTATTTGAATGAAGTAATTTAGCATTTTTACGTCACCTAATGGACACCTCACATGTTATGGTTTAGTTAAATAAGACGTTACGGCCACTTTTAACTATAACGCCTTATTTAACTAAACCATAACATGTCAGGTGTTCATTAGGTGACGTAAAAATGCTAAATTACTTCATTCAAATAGTTTGTTGAGCATAATTTGATTTTCTATCTCTAATTACTAGATATGTTTTTTTTTTCATTGGCGGCGCTAGTGAGCGGCGTAAACGCTCTTAATATTGTTATTATTACTAAAAATTAATACGGTAATCGTGGCATGACGTAATACAAGGATTTGCATTGTAAGATTTTTATCGATTATGGCAGCACCTTACTTAAGTCAGCAACTGTATTTACTAAGTTTTATTTTTATTTTTATAAAATCATCTTGAAAACAAGTTGAATTTACAGTTTATTGTTTTTTGCGTTCGGTTTGCGTTCTTGCAAGTTAAGTAGCCAGATGGGTGATTCTAAATTCGTCTGTAAGAAACAAAACTTAAAAGTTATTTAATCAGTCGCAAAAAGAATAATTACATTGATTTACTTGCAATTTAATAATTTCTAACAAATTGTAACCTAAATGTGTCTATCATATTAAAACAAACTTTATTAACTTTATTTTATTACTAGCTGTGCTCCGCGGTTTCACCCGTGTTCTATTAGTCATAACGTGATGTAATATAGCCTATAGCCGTCCTCAATAAATGGACTATTCAACACAAAAATATTTTTTCAACTCGAACCAGTAGTTCCTAAAATTAGCGCGTAAATTTAAAAAAAACTTGAGCTATATAATATTAGTATATACAGGGTGGGAAGGAGTATACCGACAGATTGAAACCAAGATTCTAGTGCCTATTGCACAAAAAAAAGTAATACAAATAAGGCTCGGCAAAGCCAAATTTTCGAGATATTAAATTATTTAAGTAATTCACAAGTTGAAAAATCTCAAGGGTAACACGCCTTTATTATAAGACGTTATCTAATAATATCAGATGTTTGCCTAACGTTTGTTGTCTAGAGCTCTTAATAATCAAGTGACATAAGGACGTCAACTCCACTCGTCGGTTATCGTATTTGGTCGGAGTCGTTCATGAAGTGTGAAGTTTTCTTTTTCACTCTTTTGACTAAGGCTTCGTTCACAAGGAAGTACTATCGAAAATTATTTTTTTTGTTCCAGAAATTGAGAAAGTTAATAAGGCAGTTTTGGACCCATGTTGATCTAACATTATTTGCTCGTAACACCACCAGGAATCCATGGTTAAAATCTGTCGGTATATTCCATCCCACCATGTATAGATTAAAATTTTTACATTCACAATGCTATAATTATGTAGTTACAAGATAAAACTTTACTAGAAAAATCAACCAGCCTCAGGAAGCTCTGGAAGGAGACTGGTTGATTTTTTCGATAAAATTGTATGCTAAAATATATTTTTTTTTTTTTTACTAATTTTTAACGCTAACTTTGCTGCGAACAAATTACAAAAATTCAAATGTTAAATTTAAATAAATAAAAACAAAAACATTTTATAAATAGCTTGCCTACTTCTTAACTGATCTTTAGTATTTGTAAAAATATTATGATCGGATGTTAATGACGCTAGTTGTTGACATTGAATGGGCGCTTTTGGCTTTCAAAGTAAAAAAGTAAATAGTGCTGAATAATTTCCGCGGGCTGGTTAGAACCACGATAGCTCAATTGGGAGAGCACCTGACCCGGTATGTCAGAAGGGTGCAGGTTCCAATCCTGCTCGTGAAATTTTTTTCAACATTTGTGTTTGAGAAAAAAAAAATTTAACCAATTAATTTATTAACTTGTAAACAGTTATTAACTAACTTATTAACTGTTTACAAGTTAATAAGTTAATTGGTAATACTCGCGTCTGAATCCACTTCAACAAGCCTGTGCCGTGTATAAGTAACTAGGAAATTATGTTTCTACAGCTTAACTTGAATTCAAGATGCTTCTGAAACCATGTAGCGTGAAATTAACTTCAATTTAATTTCCGCGAAGTCTCAGCAAACCATTCTTGGATGTAAGGAGCCAAGGGTTATAAGTGATTACTTAGAAAATGGAAGTAACTGTCTGATATAATATATTAAATAATAAGAATTAGATATTATATAATATATGAACTTATTGCGGTGTTTATAAAAAAAAATGGAATTGGTCAATAAAAATTGTCTCCAGAAGTCGCTATTCCAATGCAATCCGTGAAGCAAAATTCAAAATTCAAAATCATTTATTAAGTTTAGGCTACAAGTAGTTCTTGTGAATGTCACTATACCATTGGTTCGTAAGCCTACTCTGGGCGGGGAGATCTTGTACTGCGAAGAATTACTTATTTTTCCGACAAAACCGACAATCTTGCACCTATAATTAATTGAACTTGGCTCCTTTTTGACTTTTATGCCTGATAACGAACGAGGACAATACAAAATAGCGAAAGTGATGAAATACTATTGTGTGTAATTTGGATTGTGCAGAATTGCGAATAGGAAGAATCGCTACTGTACCCAAATAATGACTGTGCACAGTAGCGAATGTGGTGAAACACTATTGTGTGGAATTCGGATTGTGCAGAATTGCGAATAGGAAGAATCGCTACAGTACACAAATAATGACTGTGCACAGTAGCGAATGTGGTGAATTACTATTGTGTGGAATTCAGATTGTGCAGAATTGCGAATAGGAAGAATCGCTATTGGCATGAACATCAAATAATTCGTCTGTTAACTGCCTAATTTTTCTAATGGCTTAAGCAGCAGAAATGAGTTTACCGGCCAATTTTGATATAATATGAGGATTCCATTGAAGTTTTGAGTTAAGGGTTATGCCTAAAAAGACTGTAGAATCTACCAAATCTAATTGATCACCGTTTATTCTAATAGCGGTTGGTTCATTTCTGACATTTGGTATTATAAATTTAATACATTTTGTTTTCTTAGCGTTAAGCTTAAAATAGTAAACCAACGGAGTACCTCTGAAAGAGCTTTATTTACATTTTCATAATTAGTCCTACACCTAGTTACATTAAAAAAAAGTAAAAACAGCTCTAAAAGCAATAAATAATATTGAAATCATATTATTAATTACCTAGATACGCATGTCAGTTTTAAAAAATGTCTATTGAAGTCGGGTGGTTGGTGGTCGGCTAGGAGACAATTTTGTTTCAATTTAAACTTTGATAGTTGTTCCATTATTTCCACTTTTTTATTCTAAAAGCCCCACCCGACTTCAGTAGACATTTTTTTAAACTGACATGCGTATCTAGGTAATTAATAATATGATTTCAATATTTTTTATTGCTTTTTAGAGCTGTTTTTACTTTTTTAAGTTTACTGTTTTTGAAGTCGGTTTTTTTTGTAAAAAAACATTTTATTTTACGATTTTTAGTGATGGGTAGACGTAGACCAGGTATTATTTTTGTACGAACTAAACATTTTGGCATATTGAACCGTATGAAGTGAGCCCAACAAAAGGTAACTGCTGTAAATCGTTGAGGAATTCCCTCGACTGTCTATGGTCTCCATCATCAGACCTGAAATGGCACTTATAACCCATATGGGTGCAAAGTTCTTATCAATACAAATGAATTAAGACCAAACACAAGGTAGCCACTGTAAAACGTTGAGGAGTTGCCTTGACTGTCCTTCGTCTTCACCATCAGACTCCTAATGACAGTCACAACCCATCTAGGTGTAAAGTTCTCATCAATACAAATTAATCAAGCCCAAACACCATGTAATTGCTGTAAATAGTTGAGGAGTTCCCTCGATTGTCTTCCGGCTCCATCATCAGATCGACTCCATAACTTCATTAAGTAGTAGTGCTTTAAAATACTTAATGAAAACATTAACAAACGCACTAGTCGCCCCTACAATTTTCAAAAGTTCCCCTTGATTTCTCAAGGATGCCATCATCAGATCCTGGTTTCCTTATCATGGTACCACCCTTGGGATATCTCCTATCCAACAAAAAAAGAATCATCAAAATCGGTTCATAAACGACGAAGTTATCCGCGAACACACATAAAAAAAAAAAAAAAACATATATACGAGTCGAATTGAGTAACCTCCTCCTTTTTTGAAGTCGGTTAAAAATGAGTGAAGTATCATCTGCAAATAATACAATTTCACAGAAGTTCTCTACAAAGAATGGCAAGTCATTAATATAAATCAAGAATAGAAAAGTAGGTACCAAGAGTCGACCCTTGTAGAACTCCCATTTTACATGAAAACCAGATGATTTAGTACCATTTAGTTTGTGTTCTAGAGCTGAGATATTACTGTATTAAATTTAGTGCAAAATCTTTGAGACCGCAATAAATACCTATGACTATGACTATGACTATGACTATGTAGCTTCTTCATAGTCCGGTGCTCAACGCAATCGAAAGCCTTGGACAAGTCGCAAAAAACTCCAAGAGCGTTTTGAGACTTCTCCCAGGCATCATCATCATTTTATTGAAGCAACACCTGCATCAGCAGTAGAACGACCCTTAGTAAAGCCATATTGCTTACTATGTAAAAGGTTGTTTGTGTTAAAATAATATGACATCAACCAGCTGTTCAATTATATTTTTTTTATAAATTTTACTGAGCGCTGGTAATATTGAAATAGGCTGATAGTTACTGGGGTCTTCTTTGTTTCCTGATTTGAATAAAGGTATAACTTTACTAAATTTCATAAGATCAGGAAAGATTTCTTTATCGATACAGTTAATAAAAATTTCAGCAAGATACGGTGCAATAGAATGAATAACATTCTTAATACTTCAATAGATATACCCCACAAATCACTCGTATTTTTAATTTGATGAATCTAAATTTGACGTTCTTATTACAGGTATATTTACAAAAAAATCATCAAAAATATTAGCAATTTGTGAATCTGAAAGCATCTAAAGCAAATTATTAATTACGAATCATGAATAAAACTTTCACGCAACACAATGGCTTCACGTGTATCTAAATTCAAAACTATATTCCGTTCCGCACGGTGACATTATTTATGCAAATAAAATAAGAAATTAGCTTTTACGTGTAGGTATATAAGTACTCCCCGCCCGATCCTCTAAATGCCACGGCCCGGTCAACCCGAGCCGAAGTCCGAGCCTTTAGAGGCGCCCTCGGGTTGTTCCGCTCCCCGATCCGATCCGAACCCTTCGAGAATCTAGTAGGGCACGGGGACACGCACCCTTAAGTGTGTGATGCCGTTCCCTCTAGAAAACCTCCGAAGGTGATTCACACGGTTTGAGGTACCCTTTACGTACCTCGCCGTCCCCTAAAAAAGCCCGTTGACGCTGAAAATGCCGATTGAGGTAATCAGCAATCTTTCTAAAAAAAAAAGTATATACTGTCCCCACTGCTGAGCAAGGCTTAATCACACGCTTGTCAAATGTGGGTTGGTGAAAAAACCCGGGCTTTACAACTAAAACTTTGCCCTACTTGATTAAATCTCAATATACCTCCGAGCGCCGAGAGCTTTGCCACTGTATCACCGAAGCCTTAAATTATTAATTTACTTTTTTATTTTATTTATATTTTTGAAATCATTAAACGTTATTATTTTTATATTATTGCTTACCTGAGCATGACCTTGTAGAAGTTGCTAACTTGCACTATCGCCCCCCAAAACGCTAGCCTCTGCTCCAACGAGTTTCTCAACATATAAATTAAGGCAAATTTACTTAAACTAAGGTTTTGTTTATGTAACTACCTACGGCCCTGTAAATTCTCTGGGTAGGGAGGAATTACAAGGGGCACGTTGTAAATGTTTAATGCCTGCGTGTCATTACCGTTAGGACATTCCTAAGGTGTTTGGAACATGTGTTTTCTATCAAATATTCAGATGTATCAGCTCAGGTATACCTACCTGTGACATGTCGTCCGTCGTTCATTAATTTGACAATTGGGGAAATACTGAAGTCCTGTACAAATGAGCATAATGCTAGTAAATAAAAATGGAATTAATACTTGTTATGATAAACATATGGGATTGATTTAGAGCTAATCAATCGTCATTCATATTTACTTACGTCTGCACATCAAACTATACGAAACTGTCACATTTCTTCAATTAATGTTCAACCATTATGCCATACAAAGTTCAAATTCTAATGAGAAATTTGACAGTATGTGGTACTCTGACGTGCAGACGTGTGTATAATCCCATACAATAATAATTTTATTAAATTCGAGAAAAATACCTCCTAAACTAAATAACTTAAAAACTAAAAATATAACTATTATTATGTTATAACTATTTGACGACCTCCTTGGTTGAGTGGTTTGTACACCGGTTTTCATGGTATCGCCATCTCTGAGATCCCGGGTTGGATCCCCGGTCGGATTAATTTAGAAATTATTGTTTTTCTAAAATGTCTCGGGTCTGGGTGTTTTCTGTGTATAATAAGTATGTATTTAAGTATTTTAAGTATGTTTATCCGTTGTCTAGTAACCATTTTTTAACGAGTTTCATAACGAAGCTTCTCTTGGGCTAGATAATTGGTTTGAGTGTAGAAAAGTTTATTTATTTGATTAAGGTGCACATGCATGCTGGACACTTCCCTTGTTAAAGCCCTGTATATTAGAGTAAGTAGATCCCATGAGGTGTATTTTTTAATAGTGTTCACGTAAATAAAAGCTTGCTTTGCATTTGACTGTGCTCGTAGAATAGCAGACCTAGATGCTAGGCTACATCGTTAAGTTTGACGTATCACTGCACGTAGACAATCTCTTTTGTCAATTACGTATCCTCCTTTGAGGCAGTTGCTTTGAACAAACGCACCAGACGAGTGACATTAATTAGCTACAGTTTGGCGTGTTCTAGTGAATCTAGTGAGTCTATTTAAGGTTTGCTGTTTTTATCAAAAGGTGATAAAGGTGACTTGTTATATAAGGGCGTTTAAAGAACCTCATATTTCAAAGCCTTTTAAAAGGAGGTGCCCATTTCGTCTGTCCTTTATTTTAGTATTTTTTTTATTCTACTTAGGTATTGCCCTCCTCCTCTAACGCCTCGGTGGCTGAGTGGCAAGCGCTCTTCCCGATACCCGAAGATCCCGGGTTCAATTCCCAGGTCAGGCAAGTGTGTTTCGGATTTTTCGATGCCCGGGTTTGTGATCAACGACCCGCATTTGGCAAGCGTGGTGATTAAGTCTATCCTCAATTGTGATGATGACTTGATTTTAATGGTGGAAGCCGTTGCCTAGCAGCGGAACAGTTAAGACTTTTTATCGGTGATCAGGACCTACTGATTCCGACTAAGTAAATGATGGCCATTGCAATAATAATAAAACTTACATGTCAGTGTTCCATTTTTTATTTTTTTGTCTGGGAAGTAAAGTTAATAACTATGAGTATTAAAGGCATGGTCATCCTACACCTCCTTATTACAAATAAAACCTCTCCATAAGTACAGGTATAACGATGATAACAACCTCATTGAATATTTACCGCCTTACAAATAAACAAAGAGTATGGTCCGAATAGTTATTCCGTGTTTTGTTCCTGTCATGTAAACGTCATTTCAAATTAGAGTAAAAGAGACAAAACACGGAAAAACTATTCGGACCTTATTCTTTGTTTATTTATAAGGGGTTTAAAGTTTTTCTTGTTATTTATAGTAAACTGTCAAATGGTAGACAACGTAATAAAAAACACTTTTTTTTTCTTTTAGTTGATGGCTTCGTGCGATTAGCACATTTAGCCAGTGTCAAAGTAATTTTTCTTACAAGTAATACATAAATAAACAATATTTCCTTAAATGATGATGAATAATATCAGAAATGGGAAGTGAGAAATGATATACCCCCCAACCCCTCGAGTATCTCAGTAAAGATATGGGGCTTTACTAAGTCCTCACGCGAGCTTCTTGAGAGAATTTGAAAAGTGACGTTGTACTGTTTTGTTTCATTTGCCAACACTTATGCACACTCACGAACACTTAACGGTTAATAATCCACCAATATTTCACATTAATATTCCACATAACACAAATTTTGGAAAACAAGACAAAACCGCAGACATGACGCTTTTTATTTCCCGCCAAGAACTAAAAAACACTTTAATCTTCACTTCATAAAAATGTAGGAAGACCATACATTCAAAATAATTTTGGTTAGGTACCTAATTAAAAATACAAATTTAAATTTATAAAAAGAAAACATGTAGGTAACTACTATTATTTTTGCAATGGCCATCATTTACTCAGTCGGAATCAGTAGGTCCTGATCACCGATAAAAAGTCTTCAAGTATATGCTATTCGAGTACCTATACTTTACTTTTTCTATTTTCTTTGACTCAAGAGTCAGACAATGATAGCGGTGCTATTAAATTAACCCAATTACTAACATAATTTGACCTGTTAACCCACCTAGAACACGAATATGATCGTTTTAGGCACGGGTTCACGTCAGTATTATGGGGAATGTCAGTATTATGCAACAGAGCTATGGGGAAAATCCCGTTTCCTCGCATTCAATACTCGCATCTATCCGTTCGGCTATTACGATTAATTACGAGGAGCTCGATGGCGCAGTGGTTAACGCGCCCGGTATCCAAGTGCTGAGGTTAAGCAACTTTCGCAAAGGCCAGTCATCGGATGGGTGACCAAAAATTTATCATCTCGAGTTCCTACACGTTAATAATAAACACGTTAACACGTTAGTTAGTAATACAAATTAACAACAGTTGCTATTATTCTTAGGTATCTATTTATAAAGAAGTTATTTTGCAAAGCTCTTTCTTCTTTTTGAGTCAGTGCATCAAATAATCCAAATTTTGTCCTAATTCGTCTGTCCTTTGTTTTTAGTTCATTGACTTTTTTTGTATTTGTTTTGGAATGCACCAGTGATCTGCAATAAGAGAAACTTGTCTATGGATGGGTTATCATCGTATCATTAGCCTTTGCCCCCACCGCTAAGCTCAGGTTTTCCCATATGACCTGTAAACACTTGGGCTTCGGACCATTACCTAAGTACCACGCTGGCTTATCGATAGTCGGTGCATTATACCGGCTGCTATCTTACGAAAATAACCGAGACCAACGTATTAACAATATTTTTTTGGATTGTTTTTAGTGATAGTTGTTCAGTGGCGGTAGCCAAAGTAACATTAAGAATACGATAGCGAAGTTTGAAAAGAATAAAATGTATGGGATTGACATAAGATTGACTACGTGATTTAGCGCGGCATATGTCAATCCCATACAATCGTCTTGACTGCGTAATCGGACTTTGAGGGGCGGCGAGTAATTAGTTACTCGCCGCCCCTCAAAATGCGTCAATCCGTAGTGACAGAACATCCTCAGGGGGTTTCTGGAGGGAATGGGCATCATACAAGCGTGACCCCGTCCCTCAGATTTTTCAAGGCATTCGGATCGGGTCCGGCCGTTATGGTCCCAGTCCAGTTTGCCCCCGGTCGGTATGCACCCACATTGAAAAAGTTATTATTCCGGTATGCACGCGGCCGCGTTGCCCCCGTTTTAAAACCATCGTTTTGTGGACAAGACTCTTAAGCAAATACTGTTGAAAACAAAAGTTTTGTTGAATTTAACTTATATTTATTTTGTGCTATGAGTATTATTATCATCGTTTTAGAATTAGTAAGAATAGTTTTTTAGTATATTCTTTAAAAACAGGATTTAGAAATGCAAAATAAATTAAATTAAAATATGATGATTTCGAAAGTTAACACTTTTCACCTCTGAACAGTGTGCTGCCATCTTGCGATTTTACTGTAACAGTGTTCACACTAAAGTGTAAATACTCATGTGTATAGTTCAGTGTAAATACCGGCTCCCGGTTTCAACCGGGAGCCGGTATTTACACTGACAGGGCTTTTTGAGTGTAATGTATTTACTTTAATTTTCATTGATAGTGATCTATAACGAGTTGTAGGAAGAAAATTATGAACCCATAATTTAGAATAACTACTCTACCTGTCGCTTTTATATAAATAACTCCAATAAAGTAAGGTAATGCTACTGTTGTAATGTTGTTGTAATCACCAAGATAAATTTTATTTTTATTTTTATTTACCTACATATTTATTTTGTAACTAAATAAAAATTAACTTACAGTTCAATCTTCAATTGAGCTTTATTTTAATTTAATATTTTATATTAAATTTAATACACAAGAGACCTAAAATACACACACATCAGTCATGATTATGATCTTAATTTTCATTTATTTTTTGAACCATTGTCTACTCAACCGTACTGATTCGAATATCATGAGATCATGACAAAAAGAGAAACTATGGAGGGAACGCGGCCGGGTGCATACCGGAATAATAACAATATGGGTGCATACCGGCCGGGGGCAAACTGGACTGGGACCATAACGGCCGGACCCGATCCGAGGGTTATTTTGCATTTTTAAATCCTGTTTTTAAAGAATATACTAAAAACTATTCTTACTAATTCTAAAACGATGATAATAATACTCATAGCACAAAATAAATATAAGTTAAATTCAACAAGACTTTTGTTTTCAACAGTATTTGCTCAAGAGTCTTGTCCACAAAACAATGGTTTTAAAACGGGGGCAACGCAGCCGGGTGCATACCGGAATAATAACAATATGGGTGCATACCGGCCGGGGGCAAACCGGACTGGGACCATAACGGCCGGACCCTTCGGATCGGAGTAGAAAGCGAGACGACCCGGGGGGCGCCTCTAAGGCTGCTCCACCAGAGCTGTGCGTGGTAGCTAGTCAGTGCGCGAGGAAAATATCCACCAATAAGATTACTTCCTCTTCCTTGTGGTGTAAAATGGAGTAATCCTATTGGTGGATATTTTCCTCGCTCGCCTCTTAGCTACCTCGCGCAGCACTGGTGGAAACGCAGCCTAAAGGCTATTATGACCTCTGCTCGGGTTGACCTAGCCGTAGGGGTTTGTATTAACGTGCCTTCCGAAGCACCCTTGGAACTCGAGATATTGTAATATGTCACCCATCCGTTATGAGGAAACACAAAGGTCGACTGAATTGAAAAATATGTATGAAAAGAAACAAAATCAACGTTTCGTAATCCCCTGATTTCTTCTCCAAAACTGGACCGATTTAATTACTTTTTTCATTAAAAATTAAAGAAAGGCTTTGGCTGTGTCCCTATGTTTCGCTTTTTTATATAATCTCGTCAAATTTGGAAAACAGCGGAAAGTCTGGCCAACTTTTAAGGTTTTAAAGTTTCATATCTTTTTCAATAATTGATTTATGAAAAAAAAGAAAACATAGGGACACAGCCAAAGCCTTTCTTTAATCTTTAATGAAAAAAGTAATTAAATCGGTACATTTTTGGAGAAGGAATCAGGGGACTACGAAACGTTGATTTTGTCTACTTTCCATACATATTTTTTAATTCAGTCGACCTTAGTGTTTCCTCTTAAGTGGGTAATGTGAAAGTTGTTTAACTTGCAAGATCGCACTAACCGCTACGCCATCGAGCACTTCTAGTCAACCCCGTGAAGATACAATTGTCAGAATGTTAATGAATACTAAAACAGTATCCCATAAACCCAATAGTGCTTAATTAAACAAAAGTTATTACGATCTCATAATTGAAATTTCCTGAACATAATCAGAGGTCTATTGGGAGGAGCTTATACTTACATTGTTTGGTAATTAATATGTATCCTAAACTAACAGTCCACTGGTTAATATTCTCAGTTTTGCCAATTTCCTTTCGGAAATCTGATATTAGCGTAGCGATGAATTTTATTTGGTAAGGCAATAAGTTTTACTGACCCACGAAACATGTGATTGTACAATGACAAAGTGTTGAAAAAATTCCACGATCGGGACTAGAATCCGCACCTCATAACATGAGCCACGATGACGTAATTGGTAGTGCACCTAACCCGGCATGTCATGGGATGCCGGTTCGAATAACGCTCGTGGAACTTTTACAACACTTTGACATTTTTCAAATTTTAATTAGCTCGCAACAGAATTTGCGTAAATTTATATAGCCATAATCATTGTACGTCGTGTTTATTGTTTAGTGTTCCAAAAATACGTTCAAACAATTCGGGGTTTTCTTTCATCACACTAATATTATAAATGCGAAAGTTTGTGTGTATGTGTGTATATTTATTGCTTCGTCACGCTGCAACGGATGGATGGATTTGGATGAAAATCGGCATACAGATAGTTTATAACCTAGATTAAAACATAGAATACTTTTATCCCGATAGCCCCACGGGAACGGGAACCAGGCGGGTGAAACCGCGAGCGGCCGCTAGTCAGTCGGATCAGTCTTTCTAAATTCTTCAGTTCAACATTATTTTATAGTCATATCGATTGTGCAATTAGTAATGTTCAAAATAAAATTCCATGACAATGACATGACATTCAAAGTATTCTTTTTCAGAACCGTGCATATAAATTTGACAGATAGTTTTTAAAACTACCGAGGAGGCTATAAGATGCATAGCAAAAATATAACGTTGAGTAATTCCAACGACAACGTTACAGCGGTATCAGGTAAAGGCCACTTCTATCTTATGTTATGGTGAGATAAAGAACTAGCAAAAATATCCAAATAA
Organism: Eudonia lacustrata; assembly: GCA_947562085.1. NCBI lineage: Eukaryota > Metazoa > Arthropoda > Insecta > Lepidoptera > Crambidae > Eudonia > Eudonia lacustrata. The sequence goes on from OX387325.1 coordinate 17,687,130, forward strand.
TAATAAACCAACATTTAGTACAAAACCATACCTACTTACCTATTACTGAGTCTACCATGTTAAAATTTTGGGGGATCCAGCACTGTCGACGTACTCGTAAACATAATGTAGTTGCACTAGAAGTGTTCTTCGTTGCCTAAAAATAACATAGGATTTCGTTAAAATTTTATTGGATAGGTAGATAGATAATACTTTTATTGCAACATTATAAAACCTAAACATGAACAAAAGAAAAAAAATACAAAGTTACAATTTGGCGGTCTTATCGCTTTCCAGCGATTTCTTCCAGACAACCAGTCGGATGGAGAAAGCTAATAAACTATAAGATCATAGGTGAAACTATGAAACATACTAGAATAATGTGCATTTTAAAAATGAAGCAAAATAATAATAATAATGGTAATGATAATAATGATAAACATATATACATAATACATAAATACCTTATATATATGTAGGAAATTAGAAGAGATTGTGAACTGTTTCTTCAGACATCGTGTGGGTAGATGCAAATGAGAAGACGTTTTACTTTAACACTGTTTTTATATTACAAGAAACCAAAGTTACAACTTAGTACTTGTTACTACTAGAAAACAAAGTATGGCGAAACGTGGGACAGTTCCGTGACGACTCTTCACTCCGTGGCGACCCGATCGAAAGTGAGCTCGCTCGGGTCCACAGTTAACATCACGACTCCGTCGAAGCGCGCCAAAACGTAGTTCTGTTGAATCGCCGCTTGGGGCGCGCTTACGTTTCGTTTGGTGTCAATACTCATGACCGGCTACGACACGGCCATCCTGCGTGACACACGTCCTCGTGTGTTAATCTGAAATAGGAGAAGAACAGCACAGTTTCCGTTCGGCCAATCCTATTTCCAACCAACTTTCATCAAGTTCTTTAGAAAAATAAAAAAACAGGTCTATTCTAGTTTGTTTATTCTGAGCTAATCAACTACGTTCATTCTCTAAAAATGAAAAAAGCTAATAATAGCTGCGCTATTTACAAACTACAGGGCTTATTACAACACAATTTAAAAAATCAGAAGATCACTGAGACCGCGCACCATTGAGCATTATTCATTATTTACAAAGAACAAATTACACATAAATCAAAACAATTAAACCAAGCACCAGGTAATCATTCGCGGTACACAGCTATTAACAATAGCACCAGCAAACACAATTGCTCTGCGGTCTTCCCCACGGGAAACCCAAGTCAACTCTTGACTTTATGATCTTCGCTACAAGGCAAGATCCGACTGTACCACCCAGAACTACCGCCTACCGCCTACCCACGGACTACTCAAAGAGCAGACGCCGATTTCAACTAGGCTACGGCTACGGCATTCTGGTACAGTCTCCGACCTAACGAATCGAGAACCTGTGCATGTCTAATTAACTAGATGCCACTTCGTCATCTATCTCTACTTAATCTACGATCTCAATGGGTACCTGGCCCTCAGGCATCTTCCTGATACGACTTTAAAACATAACGATCACCATCTAAGATCTCTATTATCTGAAATGGTCTTCTGAACTTAGTATCCAATTTAGTTTGAAAAAAGATAACCAAGCACATTATTTTCCGTTCAGTCTATCCTGACCAAACAACAATTGACTCTAACATTTGGCACTATAGTAGGCTCTCTATTAGGCACTACAATAGGCTCCACAGTAGGCTCTGCAGTAGGCTCTACATAAGGTTCTACAATAGGCTCTCCATAAGACCCTACATAAGGCTTCACATAAGGCTCAACATAAGGCTCCACATAAGGCTCCACATAAGGCTCCACATAAGGCTCCACATAAGGCTCCACATAAGGCTCCACATAAGGCTCCACATAAGGCTCCACATAAGGCTCCACATAAGGCTCCACATAAGGCTCCATATAAGGCTCCACATAAGGCTCCACATTAGGCTCCACATAAGCCTCCACATAAGCCTCCACATAAGCCTCCACATAATCCTCTACATAAGCCTCTACATAAGCCTCTACATAAGCCTTTACATAAGCCTCTACATAAGCCTCTACATTAGCCTCTACATAAGCCTCTACATTAGCCTCTACATAAGCCTCTACATAAGCCTCTACATAAGCCTCTACATAAGCCTCTACATAAGCCTCTACATAAGCCTCTACATAAGCCTCTACATAAGTCTCTACATAAAATAATTAAAAACTGAACATTTGCGACCTAGAAAGGTAACAAATCAATTGTAGCTTAACAAAAGAAAAGGTAACCAGACAATCCAAACCAGATAACTAGGTAACCAGGTAGCCAGGGTCATGAACCATTCGTTCCACAAATCAAACTTCATCATTTACAAGCAATGTCAGCTTTAAAATCAGCTCGAGTTACCCCTCTAATGCCATGGCTCTCACAGCCGAACAGCGATCCCAGTCGCTTACGCGCGTCCATCTCAGTGGAACCCTGCGCACGAGTGCATCACCCTCTGACTACACACTACGGTCATTAGAGCCCTAACTCGAGTTCACACAACAACTTTACTTATTATCAATCGGGTCACAATCATGTACCTCCACCTCAACCTCGACTGGTACATGACCTTCTGGCATCCTTCTTTATCGTGTGCGTATTTGTAAGTTCGCTTAGAATTTAATGCTTTCAACGTATCATAATCATGAGCTACCTCCATCAGGTACCTACACACTACTCATCATTTAATAAACTACTGGCTCTCTATATCAAAGTAAACTCAATAGCACTCGTGCTAACACAAAACCCGTTATTTAAAATCTTACGGCCTAGCAAAATGTTACTTTTTAAATAAGCATCTGGTAAAACTTGAAATATAATCTCGGTCGCAAAATTATTAATTTCTACCTGACATAATATTTGCAAAGTACAGTGAGTTTACATTTTTATTGCCAATACCAATTAATGATATCAAATTATTAATTCATTTGCCTCTAATTTATTATCTAACTTGATTTGGTTTCGTTCACTATTTCTAACCAAAACAAAATCACCTGTAATAAACTTGTCCAGCTATAATAACGAACAGAACAGTACTAGTAACATTAGATTGTCCAGTAACTCTCATTGTTACTTCATTATCTAAAAGTTTTCCTCTAGGTATTTGACTTTTTCATCATAGAACTTTCTAAGCATCAAAAAAATAACCATAATGAAACATGAAAACATCACCAGAAACATTCAGCAGTCCAGCAGGGTTGCCGATGCAGCACAGGTCTCTCTACCCGATGACGCTAGTTGTTGTTGCTCGCCACGCCGCGCCGTCGCCGCCGCCGCCGCTGCCGGTGTCGGTGTCGCTGCTGCCGGTTGCACCGCAGTTGCTAGTAGCGCTTTTCCCCGCGCCCCGCAGTATTATAAGCGCGTGGGCACTTTTTGCAAAGGGATCCGTGCCTCCATACCTGAAACATAACACCAGGCGCGTTTGGTCGATGTTTGACAAAATAATTAGCACTAAAAATAATGGAACAAATACATGACCTTTAATTATCCTTGGAGAGGCAATCGGTACTGCGATGTCCCAGTTTCTCACACATTAAGCATCGCGTGGAACTAGGAGGTCCAGCAGGCATAGGTCCCTTGAAGTAAGAACACCCGTTGCTCACGAGTTTTGATTTCGATAGTAAAACTCGTGCGTTGTAATCTTCTGGCGACTGTGCAACGTGGGTTAGTGCTGGCTCCATGGCAAAAGTTTCTATTCTAAAATGACATCCTTGAAACGAGCCATCACTGTCGTTGAAGGTCGTGAAGCATAAAAAGCCATGTTGTTTTTGTCCTTTTATAATTTTTAAGCAAGGTTTCACTAAGCAAGGCTTCACCAGTTAATCACTAATGCAGTGCACCTTGTACATTTTTCTCGGTTATACACTTACATGTCAAATGTAGCAATCCATACGTTGACTGTAGCTACGCACGCGTATAAATTCTGGTAGTAATGAATCTCCTATCACGGTACTTTCTAAACTTCAAGTAACGCCATACAATTCTGATTTCGCGGTTTCAAAATCCGTTGTCATTTACGATAAAACTTGGCATCGTTTTCTTCTAGTGGTTCGCGTCGGTTACATCTCACTTCTGATGTAGGAAATTAGAAGAGATTTTGAACTGTTTCTTCAGACATCGTGTGGGTAGATGCAAATGAGAAGACGTTTTACTTTAACACTGTTTTTATATTACAAGAAACCAAAGTTACAACTTAGTACTTGTTACTACTAGAAAACAAAGTATGGCACTAGGCGAAACGTGGGACAGTTCCGTGACGACTCTTCACTCCGTGGCGACCCGATCGAAAGTGAGCTCGCTCGGGTCCACAGATAACATCACGACTCCGTCGAAGCGCGCCAAAACGTAGTTCTGTTGAATCGCCGCTTGGGGCGCGCTTACGTTTCGTTTGGTGTCAATACTCATGACCGGCTACGACATATAAATAAACCTACTTAAACATAATAGTAGTCTCAGGTAGGAAAGTAGCGGATATGGCAGTTACTTGTTGCTTAAGTAAAAAATAGTTTACTGACCAGTATTTTTGATGATTAAAGGAAAAAGGTTGGTCACTAATTCCTGTCCAGCACTGGTAACTCTATTCTACGTTTCCTAAAGCCAAATTACGAGCAAAATGAGTTCTTGTCACTATGTCAAAGGCACTAATCATTCAGTCTCCACACATCGTCGGTAAGCCCGGCGTCCAGAACTAACTTGGGTAGTAGAAATTTTTCCGTATAAAGAATTAGAAATCTTAGATAGATAGATAGATAGATAACATCTTTATTTGGACACTATAGACACACAATATACAATCGTAAATTAAAAAAACAACAATTACACTAAAAACAAACATAATTTCATAACACAAGTATTAAAAATACAAAATGTGTGTGTGTGCCGCAGCATCTAAAAAGGGTCGTTGCTCAGCGTGGTATTTACTCGCATAGCAAGTGAATCGCTGATTTTCAGCAACAACCAGGAGTGACCACAAGGACGGTGCCCGTAACAATAATAATTATCAGTAAAGTGCCCATGAGCGTAGCCTTGACCGTGTTGTAAAAAAAATATTAAAAAACTCTTAATACTTTTATTCATTTATTATTTGAATATTAAATAAGGGACAATACGAAACCTCTTCTTTTGTATTAGTTTACATAGCATGGGTAAAAATCGGCCAAGTGCGAGTCGGATTCGCGCACGAAGGGTTCCGTACTATTATCTATAAAAACGGAAAAAAAATCATGTCTGATGAAAGGAACTGAATTTTTTTTTTATTTTTTTTTTATTTAATTGAATAATATAACTCGATATTCTGTGAATATTTCAAGCGTGTACCTGTTGCCGTTATCAATATCGAGGAAAAACAAGCAAAAAAAAAATCACGTTTGTTGTATGGGAGCCCGCCTTAAATATTTATTTTATAATTAATGGAATCAGGCGTTATTTTGCGGAAATCCATAGTACAAAAAAAATTAATTTAAATAATATGTAGCGGAATTAACACTACATATTATTTAAATTAAATTTTTTTGTATTTATTTTATTCTGTTTTTTAGTATTTTTTGTTATAGCGGCAACAGAAATACATCATCTGTTAATATTTCAACTGTCTAACTGTCACGGTTCATGAGATACAGCCTGGTGACAGACGAACAGACAGCGGAGTCATAGTAATAGGGTCCCGTTTTACCCTTTGGGTACAGAACCCTAAAAATTAAGGCTCAGAAGTTTTTAATATTAGATGGCAAAAATACATAAGTACCTACAGACGCCTGCACTTCAACCTATTCAAAACTGTCAATTTTTTTTAATCAAATATTCAACCATAAGCAATAAAAAATAAAGTACAAAGTCTATTGCATAAATTTGTCAGTTTTGGCGCCGCGCCGGCCGTCGCGACCTTTTAAAACATATAGAAAAGACGAGGCACGGACGTGACGCTGGGCGCCGCGAGAGATGAAGGTTTTCAACCAACTTTATTCAGCCGTCCGATTTTGGCACGATAACATGGTCTTCTTCCGAAGATGAAGATGTGTTAGCACTGGTGTATCTTGCTAATATGCAGAGGGTTAGAATAGATCACCACGGCAACCGCGCCCCCACCCGCTCCCCCGTCCCTCGTCCGCTCGCGCCCGTGCCCTCTCCTTTCTGTATGTTTTACAATAAGGCGCAGACGAATAATCGTCCTGTCCGCGCCCCGTCTTTTCTATATGTTCTGCGTCGCTACCTACGCTTCTATACATTTTGTATGAAAGGGACGCGGAAGAGACATTTGTCCGTGCCCCGTCCGCGTTTTACGTATTTTTTGTGTGTCCAGCGCTTTAAATAACATAATGTTTTATGTAGGTACAGAAGTCTGTAGGATAAATAAGCAAAACAAAAGAATGACTGCATATGCCAGCAGAAATCCAATCTAAAAGTTCAGATCATGATTGAGTGACATATTCCATCAGGATCCCTACAAATCTGTAGGTATATTTGCTGGCATAAATCGGATCAGAATTGCGAATTGATGACGAAAGGTTAATACACATTACCTACATTACTACGTATTCCGTGTTGCGATGATAATATTCTTGAAGTTAGATTCGTTTTCGCTCGAATTAGAAATATGTCTCTATCATGTTTTAGGTGTAACATCCATTAATATTGTTAATGCAGATTCAACTATACTATTAATAAAGACGTAAGTGTGACTTTGTTTGAGAATGGTAATTTCTGGAACTGCTGGTCCAATTTCTAAAACACTCGCTGATAGAATACCTACTTCATTCCTTGCAGGTAACATAGATAACTTTGATTAAACAAAGTTTATTTTAAGTCTCAAATCCACGCGGAAAAAGACGCGGGTACGGTGATAGTAATTTTATAATGTAGTTAAGAACCTTTTGGTGTGTTGGTTTTGTAGCCCACGTTCAGGCACGGGTTTTATACTTACAAGTGGTCGCCCAGTGGTCGAAATCCGATCGTAGTTTTATTATGGCTGCACGGATTGTATCCTAAGCAATGAAAAATTAAAAAAGATAGAATGTGAGTTTGGATTGGCATTGACAGATTTCGGCCGCTCCTCTTGCATTTTGAATAACCTTTTGATAAACTTGTATGTATTTATATTAAAATAAAATACCTTCAATTAGTTAAAACTTTGAGCGGACCTTAGAGACTCCTTCACAAGACATCCTCAATGAAACTTATTAGTCTAACTTCACTGCGTAGCTGCTAATTTGAAAATGAATTACTTAGTAACTTTCTTGTCTCTTCTGTAACAGTATTTACGGGTGACATTTTCATTCAATTAGGTTATACTACAGATAGCGGCTCGGTGGCCTTGTGGCAAAACGTTCGGTCCGATACCCAAAAGTCCCGGGTTGAATTCCTTGGTCGGGCCAAGTTTGTTCGCATTGTTGATGCATAGCCGGGGTTTGTGGTCACCAACCAGCATTTGACAAGCGTGGTAATTACACCATTACCCATCAATTGCACTAATGACTAGATTTCAATGATAGAGACATATACCCAGCAGTGGGATAACCATGTGCTATTTAATACTAACTATCAGATAGATAAGTTTAATTTAGGACCGAAGTTCATACCAAGTTTTAGTAACAACAGAACAAGAGGGTTAGTAAGACAGACATGTTATAAATAACAAGTACCTACCTATAACACATGAGACAGTATGTTGGTGTTTTTTAGATTATTAGTTACGTAAGCACTTGCCTTCATCTTAGTTGATGGCATGTGATGAAAAAGCCGAAGGTGGAAGCGCACTTCACCCAGAATTTTCGAACCGCCGCTGTGGTCTACTGGCTAAGGCCACTGGTTTAGACCCAGAGTTCCCGGGTTCGATTCCCAGCGGAGGGTACGTTTGTGTACTCGGTTTGGTTGGTGGTAGGGCTTGTTTGTCCGCCTGGCTAGCTATCACCATCTTATCTAAGTATGTCGCCATAACATCAATGTTTGTAGCATTGTTGCGTTCCGGCAGCTAGAGATAAGATAGCCAGTGCCTCACTAGTAGAGGATCCCGGGTGAAGTGCGCTTCCATCATTTGCCTTATCATCACTTAATAACAGGTGAGATCAAGGCACTGTGCTTACCCGTTGATATAAAAAATAAAAAAAACTACTGAGGCACTGGGTATTCCCTTATCCCTAGCTGCCGGAACGCAACAGTGCTACTAACGACATGGCGACACATCTAAATAAGCTAGGCGGACAAACAAGCTCCACCACCAACTAAACCGAGTACACAAACATGTACCCCCCGCTGGGAATCGAACCCGGTACCTCTGGGTCTGAGTCCGGGTCTTAACCACTAGACCACACAGGCTGTTAGAAGTTAGTGTTAACGGTAGCCACCGTACTTAGTATGTTTCGGTAACCCATCTGGGAACCGGCTATTGCGAAAGTTATTTAACTTACACGATTGCAACCCTAACGAGCTCGCCGCTGCTGCGCCAAAAAAATCTAATAAAAATCAATTGTAACAACACAATACAGAAAACATGGTATTCTATTACCATGTTGAAAATATTTGCTCTGTCCGAGTAAACCCTTATTCAATTTAGCCATCCGTCCTTTTCCTTATCACGTCTCAGCTGGCAATAAATTAAGAGATATCCCGATGTTGCATGTGGAAAATTGCTTTCTTCGGATATTAAACACGTTAGGCGGTTGTGGCTGTCATGTCATCATCATCATCATCAGCTCATTTTATGTCCTCACTGCTGGGGCACGCGCCTTCCCTATGGGTGGATAGGGAGAACTGACCATAAACCACCACGCGGGCCTAGTGCGGATTGGTGGTTGTTAACGAGTGCTAATGCAGCCGGGACTAACGGCTTTACGTGCCTTCCTGTCATGTGTGCTAACTCAATAACGTCTCGATAGTTTGTCGGTAACCTGATTTTGACATTAGCCAAAAGGAAAAATGATAAAATCAGGCTAGTGACACCACATTGACACACGATTGTTGACGTACTAAAAAAGCAGCGAGACCCAGAAGGCATACAAATATTATCTGTTGCTGTTATGTTGTGCAGATCAATAAATGATTCTTACGTTATCTTATCTTGTCTATGTACAAATGTGTTGCAGTCTTTTTGTTTTTATTTTATTCTGAAAAAGAATAGCGCTTGGTCTTAACCTCACTCGTATCTCACTCACATAACACCTTAAACGCCATATATCCGACGACCTCCTTGGTCGAGTGGTTTGTACACCGGTTTTCATGGTGTCGCCATCTCTGAGGTCCCGGGTTCGATCCGCGGTCGGGTCAATTTAGAAATTATTGTTTTTCTAAATTGTCTCGGGTCTGGGTGTTTCTGCGTTGTCTAGTAACCATTTAACGAGTTTCTTAACGAAGCTTCTCTTGGGCTAGATAATTGGTGTGATTGTACGAAAGTTTTAGTTTAGTTTATATCCGACAAACGATTGAATTTCTATTGTGTCTGGGACCCGCGGCTTTCAACCTGTTAACATCAAGTGGCGGTGAGACTGAAGATAAAAGCGACCTTCATCCTTAACCTTTACCCACTAAAGAACTGGCTGTATTATCAAAACACAATAATACTACTAACATTGTTCGTAGACTTTCTTGGCGGGAAAATGAAGAGACAATGTCTGCAAATTTGTTAAATTTACTAAAATTTGTGTAATGCTGAATATTAATGTGAAATAATGATGCAGTTAACCGTTAAGTGTTCGTGAATGTGCATGAGTGTTGGCAAATGAAACAAAACAGTGCAACAACTACACTTTTCAAATTCTCACAGGAAATCCGCGTGAGATGTTGTCAGTAAAGCCCCACTTCTCTTTTCTATCTCAGCCAAAAGACGTCCACTGCTGGACAAAGGCCTCCCCCAAAGATCCATATCATGGGGGTATTTGCCGTAATCGCCACGCTTGACAGGCGGGTTGGCGATCGCAGTAGGTTGAGGGTAACCTCAGAGAGATGCTGCTGCCCATCCTCTGGAATGGTCCCTTAGTCGCCTTTTATGACTGCCACGGGATGAGATGGGGTAGTACAATTGATAATAAAAAAAATAATAAAAATCTTTATTTGGCACCATTTCAATTTATAAACTTAATGTGAACGATAACAACCGCATTCGTCGCATGACTGTGTCGCAGTTGCCAACGCCCACCTACAAGACTGAGGAGGGCAGATCCTTACATAATAACTTTAGATAACAGAGGTTATTATATCTATGGTATACATTTTTAATAACATGTGTGTGTGTGAGTGAGTGAGTGAGTGAGTGTGTGTGTGTGTGTGTGTGTGTGTGTGTGTGTGTGTGTGTGTGTGTGTGTGTGTGTGTGTGTGTGTGTGTGTGTGTGTGTGTGTGTGTGTGTGTGTGTGTGTGTGTGTGTGTGTGTGTGTGTGTGCGTCAAGCAAGTTAATGTATTTTTTTTTCCTTCATTTATTGTTTATTTAACATTTTAATTTTTATTAATCAAGCAACTTTTCTTTATCCCCGGCACCACACAGGGTCTTCTATCTTTACTGATACTAAAATGGGTAATTTATCACAACTCATTTCTGTTATCATTCATTATCATCTATTAAAGTCATCATTTTATGTCCCCACAAACAAAAACAAAGTTGTGGACCTCCGTAGCCGAGTGGCTTGCACGCCGGACTTCGGGCGGCGCTAACTCTGAGGTCCCGGGTTCGATTCCCGGTCGTCGTTGATTCTGATTTTCATAATACGAGTGCTTAAGCTTGGAAGCTTTGTAAGTATGGATGGATGTTTGTTACTCTTTCACGTAAAAACTACTGACTGGATTTGGATGAAATTCGGCATACAGATAGTTTATAACCGGCAATAACATGGAGTCCTTTGCTCAGCAGTGGGACAGTATATTTTCAAAACGAAGCCACAATTAAGGGAAAAAAAACTTTGCTGGTATAGCGATAGGAATATGTATTAAAATAATTTTGCGAGTTCTACATAAAATATTATGTGAAACTAAAAAATACTTAACCTTTGTAAAGGCACAAGCTTTCAGAAATATTAATTGGCAACTTCTATAATAAACCTTACGCAATTAATAACAAAGTTGGAAATAAGCCTGGGAAACAGTTGCGGTTAATGTGACCTAAGCAATCGACCCTAGCTTTGGGGAATTAGAAGTGCCTAATATTATGAGATAAGGTACACACGGCGGCACATCAACCAACCACAAACTGTCAAATTTCCTCAATAGACTTTGATCTTTATGTGTATGGCATAAGGTTGAACATTTGTTGAAGATATTTGACAGTTTTGGATAGTTGTGCAAGTGTATGTACACGGAAGTCTGTGGTGTAATGTAGCCTGTATATATATACCCAAGGAAATTGGAGTTTTTTTTCCTCACTTATTAATAGGTGTATTACTTCTAAAAGTCAATACCGGTTGTGAATATTATTATACACCTTTAATTTGGACTATGTTACTTAGGCTTCAGTTATAACAATGATTATTAATTTTGTGTCTTTATCGCCCTATTTTTTGTTAATTGACTAACTTTTTAGTTTGCGGAATTGTCTTTTTGTTTTATTGTTGCTTTAAAGGACTTGATTTTTTTTCTTTTTAATGTCTGCTATATTTAGCTAGTGAAACAAACACACTACTCTACATTTTTTATAGTCTTCAAATAAATAGATGCTAAAAAAAAATAAAAAAACATTAGTATGAAATATAAAATTTTATAAAAAACCTTCATACAAAACTCCAATTTCATAGGTAAGGACCTAATATTACCTATGTACACTCTTAAGCTTTCGCCTTTCAAAGTTATCAAAGAATTTAACTCAGTCGAAACGTCGGGTATAAGAAAAGGTAACTATAAACTAGGTGAACTATAAAACCTTTTGATAATTAGTCTGCGTTAATCCCCGAGTCTAAAGAAATTAATCTACACAAAAATCACTTTTAATATTATTTAAATTCGAGTTACTAGTAAATTAAACTACTTAAAACTAAACTCGTAAAAACTAAATCATAGCGCCTTACAAATAAACAAAGAATAAGGTTGGAATAGTTAATTAATTAGTTTAATTAATGGCTTCGCGATTAGCATTTAGCCAATTTCAAGTATTTTTTATTGTTAGTAGTAAGGGTACAATTGTACGGTAGATAGAAATTAAAATGAAGTTTCACTACACGTGTTATTACGGAAAGAACTCGGGTGAAACTCGTCGGAATAGTTATTCCGAGTTGTGTTCCTGTCACTGTCATGTAAACGTCATTTCAAATTAGAGTAAAAGAGACAAAACAAGAAATAACTATTCGGACCTTATCCTTTGTTTATTTGTAAGGGGGTCAATATTTAGCACCAAGAATTGGAATTCCCTCCCAGCACACGTTTCCTCCTTCCTACAACATGGGGTCTTTTAAACGAGGTGGGAAGAAGCAATTTGCGAGTCGGCAAGGTAAGCCCTATGTCCAGCAGTGGACGTGTGTAGGCTGATGATGATGATGATTACATAAACACAAATGTTAAAATAAATCCACGAGCAGGATTTGAATCTGCACCCTTCTGTCTGACATGCCAGGTGACAGCCCGCCGAAATTACGACTTTTACGATACTCACGGGAAGATATGGGGTGGTGCAATTCTTTATCCCCGGCACCACACAGGGAATCTCCACTCAAGAACACTTTTACCCCAGCGGTTGTCGGTTCTTCGCCAGATATGGCCGGCCCACTGCCACTTCAACTTGCTAATTCTTAGAGCTATGTCGGTGACTTTGGTTCTCTATCGCAGCTGTATGCAGAGTTACTAAGACAAAATTATTAACTTTAATTAGTTATGCAATTTTTAATTAAATATTTCAGTTGTGACGTCACAATCAAAATAAACAAGTCACAGCCCTAGTAAGTAGTTTAGTAACCTCTGTGTACTTACATTTTATGATCACTGCTGCTTGCTTATGCGCGCCTGACGCGCATGACTTCACTAATATAAATATTTAGTTAACAATTACATGACAACTAATGTTAGTAATAATTTCTCAGTAACAACAAGATCTAGATCTTTGGAGACACATTGGATCTTTTCATTTTGAGCACACCTTTCACACGTTGTATACAACGGGATTGTTGGTTGCATTAAAAAAGTCATAAATAATTTGATCTTGATCTTTTGCGTTCCACTAAAACTAAAATATATTTTTATATATGGTTTTTAGTTTAGTATATTATTCTTAGCACATAATAAGTCTAGTGGCTAGACCCAGAGGTCCCGGGTTCGATTCCCAGCTTGGGGTACATGTTTGTGTACTTGGTTTGGTTGATGGTAGGGCTTGTTAGTCCGCCTGGCTAGCTACCACCATCATATCTAAATATGTCGCCATAACATCAATGTTTGTAGCATTGTTGTGTTCCGGCAGCTAAAGATACGATAGCCAGTGTCTCGCTAGTTGAGGTTCCCGGGTGAAGTGCGCTTCCATCATTGGCCTCATCATCACTTATTATCAGGTGAGATCAAGGCACTGTGCTTACCCGTAAAATATATTTAAAAAAAACTTATGAATCCCGCTCGTGGAGTTTTTTCAACACTTTCTTCTTTTTCTTCTTTAAAATTGAAACTTAAGAAGTTAAGCTTCATACAAGCGCACTCGAGCAACGCATACACAGACGGACACGGACACGGACACGGACACGGAATCTATGTTTTAACCTTACCATCTGGGTGTCCTATTTTTGTACCTATATGTTCTAAGAAGTATGAATTAAGCACTATTATTCATTCTGTGACTAAACCCCGTCCTTATGTTCATAACATAACATAACAAACTGCCATATCCGCTACTTTCCTACCTGAGACTACTATTATTTATTGATTTATTTATTTATATCATACAAATACAAGCATCCCAGATACAAAGGAAACTTAAAACTAGTCAGTGCTAATTAGATGTAACTAATTTTACATTTTGATACAGGTGCATAGGGAACCGTTATAGATTTTTACAGAGGCCACTGAACCATTACAATTATAAAATAAACTACAGTTACCGGCTGGTTCGAAACAAGACATTATCATTATTATTATTATTTAGCTTCATTTATAAAATACACATTATTCTAGTGTGTTTTAATAGTTTCACCTCTGATCTTACAGTTTATTAACGCCCGTTCCCTATATTCAATCTGTCTGTTGCTTTGCTTACTGGAGTTAGAAATTTGTCATAATTTGTATGGAGCTTATGTCAAATTGTATTTATAGTAGGCAAAACAACAGATAGATAGATTATTGGGAACGGGCGTAGATCTCTCCATCCGACTTGTTGTCTGGAAGAAATCGCTTAAAAGCGATAAGACTGCCAAATTGTAACTTTTCAAATTATTAATTTTTTTTTGTTCATGTTATGTTTTATAGTGTTGCAATAAAAGTATCTATCTAGCTATCTATAACCCCCGTGCATAATTGTTGGTTCTGTACTAAAACACAAGTGCTACTATCATTATTTGAAAAGATCGTTGGCGCTGTAGTTTTGTTAACGATCGCAAAAGTTAAGTAGCAGTAGGCTCGGGCAGTAATTGGATGGGTGACCGAAAATTTAGTTTAGACTGCGCGCTTCAAGAAGCACGTTAAACTGTTCGCGCTGCTAAAGTTTACCGATACTTTATTCTTGGACCTCTTGCTTCGAGAAACACGGTAAGCCCTTGAAACATAAGTTTATCTTGCCTGATAAAGTTTACAATCTTAGCTCACATTATAGCAAACCCAACGTGCTAAAGAGCTCACAAGTTAAGTCTAAACTGTTTTAAGTAGATCACTAAGTATCCATGCATGCAAAGTTTAAAAATTATTTCAAATTAAAGTTAGGCGAGGCATTAGGTATTCAAAGATGGTTCCGGTGGTATTTATTTTATGTAAACAAATTAATAGTGTGCTTTTAACACATTAATAATTATTAGTTGTCGCCATGTGGCGAAATGTGTCGAAAGTTGACCGTTTCATAATAAATAATTGTACACATCATCATCTCAGCCAAAAGACGTCCACTGCTGGACAAAGGCCTCCCCCAAGAGTTTTCACGACGTCCGGTTTTGTGCTGCTAGCATCCAGCGGCTTCCCGCGACCTTTACCTTTATATCTGTAACACATACTTATACATTTTTATCTATCGGGACTCCGCCTCTAAATCTCAAACACCTTAGTGCGCACAATGTGCTTAAAAAGGGGCACGAAATTTTGTTTTCAGTATTAATATGTAGATTATAGTCTTGTTGACACATTCTGGAAGCTGGGTGTGAGTGAGGAATTGGTTCACGTCAGTCTAAAGCAGCTATGGGATATTGAACCAAAAAACATCGAACTTACTTTGAAACGTTACAAACACAGCACGTTCTGCTTTCCCTATGTATCCTTTAAAACCGACGATACAATATGATGCTTAAAGCAAAAACTTTGTACCCCTTTTTACGAAAATTGCGCAGACGGAGGAGTATGAAATTTCGCACACTTAAAAGGAGTACAGATTGTTATTTTTTTTTTTAATTATGCATAAAACATACTTTACATTAAAACAAACATTACACACACTACCATGTATTTGACACACACGCATATAATACTCTTTTTAAAAATTTCAAAAAAGAAGAGGAGCGGCCGAAATCTGTCAATGCCAATCCAAACTCACATTCTATCTTCTTTAATTTTTCATTGCTTAGGGTACAATCCGTGCAGCCTTGATAAAATTACGGTCGAATTTCGACCACTGGGCGACCAATATTGCTATTAATAAAGCATTTCTGTATCAGGAAATAAATACTTATTAGCGGTACAGTGCCGACCTTTTTGTACTCGGACGACTCCGTACGTGGGCGGCGAAATTAATATTTTTTGTTGCCATAATAAACAATTGTGCTCGTGTTAGACCGTACGGAACCACGCTGCGGCTACATAACTATGGGCGGGCTGTTTATTAAAAAGTCCCGCTTTGTCCGGACGTGGTAGTGTGTTTACGAGGTAAGTTTATACTGAACAGTGAAAGAAAACACGCTCGCCAGCTTATCAAGTTTAATGAAAGTTGATGTGTACGTTATTCTTGAATCTTGGTTGTTATGATAAATTCGTTCGCTATTGTGCTTGGGAGGGTTGCAAGTTTTCCGATGAAGATTTGTGCGCTAGACAGAAATATAGACAGAACTGCACTTCAACCTAACCAATAATGTGAATTTTTTTCAATAAAGTTAAAGTTAACCCTTAAATGCGTAGTGTTAACAATACATATATTATGTAATAAAAATTAAAATATGTTTAATATGCTATTATATTTATATTAAAATAAATATTTAGAATATACTCTGTAATTTAAACATGATTTTTTAAAGATATTATAATTTTCATAAATTTAACATCATAGACAAGGAAATTTTGACGGAAACCTCTTTGAATACGAGAATGCACCCTTTTTTTGAAAAATAAATAAAAATACTTCTATATGTTCTATTTTAATGATGTAAATTGAAACAGATTCGTGATTGGTAAAAAAATATAAAGTGAAAAAATAATATGAAATAAAGAAAATGAAAATAAATTATTAAGGTGAGCATTTTATCAAGATTTTCCGTATTTTTTTTTATTAAAAAAGGTGCAGAGGAAAAAAAATATTTTTTATTTTTTTCGAAGTGTTGAAATACATATACACATACACACCTAAACATAGTATCAATTAAAACAGCTTTTTATAATAAACAAAAAAATATGCATTTAAGGGTTAACACTTAACACGTTGACTGCCGCAAAACCAGACAAAATAGAAAATTTATTTTTTGTCGACCACCGGTGACCACCACGGCGTTTAACGACTTAAAGTTGGCGTGTGTACCATCACCGCCAATTTCGGTGCTTGCCGTTCCTTAGTCATCCTGGTAACGGAGAAGGGATGCTACTTTTCGGTGTCAAGTATTTGGACTGGGAGTAAATAACCCGGTGGCCTAAATTTGAAATGTCTGTGACCCCACAGATAGTGTTAAAAATAAACAGAAGAATAAAATATTTTACAATATCTTTCTTCTTGACTGGCTAAATGCGCAAATCGCGCCAAGCCAAAGAATAAGAAAAAAAAAAACTTGCTAATTTACTTATTGGGGTCATTGCCACATCACCTCAGCTCAGCATAGCCACTTTGACACAAGATACAGTGCATAGTGACTGACTGCTGGGGCACGAGCCTTCCCTATGGATGGATAGGGAGAACGGGCCATAAACCACCACGCAGGCCCAGTGCGGATTGGTTGTTGTTAACGACTGCTAATGCAGCCGGGACCAACGGCTTCACGTGCCTTCCGAAGCACGGAGGAGCTCGAGTTGATACATTTTTGGTCACCCATCCGATGACCGGCCTTTGCGAAAGTTGCTTAACCTCAGCACTCGCAGATCGGGCGGGTTATCCACTGCGCCATCGAGCTCCTCTACTACGCGACTAGTGTGCATCGGTGTTATTCCGACATTCGCCATTTGTGCCATCCCTTAATTGGAGTAAGTTTGTGTCATGCTCTAGCTTGCCTGGTGCGTGTGTCGTCTGGTGGTCGTTACGTTCCCTGAAATTGATTGAGCGAAGCGATGGCGTATGTTTGTTTTAGTTAACATAGGAGGTACACATTAATTCTACCGCTTTGTGAAATGTCTTTTACGAGACTGCTGGAAGATATTTCAAATTGAAACTAGCAGCAATTCTGTTTATAACACTTTGAAGTAACTTGTGTGTTTATAAACTTGTGTAGGTACCTAAAGTAAATAAAATATTAGGTTCTTACCTATAAAATTGACGTATCTTTCTCACTTATTAAAAGGTCTAAAAGTTCTAAAAGTCAATACCGGTTGTTAATATTATTATACACCTTTAATTAGGACTATGTTACTTAGGTTTCAGTAGTAACAATGATTATTAATTTTGTGTCTTTTATCACCCAATATTTTTTTTAAATTGTTTACTTTTTATGTTCGCGGAATTGTCATTTTGTTTCATTGTAGCTTTGAAGGGACTTGATTTTTTTTCTTTTTAATGTCTGCTATATTTAGCTAGTGAAACAAACACACTACTCTACAATTTTTATAGTGTTAACATAAATAGATGCTAAGAAAAGGACTAATAAAATAAATGTCATCACCGTGGACGGGTGCCGAGACTGTGTAGGCGGCCTTATCCTACTTACTTTTAAGTGCCATTATTTTACATTGTTTATTAATGTTTATACGAATACTCTTGACTTAAAACCGGAATAATTAATCACAAAATTTTTCCTTTTTTTTTTAAAGTGCTAATTGCTGCACTGAAGCTAAATTAAATATTTATAAAATCAGCCTTCCCGGTAGCATAGCGGTCAGTGCAGCCGCCCGGATTGCGGAAGACCCAGGTTCGAATCCTGGCTGGGTAGGGTAGGCGTTTAATTTTTTTCACTGTATTTTGTAAATTTTATAAATATTTAATCACAAAATATTAAAAGTGATTTTTTTTCTGTGCAAAAGTTACTTTCTTAAACATTAAATTTGCAAGACTATTTTGTTCCTGCCTTTGTGTATGCGATAGTTCGGTACAGTTGCATGTACCGATCACAGATATACTGAAGCCTGTGCTAGTGAATATTATAATATTGAAATGTCTGTTACTTATAATGGATAAAGTTATTTAATTATTTAACATAAGAAGAGACGTTATTTCTTTGTTTTTTATTAGAGGATTTCGTTATAATCCTTTAGGGACATGGCTGTTTACATGACTAAACGTACAAATGGTTTGATTGTATAGACAGGTGTCAAAATGTACAAAGTTTAGTTTCAGTGACAAAATGTCAAAAGTTCACATTGTATTTTGTGATAAATTATGCTTCTGTCAGAATGTAAAAACGTTAATGTTAATGTTTGGTTACATACATACATAAAAGCTTCTTCTTTTGGATTTTTAATTATAAGGCATTAATAATTGGCAACTTCCAAAAACAAATCTTGATTTCTCACCAAGATGTACAGAAGCACGTACATCAGAATATACCAAACTAAATGTAAATGTAAATGAGGGCATAGCTACTAATTAATTATGAGACGACCAACACCTCAGTCTCTCTGCGACCACGGACCCTGCAAAGGGTTCGAAACGTCAGGATAAACATTAAATAAAGTAATGTGTAAAATCAACGCGAGTAGATCCGTAAAAGTCCAATAAAATGTTCAACCATGGTTAAACCATATGACATAGATATACAGTTCAAAGCCAATTGAGGAAACTAAAATTTGATAGTTAGTAATAGCTAGTGACGTGCTTGTGTACACAGGGCCTTATAATAATTCGGTTTACATAGTATCAAATTATTTAAATAACTCAGTAAGGTACGAAAATAAATATGACCGAAATGCCTGACCCTTTAGAGCTGCGAAGTTAAGGGCGTTTACGCCGCACACTAGCGCCGCCAATGAAAAAAAAAACATATGTAGTAATTAGAGATAGAAAATCAAATTATGCTCAACAAACTATCTGAATGAAGTAATTTAGCATTTTTACGTCACCTAATGAACACCTGACATGTTATGGTTTAGTTAAATAAGGCGTTATAGTTAAAATTGGCCGTAACGTCTTATTTAACTAAACCATAACATGTGAGGTGTTAATTAGGTGACGTAAAAATGCTAAATTACTTCATTCAAATAGTTTGTTGAGCATAATTTGATTTTCTATCTCTAATTACTAGATATGTTTATTTTTTCATTAGTGGCGCTAGTGTGCGGCGTAAACGCTCTTAAGAGTCCGTACGTAGCTTCACCCAAAGCAAAGCAAATAAAGTATGGAAACAAAACTGCCTTGTCAAAATCGTAGCCTCAGCTCACTATACCCTCACGTTATTGGTTGTTGCGAGACGAAAAAACAATTTACTGATAAGCAAAACTGTAGTCAGTAGTGTGAGGTTACGACCCCTGTTTGACAACCAGACATGGGTCTTCAACCCTTTAAGATTATCTCCAACCAAATCATGGCAATATAATAATCGAGACTGTTTATCGAATTTCTAAGATGTAAGTACGCTTAAAAAACTAATAAAACGGCCTATCGAACCGATTCACTAGCAAACTGATGTGTTTTGAGTCAATATTATGTAAAGTTTTGATTAAATTTGAGTTCGGGTCTTGTCAATTATGATGTTCCACTATAAGTGGTCCCTTTCAGAACGCATGAAACGAGATTGTGAACAATGATGTGAATTGGCTTCACTTCACTTTCGTAAAATGTAATTAGACATTATTTTTAAATTTCAACATTATTCAATCAAATTCAAAACCATTTAGGTAACAAATAGCACTTATGAATGTCATTATTTGACGACCTCCTTAGTCGAGTGGTTTGTACACCGGTTTTCATGGTGTCGCCATCTCTGAGGTCCCGGACTCGATTCCCGGTCGGGTCAATTTAGAAATTATTGATTTTCTAAATTGTCTCAGGTCTGGGTGTTTTCTATGTTAAGTATGTATTTAAGTATTTTATCCGTTGTCTAGTAACCATTTAACGAGTTTCATAACGAAGCTTCTCTTGGGCTAGACAATTGGTGTGAGTGTAGGAAAGTTTAGTTTAGTTAATTATAATATCGGTTAGTACGTCTTAACAAGGTTCTCAGCACAAGGGAGACCTTGGGGGTAACCACGAGCTCTTGTAGCAGTATTATTGCAGTTGTGGAAAAGAGACGCGAGTATATTCGCCGCTATACGCGTCTCGTTTTCACAACTGTAATACCCCCCTGGTACTGAGAAGAAATGGCAAGCAACTCAGCCAAGGCATTTCCTTTTTATCTTTCTTACAGCGTCGAATGTTTAAAAAAAATGTTTTCTAAACAATACTAGTATAGCTCCTTGCAACAGAACTGTTGGTTGCCATCAACACAAAGTCTCTTTGTGTCTAATCGCTATTTTTTATCATCATCATCATAATCATCATCAGCTCATTTTATGTCCCCACTGCCGGGACACGAGCCTCCCCTATGGATGGATAGGGAGAACGGGCCATAAACCACCACGCGGGCCCAGTGCGGATTGGTGGTTGTTAACGACTGCTAATGCAGCCGGGACCAACGGCTTAACGTGCCTTCCGAAGCACGGAGGAGTTCGAGATGATAAACTTTAGGTCACCCATCCAATGACCGGCCTTTGCGAAAGTTGCTTAACCTCAGCAATCGCAGACCGAGCGCGTTAACCACTGCGCCACCGAGCTCTTCCTTTTTTATATACTTTCTCAACTGTAAGCTCCAAGACATTAATTCTTAACAAAATACCGTTTTATAAGTAGATTAGAACGTTAAAATCAGATTTATAACCAAATTCACAATTAAACGGTTTTCTAATGAACCATTATTTTTTGCTCTGAATGTCTTTAAATACTCTCTTGGGCACTCCAATGATGGCTCTGAGGTAATTAAGGCAATAATTAAATAAGACTTATAATTCCGATTTTGAACAAATACCTCGCCGATTAGTGGTAGCTGGGTACAATATTTAAGTGCCTTACAAATAAACAATTATTTTTTTTTGAGAGAGATTGCTGGTTGCCTCAAGCGGCATTTTCAGCGTCACCGGGCATTTTTGAGGGCGGCGAGGTAGGTAAAGGGTATCTCAAGCCGTGTTGAAACGAATCACCTTCAGAGCTTTTCTAGAGGGAACGGCATCGCACACTTAAAAGTGCGCGTCCCCGTGCCCTACTAGATTGTGTCTTGTCTCTTTTTTTTATCGCCTCGGTGGCCGAGTGGCGGAGCGCTCGGCCCGATATCCGAAGGTCCCGGGTTCAATTCCCAGGTCGGGCAAAGTGTGTTTCGGATTTTTCGATGCATAGCCCGGGTTTGTGATCACCAACCCGCATTTGGCAAGCGTGGTGATTAAGCCATTACCCATCATTTGTAGCGATGACTTGATTTCAATGATGGAGGCCTTTGCCCAGCAGTGGGACAGTTATAGGCTGTTTACTTTACTTTACTTTTTGTCTCTTTTACTCTAATTTTTTTTAATGACGTTTTCATGTCAGGAACAAAACACGAAATAACTATTCGGACCTTATTCTTTGATTATTTGTAAGGGGCATAGAGTTTAGTACCTAATTTGGTTTGTGCTTCAACCTTTTCTAACTTACTTAGGTATTAAGATTAGCTACATGAAATTCCCATAACACTTTAAAAGTGAAACAGTCCGGGTTTTATTTTCTTGCATTTATTGGAGTAGTTTCGGTGTGTCAAGTCAAGCTTTCTATGAGGGATGTTGAAAACAACAATAATTAATTTAGAACAATAAACACTTGTTGAGGATCCGGGCGAAGTGCGCTTCCACCAATTGGCCTTATCATCACTTAACATCAGGTGAGATCAAGGTTTTTTGTACACACACAAAAATATAAAAAAACGTATCAATAAGTAAATCACGAAACTATTCTTACCTGTTTTTTATTTGACCTAAGCATGAATTTTCTGTAAACTAAAAAGTTATAATTAAACACTTAATTAACGGAACAAAATAGTGACGTCATAGTTTGCTATTCTCATATAATTTCTGTTAAAAAAATAGTTTTGATAGTTGCTACTATTGACTAACCAATTAACAAACTAAATTGTCTCTGTGATAATGGTTCTCAAAATTAAGTTGAACGGAACAACGATAGCTGGTTCATATATGTCATACTCGTGAACGGGTGCCTCATATAATATAATATACAACCACCTTCCCAATTACATAAAAAACGTATTTCGTCAAATTATTAAAAAGCTTTCTTTTGGAAAAATGTTACTATAACCTGTCAGATTTTTTTAATGATTCCTATAATAACTAACAAAGAATTCATAATTTTTTTTTTTTTAGTCTTATTTTTTTAGAGGTTTTTGTCTATTCATAGACATGTCAGCCTCATCGTAACCTAACCTTAATGTTTAATTAAATCTACTTACTTAAATAAAAGACAGGAATGGTCATAATTAAATATAATTACTTAAATAATATAAATGTTCGTAGATTCTAATGATAAATATAGATTGTATTGTACTGTACTGCTATTGTTATTATTGTATTGCATGCTGGTCAAAGTGGCGTTATTTATATTATATAATTACCTAGATTTTAAAATAGTTAGCCCTCTTATTTGCTGTGCCCTAGCAGGGCGTCACATGTATACCTTTGCTTATGTTTTAACACCTCGTCTAATGTAATGTGATATGCAATAAATAAATGAATAAATAAACATACACAGACGGGACTGCTCTTGCGTACTTACTCGTATTCACCTTAACGCAACGCGCGCGTTTTATTCAGACATTTAAAAACTTGTGCTACTGTTTATATAGGAAATCGTGATCCTGCTGTGGGTTTATATTATTGAGAAATATACTATTGATAATAATAATGTAATAATAAATACTTGGACGTCCAAGGTAACCACAGTGTCATAGAACAATTATTGAATTTCTATTGTGTCTGGTTTCTATTGTGAACAACTGAGTGGACAACAATGTGTTGTAGGTAAAGAAAATTCTTAACACTTATTTAAGAGCCAGGAAGACAAAGTAAAAAGTATAACAAATAAAAGAAGATTAAAAAATAAGAAAGCTAAAGAAGATTAAAAGCTTAACAACGGCGACGGCAAGACGCAAAAAGAAAAACAAAGGAACGTTGACAGTTCAAAGATGAAATAAAAAAGTATAAATTAACAGAAAAGTATTTACTCCGTAACACTGACTGCCACAAAGAAGTTTTTATGTATTAACCTACTTTCTTCCAGTTGAACTACGCCGAGTAAATTAGATTCCGACGCAACGAATGGCCTGCAATCCACCATGAGACATATGAGCCACTCAGGTCACTGCAGATTGCAGTCACTTTTATTGCCAGTCACCAATCAACCTGAGCTTTATTGCGAATGTGTTGGCAGCTCTATCCCACGTTTAACTCTATGGGTCGCTGTCAGCAAATCCACTTTATTACTCGTATATTAAAAAAATAACATACTTTTCCTTTGGATGTATAAAGCTTTTAAAGTGCTACATTTAAAAGCATTTTATAAATTTCAATATTTCAAAGCTTCAATTTTTCGATACCGGTAAGCCATTTTTAATAAGCTTTTAATGGTCTGCGACTTAAAGCTATTTAAAGTCCACTGCGGAAAGTTTGGAAAGTATATATTCAGTAAACAAATATTCTGAAAAAATTTAACTTTGTTCTTTGTATGTGATACCGTAACATATAAAGGGCTTTGAAATGAAACAACTTTTACGGATCTACTCGCGTTTATTTTACACATTACTTATTTATTGTTCTTCCTGTGACCACGGACTCTGCAAAAGGTTCGAAACATTAGGATAAACATTGAATAAGTAATGTGTAAAATAAACGCGAGTAGATCCGTAAAAGTTGTTTCATTTCAATGTGTAGCGTTCGCGTAAACTTTATATATAAAGGGCTAGTCATCATCTTCTATCGTCGTCTTATATCGTCTTATAGACGTCCTACAGCTGGGGTCAAGTCTACCCGTTATAATTAAAAGGACATGGGGACAAAGGATAACCCACCACCCTGGTTAAAGAGGGTTGATTAGATTTTCCGTATTTTTTTCCATACGAAGTCTGATGGAAGGTAAACAAACTTATATGGAAAGAGTCCTGTAAGATAGGAAGAAAAGAAATGCCTTTGCTGAGTCTCTTACCGGTTCTTCTCAGTACAAAGTCTCCCGCTCCGTGTAGACTTACGAACCGATGGCATAACACACTGTGGCATAACATTTTTATGACGTAATATTTATAGCCTTTACTGACTAAATGATTTTGAACTTAATTCAATTGAATGAAATCTAATATATTATCTTCCATGAGTGTTAGCTAGCACTGCAATCATGCTGTGACCTAGTTCAAGCTGTGGTTGATGGATGGTGTCACCGTAAATGGACACTGATTAACTTTAATTTTTCAAAATCCTTGTCGCGAGTGGCTTTTATGATAACAATTTTTATTCGCATTGAATATTGTTTACAGTTCCATATAATGGCTCCAACATAAATTGACATTTCCTTTTACAATGTTGCATGCTGTATATTCAGCGAAACATGTTGGCCGATGCTAATTATAGCTTTACAACAACTTTAAGACCATGTTTCTAGCAAAATAAAAGTTATTCTATGCTATATATATTCTATTCAATTATAATAGTCCAATTCATCCTTCAGAGATCTAATATACGTATGCACTCGTGTCTCCGTTACAGTAGCCTATAATTACTTTCAAAGTTCACAGATAGTAATAAGTTCGATTTGTCCGCTTTAATTATTCATTAAATTGGCATCTCAATTTAAAGTTTGATGTCACTAGAAGTGTCTCCCCGTTGTGTCTCATAATAATCATAATCATAATCATTTATTGCAGAAAATATGGTACAACAAGATGTCAGCATAACAATAATAAGTCCACATATTTAACCATAAGAGGCATGCAATGTCGTAGGTGTTTGAAAATCTCGATCTAAAGTTGCACCTTTGCACACCGTGCATGACTCGCCCGCTCCTCTAATTGTCACTACTCATTTACGGAATACACTAAACACGCACTCTCGGTTAGACCCAAGTACTCGTTGAACAAGGGTACGATGACCCGGTTCACACGTGCTCCATACCTAGTACATAGTACAGACATGAACCTTGGCGCTTCTGCCCACCCCCATGACCAACTGAGCACCCTCGGATGGTTCCACTCCCGATCCGATCCAATCCGAACCGCCTCTGTGGTCTAGTGGTTAAGACCATCGGTTTAGACCCAGAGGTCCGGGTTCGATTCCCAGCGGGGGGGTACATGTTTGTGTACTCGGTTTGGTTGCTGGTAGGGCTTGTTTATGCGCCTGGCTAGCTAACACCATCTTATCTAATTATGTCGCTATAACATCAATGTTTGTAGCATTTTTGTGTTCCGGCAGCTAGAGATAAGATAGCCAGTGCTTCACTAGTTGAGGATCCCGGGTGAAGTGCGCTTCCATCATTGGCCTTATCATCACTTAACATCAGGTGAGATCAAGGCACTACTGTGCTTACCCGTAAAATATTTAAAAAAAAACCCCTCGAAGAATCTAGTAGGTAACGGGGACACGGACGAGTGCGTGATGCTATTCCCCCTAGAAAACCTCTGAGGGTGTTTTTTCACACGGCTTGAGGAACCCGTTAAGTTTCTCGCCGCCCCCAAAAAAGGTGACGCTGAAAATGCCACTGAAAGCAATATAACAAATCTCTCAAAAAACCGTGCATGACGTCACTTATTGTATGTTTGATCAAATTTAAAATGGCGGCCTTTGTTTCGCTCGCATACTTCTTTGATTACTTTGCTCTTGACCATCCATCAATTTGATTTTTCAGATAAATGTTTCCAACGACGTTTGTTTTTTCAAATAAAATTCACGTAGAAGCTATTTGCCGTTAAAAATATAATTTATTCTTTTTAAACTTAAAACAACGAAGCGTAAGCTTCTACGAAAATAAAACCTGTTTGCATTTCCATCCAGGCTTACAAAAATATAAGATTTTTTCATACGTTTCGACTGATTCAGCTATTCTGAAACTGAATTAGGGTTCTGAGAAAGGATGAAAGGGGAATTTTTATTAAGGAAACATACGAAAAGCTTTTTACATTAAAATTCATAAACAAAAATAGGATAAAAAAGAAACGTGACGTAACTTAACAAAAAATAAAAGAAAAAATACCTTCCAAAAGATGTCCTCTAACTGCGGGCTCATGGGAACGGTCCAAAGAACGTTGGAAAAATTTATAATAAGAATTTATAAGAAAAATGTTTTTTTTTTGCTTTTCGGAAAACAGGGCTTCATCTCACGATGTTAAGTGATGATAAAGCCGAAAGTAGAAGCGCTCTCCACCCGGAATCCTCAACTACTGAGGCAAGATAGCCAGATCTTACCACCCATCCACCACTGATCTAAGTCACCTATCCGTTTACCCGTTATTGAGAAAGGTATGCTTACTTGCAAGATCTCAACCAGAACGCGCACGTTCCTGCGCTATTTAGCTCTGGAACTGGACTGGAAATGCGTCACACATTACACCCTACAAAAAGGAGTGGAATGAATCCAAAAACAACACGTAATTTCGTTTGCCACACTTCCTCAGTAATTTCGGTTCGGAGTTCTGTCTGTTACATATTGTGCGCGTTTAATCTGGTGTGCCCGAAAATTAAGTCTTCGTGCGAAGGGATTATTCCGAGCGCCCCCTTTTCATCCAGAAGGTACCGCAACCACAAAATATTGAGACCTAGAAGGAAAGCTTAATACATACCGCGCGCAAGCAGTGAGCGTTGCTTGCAATGAATCCCGGCTCACTTTTAGAAACAATGAAATAAATTGTGTTTAATAAACAATTAAATAGGTACCTACTCCCTAAATGAAAGTAATAAAATAAAATTTATGAGTCACTACATTGTATTTACAAAAAATTACTTAAGGAAAAAAACTGCTGATCTCGCCCTAAAACAAAAAAGCGGCCAAGTGCGAGTCAGACTCGTCCATGAAGGGTTCCGTAGTGGCAAGTAACATAATATAAAAGTTCTTGTAGTTCGTTTATGTATATGGAATTAAATGTTTTTTTATATATACTTGAGTTGATTGAATGAAAGGTAAATTGCGGTTTACGATTTATGACGTATTAAAAAAACTACTTACTAGATCTCGTTCAAACCAATTTTCGGTGTAAGTTTGCATGGTAATGTACATTTCAGTTTAGAAAAAAATTAAATTAAAAACCTCAATATCATTTTTGAAGACCTATCCATAGATCCCACACGTATGGGTTTGATGAAAAAAATTTTGAGTTTCAGTTCTAAGTATGGGGAACCCCCAAATTTTATTGTTTTTTTGGGATTCCGTAGCCAAATGGCAAAAACGGAACCCTTATGGATTCGTCCTGTCTGTCTGTCCGTCCACTTTTGTCACAGCCACTTTCTTTCCGAAACTATAAGAACTATACTGTTGAAACTTGGTAAATAGATGTATTCTGTGAACCGCATTAAAAATGTTCGATGTTCGGTTTCGCGAACGTTATTTTCACAATAAAGTTTTCGGTGAAGTTTGCGTTCTTTACCGGTTAATACCGGTTTATATCGTGTGGAGAGGGAAGTAAACATCGGCAAGTAGGTACTCACGCATTCATACTTGTCGCTGCAGGTTTGAGGCTGACGCGGGCGGGCCACACGCTCAGGGCGTAAACCGGTTTATGAACGAAATGGATTTCAGTTTCGCTC
Organism: Eudonia lacustrata; assembly: GCA_947562085.1. Classification (NCBI taxonomy): domain Eukaryota; kingdom Metazoa; phylum Arthropoda; class Insecta; order Lepidoptera; family Crambidae; genus Eudonia; species Eudonia lacustrata. Next base: position 17,715,349 of record OX387325.1, read on the forward strand.
CGAACAAAACGTTATTGCGGAAAACGTTTTAGAACATTATTAACCGGTTTGAAGGAACGGAAACGAAATTATTTTGTTCTAATGTACTTAGGGCGATAACTGTTTGAAAATTTTACCGGTTTCCGAGCCTTGTTGGGCACGAGTATTAAGGGAAATCTGTTTATTGCTTCAGCGAAATAATCAGCTGCGATGTTATAGGTACGCACGTATTTAAGAACGCTATGTCGTTGTATTAAGCTGTTATTTTTTTATTTTTTACGTAACTTTTATTATATTCTCTAAGACTTTCTTTATTTCAAAATATTACGAATAAATGAACAATATGAATATCGCCTCGGTGGCCGAGTGGCGATTAGTGACGAAGGATTTCATCCAGCAGCAGTATAACCGCTTCTTACAATACCGTTGGTAAGACATGCCTACACTCTAGTACAGTTCATAGGTTATTCACTGAATAAATAAAAAAATATCCAAGAAACTCTGACAAAGCCCTAAGACCTACTTACTAAGAAAGACGTAAAGACGGCGTTGCTTCGCCGGATATTTTCTATAATATTTTTATGAAAACAAAGTTATTTTTGAAAGCTTTGTTTGGAAGCGCTATATTTTTAAGACAGAGGATGTAGCAAAATAGTATACGGTTTTAGTAACGATAAAACTGCGTAGAGTGGTCAGACTGAGGAAGTGTTTATCTAAATACATTTGAAACCACAACAAACTGTTTATTTGTTAGAAGGGTCTTTTCGTTTTTTTATTGTGGCACGCCAAAATAGCCTCACCCTGCCTGATGAAAAGCAGCCAGTGAAGCCCAAGAAGTGAAAGCGATCATCACAGCGCTACCACGCTATGCCGAACGCTCACACTATGGCGGCTTGCATAAATGCTTTTTCACGCCCCGCTTAAATAACCCGGGAGAGAAAGAGGAGGGAAACACGTGTGCGGGAAACGACTTCCACATACGGGCAGTTCGGCAAAGGAACAATTGTCCAAACTTTTTGGTACGTGTCTTGATGGTCAGCACGGTATGAGGGTGGCTTCTCAGACCTGCACGCGTCGATCTGGAAAGAAATTTTTTTTTTTTGATTGTTGTCTTGCAATCTGTTCCATATGAACATTCCGCTAAAGGTTAAGAAATTGTAAATAGTCTTGCTGGGCGACTGCCCAGCAGGTGCGTGGTGCGTGTGCGTGTGCGTGTGCGTGTGCGTGTGCGTGTGCGTGTGCGTGTGCGTGTGCGTGTGCGTGTGCGTGTGCGTGTGCGTGTGCGTGTGCGTGTGCGTGTGCGTGTGCGTGTGCGTGTGCGTGTGCGTGTGCGTGTGCGTGTGCGTGTGCGTGTGCGTGTGCGTGTGTGTGTGTGTGTGTGTGTGTGTGCATGTTAACGTGATCGAATGGCGAACAAACTCGCACTTGGCGCCCTGAACTATGTAAGGTGCCATTGAATCAACTGTGGATATTTTTAGGTTTTTTTTAGGTTTATACTTATAGAAAATTTCAGATTCCTTGGTCCTGTCATACATCAACTTTCAATGAAAGTTGATGTATTTTTTCCAAGTGTCAAAATTCAAAATTCAAAATCATTTATTCAGTTTAGACTACAAATAGCTCTAATGAACGTCATTTATACCATCGGTTCGTAAGTCTATCTACTCTGGGCGGGAGATCTTGTACTGAGAAGAACCGGCAAGAAACTCAGCAAGTGTCCAGCTCTTTTCTCCCTTACAGCGTCATAAATATTGGAAAATGCCCTATCATAAAAGGGCACTTTCCATCACAAATAAAAACACAAAATATAAAGGACAGTCACAACATGTAAAAAAACACAAAAAAAAATAAAAATATTTAAGTTTGCAAAAATATCATTTACCAGTATAATTTTTTACAATGTCATACAGTACTAGTAAAAGTCAAAAACCTGTTTTAAGAAAAAAAACAAAGTTGAACTATAGTTAATAATAATAAAAATAAGTACGCTAGAGCAGACCAGCCTCCACAGGCGGCACACGTTCACGAGTATGACATATGAATCAGCCATCGCTTCACTCAACCATATTTTAGGGAATGTAACGACCCGACGCACATGCCACCACCGCAGAGACAATAAAGAGAGCATGACACACCCAAGCTACTCTAAAATCAAAACTAATTGAAATGTTCAACGCAACGCTATTTGTTATCTGTAGGACACTGTTTATAGAGGTTATCATATCAGTATAATTTCTTATTATAAAAAGTAGTAAAGTATGCGTTTTTTATTATAGCCAGGCTGTTTTATCATCTAAATATTCTTTGACTGTATAATAACCTTTTTTAAGTAAAGAAGACTTTACATGTTTTTTAAACTTATCTAAAGGTAAATCTAGTACAGTATTTGGTATTTTATTGTAATAGTGTATACCTTGCCCCAAGAAAGAACCAAGCACCTTCTGTAACCTGAACAGTGGCATTACAAGTTTTGACTTACTTCTAGTATTAAAATTGTGTACGTCACCGTGTTTAGTAAATGAGTTGATATTGCAACGTACAAGAACTATACAATTATAAATAAATTAAGACGCCACTGTCAAGACACCAATTTCTTTAAAAAGATTTCTTAAAGAAGTTCGTGAACCTAGTCTATAGATTGTTCTTACTGCTCGTTTTTGTAAAATAAATATAGTTTCAATATCAGCTGCTGTTCCCCACAGTAAGAGGCCATACGACATAGCACTATGGAAATAACTAAAGTAAACTGTTCTAGCAGTTTCAACGTCTGTTAACTGCCTTATTTTTCTAATGGCATAAGCAGAAGAACTGAGTTTGCCGGCCAATTTCGATATATGAGGATTCCATTGAAGTTTTGAGTCAAGGGTTATACCTAAGAAAACTGTTGAGTCTACCAAATCTAATCGATCGCCGTTTATTCTTATATATCGGTTGGTTCATTCTTGACATTTGGTAGTCTAAAATTAATACATTTTGTTTTTTTAGCGTTAAGCTGCATATTATTAACAGTAAATCAACTGAGTACATCTGAAAGAGCTTTGTTTACATCGTCGTAATTATTCTTACACCTAGTTACATTAAAAATGAGTGAAGTATCATCTGCAGATAATACGATTTCACAGAAGTTCTCTACAAAGAATGGCAAGTCATTAATATAAATCAAAAACAGAAAAGGACCAAGAATGGAACCTTGTGGAACTCCCATTTTTACATGAGAACCAGATGATTTAGTTCCATTAATATCGACAATCTGTGTTCTAGAGCTGAGATACGACTTGATTAAATTTAGTGCGTAATCTTTGAGACCATAGTAATGTAGCTTCATCACCAGAGTCTTGTGCTCAACGCAATCGAAAGCCTTGGACAAGTCGCAAAAAACTCCAAGGGCGTTTTGAGACTTCTCCCAGGCATCAAATATATGTTTTATTAGAGCAACACCTGCATCAGTAGTAGAACGACCCTTTGTAAATCCATATTGTTTACTATGTAAAAGGTTGTTTATGTTAAAATACGATATCAATTGTTCCAATATAACTTTTTCATAAATTTTTTTCGCCTGTTTTGTCGCTTTGTTTTGTTTTGTCGCCTTAAGAATAGAAGTTTACTCGATTTTCAATGTGTAGTGTAATACGTGCCTAGTGTGAGTTATGTTTATTATCCGTATTCATTCGATTACGTTTACGAAAACGAAAATTAGTATGGCATTGAAGCAGCGCCTCCTGGCGGCATACGAGTAGAGTTAACACTTTCCCATACAAATTCTCGTTTTCGTTAACGTGATCGAATGTCAAAAATAACTCACACTAGGCCCTCTGTTTGCGGAAACTTTAGAAAACGATCAAATAAGGACGATTTCCCATATTTTGTAAATAATTTGCGATTACGACGATACTTTGGTACCTACATTGGTAGGTTGTTGTGCGTAGGAAGGTTTTTGAGTAAGTCATCGAACCGTCCGTGACGTGTCCAAAAAACGAAAGATAATCCTTTACCTGCGGGTGGGTCACATCATGTCCTACCACATACTGGAATTTTAGTTCAATGAAAGTCTCACGGTTTTCGAGATATCGTTTCTTTTTCATTTTTTTTTAGAAAATCTTCCCTCGCTTTGTTTATTTCATGCCATTTCTACAAATGATAACTTTTTTAAGCCCCATTTTTTTTCAAATACTCATGGTTATTTGCTTCATCTAAAACAATATTCTTTTGATTCCTAAATTACTGCAAAAACCACATAAAAGAAATCTTATGCAAAGAATTCATACAAACTAAATCAAACGGCTGACTTTGAAAGCCTGTGGTTTAAAAAAATGTACGAGGCAGACCGTGCCAATTACTTTAAAACATTGCTTAGTTAAAGTTAATTTAAAAATGGTATTACTGTTTTACATTCATTTTTAAATTTTATTTTTTATGGTAATTTAAATGCACGAAGGACTGACTAGTCCAGTGACGTGATCCCTTCATGTATGATATTCCCTATAGGTCTCTTGGGGACTTTCTTTTTAGCCTCTTGAAAGTCGCGTTGCCTTTCATTAAGTGCGTAACTAGTATGTTTGGGTGATTGTCTAGTCTGTTCCTATATGATTTCAATGAGTTTTTGATCTCTTCCTGAACTGTTTTGACCTCAAGGTCGTGGTGTAGCTGTTTGTTAGTTATGAACCAAGGAGCATTAGTAATTATCCTCAGCATTTTGGACTGGAACCTTTGTAGTATTTCCAGGTTTGAATTGGAGGCTGTGCCCCAGAGTTGAACTCCGTACGTCCAGATTGGTTTCAGAATACATTTGTATAATAGCAGTTTGTTTACCAGAGACAACTGTGATTTATCGCCAAGCAGCCAGTACATTTTCTTTAGTTGGATTCCCAATGCTTTCCGTTTTGTGAATATATGTTTTTTCCAGGTAAGACGTCGATCCAAATAAAGTCCAAGGTATCTGGCTTCATTTGCTTTAGGTATCTGTGTTCTGTTAAGCGATACAGGGGGACATGTTTCGTGTCGCGTTGTAAAGGTCACCTGTACCGACTTTGTCTCGTTTGCTTTTATTCTCCAGATGGTTAGCCATTCTGAGATGTTGTCCAGGGAGCGTTGAAGCATGTTACTTGCTTGTGCCGGTTCAGCATGGGCAGTTAATGCAGCAGTATCGTCAGCAAACGTGCCGATCACGACGCCGTCTGTCATGGGCAAATCTGAGGTAAAAATCAGATAGAGAATCGGCCCCAGCACACTTCCTTGTGGCACTCCTGCGTGAGCCCTGTGGAGTTCGGTTGTATCTTCTCCCTGCTTAACATAGAAAAACCTGTCCGCAAGATATGATTTTAGGAATATGTAATAGTTTGTCGGGAGTTTGTTTTTTATTTTGTATAGTAAGCCTTCGTGCCAAACTCTGTCGAATGCCTGAGAAATATCCAGAAATGCCGCGCAACAATATTTCTTGTTTTCGAAAGCTTTATGTATTTCTTCCACCAATCTGTGCACCTGTTCTATCGTGCCGTGATTTTTTCTAAAGCTGAATTGGTGGTCAGGTATGATTTTATTTTCAGTTATTACTGAGTTTATTCGTTTTAAAAAAGTATTTCCATTACTTTTGAAAGAATGGGTAGTAAACTGATCGATCTATAGGAAGACACATCTTCAGGAGCTTTGCCAGGTTTGAGGATCATTTTGATTTGTGCTACCTTCCATTGTGGTGGGAAGATGCCTCTGATTAGTATGCAGTTAAACAGGTGTGTCAAAAATTTTATTGCAATTTCAGGTATTTCGCGGAGTAATTTTGCAGTGACTAAATCGTATCCTGGAGCTTTATGTTGCTTTAGATTTCTAATTGTTTCCATAACCTCTTGCATTCTAATTCTTTTTATTGGCAGGTCGAGTTGATAAGTTTCCTTAAGGGAGTTAATGAGTTCTTCACTGTTGGTTTTCGATGTATTCTGGGCAGTGTTCGGTACGAAAACATATGCTAGATGAGAAGCAAAGGCTTCACCTTTCTCTGCGTCACTTTTTGCCCAGGAACCATCCTTCCTGCGTATCGGCGGAATAGGAGCAACGGGTCTTTTGAGTTTCTGGGTTGCTTTCCAGAGTGAGTAGTCACTAGCAGCCGTAGCATCCATATTACGCAGGTAGTTCTGTACATTTTCATTCTTTTCAGTGCGCAGTAGCTGTTTAAGTTTAGCCGTTAGGTAGTTCAGCCGTGTTTTGTCTCTGGGGAATCTAGTAGTTTGCCATAATTTACGAGCCTGTCTTTTTTCAGCTACTAGTTCTCGAATGGGCTATGAGCAGTCTGGTTTCGTGTATTTCGTGGTAGCAGGAGTACTATCCCAAGCAGCATTTTGCACGCACTCGTTGAAGTGTTCAACCGCTGTCATAATGTCCTTTTCGGATTTAAGAGGCAGATTGATTTTAATAGTGGACTCTACTATGGAGCGGAATTTATCCCAGTTGGTCTTACGTCCGTGTAACCTTGCTGCAGGTTTAACATGTGCGAATTCCTGGGAAACTTCTAGTAGAACTACACTATGGTCAGATGAAAGGTCTTGAAGGGAAGTGCATTTGAAGCAGTCTGTAGGGATCCCCTTTATGACACTGAAGTCTACCAGATCCGGGATTTTTTTGGGTCAGTCGGCCAGTAAGTTGGTTCTCCATTAGATATTGTATCTAGGTGTAAATCATTTATGGCTGCTAGTAATTGACGCCCTTTGGGCGTTGTTAATCGGGAACCCCATTGAGTGTTTTTGGAGTTGTAATCTCCACCTGCTATAAACCTTGGACCTAGCGTTTTGAAGAAATTCACATAGTCTTCTTTTTTGATCGCATGTTTTGGAGGAGAATACAGTGCAGTAACAGTCAAGTGTCCTCGCCAATCTTCGACGACAACACTTGTGGCTTGTATCTCTGGAGTTTTAAATGGTTCCACTTCATGATGCCTGATGTTATTCTTAATGAGAATGGCGGATCCCCTGTGTGCCGTACCATCCGGATGCATTGTTTGGTAGAATTTGTAGTTAAAGATTTTGAGGTAATTTTTTTTCGTAAAATGTGTTTCAGATACCGGCAGTATATCAATTTTATTTGTTTTTAAGAATGTCTCTACTTCTAGGACATGGTGTGACAACCCATTGGCGTTCCAAAGGGATCTGGAAAGGAATGGAGAGAAAGGAATGGGGTCAAAGAGCTCCTCAGAGCATTCACCGTGGTCTTACAAATAAACAGTAAATTAGCTCCGAATAGTTATTCCGTGTTTTGTCTCTTTTTCTCTTCTCTAAAATAAAATTTACATGACAGGAACAAAACACGAAATAACTATTCGGAGCTTATTCTCTGTTTATTAGTATGGGGGTAAACGTAAAAACGAGCCGTAACTTATCTATAAAACGTTAACTTATTATTATTTGACTTAAGCATGAATTACTGTAACCTAAAAAGTTATTAATAAACTCTCAATTATTGACGAAACAAAACAGTGACGTGATAGTTTTTTGACGACCTCCTTGGTCGAGTGGTTTGTACACCGGTTTTCATGGTGTCGCCATCTCTGAGGTCCCGGGTTCGATCCCCGGTTGGGTTAATTTAGAAATAATTGTTTTTCTAAATTGTCTCGGGTCTGGGTGTTTTCTATGTATAATAAGTATGTATTTAAGTATTTTATGTAAGTTTATCCGTTGTCTAGTAACCATTTAACGAGTTTTATAACGAAGCTTCTCTTGGGCTAGATAATTGGCGTGAGTGTAGGAAATTTTATTTGTTTATTTATAGTTTGCCATTTTCTTACAATTGCTATTTATAAAAATCGTTTTGACAGTTGCTTAAAGTTATGGTATCTATTGACTAACCAATCACCTTCCCAATGAGTCTATCATGGCGTGGCAACCGTGAGGAACTAACCGTGGCAACACTTTTATAAAGTACTAGCGGCCGCTCGCGGTTTCACCCGCTCGGTTCCCGTTCCCGTGGGAATATCTGGATAAAAAGTATCATAAGTGTTATTCCAGGTTATAAACTATCTGTATGCCGAATTTCATCCAAATCCATCCATCCGTTGCAGCGTTAAGAAGCAACAAATATACACATACTTTCGCATTTATAATATTAGTAGGATTCGTAACTGAATTTGCGTGATTTTATATCTGTGTGTATCCACACTTATAAAACAAAAGCATTAAAACATTACATTATAAAAATACGATGTCTAAATCAGCATAATGAAGTTATATCGTGCTGTAGAGGTTAGTGCAATAGAAATTGCATTTGAAATGAACTCTGTTTACTGTAAGGCAACCTTTTTGCGAACATTAACGGTATAAATAGACTACAAATGGCAACAATATGGTAATGAGAGTTGCCAGTGATGTACGAGGTTAAGAATTGGCTTAGAAGGCACGCCTTACTTTGAGTAGTTATTTGTTTAAGTGTAAGTAGCTTAAGTGAACAGCCTTTTGGGCGTGATTCGGTTAACCCATAAGTGGTACTTTGTTAATTTTACTAACTTGAGTAGTACGTAATGGAATAAATTTCAGCGTACAGCTTTTATTGTGAACATACATAAAGACTGTCTTTTATTCTCGAGTTAGGATTCGACTGTCATTTCCTTTTTTACTGTCCCTAGTGCCTGTGCGAGTTATTTTTCCATAAATATATTTTCAATTTTGATATGGCATGTAATTAATATTTAAGATAGAATTAACTTCTAAATAATTTGAAGGGCTTGCTGCCTGGTAGTTGATGAAAAATGTTAAATGTATTCGTGATTGTGTATATTGTCTTGTTAGAATGCGCTAAAATTATTATTACATACTTACTTAATTATAAGATAAAAGCTGATTGCTAATTTACAATACCCAAACGGCAACTGAGGTAGGTGTAAATATATAATTTTTTATTGCCATTAATAAAAATAACAATCATAAAAGTGTAAAAAATTAAAAAGACGCAGTCGTTAAAATTCATACAATACCTTTGCGATGTAATGAAGTTTTTAATTACCTGTTTTATTTAGCACCTATGTGTCCACTCAATATGCAAATAAAGCTTCATTTGATTTTAATAAAATATAAAATTGAAGCGAAGCTTTTGTGCCTGACTTTATTTTACTAGTAGATAACATAATCATCATTATCAGCTCATTTTTATGTCCCCACTGCTGGGGCACGAGCCTTCCTTATGGATGGATAGGAAGAACAGGCCATAAACGCCCACGCGGGTCCTATTCGATTAGTGTTTATTAACGACTGCTAATGCAGCACGGAAGAGCTCGAGATGATAAAATTTTGTTCACCCATCTGATGACCGGCCTTTGCGAAAGTTGCTTAACCTCAGCACTCGCAGACCGGGCGCGTTAAGCACTGCGCCATCGAGCTCCTCCCTATTATAATAATATTATCATCATAACTTTGTTATAAGCATCAGGCAATATATTAGTCATGCGGATAAGTATTACAAGAGTTCTGGATACACTATCGTATCTAAATCCAGTAGCAAAAGCAATCATAAGCGTTTTTCTTTTTCAAATTTGTTTCGTAATAGATAAGTAGCATAATATTACGTAATAATATTATCGCCACCACTTCGTAAAATGTCAGATAATATATCTATACAGTATACTAGTCATGCGATAAGTAAGCCTAAATTGACTTACTAACCTAACCTCATTTCAGTGGACAGTGTTAAGCTTTAACAAAAAACAGCTGAAATAATGATATTGTATTCTAAAGTTTACGCGAACACTACACATTGAAATGAAACAACTTTTACGGGTCTACTCGCCTTTATTTTATACATTACTTTTAATTAATGTTTATCCTGACGTTTCGAACCCTTTGCAGGGTCCGTGGTCACAGGGAGACTGAGGATAATTAGTTGGTAGCTTGTACACCCTCATTTAGATTTAATCAGGTGCGTTCTGTTTTACGCAGAAAGAGCTTACAGTATGGTGTTGAAACATTATTGTTTAAAATTATTTCGTAGCAGATTATTAAGTAATTCCTAGTACGTATAGTTTTCGCCCATTGGTCGAAATTTAATCGTAACTCTCAAAATATACAAAGTAATTTCGTGTATAATAACATTTTATCTTACTGCATTCTTTTTCGATGTGAACTTTAACTATGAAAGAAAGAAAAAAAGAAAATACATTTATTGACTTCACAATAAAAGAAAAACAAAAACAAAGAAAAATTCAAAAAATCATTAATCCAAAAAAAGAAATAAAAAAAGAAATAACATAAAAGATTGAAAACAATACAAAAAAAACTTACCTAAAATAAAACTTATAAATAAACTTTCCTACACTCACACCAATTATCTAGCCCAAGAGAAGCTTCGTTATGAAACTCGTTAAATGGTTACTAGACAACGGACAAACATACTTGAAATACTTAAATACATACTTATTATACATAGAAAACAACCAGACCCGAGACAATTTAGAGAAACAATAATTTCTAAATCGACCCGACCGGGGATCGAACCCGGGACCTCAGAGATGGCGACACCATGAAAACCGGTATACAAACCACTCGACCAAGGAGGTCGTCAAAACAAAAAACAAAATATATAAGCAAAACTTTGACTTAAATTCTTTAGACATAATATCAATGGCATGAGGCACAGACTTATATGTGAGGCCAACTAGGTCCCTACCTCAGCATAAGCTTCTGCGGCATCGAACTTAACGCCCGCCGCAACAGCGCTGTTATTCCAGAGGGACCTATTTGGTGGATACGTCTGAATATAAATAACATTAAACAATCATATTAAACAAATTAAATATGCTAAATTTCATACTGCGGCGTGCGCGCAATGTTTTTTCTTTTTGAGGGAGATCGCTGATTGCCTCAAACGGCATTTTCAGCGTCACCGGGCTTTTTGGGGGCAGCGAGGTACGTAAAGCCGTGTGAAACAAATCACCTTCTGAGGTTTTCTAGAGGGAACGGCATCATACACTTAAAAGTGCGTGTCCCCGTGCCCTACTAGATTCGCCGAAGGGTTCGGATCGGATCGGGGGCGCAATGTGCTGAAGAATGGGTACAAAGTTTTTTCTTCACATATTAAAATATAGAATACCTACATAAGAATAGGGTAATAGGGTAGTCTTCGACACTTTAAGCCCAGTGTTCGACAGAATTTTCGTTGCCAAATAATAACATAGATTTTTATAGAAATTATACGGGATGACATTGAAGCAGGTCTTTAGCCACAATAGAATACAGACCGTATTCTATTGCGGCTAAAGACTAAAATCAGTTACTGACCCCTATTTCTAAAGAAAAAAAGTCTACTATCGATTCCTGACGAACACTGGTGAACTACTCATTTATTATCACCACTTAATGTATCCAAACAATGTTAGTCTTGCGATAAGTATGATATAGCTGTATATTTATATATACTAGTGTTCACCCAGTGGTCGAAAATCGACCTAATTTCATTAAGGTTGCACAGATTGTATCCTAAGCAATGAAAAATTAAAAAAGATAGAATGTGAGTTTGGATTGGCATTGACAGATTTCGGCCACTTCTCTTCCATTTTTGAAATTTTTGAAATGAGTATAAATATGCGTGTGTGTCATATACATGGTAGTGTGTGTTATGTTTGTTTTACTAATTTAATGTATTTTTTTTGCATGCTTTTAAAAAAAATATTAACATTCTTTAGAGAAGGAGTCTCTATATAATATATAGATTATCGTATTATGATTATTTACATATAATCTTACGCAAAATATTTGTTGCGTAAAGTTTTATGTATTATATTTTTTTTAATATTATGGGTAAGCACTGTGCCTTCATCTCACCTGATGTTAAGTGATGATAAGGCCAATGGTGGAAGCGCACTTCACCCGGGATCCACAATTACCGAGGCACTGGCTATCTTATCTCTAGCTGCCAGAACACTACAATGCTACAAACATTCGTGTATGGCGACATTTAAATAAGATGGTGGTAGCTAGCCAGGCGGACAAACAAGCCCTAACACCAACAAAACCGAGTACACAAAGGTGTAACGCTGGGAATCGAACCCGAAACCTTTGTGTCTGAAACCGGTGGTCTTAACCACTGGACCACATAGGCGGTTTTAAAGTCTCAATTCAGCTACTGGCGAAGCAACCATAAGGCTTTTCTCTTTAAAATTGTTTCGTGCGCAACAACTGGAATAAATTCTGACAAGCTGTTTTACTTTTATGCTACACTACAAAACGATATTGCTCAATAGCTCACTTTTTATGACGTCTAACTTTTTGTGCCATTCTGTCACGCAACTGCAATAAAGAAACATGGTCTCCATTTCATATTGCGCTAAGCTTGACTCCATTTTCTTCAGTTTGTAATATTTCGGTTTACATCGTAGTTTTATATACAGCGTGTAACAGAAAGGTGTGGTAAAAATGAAAAGGTCCAAAGAGTATCCGATCTAGATATTGTATGTGTTTATAAAATTTATAAAATACAGTGAAAAAATTAAACATCTACCCGACCCAGCCAGGAATCGAACCTGGGTCTTCCGCAATCCGGGCGGCTGCACTGACCGTTATGCTACCGGAAAGGCTGACGTAAGTGCTGAATTTTGTCACTGCTTTTTGAGTGCTAAGAGCGGCACAGTGCGCCATCTATCCAACGGTAGTAGCAACCGATGGCTATGCAGATTCTCAGATCTTTGCAGATGAAATACCACAAATTTAATAACACAACGCTATAGTCAATTTTTACTTTTATTATTTTCAAGTGCTTATTGCTGCACTAATGCTAAATTAAATATTTATAAAATTTATAAAATACAGCGAAAAAATTAAACGTCTACCCGACCCATTTTATAAATTTTATAAACATTTAATTTAGCTTTAGTGCAGCAATTAGCACTTGAAAATAAAAAAAGTAAAAACTTGTATGAGTTGTTACTAAGACATAATTATTATTTTTAAATTGTCAAACAATTGTAAATTAAGTATTCATATTAATGAAGTCATGCGCGTCGGGCGAAGCAATTTTTAGGGTTCCGTAGCCAAATGGCAAAAAACGGAACTATTATGGATTCGTCATGTCTGTCTGTCTGTCTGTCCGTCCGTATGTCACAGCCACTTTTTTCTGAAACTATAAGAACTATACTGTTGAAACTTGGTAAGTAGATGTATTCTGTGAACCGCATTCAGATTTTCACACAAAAATGGAAAAAAACAATAAATTTTGGGAGTTCACCATACTTAGAACTGAGACTCAAAAATTTTTTTTCATCAAACCCATACGTGTGGGGTATCTATGGATAGGTCTTCAAAAATGATATTGAGGTTTCTAATATATTTTTTAAAACTGAATAGTTTGCGCGAGAGACACTTCCAAAGTGGTAAAATGTGTCCCCCCCCCTCTAACTTCTAAAATAAGAATAACTAAAAATGAATAGATCATCAAGAAAAACTAAACTCACCCTATGGTAAGTGACAGTAAGACCAATAAGTTGGTAGCAAACTTAACCCGGAATCCTCAGCTACTGAGTCTATCTATCATAAGGTTAATAGTCTTGTATAACTGCATGTATGTGTTTATTTTTGGTTTTATTTAAGACTCAAGTATTGGGTGTCATTTTTCCAGGTTAAATAACGTATTTTTTTTTAGATAATACTAAACTACTAACTGTTTGTTCTTTTCTTAGATCTATTTTTAGTACATTTTATTGTTGTGCATAATTTTTTTAGATTAATTGGCTAGCAAAACCTACTATGTAAATCCTTTTATAATGTAAAACAATAGTCAATTAATGGTTATTATGCCTGTACCAATAAAATAAAAATAAAAATCATATCACAAACGGTCAAAATACAATGCTACATTGTCGCTATTGTTGCTATAAAATTGTTGTTATGGCAACAGGCTCAGATAAGATTGTAACTTAGATTAGGCAGATTCGATTAGCTAGGATTAGCGAGGCGGGATTCAATCAAATCGAATACATACGTGTAACTTCGTATAATAACTTCTGCTGAGAAAACAGTGGGTGTCGGAGCCTGGTATTTTAAACACTAGACAGATACGAAGGCGACGCATCGCTAAACAATAAATCTCAGACGTTTTGATGCGAGCGTTTGCGCCCTACCATAAGAAAAATTGTTATTTTTTCCTTCAAATTAAAACTACAAATTATTTAAAAAAAATGAACTACTATTTTGAAGTGTGTGTTAAGACTAATCTACTAAGAAAATTTAGATGCTTAAATCGGTCTGGTTAGCCTGTAAAATGCGAATCTATGTTTTAAAAGAGGTTACTTTGATATTTTTTTCTCTGTTATAAAAGTTGACAAAGCGTAAAATGTTTAAAATAATTTTTAACGCAAATTTTGTTGCGAACAAAATTGGAAGAGCACCTGACCAGGTATGTCAGAAGGGTGCAGGTTCAAATCCTGCTCGTGGAAATTTTTTCAACATTTGTGTTTTTGTAATTTCTGTAGGTTCGGTGAAGAGTGATTTAAGTCGAAAATCATGATTTTTGGGAAATTGCATTAAAAGTTTAAAAAAAATCCTACTCGTTACTTATTGCTAATAAGTTTTTTTTTTTTTTTGCGTATTGTAGGACATTTGAAATGCTTTAATGTAGTGTAACTGGGAAAAAAAAGTAGCTGTTAGTTTTTTAGATATCATTAAAAATGTTTAAATGTATGTTATTATTATTTATTTATTTTTATTTTTATGTTACTTGGCACGATGATTTAACTTGTGTTTATTGATATATTAAAAATTAAATCAGTTTTCACAAAGACTAATAGTGACTAATAGGCTTTGGTACAAAGTGATACAGTTGCTTTATATTTTTGTGTCACGTTTTATATAACTCATATTTTTAAAAGATGTAGAACAAATATTACTAAATCATTCGTGTAGAATTTTCTGATGTGCTTAAAAACGTCTAACTATTCAATTATCACGAAATAAATCAAAAAATACAGAATATGAAGAAAAAAATATGTGTTAAGTGATACTACTAATAATTTAAATGGTACAAGTATTATATGATGTATGTGTTTGATGATACAATTGCAAAACAATTTAATGTTATGTTGCATTTCTTTCGTTTTTACAAATCGTTTAGAAGTTATGTAGGTGTACGGATTTGGGAATGTAATGAAATCAATAATTTAATTGAATTATTCTTCATTTTTAATGAAAATAAGATCAAAATTAAGATAAAACTAAACAATGTTATAATTCTAAACTTGTTTACTTCTTAGTTTTTAAATCAACAACACAAAAATATATGCCTCAATTTTTTATCATTATAGTAATGTTTCATTCAAGGCCCCTTTTTCCGATATTAAACTTACCAATACAGAATTTTAAAAAAAGCATATTGCTATGAAGTTATAACTTTGATTTTCTTCCAAGGTGTGAAACTGGAGATTAATCGAAGAAAAGTATTTAATTTTTATTTTTAAAATATATAACAACAAACAAAAGTCTTCATATTGTTTATCATGCTTAATGCATGTAAATACTAATTACAACTATCATACGACAGATTAGTCATTGTAATCATTGTATTACCACCCAACATAGTCTCTCCGGAGTCATTCATCTTCCTGTGAGATAATATCAGGTAGTGTGGCAAGCAAATCTTTATTATTAACCAAGTTGTGATAAAATTCGTGCATACTTGGATCTATGTATTCCAAGAGTGACAGCAGGTCTTTTTTCTTTGGTTCTAAAATGGGAACTGGCCCGTTGTAGTATTTTTCAATCGTATTTATTGAAATGAGGTCATAATTCTTGTTTATTTTAAGATAAGATGTCTTTCAAACTCTTCTTGTATTCGAATACTCCAAATTGACTTGTACATCGAACCATACAAATTTTTGACCTGAGATATCAAACTTTTTTATCAACAAATTGTGTAAACTTATTACTTATTGTTTAGTAAACTTGGCAAAGTCGTAAAAATCCCTTTCGTTGAACTATAACAGAAAATTGGTTTTGTCTATTAGATGCTGATCTGACTAATTGGGACAAGTCACGTGGATGATGTATATTCATTGAAGTTTTTTTTAGCTTTTTCGATTAGTGCGTGATCGCTATCAACTTCCATATGAGTGTGGCCAGGAACAAGGAATTTATGTTCGATGGTTAATAACATTTCAGAAAGTTTCGTAGCTATAAGTAACGCAGTTGTAACAATTGAGTTTTTGTTCTGCCCTGAACATTAATCGGAATACATAATTAAATGTTTACATGTAGGATGTAATAATGGCAATCTGCTGACTATAAATTCATATAGACAAGAAGCAATCTGGTTGGCGCCTCTCCCGCCAGAAGAACCACAGCCTCACGTAAACTCGGAATCCTGAACAAAGTGAAGCGGTTCTTCACGCCAGAGCAACGTTGTCTTTTGTATAAGACTCATGTGCTCTCCTGCGTGGAGTATTGCTCTCATCTTTGGGATGGATCCGCCAAGTATTTGCTCGAAACTCTTGACAGGTTGCAGAGACGTGCTGTCCGTATTATCGGTAACGATGACGTTACGACCAGTCTGGAGCCGTTACAGCTACGTAGGGATATTGCTTCCCTTAGTGCTTTCTACCGCCTTTATCACGGGGAATGCTCTGACGAGCTCTTTAACCTCATTCCTCCCTCTCCATTCCTTTCCAGATCGACGCGTGCAGGTATGAGAAGCCACCCTCACACCGTGTTGATCATCAAGACATGTACCAAAAAGTTTGGACAATCGTTCCTTTGCCGAACTGCCCGTATATGGAATGCGCTTCCTGCACACGTGTTTCCCTCCTATTACTCTCCCGGGTTATTTAAGCGGGGTGTGAAAAAGCATTTATGCAGGCCGCCATAGTGTGAGCATTCGGCATAGCGTGGTAGCGCTGTGTGATGAACGCTTTCACTTCTTGGGCTTCACTGGCTGCTTTTCATCAGGCAGGGTGAGGCCATTTTGGCGTGCCACAATAAGAAAAAAAAAAGATTCAGGCCACATGTAACAGTATGCATAACTTGTCTTAAAATCATGAATTGTTAAATTATAAACCCACAGCTGTCGTTTATAAAATGCCGATTAAGTGTTTAACAGTGGCGTCGGTAGACATTGCTGCAGATCTAAGGCGATAACGCATGTTTCATCATTTGTTAGAGCTTTTGCTTTGTCTTGGCGTTTTTTGTTGTAGGCTAATTTGTATTCTTCTTGATGTTTATTTAATTGGTGTTGCACTTCGCTTATTTGTTCAAGATCAGTTAAGTATTTTAATTTATTTTGTAACGAATTACATTTATTACAAGTATCGACACTTGGTTTTTTAAATGATAGATTTAAGCATTTAAAAACACTGTTATATACTGTTTTGCTTAAAAGATTAATACAAGTGAGTAAGTATACTGAATGAGTTTAACTTTAGTTCGTTGTTGACAAGTTTTATATAAATATGTATACCTATAATTTGTATAAAACGCGACATTTCCCATAATACATTGAGGAAAAATAAATATTAAACCATCATTGCAAAAATGTACTTTATACACAAAGACAAAATTTTACGCGTTACGTGAAAAATGATATAACTTACGTTTTGCTTCATCTTCGGGTCGTCGCGTGCGCTGCGTATGAACTTGGGCGCAAGACTGAGCCGCTGAGATGGAGCGCAGTAGAACGAAGTGACTATATCAATTTCACTCGCACTCACCCAGTTCGATGTCCCGATCTCGTTTTAACATTGCGGGAGAGGGCGGTATTTCGCAAGATATATCATTTCACACTACTTATTTACTCAAAAAATGATTTTAAGTTGCGTATTACTTTAATTTAACTGCTTAATATCAATAAACACATACACTAATGTTTCGTTCACATTGATATAACTACGATTATGTTATTAGACATGAACGTTTTTCTTCATATTTATGACTTTAGTTGATTTAAGTATAGATAAATCACTTTTCACCAACTAAGATATTTAGGAAAATATGTGTCTGTTTATATTACTAGAAAAATATCACTACGCACCATTTTTTTACGTAAAAAGATAATCGTGTCAAAAGGACTATTTAAAGTTATATTACCGTACACAAACTTTTATCAAATATTGGTTCAGTACACTGTAATATAATTAGATATCAATCATTTAACACAAAAATACAAGAAAATATGGTTTGTAATATCACTACGCACAAAAATTATCTCCGTCATTATAACGCTAGAAACATGTGGATTAGGTCAAAAAAAATCTCTTTTTTTCCTGATCTTAAAATTATAATAAAACCAAATGTGATATAAATTGACTTATATCACTCTTCACCGAACCTACAGATTTGTTCGCAACAAAATTTGCGTTAAAAATTATTTTAAACATTTTATAAATAGCTTGCCTACTTCTTAACTGATCTTTAGTATTTGTAAAAATATTATGATCAGGTGTTAATGACGGTAGTTGTTGACATTGAATGGGCGCCTTTGGCTTTCAAAGTAAAAAGTAAATAGTGTTGAATAATTTCGGCGGGCTGGTTAGAACCACGATAGCTCAATTGGAAGAGCACCTGACCCGGTATGTCAGAAGTAGAGATGTAAAATGACTGAATCTGACCAGTCACGATTGTCAAAAACCGTATTTGACCGGTCATTTATTGTCAAATTCAATCAAATTGACTTAAACATATTAATATTTCTAACTGTTAAAGTGACTAAATATAACTAGTGACAACTATTAAATACGATCAATAGAATGTGTAGCACTTATAATGATTTGGTTAACGAGCCTAGGTTTGCGAACATAGACATAATTTTCGGATTTTTATTGTTATTTGTAAAATTCCATTGTATACGAAACTGGTTTATGTTTTATTTTTAGAACGTTATTTGGAATTTGTTTGGTTTTGTTTTTAGCTTCATATGTTTTTTGTAAATGCTTTGTATGCCTGTCATAAATGTTATACATATCTTATTACTACAAACATCTAATTTTAATCAAAACTGAGTGAACATTGTTGGAGTACCTTTCAAAATAAATAAATAAATAAATAAATTTACATTACAGCCAATTCCGCCAACATCGCGACACGATTTCAGTTTATTTAAAAAACAAAATTGTTATTCTGTGTTCATGGAGGAGTACGTTTCTATGATGTTTATGTCACGTTTCCAAAAAAGTAGTATATTTAAGTATTTATTAGCTAAAGAAAATTCAATTTACTCTTTGTTTACTCATACTGCGGTGGTGCAAGTCGTGACAAGTATCAACTGCGCGTGACGCGGCGTTATAAAAAGAATTTGAAACCTAAATCTAGCTAAACGCTTTTTTTACATTTTTATTTAAAATAAATATTAATAACACTAAAGATCATATTGACCATATATGACCCTTTTGACAGTAAATGACCGTTTTTGACCAATTTGACCGTAATTGACAGTCAGTCAAATTCAGTCACTTTGGTCATTTATATCTCTAGTCAGAAGGGTGCAAGTTCAAATCCTGCTCGTGGAAATTTTTTCAACATTTGTGTTTTTGACAAATCGTGTTTCTGCAACTAGCAAAATGAAGTCAATTAAATGAAAAATCATGTCATCAAATATCAATTTCATATGTTTTGTAATTGTTGGGAAAAATCAAGATCCCCGCCACGTAAATTACCAATGCGTCGCCTATATCACATTTCATTTGTTAACTCTTAAAATATCATTTTCCTTTTGAATGAGCTACTTACGAAGAAAGATGTTCACGCCGCACCGTTGGCTTTACTAAGACAGTGATAAATATTTAGCAATGATTCTGTTCAAGACAGAAACAAGATCCAAATTTGATTTGCAACTCCTTGTCCCGAGAATTCCTAGGGATCCTAACTGGAATGCTTAATTTTGAATTTAAAATGGTCTGAAAATTCAAGGAGGCTGGGTGGAGAGGCGACAGGAAATTCATCAAGACAAGACGGAAAATTATGACACTTAAAAAAAAATTACGGTAGTTGTTGACATTGAATGGGCGCCTTTGGCTTTCAATTTAAAAAGTAAATAGTGTTGAATAATTTCGGCGGCGGCGGGCTGGTTAGAACCACGATAGCTCAATTGGGAGAGCACCTGACCTGGTATGTCAGAAGGGTGCGGGTTCAAATCCTGCTCGTGGAAATTTTTTCAACATTTGTGTTTTTGTAATTTGTTTGCAACAAAATTTGCGTTAAAAATTAAACAACTGGAAATGCAGCCGGTACCAACGCTTTACGTGCCTTTCGAAGCACGGAAACAGGGCACAGTATTCATAAAAGTTTGAATAACATCTCGCTTATTGTTTTTTGTATATTGTGAAAACTAGAAAGCAAGGTCGAATGATCTATTCCTCAATAACTTCTGTTATTAAGTTTAAAAATCATTTAGACTCACCTCCCTCAACGCTCTCCTTTGCGCCGACTGTGGTTTGTTTGCGGATGGATGGCCAGAAATATTGTCGGAGTGTCTGTGCTATTGTGAGATAATATGAAAAAAAAGAAAAAAGAAAATCATATCTTGGGATAATGTTTTGTTATTTATTTTGTCTTGTAATTAAATTTTATTGAATGAATTGTAATACTTTATTGTACAATTTTGTTTTTTTTTATTGAATTTGCTTTGTTTTTATTTATTTGTGTTTATGAATTGTATTGGTAATATACATTTTTCTCTTAATTAATGTAATTGGTGTTAACCTTTTGAAATATTTGTACAACAATGTAGGTATGTAAATAGTGGATCGTGGAAACTATTCAGAGTTTATCAAAGATTTTTGTTAGAAGAGTTATTCACGTTTTAAATATTTTTCTTTGGTAACACTGACACTAGTATAGCAACACTAGTAATTCAAATGAAACGTTTCGTTAAGTGCTGAATGGACACCAGTGTTCTCGAAAAAATGGACTAAAAGTGGGCGTACCGATTTAAATTAAAATTATTTATTAGGCTTTCTTGTTGTATACAAAGATATAAAATACAAAACATGATACGGATGGAGCGTGCGGAAAGGAGGACGGACGGGCAAAAATGTAGGAAGCATACCTACCTAGGAACCAATAACAACATGCGATATATCATGTGAAAGATTTTTTAATGTGCTTTAATTATTGTTATGGTGGGAAGTCTCAAGCTGTTGTGTAAAAAAAGTTAAGACGCAATAAAGCCAAACTCTTCCTTAAAAATATTAGGTGTATATTTTTATGTTTATCATCAATTTCTTGATTTCTTTTTGTAAAACAACATTAGCTACTAGTGTATAACATATAGCTAAAATCACAGAATCCGATAAAAAAAGCCAAAGGTCGATAACATAATAATATAGCAAAAATCACAGTTCGATAAACAAAGCCAAAGTATTATTTATTTATTACAATTAGCAAAACATGCATCACACTTTTTTTTTACAAGTGACAGTTCTGTTCAATATGGCCGGCTAATTAACTTCAATCGATCTATTGGCGATCGATTAATACTTATCGGATTTAGTTTTTTATAATGTATTATTTTGTAATTTTACACTAATATTGACAAAACTTATTCGACTAGTATTTGTCTGCACAGATTACTTGAGTTTTAGTACCTACTTAAAATGACGTAATGCTTGTTAAACCATTTTATAATGAAATTCTGAAAAAAAAAATTTTTTGCTTTAGTCTGCTTCATTGTGCCATAACTTTTACCACACAGTGATTTGGTACTTCCCGCCATAACAATAATTAAAGTACATAAAAAATACTTTCCAATGATATATCGCATGTTGTTATTGGTTCCTAGGCCATAATGCCCGTCCTCCTTTGTTCCGTTCATTTAATCATGTGGTTGTAACCAAACGCTTCAATTGACAGTGATTGGCATTGTCAGTGACAGGCTGGCTGAATTTAAGCCTCCTAATTAATAATTACTATCCAGTCATCGTAAATACAGGTCTATTTATGCTTCAATGATTCTAGACCGTGCCTTGCAAAGAATAGATTTACCTAATTATTTGGCCGATTATGTAATTCAAGAAAATACAAATCGTAGAAGAGCATACATTGTGAGAATCGATGGTGAAGTACCTCATTTAAGTGTTTTTGAAGTGAAAACTTCTTTAGCGGCGTTGTACACTTTTTTTGTAATGGGTAAAAAATGTTAAATTCGCGTCAGGACACGTGACTCGCGTCAGGCGTCAGGACACGTGGCCTGATCGAAAATTCGTAAGACGGATGGAGAGTAGACAGCCGGCGCGGCGTAGGAGAGGAAGTATCCCCCTCTCTATCTACGGCGCGGCGAAAATGTATGCCTGCTGTTTCGTTTAGGCGGCGCAGGGCGCTTGCGCGAATGTTCGAGTGCTTTTTAATGTAATATAAATTGTCATGTTTGTGTACGATAGCGCAATAAATAAATATTGTATTCTACCACAAAAATGATAGTACTTTTATACTGATAATTGAAGCAATTCGTGCAAAATTATTCCCTAACCATTCCAAAATATCAAAAATGCACAACGTTAATGTTTAAGTTTTTACTTCTGCCGGCACTCCCGGAGTGCAACCCGTCGTTTTTTTTCTCGAATGGAGATCAGAGATTTAGTAATATTCTCATTAGGTATCTACCAAATAAAGCAGGCACGGTCATATTATGGAGAACACATTCGAGAAAATGGGAGTTATTAGATTAAAGTATCTGATGTGCCTGAAATGATCAGTTTAATACCAAACGGTAGTCAAGCACAGCAGCTTATAAGAAGACGCATAAAATCAAGGCACCAAAGCTTATAATATTTTACATGTACATATTTTAATTAATCCCTCTGAAAACACCTGGACAAGAAAAATATCTGCTTAGGTACTATTGTAGTTGCTTGGTAGGGATGAAAATAGTTGGCTGCTGTGCGCCCATGTAATGACTATCGTTTGGTATTTAGGATGGGCTAAATATCAAAACAACATTGAGGCACCAGCGTCATTTTTAGATGGCATTTTAGTTCGGGAGGATATAGATTATAGGCTGGAAGATGATGAATAAAATAATTTCAATAATTACAATTTACTTTCATTTTAGCCCTATCCATAACACTGTAGGTATTGAATTCTTATCTGTCCTTTTATTCTCCTCAACTGGAGTAGACTGATGCCACTGAATAGATATCACCTAACCTAGTAGCATTCCATTCCTTCCATTTTCAGCTGTCGTAATATCATCGTAATGTAGCTACAAACACTCTCTTACAAGCCGGTTCTACTAAAAGTTCCGGCAGCTATGATGGTTATTGAAGTAGAGTACCTACAGCTACCGTAGACTAACGCCACTACATATTGATATCACCTTATGGTAGGTAGGTACCTAATCAAAGCGCTGCCCAGTATAAGCTATAATAACATTAAAAATCTGAAAGTTAGATTTATTTAAATAAACCACATTAAAATGAAACAACTTTTACAGATCTACTTGCGTTTATTTTACACATTACTTATTTAATGTTTATCCTGACGTTTCGAACCCTTTGCAGGGTCCGTGGTCACAGGGAGACCAGGGAGAGATGTGTAGTGTTCGCGTAAACTTTAGAAAACAATATGTAAACCACATTAACCTCAGAACTATTCTTCTGAGAAATCCCGCCAACTGCTGTCAACGTCATTGTCATCTGATGTAATGCGCCTTGCTCCTACTCTGAAGTTTCCATATTCAGAGTGTTCTTATGTAAAAAATATTGTGGTGGCGGCCACAAAAGTGTTCGTTTCATAGTCGTAGTTTTGTTTTCTAATTAATTAATTTCAGCCAATTAAGGAGTTTCAAAATAAAGTTGATACTGATTTAGGTATATAATGACACATAGTGCTTAGAGCTAATAGAAATAAGTTTATACGTTTTCGGGTCAAATGTGCCTGATATACATGTCCGTAGTTCCAGGGAATCATATTGCAATTCAGTAAAAATTAAAACCTCAAAATATTGGACTATATAAGAAAAATGTCTGCACCGATGTCCGAATTTTCGGCCTCAGAGGTTAAATGCTATACGCTATAACGCAACGTAATTTCGGTATTATGTGTCGTCAGTAATTCAAATAGCATTGTAGGCGTAATCATGCCGAACCTCAGTCGCGTAACTTCGGCATAGTGTGTTTTTACACTTACGTTTATGATTCACTCAGCCATCGAAGAAAACCGGAAAAGAGTAAAAAATGCCGCAATAAATCACCCACACATTTAAAATTGCCATACGCCGAAATTATATATATTTTATATCCACTTCACTACCGTATAAATTCTATCTTAACTATATATGTATACAATGTTATTTTTGTTTATACGAAACCTGAAAACTGTTTGTTCAGATTCAGTAATAGAATCGATTTCAATATTTTTATACCATGTTACATATTGACCAAATAATATTTATAAAATCTCAAATAAAGTACACCCTACTAAAAAAATCTCACTCGTGCGCCGGCCGCGTTTCGACACCAAAGCTCAGTACACAGAAATGGTACGAATGCAAGCTATGTGTGGTGATAACGTTTCCGTGGCGGCGGCAGTGCGACGTTACCAATACGTAATTAATCAATAAGTGTAGGAACATACTATGCCGAAATTGCGCGACTGAAGTTCGGCATGATTACGCCTGCAATGCTATTTGAATTACTGACGACACATAATACCGAAATTACGTTGCGTTATAGCGTACAGCCTAACTTCGGTCGGGCGTAAGTTCAGCGGCAACTTATTCTATAGAGCACACATTATACGCAACCGAAGTTCGTTTCGATTGCCTGCGAAGATCCGGGGGCGGGGCGTAAGTTCGGCACTTACTTATGGTGTGTCATATCAGCCGAATACGTCGGAACGTAAAATCAGCCGCGGAACTTCGGTCGGTCGCGTACCTTCGGCATAGTGTGTTTTTACACTAAGTGTAATGTCGCGTGCTGTTTGTGACCACGCACGAGCACGTTCGTACGAGGACAACTGGACAGCACAAAACAAGTTTTCCAGATATTATTTTAAATTTTTTTGTACTGATTCTTCAAATGAAAATATTTGACCAGTGTTTCGATTTTCGTATAAACTAAAAATAAGGTTGTATACTACTATTTTTTTATTAACCTTATTTTTAACTTTTTCATGTTTGTCCTTTGTTTAAAAGCCGAATAAATGTTTATTATTATTATAAAATTGTACGTTCACAAATAAATCATCGCAGGCTCATCTCTCACCCCTCCCCCCTCCCAATTCCTACTCCCTCCTCAAGATCCAACTCCTCCAAGGTTGGCAACGCATCTGCGATAACTTTACTTTACTTTCCATCAGGTGACCCGCCTGCTCGTTTGCCTCCTTTTGACATAAAAAAAATCTCTTTCGCTCTTTATTAATATTAGGCTTTACTTAGTCTGCGGCGAGACCTGCTCCGACAAGGACCAGCAAGAAACTCGGCATTGGCATAAACACGAAAGCTGTTTAAAGACAGGTGTGTAGCTCTTAACTTCTAAGAAATATGTATCAATTTTGATTGATGCTAATGTCTAGCTTTGAAAATGAAGGTTTCTGTAACTAATTGTTTTAGTCGTTGATAAATGAAGCGTCTGATTAAGTATAGTTGTTTATGAGTCATGGTTGCTGGTCTATTGTGTATAATTATGGTAGGGTGGTTAACCTTTACAACTTAAAGCAGTGTCATTATAATCTTTTAAGCTATTATATAGAATACGTATATTGTTATTGCCTGTTTCGTATCGTTCCATGACGTCACTGCTGTGAACAGCAAAATATCTGAGGGCCTAAAGATATAAACACTAGCCTAAACAAAGACAAAAGTAGAATAGAAATAGAATTTAAAGATAACAATGTTGACATATGACATCATTTGTACGTTTTTTTGTCTCCTATACCCTTACTCGTCGATTGATAGAGAAAGCGTCGGGGCGCTATGTCCGCATTTTGCTGTATTTTCGCAAAAAAAAAAAAATTAATCGTTGCAGCAGACCCCGCTTTTTGCGTATAAGTACTAGACGGTGCATAGTATTGGCATTAGGTAACATAACAGGGCGCAATAATAATAATGCCTCGCTGCTGGCGGTACTCTAGGATTAGATTTTTATAATGTTTTATTGTTTTTATATTAAAATATTGTAAAAATCTAGTTTTAAGAAAGAAAATAAATATAGAGTATAATAAAAAATTTAAAGTTATAAAATATGAAGTCCATAGATATTAAAAGCGCGCTTTAAAGCTCTATACAGTCATGAATTGTATTTTATACGATATGTAAAGAAATTTTAATGTCTGGCGATAGTAACCGCCCACGGGAAGTGTTAGGCAGTATTGATTATTATTTTTATCAATATTCTCTAAAACATACATGAAAATCAGCACTGGTACCGGTACATAAAATCGTACCTTTCATCATCATCATCATCATCTTAGCCAAAAGACGTCCACTGCTGGACAAAGGCCTCCCCAAGGTTCTCCATTAGCACCTGGAAATTGGTAAATCAGTTCAAGCTAGAAGGTAATCTAACAAAGCTAGTCTTTGAGAAAATACACATATAGCAGCCCTGGGATCTTCACCACCACCAGCTCATTTTTTATGTCCCCACTGATGGGGCATGAGTCTTTCCTATGGAGAACAGGCCATAAACCACCACGCGGGCCCAGTGCGGATTGGTGGTTGTTAACGACTGCTAATGCAGCCGGGACCAACGGCTTTACGTCCTTTCCGAAATGAAAAGTTTGTGAATTGCGGAGTACAATAAAATACGTCTGTATCGAACAATGGTTTATTGGGCGAGAGAGTGTAAGTACCATACAATGAAATAATAAAAAGATGCGCCGATACCTTCAACTTACAATATTTATAATGCCGACTTATAGTCCACTAAACACATCCTTAATCCATTGTGATAAGGTTGAAAGTAATATTTAACACATACATTACACCCTACCACTTATTTATTACCTAGATGTGGATATACATACCTCCACCCAATAATATGAAAATGCAAACAACAAATGAACACACCAATTACATTTAAAAAGTCACGGGGTTGCCGAATCTTTCGACAGGTTTACGGACCCGAATAGACCTCTCGGGAACGCTCACTGGTGGTGCAGTGGCCGGTGAACCTACTACCATGTCTGTGCCTTCGCTACTTTCATCTGACTCCGAACTGGGACACGAAAGAATTGAAATCGGTGACCTCTTTCGTATTTGGTCTATATGCCTCTTAATAAGTTGACCGTTTTCCCGGGCTACAGTATAATTACGGGAGCCTAATATTCTCTCAATTTTACCCTTAGCCCATCTATCATTACCCGTGCCAAATTCCCTAATCCATACCTCCTCACCTATATCGAAGCTGCGCGAGACCCCCAGCATTTCGTACCTGATTTTCCTGCGCTTTTTTTACGCTAGCTACCGCATTACTGTTTCCAGTGCAGAGAAGATCCAATCTAGAACGTAAATTCCTATGCTGTAATAACATGGCTGGTGATTGACCCGTCGAACTATGAATAGTGTTACGATATGCAAAAAGATAAGACTGGAGTGCTGCATCCAAATCGATTTTCTCGTGTAAAGCTTTTTTTAAAGCTCTTTTGCAGAGCTTAACCGCGTTTTCGGCCGCACCGTTCGAAGAAGGGTGGTACACCGGAGCGAAAGTATGACTTATTCCATTGTTTGTCATAAAATAACTTAACTCTTTACTAGTAAAGGGCGGTCCGTTATCGGATACAATCTCTTTCGGAAGACCAAACCTAGAAAAAATTTCCCTTAAAACTTTAATCACATCTCCGGCCGACGAACGATTCATCCTATATGCTTCAATCCATTTTGTTGTTGAATCCACTACTACAAAAAATATAAAACCGTTAAAAGGGCCCAAAAAGTCAATGTGTAGTCTACTCCAAGGTTCCGCGTGATAAACCCAAGGTTTCGGCGGCGCGTGCGGCGGAGCCGGGGCGTCCAGCGCGGACACTACGCATTCTCGACACGTTCGCTCGATATCCGCGTCGATTCCCGGCCACCAAACGTAACTACGAGCTATATATACTCTTCATTTTTACTACACCCATGTGTCCCGTATGCAATTCTTTCAAAATACAGTCGCGTAACTCAAACGGTATCACCATTCGATATCCCCACATAATACATCCCGAGTCTAAATATAAATCATTTCGCCTCGAAAAGTACGGTTCTATGTCCGGCGATGGACACTTATTTGGCCACCCTGAACGCAAAAAAATACAAATGCCCGTTAAAGTTCTATCCTTTTTAACTTTTTCATTAACTAAGTCTTTTGTTACAGGTAAAAAATCTTGAACGAAATTAACATAAGTTTTTACTTCTTTCTCCACACTATAGCTATTGACAGGCAGCCTAGATAATGCATCCGCGCTATTTTTTAATGTCGGTACATACTCAATATCAAACTGATACCCCGATAAAATAACCGCCCACCTTTGTAATCTGCTGGCCGCCATCGTAGGTATACCTGCCTTTTCACCAAAAATACTAACTAAGGGTTTGTGGTCTGTCTTTAACAAAAAATTTCTGCCGTACAAATATTGATGAAATTTTTTAACGCCATATACGATAGCTAACGCTTCTCTTTGTATCTGCGAATAGTTGGTTTCTGCTGAACTGAGCGTGCGTGATGCAAATGCGATAGGTCGTTCGCGGCCGTCGCGCATCTTGTGAGATATGACGGCCCCTATCCCGCTCGCGCTCGCATCCGTCGTCAAAATGATCGGTAGCTCCGGGTCATAATGAGCTAATACCTCACTCGAAACTAACAATTGCTTCACCTTCGTAAAAGCTTCTGTACACTGATCTGTCCAAATAAATTTAGAATCCTTCTGTAATAACTTATACAAAGGCGATAACAACATGCTGATATTTTTTACGAATTTAGCATAGTACATTACTAAACCTAAAAATGATCTTAACTCAGAAATATTTTTCGGCACGGGTGCTTTCTTAATCGCCCTCAACTTTTGTGGACAAGTATGAACCCCCTCTTTACTAATCACGTAACCTAAATAAGTCACCGACTCTGCAAAAAAGTGCATTTCTCTTTTTTTACTTTTAAGCCGAAATGTTTTAATCGCTCTAAAACTTTGTATAGTGTGAATTATCATCCCTTCCTGTCAAAATCAGGTCATCCAAGAATACCCCCACCCTCGGCATGTCCGCAAACATTTGTTCTAATTTCCTTTGAAAAATACCCGGACTCGATGAAAGACCATAGATTAATCTGTTATATTTAAAAAGACCTTTGTGTGTATTAATCACAGTGTATTATTTAGAGGGTTCGTTAAGAGCGTTTACGCCGCACACTAGCGCCGCCAATGACAAAAAAAACATATCTAGTAATTAGAGATAGAAAATCAAATTATGCTCAACAAACTATCTGAATGAAGTAATTTAGCATTTTTACGTCACCTAATGAACACCTGACATGTTATGATTTAGTTAAATAAGGCGTTATAGTTAAAAGTGGCCGTAACGTCTTATTTAACTAAACCATAACATGTGAGGTGTTCATTAGGTGACGTAAAAATGCTAAATTACTTTATTCAAATAGTTTGTTGAGCATAATTTAATTTTCTATCTCTAATTACTAGATATGTTTTTTTTTTCATTAGTGGCGCTAGTGTGCGGCATAAACGCTCTTAAGCTCAAATTGTGCGTACGCCTGTGATAAATCGATTTTTGAAAATTTTTAACCCCCATGTAATTTAGCCAACAAATCCTCTACTTTGGGTAAGGGAAAACGGTCTACTTCAAGGCATTTATTTAAAGTGATTTTATAGTCACCACAGATCCTTATAGATCCGTCCTTTTTAATTACGGGTACGATCGGTGTGGCCCAGCCCGAAGTCTCGACCGGCGTGATGACGCCGTCGCGCTGCAGCTGATCGAGCACGCGCTCCACTGGCTCGCGGAGCGCGTAGGCGAGAATTCGCGCGCGTCGGAACACCGGCTGCGCGCCCTCCCGCACGCGCAGCGTCACTGCACCACCCGTGAACCGACCCAGGCCTTCGTCAAACACATCACTGAATCTGGAAATTAACGAATCCACATTGAATGCAAAACTGGTTTTAACAAAATTACAATTTAAATCTGATATATTCAATCCTAACTCGTATATCCACTGGCGGCCCAACAATGGGTTCTTGCCTTGTTCAACCACAAACAGATCTAAGGGAATGCATTTATCTCTAAACTTAACGTTTGGTCTAATTTTTCCTATAGGAGTTATTTTTATACCTGTATAGAAACAAAGTACTACATTGGTTTGCAATAAAGGTAAATCGCAAAATAGATTTTTGTAAAAATCGTAACTAACACAGGAAATAGCACTTCCGGTATCGATTTCCATAAGAATGTTTACATTCTCTATTTCAATATACTTCGTTAAGGGCTAATAACCATTATAACCATTATTCGGACTATTAAAATTATTCATATGTACCTCTAAAGATTCCAAAGCTTCTTCCGTGTAATTACCGTTATCTTCCTTTACCTCCATAGTGTGCACTGATGCCTTATTCCCCATGCAAGGACACACTTTTTTCAAGTGCCCTTCCCTATTGCAAATTCTGCACGTATACATCAGAAATTTACATCTATCTGTATCATGAGCTGCTCCACATGCCTTGCAACGCCCGCGTTGTCTCGTTGCGCCTTGAGATTGTGACGCCGCTCCCGCCGGCGCCGGCGCCCCCGCCATTTGTCTTCCCCGTATATCGAAGCCACGCAAGCCCCGTTGGTCCACACTCCACTGCGGCCCTGTACCGAAGCCCCGGCCGCGCGGCCCGCGCCCTGCGGTCACGTGCTGCACCGTCGCTAACCGGCCCGCCATCACCAGCTCCCCGCAGCTGGTGTGTGTGATGCTTCGCGACTGCACTGCTGCCGCGTCCTGCTGAGCCGCCTCCATCGCACCGGCGATTTGAAATGCTTTCGTTAAAGTCACTGCTTCTTCCACGAACAACCGTTGTCGAATACTCTCATTATGTAATCCGCACACGAACTGATCTCGTAAATTATTGTCTATTTCCGCATTGAAGTCACAGTACTTGCATAATTTTTTTAGATCGGTCAAATATTTAGCGATCGATTCGTTATCCCGTTGTATCCGTTGGCGGAATTTGAATCTCTCCGCTAGCATACTCGGCTTCGGTTGAAGGTAATTCCGCATCAAAGTTACCAGTTCGGCGAATGATTTTTTTGCAGCTTGACTGGGAGTACACAACGTCACTAATAATTCGTAACTACTGCTGCCCATCACCGTAATCAACGTTGGCACCTTGTGTTCTTCTATGACCTTATTAACAATAAAATACTGCTCCAATCTTTCGATGTAAAAAGTCCAATTATCCAACTGATGGTCGAAAGGTTCTAATCTTCCCACTGACATCTTGAACTAATGCCGTAGAACTTGCACACCCGGGTCTAATTTATCTCGTCGCCAATGAAAAGTTTGTGAATTGCGGAGTACAATAAAATACGTCTGTATCGAACAATGGTTTATTGGGCGAGAGAGTGTAAGTACCATACAATGAAATAATAAAAAGATGAACCTTCAACTTACAATATTTATAATGCCGACTTATAGTCCACTAAACACATCCTTAATCCATTGTGATAAGGTTGAAAGTAATATTTAACACATACATTACACGAAGCACGGAGGAGCTCGAGATAATACATTTTGGTCACCCATCCGATGACCGGCCTTTGAGAAAGTTACTTAACCTTCACAATCTCAACCCAGATTTGTTAACCACTGCGCTATCGAGCTCCTCCTGGGATCTTGGGCTACGGGTATTAAGGTAAAGTCACAAGTCAAGAGCACGCACTACCAAAGAGTAACGCAGTGCTACTAATTAAATAATATTAAATCTGTTACCAACTACTTACCTGTGACATAACAGCACATGAGTAAATACCCGAATAGAGTACAAGCTTCCTTAGAGCGCGCTGCGACAGGTACACTACTACAAGCACGGCTATGTGAGCGTGACTTCTCACCGACGACGACGGCGATGGGTTCACGTACGCGCCGCGAGAGGACAAACCGGTTTACACCGGCACAGCCAGCAGACAATCTCAGTGCGCGCGTTGTTTCGTGTTGTGAACTGTCATCGCTCGTAAAAAATATTGTAATTATTTGAGGTTTTGTTATGTTAGATTTAAATTAGAGTGGTTTACTGATTATGGTTAATAACCTGTGCAGTGTGTAGGTATGTACCAATGCTAGAAATATAAAAATATTGCCTTTTTCACGTAGTTTTGCAAACACTTCGATCTTAAAGCAAACATTAAAAATATTGGCACTGAAATCTTAGAACGTGCTGTACATTTGCATAAATGTATTTCATTTAATTTCATTTCATTTACTTTGATCTGCCATGTGAGTGTTTTCCAATTCAGTATTTAAAAAAGACTTTATGTCAGATTAGAATTATCTAAATCTGACATAAAGTAATAATAACAAGTTATTAAAAAACAAAAATAATAAAAATAAAATATTTAGAGTACGTAAGTAAGTAATTTATAAATTTATAAAAAATAAAATAAAACTTTTTCTTTAATTTATCTTATCCTCATGTGACAACCCTACCAAAGTAGATATAAATTTTGCGCGCTATGAGGAAGCTTGGACTCTATTTGGGTATTTACTCATGTGATGTGAACAGTGCATTGAGTCGATACGGTACTAGGTAAGGAATACGTACTCTTTGGCGGCTTTACTCCAAGCTTTACCAAGTAGATTAGGGTTTTTCTGGGCTTTCAATATCAATGTTGAGTATTGTACAATACCTACTTGATAAAAAGGAAGGATTCAGGTACAGGTATCTTCGCAGTTTCCAAGTTTTTCTATAATAAGAGTCGTTTTCTTTTAAATTATACGCAACTTTTACTATGGATAAACATTATATTAAATTTTCATCCTCTTCCGGCAGGCTTATAAAAGATATTCGGAGAAAAAAGTTCAACATTAACATTTTGCGTAGGCATTACTGGTAATGCAAGTATTCCAGCTCAAATCCATATTAAATGCTTATTATTACCCTTTAATTTTGTGAACCAATCTTAACGGAATTTCGTAGAAATGCAATAATAGTGCCGATTGATTCGTCGATTTGAAATTCTGTAATTTATTATGTTTTACGTGACATAGTGCCTCTCCCGCGACTTTGTCCGCGTTATCTCAATCCTTTTAATAGTTCTAATTAATTAATTAATTATATTAGAAACAGAACATATTAAAAAGGTTGATCGTATTAAAAAACAAAATATATATAAAGTATCAAAAGGAACGTGTCTACAATTAATCCGATCCATAAATTCATAACTATAACACACTTTAGTTTTTTCTACAATATCATTTAAAAAAAAAACACAAATGCTGAAAAAATTTCCACGAGCAGGGTTTGAACCTGCACCCTTCTTTCTTATGGGCGCCTTTGGCTAGCTGTTGCAAGATTCAATTAATTTTAGAAAAAAAAATATTCTAGATTGCTCAGCTTAGGCGCACAATGTAGACTTGCAAAATGTCGCCCAGGCAACAGAACATTTTTAATATATCCCCGGAAATTTGGGCCGAGCGTTTTACTACTATTTCACTGAAGAGCATTTTTGTTATCTATTTTTCTATTTCTATCTATCAATATTTATTTTATTTATTTTGCTTTATTTGGAAAACATACAGTGATGATTAACTGTTAACATATACTAAATTGCCACTATGCACTATTTACATGTTTCCGCATATATGTATATAACTAAAAAAAAACAGTTCCAATTCATTGGCACAAACAAATGGGCAACAGTGAACAAAATGATTAAAATATATATATATAAATATATTAAACTAAACAGTTAGAGAACAATGGTTCTCTAATAAACCAGGATTTAGCCATCGTACCTTTAAATTTATCTGGCTTCGAATTAAACAAATCCAGTTCAGGGAAGAACACCAATTTATTTATTTCCCTAGCTATCTATATTTATCTATTTCTATCTATATCTCTATATCTATATATCTATCTAATTAATAAAGAGGTAATGTTTGTGACTTTATTTGTTTTTATGAAGAGGATTATCTTATCTTATCTTATCTTAGTGAGGCCTGCCGAGGTTTTCACCTCCCAGTAACATTTCGACCCATTGGGGTCTTTTGTGCAACCCCACCCTTTCACTCTTCCTCCTCTGTAAAGATAGATGCCATAAGTCTGGCAACGTCCTTAAGAGCGAAGAGCCTGAAGTCCTCCGGTTTTGGATAGGCCGACCCCAGGAGTTCCATTCTTTTCCTAGCCAGAGAGTCGCAGTCACATATTAGGTGCTGCATTGACTCGGTTTGCTCTCCACATGCCCTATACAAACTGTTTTGTTTTTTTTCAACAAATTTGTTTTGTGGCATAGTGCCCTGTCAAGGCACCGATGGTAAATCGGGCCTGCCTTCTGCTGCTTCCGCATATGAACTTACTTCGTCCTAAGGCGTTTTTGCCTAGGAAGGATTTGGAGTGTTTCATACCCGGCTGCTCTTTCCATTCAATGCCATGCCTGTTTTTGATGTAATCTTTTAAGAGAGTTTACGCCGCACACTAGCGCCGCCAATGAAAAAAAAACATATCTAGTAATTAGAGATAGAAAATCAAATTATGCTCAACAAACTATCTGAATGAAGTAATTTAGCATTTTTACGTCACCTAATGAACACCTGACATGTTATGGTTTAGTTAAATATGGCGTTATAGTTAAAAGTGGCCGTAACGTCTTATTTAACTAAACCATAACATGTGAGGTGTTCATTAGGTGACGTAAAAATGCTAAATTACTTCATTCAAATAGTTTGTTGAGCATAATTTGATTTTCTATCTCTAATTACTAGATATGATTTTTTTTTCATTAGTGGCGCTAGTGTGCGGCGTAAACGCTCTTAAGGCCTTGTTGATGGTACTTTGTGCAAGTGCCACGAACGGCTCAGGACCAATAACTCTGAGCCCTCCCTGGCAAGTGCATCCGCCATCTCGTTGCCATGGATTCCCATATGGCCTGGGACCCAGATCAATCGCACCTTGTTATGCCCACCTAGTGGTTTGTGGTTTCCAGAACAAGGCCAGAGTCGATTCGGGGCGATATGAGTGACTTGAGCGCGGCTTGGCTGTCACTCAGGATGAATATATTGCGCTTTTTAATAGCTAACTCTATATTCTGCTTTGCGCATAGGAGAATTGCGAAAGTTTCTGCTTGGTAAACAGTAGCAAATTTTCCCATGCTTTGACTATGCTTGAAGTCGTTATTATAGACGCCTGCCCCTGTGCCCGACTTCATTTTTGATCCGACGATAGAGATAGATGAAGAGGATTAATCTCTGGAACTACTGGTAAAATTCCAAAAGTTCTTTCATTGATAGAATGCTACCTACATTCCCTGCTGCTAACATAGGCTTATATATAAATATTAAAAAGTGTCTTTTTAAAGTCTCAAATCGCGTCTCAAAGTCTTTCACACGGACGAAGACACGGGCAGTGCTAGTGTGCATTAAAATGGTGTAAAGGCTTTTCATTCAACCTTTGTACCTCTTTAGAAGCAGTTAGGTATATAAAACTAATTTACTTCTGTCCATACAATGGATGCGCTCCTCCCATTGTCAACCACTTATCAACAACAGATTTAACTATAGAGTCGTATTGTTCTTTAATCGCCAATTGTAAACCGCCTCAGTGGTGTAGCAGTTAGATCGGCGGTCTTAGAGGCAGAATTATCTAAATTATTAAACTTTATATTCACTTTAAATTGATAAGACCGCCAATTTGCAATTTTATAAGTTATTTTGTTTGCTTTATACTCGTAGTGTTGCAATAATAATATTTTCTTTCTTTCTATATATCTATGTATCTATCAATATATATCTAGACTAGATATCTATATAAACATATCTATACTTCTCGCTATTTTAATTCCTATCTTTTGTTAAATAATTTCAATTTACTTGGTAAGTCCAAGTAAATTGAACGTCGGTTGATACAAATTTAAATTGGAAATCCCACATCGAAAATATTAAATCTTAACTTTCGCGGCAGTTGTCATAGAAACAGGCGGAGCTTTGGTTCGGGATCTCAGCAAATTCAACTTGCTGGTGAAATCGACGTTTCTTTTTCTGGAACAGACAAATAACATAATTACCTATTTCTGATGCCTTTTTTTTCAAACCGCTCTTTCAGTAACTGCATATGCCTACTCTTGCCTCAGGTATGGAATAATTCTGTGGGGGAATAGTGTAAACGTAAACGAATTATTCATACTACAAAGAAATGTGTAAGAATTCTAGCACAAATTAATAATACACAAAGTTGCAGACCGTATTTCATAAAATACAACATAATAACTTTAATATGAATATATAAACAAGACATATGTACTTTCGTATTTTAAAAAAAAAATATTTAAAAAGATAAAGGACACTTATAAGTTTAATACACGTCTTAAGGATAGGCTTTGCTTACCCACTTCCAGAATTAAAATTCTTAACTTAGCCCTTACTATATGGTTATATTTTAATATACAATAAGATACCGACCAATATTAAAAAATAAACTTCATTTAGGTTTTCAATAAAAACTTAAAACAATACTTAATTTAAATATGCTATTATACACTTAATGAATTATTTACTGATAAATCTCAAGTGGAACTTTAGTTTGGCGAACCTACTCTGTTTAAATAATTGTGTTTTCAACACACTTGCTCGTAAAGTAAGCCTAATTACATCGCTCCCACTCACACGTCAGGAGACACTTGAGTGTCCAAAAACTTTTTTGCCACATACGTCAGGAGACACTTGAGTGTCTCATAGCGCGCAGTAATGAAAAAACGTTCCAAGTAGTTCTAAAAAGCACCGTGGCTCCTTTGCCGTTCTTATTTAGTTTAGAGCGTAAAATGTAGATGGCGTTACAATACCAAACGTATATTATTTGTTGTAAACTGCATCTCTACCTCAGTTTGACTTTAGTCAGTGCTTTTTTCATCTGTCAGTTGTGCGTTACTCCGCAATTATGTCGTAATTACTCTTTTAACGTTACTTAAAGGTTATAGTGTAATATATCAACATGTTCCTTAGGATTTACCCGTGTCAGTGATGTATAACAACTAAGGTTAAGCATAATTTTGTTTGCGCTATAATTAAAAATAAATAATGACGAAATAGGTGAAAAAAATGCCTATTTTTTAAGTTCTTAATTTGTTTTGAGTATTTGGGGCTGGGTTTAATGCATATACTTTAAAATAATTATATTGTGTATCTAATAGGCAAAACAGTGATATTTTTAGTTTTGATCAAGTTCTTATAATTATTTTTTGACAAATTTTTTTTTCGGAAGAGATAAATAAATAATAAATAATTTCGGCCGCGTAATATGACACTTTTGCCGCGTGACGTATGCTTGCATTGACAGGTGTGTCGCTAGACGTGAGAGTGGTCCGAACTATAACCGTGCATAATAATATAACACACTAGTGCATAATAGAATTATCCCTACAAAGTTAAGTTAGTACCTAACAGCAAATTATAAGCGAGTAAACAGAGCATTTTCAATTTAACCGGGTAATACAGATTTTTTTTGTAACAACAAAGAGGTTTTATGCCGCTGAAAATCCAATTACATTTTTGGAATAAATAAATGTGTCCTTAATTAAGACAAAAAAACATGTATTATTATCAAATTAATTATAATTCACAATAATTTGTTATAAAATATTGCATTTTATTACTAAAATTATAATTTTGAATATGTAATCATTCAATCACCTTACATTTGGCGCGTGCAAAAAAAAAAAACTTGCGCGCCATTTTCCATAATTTTCATGTTTTATTTGTATCGCATTTGTTGCTGTGTGGTAAATAATTGTAAAAATGTCAAGATTAAGTACAGAAGATGAACAATTGATAGATTTAACCCCGCCAGAAATACTAAATGCAGCACAAAATGTAAACGAAAGCCTAATACCTGCAAAATATAGAGAAAAGTACTTAGCTGCTCACGATAGTTTCCTACAATGGAAGAGCAACAAAAAAAACCCAGTCATTTTGTGAAAATGTGTTTTTGGCATTTTTCTCTGAACTTGCCAATACATACAAACAAACCCAGCTCCCTGTAGTGCATCTATTCCATGTTAAGAAGCATGGTTAAGCTCAAACATGGTGTTGATATCAAAACGTAATGTAACCTGATGGCATTTTTGAATAGACGCTCGGATGGATATCTATGGTCGGAAATCTAAAGTTTCTAAATGTACTGCATAAACAATCGGTATTAACAAATTTGGTAATATTGAGAAATAGCGAAGTATTTAGGTTTGCCTGAGGCTGATTTTTACACTGGACACAGTTTCAGAAGAACGTCGGCTACAATGTTGGCTGATTCGAGGGCTGTTATACTAACTTTAAAGCGACATGGCGGACGGCGTTTTGGCGCAGTCGCTGAATCGTACATAGAAGACTCAATTCATAATGAGGCGAAAATCAGTGACAAAATAACGCAAGTCATTAATTTGGAGTTAAAGACAAAAAGTTTTGCCCCGAACCACAACCATGTACATCTCGTAGCATGAGTTATTTGGTGCCTTCTCCTTCCAGTAATTTGTATGATTTACCTTCGTCGCCGACATTTACACAAGAAGTAAATGAAGGTAGCTAAAGAAGTGGCAAGTACCACTGTAACACTAATTGTGAAATTGCCAGCAAAAAAAATCCAATATAGTTTTGAAAATTGTACATCAAACAATTGTTTCAACAATTAAACGATTTATGCAATACATGATTGTTTTTTCCTCGCAAGTGTGTTGAAAAAGTGCGTATAAAACTTGTGAGCAACTTGCTCGGTTGATTTACGTCCTCGCCTACGGCTCGGGCTGCAACCCACAGCCTCGTGTATAATGAGCTACTTAGCTCACTTATGTCATAATATACGGTTGGGAAAAAAGTTTCTTCGCATTTTTTAAGAACATTCAAAACATTTTTAAATATAGTTTATTTACATTTAACGAAAGTATGTAGGTGCCATTTTGTTCGATAACTTTTTGCCATCTTTTTGGTAGGGACATGATCTCATAGCTATAGAAATTTTAGGGCTTCTGTTCAAAATACCGCGACAAATGGTTTTGGCAGTCCTCTCGTGATGTTAACCTGCCTAAAAAATTCTGAAGAGACCAAAACAAATGAAAATCACACATTGTCCTAAGTTGAATTTGGAATTATCTTCCTTAAAATTTAAACTTTTAATGATACCAAAACCAGCCAGATACAAATAGTATAAGCCAAAGAGATTTTATTACAAGTTCATATATACTATATGCGAAAAGACTGTTTCCTCAACCTAATATTAGGTTATCAAATCACATCATATTTATTTATCGTACTTAAGTATCGTCATTACTACTTTCTATGTTAAAAATATTGCAGTAGGTACCTACTTGTAAAAGGTAGCTAAGTTGTAAGCACCAAATAATTTTAAGACGCCATCCCGCATTTAGCAAGCGTGGTGATTAAGCCATTACCCATTAAATTGTAGTGATGACTCGATTTCAATGATGGATTCCTTTGCCCAGCAGTGGGGCAGTTATAGGCTATTTACTACTACTAAAGTACTTAACATCATGACAGAGATACAGATGCTTATATCATATAAACTCTCGCCCCTTTCATTACCAACCCCCGGTAATGGGATACACTGACAGTATCGCTTACGGCGAGATCAACCCGGAGGCTAGGCTATTGATAGTGGCGATTAGGGTTGCCGCTCCTCCTTTATTATGTAGTATTGAACGTTATTTCAGGTAATTGTACACTATACTTTATGAGAACAACAAAGTACGCGAAAATACTTTATTTCACATATTTTAGTTCTCTGGGATTCTTTTTACATATTACACAGAAAAAAGTTTCTGAGCAGCTATTTAGCATTGATAATAATTATTTGTTAAAAGTTACTAAAAGCAATTAGCAGTATGTATTTAAGCAAAATAAATAATCGTACTTTATTTCGACACAATGTACTTCTTTATTCTACCTTTTAATAACCAATGTACTGTAATTGCACAAAAAAAGGTGGCAACCCTAGTGGCGATGTACATTATCACAAAATAAAGAGACTGCAGGGGGACTTCTTGGCGGGAAAGTGAAGAGTCATGTCTGCGGTTTTGTTTTATTTTCTAAAATTTGTGTTATGTCGAATAATAATGTGAAGTAATGTTGGAATATTAACCGTTAAGTGTTCGTAAGTGCGCATGAGTGTTGGCAAATGAAACAAAACAGTGCAACTTTACTTTTCAAATTCTCTCAAGAAGTCCGCCCGAGGACTTAGTAAAGCTCAACACTTTACTAAGATACTCGAGGGGTTGGAGGGTATATCATTTCTCCACTTCTTA
Source organism: Eudonia lacustrata (assembly GCA_947562085.1). Taxonomy (NCBI): domain Eukaryota; kingdom Metazoa; phylum Arthropoda; class Insecta; order Lepidoptera; family Crambidae; genus Eudonia; species Eudonia lacustrata. Next base: position 17,755,684 of record OX387325.1, read on the forward strand.
TTTCTATTATCATTCATCATCATCTATACAAGAAGGAAATATTGTTTATTTATATATTACTTGTTAGAAAAATTACTTTGACACTGGCTAAATGTGCTAATCGCACGAAGCCATCAACTAAAGGGGAAAAAAAGAGACTGCAGGAGCTTCGTACAAAAGCGCTCGAGCAACGAACGCAGACAACCTCGCAAAGACACGGTATCTAACAACAACTGCGCTGCGCAGCTGGGCTGAATCTTGATGGCACGAGATTCCGTCTCCATGAGAGGATCTATGTGCTTTTTTTAAAGAGATTGCTGATTGCTTCTGACGGCATTTTCAGCTTCACCGGGTTTTTTTGGGGGCGGCGAGGTACGTAAAGGGTACCTGAAGCCGTGTAAACCGTTATCACCTTCGGAGGTTTTCTAGAGGGAACGGCATCGCATATTTAAAAGTGCGCATCCCCGTGCCCTACTAGATTCTCCGAAGGGTTCGGATCGGATCGGGAAAAGATCTATGTGTGCATTGCTTGACCGATCCGATCCGAACCCTTCGGAGAATAAGACACACGAAAACACACAAGTTAGGAACACTTTGATACACAAAAACATCATAAGCAAGACCAAATATGCGGCAGAACATTTACTGGGGAATGACAAAAATTGTAAAAACAACATGGTGAACGATATTATGCAGAAATATAAACAAATAAGATACACAATTAATAAAACCAATGCTAATAGGAAAAATAGGAATATAATATATACTAAGATTTACATACAAAATAAGAAATATAATAAAAGAAATGTACCAGTACTAGTAAATAAGAGATATGTCTTCAGTATGAGACGCAATAAAGAAAATGTAAATAGAATAAGAAATATAAATAAAATGTAAAAATAAAATGTAATTTAAAATATAAGAAATATTAATTAAGAAAATATGTAATAGTATATAAGAAATAATGTAAACATGAGAAGAAGAAAATGTACTAGAAATAAGACCATATTGTGAAAAGAAAAGAAAAGAAAAAAAAAGAAAGTATATTAAAAAAAGAAAAAAGAAAAGAAAAGAAAAGAAAAGAAATATATTATAGTAAAGCTCTTCAAGCTCATGTTATTAACCCCACTTGAAAAGAAAAAAAGATATAAAAGAAAAACAAAGGCCTGCCAAGAAGCGGGAAGCAAATGTAAAAAAAAAACCCTTCGGAGAATCTAGTAGGGTAGGGAATCGGGTAGTTTTACGCAAATTTAGTTGCAAACAATATACAATTTGAAAAGTGGTGTTGATAAAATAAAATGATTACGTAGTAGGCATCCTTTGACTTACAAAGTAAGGGCAAGTAGTACTAAGATAAAAGAAAAACGACACGCGATGGAGTGTCTTTTAAATTATCGAAACAATGCTTTCGCTGTTTGTAGAGTAGAGTGCGATTTAAAATTGGATAAAACATTGAACAGAATGGTCTGTGGAATAGAACTTATAAGTGGGCTGGAAACATGAGCACTTTAAAACACATAGATTTAAAGTCGTTTTTCTTTTACACAGATAATCGCGGAGAAATCGCTTGAAAATACCAGTTACACACCAAAGACTACTGTGAGATAGCAGAGGGTAAGTGCTTAAAGTGCTCAGTACGAGTTTTATTTACGATGCTTTTTGATCTAATCCCGCCCTCTCTTTTCCTCTCCCGGACTACACGTGCTGGTCTTAGGAAACCACCATCATACCGTACATACAATCAGTACTCGCACCAAAAAATATGGCAAGTCGTTCCTCTGTAAGACTATTCGGCTTTGGAATTCTTTGCCGGCGCATGTGTTTCCCAGTTCCTATAGTCCCGGGTCTTTTAAGCGGGTCGTGAAACGGCATTTAAGCAGGCCGTCATGAATGGGTGCGCTTGTTGTTGTTATTTTTTAAATAAAAACGGCGTTAAATGGGACTACAATGTTACCACAAAGACAAAGACTTTTTATTTCGCTTGTAATATAGATAATATCTATTACATAGATATTATCATGCATGCTGCATGCCTGCTTGCATGCTGCGTGCCTGCATAATAATAATTTAATAAAGTTTTAAAACCTATATTAGATACTCACAATTTACAAGGCGCGTTAGCAGTCACATAATTAAAAATGTGTATCTTATTATTTGTTGTATTTAGATTACAACAATTATGCATTTAAAAAACTATGCGTAATGCTATTATTTCTTGTGATTATTATGCTATGGGGATGTCATATCCCCGAAACTGTTCACAAGCGCGTTGGAAGATATGTTTAAGACGCTGGACTGGAAAGGGAAGGGCATTAACATAAACGGTGACTACATCTCACACCTGCGATTCGCTGATGACATAGTCCTAATGGCGGAGTCGCTAGAGGAGCTGAACCAGATGCTGGACGGCCTAGCTTCAGCCTCGCGACGTATCGGTCTTGGCATGAATTTGGACAAAACCAAAGTCATGATCAATGGCCACATTGATCCGATACCGGTCGTCATACATGGCCACCTTCTTGAAATCGTTTCTGAATATAAAGGGTGTCCAGCGGAAAATTTTCAACTTTAAATAATAATTTCTCTAAAACTAGCGGGGTGAAGTAAAGGAGAGGGAAGTCATTTGACGCGCATAACTTGCGGATTATTTAGTCGCCATAAGTCATTGGTCGGGAGCCCACCGCGCGTTCGCGGTTGAGCCGTATTTGAAGTGTGGTGAATCATTGGTTCATGCACGTCGCGCTTTTTGCACTCACTTCAATATTCGGCGTTTGAGTGTCGGGCCGAGCACTCAACTTATATGGTCGTGGGTGCAAAGGTTCAGACAAGAAGGAATGACAGTCAATCAAGCGCATCCAGGACCATCAACGTCAGCAACGACGCCAGAACATGTGGCGCAGGTGCGATACGAAATTTTACGAAATCCGCGTAAACCAATACGGAAGATTGCAGCCTCTACTGGAATAAAAAAATCAACAGTACACGTTATTCTTAAGAAGAAAATTAAGTTCCATCCATACAAATTGCAAATCGTGCAGGGTCTCAATGAGAATGACTATTCTTTACGAGAAACCTTCGCAAGAACTATGCTGGAACGTTTTAGAACACCTCGAACGCTTGGAAACATAATGTTCAGTGATAAAGCGCATTTCCATATTGATGGCTATGTTAATAAACAGAACATGCGTTTCTGATGCCCCAGCAACCCTAGAGAACGTCATCAAAAGCGTTTACATTGTCCAAAAACGACTGTGTGGTGCGCAATTTCCGCTCAAGGCATAATAGGGCCTTATTTTTTTAATCAGCGAGAGACTGTTACTGCTTACGTGTATTGTCGAATGATTGACGATTTTTTTTTACCACAATTGGAGTTATTCTCCGGGTACAACAACAGAACACTATTTCAACAAGATGGTGCTACACCACACACGGCCAGGGTTTCAATGGAGAAGCTGAGGGAAATTTTCCCAAATAAATTAATAAGCAAGCATGGAGTCATACCCTGGCCACCCCGCTCGCCGGATATCACACCTTGTGACTTTTTTTTGTAGGGATATCTAAAGGCAAGAGTTTACAATAACAATCCTCGAACAATTCAGGCCCTACAAGATAATATTCGCCATGAAATTGCCGCCATTGAACCAACACTTTGGTCTCGAGTATTTGCTAATGTAAGAGTCCGATTGGAAGAGTGCGTACAGAGAAATGGGCGTCATTTAGACAACACTGTCTTTAAAAATTAAAATCCGCAAATGTAAATTTTATTTTAAAATAATAAAACATAATATATATATTATTGGTAATTTTTTATTTCATTTTATACTTGAAAATTTTCCGCTGGACACCCTTTACTTACCTCGGGCAGATTCTGCAATTAGGTAAAAACAATTTTGAGAAGGAGGCCAAGAGGAGGATCCAGCTGGGCTGGGCAGCGTTTGGGAAACTACGTCGAGTCTTCTCGTCATCCATACCGCAATGCTTGAAAACGAAAGTTTTCAATCAGTGCGTCCTACCCGTCATGACCTACGGAGCTGAGACGTGGACACTCACGGTAGGGCTGGTCCACCAGTTTAAAGTCGCTCAGCGAGCTATGGAAAGAGCTATGCTCGGAGTTTCTCTGAAGGATAGGATTCGTAATGAATACATCCGACAGAGAACCAAAGTCATCGACATAGCTCTAAGAATTAGCAAGTTGAAGTGGCAGTGGGCCGGTCATATCTGGCGAAGAACCGACAACCGCTGGGGTAAACGTGTTCTTGAGTGGAGACCACGACTCGGTAAACGTAGTGTAGGACGCCCTCCGTCCAGGTGGGATGATGACCTGCGAAAGACTGCAGGCAGATGCTGGATGCGTCAAGCTGAGGACAGGGCGCTATGGCGCTCATTAGGGGAGGCCTATGTCCAGCAGTGGACTAAGATAGGCCGATGATGATGATGATGATGATTATGCTATGCATTTATTATGCTTTAAACAAAATATGCGTTAAGATATTATTCGTTGTGATCATTATGCTTTACATTAGTTGCTGCTTTTAAAAATTCTGCTTAAAGTTATTCTGCGTTTCAATATATGCCTTTTAATACTTATGACAAACAATTTTAGCCTACATAATTTTTTAAAAGCATAATTGTTGTTAGCAGACATGCAGCATGCAGCATGCAGCATGCAGTATGCAGCATGCAAGCAGGCACTATGCAGCATGCAAGCAGGCATGCAGCATGCAAGCAGGCATGCAGCATGCAAGTTTTCTGTCACCTCAGCTCGCGGGCCGCCTCACCCCTCCACGCCTACGCGGGCTTAAATTACACTCTAGTGTAGGGCAAGGTCGGGCCACGTGGATTCGGGGTGTGCTAGTTCAAATCTGGGTGCTAATTCGATTTAATAAATAAGATTTAGGACTAAATAATTTATGCCATACAAAATTAGAGATTTCAGTAATTATGACACATCAAATTATGCTCAAAAATTTTATGTCTACCTATAATAAGCCAAATCAAAATAAGTCTTTCTATAGTTATGGCAAATTAAATTATGCTTAAGAATTTAAGGACTACCTAATATTATGTCAAATGAAATTAGGGATTTAGTTTGTTATGCCTTTAGACAGTTATGACACTTAAAAGTTATGCGAAGAAAAAATTATCTGACATTAGTGTTATGCTATTTGATGATTATGCCAATTGATGTATGACAAACGACTTTAGCACAATCAACATTATGCGAAGAGTTCCGCCCCCTATCCGTTCGCCTACTGACAGACGATCATTGAAGAACATTGCGACATCAATGATTGTACTTCACGTTATGCACAAGGATATTATCTACGATAACAAGAACATAGACACGATAAAGCATCTTGGCCTGGCTCCAAGTTAACTGAGAAGTTGTTTACTCGGAGCGTTCAATGAAAATGCTTTGTTTTGATGTTCTCAATTTATGCCTTTTGTTCTAGCTTCCAGCCACCGTTTAGTTATTCATATTAAAAATCATTCAATGTCCAAATATTAAAAACTTGAATGAAAAGATGAGTTTTGTTAAGGCTTCGTTTCAATCGAAGGCTGCCTATTGGGACGTAAGAGCCGTGGGACAAAACACTGAACGACTCTACCAATGGCATGGCAGGTAAACGGTACACGAAAAAAACAACCACCAATAGTATTATTGCCTTTTCGTTGCGATGTAAAATGGAGTAATCCTATTGGTGGAACTGTTTCTTAGCGAACTGCTTAGCTATCTCGCACATCTCTGGCCTTAGACTACAACTACAAAACAAGGAGAACCCAGAAACTAAGCTTAATTCATACCGCGTACGAGCAATTGGAGACGAAATTAAACCTGGAAACCTGAACCACTGGGTGCCTAGAGTGAGTTTCATTAAAAATTGATCACGTTATCAAAAACGAAAATTAGTATGGCGCGTTGAAGCAGCGCCCGCCTCCTGGCGACATCCGAGAAAAGTTATAATTCTGCCATACAAATGTAGGAAGCCAATGGTAGGTAGAATGCCACATTGAAGGCCAAAGGGAAGATCTTTCTCGGAGTTGGGTGGTAAAGGAGATGGTGGCGAAGGAGATGGTGAAATTTCGCTACCGCGACGCAGGCTTCCCATGCTATTTTATCGTCGTAGTATGGCGACGTCGTTGGTATGCGTTTTGTGGCGCCATTTGTTGACACGGTTGAGATAGTGTTTTTGCTTTGTGTCGAATAATGTGCGGCGTATGCGGTAGGTCGCCACATCACTCCCCCCCTGAGACCGCGGAGGTCGATGTCAGTGAGTGTGCTCAGCAGTCAGTGCGTCAGAGCTTGCAAGTGCCAGTGGAGAGTGCTGCTGCAGGATGGAGTCTACGGTGAGTCGAGACGGATGGGGTGTTGGCGCGTTGCCAGTGATGCCGTGTGCTGCTCCTGTCTGCGGTGAGTCGAGACAGGGGATGATGACGGTGGGTCCGAGCTGCTGGTGTGCGGGGCTGCCACGCTGGAGTGATGCGGCCGACATTGATGCACCAGTCCTGGGCTGCGGAGACCAGGTCGGGATGATGCCGTGGAGTGTGCCGGGGGTCCAGGAAGCGTCGTCCAAGATGCTGAGGTGGAACCTTGTGGCTCGATTGCTGGCTTGCTGTGACTGCTGGCGAAGGTAGATGATGGATGAGGTGTGATGGATGGTCGCTGCTGCGACGATGCGACGATGTTGAAGGTACTTCTGTGGTTCGTCGGGGTCACCACTGTAGGTAGTCTCTGGTAGGTAGAATGCCACATTGAGGAAGGCCAAAGGGAAGATCTTCCTCCGAGCTGGGAGGTATAGCTCGGGGACCGAGGTCCAACGGATGTTAGTTGGAGGTGCTATATATAGCGAAGGAGATGGTGAAACTTCGCTACCGCGATACAGGCTTCCAAGCTTCTCCCTATACAAATTTTCGTTTTCGTAAACGTAATCGGATGGATACTGATAGTTAACAAAACTAACACTAAGTACTCTTCACCTAGAACCTGGCAAGAACTTAGAACCAGTCATAATCCCTACCATACCCAGTATCTGCTGAAAATCTTAACAGGAACCTAACCTTAACCTTAATCTGGAATTTGTGACTATCCAACAGTTTTTGGTTTTGTTCATCTAATACTGGTTAGGTATTTTCAGTTAGTGTGTCGTAAAGCAAACATTAGACTTAATATGGCTTTTATACTCCTTCTCGTCTAAAGGTCACGTCTGAAACTTTAAGGTCTTCCTACGTATTTTTGTGAAGCGTTATAATATATAACTGGTGTATTTGGTAACCTTTTCGTCAAAAGAGTCATGAAACATCTAATTTAGCTTAAGCTAAACGGTGGCTAGAAAATCTAAAAGTCAAGAAATTATTCTTATTCTTATTAATAAAATTCTTATTGACCCATGTGTTGGAAACATAAAAATATTTATAATAGTTGTTCCGTTCGATAGAGATGTAGGTACTGTACATATTATATCGTCATCTTTATTTTCTCTACCATCTTGGGTAAGCACGCATTATTCGTAGCTCCGTACCTACAAACTATATTTTGTTATTATATGTAATTGTCCTATAAAAGAAATAAAAGTAATCTCAAAACTTTAACATCTCGTGCTCATCCGTGCTCGGAAGGCACGTAAAGCCGTTGGTCCCTGCTGCATAACGTGTTTAACGCGCGTTGTCCCAATCTATTCATCTAAAGGGAAGGCTCGTGCCCCAGCAGTGGGGACATAAAATGAGATGATGATGATGATAAGTACCTAACTAGTTTCACCAGTATGGACATAAAGATGAACTGGTGATGATATATTGAGACGACTCTAAACCCAATGTGCGGACGCAGAAAGCATCTCTTCTACGCCCAACATCTAGAGAATACCAACCCATACCACACACCAATACGCTGGTGTGTGGTATGGGTTCACGATAGTAGTCTTAAGTCAAAGTCAAAGTCAAATCATTTTATTCAACACTAGCGGCCCGTCCCGGCTTCGCACGGGTGGAGATTTCTTTTTTAATATAGCTTATATTACTTAGCGCTAATGTAGCATTCTAATGGTGAAAGAATTTTTTAAATCGGTCCAGTAGTTTCTGAGTTTAATCGTTACAAACATACATACAAAAATACAAAGCTTTCCTTTTTATATTATCTGTATTATTACATGAAGCAAAAACTTTGAACCCCTTTTTACGAAAATTGCGCGGACGTAGGAGTATGAAATTTCGCACACTTATAATTTATATTGAGAAGGAGTGCAGAATGCATATACTTTTTTTAATTATGCATAAAAAATACATTAAAATAAATAAACATTGCTTCATACATTTTACAAAAATTTTAAAAATGGTACAGGAGCGGCCGAAATCTGTAAATGCCAATCCAAACTGATCCAAACTCACATTCTATCTTTTTTTAATTTTTCATTGCTTAGGATACAATCCGTGCAGCATTAATAAAATATTGTTTAGTACACAACTTTTTATAACAATTACGGTCGAATTTCGACCACTGGGCGACCACTAGTTAGTAAAGATAAGCCTTCACAGACACTTAGCTGTGTGGATAGAACCACGTTTTCTCGCATTCCGTTCAGCTGCTGACGCTTTTTGAATCCCAGAACCGAATGGTGGAGCGGGAGACGCATATAAGAGTATGCGTAAGTATATCTATAGACGCTTTTTGTATCCCAGAATCAGCTGAGAGTGAGCAGCTTTAAGAGTGATTCGAGAATGCTAGTATCGTTTATAAATGCGAAATTCGAAGCTTTGAAGTAATTAAGAACACGAAGATATAAGATCGGGCTATAACACGTCACGCCCGATTCGGGTGGGTTTTAACGACTGCCGTTTTATGACATCAACCGGGATTGTCGCCTGTACATTTCAAAGTACAGAGCACAATATAATATAATTGATATTAACCAATTCTGGGAGTAATGTCTAATTCCTTAAATGTCTATCGTCCGAATTCCTTTAACGCCCTCCGCGCCAAGGAAATTGGCTCGCATCAGCAGATTTAATCTCCTTGCGTAAAATGAGCGAAAAGCTACTATTCGAGATTCGTCACTAAAGCGGCTTTAGAAACGTATTTTTTTACAAGACTTCAGCACGAACCTAACGTTTACCGTTTTTGTAACACAAACATAACATAATTTTAATTAACATAGTCAAACAGCCTTATTTATAAGAACATTTTCTTTCTTGCGTTACATTTGCGTTTCGTCTGCTCATAAACATCCACTCCCACATGTAGCACATGTAACACATGTAATATGTGGTTATATTGTTGTAAGTACTAGACTAGGTTTGTTAATGTTCTCATTAAAAAAAAAAATTTTGGTACAAGCGAAGACTTCTTAATGGCTTCTTATTCTTATTTAAAATGTGAATGTATACAATTTCATAAAACTGTTGGATTTAAATAACTTTAGTTCATCCATGATAATAAATGTCGTGATACTGAAATATCGGATACTCAAAAAGAATAAACATGGTAAGAATCTCTTTAATAATTACTCTAATTCAAGTGACTATGATAGTTTAAAAAGTTATAGAACATTTGTTATTTACAAATATCATTATAGATTATTATTTACAAACTTTCACGTGTAGGTCTATCTAGTCATCATCATCTCAGCCAAAAAAACGTCCACTGCTGGACAAAGGCCTCCCTCAAGGATAAATCACTTTGAGGGGAATTTGCCATAATCGCCATGCTTGGCAGGCGGGTTGGCGATCGCAGTAGGGTGAGAATAATCACAGAGAGACGCTGCTGCCCATCCTCTGGAATGGTCCCATAGTCGCCTCCTACGACACCCACGGGAAGAGATGGGGTGGTGCAATTCTTTATCCCCGGCACCACACGGGGGATCTATTTAGTACTTTGTCGTAAATCTGCTCTGCTCTGCGCTACGCGGAGCTGCGCCTGCATCTCAGCATATGCTCAGTCTGATGGCCGCTGGGGCGGAACAGTCCTTGAGTGGCGACCGCGTACCGGAAAGCGCAGTGTGGGCGGGCAGTCCTCCAACAAGGTGGACCGACGATCTGGTGAAGGTCGCGGGAAGCCGCTGGATGCGAGCAGCACAAAACCGGTCGTTGTGGAGACCCTTGGGGGAGGCCTTTGTCCAGCAGTGGACGTCTTTTGGCTGAGATGATGAAGACGATGATGATGTTTGTATGAAGCTTACGTTCTGCATTCTCCTTATTTAGTGGAGTGACGTAGAAAGAATCTACCTACGTACAAAGTAGCACAAAACAAATCAATCTGAGAAAATTATTTGTTGTTACAACGAAGTGTTTCGCCTTTATGTGGGTTTTACTTACCTACCTAATGGTTAATATGTGTTTTCTTTGTACAATACAGGATAAAAGGGTGACATGGCGTTAAGGCTGAAAAAGAAAGCATATTTCACCGGGAATCTTTTACCACTGCGGTCTTATATCTAACTGTTTAAACACAATAATGCTTTTACTACGCCGACTGGTCCCTGACTTATTATTAACTTATTGCTTAATATAAATGTTAATAAATAATGTAGGTACCTACCTACTACAATATAACAGATAAGAAAACGTTTCATGAGCGTTGTCTTTTACGTAATGCAAAATCTGTTTATTGATTCGTTCCCAAAACAGTGCACCTAAATCCGTATACTGAACAGAAACTGGCGATCGTCTATCTATCGCAATTGAAGCTTGACGTCATGATTATTCGAATAGCTCTTTGTGCATACATGTAAAGTTATGTTAGGTCTTTTATTATCCGAATATTATCGTAAAAAATATTTTTGTATCACAGTGAAAAAAAAAGTACGTAAAAGTAAATAGCCTATATTTGTCCTACTGCTGGACATATACCGCCATCATTTAAATCAAGTCATCACTAAAATTGTACAAACAATGTAAATATTCAAAATATATAACTATTTTTATTGTTTTCTAAAGTTTACACGAACACTACACATTGAAATGAAACAACTTTTACGGATCTACTTGCGTTTATTTTACACACTTATTTAATGTTTATCCTGACGTTTCAAACCCTTTGATGACTAACACCTCAGTCTCCCTGTGACCACGGACCCTGCAAAGGGTTCGAAACGTCAGGATAAACATTAAATAAGTAATGTGTAAAATAAACGCGAGTAGATTCGTAAAAGTTGTTTCATTTCAATATATATTTATAGTTAACTTTTAACTGCGTATTTTTGCACGTCAAAATCTAAGCCATCTCTTCGTAAACCTAAGGTCCTAGTATCTACGGTCCTAAGTCCGGTGAAGCCATAGACAAAAGAAGATCAAGGGCAAACTCTTTAAAAAAATGCTAGCTTCCGAATATTTGACCAATAGTCTCCAACAATTATTTATCTGTCTGTTTTCGCTGCCGTGCCTGTAATCTATTTGATTCGCTTCAACCGACGTGATTGTGTAAGTTGCCTTTATTGGATACTTCAAACAGTGCGCCGCTTTATCCAAATATAGGACATGAACAGCTTATATTACTAGGACACAATAAGGTACAATTATTAAGAAGGCCTACACCAAAATGATCAATGATGGCTAAGAAGAAAAAGGAAGGGTCGTTCCCGGACCTTCATAAACTTATTCCTACCACCTCCACGCGGCTACGCTGTTGTGGGAAAGAAATAATATTTTGCACTTATGTAGTGCAAAACATTATTCTGTTCTACTTTGGAGGTCTAGGTATAATAACCAAGGAAACTATAAATTGCTTTTAACATTTTGATATCATTGCGTCATTTATATTGAACGGGGATTAAACACCCATAATAAAATTATTATTCTTCCTTCCTTCCTTCCTTTCAGCATAGTGATGTCCACTGCTGGACGTATGCCTCTCCATTTTTTCTCCACATTGTGCGGTCTGTGGCCTTTCAGTAGACTTAGCCAAAGTAACATTAAGAAAACGATAGCCGAGTTCGAAAAGAATAAAATGTATGGGATTGACATAAGCCGCGCTAAATCACATGATCAATCTTATGTCAATCCCATACATTTTATTCTATCTTTTTTCTTAATGAAACATTGGCTTAGCCTACTGATCCTGGTCGGGCCTGCTGACATTTTAATATCATCAGACCATCTGGCCGGTACAATATAATTATTATACCTAAATAAAATAGGATAACTATTTGTGTACTCCTAAACACGGTATAAAGATAATCATATTTGTAAAGAGCTTAGGTATATACTGTACTACTGCTAGGCTAAGGCCTCAATCACTGAAATAAGAATAAGAATAAGAATAACATAAAGAATAAGAATAAGAAATTATTTATTGACGATCACACAGACATAACAGAAAAAAAAAGACAATGAGTGAGGAAACATATAAAAAAAATAATAATAATAAAACTGATAATAATAATAACTAAAGCAACAACAAGGAAGGATGGATGTATGTGAAGGCCAACGAGGACCCTGCCTCAGCTTGTGCCGTTGCGGTGCTGAGAAACAAACACCACCACAACGACGCTGATATTCTGACAGGGCCTATAGTGTGTGAGTGTGACTGTAGTGTTGTGTGTGTGCGTGTACATAAGATCGTATAATGAAAAATAAAATAAAAATAAATAAATAAATAAACCATAGTTACACACATATTTTATATACGTGATAAAAAACGTTTATTATATAAATTTACATAGATATGTTGAGATATATATGAGATGAAATACGGATAGAAATATCAATAGAAACACAAATTAAATGAATACGTAGTCAAGGCTCTATGCGCCAGATACCTTCGCTCAGACTCAGAGAGAAACACTGTCAACTGTCTGTCAATTTTGTCATGCCAAAACGCTTTTTTAATTTGCTCGAGTTGAGTTGAGTGCATCTTCACTTCACTTCATGCCAAACAAAACAGAAGCCTAAAGAAAATGGAAGCCATTGCAACAATTGACGAGTGTAGGCTTGAACACCACGCTTGCTAAGTGTGGGTTCGTCATCATCATCAGCTCATTTTTATGTCCCCACTGCTGGGGCACGAGCCTTCCCTATGGATGGATAGGGAGAACGGGCCATAAACAACCACGCAGGCCCAGTGCGGATTGGTGGTTGTTAACGACTGCTAATGCAGCCGGGACCAACGGCTTTACATGCCTTCCGAAGCACGGAGGAGCTCGAAATGATACATTTTTGGTCACTCATCCGAGGACCGGCCTATGCGAAAGTTGCTTAAGCTCAGCACTCGCAGACCGGGCGCGTTAACCGCTGTGCCATCGAGCTCCTCCAAGTGTGGGTTGGTGATTACAAACCCGGGCCTTGCATCGAGAACTCCGATACCACACTTTGCCCAACCTGGGAATTGGGCACCTCTGGCTTTCAGGCCGGCGCTTAGCCAATCGGCTACCGAAGTGAAATATGACAAAAAAAATATTTACTATAGGTATATTACCGAAAGGTGATCTTTATTTATTTATTTAATCTTGATTCCATATTATATAACTTATATTATTAGGTCCTTACCTAACAAATTGACGTTTTTTTCTCATTTAATAATAGGTGTATTACTTCTAAAACTCAATACCGGCTGTTAATATTATTATACACATTTAATTAAGACTATGTTACTTAGGCTTCAGTAATAACAATGATTTTTAAAATTGTGTTTTTATGCCCCAATATTTCTTTTAAATTGACTTCTTTCTTGTGTTAGCGGAATTGACCTTTTGTTTCATTGTAGCTTTGAATGGACTTGATTTTTTATTCTTATATGGGCTGCTATATTAAGCTAGTAAAACAAACACACTGCCCTATAATTTTTATAGTTTTAACATAAATATATGCTAAGTAAATTTAAAAAACGAAGTAGTACGAAAAATATTTTTTTTTAAATCTTCATACAAAACGTCAATTTCATAGGTAAAGACCATAGGTAAATATATAACATGCTACATAACTATATTATATAATATGTTTTGTCATATAGTCTGGACTCACCTTTAGGAAAACTAACAGCTATTATGCAAAAACAAACATTTAAATTGCCACGGAAAGCCATTTACAGGTCCTTATATAAGGCACATAGTCGTATTTCATATTCTTACAGAAAGAGTTACGTTTTTAGGGTTGAATAAATAATCGCGTTGTACAGATTTTACAAAGACAGTAAACTATACCATACAGTGGGTTGGTGAGTTCTCTTCAAGAACGTCGGATCCCATTTAACATCATCACACACTGTTGAACAGCTGTTCACGAAAGGGTACATATGTAAATATTGGAACTGAATATAACAGAAAACGTGTAGCACTTGGTAAATAGATTATCAAATACTTTTCTGTGAGCGAAATGTATCAAGGCGTTTTTAACCGACTTCAAAAAAGGAGGTTTCTCAATTCGACCGTATCTACATTTTTTTTTGTGTTCGCGGATAACTTCGTCGTTTATGAACCGATTTTGATGATTCTCTTTTTGTTTGAAAGGTGATATCCCAAGGGTTGTTTTAAGATAAGAAAACCAGGATCTGATGATGGCATCCCAGAGAAATCGAGGGGAACCTTCGAAAATCGTAGTGGCAACTAATGCCTTTGTTATTTTTTTTCAATAAGTATTTTAAAGCACTACTATTTAATGAAGGTCTGGAGTCGATCTGATGATGGAGCCGAAAGACTGTCGAGGGAACTCCTCAACGATTTACAGCAATTACCTGGAGTTTGGGCTTGATTAATTTGTATTAATGAGAACTTTACACCTAGATGGGTTGTGACTATCATTAGGGATCTGATGACGAAGACGAAGGAGAGTCAAGGGAATTCCGTAACTACCTTGTGTTTGGACTTGATTGAGATCTTTGCACCCATATGGGTTCTAAGTGCCGTTACGGGTCTGATGATGGAGACCATAGACAATCGAGGGAATTCCTCAACGATTCGCGCTCCTTTGGCGTTTAATTTTTTCTTTTTTTCATTACCTCGTTTTGATTTTAATTTTTTCTAATCGTTTCCGTCTATCATTTTCTGTCTCGAGTGGCCGTCGTTTCCTCATTCGAGAAGCATCCTTGTTAGGTCTACCCATCACTAAAAATCGTAAAATAAAATAATTTTTAACAAAAAAAAACTAACTTCGAAAGGAAACTAAAATAAATAAATAAAAAATAAATTTACTTAGCATAAAGAAATTTGTATTTTGATTTAGTTAATCAGAAATGTTTAATATTTTATAATTTTGAAGTTTGTGCCAAGTAAATACTACAACGACCTTACTACAATAACAAATTACTAAGTACACACAATAATATTGAATATGTCAAAACATTATCAGACTAATTACAGTATTAGAAATAAATATATAGGAATAGGTATTAGGTACCTACTTACTATCAAATAACTTTTTAGATATTATGTACTGGCTTACAAACTAATAGTCAATGAAAACAAATCATGAAAGTACACTGAATGCAACTTAGACATAGATATAGTAACTATTTACATATCAAATGTACTCAAGATGAAATGTTGAAATAAAACAAAAAAAACTATAATTGGCACCGACTTCAAAATTATAAAATACGAGTAAGTACTTATTAAATCATTTCTGATTAACTAAATCAAAATACGAATTACTTTGTGCTAAGTAAATATTTTTTTTTACTATTTTTAATTTATCCTGTTGATTCCATTCTTTTTTATACCGAGTAGATATTACTTCCACAGTTTATTTTAGTTTTAAAAATGTATCTGATAAGGTCTTCAAACATATAAATTAATATGACACACTATGTACGGGGAAAATAGTCAATGTATTCTTGTTATAGTTAAAGTTAACTTTAGAAATCTACAAACTAGTTAGGTACTTATACGTACGTACGTACTCATCATCATCATCATCAGCTCATTTTATGTCCCTACTGCTGGGGCACGAGCCTTCCCTATGGATGGATTGGGAGAACAGGCCATAAACCACCACGCGGGCCCAGTGCGGATTAGTGGTTGTTAACGACTCTAATGCAACCGGGACCAACGGCTTTACGTGCATTCTGAAGCACGGAGGAGCTCGGTATTGATATTTTTGGTCACCCATCCGATGACCGGCTTTTGCGAAAGTTGCTTAACCTCAGTACTCGCAGACCGGGCGCGTTAACCACTGCGCCATCGAGATCCTAAGTAAGCTTCTAGTTACTAGTAATACTTATATACATAGTTACCCACTTATTTAGAAGACAATGATGTTTTTAAGACCAAGATTAAAATAGTTGTTGCTAGTTAGGTGCACTTAGGAAATGTTAAATAAAGTCAATCAAGGGAATAAAACTTTCCAGAAAAAAAGGTCGCCTTATTCCTAGACGGTTCGATTTTTTTTAACGAGACGTAATAAAAACATTCTTATTCAAGTTCTTACAGTAATGTCTTCAACTGGTTGGCAGTTCTTGATACGGTGCTATGAAAAATAAAAAAATGCCATCAAAGGGTAAGGCCGCCAAAATTGTCAAATGTAACACAAGAGTAACACAACCTATTTTGTGTTATCGTGACACAAATGTAACCCAAAAGTAACACATTTTATTGGTAAAGCTTGTTTCATATTGGTAATTAAATTATACAATGTGCCTAGGGGGAAGTAGGTTATAAAAAAAAGCATCTTAGTAGCGGGAGATCAGTGTTTTTATTTAGACTACTTTTACGAATTAAAATATTTGAGGTCGGTGCCAACCAAGAGCAAGGAAAAACTATAAAAAGGCACTGAGCTCAAAAAGGTAGGTACTTTAAAGATATTAAAGTCAAAGTCAAAGTCAAAATTTTTTTATTCAAATAAACTTACGAAAAGTAAAATTAATGAATTACTTAAAAATTTTGTTGTAAGCAAATAAATTATTTTTATTTTTATTTTACTCATTTGCATTTAATTACTTCCGATTCTCGAAATTTTTTAATCGAATTCTTCATAATTAAAGTTATCTACCCTATCCAAAATGTCTCACAAGAAATGTCATAAATTGTTGCATAATTCTCATTTGTTTACTCTGTCTGACTTCACGGTCAATACACACATAGACAAATGCGTGTCCTTAATTTCTGTACCCGGTACCCTTCTCAGTGAATACTGCTATTCCACTAAATCATAGTGTAAATGGAATAGTAGGTCATCCTTCAAGCGTGTCACATGCAAGTCTAACGCGTTCTATAAAATTATATTAAGACTTGAACCCTTTGACAGAACCCACAATCTTGTTTAAGAATAATAATAAATTTATTGATTTATTTATTTACAACTAGCTGACCCGGCGGACTTCGTACCGCTTTGACAGTTTCCATGACAACAAAAGAAACATTTTTTATTGGAAATTAAATTTTTTTTTCACTAATTTCCGTTACTTATTATTTGTGTTTCTCACCGTTTAAACCTTCCTTGAACTTCCACAAATATTTCAAAATCAAAATTAGCCAAATCGGTCCAGCCATTCTCGAGTTTTAGCCACTCAAACGAACAGCAATTGATTTTTATATAAATAGATGATACTGACACTTATTCTAAATAGCTGTTGCCCGCGACTTCGTCCGCGTGAGCTAAAGGCTGTAGTCTGTACAGTTTAATTTTTATGTAGGTATCTATTTAAGCTTCATCATCAGCCTATATTAGTCCACTGCTGGACATAGGTCTCCCCTAATGAGCGCCATAGCGCCCTGTAAAATAATAATAATAATAATATTTAAGCTTATTAGGGTATAATAAAATTATATGCATCGGAAATTTAGAAAATTGACATTGTATTTACCGACATAAGTACGTACATCTACTCACTCTTAATATCCTTTTAGCTGGGAATGCTGAGATAGACAAAGACAATCGATCTCCATTTAGTGTGGTTCTGGCATACTTCCTGTGCCTCCTTTACGTTCATCATTATTTTCATACATTACTCTTATTCTTTCGACTATCATCTCTGCCATGTACATACATATATTTAGTTTGAAGCACAGAATCGTCCCGTTCATACAGATTCTCACTCAGTTTCCCGTTTCAATTATCCCTCCACATACATTCAGTATACAACACCATTTCTCGGTGGGTTGCGCGTATTTGCTACGTCATACAAACCTGAAATGGGTTTACTGACGCTCAATTATATGTAATAAAATTGGTATTTTACAGCTCAGGTACTCGTCCGGAGTCGTCTTAGGCACTGGTGTATCTTAGCTAAGATGTGTCTACTGTTATACTGTCCAACCACGGACTTCAAAATATTTTTTGCCTTGTCCACCGAAGCTGGATATCGAGTAGCAGGTAGCGGTCCAGGATTATTGGTTGTCGGCCAGAAGGCACAAAAAACTATTTACCAACTATGTTCTTATTCGTAGATACAAAATATCAATAAATTGAGAACTGTAATAAATTATATTATTGTCTATTAGGTAATACAGTATAGTATTTTATGTTACATACTTGCGATAAATTTGAACTTCTTCGTGGCATCTTGTTAGGTAGGTAGCTTTTTAGAGGTAGATCACAGGACACAGAAAGAAGTTACCTCTAATAAAAAAAAATCTGAAGTCCGTGCCTCTAATACAGTTGTACCCTGCAAACTTAAACATTTTTGCAACTCTGATACCAGAGGTAGCCATCGTCTTATGCGATAGAAGAATGGAAAAACCATTTTTCTGTAATCTAGAAGTATGTACAAAATTCATTATTTATAGGTTTTATGATATTAAAATTGTTATGATACTTACTTGCTTATATTGTATCATTGAACACAGATTTATCCTATAAACATGTTAAGAAACCAAAGTAAGATACCGCTTACATGTAAAATAAGTACTGAAATAAGTGTTTAACTTACATGCATCAAATGTTTCATAAAACTTTTACACATGAATAAATCTTATTTGAAAATTAATAAGATCTGAATAAGTACTGAAATATTTAACGTACCTGCATAAAATGTTTTAAAAAATTTTTACACAATGAATAATTAATATAATTTGAAAATTATTAACAAAATAAAAATAGGTACTTATTGTATTGCAAAACATCAAAATTTCCTTCTGTTCGTTTCAAAATATGAGCGCCAATTTTTTTTTAAATTTTCCTGTTCTCGCGTTTTTTCACCAAATAGATTTAAAAAAATAACATTAAGTATTTTGGGCAACGACCCAAAGGTTTATACAGCCAAGCTATGTAATTCAAGATATCTTCTATGTGCAATATTTTAAAAAATAGAGACATGATTTTGGGCAATGATACAAAGTTTTATACAGCCAAATTTAATGAGTAGGTAACATTTCTATGCATAACTAAAAAAAGAGACATTATTTTGGGCAACGACACAGAGGTTTATACCGCCAAATATAGGTAATGTTTTAACTTTTAACATTTCTGTGTATTAGAAAACTGCAATAAGCGCCGCGCGCAGGCGCGACTAAATAGCTATGGTTATTTTGGAAAATGAAACAAAAGGTGTACCTATGTACAGCCAAGTTTAATGATGTGCGTGATTTCCAGCTTGTTTTTATTTTCCGTCGCTTTACTACTGCGGTGCTAATGTTCGCTTAAGTGCCTCACAGATTTATAAAGGGTAGGTAACCTTAGAGAGTAACAAAACTTTTCTAAAATAATAACTCAACGAACGTATCTAACAGTTGGTCGCGTAAATACGTATAAAATTTGTTTAACATTTTTCGATTTGTATGTTATTCTCCGAAATTTTCTAAGCATTTTGGTGATAACCGCATCAAAATCGGTATTCTCATGACAACAACTATCAATGACAGGCTCAAAAGGGCAAAGAACCCAGAGCCGTAGAGCACGATAGCGATAGAGAGCCACTTCGAACGAAGAGCCACTTCGAACGAAGAGCCACTTCGAAGAGTCACTTCGAACACCTACTAAAATAAATTAAAGTACGTGAAAACAATGCATTTTATTTATTTTAGACATCATGTTTCAAAGAGCCATTTACTGCTTAAGAACTACACAATCGATATCTAAATAGAAATAGTATAAGTTTATTTTTTTCAAAACAACCGGGTTCGATTCCCGAGCCGAGTACAGGTTTTTTTTAAATGTATGAATGCAGTTTTTCTTCTTATTAAAATCGATGACATGGTTCCTGAGGACAGATCTTCGTATGTCTTATAGTTTCAGACTTTCCCATACTGACCGATTTAAATGAGACACCCTGTATTTTTCGAGTATTTATGTAGCCTATATTATTCTCCGGATTTTTCTTAGCATTTTGGTAAAAACCGGATCAAAATCCGTTCAGTAGTTCTCGAGTTTATAGGGTTCAAACAAACAAACAAACAAACAAACAATTTTTTTTAAACTATTCTATCGTGTTCCGTAAGTGAATTTAAGGCAACCTGTGTAATTTTTTTTTTTATATCTTGCAATTACAGATTTTTTTATCCCTACGTTCTTAATATATGTATAGATTCAATATTATGTAGGTATATTGTAAAAAAGTAGTTTTGTACAACTGTTTTTAGGAGCTCCGGGTGAATCTATTCAATATTGATGGACTGGGTAAATTAGTTAACAGTTTGTAAAACCACAGTATCTTCGTAGCTCAATTGGAAATATAGTCTAAAATTTGTCATGCAGGCTCAGCATTAATTCAGCAATAATCTCAATAAACATATGCTTTCCTTCTTTTGTATCACAACCCTTATTTTTGCGTTTACTAATTTTTTTTTGTGCTATTCTTAACGCGCTTACAGAGGAGCATGTACAGTCGAGTTCAATAATATGTATACACTTTTGACAGATGTTGATTCTTATTACAAGGTAAATAAAGGTTACTAACTGTGAAAAGTGTATTATTGAACTCGACTGTACATGTGGAGCACGATGGCGCAATGGTTAACGCGTCCGGTCTGCGAGTGCTGAGGTTAAACAACTTTCGTAAAGGCCGGTCATCGGATGAATGAATGAAACCAAAAATTTATTTTCTCTAGCTCCTCCGTGTTTCGGAAGGCACGTTTGGCCCCGGCTACATAAGCAGTCGTCAACAACTACCAACCCGCACTGGGCCCGCGTGGTAGTTTATGGCCCGTCCTCACTATCCATCCATAGGGATGCGTGCCCCAGCAGTGGGGACATAAAATGAGCTGATGACGATGATGATTACATACGACCTGCGCGTAGCACCGTTCCTTGGAGATGTCTTACTGTTATAATTATACTGTGGCTAAATATAACGCGCGTTATTTTCACTCATCACTCGTTGTTTCCGCAGGCAGCGGAGCGCAATATCCGGTGTAATGTGTCTCACTGCTGCGGACGTCCTTTAGCATATTCATCCTCCTCAAACTTCCTTAATTTATGCTTTTGGTTTGTACAATAAACGCATGTAGGTACTCACTTTAATTTATTATCCATTTCTCTGTGTTAGCGTTAACTTTGAATAATTGTTTCTTGGCGATTTGTTTAATGTCCCTTTCAAGCCGGGAGGGCATGGTTGCGCCAGTTGGTGACTTTTAAATTTGCCGCGCAAAATACATAGTTACTTACATGCATTTGTCCGTAATATTTTCATATTTGATAAAAGTAGTTTGATTGGCGCTTTACTAGCTTGATTTATCCATCTCCCTTCAATACATACCTTTCTCGCACAAGAGCGAGACCGCAATAGAACGCAGCACGCCGACGAGCTCGCTGCTCAAACGCGAATTAGTGAAATGACAGAGTTTTGAAAAGATGGCCGCACGCGCTTAGAGGAGATCTCCATTTTTGGTCGTTTGATAGTATTACCGTGTTAATACAGTAAGATACCACGCGTAGGTAGTGGCGGTAGCCAAAGTAACATTAAGAAAACGATAGCGAAGTTCGAAAGGAATAAAATGTATGGGATTGACATAAGATTGACCACATTATTTAGCGCAGCTTATGTCAATCCCATACGTGTTATTCTTTTCGAACTTCGCTATCGTTTTCTTAATGTTACTTTGGCTAAGCCTACAGCTCTGTGTTCCAGCCAAGTTCATCCACCGGCCACCAACCTGGTGCCAATTCAGGCTGCTCCCCCCATCGCCGGACACGTGGTACCTATTGATAGAATGCTACATGCCTTTCAGGTTGTATAGGCTATATTTAATTTGATATAAAGAGTTTACCTTTAAAGCCGCGAATCCACGCGGACAAAAACGCAAGTACAATGCTTGTTTTATTATATTTTAGATTATGAAACATCAACGCTAGATCTTGGTCGTCATCGTCATCATCAGCTCAAATGTCGCTCTGCTTGAGCTGACCGTCATACATAATCCTACTAATATTATAAACGCGAAAGTTTGTAAGTATGGATGGATGTTTGTTACTCTTTCACGTAAAAACTACTGAATGGATTTGGATAAAATTCGGCATACAGATAGTTTATAATCTGGATTAACACATACAATAGTAAATTATAAATAGATAGATAGGGCCTTAGAGCACGCGGGTTAATGGGTCTTAACCTGCTTCATATGATAAGAATCAGGACTGACGACTTACCATCCCTTCCCAAGTTTGTAGATGCTTTGGTCACCCATCCGGTGATAGCATTACAAAAGTTGCTCAACTCACAAGATCACATCATTTTGCACAAATCGCGCTATCAATCTCCTTCTAGATTGTCATATTAATAAATAATAAAAATTGATAAGTAACAGCCCGAATAGCTCATTAAGTGGGCTATGAATCCAAACTACCAAGTTGGACGTACCGTTACGCATTAGATGACTTAATTAAGTACCCAGTAACTTGGCGAAATTGTGAGGAGCGGCAGATTTCTTTTTCTCGATTTCGAAGTTAATCCCATATTAAAACTTTGTTATTGATCGGTTGTATTTACGGGAAACAATATTCTTTCTCTGAAAAACATTTTTGCGTAGTTATATAAACTTTTTACAAGAAGTTGGTACAGCGTTTTATGTTATGACATAGCATTATGTAACCTATTGTTAGAAATTTAAGTTTGATTTCGGGTACACTTTCACTTTCCCGCCAAGAAGTCCTGACCAACAATTGGGTAGGTGACTGGTTAGTAAACAGAGAGACAATTTAGCAACTGTCAAAATGTCTTTTTTATTTGAAACTAGCTGTCCCCGGCAGACCTTGTTCTGCCCTATTTCTCTAAAACAAAGTTACATTGATTTTTTTATGTTAATATCTGCCCCGACATATTTCGTTCTGTCAAAAATTATTGGCCTGTCGCAGTCTAATAGAAATAAAATAACATTGAAAGACTTTAGTAATATCTAATGTGATGATATTTTTTTTGTAATGCCTTATGGAACACGTTATTTTTTGTTTGATTACTTGGCGCGTAAATAAATAAATCTGACCTCTAATCAACTTGAAGGCATACCAAAGATAATCCCTACACGCCTTTGTTTTGTTTTGATTGACGTCAAATGTTTCCTGTTTCCCTTTCCGTTCTATTTGATAAATTTCCCTTTCTTTCCACTTTTTCTTATTCTATTTTTAATTATATAAATCATAACAAGCATTATTTAGTATTGCTCTGTTCTAGTTTGTAGGGAACTGGAGTCACGATTACCATATAGTGAAGTTACCATGGAATGCGGTTATTATGTACTAGTAGTACCTACTCCGTTTCATCTTATTTATTTATTTAATTAGGCTCTGACAAAAATGAGTACACTAATACATTCAATCTTTTACTATTACAGGAGGTTTTTAACTACGTGTCTAATTACTTAAAGGACCACATGCTCAAAAACAAAAGAAATTGTTTGGGTATATTATTTTGAGCAGAAGCGAAGTATACATATTTTTTTATCCTGACGTTTCGAGCCCTTTACTTACAGGGTTCGTTGTCTTATAGAGACCAACTCCTTGTAACGAGGGTCCTTGCAAAGGGTGGAGCGTAAAGTGTTTCATTTAAATGTGTACTAATCACGTAAACCTTAGAAAACATCACTCGTAAAAGGCATCAACTTTTTTGTCCAAATATAAAAGTGCCGGCACAAAACCAAAAATGTTGTTTTCTGTTAAAACTTGTCCGTGTATTGAAAAGTTTTATTTGAGTTCGAAAATTCGATATTTTCATACATATTCGCTATATTAACCTAACAAAAACAAATCAATCGTTTTCAAAAGCACGCTACTTGCAACGATCACGGCAACTCCCATCCAGCTGATGCCAGCCACCTTCCGAAGTCCGATCCGATCTGAACCCTTCGGAGAATCTAGTAGGCCACGGGGACAAGCACTAGTGCGTGATGCCGTTCCCTCTAGTAAACCTCCGAAGGTGATTCGTTTCACTTGGCTTGAGGAACCCTTTAAGTTTCTCGCCGCCCCCAAAAAAGCCCGGTGAAGCTGAAAATGCCGTCTAAAAAAAGCGAAGATCGTCGCTCTACCTAGTTTGAGGGCGTCCTACACTACGTTCGCCTCTACGCGGTCCCTAGGCAAACATGTACCTAAGTGTCTCTATATCTGACACCCTAAGGACCTTTTAGAATGAGATTATTGTCACTAAATAGTCGTCAGTGTTAATTGACGTCTCTAAGTGCGACAGTAAGATTAGCCAATGATAAGAACCGCGTATCTAATTGTCCAGCGAATTTCTTCCCATTGACTTTTATTGAGTCCAGTCGGTTTTTATGCTTCCTCATTTAAACTTAATAGGCCGCAAGGTCATTAATTTTCTAAGTCGCCTATTAAGAAAGACTCACAATCGTACAGTCAATAGCAAAAGGCAATGATCAAAAAAACACCATCTTAAACAATTAAAATATTAATATTACTGTTTACCAACAAAGATTTACGTACTTTTGATACCATAATTTTTTTCTTTCATCAATGAATCTTTAGTTTCATTAGCACCTATTCGTATTCTGGATTTTGTAATTGACTTTTGTAGTCGACAGTACAAGGCGAAGCCACGCAATAATAATAATTACCCATGATAATTGTATGCCTTGAACGTTAATTTAATGAAGTATAAGACTATTGTTTTGTTTTGTGCTTTGTTCCATAGGACATCATTCCGTAAGTCATAAAACGGCCAATCAATTAAAATCGATACCTATGACGATGTCGCATTATGCGGTAGGTGGTTTCGCTAGAGTGAATATAACCGCCTAAATGGTGTAGTAGGTCCATGAAATGAAATGAAATGAAATAAAATGAAATGAAAAATCTTTATTCAATTTAGGCATATAAATTGCACTTATGAACGTCAAGTAGGTAGTTACATAAAAAAACACAAAAGTATATTAAAAAATAATATAAATACAAGTACACATAATAATACTTAAAATATATAATTTAATAAACAATAAATATATGTAACGCGATTCTACTGCTGGTTCGGAAGGTTTATTCTGCTAAGAAGACTCCAGCAAGAAACTTAGCAGCTACTCTTTTAAACTAAGAGTTTTATACAAAAGTGTAACTACTTACAATGTGAAATAACATGTGCAGGCAAGCAGACTAAGATGACCACACATTCTTATCATTAAGATAATAATCAATTTTATAGTAACCTTTTTTCATTAGACCTTGTTTTATTTCTGTCTTAAACTTGTGTAGTGGCAAATCCGTTAGAGTGAAAGGCACTTTATTATATATTTTTATACATTTCCCAACAAATGAATTACCGACCTTATCGAGTCTAAGTTTGGGTTGAACACCCGCTCTTGGATTTTTTTAAATAAACTACACAAATAGAAATGGGTACCATTCCGGATGAAAAATATGTGTTCTAGTGATTCTACCAATATGGTTCTTTTTTATAATACCCAGCAAAATCAAACAGCTCCTCACCACTAGGAGGTACACTCACGTAATAGTTACTATTTTTTGATATTTTTTTTAATATTTTGTTTTACGAAAAATATTAATTTGAAAATATTAGTAGATACTCTACGAGGAATTACGAGTAGCTATTCGATCACCAACATTTCGTCTTTACAGCATTAATCGAATAATAACGTTAAAGCAACTATACATTTAAAAAGAGGTGCATTGAGCATGTAATGCTTCACTGAAAGCACTCTAAGTTACACACAGAAAAATCAAGTTTCCGAAAAAAAAATTGCTTAAACTAATTTTGAACAAAACATGTAGTTTTTAAAAACTGAAAAACGCATGGAATTAGGAAAGAAGAAGAAAGAAGAAAAACATTTATTGGCAATCTCACTTACAACAAAATAAATATTATAAAAAAAAACACAGCACAAAATAAGTTAGATAAAAATAAAGGAATTACACAAAAATAATGTTAAAAAATAAACGAAAAAGAAAAAAAAAGAAGTGTGTGAGGCCTACAACCCTGTCTCAGCATAATACCCCCATGACACTCAAAGATGGGCCGAGTGCAGTGAGAGCGCTGTTATTCTGACAGGGCCTGACGAGGGAAATGAGACGGTGACAGACGACAAGAAAAGAACATGAAATAAATCATCGTCAGTTCATTATATTTTATGTCCAAAACAAATAATTAAAATAAAATAAATAAATAGATAAAGTAATGGACATAATGTATTATATACCTATCATCATCATCATCATCATCTCAGCCAAAAGACGTCCACTGCTGGACAAAGGCCTCCCCCAAGGATCTCCACAACGACCGGTTTTATGATGCTCGCATCTAGCGGCTTCTCGCGACCTTCACCAGATCGTCGGTCCACCTTGTACCTATACATAAATATAAATAATATAATCAATGAAAAGCCAATGTCAATAAAAACACTACAGACTTAAGAAAAACTTAAGTCTTGACTGTATGGGGTAGATCCCTCATGGGCAACTTAAAAAAATCTAAAATGGAAGTGCAATTCACCTGAAACAAGCCTGAAACCTTCATTCACTCGGAGCATAATATTGCTACTATAAGGAGGTTATGGGCAGCTCATAGTAAAAGATAGTTTAATTTATTTGTATGTAAGCCTCTTTAGTCTGGATGAGTATTTGAATCATCAAATATGTAATTTAAAAGGTTTGCAACGGTTTGACACAGTCGTGGACAGTCGTAAACAGGAGCTAGACAATAAAGAAAATTGTAATCTAATGGAAAGCTAGACCACATGAGTGAATACATTGTATCTACTCTAGACAGAGTAGACAGGCTAGACAGCCCGGCTAAAGCCGAGGTGCTCGGAGATCGGTTTTATTCTAATGTAACATTTTCATTATAATATACAAAGTAAAGTGCAAGTGGTGTTCATATTTCACATCCACACCACACTACCAACATTATTGACGCAAGATAAGACGATGGTAGTTACTAAGGTGGGCTTAAAACAAGCTTGGGAAGTGGTCATTTAGCGAAGTAGCCAGTTTGAAAAAGTTAACATTTTGGGAATTGGTCATAATAGCAACCAGACGTCGTGGGAACTAGACGTCATCAAACCCCTAAAGGTCTACCAACAACATGGCTTTCTGACAAATGCTTCTATACTTTACAGGAATTCATGAATTAAAATACTATAGACTGTTATTTTATCTTCGACGTGCGCACTCTATAAAACATTGATTATTTTGACATATCCAATTATCTGTTATTGTACTGCATCAATTATTATTTTGTAAATGTAATCTAATAATACTTATTTAATGCTGACATATCCACTTAATTTTAATTATGTATGTTGAATTCTAATCTTAATAATCACTTTTTTCTTATTATTAATTTATTTATAACTATGTTTAATTGGAATAATTGAAATTGCAGTTGTATCAAAACATAAATTAACATTTATTTTTATAATTTTGCATGCTTTATATTCAGCGAAACATGTTGGCCGATGCTAATTATAACTTTACAACCACTATATGACCATGTTTCTAGCAAAATCGTGGTTCAATTCCCCATAGCTCCGTTATTTTCATGTTGAAAATAACGGAGCTATGGGGAATTGAACCACGATTTTACGCATTCAACCCAATACATCATTCGTTCAACTAAACTCTTATAGCTATCGATCGTGTATCTGAAGAAGCATCACCACAATATATTTGCAGACTCGCGAGGACCGTTTAATGCTCATACCAGCAGCGTTAATTTTCCAGACGGCCATACATTATGTATGAGCGATGACGTGTGGTCGAAGGCATAAGAGGATAATTACGCGAATTAAGTCTTTAAAGAAATTCTATGCCCGGTCGAAGGCTCTTCCGAAACTTTTACAAGTTGTAGATTTAGTAGTTTGGAATACAATATATTTTTTGTTTTTATTATTTTTTTCTTTTGCATTCGCTATACTACGGACTGCTTTATATGGATACTGCTAGATGGGCCAGAGATATGGAGCTGGTCACTGGAAAAACCTGGATGCGATCAGCTCAAAACAGAAGAGATTGGCGTAACATGGAGCAGGCCTATGTCCAGCAGTGGGTAGATCCGTCTCAAAATGATAATGATGATGATGCTATATATAGATACGACACAAATTTACTGGAAAAAATCAATTAGCCTCAATTTTTTTTTATTTTGACGTCAATCAGGGCCGTTTATATGTATTGAAAAATTATTTGACATTGACTTTCAAAGGATTTTGAGCGACTTCAAATAGTATGACTTTTTTGTAAATTGTTGAATGCAGATTACTTCATAGTCAGCATCTAAACGTTTCAATGCCGGGCTCATGTCTTTATACCTATTTCTGCCGCCAAATATCGTTGTTTTACATTGCTTTATTCCAGTTCGAAGCGACTTCTTTTTTTATTTATTTCTTTATTGCACTTATGTATACAGTATCACTCTCATACAGAGCTACTGGGATTGAACCACGATATAAAACACTTATTACTTACGTTGATGATTATACATTAGGTCAACAATAACAATGTTATAGAAGATAGATTTTAGATAAAAAAATAAAATCAGCACTAAATCGATTAAACACTTTATATATACCATACGCCAAACAAATGCTGCAGCAAGCTACCAAATCTATATTGTGATCTGTATCTCTTAATGAGAACAAGGCAATATCAATCGTGCGCTTCGCATACCACTAGAGGGCGCTGGCGCTGTTGGTGTTTGCCATAGAAGCAAATACGCTTTTGTCTTACTCTCGGACGTAATGTTTCTCTTCATTGGTGTTAACAGTGCCTCTATGTAAATATGAACCGCCGAGCACCAACTGCTCATATTTGCATTGAAACTTCTCTCTATTCCCCTCTGTGTTTGCCTTATTGCAATTTACGTATTGAATTGTTATTTTGTCATGCTGTACAATTATTTGTAAAGTTCTATTTTAATATGGGGTTCACACCCAGCAAAATGACTGAATTGCTTGGACCACAAATTACAAAACTTTTTTATATCAAAATAAAATATGGCCTATGTTACCCGCAAGTAATGTAACATTCAAATAGTGAAAGCATTTTTGGAATTGAAACAGTTGTTCCAGAGATCCTCCAAAAAAACCAAATAAACAAACAAACGAAGTTACAAACTTTACATATTTATTAATTTATGTGTTTATCCAATTTTACAATTAATATTATACACTAAAACAAAGTTACATGCCTACTTAACTTAAAAAAAAGAAAAAAATAATTAGAAAATTAAAAACTAAAGACCTACAAATAAAATATGTCCTCCAACATAAAGAAAAAAATAAAAAAATAATAAAAAAAATATAATTTTTTATTTAATTTATTAATTATATTTTTTATAAGCATGTAGGTAAGTATTGTTCTGAAACATAGGCAAAAAAGTTTAATTAGAATATTAAAAAAATGTATACGGAGATGTGTAAGCGCTCTTAAATCCTTTGTCATACTTTTCCACTTATTACCTAGCATAACAAAGGCGTAAATGGCAATAAAAAAGTTCCATCTCAAAAAGAACATACGACTTTTATTAGACATATAACTTTTTTTAATATCGATTTAATGGAGGTTACCACAAGATGGAGGACCCAGTTATTTTAGGAACGGCTTTCATTCTTCCAGAAAGTTACATCACTCTCCCTCGTTAATTGAAAATGTTCCTATACCTATTGTGAGATCTTTCGCTGGAAGTTTCTACAAGTTCAAGAATGAAGTAACTTCGCTTGGCGTCACGTAATAACTCGATAAACATCGACTCTGTATTTAAATAAGTTTTGAAAATACTTGCGTATTCAAGTTTTGATTTTTAAACTGTTATAAAAAACTCATGCTGGTCTGGGACGTGAATGTACGTATGTATAAAAAACAGAAGAGAAACGCGCATCACCCGATGTCCTTACCTATTAAACTGGCGATGTTATTACCTTTTACTGTAGGTACACAGCAATGCTATTAAAAGATAGTAGTATATATCATGCATGCCCTAGAGGGACCCAACCATTACATCAGATTTGGTAAACTTTAAATACTCGCTTGAGATAGATAGATAATTTATTTATTTGCAACAAAACATGCACACAATTAAAAAATAATAGAAAAGCAATTAAATATACAACTACCACAAAAATTAATTATCAATTGTGTGCCGTAACGATGCAAAAAGGTGAAAACTCAATTAAACATTTGCTCATGCAGCAAATCACTGATTTTCAGTTTCCACCCAAATATGATAGGAATTAAAATAAATTATAAGTAATAATAATGCATCGAGAACTGTTTAATAAATAAATGAATTAACTAAAGTAATAAAATCAGAATTATATCTTAATGTTATAATAAAATAATAAATTATAATTGATTCATAGTTAGGTAATATTTCAAGCTAAAATCTATATATTAATACGTGAAGTAGAAACTTTGTACCCCTTTTTACGAAAATTGCGCGGATTGAGGAGTATGAAATTTCGCACACTTATAGTTTATATAGAGAAGGAGTGCAGAATCTTAATATTTTTAAAAAAATTATGAATAAAAATACATTAAATAATATAAATTTTGTTTCATACATTTAAAAAAAAAATGGAAGAGGTGCGGCCGAAATCTATTTGTCAATACCAATCCAAACTCACATTCTATCTTTTTTAATTTTTCATTGCTTAAGAAACAATCTGTGCAGCCTTAATAAAATATTGTTTAGTACTCAGTTTTTTATAAAAATTACGAATTTCGACCACTGGGCGACCACTAGTATTAATAAATATTAAATAAAATAACAGCAAATACACCATTTAGTCAAGTCATATAGTAAATATTCAAAATACGAACTCCAAAATCTTAAACTGGATTATTGATGTATAAGTACAGACACTAGGAAAATTCCGCCACCGAAGCAACTATTTGCTACTAGTCCCTGATTTTTGAACTTCAAGTTACACAACTTTTAGATATTTTTTAAAGGTTTGTCTGCACTAAAGAAGTCTTAATAATAATAACGGTATTTTAGCCAAGAGCCTCGATCAACACCTAGAGGGGCTCTCGCTGAAAGGTTGGGTCAAGGGTCAGATGCAAAAGGCAGTACTCCTTGACACGGCACGTATTGTCAGGAGGTTCCTCACTCTGCAGCCCTGACCACCGGTAGCTTGGGCCCTGTCTCGCTGCTGGCGGTACTCTAGGATTAGGTTTTTATAATGTTTTATTGTTTTTATATTAAAATATTGTAAAAAATAAATAAAGAGTATAATAATAATAAGTATTTATTTCAGAATAATTCCATAGACTGTTAGTAATTACAATAGACCTTATACACTAATGTTAGTTACATGGAAAAATAAAAAATAAAAATGCACATTGAAAAGAGATGGGCGCACAGGATAAGAACACCCACCGTTAGAAGACGGTGTGTGGTCGCACCCAATGTTTCATCTTCGGTGAGTCCCAGCGGTCGGACAACGCGGAAGGAGGAGGAAAATGGAGGGGGTATATCGTTCCAGCATTTAGTCGCCTGGTAGCGGTAACTGCCATTGAAACCTACAGTCCTATGATTATGAGTTGCTAGCGGAGGTTGTCGAGACCTTGTAACACCAGACCCATAGTGATGATGAAAAGTTGAGTGTTTTAGTTTTTCATATTCGGGATTTTTAAACTTCTCAAGGTCGAACATTAACAGAGCAAGATGAAAACGCCTACGTGACTCCATATTTAGCATGGAAGCATTAGAGAAGAACGATTCATCCCTAGAATGATACGCGAGGCTATTGAAATTAAAAAACATCCTAATTTCAATAGAGGAGTTGGAATTGACCACAAGCCTGGGGTTCCATAATACAATATATTAAATCCCAGCCCCAACACCACACAGCCAGACAAAAATATACTGTAAGCTCTTTCTGCGTAAAACGGAACTCACGCGATTAAATTAAAATGAGGGTATACAAGCTACCAACTAATTATGAGACGACCAACACCTCAGTATGACCACGGACCCTACAAAGGGTTCGAAACGTCAGGATAAACATTAATTAAAACTAATGTATAAAAGAAACGCGAGCACATCCGTAAAAGTTGTTTCAATTAAGTATTTATCGTGCTCTATTCTGCATCGAAAATTGTACATCACTGAATAAAGAGCTGCCTAATTATCTTTACAAAACTCGAACTTACAGGGTTTTCTGCCATTTATACCCATGCCCAAACGAGAACAGCTTTCAAAATTAAAAAAATAATATATTTCTATATTAACAAAAATCAACTGCCACATATATGTCATAGCATCACTTGAGAACGGCTCAACCAATTTTGCTGATTTATTTTTTAATCCGTTCGTAATTGTCAGGACAAGGTTTGATAAAAAAAAGGTTTTCGAGCTGGTAAAACCATCACGGGGTACAGGTTCATTCAAACGGACGAAGTCACAAGCGGGCCTCTAGTTTGTTATTAAACGTAAATATGTAGGTAAGAGCTCCCCTGTTGAGGAGCTCGATGGCGCAGTGGTTAACGCGCCCGTGGCGGTAGCCAAAGTAACATTAAGAAAACGATAGCGAAGTTCGAAAAGAATAAAATGTATGGGATTGACATAAGATTGACCACGTGATTTAGCGCGGCTTATGTCAATCCCATACATTTTATTCTTTTCGAACTTCGTTATCGTTTTCTAAATGTTACTTTGGCTAAGCCTACCGGTCAGCGAGTGCTAAGGTTAAGCAACTTTCGCAAAGGCCGGTCATCGGATGGGTGACCTAAAATATATCATCTTGAGGTCCTCCGTGCTTCGGAAGGCCCGTAAAACCGTTGGTCTTGGCTGCATTAGCAGTCGTTAACCACCAACCCGCACTGGGCCCGCGTGGTGGGTTATGGCTCGTTCTCCCTATCCATAGGGAAGGCTCGTGCCCCAGCAGTGGGGACATAAAATGAGCCGATGATGATGATGATGTAGGTAAAGTCAAATAGAGTTTACATAACTTAAATACATAAATTCCCTGCTACCTACCTGCCGCCAAACACACGAAGTTCGCATCAGTAGACAACTTTCTATTCATGTTTTAATAATCAGGAGTTTAATTTTGAAACAAGTTTATTACGTACAAAACAAAGGAAAAGTTAACATACCTTTAATGTAATCAAATTTATTTATTAACTATAGTTGGACTTTGTTTTTCTTAATCAATTTTTGACTTTTAC
The DNA here is from genome assembly GCA_947562085.1 of Eudonia lacustrata. Taxonomy (NCBI): domain Eukaryota; kingdom Metazoa; phylum Arthropoda; class Insecta; order Lepidoptera; family Crambidae; genus Eudonia; species Eudonia lacustrata. Next base: position 17,789,083 of record OX387325.1, read on the forward strand.
TAGAGTACTTTAACGGTACTGTATGACATTGTGGAAATTGAAACTTTTACCTGATGTAAATTTGTTAACTTAGATTTTTTATTTTGATTTTTTTTACATGTTGTGGTTGTCTTTTTTTTGTGTTTATTTGTAATGGAAAGTGTCCTGCTATGATAGGGCATTTTACAATATTTTTGACGCTGTAAAGGAGAAATGAGCTGGACACTTGCTGAGTTTCTTGCCGGTTCTTCTCAGTGCAAGATCTCCCGCCCAGAGTAGACTTACGAACCGATGGCATAGTGACATTCACAAGAGCTAATTGTAGCCTAAAAATGATTTTGAATTTTGAATGTAAAACATTTTTTTTATTACTTACGGGTAAGCACAGTGCTCTCATCACACCTGTTGTCAAGTGATGATAAGGCCAGGTGGAAGCGCACTTCAAACGGTATCCTCAACTATTGAGGCACTAGTTATCTTATCTCTAGCTGCTGGAACACAATGCTACGAACATTGATGTTATGGTGACATATTTAGTATGATGGTGGTAGCTAGCCAGGCGGACAAACAAGCCCTACCACCAACCGAACCGAGTACACAAACATCCCCCGTTGGGAATCGAACCCGTAACCTCTGGGTCTAAACCGGTGGTCTTTACCACCAGACTATAGAGGTGATTAAAATGTATATTAATAGTTTACGCACAACATTAAAAACGCCTTAATCGTTTTAGTAATAACGATAATCTCAATACCCATTAATGAACGAACCTTTGGAATTGCGAAATTACAGGGCAAAGCCACTAATTCCAGAAACTACTATTATCCTACAAACTCATTAGGCAATGCCCTCTAGCAAGTATACGGTCTGTCAGTTCAATGTTTTGTTCGATTGGCATATCTACGAAATACAAAACAATACCATTCTTTGTTCGATACTAGTACCTGTGCTAGTACTCGATAGTAGTATCGAATCAAAGTATCGATACCATATTCGATACCATATTAAAATATCGATACTTGTGGGTACTCAATCACTTTTAAAAACATTAAATAAATTCATAATGTCTGATATGCTTAATAGAGCAGGAGAACAAAATGAAAAAAGTAGTTCAATAAGTCCTCCCCGCGCCCGCGTCATGCGTACCCGTACACCAGTGCCGCCATTGGTCAATCGAGTCAACCGACCGCAGTCGGTGGTTTTTTTTTTTACTTTTTTTTTATTTTGAAAGAGATTGCTGATTGCCTCAAACGGCATTTTCAGCGTCACCGGGTTTTTTGGGGTAGGCGAGTTACGTAAAGGGTACCTCAAGCCGTGTTGAAACGAATCACCTTCGGAGGATTTCTAGAGGGAACGGCATCGCACACTTAAAAGTGCGCGTCCTCGTGCCCTACTACAGTCTCCGAAGGGTTCAGATCGGATCGGGGAGCGGAACCACCCGAGGGCGCCTCTTAAGGCACGTACCTCGGCTCGGGTAGACTAGGCCGTGGAGGAGGAGAGAAGCGCCCAGGTACATGTCTGTACCTGGTATAGAGCGCGTGTGAACCGGTTCGTCGTCCCTTGTTCTACGAGTACGGTGTCTTGGGGCTAAACTAGTGTGCTTAGTGTATTCTGTAAACGTGTTGTGGCATTTAGAGGATCCGTAAACAAAACTTAGGTACACTAGGCACTCTGAGGTGGAATATAACATATCAGTGATGGGTTACTAGTTGATCGCCTGTTATGCGAGCATTGGAACCCTGACCCTTAGTCGGGTCTTATCGCCTGATAGGCGAGCATTGTAACCCTTGACCCTTAGTCATCAGTGATGGGTTCCTAGTCGATCGCCTGATAGGCGATCATTGTAACCCTGACCCTTAATCGGGTCTTATCGCCTGATAGGCGAGCATTGGAACCCTTGACCCTTAGTCGGGTCTTACGACATGCACGGGAAGTTATACAGCTGATACTATATTTACACGTCCCAGACCAGCATGGGATACGAAGTACTTACTAAAACATCAACACCAAATTAAATAGAAGGGTTAAAAGGGTTTCCTAAGGGACCCAAACAAATGCCTACTTACAAAATGTTTTACGATGTTACTTTATTATAACAGAAACTTTTATCTACTAATACCTAGTTGAATCTAACACATTACTTACTTTCTTTTTTTCTTAAGGCGACGCACCGCTAAACAATTTAATTAAAATAAAAAATAAATAAATTGATTAATAATAAATTAACTAATTATTTTTTTTTTTTAATTAATTTAATTTATACGGAGCGTTTGCGATCCGTACCATAAAACTGTTTTTTCCTTCCAATTAAAACTACAAATTATTTTTAAAAAATGAACTAGCATATTGAAGTGTGTGTTAAGACTAAAATCTACTAAAAAAATTTGGATGCTTAAATGCCTGGTTTGCCTGTAAAATGCAAATCTATGTTTTAAAAGAGGTTACTTTGATATTTTTTCTGTTATAAAAGTTAATAAATCGTGTTTCTGCAACTAGCAAAATGAAGTCAATAAACTTTAATTAAATGAAAGAAAGAAAAGAAGAAGATGAAAAGTTAAATGAAAAATCATGCCATCAAATATCACTTATTGTTGTCATGTTATATTGCGAATCGTATTGTATACTATTTAAAACTGATGCGTGGGAGCGAAATAGAGAAATATTTTTTTTAAAATGTCTGGATATTTATGTCTACTTATGTTATTTAGAGCTGACTGTACTCAGCAAAACTCTTTGGAAAGTCACCCAACAACTGAATAGCAGATAAATCTGTCAAATAATGAATAAGACCTTTGTGGTGTTCTCAATCATATCGATGGATCCGTGTGCTTTCACCCTTTCACATTAATCATTGTCCCCCAAGGATTGCGAGGTGTTGCCAACAATAACATTATTTTCCTAGTGACAACCCTAAGGTTTGTGTTTCCAACAAATTGTATGATTGAAACCCTAAATATTTTTTATTTTATTTTTCTACAAGTTCTTTATGCAATACACGCAGTTAAGGTGAGACTCCATTGAGGCAGAGCGCAGCTGAGCGGAGCGGTTAACCGCCTCTATGGTCTAGTGGTTAAGACCAGGTCTCAGACCCAGAGGTCTTGGGTTCGGGTATAGGTTAGTGTACTCGATCTGGTTGCTGGTAGAGCTTTTATGTCCGCCTGGCTAGCTTCTTATCTAAATCTTATCTAATCTTGTTTTCTAAAGTTTACGCGAACACTACAACATTGAAATGAAACAACTTTTACGGATCTACTCGCGTTTATTTTACACATTACTTATTTAATGTTTGTGAACTTTGACTTCCCAGTCTCCCTGTGACCACGGACCCTGCAAAGGGTTCGAAACGTCAGGATAAACATGATAAACACCGCTCCGCCTCAATAGAGTTTTGCGGATAAAGCTGCTCCGCTTTCTGCTCCGCATCAATAGAGTTTTTCGGATAAAGCTGCTCCGCTTTCCAATCCGCATCAATATAGTTTTGCGGATAAAGATCCTCCGCTTCCGCTCCGCCTCAATAGACTTTTGCGGAAAAAGCTGCTCCGCTTTCCGTTTCGCCTCAATAGAGTTTTGCGAATAAAGCTGCTCCGCTTTAATGTAGTGTTACCCTTAGGCTACGGGTGCCAAGTCACGGCCGACGAGTGTGCTCGTGTTTCCAAAAAGGTTTGCTCTGTTAATGGCAACACTCAGAAGGTTTTATCGCTGTAATAGGTGAATATTGGTAAACTGAAATGGCGTTTTATTTATCACTTGAGTAAGGAAGAAAGTATACTGATTTTATGTATCTAGTCCGCTCTATTTACATTTCGTATTATGAATTTTTGAGGTCATGTCAGAATTCAATGAGGTTGCTTTGAAATTAATCACATTGTGAAGATCTTTAAAGATTATTTTGTAAGGCGTTTCTTTTGCTATTCGCGAATATGCTTTTGTTGAATTCAATAACTTGTGGTTCAATCTATGTTTGAGTACTAACGAGTAAATACTGCTAGCAAAAGCTTTAAGATGTCTGTAGTAGTCCACAGAACTACATTATTAATGTTTTAAACTAAATTTTAATTTTTATATGTCTCATTGATATTATTTCTGCCTGCGTCCTGTCTTAATTAAATGTTTAACAAACGCGAGTTGTTTCGTATAATGAAATAATATGAAATGAAATGAAAATGAAATGACATATATTTAATTTGCGCTTGAGAAAGGTTCATTTTTGGTCATAATCTAGTTTTCTTCTCTTTCTCAGCCGACAATGTAGCATGCAAATAACTTTTACCTTTTTATTTTATAAATAACAATGGCTAAGTATTCTAATTAATTACATACATAAAAAAATACAAAATTAATACTCATAAAAAGTAAACAGTAAATATATGTTTACTTTGCGCTTAAGTGAAATTAGTCATAATCTAAAAGTTATAGCCTGACTCTATTTTTAATTGAATTAGGAAAAAAATAACTATCAAAAAGAACTCTATAACTCTAACGAAAAGTATTTTATTAAAAAAATATGTACCTAATAAAGTGGTTGTATGAAAATATTTCAATACAAACGTGCGTACAATATCATAATGCTTATATAATATTCCATGACAACCATCCAGTACAGAAAAATAAAACTTGATAATCTTTAGTTATATTGAAAGCTATCTACCCACATATTTGTTTGAGAGCATGTAGCAAAACCAAATTGTTTCTACACGTTTAATATGGTGGTGTGAGCGCAAAGAAATCATTTCGCCAGCATTTTTATGGCGGCAAATTATAGCTTTGCTAATTGCCGTCCCACCCGCCCGCCCACATAAAATAATTAGAGACGTAACACAAAATAATTGTGGAAATGGGAAAAGGTTGGCGAAATATATAAGTAAGGCGATAACTTTTCGGTTTGATGATTGTATGGGAACAATTCTTTATGCAAATTACGCGTGACACAAACAAATCCTTTGACGATACAATTGCTTTGATGGCAGTAAATATTAGGACATGTATATTATATTTTATTTTATTTTATTTAATTATTACAGTCGTTAACAACCACCAATCCGTATTGGGCCCGTGTGGTGGTTTATGGCCCGTTCATCCATGTATAAGAAAGACACGTGCCCCAGCAATGAGGACATAAATGAGCTAATATGATGATAATAAATAACAGATATTGTTTTCGGTAAGATGGGTTGTAGGGCTTGTTTTAAGTCCGTTAGGCTTGCTAACTCCATTCTTTCTGATCTTGACTGTACTTATTAAACAAACTCGACGTATATTGGAAAGCGTAAAAAGCAATATTTAACAAGAACAATAGACTCTCAGACTCGACGTTAAGGGACTCGACATAAAGGGAAAAATTCGTTCTGTTACCATAACATGTACGTTAGCAGTATTGTTAGATTCCGGATTACTTACCATCACATAAGATAAAGGCTGAGATAAAGGCTAAGCACTTCCTGCACTAGAAAACAAAATCAGTAAGGTTGTAAGGTGCTTATGCAATTGTTGAAAATTCAAATGCCCCGGAATTAAGTAGGTAACTTTTTACATTGCGCACAAAGAATTTTGGTGACTCGTTTCATTGTCGCACTTCCAAAAGATGGAATAGTCTATCAGCACACGGTTGCCCTCCTTCCGATTTCCGATTTGTCATTCCCTGACATGCGGTCCTTCGAACGAGGCGCGAAGAAGTACCTTGCGGGCCGGCAGGGTAAGGGTGACTGATGACTGAACATCAGGTGGAGTGGCGTTATTTGCCGTGCTAACTATAAAAGAAAACAATTAATTGTGTAAATTTTATAAGTTTGTAAGTATGGATGGATGTTTGTTACACTTTCACGTAAAAACTACTGAATGGATTTGGATGAAATTCGGCATACAGATAGTTTACAACCTGGATTAACACATAGAATAGTTTTTATCCCGATATTCCCACGGGAACGGAAACCACGCGGGTGAAACCGCGAGCAGCCGCTAGTATATAATATGGGGTCTCGGTAGCTCCGCTGAGCTACCCGCTGACCGCTGTCAGCGCATTGGACCTGTAATTCTAGGGTCGTGGGTTCGATTCCCACGCGAGCTTCTTGGGACTACTTAATTGATTTTTGATGTTTAACATCTTTCCTCTCGCTTTCTTGCAATTTGTGGGAGTGATTTCGTGAAATGGGACGGAAGTATGTAACAGGATGTCGGGGAAGCGCGCAAGCGCGCGCCATTTGATTTGACGAATGAGCGCGCGGTGGTTGAGTTGGCCGTTGGATGGTAACAACCAATCGGAGAAGCGCTCGCCATTTGATTTGACGAATGAGCGCGCGGTATTGCATTACTCTTAGTGTCAATTAAATAAAATATAATTTTCATTAAACATAATTATTCTTTGTAATGAAAAACCATTTCAAATAATACCTGACCCATTTTTTCAGAGTATAATGTTAAAATTGCTTATTACTAAAGTGAGATGTCAAATGTTACACATCATATGCGGCTACTGTAAGGCTCGCTCGTCTTTTTTTTTGTAAAATCTTACCTTCGCCTACATATAGCATTGTGAATACAAAAATTCAAACAATAAAAATGTTAATAAGCTCATTCGTGATCTAATAGCGTTGTTAAATTTGCCTTCACATCCGCGATCATTTATCTCATCTCTTTAGTCACTGGTTACAGTTTCCAATGTTTATGACCCAGATATCAAACTGTCTTTATCAAAACAGGGTTCACCCAAGAGGAATGACAGTTTGGCCCATCAATTCCCTTGGCTGACCCTTCGTCCCAATTTGTCATCTTACGATAACAAGTGACGGCTTACCATGCCTTCAGGGATGGCTTATAGCATTACCTGATTGTATCAGCTCCATGGGAAATAGTTAATCTTATTCTAAGTATGTGTATCAAAAGGAATTAGGTTGTAAAGGAAAACGATATGTAAGCTGCCTCTGTGGTTTAGTGGTTAATACCACCGGTCTTAGACCCAGTGGTTCCAGGTTCGATTCCCAGTAGGGGTACAAGTTTTTGTACTCGGTTTGGTTGGTGGTAGGGCATGTTTGTCCTTCTGGCTAGCTACCCCCATCTTTTCTAAATATGTCGCCTAACATCAATGTTTGTAGCATTGTTGTGTACCGGCAGCTAGAGATAAGATAGCCAGTGCCTCAGTAGTTGAGGATTCCAGGTGAAGTGTGTTTCCATCATTTTTCCTTATCATCACTTAACATCAGATGAGCTAAGGTCACAGCTCATTAGACCCACCTGGCAACTGATCAGCACAGCCTCGTCAATAGGCGTCCACTCGTTGTCGACAGGTGGTCAACGAGTGGACGTAGGGTTCGAAGTATCGGCTTCGGGTATCGATACCAAGTACTCATGCGGTATCGAGGGACAAGTATCGATACTCAAAAAGTATCGTTCCTAAAGTATCGATCATCGATCATCATATATCATCGATCAGTATCGAGTATTTGCGGGAATCAATTAATTGGACCTGCTGCAAACGCGTAAAATAATGGAAGGAACCTAATTATTTAACTTAACATGTGGTGCAGGTCAAACCCTCGTGGGAGAGTACCCAAAAAGCTAGCGTATTAGTACTAGTAGTAATTATGTATTACATACTTAAGACTCGTGCGTTGGCATCGAGTGGCCCACTCGCCGTCCGCGCGTAGACAGCTTGCGAGCGGGGCGATCCGCCGGTAACGATACGGCGTTGATATAATGAGCGCATATCCATAGAAGATATATAAAGAATACTAACCGCTCGAGGCGAAGCGGTGCTGGTCGAGTGCCGGGTGGGTCTAATGATCTATGACCTTTAAAGGCAAAAAACAGGGCAAGCACAATGGTGCTTACCCGTAAGCAATTTTAAAAACATTTTCACCGTGCGACAAACGCCTTTTAAAGTTGCTTGTCCGTTAGCTCTATTCAAACAAACCACAGTTAGTGGTAAAGATACGTACGTCTACTATATCAGTTATTATCATCATCTTATTTTTCTAACTAGTGCTACCGTTGCGTTTCCACCATCGCGACATCGCATCTCCGCTAAAGAAGCAGAGCTCACCTCCACACCCTTCAAGATAGAAGCACAAAAGGAAGCGGAGGCGCACGGCTTGCTATTTCATGTAAATTCATTGATCAGCGCTGCGTGAGGCGGGTCGCCCGTTTCACGAGACGCGGCCGACGGGGCACGTTTGCGGGACGGATCACTGAATATGCACTTTGACATAATGACAGCTTTAAAACCATTACATTTGTTCGCGACGGAGCGGACACGGCGCGTTTTCCTGCGCGCCGTGCTTTCGCTTAACGTAGCGGATGCCCTTAGAGAATTCTAACATAGTTAGGTATAAGTTTTATTTACAAACAAAATTGTTAAATTGGTATTTAAGTTAGTGTATAAAGTATATAACTATGGGCCTGTTATTCCTTGTAGCTATGTAGCCTGTAATAAATGAATTTATTAATACTACTTATTATTATTAAATGTGTGTGTAAAAGCATAATTATCAAAGTCGGTACCTAATGCACAGATAAATCTATCTATCGGATCTACAGACGGCAGATAGCTATAACGTTGTTAATTTGGCCCTCATTGAGGTAAGATAGCTAGTGGCTAACAAGGTAGACTTAAAACAAGCTCTACTATCAACCAGACCGAGAACAATCCATTAAAGTGAAACCCTCAGGTGCGAAAGTTTCTTAGCTTTTAGAATGTCTTAGTGACAAAAAGCTAGTGACGCAACTACTTTAGATTGAATTTGTAATTTAAAAAAAAAATGTCTGTTGTATTCATTGAAATGTTTTAATTTTGTGTTTATAATTTAATTGAATTTTGTTTATAATTTAATTTAATTTCGTTTATAATTTAATTTAATTTTGTGTTATTTTTCATTTTAATATTAATTTTGTTTTAATGCATGCTGTGATTGGCCATAACTGTAAGAGCAGTTAGAAAATTGTTTTTATTTTTTTTTTGTAACCTTAAATACTGTTTCTTTTGTTGGTTATCCAATAAATAAATAAATAATAAATAAACATTAAAAAGTATTAAAGCCTCAAGTTATTATGATACATTATATGAATTTATTGTTATACGCCAACTAGTATCATAGACATCGTTTCGGGGAAGCTGTGTGTGATCGATCAGGGCTATTCCCTATTTATCGCGTATCACAATCCGTAACGGATAGGCGATACTGACGACTGCCTCCGAACTATGAGACCCCAATAAGATTGATGAGTCCAACTAACCATCGGTCTAGTATAAGACACAGTGATCGAGTGATTAAAATCAAACAGAGGCCGAAACAATAAATAAATCAATCCATTTCGGCCAGTGTATGACGTAGGATTAAAAAAGCAAAACATATAGAAAGGCTTGCAGTAAAATGGAAGAGGCCTTTACCAAAGTCAAAGTCAAATATTCTTTAATCAAATAAACTTTAGAAAATTGCTTTTGATTAGTCCAAAATTTTTTTTACCTACTACCCATTCAGTATTTTTTAACTGTGGAGAAGAATGGGCGCAAGAATCTATTCTATTGACAAATAGAATAGTATTTATAAAAAAATATTAATATCGTAATATTATAATCGCCTATGTCATATTAAATTCTAATTTCAACTGTCAATTATTTAACTTTTTAATTTGGATTAATTATGAATTGTATTTTATTTTAAATTTTGTATCATTCATGTTGTATTAATTAGTTATTTAATTTTAATTATTTATTCTGATTTTTTTTTTGTATTGCAGTGATATTTATTTATTAAGGAAATAAAAGAGGCTATAATAAAAATAATAATGACGTAGGAAGTGGTTTTCATAGGAATCCGTAACCTTACATCAATGACTGAAAAAAAAACTTATGAAAGCTGTAGAGTTTCTTGTTTCTTGTGGTCTCTGCAGAAATATATGTCATTTGTATAAATTTAACTTAACTACTTACCGATAAGGCCTGTTTTCACTTTGATTAGTGCGAGTGCAGGTGATTAGTAATTGCGAGTGTTTAGCGCAGGTGTTTACTGCAAGAAGTGTCCAATTTTGTCAAGTGGCTGTGTTTAGTAAATTCAGTTGTTAATTCACAAGCGAGCGTCCGACGCCAAACGCTAAACACTAAACACTGCTGTCCAGACGTGTGTAGTGCAGCGCAGTGCAGGCAGGCTGCGAGTGAGGGGAAAGAGAGGGCGCGCGGGACAAGGCTATTTGCAGTCCACTCGCAAAAAAATAGAACCCGCGTCTAATCACTTTACTACGCAGGTTACTAATCACTCGCACTGATCAATCGCTGTCCACACGAGTTTACTCCTAATCACTAAGCACCTGCACTCATCACTTGCACTAATCACAAAGTGAAAACAGGTCTATAGACTACGTCAGCTCACGTAAGTTTTTACATAAAAACTAGCTGACCGGCGGACTTTGTACCGCTTTGACAGTTTCGATGACAACAATACAAACAAAACGTTGATAGTTTCCATGACAACAAAACAAACAAATCATTCGTCCGCTTAAGAACACCCGTATCCCATGATGGAGCCCTATAGCAGTGCCGCCTACCGGATCCAATGTAAATCTAAACCATTCTCGAATCCACTTGAACACGTGCAGAAAATTTTATCCGAATCGGTCCAGCCTTTTAGAAGAAGTTCAATAACATACACACGCACAGAATTATATATGTATAAAGATATGCAATAAAGTTTTTTTTTTATAAAGCAAAAAACACCTAATATAAATTAAGTGTTTGAAATAACAGCTGCATAAATTAATTGAACTGTGTTGCATTCGTTCACCCGAATCCCAATTAAACAGCATTCACTAATTAATTGGTGTTGCACCAATTAAGGATTCATTGAAAATATATCAACCGTTAAATAAGTTACTGTGAATCTCTTTTTCAAAGTTAAAAAGTGTTCGCGAATCGCGCTGACGAATGACGAAGTGTAATAAATTAAGTATTAATAATTAGAGATTTTTTTTTCATTTTTATTTACTCTCGATCCAAACGGACCGGCCGGCCGAGCGGACAGTTCCAATTATAATAAAAGAAAGATCTTTCTTTCTTTTATTATAATTGGAACTGTTTATTTAGAAATAAATTATTTTATTGACGACCGCACAGACATTACAAAAAAAAAGAAACAGTGTATAAGAAAACATTTAAAAAAAATATTATAATTATTATTAAAAAACAATAGGGAAGCATGAATGTGTGTGAAGGCCAACTAGGACCTATGGAATGACAATAAAAGATACATGAGAAAGTAAAATGCGAAATAAAAACTGCGCTCGCAAATAAGTTAAACATTATCCCATATATTAATTTCCAAAATTACAAAGGATGGCTCCCGATTCCGTTATTTATTAAAAATAATATTGCTTGTGTCTTACTCGTTATTTAATTTAAAATAAAGTCATCCATCCTTAAATTGAACAATAAACAAATTTTTACCGTGTGTTTAGAGTTTTCAGTTTAGCAGGGCGAGCTTCTACATTAAAATTTCAAAAACTCGCAAGGTAGCTTCAAATTGTGCGAGCATTTCTGACGAGGTGGTCCGACGAGAGTGTGCAAAATCCGATTTCACAATTGCAGTCCTGTCAGCACTGTAACTTATTTTTAAAGCGCAATTCGGCTCGGGCAGTGCTCGAAAGCGAGCTATAAGTACGAGTAGTAAGCAATTTCTTGTACCAGAGGTACAATTTTTAAGCCCACAGGTAATCTGAAAAAAATCTCTACGAAATATAAGTTTTTGCATTCATTAAAATTTGTTTGTTAAGGTATCTAATAATTATATGTCTAAGGCTTGATTCACACCACATCGTCGTCGTGACAAAAGGTGGTCATGCTGTGGTTTCGAGTGAATAGGGCCGACCGCTGGTTCCCGTTGGTGGTTGCGCTGTGGTTGCGACGTGGCTGCGATGTAGTCAGTATCAAACACGCGATCAATAATGACGACGAAATGGGGCCCGTGTGCATTTAACTATTAATTTTCTCACAAACTAGCGCCTGCCCACGTGTTATGGTTGTGGTGTGGTTGTGGTTGTGGTATGGTTGTGGTACGTGTGAAGCAAGCCTAAAAGTCACCGGTGACTTCGAATACGAATGGGAGTAAGCACTCTGGGATGGCAGTACTCTTAAATATCATAATGTGAAAATTATAGTCACCGCACCGGTTCAAAAATATCACTACATATCTTCTCTCTCTTTTAAGACGACGCATTGGTAATTTACGTGGCGGGGATCTTGATCTTTCATTTCTTTCTTTTCTTTCTTTTATTTCTTTTCTTTCTTTTCTTTCTTTTCTTTCTTTTCTTTCTTTTCTTTCTTTTCTTTCTTTTCTTTCTTTTCTTTCTTTTCTTTCTTTTCTTTCTTTTCTTTCTTTTCTTTCTTTTCTTTCTTTTCTTTCTTTTCTTTCTTTTCTTTCTTTTCTTTCTTTTCTTTCTTTTCTTTCTTTTCTTTCTTTTCTTTCTTTTCTTTCTTTTCTTTCTTTTCTTTCTTTTCTTTCTTTTCTTTCTTTTCTTTCTTTTCTTTCTTTTCTTTCTTTTCTTTTTCCTAGGTACAGTATTTTAGGAGAAATTAAAGTTTATAACTTTTTCATACTAAAAGTACGCGTATTAGCCGACAAAATTAAGTTGGTTCTTTAAAAAGACCAAAATGGTGGCCAATTTTAGTTTCATCGGAATCGGCCCTTAAACAAAAAAAATTGGCCGCCATCTTGGCCTTTTAAGGAACCAACTTAATTTGGTCGGCTTATACGCGTACTTTTAGTATGAAAAAGTTATAAATTTTAATTTCTCCTAAAATACTGTACCTAGGAAACTGAAAAGTGGTTAGATTTTTACACCCACAAAATCTTGGCTATAGTCATAAACTCGCTACTTGCTCCATTCCTGTGGAAAAACCATGTTTAGGTATCAACACCGTGACCCCAGCGGGATAACCATATTAGCGTTATATCTCAGGATGTACTGTAGCTAGAGTTCTCGGTTTTGTCTAACAAATTTTCTCTCAGAGTCAACAAAATCTTTCCTGGATTTCATGAATGTAGCCTTTTGTCTTACACCTCAACTAGAACTTACTTTTCGGAGGAGTTTTGACGAAAAGTAGGTATTTGATTACTCGGTAACTACAGAAGGTAGAATCAAGATACATATGAAAGTGATATTTGATGACATGATTTTTCATTTAATTGACTTCATTTTGTTAGTTGCAGAAACACGATTTTTTAACTTTTATAACAGAGAAAAAAATATTAAAGTAACCTCTTTTAAAACATAGATTCACATTTTACAGGCTAACCAGACCGATTTAAGCATCAAAATTTTCTTAGTAGATTAGTCTTAACACACACTTTAAAATTGTAGTTCATTTTTTTAAAATAATTTGTAGTTTTAATTTGAAGGAAAAAAAAACAGTTTTTCTTATGGTACGGGGCGCAAACGCTCGTATCAAAACGTATGAGATTTATTGTTTAGCGATGCGTCGCCTTAACAAACTTTTCTCCAAACAATAATTACTTTTCCCAACACTAAGCAAGAGTTATAATATCTATGAGGCCTAAACACGTTAACATTAAAATTTGGGCTTTAAATGCAATTTAGGCTTATTATGTTAACCAAGTAATACTAATTAAAACGCTTTACGCCAGCTTCTTCAAAGTACAAGAGAATAAAAACACTAAAATTGATAAACGCAACCGCCTCTGTGGTCTAGTGGTTAAGACCACTGGTTTTGAACCAGAGGTCCCGGGTTCGATTCCCAGCGGGGGGTTAATGTTTGTGTACTCGGTTTGGTTGGTGGTAGGGCTTGTTTGTCCGCCTGGCTAGCTACCACCATCTTATCTAAATATGTCGCCATAACAGCAATGTTTGTAGCATTGTTGTGTTCCGGCAGCTAGAGATAAGATAGTCAGTTCGTCACTAGTTAAGGATTTTGGGTAAAGTGCGCTTCTATTATTGGCCTTATCATCACTTAACATCAGGTGAGATCCAAGGCAATGTGCTTACCCGTAAAAATATATTAACCTTTTCTGTACATTGAAAAGGAGGATATTCCTTCTGCTTAGTTGGGCACTCTTGGCAGAGTGGTCGTGGATATGGGTGGATTCTGGTAAATGACGGCTCTTGCAATGAGTCTCCTATCGGCTTTATTTGAAGTGTTGTGGGAGCAGTCGGTCATCTTGTATTGAGTGAGGGAGCTATTGAGGCCATCTGGTTGGTGCGCGACCACGGGATCTCTTGCCCTCCATTCTGCCTTGAACTACTTAACGAACTAGGTGGATATTTAGGTCTTCCAAATAGGTACTAAAGCGCAGTCATAATAGTTATTAGTTGCTAAGCTCAAGTGGCAATGGGCAGGGCACATCCCTCGTTGGGCTGATGGGTGCTGGGGTGGAACACTTCTTGGGTGGCGACCGCGCACCGGAACACGTAGTGTGGGCAGGCCTCCAACATGGTGGACTGAAGATCTGGTGAAGGTCACGGGTAGCCGCTGGATGCGAGCAGCACAAAACCGGTCGAGGTGGAGATCCTTGGGCAAGGCCTTTGTTCAACAGTAAACGTCTTTTGGCTGAGATGATAATGATGATGATGAAATTTTTTGTTATCAGGGCTATTTAAGTCCACATACTCAATAATGTCTCAATATGGTGTCAATACGGTTGAGCTTAAGGGTGCGTCGACCAAAAAATGACAAAAATTCAGTCACGGTTAAGTTAATTTAATTGAAAATACTATCGTAATAAATAAACAAAATACTTATATATTTAATATCAAAGGGAACGTGTTTGCAATTAGTCCGATCCATAAATTCATAACACACTAAGTACTTATAGTTTTTTCTACAATATCATTTAAAGTTAGGCAAAAGTCATGAAAACGAGTGGCGGCGTTTAGTTGATATTTTATAGTTTATCTAAATTATTGTATTGTGTTCTTCAAATTAACACATTAAATGCCCCATACAAAAATAGTATGGCCGCGCGGCATCAAATAAATATGGACGAAGACATTTTAAATAAAATATATGACACTTGTCACTTACGGACGGTGCACCCTTGACATAACACTGGCATTTAATATTAAATTCAATTTTAAATGCTAGTGTGTGTATCGTATTTAATTGTTAAATGACAACAATTTGAATCATAATTAAATATAATTGGTATTTACGTAGTGGCATTTCTAAATAACGTATTTCGATTGTTTCAATTTATTTAGAATGTAGCAACTGTTTAAATTCACAATCACAATCGACACAATAATTTGTCCAAAGTAGTTATTCATCATCTCAGCCAAAAGACGTCCACTGCTGGCCAAAGGCCTCCCCCAAGGATATGAGGGGTATTTGCCGTAATCGCCACGCTTGACAGGCGGGTTGGCGATCGCAGTAGGTTGAGGGTAACCTCAGAGAGATGCTGCTGCCCATCCTCTGGAATAGTCCCTTAGTCGGCTTTTACGACACCCACGGGAAGAGATGGGGTGGTGCAATTCTTTATCCCCGGCACCACACAGGGAACGAAGTTATTCAATAACAATTATAATTTTATTAATACAAAGTAATAATTAATTAACAACAGTCCGTATCGTTTTTGTTACAAACTCACTTTACAGATGTCTACTGTTAAGTGAGTTTGTAACAAAAATGATACGGACTGTTGTTATTTATTTATTTAGATCACAGAACTTTACAACTGACTAACTAAAAACTAACTAAGTTGGCGCAGCGACCCAAAGAGCCTTCATGTATAAACTGTAACAAAAAGTGTGACAGATAGTATTTCTACTAATAAAAGAAACTTCTTTTTTTTTATGTTAAAAGGAGGCAAACGAGCAGGCGGGTCACCTGATGGAAAATAATCACCGCCGCCCATAGACACCCGCAAAACCAAAGTTATCGCAGATGCGTTGCCAACCTTGGAAAGGAGTTGGATCTTGAGGAGGGAGTAGGAATTGGCAGGGGGGAGGGGTGAGAGATGGGCCTCCGGTACTTTCACTCACCGGACGAAACACAACAGCAACGCCTACTACTAAACTAGAATAAAAGTAGCGAAACAAAACGAACAACGGAAACTAACAGTAAAAACGTCATTGTAACAAGAAAATTAAAAAAAAAAAATAGTTCGTTACAATCACAAAATAAGGAGATAATGCATACGGTATTTAATATTAGTCCATAGTATACGGTAAGCTTGTTAGAAACGCGCTCAAGTAACGCACACAGACAACTGTGTTCCGAGGTGTTCCGAGATTCCGTGTCCGTGAGGGGTTTATGAGGAGCTCGATGGTGCAGTGGTCAACGCGCCCGGTCTGCGAGTGCTGAGGTTAAGCAACTTTCGCAAAGGCCGGTCATCGGATGGGTGACCAAAAATGTATCATCTCTAGTTCCTCCGTGCTGCGGAAGGCACGTAAAGCCGTTGGTCCCGGCTGCATTAGCAGTCGTTAACAACCACCAACCCGCAGTGGGCCCGCGTGGTGGTTTACGGCCCGTTCTCCCTATCCATAGGGAAGGCTCGTGCTCCAGCAGTGGGGACATAAAAATGAACTGATGATGATGATGATGATGAGGGTTTATGCGTGGGTTGCTCGAGCACGGTATGTATGAAGTTTACCTTCTGGGGTCCTACTTGTTTTGTGTTACAACGCTCGTTCGTTCTCGTGTCCATACATCACAGGCAACACTTAGCCAGTGTTTACCAATGGACATCTTGAGTTGCAGTTGCGGTAATGTACCGACTGACATAATTATAGTCTCAGTGTGAACGCAGACGTTCTTAAAATATACAATTTTCAAATAAACTGTCGAAGAATAATTTGGTATAAATATTTATAAAATATAGTGAAAAAATTACCGGGAAGGTTTCTCGGTAGCATTGCGATTGCGGAAGACCCAGGTTCGATTCCCGGCTCGGCTGGGCCGGGTAGGCATTTAATTTTTTCACAATATTTTATAATTATTTAATTCAGCCTAAGTGTAGCAATTAGCACTTAAAAATAAAAAATATAATTTGGTATATTTTTTGTTTGTTCGGCAAATTACTCCACTCCACCTGATGTTAAGTGGAAACGGAGTCCAGACGCATGCACAATATTAAATTAAATTAAATTAAATTTATCAGAAAGGGGATTTTACTAAAATAATTATACAATAATCATTAAAGCTTTAATAATAAATAAAAAATCAGTCAACATCAGACCGTATCGTTTTTGTTACAAACTAACTTAACAGTAAAAACCACATTCCAAATGTATAAATAGATCTGTGGTATAAACTGTAACAAAGAATGTTGAGGACTGTATATTATTATGTAAAGTACGGTAGCAGTAACACTGCTAATATGGGTAAAGACTAAAACTTATATATGAATAAAAGCAAAACGAGCAACGGAAACTATCAGTAAAAACTTCCCGTAACAAGAAAATTAAACAAAAATAAATAGTTTCTTGCAATGCTCGTTCGTTCTCGTGTACATTCATCACAGGCAACACTTAGCCAGTGTTTACCAATGGACATCTTGAGTTGCAGTGGCGGTAATGTACGTCAGTAGATGACGTGGATAAATCTAGTTCCAGTATGAGTGCACACGTTTGCTATTTGAAGTAGTACAAAATTCTTAACAGCACGAGTCAACATTATAAGGCCTGCTTTACACCAATGTGGAGATAGGCGGAGAGGAGGGATGTGTCGTAAAGATCCAATATTATATTATATTTTTATTTTTCTTTAATTGGGAAACAAACAGTATTTTAAATATATTTGAATTTAGTAAGTACCGATTCTAAATGCGTATCATAAAATCTTACACGTTCCAAATAAGTTTCTACTTAACAAGTTATACATTCAATAGTGTTGAGCAAACAATTCCACCTAAGTATGCGCAATTAAGAAAACTTTATCAAAAATAATGTGTGGTATTAATTTTTATCTTTTAATGAACTGAGATGCTAATTTTAGGCTTCATAAATTGGATGAATCCCTAATCAACGATTTCAATTTTGACAGTTTAAGGCTAAAGATATTGATGTGACTATATTTAACGTTATACTCTTTCATAGCTATACGGATAAAATATTTTTTTGCATTATTGGTCCGGCTGATAGGAAGGAACATAAAAGTAAAATGTATTGCGAGAATGCAGATTACGCCACGCACGCCTTATCTGCTTAGTAGATAAGGCGAAGGCGACATGGCTGAAGAGGATGATGATGATGATGGCGAATTAATTATAAGCCATTTATACTTTTATAAAGTTGAGTTACATCTCATTGTCCTCTTAGCAATTGTAACTAAGGTACATTGTCTTCAAGGCTTTTTTTTAATTTGTATTTAAATAGCATATTGGCCATCTAAACGGGGTGAGATGAAGCAACTTGTGGGTTGACAAGATGAACACGGCTAATTTGGCTTATTCCTGCTTTCTAGCTGTCTTCACATCACAGTATTTAGTTATTCTGTGTCAAAGTGCCTAGTCGGAGTTTTAGTATACAACTTGTAACAGAAAGGTGTGGTCTATATGAAAAGGTCCAAAGTGTATCTGATCTAGATCTTGTATGTAGAGTTACTTGGACATAATTGTTAACTTTAATTTGTCATGCAATTTTTAATTCAATATTTGAATCGTGACGTCACAGTCAAAATAAACAAGTCACAGCCCTAGTTAGTGGTTTAGTAACCTTTGTGTACTTACATTTATGATAACTGCTGCTTATTTATGCGCGCCTGACACGCATAACTTCACTAAAATAAGTATTTAATTTACAAATTACATGACAAACTTAAGTTAATAATTATGTCTTAGTAACAACACATACAAGATTTAGATCGGATTAACTTTGGATCTTTTCATTTTGAGCACACTTTTCTGTTACACGTTGTATATTGATCACGATATTGATCACCTTAACGTTAACGAAAAGTAAGGCAACTTGCAACTCTCCTAGTATGTAGGCGGCGCGGCGCGGCGGCGCTGCTTAATGACATACAAATTCTTCGTATTAGGTAAAAAAGTTTTCGTTAATGAGATCCAATGTTGAATACAATTCGCACTATCCACTCTGCAGAGCTTTTCTCTAAGCAAAACAGCGTCGAACTCGACGTTGAACTCGCACATAACTTGCAAACGAATTTCAACCTACTTTTAAATAGTAATAAAGTCTACATTCGTTTGCAAGTTATGAGCGAGTTCAATATCGAGATCAACGCTGATTTGATTAGAGAATGGCACTGCTGGCCTCTACATTCGCATAACCTTTTGTTAGGAGAAGAATCATTTGTCTAAATCTCTTCTATATATAGTTGTTTAAATTACATCTCCTCTCCTCCCATCTCCGTTTACGTGGATACCGGGCCTAACAATTCCTAAAATATATCGATATAATTTCACCAACTTCAGTTGTGTAAACAATTTGTAAACGATACATAAAACTATCGGCTCGTCTCGATACAGCAATCCAGCTGAGACGCGTGGGTTTTGGCTTATGATACAACAATCACCGTTGTTCCAACAATGTAGCGTAACTGGAATGCTAGAGCAAATTTTATGGTGCTACTCTTATTCCAAACGACCACTTAGTGTAAAAACACACTATGCCGAAGGTACGCGACCGAAGTTCCGCGGCTGATTTTACGTTCCGACGTATTCGGCTGATATGACACACCATAAGTGCCGAACTTACGCCCTGCCCCCGGATCTTCGTAGGCAATCGAAACGAACTTCGGTCGCGTATAATGTGTGCTCTATAGAATAAGTTGCCGCTGAACTTACGCCCGACCGAAGTTAGGCTGTACGCTATAAGCTAGATGCTAGATATAAGCTAGATGATTGCTAGATGTAACGTTTTGTTATATGGCCAATAAATGATTCTGATTCTGATTCTATAACGCAACGTAATTTCGGTATTATGTGTCGTCAGTAATTCAAATATCATTGCAGGCGTAATCATGCCGAACTTCAGTCGCGTAATTTCGGCATAGTATGTTCCTACACTTATAGTCAGCGTATATACCTACATACAGCGTATATACCTTCCCTGTGTGGTGCCGGGGATAAAGAATTGCACCACCCCATCTCTTTCCATGGGTGTCTTAAAAGCCGACTAAGGGACCATTCCAGAGGATGGGCAGCAGCATCTCTCTGAGGTTACCCTCAACCTACTGCGATCGCCAACCCGCCTGCCAAGCGTGGCGATTACGGCAATTACCCCTCATATCCTTGGGCGAGGCCTTTGTCTAGCAGTAGACGTCTTTTGGCTGAGATGATGATGATGATGATGATATACCTACAACTTGTTACTTGTAACAATATACGCACACTTCTGCCCTGTGAGGCACAATTTGTGTAAGTTGAGTTACACTAATTCGGCTTAACAGGTCTTATTGAGATCCTCTGGTCCTGTTTTATATGGGGCACTTTGAAAAAAACGCATTTTGTTCCTGAAATTTTTCAAGAATTAGGCATGGCCATATTCGTGTAACTCTGAATTTTTAGGTTCATGTAACGTGATCTCCGTGTAACTAAGTTACCGCAGATAGGCATAACTATTGCGAGCGCTGGACGATCGCACCTATTTAGTGTATTTATAGATACACGGTTTACAGAAATGTTTCTGAAATAATAAAAGTGGTATTTTAATTAAATATTTTTATTTTTAATACCCATATTATTTTCTCTATTTCGTGTAACTTTAATTACAACTTATAGGTTTGTGTAGGTCGTCATTCTACTTGTCGCGCGGTTCACGTGTAACTTATATACACGCTCTCGCGTAACACGACTTGTATGGAAATCAAAACAAGCTGAAATTTAAAATCGCTATTACTAATTAAGTTATTAAGATATTGTAAAAAAATCACGACGGCTTTGTTTAGCTATATACGCTCTATTTATTAGCTATTTTTATTATTTTAATTTAACATTTATTTAAGAATGAGAACGAAATTACAATTTTTACGTATAAACGCGTTTTTCTCACGATATGATGCAAAAAGTTACACGAAATGCGCCTCACAGGGCAGACTTGGGACCGTACCATAAGCATGAGCTCTTAGAGCAATTAATACTGCAGTTTTGAAAGCGAGACGCGTGTAACGGTAAGCCCCCTGAAAGGATATTGTTAAGAATTGGCTACCGAATCACTTTAAATCAGTTTTATACATAGATATCGTTTTCTTACAAAAAAATAAAAATACTGTCACTCTTTCACTGAACAGTCGAAACCAACATAAAATAAGATTGGGGGCAGGATAAGTTTTTACTTTAATTTCTTGCATCGTTCAACTTTCTCGACACATGCTGATCATCTCTGTACATGTCCTTAACAAGACAGTCGACGTCGAAGCGATGGATATATGCATTATGAATTATGTCGAATACTTTCTAATACTTACGTGATAATAACACATATAGGTAATAACCATGATACATAATATTAATAGTCAGTGTAATGTATAATGTTTACATTTTATTTATTTAGATTTATGTTAAGTTTAAGTTTATGTATCACATCTTGAAAACTAACAAACAGTTATAATTTGTTATACTTATCCCAATATACAAACTACTTACAAGTAAACACATCTTGTCTGTAAAAAGTTTTATTTTTAATAAGGGATATTATCTAAAATTGATAGCAAATCTTCGACGGACGTATCAAATCAAAATACATATATATTATTATTGATTGGCTGTCAACAACATTACTCAATGTCGCCAGCAACGAAGACTGTGAACAGAATTGCCTCTTTGTCTCAAACGCACCGACAAGAGCTCGCAGAAGTGGCTTGGGCTCAACTCAATTTGGTTTGTCAAAGGCGAAACATTGTTTAACAATTCCACAATCTGATTGTCCTTGCTTGTGTCGGAGTGCTGCGTTTATTTTTACTTCTTTTTCCTACAACTCTTTTAACATTGAAGAGATATTCTGTATTTACAATTAAAATCCACTTTAAAGTTTCTCTTCTTCTTAAAAGTCTTTAAGGCGAAATCTATGTACGAAGGACTCTTGTCCTTCAATGCACTATTAAGTATAGGCAGAATTCGTGTTGCTCGAAGATCAGCTAAGTAATTATGTAAAGTAAAAGTTTTCATAAGAGTTCAACTTTTTAATCGTACGAACAGCTTTGTTACCTATTGAGGGTGTGTTCTTTGCATGACGTAGGCATCCGATAAGAAAGTATTTTCCGAAATTCTACCCGAGTTGAAAAGGGGGGGGGGGGCAAAGTTTGTATGGGACAACGTGATTCCTTGGTCCAATCTACTTCAAATTTTGCATAAACCTTTTTTAACAGAATTGATGAAAGACGTGTTTCGCATTTTATTGAAATTCATCCCCTAACGGAGTTAAAAAGGGGTAGAAAGTTATTTTGGCGGAGATTTGCTTTGGAGTTAATATCAATACTCTTTAGTGCTTTTGATTTAAATTACATTTTTTTTACTAACTAAATTGAAATGTCTCGAAAGTCACCGTATTCACTATATTACCTCATTTGAAGATGTTTCAACTGTAGAAGAGCTTAATTTTAGTTATAAATAGCCAAAATTTACCCACACATTAATAATATTCACGTTAAACCTGCAGAATGGTTATGCGAGCGTGCAATCCTAGCACCAAAAAGCGAACAAGCTTCAGTCATAAATAAAATACTTTTGAGATCATTCGAAGGGGTCGAATATCAATATAAATCAGTCGACTCAATGATAAACACCGATGATGCCATTCATTATCCGGTCGAGTTCCTGAATACACTGAAGCTCCCCGGTCTCCCAACTCACATTTTAAAACTGAGAGTTGGCGCGCCAATTAGGTTGCTGCGCAGTAAAATTCCACCAAAATTATGCAATGGCACAATGCAAATGGTAATCGAAGCAACTATACCTACTGACCGGTGGTTCTCGATGAGAGTATTTGTATTTATTCCTAGGATTCCCCTAACACCATCAAATCACCCCTTCGAATTCAAGAGAGTGCAGTTTCCCATCAAAGTCTGCTTCGCAATAACTATAAACAAAGCTCAAGGTCAAACTCTTAAGGTAGCGGGAATATTTGAGGGAAAGCTGCTTCTCTCACGGCCAGTTGTATGTGGCATGCTCCAGAGTAAGCGCACAGAGTAGCCTGGTGATTTTAGCTCCCGAAGGAAAAACAAAAAATATTGTTTACAAAGAAATACTGCGGTTGGTGTGTATAATTTCGATTTCATTGTAAAAAGATAATACCCCCGTGTAACTTTCACCAGATCAAAGGACGAGTCGAGGCCTTCGTACTCACAAAATTTAACATTATTTTATTTTATGTTCATGTTTATTTAACCTTTAAATCCCTACTCTATAATTCTACTAATATTATAAACGCGAAAGTTTGTAAGTATGGATGGATGTTTGTTGCTCTTTCACGTAAAAACTACTGAATGGATTTGGATGAAATTCGGCATACAGATAGTTTATAACCTGCATTAACACATAGGATAGTTTTTATCCCGATACTCCCACGGAAACGGGAACCACGCAGGTGAAACCGCGAGCGGCCGCTAGTAATATGATATGTTTGAATACTTATAACATTAACAATCTTCATCATCTTCATATTGTAGGGATAAAGATTGTTACATTTTATAAGTATTCAAACATTTGAACATAATAACCATTTTCGACTTCTACGTGGACGAAGTCGCAGGCAAAAGCTAGTAATTAAAATAAAAGAGAAAACAGATGAATTGAGAACTTCCTCCTATTTTTGCAGTTGGTTAAAAATAAACACAGGGTAAAATGTTAAATATTTGATTTCAGACGGGATTTGAAATGATAAAAAATGGCATTTTATTCAAAGTTGTTCTGCGAAACAAGAGAGAACCAGCAGAACCATTTAGGTTTTATTATAAAAAAATACATTTGCCATATACATACATAACCTTAACCTTTGTTTGTTTAGGCAATTTTTCAACCATTACTTTTTATATAATATGAAGACCAGCTTAAATGTGAATATTCTAAACGTTGAAAAAATAAGCAATGTGGCATATGTGTATATTATGGGTATATCTGCATATTTTTTATGTAAAACGAGCTTACAAAGCGGGTAAATTTGAATCTAAAATGAATCTAACTAAAATATTGCGTGACTGACAATGACTGTTGTACGAGATACAGTTTAGATTAAAAGTGCTTTTTTTTCTCTTTTTTATCTAACATATAATAACGTTATCGTCGGGGATAGTTCAAAACCGCGTAAGTACCATGGGTGGATTCCGCACAAACTCTCTTAAATATGGATAAAGCAAAACAGCGTAAGTGCTTTTATCTTATGATTTACTTAGATAGTTCTTTTAGAAAATAACTTCATTATTACATAATAGGAGCCAAAACAATTGCTATATTCTGATTGGTACGTGAAACTACCAAGGAAATAATTAAATATTTAGTTTTCCATCCTACCTATTCTCTTAAAAAAAAGGGTGTTTGACGCTTACGCGGTATTCGGCAATTACTACTTACGCGCTTTTGAACTATCCCCGACGTTATACATTTAACATAACTCTCGATGGCGCAGTAGTAACGCGCTTGGTCTACATTTACTGAAGTTATAAGTAACTTTCGCAACGGCAGTAAACAGTAAACTACTAACAATATTGTGGACGTTTAAAAAAACAGGACCGAGGTACTAGGCGAAGGGCCCCAGACTGTTATCGCAAACGACCTCAGAACAGGAATTGTGCGTGCATTAGTACTGATTTATGTGTCGAAGTCGTCCGGAGGGTTCCTATCATCTATCACAATGTAAACACTAGAAATGAAAACAAACTAGCAGTACCTTATACTAGGATCCACAAAGTAAATAATTATTATCTGCTGTCTATTATTGATTACGGTGATGTTTGTAACACTGATTTGTCCGAAGAACTACTTAATAGAATGGAGCGTCTGCAGAATGTTTGTATTAGATTTATCTTCAACCTCCGTAAATTTGATCACGTGTCTCACTTCCGCGATAAACTTAACTGGCTCCCTATTCGCCGGCGCAGGGACTTACACGCTCTTAAGCTCCTTTATTCTATACTTTTCCTACCAACTTCTCCGCCTTATCTTAAAGACTGCTTTTCCTTCCATTCCTTAACTTTACATTGTACCTTGCGTTCTTCTTCTAACCTTTCTTTAAACATCCCTCAACACTCCACCGACTTCTTCTCCTATTCCTTCACTGTCCATGCTGTCCGCTTGTGGAACTCACTTCCTGAGAGCATCAGGAAAACTCAAAATCTAAGGTCTTTCGGCGATCGAGTTAGAAGCTATTTCCTTTCTTCTGCTCCCATCTAGCTAACTATAAGTATATATTTGTAATTTTTTTTTTCCTTAATCTGTAGATATTTATTTATTCTCAATTCTTTCTTTCTTTATATGCACCTACTCCCCTATTACTCCTTACTATTGTTTTACTCTTCACCCAAGGTTGCCTGGAAGAGATTGCTATAAAGCAATAAGGCCGCCTACTTGTACTGTCTTCTCTGTCTATTGTCCTGTTTTGTAACTGTTTATTTCTTAGTGTGCAAATAAAGTGTTTATTATTGTTTATTATTATTATAATTAATTTAGAGGGCTGTGTGTACGTTTTTACAATAAAGTTCCAAGTAATAGGTACCTACCCTACGAGATAGATCAAAATAATGTACTACAGTATTGTACACCTTAAAAAGGTCTACAAAAAAGTCCGCGATGATATAATATGCCCATCTCTTAGGGATAACCCACAATAATCATTTTCTATAGGTACTTTACTTTTTACGAGAAATAATGGCTTATTTACGAAGCTATTTTAAGCAATACAGCATTAATCCTGATCCAATTAAGTACCTTAAATACATTGTGCATTTAATATAGATCAATATGCCTCTTTGAACGCCTCGGTGGCCGAGTGGCAGAGCGCTCGGCCCGATACCCGAAGGTCCCGGGTTCAAATCCCAGGTCGGGCAAAATGTATTTCGGATTTTTCGATGCATAGCCCGGGTTTGTGATCACCAACCCGCATTCGGCAAGCGTGATGATTAAGCCATTACCCATCAATTGTAGCGATGACTTGATTTCAATGATGGAGGCCTTTGCCCAGCAGTGGGACAGTTATAGGCTGTTTACTTACTTTTTTACTTTATGCCCCTTTACTGTAAGTATGTGTTTATGTAATTTAAATTAATATTTTCGAAGATATTACAGATTTAAAATGCAGGGACATACCTATGTGTCCGGTTGCGTGTATCAGCATTGCAACTGTGCGAAGCCGGGGCGGGTCGCTAGTATAATATAATATACAAACTTTGTACAATTTTGTACACATTAATAATAATATCCAAGCCAGTGCAGGCGACTTATTTCTAAGACCACCGGTTTAAACCCAGAGGTTTGTGTTACTACTTACTGGTTGGTGGTAGGGTTGTTGCCCGCCTGGCTAGCTACCACCGTCTTATCTAAATATGTCGCCATAACATCATTGTTTCTAGCATTGTTGTGTTCCGGTAGCTAAAGGTTATCTCTAAGATAACCAGTGCCTCAGTATTTGAGGAGTCCGGGTGAAGTGCGCCTCCACCTTCGTCCTTATCATCACTTATTATCAGGTGATGACGGTCATGTTCTTACCCGTAAGTTATGAAAAATAGGCTTTTGTCTGCAATATAGTAACTTACCTTATAATAACCTTTCTTAATTAAAATATGTTTGCGTATTCGACCGGGCGTGTGTGCGGACACGCGCACAAACATCTTTTGACCACGTTGTTGAAGGGACTGTCTCTTTGTTATAAGCCTTTACTATAGATTAACGTGCGTTTTGAATTTTGTATCTGTAAAAGCAGTTTTATCGTCACGTATTTTATTAAAAAATCGAATTGAGTTATCTATATAGGATTTACTACTCTTGCTGAATCTGAGCTTCGGTGCACATAATTTATTCTGGTTCCTTGTATTAAATACTAACGTAAACTTCGTTTTTCTTGGTATAAAGGTGTAGGTTTTAACGCGCATACATAATATTTACAAATATACATAATGGCGGTAAATATCTATATCTTTCAATAAATATTTTAAGGAATCACGTGGCTTTAACTGGTTTATAAACCGAAGTTATTGCTAGTATAGAGCGCGTACTAAGTAACTTAAACGTAAAGTAAGGCACTGAAGCGAGCAATACTTCAAATGCCCCGTGGGTCCCACTATTTTAAAGTCAGCCGGCTCATATACTGCGTTTAACTGTAAAATATTATCTTGGTCAGTTTATGCCACTCATAGTACGTGGTTGGGGCGGGTCTGTTTTGTGAAAAATATTTTAAAGCACCCTGATTAGGGGGGAATCTCATTGAGAGTTATAGTATCTGGGAGTTATTTAATTTTGTAGTTCCATTAAGAAGAGTTTCCATTAAAATTTTATTTACAAGGTTAGACAGAAATGGCAATATAATTTTTTAGCATTTTTTTAATATTATATTTACAAGGTTAGACAGAAATGGCAATATAATTTTTAAACATTTTTATATTGAGTATGTGTCCAATACGTCACAGTGTTATTATAGTACAGCTTTTGTTTCAGATATGCAGAATGGAAGACTACAACTTCACGCTAGATCTGTTGGAGAACCGCTCCGAGCCGTACCAGCCGTACTATGAACGACCGGAGACGTACATAGTGCCGCTAATATTCGCGCTCATCTTTGTCATCGGTGTTGTGGGAAATGGCACGTTGGTGGCTGTCTTCGTGAGGCACAAAGCGATGAGGAATGTGCCGAATACGTAAGTACTACAAATAATAATAATCTGCGGCGGTATTTCCGGATCGTAACGACCTTGGGATCTTCAAGGAACGAGCCTATTCCTTCCTTAAAGGCCGGCAACGCGTCTACTATTTCTGTGGTTTTGTGGGTGCCCATGGACGGCGGTGATTACTCTCCATCAGGTGACCCGCCTGCTCGTTTGCCTACTTCTTTTATAAAAAAAAAACTCTATTATACTCTTCAGAGTCACCGTTTCACTGTCTCAAATATCCCATCGCGCACAAAGAAATTTGGTTAATCGTTTCTTTGTCGCACCTCCAAAAGATGGAATACTCTACCAACACACGTTTTGCCTCATTCCTATAAAGAATAAATAACATGCTAAATCATATTTACTTAGATTTATTTTTCCATACAGAAACTTAAATTTATTTTATTACACTTTTTTTGCTCATGTCTAATATGTTTTGACTTATGTTTTTGTTGGACCACGATGTTAAAGACCGAGATCAATGTATCAGCTAGACCTTGGGTTGTCACATTTTACTTAGTAACAAACAACCTCAATATCTTAGCCATATGGTGCTTTTAAGGTACTTATGTTTATAGGTTTCCGGAGGTTTATGCACTGCCATATTCGGGATTATACATGTATTACCAAATACCCTGTTTATCTTACGACATTGCTAAGACTTTAATAATAAACGGCCTATTTTAAGAACGACCTTTTACATAAATAAACATCCTCCTTTTAGGTTGATGATGACAAATTTACGAATTCATCTCAGGTTCCGGGACAGCCTTATAAACGTCCTACTTCTGAGTTTGTCTACCAAATAAGCCTCGTTAAAATAGTTTGCTATCCCTGAATACTTAGTGACTTTTAAAGAAGTCACGTTTCTATTTAACAAATGTTGCTATTTGTTTCATAATATATGCATAAAGCAGACCTATGATAGAGATGAATTTAAATCAGGGAAATTTAGACCTTAAGTAATAACGGTGGTGATTTTGATGAGGTGCCGTATTCTATACATGATTCCTATAGTTAGTTTGTATTGGATTTACCAAATATAAATGACACTTAGGTATTACGCATTTTGTATTGTGGGTTTGAATTGAATGCGCGGCCAAAATTACAAGTAAATTTTTCCAAAGTATGCCGTTTGATAATAAGACATTAATTTTTTTTTTCAACGAGGAAGACTAATTATATGTCTAAATAAGTATCTAAAGACTTTCTATTTTTATTTAAAGGTCTAAAATGCTATATGGGATATGAATTAGCACCGACTTTTCGCTACTCTCACCTTTTGCGGTGGTGGCGTGTGCGTCGGGTCGTTACGTTCCCTAAAATATGGTTGAGCGAAGCGATGGCTGATTCATATGTCATACTCGTGAACGGGTGCCGCCTGTGGAGGCTGGTCTGCTCTTGCATACTTATCTTATTGTTAGTATTAATTACTATAGTTTGACTTTGTTTTTCTTAAACAATTTTTGACTTTTATTAGACTACTGTAGTGGTACTGTATGACATTGTGGAAATTGAAACTTATACCAGATGTAAATTTGATATATTAGATTTGTTTATTTTTTACATGTTGTGGTTGTCTTCTATATTTTTTTGTGTTTATTTGTAATGGAAAGTGTCCTGCTATGATAGGGCATTTTTCAATTTTTATTTTTTTTGACGCTGTAAGGGAGAAAAGAGCTGGACACTTGCTGAGTTTCTTGCCGGTTCTTCTCAGTGCAAGATCTCCCGCCCAGAGTAGACTTACGAACCGATGGCATAGCGACATTCATAAGAGCTACTTGTAGCCTAAACTGAATAAATGATTTTTGAATTTGAATTTGAATTTGAATTTGAATTTTACCAAACAAAGAAAACATTATAATATACCTAATGAAAAACAATCAACATCTTTTTATTTGAATCCAGAGATACCCGGCGCCTTTTATACGGTCTCCTATTCAATAAAAGCTTTGCACAGCTTGCGCTAAGTACATGGTGTAATTGTTGGATATATTGTTCTATATAAGATGTACACACGGCGGCAGATTAACCTACCCAAAACTGTCAAATTTCTATAATCAATTTTAAACTTCATTTCTTGGTTATAAGAATCAATATTCATTGAAGACAGGTTTGGGTAGGTTGATTTGCCGCCGTGTGTACATACATATATATTAAGTTAATATTCCATTCGACGCACCAGTAAGTGTCTTTGTACTTTGCAGAGTGTGCTGTTATTTTTTTTAGTCATATAGTGTATACAATCCGAATAGGTCACTTTAACGAATAACTAATGCCAATGTCCCCATCTTTTATAACTATAATGAGAAGAAGATATTAGCTTTTAATTAAATCGAGTTAAAATTAAATAAATATGCTTATTAAAAGTTAAAAGTTGTCATACATACTTGGGATTCAAAAAAAAATTTTTTTTTTTAATATTTTAGGAGGCAAACGAGCAGGCGGGTCAAACCTGATAGAAAGCAATCACCGCCGCCCATGGACACCCGCAAAACCAGAGGACTCACAGATGCGATAAATTTGCATCTTTTATTGCAGTAGTTGCTATAAGAAAAATTTTATCAATATAATTTCGTGTCCATAAACGAGGATAACATAGTGAAACTTCACAGCAGGATAAATTTAATTATCGAAACAAAACAAAAAAAACTGAAGTAGATTTGAATATCTATGAAACAAAAGATTGCAGCATTAGGTTCATTGAATATTCGATTCGGACGGGCAGCGAAATACGGACAAAGGCCTAAAACTATTTGCACCAAGCAACGCTCGCTTTTTACAAGCTTTATTAACTTGCAATGTATGTATGTATGTATACTTATGTATGTTTGTTCGGGTGGAATCTTGCAACTCAATTTTGAAGCAGATATCTTCAACCGATTGAGCTGAAATGTTGTATACATATTCGGTTCGGATGACATTGCATGGTTGCAATTGTGTGACGTCATTCTAAATCCAAGATGGCGGCACACCTAAGATGGCGAAATAATCATTTTTAATGCATTCCTACAATATGGGTATCAAATGAAAGGGCTTGCTGAGAATAACTCGAAAAATAGTGACGTCACTCTAAATCCTATATGGCGGAATTCTAAAGCACGAAACTCAATTTTGAAGCAGATATCTTCAACCGACTGAGCTGAAATTTTGTATACACGTTCAGTTTGGATGACAATGCATGGTTAACTGTGTGACGTCATTCTAAATCCAACATGGCGGCACACCCAAGATAGCGGACTAATTATTTTTAATGCATTCCTACAATATGGGTCCTATAAAGTGACGTCACTCTAAATCCAATATGGCGGACTAAGTTTTTGAAACGTGTCCAGCGATAACTAAAAAGTAAAAAATAAATCAAAAGTAAAAAACCTTTTTAAAAAACAAGCTTTTATTTAAATGCGCTATTAATTAAAAAAAAATACTATCAACTTATAACTTTCACACAATTTATTGATATAAAAGCTTGTAGCGAGATTTACTTGTGTAGATCCGTGATCACAGGGAGTCTCCCTGTGACCACGAACCCTGCAAAGGGCTGAAAAAGGCTGTAATGTGTAAAATAATCGCGAGTAGATCCGTAAAAGTTGTTTCATTTCAATGCGTAGTGTTCGCGTAAACTTTAGAAAATATTAATACGTACCATTTTTTTTGTTGGCCGGCACTTTCAGAAAAGGCCCAAAAAAAGTGATGTCCTTTTCATAGTTAAAATCAATCACATCAAGTAATTTAATTTACTTGTTTATCTTCACAAGTAAATCTCGCGACAAGCTTTTAAATCATATAAATTGTGTAAAAGTTACAAGTTGATAGTAAATTTTTTTTTAAATTAATAGCGCATTTAAATAAAAGCTTGTTTTTTTAAAAGATTTTTTACTTTTAATTTTGTTTTAGTATATCTGTTTCATGCTAGGTAACATTTAAACTGTGCAATGAAATCCGTATCCGACTTCTAAACAATTGTCTCCCTTTGATCTATCGAATCGGTGTGAAACAAAAGTTCCCGATTAACCTCTCGTTGTCCATAAAACCAGACAATAGAAATTCAATTGTTGTATGGCTCCTTGAGGAGTCACTAGGAGATAAAAGATTAATCGTAAACTAATTGAAACTTTAACTACCAAACGAGTTTCTTCATAATCGCGTATTGTAAGTGGCAAACGCAAAAGTGAAAAATAAATAACACTTTCACGCGAATTATACAAAAGTATGAAACGAAATACAAAAAGGGGTAATAAAATACATACTCAAACAATTTTTTTGTGTCCGCAAAATGTAATACTCTAATTTATCGCAATGAAAAGCCTATTTATTTTATTTTTAATATTCACTGTTTGTTTACCAGCACTCACGCGTGTGTTTGAATACATTTCTACATAGGACTTTGAACGTTAAGTTTGGTTTTTTAAGTAGGACGTTTTTGGAGTATATGATCTCATAAGTTAAGACACTTTCTCAATTCTGGATCAACGGATGGATGAATAAAACAAAATATGGAACTCCTCAACGCCTCAAGCTGGTCTCGACATTTGTTGTAATACATCATCGTCACTAGTCTATTCCACTACTGTAGACTTAGCCAAAAGAATAAAATGTATGGGATTGACATAAGCCGCGCTAAATCACGTGGTCAATCTTATGTCAATCCCATATATTTTATTATTTTCGAACTTCGCTATCGTTTTCTTAATGTTACTTTGGCTATCGCCGCTGATAACTGGACATGAGCCTTTCCAAATGCACGACACTGAGCACGATCGGTGGCTACTCTCATCCAGCTCCTGCCAGCTACCTTGAGAAAATCGTCGTTCCACCTAGTATGTATGAGGGCGTCCTACACAACGCTTGCCGACACGCAGTCTCCACTCAAAAACTTGATTACCTCATTGATTATCGGTTGGCCGGCCCACTGCCACTTCAGATTGCTAATCCGTTTCTTTGAGGGATCGGATCCGGATCAGACAGAGATCTAAGGTAATCGACATAGCCCACCGCATCGGATTAGAAAGCTGTTGTAATATCATCATCAGCTCATTATATGTCCCCACTGCTGGGGCACGAGCCTTCCCTGTCGATGGATAGGGAAAATGGGCCATAAACCACCACGCGGGCCCAGTGAGGATTGGTGGTTGTTAACGACTGCTAATAATGCAGCCGGGATGGAGAAGCTCAAGATGATTTGATTTGAGATATTTTGGTCACCGATCCGATGACCGGCCTTTGCGAAAATTCCTTACTTCAGCCATCGCCAATCGAGCGCGTTAACCACTGCGCCATCAAGCTCCTCGGCTGTAATATAGCAGACATTAAATTCATCAACCCGCTGGGCAAGCTTGGTTGACTTTGTTTTTATGATAGCTCTCTTGGTCTATGCGGACAAAGTCGCTGAAGATCACCAGGGCTCTACCTTCAGCACTCAGAGCAGTACTATGTTGTTTTTGCGGTTGTGCAATGCAATAACATTACATTAATACTCTTATAATAGCTCGTTGTAAGGCCCCAGGACTAATTATTGCTGAATAGGGTAAAGCCACAAAGATCATGCACTAACAAATAGTAACGCAGTGCTACTAATTGAATAATGTTTTAACCCTCTGTTCTCAATTACTTGCCTGTGACATAACATGAGCAGTCAATATGGTACGTAGTATTTGTTAACCCCATTAATGTGTGTTTGCCAATCGGAAAAATAAAATTACGTAAGAAATACCTAGTCTTTGGAGGCTTTATCTTAATCATCTTTCTCTCCTTTCTAAGATAGTCTATAAAATTTGTTACCATTCTAATGTTACACATTATGGAATCGCAATAAAAAAATTGAGTGTTGAAAAGTTCAAAGCTATGTTCGGTGTTGCTCTGTCTATCACGTCGACGATGATCCATCATCGGTAACGATTCATTGCGTTTTCAATGACGGCAAATTACGAATAGCGAAAGTTAAGCTGAAAGTTTCTTCTAGTACAGATTTCCATCACTGATTTCGAACTGGCACGCTGGCTCGGAGCCAAACCACTTCATCATAACAAGTTTTAACGAGGCGACGATTCGAGCAACGGTGTGACGATACACGAAAATTATTTTGGCCAATCCATATAGTAAGTTTCCTTTTAGATTTTTTCGTCTTCTTCTTGCAGTGTCTCTCCATTACTGGAGATAGGTCGTCAACTCAGCAAAATTCTCTCTATCCTGCGCCAAGCGAAATAGGTTTCTTTAGATTTTTTGAAAGACTTTTTAATGGAAATTGTCATGCATATGATAAAAGGCAGTTGACACCATTATCTATCTTTAATAAAAATCAATCAACATGTAGGTTCTGAAGAGCTTTTTGATCTAATCCCGCCCTCTCCTTTCCTCTCCCGGACTACACGTGCTGGTCTTAGGAATCACCATCATACTGTACAGACAATCAGTACTCGTACCAAAAAACTTTGCAAGTCGTTCCTCTGTAAGACTATTCGGCTTTGGAATTCTTTGCCGGCGCATGTGTTTCCCAGTTCCTATAGTCCCGGGTCTTTTAAGCGGGGCGTGAAACGGCATTTATGTAGGCCGTCATGAATGGGTGCGCTTGTTATCGTGCTTGTTCCACGGTGGGGAGCGCTCTCATTATTTTGGACTGCATCGGCTGCTTACCATCAGGCAGAATGTAGTCACTATGACGTGCCAATATAAAAAAAAAGGTATGTCAGAGCATCATTTGAGAAATGCTTGACCGATTTGGCTAATTTTTTTTGTTGAGTTCCTAATAGTCAGGACACTTGAGGACACGGTTTGTATAAAATACTAATATTATAAAGCTGAAGAGTTAGTTTGGTTAAACGCGTTAATCTCAGGAACTACTGGTCCGAATTGAAAAAATATTTTTGTGTTGAAGAGTCCATTTATTGGGCTATATATTACATCACGCTATGACTAATAGGAGTATAGCAGCAATGAAAAATGTTGCAAAAACGGGAAAATATTTTTTTGAGAGCTAATTAACGCGGGTGAAACCGAAAACCGAAAACCTGAAAAATTTATCAATTCTATATAGATAATGCCTATGTAGTACTCTTATTCTGTAAGTCCAAAGGAGCCTTATTCAATGTCGACAACTACGTCGTTAACATCCGATCTCGATATTTTTACATTGAAAGATTAGTTAAGAATTGGGCAAGCTATATTTATGATTGGTTAAGTATTATGTGGATGAGGTCGGTAAGGACTTGCGCGAGCTCAACGCGGATGACTGGCACCAGGTGGCGCAGGACCGACCCAGATGGCGACTCTTATTATCGGAGGCCAAGACTCACTTTGGGTCGTTGCGCCATTCTAGTTAGTTTAAGTATGTATTATGTAATTTTAAGCAAATTTTGTTGCGAACAAATTATAATTTGAAAAAAGGTAATGAAGTTTCGAATACCGCTCGTGGAGTTTTTTCAACACTTTGTTTTTTTTTGCAATTTGTTCGCAACCTTATCTGCATAAAATTATATACTTATAGCCATAATCATAATGCACATTGTTCCGTAGTCGACGAGGTACGTGTGGTTGTGATGATGGAGGGTTCCATGATGATAGTAAATAGCGACTGCGTCTCTTTATGTGATGTTGTGTATTTATAGTGACTACATTGTGACTGATTTATTAACTAAACCTTACAAGACTATTTATACAATATAAACTGTGTAGATGTTGGAGGGAGGATGCCGTGTCTTATCTTAATGAGATCTACACGCGAGTAGGAATGCGTTTACACACTCTTTAACCATACGTGAGGATAAGAAACCAACGTATTCATTCAGTACTATCGCCCGCGACTTCGTTCGCCAAGACTACACTATCCCACAGGAACCTGTCACCGGGATAAAAAATATCCTATCTCCTAGTCAGGGTCATGGTCTGTCTATATTCAAATTTTCATCCAAATCCGTTCAGCAATTTTCACGTGATGCGCGGTCAAATAAACAGACAAACAGATAAACAAACAAACAGACAAAAATTCTAAAAACGGTTGGAACGTGTTCTGTTATCGATTCTAAGTATCCCCACTCAACTTGTTTTCGAATATCTTCCATGTACAGACTTTCGACCCTCTTAAGCTTTATTTTATGTATAAATTTTGATTTTTCTCAGTCTTATAAATACTGTCATTGCGTACAATGCATGCTATTTGGTAACTGCTAGACTGTGACATCATTCATTTTTGATCCTCAAAAGACGTTCTAACGAACGATCTTATCTGTAACAGTCTGCGTAATATCTCAAAAGTATTAAGCTGTGACAAGGACCGCCTTTAGGCTCCCAGCTCTCACAATCTAATTTTGTATTCATGTCGCGTCGTGAATGTTTTTTTCTATATAATGTTTATTTATTTCTGGATATATTCGGCACGGCAGGATAAAATGTTTCGCAATAGCTCGATTAGAAAAGCTGTTGCTTTTAAAAAGTTCGTCGAGGTGGTTGGGACATTATATGATATAAGAAATATATAATTACTATACAAACACAGAACAGAAAATAATTATTTTAGTGTATAAAGCAACTATAATTTTAAAGATGCTGAAAAGTTAACGTTTTTTGAAGAATTAAAACTTTAGTTATTTAGAAACACACTTACTTACACTAACATTATAAATGCGAAAGTTTGTGTGTATGTATGTGTGTATATTTGTTGCTTCTTCACGCTGCAACGGATGAATGGATTTGGATAAAATACGGCATACAGATAGTTTATAACCTGGATTAAAACATAGGATACTTTTTATCCCGATATTCCCACGGGAACGGGAACCGCGCGGGTGAAACCACGAGCGCCGCTAGTAAATAATAAAATGATTCATTTTAATTGATGCCTGCCGCGGTGGCCGAATGGCTAAGCGCTCGGCCCGGTACCCGAAGGTCCCGGGTTCAATTCCCAGGTCGGGCAAAGTGTGTTTCGAATTTTTCGATGCAAAGCCCGGGTTTGTGATTACCAACCCGCATTTGGCAAGCGTGGTGATTTAGCCATTCATTCAATTGTAGTGATGACTTGATTTCAACGATTGAGCCTTTGGCCAGCAGTGGGACAGTTATTGCTACTAGTGGCCGCTCGGGGTTCACCCGCGTAGTTCCCGGTTTCACCCGCGTGGTTCCCGTTCTCGTGGGAATATCGGGATAAAAAGTATCCTATGTGTTAATCCAGGTTATTAACTACCTGTATGCCGAATAGTACCATAAAACATAAAACCAATACATATTACAAAAATGGTTTTCATTTAATTATTTGATTTTAAATTTGAAAAATGAAAAAAAAATATTAACCTTACATTTAACTAAATATTGGTGAAAAAATTAAATATCGAATGACCATATTATTTAATAAACAGCTAGCTTATTTCATTACGAACAAGTAGACATGTTACATGCTTATTATCTTTCGACCTTGTTTCAAACTCGAGTTAGTGTAACCCGATACCCTTAGGTAGGGACCACCCACGAAGGGGCCTGCCGCTTAACGGCAATTTTGTTTTTTTTTTTAATTTCGCCAAAATTTCGCACTGCCACTTGAGAGGCTACTGAGGAATTGTTAATTGTTCAGAGTTAATTTGTATGGGTAACTATTTTAAGTTTTTTATTTTATTTATAAGATTACTAATATTTTTTGTAGAACCTTGTACAATAAATGCAGATAAGAAAATGTTACATCGGAAGGTTTAATTGGGTCTCCTAGTGTAGGCAATCTGTATTGAATTTTGAACAACAAAGAAATTTATTATATTATTACTATTCCTATAAGTATGTTTTTTTCCTCAGCTATAAGCCGGTTTTCTCTGTAACTCCGTAATTACAGAGAAAACCGGCTTATAGCTGAGAAGTGGCAGTGCGAAATTTTGGCGAAATTAAAAAAAAACAAAATGGCCGTTAAGTGGCAGGCCCCTTTGTGGGTGGTCCCTACCTAAGGGTATCGGGTTACACTAACTCGAGTTCGAAACAAAGTCGAAAGATAATAAGCATGTAACATATGTCTACTTGTTCGTAATGAAATAAGCTAGCTGTTTATTAAATAATATGGTCATTCGATATTTAATTTTTTTACCAATATTTAGTTAAATGTAAGGTTAATGTTTTTTTTTTTTTCATTTTTCAAATTTAAATTCAAATAATTAATTGAAAACCATTTTTGTAATATGTATTGGTTTTATATACAACATTACACCCTATTTAACAATAATTTAATAAGAACAAGATATGTCTTCATACATTATTCTTACACATTATGCTAAACAAAACACGACTTTGATACGCTCGTACAGAGTCCCATACTGTCACCGCGCTTAGAGCGGGAATTTTATTTACACATCAATCTGTTGGCGTTCGGTATTGCGATCCTTGTTTAACCTATAACGTTTTGTCCCTTTCTAACGGACGTTACGTAGCGATAAAGCTATAAAATATTGTTTTGAAATTTGGGTTGCCGAGAAAGTCATAATCTGACTGCGTGCCACTCAAGGGGGGTGTCAAATTTCAAATGTCCAAATTTTTCAAAAGTCATAATATGATTTTCTGCCACCCAAGAGGGTAGTTTTGTGATTTGCGTTAATGTACTCGAATTGTGGATAAAACTCGCTCAACGAACATAACACACTTGAGTGAATTTCATTTTAGTCGTTCGTCGCTGTATCGACGCTTGCAGTCGTGTGGACAGAAAGATACTAAAACAACACTGGGTAGTTGATGAAAGAATAAACGGACTAGAGAAGCAAACGGACGGAACGAACTTTAACATAGAAAAATACTCATTGAGACCCTTTATTTACTTCGTTCGGTAGCAAATGCAAACTTCAATGTTCTTTGTCAAACCAATAAGCCATTTCTTATTAAACTTGTTTTGCTAAAAGAACTTACAGCGACCTAGTGAGTTAGTAGACAACAATAAAAAACGCTTATGCAACTGAATGTATTTATGATTATAGTTATATACAACGTTAGTCGGAACGGGGGTACTAAGCCGAAAGGAGGGTAAAGTATATATATAGTTAATGACTTTTGTCTAAGAACTTTTACTTAAAAATTTAAGAAAAACACAAATGTTGAAAAAAATTCCACGAGCTGGACCCGAACCCGCACCCCTCCCACACACCGGGCCAGGCGCTCAAATTCGGCGGGCTAGCTAGAGCCACGATGGCTCAATTGGGAGAGCGCCTGGCCCGGTGTTTCGGAGGGGTGCGGGTTCGGGTCCTGCTCGTGGAAATTTTTTCAACATTTGTGTTTTTGTAATTTGTTCGCAACAAAATTTGCGTTAAAAATTATATAAAACATTTAGCTTTTTTAAGATTTCAAAAGAAATAACGCTGTGGTTGCCTTGGTGGTCACAAAAAAAAACCAAATTAAAAGTTAATATTATTGGATACATTAGTCCAATTATGGAGAGAAAACTCGACTCTTTACAATGCTACGGGCATTGATATTAGAGGTAAACCTATTTGCTGAGAATCTACGTCAAAACCGTAGCCTACTAGATTTTTATAGATAGACCAATTAATGAAAAAAAACTAATAAAAAGTTAAAAAAAAACAAAAAGTTATTTATTATCATGTATACTTTACCCTCCTTTCGGCTTAGTACCCCCGTTCCGACTAGCGTTGTATAATTTTTCGTTGTTGCGAACAAATTACAATTTGAAAAAAACAAAGTAGGTATCA
The DNA here is from genome assembly GCA_947562085.1 of Eudonia lacustrata. Classification (NCBI taxonomy): domain Eukaryota; kingdom Metazoa; phylum Arthropoda; class Insecta; order Lepidoptera; family Crambidae; genus Eudonia; species Eudonia lacustrata. The sequence goes on from OX387325.1 coordinate 17,828,473, forward strand.
ACAAAATTTTACGAGCGGGATTCGAACCCGCACACCATGACATGCCGGGCCAGGTGCACTACAAACTACGCTATCGTGGCTCAATCCAGCTCGCTGAAATTAATCAAAACCATCTACTCTTACTCTGTAAGCCAAAGGAGCTTTATTCAATGTTGATAACTACGACATCATAAAGTTCATTAAAAAATGTTTCAATTAATTTTTAGGGTTCCGTACCCTAAGGGTAAAACGGGACCATATTATCAAGACTCCGCTGTCCGTCCCTCCGTCTGTCACCAGGCTGTATCTCATGATAGTTACCGTGATAGTTAGACAGTTGAAATTTTCACAGATGATGTATTTCTGTTGCCGCTATAACAACAAAAAAAAACAGAATAAAACAAATATATAAGGGGCTCCCATACAACAAACGTGATTTTTTTGCTCGTTTTTGCTTGTTTTTATAGATAAAGGTACGGAACCCTTCATGCGCGAGTCCGACTTGCACTTGGCCGGTTTTTATTTAAAGAAGGTTAGGCAAATGACTCTGCTGACTCTGCTTCTGATTTATTTCAGGTAGAGCTGACTCTACCTGAAATAAATCAGAAGCAGAGTCCAGATGCGAGGGCGGCTAGTGAAGTAGCTTCGCTCGGGATGGAATAGTTACCACAGAAAATCGGTAAACCGAAGACCAAGAAGTGTTTTTTTATTCTTTAGTTGATGGCTTCGTGCGATTAGCACATTCTGCATAATTTTTCTTACAAGTAAATACATAAATAAACTATGTTTTCTTCCTGTATGATGATGATGATGAATGATACTTAATAGAAATGAGAAGTGAGAAATGGTATTACCCCCCAACCCCTCGAGTATCTCAGTCCTGATGTGGGGCTTTACTAAGTCCTCACGCAGGTAAAGTGACGTTACACTGTTCTGTTTCATTTGTCAACACTCATGCACACTCACCAACACTTAACGGTTAATAATCTACCATTATTTCAAATCAATATTCGACATAAAACAAATTTTAGAAAATAAAACAAAACCGCAGACATGTCTCTTCACTTTCCCTTCCCTTCCTTTCTCTTCACTCTTTACTTCACCAGTAAATGTTTTATGTCGCTGCTGGGGCAAGAGCCTTCTTTATGGGTGGAAACACAGGTTAGGTTAGATCAGTGACCAAAACTAAGTGCGAGCCAAGTGAGCGAACCGATCGTGCCGTGGCAGCAGCCGGCGAAGCGCCAGAAACAAACTTTAGAATATTATTATTGTATTGCTTAAAAAAAATTATGTTGTATTTTCAATCTTTTAAAATAAAATAAAATGATGATTTATAAAATAACAGCTTGCCATTTGAATACTTATGTTTCGATGCCATTTGATGCAGTTTGTGAAATGAAACGTTGACAAAATGTTGTTTTTTACCAAACGTTTTTGTAATTGACTGTACATGACTACCTCAGATTTTAACTGGTGTGCGAGTTGGAGACACAAATAATAGTAAAATCAAGAGGTGCCATCTCGCACACCTGTGCGAGTTTAAAGTGTGCGAGTTGACGAATAACTCGTTTGTGGAATGAAAATTGGCTAATGAATTTGTGTGTAAAACATTATAGAACCCCTTGTTCTCCTCGCCGCTCCCGTGCAATGTAGAGGGAGAACGGGCCATAAACCACCACGCGGGCCCAGTGCGTATTGGTGGTTGTTAACGACTGCTAATGCAGCCAGGACCAACTACTTTGAGTGCCTTCCATAGAACGGTGCAGCTCGGGTTAATATTTTTTGTCACTTGTTGATGGACGATCAGTGGCACAGAACTCGCGAGCAGCTCCAAACGAGGAGATCTTTTGTCCAGCAGTGGACGTCTTTTTGCTGAGATGATGATGATGATGATGATGATAATGATGAACGGGACAACGGGTCTCTGCGGAAGTTGCTTAACCTCAGCCATTGTATACCGATTGCGTTCACCTCTACCCATCGACTCTTGACATGATGAGACTTGACATATCGATTTGAAATGATTAAAGATTATTATATTATGTTTCATTTCATTGTGTAGTGTTCGCACAAGAAAACAAAATAAAAGCTCTAACTTATCATAAAATTTAATGTGTTTAAACCGTCCGGGTATTGTTATAAGCTTTAATATTCCCAAACACTTTGCTTTTATTGTATCGCTTTGTCAGCGAGTTTTTATAATACACCACTCCATTAAGGTTTCTGCGTTTCCGCGGCACTACTCGTATATCACAGGCCCATTTGAATAACACACTGTGTTTATTTACAAATACACAGCTCATATTATGTGGCACAAGTGGTTCATATAAAATTAAATTCTCATTTTATTTTATAGGTAAGTAATACGTAATGTTGTCAACATAAAAAAATTAAAGGGTAGGTTATTAATATACTGAGCAGCGAATGATGTAATATATATTTTCACCTTAAATATTATTAAAAAAAAAAACAAATAAAACATAAAGTTTAATTAATTCAATTACCTATAATAACATATTACAATAAAAACAAGATAATTTGTTTTATAGTTTTATTTAGTTTTATTTTTCAACAAAAACAGCAATTATAATAGGTAAATTAATTACAGGAGCTTACGATGATTATTATGCAAAGTTCAAAATAATAATTATATGAACTCTCCTTCATTGTCATACCAAACTAACCAGTGACATCTCCAAACTACATCAAAATACAAATTATGTTAAAAGCTACGAGGTCGCAGCTCAAAGTGATCTTTAATTAATCGTATTAAAACTTCGTTGAAGCGAGAGCTACCTAGAACGGCCATGTTTTCCGATAGGCTCTGTAAAGTCTATGGAACGTGATTAAAATAAAAATAGCGCGGTATATTCATATTATTCATTCCGTTGCACAGCTTGGGCGTAAGCAGATTTAAGGTACTTCCACTTTAGCATAGAATGAATAGAATATAATAATACTATTTCTTAAAACTTTGGGTTAAAACATTTATTTTTAGTTTCCGTCAAAAACTTTGCACAAACCTATTGTCAGATCATTTTACCTATATGTATACTATATTATTATTACATTAAACTTCTCATCTTCATCTCAGCCAAAAGACGTCCACTTCTGGACAAAGGCCCCCCCAAGGATATGAGGGGTATTTGCCGTAATCGCCACGCTTGGCAGGCGGGTTGGCGATCGCAGTAGGTTGAGGGTAACCTCAGAGAGATGCTGCTGCCCATCCTTTGGAATGGTCCCTTAGTCGGCTTTTACGACACCCATGGGAAGAGATGGGGTGGTGCAATTCTTTATCCCCGGCACCACACAGGGAACATTAAACACATTACATTAAACTATTCTATATTAATTCTATTCTAATTAATTCAATATTAATTTTATAACTCTATTTTCATAATGGAGTGACTGAAAATCAACGTTTGTTAAGATCCAAACCTCGATCAAAGTAATTAGTACGTTTAAACCTATTATTTTTTCATATTCCTATTATATTCTTATTAATATACAAAATAACACTTGAAACAGTAAAAGGAGATTGCTCTGGATCGCCTTAAAATTTACAAACATTTGAAAAATACGCTAAGTTGTAATTAATTTAAATAATAATTTTGACAGTAAGAATTTCAAGCGGACACTGTTTATTATATGTAAGACTTTTAAAAGTATTTTTTTTTACCACCAAACTCGCCATCCTTGTTTATCAATATGTCAGTACTGATTATAATTAACAGTATATTATCAGTGTACAGACCTACCACCAAGTGATGTCTCCGTTCGATGTTTTCAGTCAATCAATAATTGATTGACTGAATTTACAAAAAAAATCGAATTTGGTTTCGATGAAAACATCGAGTAATAAGATGATATTTACACATAAAACATTATTGCTGCGCAGCATTTTAGTATTTCGGTTTTATTCATGTTTTTAAACATGTTTAGCATAGCCAAATACTTATAGATTTATTATCTTTCAATATCATTTATAGCAATGGAACTTGACAATTGAGTAGGTAGGCCTTAACCTACATATCATTAAGGATTTTATTTTTACAAAGTAATGTAACGAGCAGGCCGCTCACTGCGTGGTAAATGAAAGGCCTGCCCATGACAAATTATTATTATACTCCCAAATATTTTCCCGTGTCATATCGATACTGCGGTAGGACCTACCTAGACAGCCAGGTATCAGACCTACCACCTAGTGATGTCTACGTTCAGCGCCACCAAGGGGAAACTTGTTGTAGGGCATAGTAGTAAAAATATAAATATTTATAAGCATTCATGAAGGTGTTTCCTATGACTAAACATAACCTCAAAATCGGTCCTTTTTATTTAAATAACTGTCTTCTCAGAAGTGTCCGTCATGAAACTTAGTTTTCATGGGTTAATACAGGCAATTCATTACTAGAAAATGAGTTTTCCTCTGCAGTTTATTTTAAGGCGAGCAATATATGGACGCAGAACAATCTCCTTTCCACTATTACAAAGATGTTTAGGTTATTTAAGGAAAGACAATAATATATTTCTATTTATATCGTATAATTTGATTCAGTATTTAGATGACAACACAGTCTGATTAAACTAACATCATCTATATGTAAAATACGTGACATAAATTCGGAACGCAATTAAATGTCGCTACATTCGAAACGTAGCTGGTATACAGGCTGCTTGGTAATATGTGTATCGTCCCGAAACATAGCCTTGCAACCAAGTATAACCAACACCATGGTAATATGCAAAATCATCTATATTAAGATTTACTTTTCCATACAAAAACTTGGATTTATTTTATTACTTTATTTTTGTTAACATGTTTTGACTTGTTTCCTTTTTTTTTTAAACTTACCTACACTCACACCAATTATCTAGCCCAAGAGAAGCTTCGTTATAAAACTCGTTAAAATGGTTACTAGACAACGGATAAACATACTTAAATTCATACTGATTATACATAGAAAACACAGACCCGAGACAATTTAGAAAAACAATAATTTCTAAATTGACCCGACCGGTGATCGAACCCGGGACCTCAGAGATGCCGACACCATGAAAACCGGTGTACAAACCACTCGACCAAGGAAATTTGAATCATGAGTGTCATGAGGTTGACGAACAAGAACAATGTATCAGCTGGAACTAGGGTTGTCTCTTTACAATTTTACTTGGTAACAAACAACTTTAAGAACTCGGCCATGGTGCTTTTCTGGTATATTTATAATTTTCGGGGTCTTAGGACCTGTGCCCCATCTGCCATAATCGGGATTATACAGGTATTACTAAACACCCTGTATACAATTTCGAGTTATAAATATACGTAGGTGGGCTAGTATCATCATCATCATCATCATCTCAGCCAAAAAACGTCCACTATTGGACAAATGCCTCCCCCAAGGATTTCCACAACAACCGGTGCTCGCATCCAGCGGCTTCCCTCGACCTTTTCTTTTTGTATATTAGGTATTTTAGTCGTTTGTGAAGGGATTTATTTACTTCATTTAGCGACTCTATTTTGTCAAAGTAAAATATTACAGTTGCCACAAGACATAGACTTTGTTAAAAAAGTGTAATAAATAACTGTTTTTTTTTTGAGATTTCAAGTTTTCCCAAATTTCTATTAATTTACCCAACAAGATTTCATATTAAATTAATGCTGTGTACTACTAACGTACCGGCCACGAGTCACTATTTCTCTCTTCACTGGGGCGAAAAGCTCACCGCACTGCGAATAGGAATATAGGAATTCTCTAGAAAACCAAAACCATGAGTTTTATCAAGAAAATTGTTTGATCACATATGGGCTCAGAGGTCGTTTTAATCTAACTATTGGTCGCCCATTGGTCGAAATTCGACCGTGATATTTTATTAAGGCTGCACGGATTGTATCCTAAGAAATAAAAAATTAAAAAAGAATGTGAGTTTGGATTGGCATTGACAGATTTCGGCCTCTCTTCTTCCATTTTTGAAATTTTATTAATCTATTCTCAAAATAGTAAATGAGTGTGTGTCAAATACATGGCAGTGTGTGTAATGTTTGTTTTATTGATTTAATGTATTTTTATGCGTAATTTAAAAAAATATTAACATTCGGATAACCTTCTCTAAATAAACTATAAGTGTGCGAAATTTCATTTAAAAAAAAGGGGTACAAAGTTTTTGCTTCTCGCTTCTTTGTTTTTGCTGCCTTGTAAATAATGAGAATTAATAAATTAGATTAAAACGACCTCTGAGCCCACTTTTCTCAGTCACGGATGGAAATCTCGCTGATCCCGTATATGTCCCATCACAGATCTTGCAAAAACTGAATGTAAAATAAGAAGTAATAGAAGGAAAGGTTCGAGCAATTTATATGGTAGCCCGGTGTATCATCAACATCATCATCATCAGCTCATTGCATGTCCGCTGCTGGGGCACGAGCCTTCCTTAAGAATGGATAGGGAGAAGGTGCCATGCGGCCCAGTGCGGATTGATGGTTGTTAAAGACTGCTAATGCAGCCGAGACCAACGGCTTTACGTGCCTTCCGAAGCACGGAGGAGCTCGAGATGATACAATTTTGGTCACCCATCCGTTGACCGGCCTTGCGGAAGTTGCTTAACGTCAGCACTCGCAGACCGCACGCGTTAACCACCGCGTCATCCGCCCGGTGCTTAATAAAATGAAAATGAGCAGTGTGTAAATATATGTTTTCATGGAAGGAATATGTTTCAAACATATACCACTAATCTCCTGACGCTAAGATGCTTCAGCTCGCTTGGCTTGCAGCCTGAAGGCTTTGTACACTTGGAAATGTACCAACAATAAAAACAGACGCTACATGAGACGATTTCATTTGCATAATCTAGGTTGAATAGCGGTATAGCGGTAGCATAGGGGGCAGTGCAGCCGCCCGGATTGCTGAAGACCCAGGTTCGATTCCTGGCTGGGTCGGGTAGGCGTTTAATTTTTTCACTGTATATACTATATGTTATTGTTATAAATTTTTAATTTACTACAATTTTGAAATTTAATACCACTAGTGCAGGTGGTCGTTATTTAAGTTTTGCAATAGTAAAGTAAAGTAAATAGCCTACAACTATCCCACTGCTGGGCAAAGGCCTCCATCATTGAAATCCAGTCATCACTACAATAGAAGGGTAATGGCGTAATCACAACACTTGTCAAATGCGGGTTGGTGATCACAAACCCGTGCTATGCATTGAAAAACCCGAAACACACTTTGCCCGACCTGGGAATTGAACCCGGGACCTTCGGGTGGCAGGTCGAGCGCTTTGCCACTTAGCCACTGAGGCGTTAAGTTTTGAAATAATTAATAAACCACTTAAGAATTGATTTTGTCACTCTAGATATATCAAAAGGTGACAATGTGATATGAAAAAGGTTCAATAAGAAAACTACGTTTTTAAATGAAATTTCTGGATTAGCCTCAGAACCACAGCAACGTAGTTTGAAATTCCCGGCGAGATTATATGAATAAGCTGGATGTCATCCGCAAAGCAAAAATGAGAAAAACGAAGATGAGACCTACGCCGAGTTGAAACTGCCATTTTTCGAAATTTTTTAATCCCATCGTAAAAAAAATCACTCAAGTTGGAGCATCAAAAGAGGAAAAGTGGTGATTTTATTTATTTCTTTCTTCTTTTTACAGTACCTTACTTTTGGCCGCCCAGTGGTCGAAATTTCGATCGTTTTACAACATAATTATGTATATACAATTAATAAATAGATATATTGACATATTTGTAAACAAAATGCCTATGTTTGGCAATCACTGATTTACTCCGCTTCCAATTTATTATACATAAATTTGATATTTCGAGACTATTTACCCATACACGCTTTAATTATTATTATACTCACACTCCTCCGAGTACTCTCACGTATTATTAATATAACAGATATCCTGACGTATTGTAACAAACATTTTACAATATGGTCACAGGGAGACTGGCTGTGACCACAGACTGAATTCGTAAAACACGGTGTGCTCTAGGTTTTTAGTAGGTCGGCTATACTATCTGTTCAACCCCACATACCTCCGCGGGTTCGATAGCTTTCACAGTTCCCTTCGCTTCCTTTCACAGATACATCCTGTCGCTCGCACTAGCTGACCTCCTGGTCATCGTCACGTGCGTACCGTTCACGTCCATCGTGTACACGGTGGAGTCGTGGCCGTGGGGCGACACGGTCTGCAGGGTCTCCGAGGCGGCGAAGGACGTCAGCATCGGTGTGTCGGTGTTCACGCTGACAGCCCTGTCTGCTGACAGATACTTCGCCATCGTAGATCCACTGAGAAAACTGCATGCGACCGGTGAGTAGGAATTTGTCTTACTGATCTTTTTGTTCCCAACGTATGAAAGAAATTAAAAAAAACTATCTTTTTTCACCACTTTTAGAACCATGGACAATTGAGTAAGTAAAGTGTTAATTTGTAAAGGGTTGTTGATCTTATCCCATAAGCCTGTTTTATTCGCAAGGATATACCTAATGTCAAAACTGTAGCTGGAAACACTCTAAATTAACTGGAACAAAGATTAAAATACACGAATAGAAAGCACTAGAAAAAAGAGGACATGCCTCGAAAATCTACGGCTAGCAATTAAGTCGACATCCGGTCTCGCTCGCTAGTTGGAAGAGCTGTTTTTATTTCAAATACAATTTTATTAGTAAACTAGCGGCCTTTTAATCAGATTGATTACTGATTAGCTAGAACAGTCACAGTTTCGCTCTATTTGAAGATATATTGTGGTTTTGTATAAAAAACCACCCTCGAGAGACACTATTGATTACAAAAAAAACCACATCAAAATCCATTCCAAAAGCGGTTTCTGAGTAAATAGTTCGTCTTAAGGCGACGACACGCTGAAAAAATACACCAACTTACGTCAAACAGTTGAAAGACTATAATATGACTTACGAATCTGAAATGTCGATATAGGTAAATTCATGTCTTTATCTTGAATTAGCTTGCTCAAATACACGATTGTATAATTTTGACTCGTTCATAATTATTTTCGAACACACCACTAAAAAATCACTACTGTTGAAATTACAACAAAATTACTTAATTTATATGCTGAGAAACCACTCAAATATTTATATTGATAACATCAATATTCATAATTTAGTTGCTGCATATTTTGATAACTAAAACCAGTATTTTTTTTTAAATATTTTTTAGGTTAACTATTAATTTGCGGTCTATATTGTCGCAGGCGCTACGTATCATCGACCTTATGCCAGCGTCAGTAAGGATCAGCCTTTTTGAATGTTCACAAATCGAGATGTCTTAACAATCAGACGCGTTCCGGGGATTTTCTTTTATACTATGTTTATATGCAAAGTAATACTTTGACACTCGGCATCAAAACTATTACTCAAAGTACGTAAATGGATTTCAGTTTGTCACCCCAATTTGTCTTAACATTTCATTGAATTAAACACTTTTAAACTTTCCTGTTTCGTTACCTTAGTTAAAATGTTCACGAGCGGTTGGTGCAATTCAAGCGAAATATCTGTGAAAGGTAGCAGCTATACCTGCTCTTCAGTTTGCGAATCCTAGCTCGACAGTGCTTTGTGCGAATTAATTGCACTGTCATAAATTGCCTCCACTATAGTAAAGTGGAAAATCAAATCAAAATCAAAATAAATCACTAGCTGTCTTTGCGTCTGGACTCCGTTTGGTTAAGAAATACCGCGTTATAGTCAAAAGTGGCCGTAACGTCTTATTTAACTAAACCATAACATGTCAGGTGTTCATTAGGTGACGTAAAAATGCTAAATTACTTCATTCAAATAGTTTGTTGAGCATAATTTGATTTTCTATCTCTAATTACTAGATATGTTTTTTTTTTCATTGGCGGAGCTAGTGTGCGGCGTAAACGCTCTTAACTTGACTCCGTCCGGCGAAATACTTTACATCATGTGACTGACTCTTTTTCTTCTCCTTCAGCATGTCGCTATCCAACGCCATATCAATTTATTAGTAGTCATCCCAACCAGTTCTTTCAAGCGTCTCTATCGATATCGTCTCTCCATCGACTGACTCGTTTGCCACATCACATCACATCATCAGTTCACTTCACATAATCAATAAACTTCCACGCGGGCCCAGTGCGGCTTTACGTGCCTTCCGAAGCACGGAGAAGCTCGAGATGATTTGGTCACCCATCCGATGACCGGCTTTTGCGATAGTTGCTTAACGTCAGCAATCGCAGGCTGCCACTTTTTACTTTTTTTTAAATATGCTAGATATAAACAATTTCGCATTGTGTGTAGCACAGAGGAAGGTAACAAAAATTAAAGAAATAGCGTCAATATCATTATTGCTTGCTGTTTCAAAAAACAAAGTGAATTCGTTTGCTATGGCCACTGAGTTTGTATTACTATTGACACAACATCGGAGCTTGATTGACTAGCGTGTCTGCGTTGCGATCTTGCAAGTAAAGCTACGTTCACAATGTTAGGTCAGCGCATGGGTGACCAAATTTAATTGTCTTGTGCTTCGAAAGGCACGTCAAAGCATTGGGCCTGGTTGTTGTCGTAAAATGACAGTCGATGTGCGCTAGTGTGGTGGGTTATGGCCCGATCTCCCCACGTGTATGTCGAATAGTAGAAACATAGACTGATGTTAATGATGATTGGCACAACCTACATACCTACCACTTATTTATATTTCAATGCAAAACAACCATTTTAATATGATACCATAAATTTAATAGTCTTTCATTTCAAAGACTTTTACTAAATTTAATATTATTATTATGTTTCGTATAACTTACAGGGTGCTTTACAATTTGTAGAAAGTGTTTCAATTCCTTATTTTTATGCGTAGTGTTGTCGTTGACATTAGAAAACGATATTTTGACACACATTTAAAATAATACTGGTACCTAGGCTATGAGTAGCCGCATCCTATTTCAATTGATCTTCGCTCGTGTTAGGCAAACAGGGCCAAAATAACGATTGGTAGACTCCAGTCACATAAATTGGAATCGCTATCTCCCCAGAGAATATAAAACGAGATATACCTACACGTTTTCTGATGTCTCAAAAAGTAAAAAGTTATGTCCCACGGGCAGAATAAACGGAAGAATTGCCTTCGCATTCGATACCGGGGCTAAAAATAACTTTAATTGAAAACTGTTTTAGACTGTATTTGGTGTTGGACCGAGTCTGTGGTTTTTTTTCTATTTTTTTTTAGGGACTTGTCAGTCCCATCATAACTTATACTTACTACATCAAACGTATTCACTAGTATTTAAATAACTTAATTTATATTTAACAATAACAGTAAAGTAATATCAATCATTGACGGCTCACCAACACCATATGGCAGAACAAAGCTGGCTGCTTCTGATGTAGTAGGGTTTGCTAAAATAGTTTGATATACACCTACATCAGAAGTTTTGAGGTTTAGTTGATTCGCCAATAATTGTCGCTCTCCGAGTCTGTGGTTAGAGGTACTTACCTAAGTTTTTTTTGAGATACTTCTTTGTCTGACAGTGTTTGCTGATGGCCTCAAACCACAAAACAGGATACTGCAGAATGTAAGCTTCACACAGACGCGTTTAAGCAACGCACACAGACACAGACAATCCGTGAGATTGACTTTTATTAAATATATTTAGGGTGACTTTTTTATCACCGTCCAAACCTTCTGATCTCAGAACGGTATGTAGGTATGTGATACAAACGAAGAAACTCTTACTATTGGATCAACTCCCTAACTCGAAAATAAAATTCAGCTGTTAATTACAAAACATCAATATTCATTCGACCAAAATGTATTGAACAGCTGAATTTTATTTTCGAGTTAGAAAGTATGTCGAAAAGTACCTAAGAGTTGTTCGTTTGTATCACGGGAGTCATCTCAGGTTTGGACGTTGATCAAAAGTCACCCTGTATAAGCTAATAACTTTACCTACTTTTCAACTTTTACAATAATTGTGGTGGTTTTTTCTACCCATTGTGTTGTTAAACTGGGAGTTGTGCGATTAAAAGAAATATACAAAATATTGTAAACCTAAAACTTAACCACAAAACCAGCGGACACGGCTAATTCCTTACAACAATGGGGGGCTCGCTAAGGCCGGGTTTCACGATGCATTAAGCACGCGTCAATCTGGCCCGGCTTCACGCGTCTTTACCAGGAAATTGATGGCAGACTCGATTAAAAGCGGTGATTTATTTTGATGGCTCCTTGTGTGCTATTATTTTCTTGAGGCATGTGATGAATAGTGCGTAACATTTTCTTGTTTAATAATGATAACAACTTGAACTTAAGGGTGTTTTCCATATCATTCATTATGTCACTCCAACCGTCCAAAATCTTTTCTTTAGGTAATAGTGGTAAAAGTCTGCTATGACACTATTCTGTATGCCTTTAATTTTAGAGATTTGCTTTTCTCTTCAGACTCTCACAATAGTTATGATAGCATCCGCTTGGTAATATTTACAGGAAAACGTACCTTAACTAAAGCGAATAAAGCTGAAATGTGGTAGTACTGATACAACTAATTTGACTTCCGGCTAATAAGGTATTCTAAACATACGGACTATTCGCAATTCCAGACGTTTTGCTACCAGCTCATTCTGCTTTTATGTCGTCCGGCTGAGTTGTTCGTTTTTGTCACAATAAATAAATAAATAAATAAATAAATAAATAAATAAATAAATAAATAAATAAATAAATTGACTCTCTGCTGACTGGGTACTCTGCTTTTATGTCATGTAGCTGAAATGTCTTTCGGCTATGTAAGTACCTTGCTTTCAAGTCATCCAACGTGAATTGTCTTTCAGCGAAAAGGTCATAAGAGACCCAACATTTGGTTAGCACATAGTAGTGTAACATAAAAGTAATAAGGCGTTGCAAGTTCTTATTATGTAAATTATATTTTATTTTTATTTAAACTTTTGCAACATAAATATTACATGGCGGATTTAATGCCTGAGGTATTCTCTACCAGTCAACCATAGGGTGGTGCTGAGATAACATTGGTAGGTGCAGTCAAGATAAATTATAAATAATTTAATTTTAAGTATATAATACATGCATAAATATTATATATACATAAACATATATGTGTATTGTAAATACGTAAACTACACACACATTTAAAATACATAATTCTAATAGGGCGTTATTGAGATGATTCTGCCATGATTCTATCAAACAAGAGCTCGCGGACTTTCTTTTTAAGGGCCCATTACATTTTGACCGTGATTTTTGCATAAAATGTACAATTTCGGCGTTCTTGTTTAGAGGAACTGAAACCCTTAGACAATTTTGACTTATTGTATGGTGGAGAATAGTTATTAGTGTAATTCGTAGCGGTCTCGCTTTCTGCAATTTTTCCTTATCAATTTATATAAAGCCAAAATTCCGAAGCTAGTTTTCAATAAAATACGCTGACGGCAATTTTCGAGCTCATGGATTGAACTACTATACTAAGCAAACGAAATGAAAAATATATAATAATATCTCTTATAAAGTGGTTAAATTCGTAGCGGCCTCGGAATTTCGAAATATGAATGGAATTTCTACAAAAAAAATCCCATTCAAAGTCATAAAACGTTCAGAATTAGCTGTAAATATCTCCTTACTCCATTAATATTATTAAGTAAAATGTACACCAGAATTAACGTTAGTTTATGACATTTAAAATTAAGTATAGTATACTCTTTTGAACGATAAAAAATTATTAAACATCAAATAAATGTAATTACAACTTCACAAAATGCCAGTTTTGCGATGCGTCGGCAGCGCATTTTGTGATAGGCCTTTTTCTTTTTTTTTTTTGGAGAGAGACTGCTGATTGCCGAGGGGCATTTTCAGCTTCACCGGGGTTGTTTTAGGGGCGGCAAGGTACGTAAAGGGTACCTCAAGCCGTGTTGAAACGAATCACTTTCGGAGGATTTCTAGAGGGGTACGGCATCGCACACTTAAAAGTGCGCGTCCCCGTGCCCTTCCAGAGTCTCCGAAGGGTTCGGATCGGATCGGGGAGCGGAACCACCCGAGGGCGCCTCTAAAGGCACGGACCTCGGCTCGGGTAGACCGGGCCGTGGAGGAGGAGAGGAGCTCCCAGGCACATGACTGTGCCTGGCGTAGAGCGCGTGTGAACCGGTTCTTCGTACCCTTGTTCTACGAGTACGGTGTCTTGGGCCTAAAACAGTGTGCATGTTTAGTGTATTCTGTAAATGTGTGCTGTCATTTGGAGGATCGGGCGGGGGGGGCGTTCGCAACTGTGATTGGGTCGTCGGGGTCGTTTAGGACGTGCTTAGGACGCCTAGACGCGTACCGTCTTGTTGCGGGAAGGCCTTCAACTTTATAGTTGGCGGCCGCCACAACAAGCGGGTTAGGGGTGGTGGGGGGCATTATCAAAGTAACGTCGGGAGACGTCCTTGATAAAGTCTTTGATTGTGGGGAGGTCGAGGTCGCGATGGAGGTCTACATTACGAACGTAATGCGGACAACCCGTCGCGCCTCGCATGAATCGGTTTTGGAGGGTCTGTAAGGGGTATAAATAAGAGGGCGCGGAGTGCGCGAAAACTACGCTAGCGTAGGTCATGACTGGGCGGATGCAGGCTTTGTAAATTGTCGTCTTATTTCTAAGAGACATTTTACTCTGCCTGCCTACTAGGTGGAATAACCGACCTAAATAGAACGCGGCCCTGTTACGGACGATCTTGAGATGGGGTGCAAACGTCAGCTTCCTATCGAGGGTGACACCGAGATATTTCACCTGCCTAGCCCATGGGATAGGGCGGTCAAATAAGCGAATCGGACGGCAGGATTCGTCGCGGGCCCCGATGAAAGTACACAGCGGCTCTTTTCTCGGGGTTCACTTCGATCCGCCACTTGCGAAACCAAGCGCCGAGGGTGTTAGCGGCATTTTGGAGTCGGTTGGAAACCGCGGTCTTGTCTCTACCAGACGAAAAATAGCGCGGTGTCATCCGCGAATAGAGCTAGTTCTACGCCGGGGGACTTGGGGACATCGTTTGCGTAAAGCGCAAAGAGGATTGGAGAGAGCACGGATCCCTGCGGAACGCCGGCTCGAATAGGGTGCGGGGCGGAGAGCGTTCCTTCGACGCGGAAGCGAAAGAAGCGACCCGACAAATAGTCTCGTATGATGTGCACGAGTCTGTCTGGCACGACCGAGTTTGTACAGCTTATAAATTAAGCCGTTTTGTGCCAGACTTTGTCGAACGCCTTCGCGACGTCGAAGAAAAGAGCTCCGGTCCCCGTGTGACGGTTTCTATTGAAACCGGTAAGGATATGCTCCGTGAGACGGTGCAATTGATGGGTGCACGAGTGTTTGGGCCGAAACCCAAACTGCTCGTTGATAAGGAGATTGTTAGTGAGGATGTAGTCCCTTAATCGGGAAACTAGAACGCGTTCGTACAGTTTTCCCAACGATTTGAGAAGACTGATGGGGCGATAACTAGAGGGGGCGGTACGCGGTTTACCGGGCTTATGGATACCTATGACTACCGCATCTTTCCACGCAGCGGGAAAGATAGCGTTAGTCATGGCGCTATTGAAGATAGCTACTATTAAAAGGATGAGCTGAGCGGGTAAGATCTTAAGGATCTTGTTCGAGATGCCGTCTGCCCCGGGGGCACTACGGGGTTTGAGACGCTTAATGAGCGTTTGCACCTCATCTTCCGTAATGGGCGGGAGGGTCGCGGTGGGAGGGAGGGACGAGAGTCTTTCGACTTCGCTATCTACCATTTCGACATGGTTTTGGGGGACTGGGAGGGTGCTAGGCGAGCATTGGGCCTCAAGGCTGTCGGCTAGGCATTCGGCTTTTTCGTCGTCGTCAAAGACGATCGAATTGTCGGGTTTACAGAGAGGGGGCATCGAAGTGACCGTTTCCTACTTAAAGGTCCTCGCCAACTTCCAATAAGCTTGGTGAGAAGGCGTAATATCTTTAAGAAGGTGATAGGCCTCCGACTCGTAGCCATCCTGTTTTCGAGAGGCAGCGCGTTCCACAGGAGAATGGATTGAATGTGAAAGGAATGAACAAAACCAGATGTATGAGAGGGACAGAGAAGGAGAAGATTATTTAAGGTTATATAAGTACATACCTTTTTTTGTGTATTGATTGTCAAGAAATGTATTAAAAACACACACACACACATGCAGGATTCGAACAAGCGCTTCCTGACAATCCAGGTCAGGCGCTAACGAGCAGAATTCGCATCCAAGCCGTCTCCGTCTCGCTGTGTCTGACCTGTGCAAATTAAATCAACCCTAGGTATTTACTTTATAAGCCAAAATGCTATAAACAATTTAACACTTTCCCTGTTGTAGGCGACGCACTACACACTAAATGGAATATTTTATAACGCTGTGTAATAAATAACAAAACGAAATTGAATATTAAAGTATGGCGCGCGACCGACGAGCGCATGCGTACCAACATAATAACGCACCGCCGCGCCGCCGTCCTTTCGGTTGGCAGTACTTTTTTCTCAAGCGACATGTTTTATGGACACGAGTTCGCTCTTCGGTCGCTCCCATTTTTTTTCCAATCAAAAAGTGCAGTTTTCTTTTTCCATAGTCTACAAACTGGTCCTTCGAGCCGGATCTATTCAAGTATGTTTAGTACACCACCCTTAGTAAGGAAAAAGTGCAACGCCAAGCTGGAAAAAAGATTGGAAAGTGCGTCGGAGCACGTGCTCGTAGGTGAATGTTCGTTGCAAAAAATTAGTGATATACGTGCAGTGAAAACCGAATCCATCGGAGTTTCTGTATCATCTTCGTCACGACTTAAGCGCAAACAGCTTGAGTTAGCGGCAGCGGAAGCCAAAGCGAAGATCGAAAAAGAGCTCATCGATAAGAAGCTAGAATGCGAACTAGCCATGATCGAAGACGAAAAGTGTTCATCTCGAAGTAGCTCGAGCAAAAGCAGGTCTACCAGCTCCAAGAAGCGGCAGTCTAACGTGGAGGATTGGCTGGAACGAAGTAATGTTCAGCCGTCACATGTGGCGGCAGCGACGACAGCGAAGGAGGCAGAGCCGGCACCTATTGAAGAACCTAGCCGTGCACCCGCCCCCAACGTTCCTACTGACAGCATCCTCCAGCTCGCCCGCACGCTCAAAGACGTGATGGTTACATCATCCACGCAGAACGAACAGCGGCTACTCACTCGTTTGTCCACACCCCGTGAGCTACCGTTCTTTAACGGCGACTGCATTGAGTGGCTACATTTCAAGAGTGCATATGATGAATCTACAGCCGTATGCCAGTTTAGCGACTCTGAGAATCTATGGAGACTACGTCGAGCACTTAAAGGTAATGCCAAGGAAGCAGTCACTGACCTTTTAATCGGCAACACTCAACCAGCCGTAGTGATGGAGGCGCTAGAACTCAGATTTGGTCACTCTGATTTAATCATACAACAGTTGACCTCACAGATGAGAAGGTTACCACCGCTCCCAAGTGCCTACCAGTACGATTTAATACATTTTTCAATGAAAGTAAATAACTGTGTTGCAACCCTAAGCTCGCTAAACCAAACTGATTACCTACGCAGTCCAGAGTTGTCAGCAGCTGTTATCTCTAAGTTGCCCAGCATACTGATTAGCAAGTGGACTGACTACGCGTACGACAAATTAGCCACCGATATGCCTAAACTTCAACTACTAGCTACATTTCTGAAAAGAGAAGCCCAGATGCTATCGGCCGCCGGAGTGTCACATGTACGAGATTATCGCAAAACAGACACAGTGCCACCTACTAAGAAATACGACGACAAACAACGCCAGGTCACATTCCGGCCTGTGTTAGCTACGGCGACCAAATTCAATGAGCTGTCGTCGTCGTCGTCGTCGTGTACCTATTGTAAAAAGTCAGCTCATTTACTGACCGATTGCCGACATTTCAAACGTGCCTTAAGAAAAGAACGCTGGAGATTCATTAAAACAAATAACTTATGTTTTTGTTGTTTACAAGGTCGGCACGTTCGCAATACATGCGTAGCACCTGTGTGCGATATAGATAACTGCGGACTCGCACACCATCGATTGTTGCATTTTAGAAAACCCGATACTACACGCTCACAAGTAAACAGCTCGCCGAAGGAAGAAGAGGAGAGTGAAACAGCTGACTACGAGTATTTGCCGCCGCGCGACGAGACCGTGGCCCATGTCGCGGGCGCCGGCGCCGCCTTGTCGGTGGCTTCGTGCGGGCCGCCTGCCCCCCCCCGCGCCCCCCGCGTGCCCCGGCCGCGGCATCCCCAGTGATAACAGCGCACCGGCCCTTTCCGTCGCGAGTGAAGTGATGCTAAAAGTGATAAAGGTCAATCTAAGTGGCCCTAATGGCATAGTAAGTGTGTATGCGTTATTGGATGACGGTGCTTCGATCTCGATGATCACTAAGGACTTGGTAAGCGAATTAGGTCTTACACCTTTTCAGTCTAGCCCGATAAAATTTATTGATGCATTTGGTCTTGAGATATTTCAGTCTGATGTACCCAAAGTAACTACAAATATTTCAGGTTTTTATGAAGATAAAAGTTTTATTGTGTCCTTACGACAAGTTGATAATTTAAATTTACCTAAACAAGATTTGTCAATAGTAAAACAACTGCAGTGCAGTCACTTGTTACATGTAAAAGATTATGTTTGTAGTCAGTGTGTGGTGCCTCGACTACTGATAGGAGAAGACAATTATTATCTTCTAGCTCCTCTAGAAGTTTTGCATGGCAACAGACACGAGCCATACGCCACAAGATGTCGGTTAGGATGGTCTATCCACGGCTGCTATGGTCTCACTCACACTCCTGTCAACGGGCACACCTTCCACCTCGCTCATTCCGAGGAAAATGATACTATTAAATTAAATGATTTAGTCAAAATGTCATTTGAACTGGACTCTATTGGAGTTTCGACCTTACGCCGCGAGAATACGGAACATTTGAGAGCGGTCCGTATCCTCGACAGCACAGCGCGTCATCTGGGAAACCAATGGGAGGTAGGTTTACCATTTGTCAGGGATCAGCTGTCTCTTCCGGCCACCATAGATTACGCTAAAGGTAGGTTGCAGGGTTTAGTAAGAAAATTTAGCACTGATAGTGCGTACGCAGAAAGGTACAGTCGGGAGATTAAAAGGCTTTTCGACAATGGCTATGCGCGGGAGCTACTGGTCAACGAACCCACGCCTAGCCACTTATGGTATTTGTCGCACTTTTGCGTCCAGAACCCCAATAAACCTGGTAAGCTAAGATTAGTATTTGACTGTGCAGGAAAGGTTAAAGGTGTATGCCTAAATGATTTTTTACTTACCGGGCCTGACTTATATAACTCGTTATTAGGAATAATGTTACGCTTTCGCGAACATAAAATCGCTTTTACTGGAGATATTAAAGATTTTTTCGTTCAGATTAAAATACGTCCGGAAGATCAGCATGTTTTTCGTTTTCTTTGGCAAGAAAGCACAGACGCACCTTTAAAAATCTGCGTTATGCAAAGTCTATTGTTTGGTGCCACTTGTTCACCTTTCATTGCACAGTACATTAAAAACAAAAATGCTCTTAAGTACCAAGATCTATGTCCCGAGGCTGTCGACGTTATAGTAAATAGTCACTACATGGACGACTGTTTACACTCATGCGACGAGGAAAGTCAGGCTATCCAACTAGTGCGTGAAATAACAGATATACACAGGGCCGGCGGATTCGAAATAACACGCTGGTCGAGCAACAGCAAGACGGTGTTAGAATCCATCCCCTCGGACGCGCTCGCGCCGACAGCCATTGAATTCAAACATGGAGCTACGAATACAATTGAGCGCACTCTCGGGTTGATGTGGCATCCGAGCGAAGATTGTTTTAGTTTTAAAATCGTTTTAGACCGAATTCCACCAAACATTTTAAATGGAGTTGAGCCTCCTACTAAAGCCCACATGTTAAGTATAATAATGTCTGTTTATGATATTCACGGTTTTCTTTCTCCGTTTATAATAAAAGGTAAAATTATTTTTCAAAATGTTCATCGTTCCGCGCTTGACTGGAAATGCCGCATCCAACCCGAGGAACATGCTCTGTGGGTCAGCTGGCTTAAAGATTTACGTAGCTTGTGTGCACTTCGTATTCCACGCTTCTACGGCAACGGGCAGGAGTGGGCGGAGTGCTACTCGAGCGAGCAATGGATATCGAGCGACGATATAAATGTCGTTGATAAACAAATGCACATTTTTTGCGACGCTTCGTCTAAGGCGTATGCGTCTGTTATTTACTGGCGTTTTACACGATCAGACGGACGTGTACTAGTATGTTTTGTGGCCAGTAAAAGCAGAGTTAGTCCGCTACGACCTGTGTCCATTCCAAGGCTGGAGCTACAGGGTGCGCTTTTAGGGGCACGGCTCGCGGATACTATTCAACGTGAGCACAAGGATATTAAGCCTGGGAAACGGTATTTTTGGACGGACTCAAGTACAGTGCTGCAATGGATCCGTAGCGATCCTCGCAATTACAAGCCATACGTAGCCCACCGTTTAGGTGAAATTGATGAGTTGACAAAGTCGAGCGAATGGCGACACGTACCGACTGCGCTGAACGCGGCCGACGTGGCCACCCGGGACGACGCCCCCCCACTCGTATACTCTAGTGACTGGTTTCAGGGTCCTTCATTCTTACGGCAGCCTGAAAACCAGTGGCCCAAGGATCGTAGATTCACTAAAGCACTAGAAGATGCACAGTGTGAGGAACGCACTGTGACCTTAGTAATAGCCAGTGAGTCAGTATTATCTTTGCCTAACGAAGATAATATTTCAAGTTGGATGACACTTGTGCGCGCTACTGCAAGGGTTTTACTGTTTATTAGAAAATGTCAGCGTAAAGCTTGCAAACTTGACATCTTTCTAATGAAGGAGGCAGAATACCTACTGATTAAAAAGTGTCAACTTGATTGTTTTAATACAGAAATTACTTATTTAAAGAATAATAAACCGCTTCCATCTAATAGTCGTTTACTACATCTTACACCTTACCTTGATGAGAGTGACGTCATGCGTGTTGGCGGACGCATTGACTCTGTTGTGGGTGTTGGGCATGACGCACGAAGACCAGCCATCTTAGATGGGCAGCACCGGATTACGCGTTTGTTGGTAGAATATTACCACAGGCAAGCAATGCATGGCGCGAACGAGCTTGTTGTAAACAATTTACGACAACACTATTGGGTTTTAAAGCTCAGACCTACCGTACGTACGATTGCGTCTCGTTGCCTGTTCTGCCGCTATAGACGCGCAACGCCACAGCCCCAGCGTATGGCGGACCTGCCGGCCGCTAGACTCCAACATAACAGGCGACCCTTTAGTTACACTGGAGTAGATTTTTTTGGCCCACTCGAAATCACAGTCGGCCGTAAACGACTCAAGCGATATTGTATGCTCTTTACTTGCCTTACAATAAGAGCAATTCATATTGAGGTGACTGAAAGCCTCACTACGGACTCTACGATTATGGGCCTCAGGCGCATGGCTGCTCGGCGTGGTATGCCGCAGGTAATTATATCTGATAACGGCACCAACTTTAGAGGCGCTCACTCGGAGTTGAAGCTCAGTATCTCTGAGCTAGACCAGGAGGCAGTTCGTGAGGCTGGAGCCATCCGTGGTGTGGAGTGGAAATTCATACCACCTGGTGCACCTGAGATGGGCGGATCTTGGGAAAGGATGATCCGCACAGTAAAATCATCACTTAAAGTAATTTTAAAGGAGCGAGCACCTCACTATGAAACTTTAATAACTCTGCTGGCTGAAGTGGAAGCGCTAGTCAATAGCCGGCCCATTACTCACGTATCGAACGACCCGTCGTATCCGGAGGCTCTCACCCCCAACCATTTTTTAATTGGTTCGTCTTCTATAGCACCTCATTTCGGTAAGTACGACAACTCTGACCTATGCTTAAGAAAACGTTGGCGAGTAGCGCAACGGCTCACTGATATGTTTTGGGCACGGTGGATAAAGGAATTCCTACCAACCTTGCTACCCCGACAAAAGTGGACTAAGGAGTCTAGACCATTACAGGTAGAAGATTACGTCATCTTAGTTGAACCAAACGTCGAACGAAACGCTTGGCGACACGGAGTTGTGAGTGCGACCCATGCGGGTAGGGACGGACGCGTACGCGTCGTAGATGTGCGCACACGCACAGGCATCCTGCGTAGGCCTGTAACGCGCGTCGCTCTACTGTCACCACGAGATGATAGCGCCAACTAGTTAGCACTAAGGAGGCAGAATTGTAGGCGACGCACTACACACTAAATGGAATATTTTATAACGCTGTGTAATAAATAACAAAACGAAATTGAATATTAAAGTATGGCGCGCGACCGACGAGCGCATGCGTACCAACATAATAACGCACCGCCGCGCCGCCGTCCTTTCGGTTGGCAGTACTTTTTTCTCAAGCGACATGTTTTATGGACACGAGTTCGCTCTTCGGTCGCTCCCATTTTTTTTCCAATCAAAAAGTGCAGTTTTCTTTTTCCATAGTCTACACCTGTAATATTTTGTTTTCTAATAAAATTAGTGTCAAATTTATTTGTTTATTTTGTCAGTGAAAAGGGAAAACTGCTGGTGCAATCAGGCGTTTCACTCGAATGAACGTTCACTCCAGTGAATGCTTCATTTTTCTTTCATTCCATGTTCACACGGCTGAACTAGAATGACATAAAAAGAACATTCACCTGTTCTTTTCTTTCAACATGTCGTCGAATAAAGTCGTGCGTTTTGTAGTCAGATTAATTTGTGATTATTTTATCAAAGAGTTAACAAAAAAGAAGCAAAGAAAACATCGACGGTGGTGGGTGCGACCATGGATTGCAAGAAGAAATTTATTAGGAGCTTCAAATACATTGTTAAGAGAACTAGCTGATGAAGATCCTGAATCATATTACAATAATCTGTGAACAAAAGTAAATTTAAAGACCTTCTACTACTTGTTGCTCCGTTAATAACGAAAGAAAATCCTAACAGAACAAAACTTCAAATTGTATTGAGATACCTTGCTACTGGCGATAGGTTTGGAACTTTATAGTATTTATACAGAGTACCTCGAAATACAATCCTATTTTTTCCAAGAATTATGTGAATCTATTTGGACGGTCTTTAGTAATTATATTAAGGTCTGGATGTTTGGGCTACTGTAATTTGATTCTCATAACTCATGGGTACTTGTTGTTGGGTGACATAGAATTGATGTATGGTATTCTCACTTTGAGGAGGATCATGAAGATCTAGTGAGAGTATGTTTTCTTGGGTGGATGTTTGGTCTTCTGTGATTTGATTCGTCTCATGCGGCGAGCTCATGGGAACAGACACAACTGGCGAGTGAACTTGTTGGTAGGGATCGTTGGCCAAATCCGAGAGAATGTACTCTTTTGTGTTCAGACTGTTCATTTTTCGTTCATTCGGAGTGAAAGTGAATGATGCCGAATGCCAATATCCAACATCCTTGAATCGGTTCATTCATGAATTCATTCAACACCCGTGT
Organism: Eudonia lacustrata; assembly: GCA_947562085.1. Classification (NCBI taxonomy): domain Eukaryota; kingdom Metazoa; phylum Arthropoda; class Insecta; order Lepidoptera; family Crambidae; genus Eudonia; species Eudonia lacustrata. The sequence continues at coordinate 17,851,954 of OX387325.1, forward strand.
TTCATTTTGTGTTCAGACCTTTCATTTTAAGTGAAATGCACCGAATGAAATGCGAAAATGAACAAAAAATTACCCGTCTGATTGCACCTTATAAAGCGCCAAAGTGGTATTCGTGGAAAATTAGTTTCTCTTGGTGCACAAAGAGAGCATTTTTACAGTATCACACACAGACTACTTACTATAAAAACTTGCTTTCCTTTTCCTAGCTGAAACTTAATATTGGTAAAAATGTTAAGACCGAATGTTGGCGAATTACGTTCTTGACATGACATATTTATTTATTTTTCTTTGTAAAGTTTCAGGCTGCTTCAGCCCCTGGGATCTATTTTTGAATCGTACGTATATCATTGTGTTGTCGCATGCGGCTTAAGTCACACTCGTCATCCAAGTCGCATGACGCCGATTTTCCGTATTTTTGAATCGTTCGTTTCCGGCGCTGCTAACATAATACGAAATGTTGGATGTTATCCGTTCCACGCAGAATTTAGAGAAAACTGACTAACAACCGCAATGAAACCGGAACGTAATATCCATGTTTCTAATCCCCTAGATTAATTTTCAAGTTGTTTTCAAAGTAGTAGTAATTTTTTTCCTCGGAACGAAAAGCTGTTTTGCTTGTATTTACTTATTTTGGCAGTTTCAAATGTTCAATGACACAAACAAACGAGTGACATGACATTGACACAACGCATTTGTATTTACGATTATTCTATCAACCGCTTCGTGTCGCTCGACTGCAACGAGTGGGTGAGAGCACCCGTTGCGGTCGAGCGATTCAAAAATATGGAAAGTCAAATGTCGAACGAAAATCAGTAGAAACCAAGCGCTCGACTCGAGGCGAAGGAATCAAAAATAGTCTCCTAAACGAGTATAAAAGTATGTAGCAGACAGGCGATTAATTTCCTTTCAATCGGTAGCGTGTTTCCTGAAAGCGGGATTACATAATATGACATTAGCATGTGTCAATCTTGGCCGAAAATCCATCTTAATAACATGATATCTCTTGATGTTTCACCCGAGTTCTTTCCGTAATAACACGTGTTGTGAGACTCCAATTTAATGTTTATCTACCGTACCCTTACTACTAATAATAAAAAAATACTTGAAATTGGCTAAATGCTAAACGCGAAGCCATTAATTAAAATAATTAATTTATTAAAATGAATCTCTGTATCAAGCTGATCGTTGAATAAACACAGGCTTTTCACTATGGTATCTCAAAAGTCTACGTTTGTTGTCGTGCTTTCGTAAATTAATCACTTCTTGGGGGTTTGTCCTTGATGTCAACACTCATCATTATGATCACCGATTCAAATGGAAGAACTTTTTTTTTATAACGTATTTGCTTAAACATTGTGTAACTTACATTATACATATTATTTGCAAATAAATAGACTCTATATATATATATATATATATATATATATAATAATATAAATATATTTACAGTTTATATAATATCACTTTTGTCATATTTAGAATCTACGCGTCATAGATTTAACAGACATACTTTGCGTCTATAATTAGCAATCTCCTCAATAATTTAGCAGTATCATCTAATCTATCTTGTACACGAACATCAAGCTTTTTCAGGAGAACTATTATTATTTCCAATAAAGATGCAAGGCGTCAGTCACCATAATACTTTAAAAGTTACAAATAACGTAACTTAACCGCCTTTGTGGTCTAGTGGCTAAGACCCAGAGGTCCCGGGTTTGATTCCCAGCAGGAGGGTACATGTTTGTGTACTCGGTTTGGTTGGTGGTAGGGCTTGTTAGTCCGCCTGGCTAGCTACCACCATTTTATCTAAATATGTCGCCATAACATCAATGTTTGTAGCATTGTTGTGTTCCGGCAGCTAAAGATAAGATAGCCAGTGCCTCACTAGTTGAGGTTCCCGGGTGAAGTGCGCTTCCATCATTGGCCTTATCATCACTTTACATCAGATGAGATCAAGGCATTGTGCTTACCCGTAAAATATATATATATAAAAAAAGTTTCTTTATTTAATTATTCTTAAATTTTTCATAGTGGAACGAAATGTAATTTTGGTTTCTTCACAAAGATGAAATAATTGTTTTCTAAATGTTCTTAGTTTTCACAATGAAGTAGAGCGTGATACCATTCTCTCTAGGAACCATCTGACGGTGATTATTTTTTGAAGTGAAAACTTCTTTAGCGGCGTTGTACACTTTTTTGTAATGGGTAAAAAATATTAAATTCGCGTCAGGACACGTGACCGTCAGGATACGTGGCCTGATCGAAAATTCGTAAGACGGATGACAGCCGGCGCGGCGTAGGAGAGGAAGTATCCCCTCTCTTTCTACGGCGCGGCGAAAATGTATGCCTGCTGTTTCGTTTAGGCGGCGCAGGGCGCTTGCGCGAATTTTCGAGTGCTTTTTAATGTAATATAAATTGTCATGTTTGTGTACGATAGCGCAATAAATAAATATTGTATTCTACCACATAAATGATAGTACTTTTATACTGATAATTGAAGCAATTCGTGCAAAATTATTCCCTAACCATTCCAAAATATCAAAAATGCACAACGTTAATATTCAAGTTTTCACTTCTGCCGGCACTCCCGGAGTGCAACCCGTCGTTTTTTTTTATATTTTACGGGTAAGCACAGTGCCTTGATCTCACCTGATGTTAAGTGATGATAAGGCCAATGATGGAAGCGCACTTCACCCGGGAACCTCAACTAGTGAGGCACTGGCTATCTTATTCTATCTGATTCGATCACACGACTCGAACCCTTAAGGTTTCTCGTCGCCCCCAAAAAGTCAGTAGACGCTGAAAATGCCGTCTAATCAGGTAACTCTTTCCAAAAAACCTAATTATAGCAAATCAAATAAGCGGGCAGTGCATTTCACGTCAAAGCCATCCCGGCTATAGTAGGAGTGTATTGGCACGCAATTTTTGGAGTCTTTAGAAAGGAACGCTGTGCGCAACTCCCTTTGTATAGGGCAAAGCGAAGCCTTAAGAGTATCCATAAGGTGTACATTTTTAATAGTCTTAACAAAAAGAGGGCACTTAATTTGACAAAGTTCTGTCGAATAATTGTCATTAAATTTAAGAATTATAATCGTTGATTTCAAGGACGAAACGCCGACAGAAGGTTCTTAAATTTTTCATGGTCGGTTGAAATTTAATTATTTTTTGCTCAAAAGGAAAACGAATTTTCTTCGTTTTAACGATCTCAAAGCAGTGAGGCCTAGCTTTTCACACTTGACTACGTCACACAATCACATTAAGTTTCTATATTATATGTTATTAATTCTTACTAACTCACAGCACTCAAACCTAATAGCTTTTCACACCTACCTTGCTACAGAAAAATAAAATGAGCGGGCAGTGCATTTCTTACTCAGCGCCGAAGCAGTATTGGGACGCAATCTTTGGATTCCCTTTGAAAGGAACGCCTGTTTGTGCTACTCCCTTTGTACAGGGCAAAGCGATGCCCTAGTTATACGAGAGTAGCGACTACATGATGTACCTGAGTCACCTACCTATGTGAATTCGAAAGTCATCTGATCGATTTTCATTGCAACGAACACTATTGACCGATGCCTCAATGCACGAGCTTTGTCTACCCGATGTAACGATTCATCGAAAATACAACTTGCTGATGCTCTTTGCACCGACTATTACTTAAGACCGAAAACTTATTAAGTTGATGTAACATTTCAATTTCATTTCATTTCGGGTGATCTTCTAGCGTACGTTGCACATCTTTGGGGTGAGGCTATTGACAAGCGTGGTGAGTCGGTGGCTGTTAGCCTTGACATAGCCAAGGCTTTTGATCGGGTCTGGCACAAAGCTCTTCTCTCCAAGCTCCCGGCATACGGTCTGCCTGCTCAGTTCTGCAACTGGGTCGCTGGCTTCCTGCATGAGCGCAAAATTCGTGTTATATCTGATGGATGCGCTTCGCGGCTCATGTCAGTGAACGCTGGTGTCCCTCAGGGGTCCGTTCTATCCCCCACGCTGTTCCTTCTGCATATCAATGATATGCTTCCACTTGGAAAAATTCATTGCTATGCAGATATAGTACGGTCCATGGAGGATATAACGGTCACCCAGCGGCTGGGCGGGTCGAAACCGAAGTGAATCGAGTTAATCTTGTCATTGAGCTCAATCGGGTATTGGACCTCATATCTAATTGGGGCACCAATAATCTGGTTGAGTTCAATGCCAAGAAAACACAGGTGTGCGCGTTCACGGCAAAAAAGTCACCATTCCTTCCCCTTCCATCTCTTCAGGGTACATCTCTACGCCTGCAGAGCAGTATCAACATGCTCGGTATGACGATACGCTGCGATCTGAACCAAAGGGACTACATCGAAGCCGTGATCAAAACAGCCTCACGAAAACTCGGAATTCTGAACAGAGTGCGGCGATTCTTTACGCCGGACCAGTTGTGCCTTTTGTACAAGACACAGGTACGGTCTTGCGTGGAGTATTGCTCGCACATCTGGGACGGTTCCGCTAAGTACCTTCTCGATGCCTTGGACAGATTGCAGCGTCGCGCTGAACGCATTATCGGCAATGCAGAAGTGGTAAATACTCTCGAATCTCTGCAATTGCGTAGAGACGTTGCGTCACTCAGCGTGTTTTACCGCTTATACCATGGCGAGTGCTATGAAGAGCTCTTTGACCTCATCCCACCTTCTCCCTTTCTTCATAGGAGTACACGTGCTGCTCTTCGGAGTCACCGATTCACTGTCTCAAGTATCCCATCACGCACAAAGAAATTTAGTGACTCGTTTCTTTGTCGCACCTCCAAAAGATGGAATAGTCTACCAGCACACGTTTTCCCTCCTTCCTATGATATGGGGTCCTTCAAGAGAGGCGTGAAGAAGCACCTTGTGGGCCGGCAGAGTGAAGTTAACTGATGCTACGTTTGTTTCCACGCTGCACCAGTTGTCTTCGCGTCTGGACTTCATTTCCACTTAACATCAGGTGGGATGGAGTCATTTGCCGAGCTAAGTATAAAAAAAAAAAAAAAAATCAATATTAATTTTGAAAAGTTTTTGAGAGAGAGTTTGCTGATTGCCTCATACGGCATTTTCAGCTTCACCGGGCTTTTTCGGAAACGGGCGGCGAGAAACTTAAAGGGTTCCTCGAGCCGTGTGAAACGAAGCACCTTCAAAGGTTTTCTAGAGGGAACGGCATCACGCACTAGTGCGTGTTCCCATGCCCTACTAGATTCTCCGAGGAGTTCGTGGAGGTCGTGGTAACAGATGTATGAAATTTTATTTTTCGAAAATGTTAGGCCTTCAGAAGCCTGGGAATAACCTGTTGTTAAGAACCATAGACAACTCCTTGATTCAATAAAATTGAATTGATTTACTTTTTTTAGAATAATCTGCTGAGCCTCATTTAACTCCAGCCGCCTTTCACTTCCACTTATGCCAGTTGATAGGAATGGGAGGAGAACAGTCAACGGGCGTGAATAGCGCTGACTCTGGGTGCTAACGTAATAAGACGTCCGCCCCATTCCCATTTACAATACGGCCGGAATCGAATTAATGCAAACGCGCCGTAGGATGAGGACTCTATTCGTACTTTTGTTCTAAAGATTTTTATTAATGCGCTGTTACACATTTCGAACAGTCCTGTTAAAAGGAAATACTAAGGTCGACTTAGTTGAAAAATATGTATGAAAAGCAGACAAAATCAACGTTTCGTAGTCCCCTGATTCCTCCAAAACTGGACTTTTTATTTACTTAGTTATAGTTTTTCACTTTTTCAGTAGAGCATCGACTATCATACCAATCGCGTGTATACTCCAGTATCGTTACCATTCGCGTGTGTGTGCATGCATCATACCATTTCACTGTACCATTAGACCTTACTTATTTACTTATAAACTACACCGTTCTTATTAATATTAGTTCCGTGTCTATAATAAAATCTGCCGTGCGGTGCCGGCGTAGAATTGCACCACCCTAACTCTTCCCGTGGGTGTCGTAAGAGGCGACAAAGGGACAAAGCCGAGGGGCGGGCAGCAGCGCCCCCTGTAGAACAACCACACACTGAACTGCGATTCCCAACCCGCATGCCCAGCGTGGGGATTATGGGCACTACCCCCCTTATGACAAAACAAAGAAGAAAATGGCCCCTAGTTCCCGGCCGCCTCGCTATTCCTGGCCATGGCAGCGGCCATGGTAACGGTGGGGCAGGGGGTGCTAACAATCACCGGACTACCTCAGGCTGCCACAAAACACTGACCCTGGCTACGTTCAACGGACGCACTCTGAGGCTTGACCACCATCTAGCGCAGTTGGAAGTGGAGTTAGAGAACATAAAATGGCATGTTCTGGGGTTATGTGAAGTCCGTAGAGAGGGGGAGGACACCGTAACCCTAGGGTTACGGTGTCCTCCCCGCCCGAGTCTAGACTCGGGCCATCTTCTCTACTTTCGCGAGGGTGATAAAACATCCCAGGGTGGCGTAGGCTTCCTCGTCAATAAGGTCCTCTCTAACAACGTTGAAGAAATCTCCAGTGTGTCGACCAGGGTAGCGTACCTGATCATTCGGCTGTCCAAGCGTTACAGCATGAAGGTCATTCAGGTTTACGCACCGACCTCGACACACTCAGATGATGAAGTGGAGGATATGTACGAAGACATATCCAAAGCCTTGCATAACACCACTAAGGCTCATTTCAACGTTGTTATGGGGGACTTTAACGGCAAGGTGGGAACCCAGACTGGCAACGAATCCCGGATAGGACCGCATGGTTATGGAGTTAGGAATCACAGGGAGCAAATGCTTGTCAACTTCCTCGAGAAAGAGGGGCTGTTCTTAATGAACTCCTTCTTTAAGAAACAGCCTCAAAGGAAGTGGGCATAGCAAAGTCCGTCGGGACTTTGCCATGTCCACTTCTTGTCACACTTGACTGTGACCAAAAATGAGATCGACTTCATCATGACGGATAGCAAGCACATATTCAGAGATGTCTCAGTGATCAACAGGTTCAATACCGGATCTGATCACCGACTCCTCCGAGGCTCTCTGAATATCAACTTGAAGCTTGAAAGACACCGTCTGATGAAGTCCACGCTCCGTCCTAACCCAATCCAAATCATGGCGGGCACCGAGAAATTCCAGCAGCTTCTCGGGGACAGATTTCTTGCCTTGGAACCCACTGATGACGCTAACGAGACCCTACACAATCTGGTCGAAACGTTGAGGAACGAAGGCATTAAGTTCTGCAAAAAACAGCGTACTGGCAAGAAATCCAAACTCTCGGCTGAGACTCTCAGGCTGATGACAAGAAGACGGGAAACCACCCAAGCGACTTCGTCGGAGAGGTCAGACCTGAACAAGCGAATTGCGAAGATGGTACGGCGCGACCTTCGGAGCTCCAACACACGCCTCATTGAAGAGGCGATTGAGCGAAACCGAGGGTCCAAAGTATTCACTCAGCAGCTTGGCAGGAGCCACCCGACGAAGCTTAAAACACACGACGGGAGGACCGTATTGTCGAAGCCGGAGATCACCGCCGAGATAGAGGATTTCTATGGCCGATTATACGCTGCACATGCCCTTCGTTCCCGACGAGACGACTACGATTCCAGAGCCACCCTGACACGCCACTACACCGACGAACTGCCAGACATCAGTCAGGACGAGATCGTGTTAGCTCTGAGACAGCTTAGAAATGGAAAAGCCCCCGGTGAAGACGGAATTACATCTGAGCTTCTGAAAGCTGGAGGAGCCCCTGTTATACAGGAATTGCAGAAGCTCTTCAACGCCGTCCTTCACAGTGGGAGAACTCCAAAGGCGTGGAGCGGGAGCTTGGTGGTGCTCTTTTTTAAGAAGGGAGATAAAACTCTCCTTAAAAATTACAGACCCGCTCCTGAGCCATGTCTATAAGCTTTTCTCACGAGTGATCACGAATCGTCTCGCCAGGAGACTCGACGAGTTCCAGCCACCGGAACAAGCCGGGTTTCGCGGAGGATATGGTACCATAGACCACATTCACACAGTGAGGCAGATTATACAGAAGTCTGAGGAATATAATCAGCCCCTGTGTCTGACTTTTGTGGACTATGAGAAGGCCTTTGACTCTGTCGAAACCTGGGCTGTTCTGGAATCCTTACAGCGATGCCAAGTGGACTGTCGTTATATCGAGGTGTTGAGATGTCTTTACGAATCCGCCACCATGAGTGTCCAAGTACAGGGCCAGCAGTCCAAACCCATCCAATTGCGCAGAGGAGTGAGACAGGGGGATGTCATATCCCCGAAACTGTTCACAAGCGCGTTGGAAGATATGTTTAAGACGCTGGACTGGAAAGGAAAGGGCATTAACATAAACGGTGACTACATCTCACACCTGCGATTCGCTGATGACATAGTTCTAATGGCGGAGTCGCTAGAGGAGCTGAACCAGATGCTGGGCGGCCTAGCTTCAGCCTCGCGACGCATCGGTCTTGGCATGAATTTGGATAAAACCAAAGTCATGATCAATGGCCACATTGATCCGATACCGGTCGTCGTACATGGTCACCTTCTTGAAATCGTTTCCGAATACACTTACCTCGGGCAGATTCTGCAATTAGGTAGGAACAATTTTGAGAAGGAGGCCAAGAGGAGGATCCAGCTGGGCTGGGCAACGTTTGGGAAACTATGTCGAGTCTTCTCGTCATCCATACCGCAATGCTTAGAAACGAAAGTTTTTAATCAGTGCGTCCTACCCGTCATGACCTACGGAGCTGAGACGTGGACACTCACGGTAGGGCTGGTCCACCAGTTTAAAGTCGCTCAGCGAGCTATGGAAAGAGCTATGCTCGGAGTTTCTCTGAAGGATAGGATACATAACGAATACATTCGACAGAGAACCAAAGTCATCGACATAGCTCTAAGAATTAGCAAGTTGAAGTGGCAGTGGGCCGGCCATATCTGGCGAAGAACCGACAACTGCTGGGGTAAACGTGTTCTTGAGTGGAGACCACGACTCGGTAAACGTAGTGTAGGACGCCCTCCAGCCAGGTGGGATGATGACCTGCGAAAGACTGCAGGCAGATGCTGGATGCGTCAAGCCGAGGACAGGGCGCTATGGCGCTCATTAGGGGAGGCCTATGTCCAGCAGTGGACTAATATAGGCCGATGATGATGATGATGAATAAAATTTAGTGTTTTACCATAACCAGTGACTTTGCATTTACCATCTCCTTTATATACTTAGGTGTAGAACCATACAAACCGTAGGTAAATATCTGTTTCAATGTTAATATCTGTTTCAATGTTAATACCTTTTGTGACCTATAATTTTGATATATTTATGTAAAACATGGAAATAAAAAATACGTGTTAATTACTCGTTAATTACGTTTATACATTCGCATATTAAAATTTGCGTAGTGGTTAAAAAAATTATGCTTTTTTTATATCTTATGGGTAAGCACTGGCCTTCATCTCGCCTGATGTTAAGTGGGATATATATATATATATATATATATATATATATATATATATATATATATTAATGTGAAATAATGGTGGATTATTAACCGTTAAGTGTTCGTGAGTGTGCATAAGTGTTGGCAAATGAAACAAAACAGTGCAACGTTAATTTTCAAATTCTCTCAAGAAGCTCGCGTGAGGACTTAGTAAAGCCCCACGTCATCTTTACTGAGATACTCGGGGGAGGGGGGGGGTATATCATTTCTCACTTCCCATTTCTAATATCATTCATCATCATCATTTATGGAAATATTGTTTATTTATGTATTACTTGTAAGAACAATTACTTTGACACTGGCTAAATGTGCTAATCGCACAAAGCCATCAACAAAAAAACAAACAAAGAGTTTACGCTTAAAATGTGTATGAAGTAAGAATATGAGATTGTGCAAATGATAGTGCTATTTATGATGTTGGTAAACCTAATAATTATTTTGATTAGCATTTATTGACCCATTATTTTCGCACGGCGAAGCGGGCGGGTGACGGCTAGTCCTGTATAATTTATGCTACTAGCATTTTTCCACTTGTATAGGTATCGTTTAGGCCCTCTCAACCTGAAAGTTGATTTTCTGTAGCAGTTTTCCTGTTTAGGAATTATATGTTTTATGTATTTAGGGAATAAGCTCCTGGCCTAAAATATGGATTATCTGTTGTATACTCGATAATCATTACTCTAACAAACTCCGCCAAGGCGTACTAAAGGTATTCAAAATAATTAATCATCTTGTTCGTAGGCTTGAGCTTAACCTGCTTATCCTGAATGCATAGACGGGTGGGTGTATACAAGTAATGTCATAATGATTACTTCCAATAGCCTGGATTATGGAGTTGATGTTATTAGTAAGAGAGTAGGTAGTAAAATAATAATTACTTCAAATAAACATGGAGTTAATGTTGAATCGTAATAAAGTAGTAAAGGAGAGATATCATAAGATAAGGTTATTATTGCAAGAGAAATCCATACGAAACATTGTAGTAAAATAACGGTGCCCGTCCACAACCGACTTATTGTAGGACCGACAATCGGACCGATTTTTTTTCCGAGGCTTAGGGCTTAAGGTTATTTATAGGGCATCACGCACTAGTGCGTGTCCCCGTGCCCTACTAGATTCTCCGAGGGATCGGATTGGAGTGTCGGTAATACAAACTTTTTTTTCTTTTTTTATTAGATGTCTTGGTGTGGTGCATACAAGTTAAAAGAACAGCAAATAATAGTATACCTCATTAATTCTTTATAAAATACACCCTTATCAAAATACGTGCCATCCGAAGACCGGAGGAGTTCGAGATCATAAATTTTTGGTCACCCATCCGATGACCGGCCTTTGCGAAAGTTGCATAACGTCAGCAATCGCCAACCGGGCGCGTTAACCACTGCGCCATCGAGCATCGAGACCTTATATAGCAGGTATCCCCTTATTAAAATTTATATAAAATACACTCTTATTATGGCTCCTTTAAATATCCCTTTATTAAAGATCTTTTACTGTTATTCCAAAACGTGGGCTTACTAAAGCCTTGCTTCAAATTCATGCTGTCCCGGTTTTCTTAACTAAAACAAATACACATAGCTTTAGTTGTTCACCAGATTAAACCTTTATTTACGTCCTGGAATAACAGGATGAATAGTTTCAATATATCGCTATTTACATATTTTGTTTTTAACATACTCTTTGTTCCTCGTTCTAGATTCATCGCGGAGGAATATATCTCCATATTTCTTGATTGATGTCACAATCTCTGGCATGGCGCGTAAAAATATCCGCTACGGAAGCCTTCATATCTCTCAGACAGTAGAATCTCAATCGGAAAGCAAACTGCTTTGAGCATTATCACTTCTATTTTGAGAGTCGTATAGGATCAAAGGCAGCTAACTGTCAACTTTACGAAAACTGAGTTAGGGTAATGGCAACACTAAAAATTTTAAACTATTTTGCTTACAATAAACACTTCTGTTCATATACAGCAATCTGTCATACAAAAATGAATAATAAGTTGAAAGTTGGCATCAAAAATAGCTATCTGAGAAAGTTCAGTCATTTGCGTATCGGGTCTATTGCCTATAAGGTACTTCACGAATGAAAGCATGGTCATGTGCGTATCAGGTAATTTTCGTTTCTGGCAGCATGCGTCGAAATGATCAAAACTCTCAGAATATATTGTTCTGAGTCAAAACCGGTCATTTGACAGCCTCGCCCAATTACAAGCGTTCATTTCTTGATGTGTCAAAATGGCTGACCAAACGTTACAGTAAAAACTTTGTTGCTAGTTTTTATTGATTTATAGCGTATTTTTCGAGTACATTTAAATAAAAATATTGAAAATTAAACCACGGAAAGTAATCCAACCGTCGTGAATAAAATACTATGGTTAACATAAATAAACTATATACAATGTTTATATAATTTTTAACGCAAATTTTGTTGCGAACAAATTACAAAAACACAAATGTTGAAAAAATTTCCACGAGCAGGTTTTGAACCCGCACCCTTCTGACATACCGGGTCAGGTGCTCTCCCAATTGAGCTATCGTGGTTCTAACCAGCCCGCCGAACCACGATAGCTGCACCTTCTTGCCTACTTCTTAACTGATCTTTAGTATTTGTAAAAATATTATGATCAGATGTTAATGACGGTAGTTGTTGACATTGAATGGGCGCCTTTGGCTTTCAAAGTAAAAAGTAAATAGTGTTGAATAATTTCGGCGGGCATTCTTACGGGCTTTCTTACAGCACACTTCAACAAAAAAGTCAAAATGGAGTTGTAAAACAACTCGTTTTTGCTTGCAATTTGCATCGTAGCAAGCATTTATATTTAGGTGCATTTTCGACACTATACATTGTAATGGAACTATACTTAATAATGGCTTACTCATATTTAATTTTATCGTGACGATTCCAACCCTTTGAAGGGTACTTGGTGAATAAAATTAAAATTGTCTATCAAAATAAATTTACATTTCGTACAGAAGCTATGATTTGAAAAGTCATCATAATGATATTCTAATCAGATTAATGTATTCAATATGGACTCACAAAGAGCCTTTGTTTACTTCTCAAAAGAGGAAGGGTTTCAAAATGTATTTGTCACTAAGTTCAGAGTTTTGAAAACTCTTCATAATATTGACTTCAGAGATTTTAATAAATTTTTTGGAGGAAATTTGCTGTTGGCCTTGTACGGCATTTTCATAGTCACCGGACTTTTTGGGGGGCGGCGAGAAACTTAAAGGGTTCCTAAATCCGTGTGAAACAAAACCGTCAGAGGTTTTAATAGGGAATGGCATTAAGCACGCACGCACTAAGCGTGTCCCCGTTCCATATAGATTCTCCGAGGGGTCCCGATTGGATCGGAATAGAGTATCTTGTACACAAGTTTGTCTCCAAAAATGGATATGTATATTTTTAAACTTAACCCTTAATTACTCGCGTGAATAAAGTTACACTTACACTCGCGTGGGGTATATATAACCTCAATTTCAATGGTAAAATAAAAACATTTTTAACCACTTTTCATAAAATTTTTGATAACAATTAGACACAAGCTAAAAAAAACTAAAAGAAAATAGTATTCATTATCAACATTTATGTTAAACTAATAAAAAGATAAATCCATACATCTTAGCGTTTTTTAATCAGTACATTAATCACACGTCATGATAGAGTGGCCATGACAGACCTGCTGGTGGCATTTAGCACACAGAAAAGTATTTTTTTTATCCTTCGACCTTAGACATATATGGCATCATTTATAAATTGAAGATGGACTGCCTCTGGACGTGAAGCCAGCATCTTGAACTTCACCCCATCTCTTAGGACGTTTTTGTATGACGTCTTGGCAGCTACGGTATTGGTAATCGAGTTTGTTGGTGAGTATTTCTTTTATCAACAGCAAGAGATTCTCGATATTTCGTGGTCGAATTTGCTTTTATGAATAACCTATGCATTTATACCAGCAACGTTGAGAATGCAGTAAAATTTAACCAACGGCCATCTTTTATGGCGACTTCCGACGTTGTAATTAGCACATATTTGGTCGTTAGTCGAGTTGCCGTTTTGAGAGTTTTGACTTTTTGGAAAAGTGTTGATAAATTCGTTTTTTTTACTTTTACGCATTCGTTTTTTTACTTCTACTAACTTGTTCAAAAAAGGAACACTAACACTCGCGTGGGTCAATATATACCCCAGACACGTCTGGTACCGTCCTCTACTCCGTCTGGTACTCTGCACTGTCTTATTATGTCAAGAGGTCACGACACGACCTCTTGACATAACAAGACGGTACAGAGTGGAGTTATTGACTGAATTGGGATGGGAGGAGATATTCAGGCAGCTACTGAAAATGCTGCCTGTGACGATTGCTTTAAAAATGGCTGAGTTACAACACTTTAAAATCTCCGTGGGGTAATAAAATATATCCCACGCGAGCAATTAAGGGTTAAAGAGTTTCTCAAGCCGTGTGAAACAAAGCACCTTCAGAGATTTTCTAGAGGGAACGGCATCACGCACTAGTGCGTGTCACCGTACCCCCCTCCGAGGGGTCCGGATCGGATCGGACCGAAGTCACATGCAAAGCTCGCAGCAGTTGGATAAGGAGAGCCGAAGATTGAGCTCAGTGGCATGCATTGAGGAAAGCCTCCGTCCAGAATTGACTGGCACGGGCTTATGGGATTTTGAGATGACGATTATGACCACATTATGACGCTGACGATGATAAGAATATGTCTGGACATGAAGATAAATACAAACCAAGTGTTTCATGCGTTAACGATATGTGTTGTGGCAAAGTAATGGTGACGCAAAACTTTTTTTGTATTGGAATGTTGATAAGTGAACTGTATCTTCTGATAGTAACGCTTATGGTATAGATGCCGATCATCTATCCGTTCGGTTACCGATGGCAAGTGGCGGTAAGGCCAGACATGGAAACGCACTTCATCCGGACAACTAATCTATCTATTTATGATTCTAAGTGCTTGTACACAACAGTTGCACTTCACGTGTTACTTAACGGTTAGTAGTAGGTGCAAGTACAAATATGATTAGTGTAAGATTGAGGATTATATAAAAACAACAATGAATAGACCTTATAAATATTTTTTTATTCTTTAATTATTTGTTAAAATATGCGAGTCTGCTAGCTTGAGTCAAGACGCCGACAGACTAATTATTACACTTAAATAGAACAATAATTATAATAATAGTAATAAAATTAAAATAACTATGAATAATAGTGGATTTCGAATAAAATTACAAAGATGTCAACATACAAATGGCAAAATGTCAAAATATAAAAGATAAAAAAAAATACGAATTAAAACTATCTAGACTAAGATATTATGATAGAATATCGAATACAGACAAGATGGATCAGCATCTCTTGATCAAATGGAAAATGTTTGCCTGTTTTGTAATGCAAAATAACCTAAACTATAATTCTGTTGTCAACGCGAGCGGAACCGAGGGCACAGCTAGTTGATTATAAAACAACAATGTTTTTTTTTGCGAAGTTTCCACCAGATCGGTGGTGGAGCTCTGTGGAAATACTAAAATAACTCATATGGGCTCTCCAAATCGGGGTCAAACTTCAAACTTACGTGGAATTCAATTGTCCAAAGTTAGTTTAGGTTCTGACTGCTCCCGTTGTACTCGTATGTGTTTTAAAACTAACACTGACTTACTTCAAACTGTATAAAATGTTTAAGCAAACGTTTGTACTCGTATATCCGTAATTTAAATAAGTAGGTACGAGTACTAGGAAATAGATAACTTAGATATAAACACCCTAGTAGCAATAACAACGAAAATTATCATTTGAAGAGAATTAAGCAATTATATAAAATAGATGACTCAAAGTTTCACTATGGTAAAAATGTTAAGTAAGTAGCATATGGACTGCCTCACGTCCGACTGGTGGGCAAAGGCCTCCATCATTGAAATTAAGTCATCACTACAATTGATGGGTAATGGCTTAAACACCACGCTTGCCAAATGCAGGTTGATCACAAATCCGGAATTTGCATCGAAAAATTCGAAACACTCTTTGCCCGACCTGGGAATTGATTGAATTGAATTGAATCTTTGATATTTTACGTGTGTGTAAAATACATTATGCGTGTATGTCTAATACATAGTAGTGTGTGTCATGTTTGTTTTATTGATTTAGATTTAATGTATTTTTATGCATAATTTAAAAAAAATATTAACTTTCGGATAACCTTCTCTATATAAACTATAAGTGTGCGAAATTTCATACTCCTCTGTCCGCGCAATTTTTAAAAAAAAAGAGGTACAAAGTTTTTGCTTCACGTATTAACATATAGATAAACCATACCTTTCGAAATATATAGCTAAAGTTAGAAATTGCTTTACTACTAATAAGCGAAGCTCTTTATTACAGCCGAAATCACTAAACACTTCAGCACTTTGTCAAACCAACTTAGACATAGACATAGACATACATTTATTTACTACAAGCACACATAAATACATTTAAACAAGACGTTTAATCGTAGCAATTACAATAAAGAGAGAAACATAAATACAAACAGAATTAAATGAACAAAGACAACAACATTAATAATTTAATAATAAAATAAAAATCTAATGAATATTGAAGTAACTTAATAATGTAACGAGAGCTTACCAACTTCTAGTAAAGCTGAAATGGTACTAAAGTTGTCAGCAACTTCCTCCTAAAAGACAAAACATTAAAACATATTACAAAAATGATGGTACTCGTTTAGTGCGACAAAAACAAAGAATGGGACAGAAAGAGATGGAGTCCCTTTCTGATTCCACTGTGGCAGATCATTTTTTCCGCTTGAAATACGATAAACCCAAGTAAGCCTAAGGGAACGACGGTAGATTTACACTTCCCGAGTGACGTCATAATTTTCGGGCGCCATTTCCAATAGTGATTCTCCACTAGATGACGTCGTACCGAACTGCGAGTCATAACGCAAATACAGCCTTGTCACTTATACGAATTCTTGTGATATTATTGTAGGATTTATTACTTTGTCTGCTTGCAAAAAATATCTTAGCATTGATACTCGTAACCCTTAACTATATACAAAAATAAACGCGTAGCTAAATATAAAACAATTAAACTTTAAAAAAAAATTGAAAATATTTATTTTTTAAGTTAAACGGTTTTATTGAAAATTGTACTAAAAGCTAAAAATAATTCGGTAGGTCCTAAGTATAGGTACAGGTAAAAAGTAAAATCGTTGGGCGTGTGAAATTTCTATCAAGTCAACCGCTATATCATAATTTGGGTCCGTGGCTTACGCCCCCAGTGGTGGACGCACCCGTGGTCGACGCCCCCAGTCAGTTTAATTTACTTTGAAGAAATTTTTAATCAAATGTACTGGCAGGCATAAAAGGCATAAGATTGTAATAATATTATATCATAACGATTCTTATTAGAAATGCTTTAATTTGGATGTATGTTTTAAAAAAACTTTTAATTATTTCGAATTATAGATTTATTTAAAACGATAAGTAATCTAGTAAAAATTGGTATTTTAATCACAGTTTTGATCGCCTATATCAAGAACATTATTTTACTTACTTATTTCAATAATTAGTCTTAAAAAGTAGTGTAGAGCTACTAACTTTACATGTAAAATGTTTTTTAAACTTTGTAACAATAATAACTAAGAAATAAGTATCCAACTTCTCTTAAACTTTGTAACAATAATATTACAAAATACTTAAGTATTAAAAATTAAACAAATATAAAATAATATAAATACAACTTTACATGCAATGTCACTATCTTTTTATTATTTTTATAAAATTATGATACGATCTTCCAAGATCGAATCGATATCGGCATCATATCATTCGATATCGGCAAAATATTTGAATATAGTTAAAAAAAACAACGCATAATATATTTGATATTTTGTTTAGGTTAAAGTACACTTTTGACATTAACTGTACTAAGTGCAAAAGCACAAAAAAAATATTCATAAAATTATTAGAATCAGGGGCGTTGACCACGGGTGCGTCCACCACTGAGGGCGTAAGCCACGGACCCCATAATCCCTACTGTACCCCAAAAGCAATTAAAAATAATAAAATGGCGACTGCTGTCACTTGTGTAAAAAATTCTCTCTTTTTTCATTTTTGTTGTGTTATTTATTAGCCAATTATATTCGTTTACTAGGAAAAGTAAAAAAAACCCATATATCTTTAAGCCCCTCTGTCATAATTTTCAATAATTATATCTACAGTACTAACCAGTGTTATCGACAGTTAATAAGTTTGGTGGGTTATAGCTCGATCTCCGCATGTGTTATTGTTTACGTGTATGTGTGGGAAGGTCTTGGGCCCAGTTGTGTTTATAGACTGTTTTTACGTTCATGACGGTAATAAATCAATTAAGAGTGTTATTAAGTACATTACTAAAGAAATAACTACTAGTAATAAACGTCTCGGCAATTAATATAATTAATTATCTATATCAATAAAAATCAATTGCGACACGTGTGTCAGAGCATCACTTGAGAACGGCTCGACTGGATTGGCTGATTTATTTTTGTTGTGTTCGTAATTATTTTCAGGATGAGATTTGTATTTAAAAAAAGTTTTCAAGCTGGTAAAACCATCACGGGGTACGGATGTTCAAGTCCGGGTCACTAGTTTATCATAGTTTAAAATCCACAATTGACAGAGAAGTCGATGAACATACATAAAAAAATACACACAGTAGGACATAGAACCTCCTCCTATTTTAAAGTCGGTTAAAAAACCGGTACTTCGTCTAGGTACATATTTATTACTTGAATAGGAAGTATTGTAACGAACTCTTTCGTTTTTATGTTATTTTATACTTCTCCTTTTTTGATTAATGTTTTTTAATTGTTTGAGTTGATTTGACTGAGTTCTTTTTCGTATTGTACTTGTATTTTGTTCTTGTCTTTTTTCTTATATAATTATCTTTTTTTACTTAACAGCGTCTTTTATTATTTATTATATATAAATCAGTCCGATGTCCGTTACAAGTATAATTTATAGAAGATTTTTCAGAAACTAACAAATCGCGAATACATTGCTTAATAAGGTTATGCATGCCAGGTGCTATTATTATATTACATTATTTAAAACCATTAAATTATTTATTTTAAATCTACCCTCATTTGTTTTTAACTACTTCAAATCGGCATTAAAAATGTATCGATTCTACAAAATTTTCTTAACGAATATACCCTCATTTCTTATTTCATTGAATTGTATATCAAAAATAAAGGTACGGTACTGAAGTGAATGTAATATTCATAGGGGAAGCTGTTGGCTCCTAAATCACAGTTATGCTAGCTCAGGAGTCAGATCTGCATAGATTTATGAGTGTAAGGTGTATTAGAAAAATCATGAATATAATTTATGAAACACATATAAAGCATTAGAAGTTTTTTCTATTTGTTACTTAAAACAAAAGCAACATGTTTTTTATAGTGTACAAGATCACTACGCACATGAAGGTTCCACCAACACAGAGTGACCACGGGCCCTGCAAAGAGTTTGAAACCTCAAAATAAAATAATTATGTAAAATAGTAACGTTTAAAGTATTTCAGTTTAAAACAACGCGTATTTAATAGGTTTGTGACAAACCATGAACTCTTATCAATTATCATATTATATCGAAACGTGTAGGTTAAGTAAATGAAATCGGGTTTTGAAGTGATGCTGTCTCATGATTGGCAACTGACAATGGAGGCTATGTTTTAAACCAGTTTTAACTTTAGTTTCGTCATATCTGTTCGTCCGTCTTCATGTCGTAGCCAAACTTTACTAGCAAATAATTTTTACTATTACATATTACACCTATTACATTTACTAGTCGATTATGAGTACCTACAAGAAAAATTTTCTCGGTTTGAATAAATATCTATGCCTCCAACAAAATAAAGAACTACACTTTAACTTGGTGAGCAAGGTTCCCGAAGGGGCTTAGGGAGGATGGATCTTTGCAAAAGGTCAATATAGGTTGAAAAAATTATTATATTCAGGATACTTTAGATAGCATTTGATAGACTGCAAAGGCGAGCGGTACGCATTATTGGAGATGCTGAGGTTACAGCCTCTCTTGAGGACTTACAGCTGCATAGAGACATTGCTTTTCTCAGTGTCTTCCACCGGAATCACTACGGAGAGTGTTCTGAAGATCGTTTTGATCTAATCCCGCCCTCTCCTTTCCTCTCCCGGACTACACGTGCTGGTCTTAAGAACCACCATCATACTGTACAGACAATCAGTACTCATACCAACAAATTTGGCAAGTCGTTTCTCTTTAACACTATTCGACTTTGGAATTCTTTGCCGGCGCATGTGTTTCCCAGTTCCTATAGTCTCGGGTCTTTAAAGCGGGGCGTGAAACGGCATTCATGCAGGCCGTCATGAATGGGTTCACTTGTTACCATGCTTGTTTCACGGTGGGGAGCGCTCTCATTATTTTGGACTGCATCGGCTGCTTACCATCAGGCAGGATGCAGTCACTATGACGTGCCAATATAAAAAAAAAATTAAAAAAAATAGAAGATTCACGTTAATAAGTCCATGTTTGTGTACTCGGTTGGGTTGGCGGGAAACTTGTTTGTCCGCCTGGCTAGCTACCACCATCTTAGGTATATAAATATGTCGATAAAATCAATGTTTGTAGTATTGTTGTGTTCCGGTGCTAGAGATAAGATAGCCAGTGCCTCAGTAGTTAAGGATCCCGGGTAGTGCTTTTCCACCATTGGCCTTATCATCACTTAACATCAGGTGAAATGGACACTGTCAAATGGGCAAAAAAGTCGCATTCGCCCCGTTTAGTTTTGTGTAAGTTTTCTTCGAGTTGACATCATCTCAAACTTGTGGCAATGTGGTTTTAAATCGATTCCGTTTGCTTGCGCTTTTATTCAACCTTCACAGCATTTACAATTTGGCTGGAACATTAAGTGTTGTGTGATGTCAAAACAAAAGGCTTACAACGATCCGTTATGGACCGAATATTATAATACTAACGCCTTATTTACAAATATACCCGTCATTAATACTTAAAATGTTTAATGGGTCCATAACTTTTGAATAAAAGATGTGGAAGGTGGTGAATTAAACGCTCAGATTTATGTTGGAGGGAAACAGTTATTAAAATCAAAGGAAACGGCAAAATATTTTTTTAACTAATCTCTATTTAGGACGCCTTTTAGCCTCGGCGAAGAATAGGCGCAAGACAAACCCAGAGGTCCCGGGTTCGATTCCCAGCAAGAGGGGTACATGTTTGTGTTACTCGGTGGTTTGGTTAGTTGTAGGGCTTGTTTGATCCCAGGTTTGATGCACAGCGGGGGGTAACAAATCATTGCATTCTAAGTATGTTTCAAGTTCGCATGGTTCTCTACTACTGTTTTGTCTATGTTGGTTGCTTAAGTAATTAATAATTTAAATAGCATTTTGTGTTCCGAATGTGATCATCTTATATCTAATTTTTATGTTGCTTAGTTATTTAAGATACCGGATAAAGTCTGCTTAAACCTTTCGCCCTTACTTATACACGTACCAAAGTGAATTAAGTATAGTTTAAGTCACTATATTACTTTCTAAGTGCTATTTTCTATTCTCTTTTCTTGTTTTGGGACATTTACCGAAAAACAATGTGATTAATAACGAATAAACGCCTCCATAGGGACCCATGTAATATATCACGTATTAGCGTAGACCCTCCCATCCAAGATACATTACTTTATTTTACCTTTGCACATGAATCAATGGTTACGCAATCGTTTTAATCAGTTCGACAAGAAGCCAGAGCAAATAGAACGCACGTTATCAAACATCGATCGTGATGCCAACATCAAAGAAAAAACAAATGCAAATTGGAGCAATGTATTAAACGAAAATTGAAGCAAATAACCGGGCTGCTAACCGTTTCGTTCCCACTTTTGTAGACGGTATAAATAAGTAAGACATAGAAGAAGTAGACACACGCTATGCAGTAATAAATCAAAGCAAAGTATATGACTGACCTACTGAACAAGGCCTCATGTTCGACCTAAGGCCCTATTTTGACTTTTATTGGTAAAAGAAAAAAAGATAAAGTAGTAAAAAAAAAAATCTATTTACTTCAGGCTGTTGCCCATAATATTGTTAGTATACAAATTACTTAAAAAACTATGTTAGTAAATACAAGTAGGTAGGTACTAAAAAAGAAAACGAACAACAACACAAATCAATTAAGATATTTGCCGCCATCTGGGGCTCCGGGCACACGCACTTGTGTTTGGACCAGAAGGGGGCTTTCCAGCTTGTCGCTACCGCGTGCTATGTTTTGATTTTTTTTTAAATTTTTTGTGTTTTTATTATTTGTTTGCAACAAAATTTGCGTTAAAAATTATATTAACAAAACAAAAACATTTTATAGATACAAAGAAGTCACAGCTTGCATATCGCCACTTGTAAGTTCCGTTAGTTTAACTGACATTTAGATGATTTTGAGCCCTATTCTTATACCTATGACTGTTACTCAAAATCACCTTACAGTTAAACCAATTTCAGGTTGCCAGTGACGATTATTGATTACAAAAATCGAAGCCAGTACAGACAGTTGATTGTTTTACTTCTATCCTCATGCTTACATCACAGCGTGAAGATAGATTGTGCTTCTATCAGTTGCAGAAAACAAAAAAAATACAGGAGAAGTAAACGCGCTATTCATTCGACAGATAGGTACATATCAATGTCATCAAAGCACTCTGTGGTTTTTTAATATAATAGGATTTAGCCAATTGATTTGATACAAATTTTTTCGGCAGCAGAAAACATGAGAATACCTTTAAGAGAAGTAAATTTGCACATAGGTATGCATTTGACAGAACGATACGAGTCGTCACTGTCGACGGACATAATTTGCGATGAGTTGGTGCGTTAAATGAAACACTGAGGGACGGTAATAGACGAAATTGGGGCAAACGGGTACAAATTGATCACAGATTTTGAGCAAATCAGAAACACTTTTGTTTGTCACGCGAAATTGTGAGACAAAGTGTCGCTTAAAAGTACCTGTAATAACCTGACCAATGCACCAAGCTAAACAAGATAAGATAAAATATACCTTAATATGCAACACGAAATACTTGTGACAGATAAACATAAGAAAATAGACCTACAAACAACGGTCTTATCACCAAAAGTGAACTCTTACAATCTTCAAATGTGTCAAATCTAGAGACATTACGATTCGGAAAAATGTTTCACTTACCCGATTTTGTACGAATAAGTAAAAGGGTTTTACCTGATTTTTATACGGAGATTTAAAATCTATCAGCCTGCTCACGGCAATCATGAACCAACAACATCCAACAACCTCAAGTACCTCACTAGTTGAGGATCCCGGGTGAAGTGCGCTTCCATCATTGGCCTTATCATTACTTAACATCAGGTGAGATCAAGGCACTGTGCTTACCCGTTAATATATATTTTAAAAAAAACAACTATTGTAGCCCTATAAAAGAAATACTCGAATATTCCTGTTCCAACCATAAAGTAAACTATCAGGAAACATTTTTATAGAGATTCGTGGAATTCGTGTTCACCAGAAACAGAAAATAAGTAGAGCCCAGAAGGTAAGCATAATACATAACGCGCTCGGGCAATGCACACATAGACCTCTCACGAACAAGGAAACTCAGACCACCTCAAACCAGTCTGAGCGTAGCTGTTGACAGATTCCGTGTCCGTGAACTTTCACGGACACGGAATCTGTCAAGCGTTTGTTTTAATCCCTCGCGCGCCTTAAGCACTACCGGTAGTGCATAAGGTCGACGGACGTATATACCTATAGCGCGGGACGGGTGCTGGAGACTGACCGAAGCGTATCATCGTAACGTACAGACGCATGCGCATCAACCTATCCAAAACTGTCAAATATCTTTAATACATTTTCAACTCTAGAATTATATATTATTGAGAGACAATTACAATAACAGCCTTAGCTCGCTGTCACAAAATCAATAATCCACCAATCTTCATTTGTTCTTTTTCTTCCTTTTTCCTTGCGGTCTACGTTCAAACCAAAAGTTCAAACTCAGATCACGTCGTGTGCCACAGAGCTGCCCGAAGCAAGGAGTCCCGATCACTACAGTACCATTTGCGATGATACGGCATTGCTGGCTAACCGATGACAGGGCGGAGTTCGCGGCGAACGGCTCGGCTCACTGTAGTAACCATGCGAATGCTCGCAACGGGGAGCCCTTTCGGTTGCCTTATCTCTTTCGTCATAATATAGTTTGGCATAACAGTTTCAGCTTAAAGTTTTTTGGCATAAATTATGATAAGCAGAGTGTTATAAACCCATAATGGTTTCATCGGCATAATTTTTACTTACTATAATTGTCTTTATCATATTTTTAATCAGCATAATGTAAAGAACATAATTGCTATACGTTTAAATTTAATTTATCATAAAATACGAAACGCATAATAAATGTAACCAAATCATTTAAAGTCATAAATGAATAATAAATTTGGCTTAGATTATTTAAGAAATGATAAGACATATAATTGTAAATAATAATCATCTCACTATAATCAAAATATAACACAATAATTATTATTGTTCTGTTCTGCATGCATGTGAATGCATCCGCATGCATGCCGCGCTGTTTTGTTAGCTAAAACGAGGGTACAGAAATACTAGCTGCCCTACTCCTGTAGGTCACGTGATAGGTTAGAAATTTAAGACAATCATGAAGCGCAGCGTAGCGATTGTCTTGAATTTCGAGGTTATTTTTTTATTAGACAACAGAAATCTAGCTCCATACAAAAATATATTTTTTTATAGCTCTTGTTGGGGGGGTTATTATCATGGTATTCTATATGTATGACTTGTAATCTGTATGCACTAGGGGTGAGATGTCTATAAATGTTATAATAATATAATATTGTAAAAACATTTATGCATGAACATTTGCTACTGATATATAATTATTATAAAAGAAGTTTATGGGGAAATAAAGTATGCCTAATGATTTATTCTGAATGAACGTTATGCGAAACGAAGAGGATGCCAAAAAACATTATGCAGCCTTAAAATAAAATCTTTAATTTATGCAGCCCAATATGGACCCCTCGCAACGAACATGTAACGCTATGGCAAAATGCTCCGGTCAGTCTCGACCATTAAAGTCACGTTCTGCATCCGCCTTATTTTGTGCCAGGAATCAGCGTTGTAAAAAGGTTCATTGGCCAATAAAAGTTTATTGTAATCCAATAGACAGACAAATCAGTTTTTTTTAAACTGCGTCGGAAATAAAGCGAAGGTCAATGGAGGTCAAATTTTATGTCGAACCGATTTGGAGTTTCAAGTGTGGGACGGTTTGGTATCGCCTTACGTTTTAATGTTAAAATGATATTGGTAAGTAATAAATAGGGTTCATGTTTCATTCGTGGGTACACTGTGCCACACATCTAAGCATTTGTGATAAGGGTTAATTATCATCACCATCACCCACGGAAGACCAAGGTCGTAATGCCACTCCGGTATTATGCTGAGTGGGAGCCATTTCAAGGCCACTAGTTTTAAGTTTTTGTTTTGCACGTACTTATTGTTTTCTTTGTGTGGCAGTGAATAAATGCTTTTATTATTAATATTATTTTTATTACCAGTTCATTTTTATGTCTCCAGTGACTGCTGGGTCATGAGCCTTCCCTATGGATGTAAACACCACATGGGAGAAAGGGTCATAAACCACCATTCGAGCCCAGCAATGCAGTCGGTACCAACGGCTTTACTTGCCTCCCGAAGCACGAAAGGGTTGCGATCTTGAGTTGCGATCGTGCAAATCAAGCAACTTTTAAAATGTCAAGTTACCCGATGGAAGAATGAAAAAAAATACTTCGAGCTCCTCCGTGCTGGGGATGGCCCCGATTGTTGTCCTACGATTGACGGTGTTAAAAAACCAACACGCACCGGGCCAGCGTGGTTCCACTGATTCTGATATTCTAGATCAAGATCACGTAGGTCTAGAATAAGCTATGCTGTATGCGATGCCCTAATACCGAAATCTCTATATACTCGCGTTTATTTTGCACATAATTTTATCCTGACGTATCAAAGCCTATTGCAAATTCTTTAGCAAACACCAATCTAAAAACCGATTGGCAAAAATTAATCCTACTCTATATCTACAAGAGTAAAAAAAATTCTATAGCTCTTACTGCGTGATCGAGTAACAAACATTATAAATACAAATTTACGCCAAATATTATTGAGAACAAAATTATTATTCAGTAAAGTGTCGATAAAACTTCTAATAACGGGCTTTGAACGAGGTCTCAAACCTGACCCAGATTAATAGAAGGTGCCGGTTCGAATAGTACAAATTTATGAACGCATTCCAAAATTATACCAAACGGCATTTTTTTAAACATTCCGACTTTCGCTTTTACTCGTAATAAGCAAAACGTCAAAGTTAAGCGAAGAGTATTTATTGCGTACATCGAGTTCTACAATAACAATTGTTATAAACACGCTTTGTGATCTCGTAGCGCTAATGATCTCAAGTTTCAAGTAACGAGACGGTGACAGTTGGCTCTGCTCGTAGTCCTCGTAGCCGCGTAGCGTCGTAGCAGCGATAAAAAAATATTTTCTCTCCAACGATGTTTATAGAAGAATATCGCGTTACACGAATCTAATGGTATCGCGGAGGCTACGGAATGAAATCAAAACACAATCAAGATATTCCTTTATTCAAAAAAAGGCTACAATTATAGCTGTTCTAAGTTCGCTTCGTAACGCCATTAAAATCGGCTCGCGGACTACGCCTTGTGTTAAGGATAATTGGCGAGAATTTCAGCAAGGGCTTTTTTCCTGTTAGAAAGACAAATGAAAGAAGGACATTCCAAAACAAAACAAAAAATAAAAAGTGAAGCGTAAATAAATAAACAATGTTAATTAAATTGTTTACCAGTATACAGTTTTGCATTCGTACTCTTGTGTTTATTTTTAAAATTTTACTTGGGATTTTGAACCGTAAGTTTAGGTAGGTATAGAGACTACATTTCAATATTTTTTAGCTTATTTATAATCGTGTCCGTGGTCTAATGATAATATAAATGATTTCAGAACTAAAGGTACAGCTTTCAATACCCAGTATGTTGATAGTAGAGCTAGTTTTCATTCTTCTATCTTAGTTCTCTAACCTCTCATCTGAGACGAGCGCTGATCAGTTCCATGACAATTGAAATCCTATTGTGTCTGTATTCACAGCAGATTGGTCGCTATAACTTGTGAATAGGGCCGCGATTCTGCTATCTTAAGATGACCACAATCGTACGCCGATCCGATCCGAACCCTTCTCTCACCGAGAATCTAGTAGGGCACGGGGACACGCACTTTTAAGTGTGTGATGCCGTTCCCTCCGAAGGTGATTCGTTTCACACGGCTTGAGGTACCCTTTACGTACCTCGCCGCCCCCAAAAAAGCCCGGTGACGCTGAAAATGCCGTTTCAGGCAATCAGCAATCTCTCTCAAAAAAAAATAATCGTATCTTAACTCAGCGGTTTGGACCTGCCATTTAAAAAAAATAGTAACGGTAGCTTGCAAGTGGACAAACAAGCCCTACCACCAACCAATCCGGGTACTCAAACATGTACTCCCGTTGGGAATCGAACCCGGGACCTCTGGGTTTGAGAATGGCGGTCCTCACCACTAGAACACAGGGGCGGTTAAAAACAGGCCACTGCTGAGACACAGTTTGATGAATTGCGCTGTAAGATAAAGAAATGCGACAACTTACATAGTAAGTAAAGGCTTCTAACTATAAATAAATAAATAAATTTTCATACACTCACACCAATTATCTAGCCCAAGAGAAGCTTCGTTATGAAACTCGTTATATGGTTACTAGACAACGGATAAACATACTTAAAATACTTAAATACATACTTATTATACATAGAAAACACCCAGACCCGAGACAATTTAGAAAAACAATAATTTCTAAATTGACCCGACCGGGGATCGAACCCGGGACCTCAGAGATGGCGACACCATGAAAACCGGTCTGCAAACCACTCGACCAAGGAGGTCGTCATGTTTGAATCATTTAAGTTATACATAAATGCCTGAAGCAAAGGAATGTAAAAATAACACAAAGTATAGAAAACAAGTCGGCGAGCACTTTCTTTCTTCTGTTTTAACAACGTTTTTGTTCATATTTTATCTGTTGTTCTTAAGGAGTTACTTATCATATTTTATTATCTGATATTTATGTATATCTCTTTGTAATGTACCGTAGAAGATTGTGTAATCGACAAGAAATGATTTCTTATTCTTATAGACAGAATACGTTTCACGTGCAAAGGGCTTTGACATAAGGACGAAAAATCGTTGGATTTTATTGTGCCTTTGATGCAGATATCGAGTTTCGTTTTTAGGCACTGCTTTTGATGTGAAAATGTAACCATAATGCTTTTGAATAATTGACGACGCTATTGTGAAAATAAAGTTATTTTGATTATAATAATAAATAAAATAAATGTTTCCCACACTCACACCAATTATCTAGCCCCAAGAAAAGCTTCCTTAAGAAACTCGAGAAATGGTTAACTAGACAACGGATAAACATACTTAATATACTTAAATACATACTTATTATACATAGGAAACACCCAGACTCGAAACAATTTAGAAAAACAGGTATTTCTAATCGTCGTCGACGTAATAGGTCGTCGATTGAAAACTAAGTGTGTGGTACATATGGATAGTTGAAGTCATTATAAAAATGATAATTGTGTACTCGTAGGTACTACAAAATAGCTTTTTTTTCTTCATAAAACATCGAATGGCAACGTTTTAGTTTGGCATTCATAATGCCAAACGCCTCGCTGGTCGAATGCCAGTGCGCTCGGCCTCATACCCGAAGGTCCTGGGTCCTGGATGCATAGCCCGAATTTGTGATCACCAACCCGCATTTGGCAAGCGTGGTTAATAAGCCATTACCCATCAATGGTAGCGATGACTTGAGTTCAATGAATTTCAATGATGAATTTCAATTTCTTATAGTTGCAGGCCATTAACGCACACCTGGAATATTCATCTTTTGTAATATACCCCCTTACAAATAAACACTATTTAAGCATTTATTTAGTTAATCATTGTTTTGTCTCTTTTTCTCAAATTGAGAATGACGTTTGTGTGACGTTGACAAAACAATGATTAACTAAGTAAATGCTTAAATAGTGTTTATTTGTAAGGGGGTTTGTCTTTTATTTTGTCCTAACGTTATACACTCTTTACAGGATCGTCGTCACAGGCACTTTTAGGGCACACCGACTTTTATCCGTTTAAGGCAGCAAGCAAAATCTACCTGTGTATACTTCTCATCTTACCATTATTGTCAGTGCCAACCGGTAGGAAGAGAGGAATTGGTGCTCCGCCAACTAGAGATAAAGACAATTACCAAGTTTCATTAAGGATTTCGCTGTCCATGATAGTGCTATATAAAAAAAAACAGGGATTTTTTTTTCATCTAAAATGCTAATTAACTATAGAGGTGATTAAGGTTCGACAATTAAAAGTTAAAATAGAACACGTACTTACGACCTTTTGCTATCTAAAATTTGTTAACCATGTCCTATTGAGCAATCATGATAAAGTGCTTTAATTTTTTCAACAACAGGTAAATAGACACAACATAGTAAAAGCAAAACAAACTCGGTTCAAATAAAATACTATAGATCTGGAAAACAAAATAGTCAGCTATGAATGTCGGCTAAAAAAAATAGATAGATCTAGGTAACAAAGTCAGCATTACTCGTATATGCCGACTACAAAAAAGTGTCCTTATTGAATTTCTCATAGACGACGACTCCGGACGAAGTTTGCCGTGTATCGATCGAAGGTTGGTCTGAACTTGAACTTTACGGTATGTTCTGGCATATTGAAATAGTTTTTAAGAACTGGGCTTGGAGGAGCTCGATGGCGCAGTGGGTAACGCGTTCGGTCTGCGAGTGCTGAGGTTAAGCAATTTTCGCAAAGGCCGGTCATCGGATGGGTGACCAAAAATGTATCATCTCGAGCTCCTCCGTGCTTCGGAAAGCACGTAAAGCCGTTGGTCCCGGCTGCATTAGCAGTCGTTAACAACCACCAATCCGCACTGGGCCCGCGTGGTGGTATGGCCCGTTCTCCCTATCCATCCATAGGGATGGCTCGTGCCCCAGCAGTGGGGACATAAAAATGAGCTGATGATGATGAATTGGGCTAAGCTTCCTAATGTTAGTATTGGTATCAATCATACTTGAAGTGCTAGGACTTGTCATCTGGTACACCTATATACTAGAATATAATAAAATAGAATAGAAAACATTTAAACATATGTAATTTGACCCCTTGAAAAACCTCCCATTAACACAATTTAAAAGAAAATTATCGGAAAGGTTACTAGAGAAGTGCTTTTACTCATTACATGAGTTTATTTTATAACATAGAAAAATAATGTAATGATGTTATAACTTAAATTAATAATGTTTTATAATAATTAAATTTAATGATGTTACTTTGATTTAATAATGATAATTTAATTTAATAATTTAGTAATGTTAATGTTAGTTTGATTGTTTAATAATGTTAATTTAATTGTATATTTACATGCCCAGCAGAACATACAGCTCAACTGTTTCTTTAACATCCTATTAACTATGTTCTATTTTCTAGTAAATAAAGCTCATTTCTATTTCTATTTATACAGTAGGTAACAAATAACGTGTAAAAAACAAAAAAAAACAAAAATCTATCGTCGTTAAACAATTTTAGAAATAATAGGGTAAGAAGAATTTTAGAAGGATCGTTGTTTCGGCAATAAGACATAAAAATGACAGTTGGAGGACATCTTTTATATAAAGGTCTTTAGTTTTTAATTTTCAAATTATTTTTCTGTTTAATTTTTTCAAGTTAAGTTATGTAATGTTTCTTTTTGTTACTTTCATATGTTTTGTAATTGTTGGGAAAAATCAAGATCCCCGCCACGTAATTTTCCAATGCGTCGCCTTAAAGCCAAAATGAGATTAAAATTTTATTTTATTTAAGTAAGTCATAAGCATTATTAGATAGTCGTGATTTCATCAGCATTGTTTCGAAATGCAGTCAAGTATCATAAATCCTGCTTTTCAACAGTTGAGGATTCCGAGTGATGTGCACTTCCATTTTCGGCTTTATCGATACTTGCCATCAGGTGCGTTAAAGGCAAAACTAGCTACCACCATCTTATCTAACTAAGTCGCCATAACATCAATATTTGTAGCATTGTTGTGTTCCGGCAGCTAGAGATAAGATAGCCAGTGCCTCACTAGTTTTATTTTATTTAATTATTTAAATAGGACAACCAACAAGACATACATTAAAACAAGAAAGAAGCTATGATTTTTATCTTAAAGCTAAATGCTGTCGCCACGACATGCACTGGTGGGACGTATCAGAAAAAAAAACAATAATAACAAAACTGAAAAAGGCAAACAATATCAAATAATAGACGTAAAACTTAATAAACTTATACCTACTAAATTAAATATATAAAACTTAATAAAAAAAAATGTATTATTTAGTTGAGGATAACGGGTGAAGTGCGCTTCCACCATTGACCTTATCATCACTTAACACCAGGTCGGATGAAGGCACTGTGCCTCCCGTAAGATTAACAAAGCGCTTCTCCCGTGTGAGATTTGTGTGTATAAAACTGCATCAATAGCACTTCATCATCATCATCATCATCAGCCTATAAACGTCCCACTGCTGGGCACAGGCCTCCCACATGCACAACAGCACGCGGGGATCTAGGGCCATAACCCACCACTCTGGCCCAATGCGGGTTGGTCCAACAACTGTCACTTAACATGTCTTAGGGGTCACCTAAAACTTAGGGGTCAATGGTGAAACCAGGCATTAGACTACTTAGATGCAATTATTTTCGGGATACGGAATTCGATTTAAATAAATTAACAACATTTTGGCGATTGTAATCACTCTCTGTATTGTCGGCCACATTAAGTAAATTACTCTCCTCGATTCTGATCACTGATTATAACGATAGACCACGCCGAACATAATTCACCAATGTATAATAGCACTTCTACAAAAGAAAATTGTTAGTGGCTGGTTGCAGCTACAAACAAGTCAGCCGTTGTGCTTCGATGTGGACTGTATTAAAACTCGTTTCTTGATTATTTCTTCTTTATTCTTCATAGGTGGGGTCCGGAGAGCTTACAAAAATTTGCTCTGACCGGCCTGTATTTATACATTTTGGGTCATGCCCGTGAGCGTGGTGGGGGCAATGCCGGCCCATGTAGGTATACAATTTTTTCCACTACCCACATGAACCGTCGTAATTTGCAGTTGTCCCTTTCGTGTTGGACCTCCCTTTCTTACATGTATTCTTACCTACCCTACGGTATCTCTCGTAATCTGGATACCTTACAATATTAAAATACATATTATATTTACTTTAAGATTTAATTAACTTATTTAATTATCTCTACTTAGTGAGGCATTAGGCCTCCGGGCACGTTTACCTGGCCCTCTTTAAAACATACCACAGTTACCTTGTGTTAAATGAAAAGACAAACATAAGAAATATTTATTAAAATAACATATATAAACCTAAATATATTAACCGTATTACAATTATAAAGTTATATTCGCTAACTAATCCTATACAATACAATAATGAGACTTCTGTCCGTAACAGGCTCCCCCCGGCGCAGCATCCGCGTAGCCTCTTCACTCCATCGGCAGGACAGCCAGTCTCGTCGTCGGTCGTCGGAACGTGCCGCCCTTGGTGCGCACCTCTGCGTTGCGTACTTCGTTGTCAGGTCCAGGGAATATCTTCGTAACGACGCCTCTGGGCCATACATTGCGGGGTAGTGTGTTGTCCACAATTATGACCACGTCGCCCTCTTGTACGTTGCATCGCTCGGAGTCGCGCGTGCCGCCGCGCGGTATGAGTAGTGGTAGATACTCGCGCAGCCATCGTCGCCAGTACTCGTCCGCCAGCGCCTGCGCCGCCCGCCATGTGTTTCGGTCGGCGCGCTCGCACGGCCCAGTGGTGGGCAGGCCGCTCGAGCTGCCCAAAAGGAAGTGATTGGGCGTCAGCGCTTCCGGGTCGTCGATGCTCACAGAGACGTGTGTTAGAGGCCGAGCGTTGACAGTGTGCTCGACTTCAGCCAGTAGTGTTATAAGTACTTCTTCACGCGGTGACTTCTCGTTGAGTGTAGCGCGCAGCGCCGTCTTTACGGTTCTCACCAGCCGTTCCCATGCGCCGCCTTGGTGCGGCGCGCCTGGTGAAATATAGCACCACTCTGTACGTTTCGTTAGCGCATATTCTCGTAGCGCTGGCTCCCATTGTTCGTATGCGGAATTTAGCTCTCGGTCCGCGCCTTTAAAATTCGTAGCGTTGTCACCGTATATAACCTGGGGCCATCCCCTCTTGGCCGCCATTCTTTTTAGAGCCATAATCGTCGAGTCGCCGTAGTCTGCTGCCCGTGCGTAGTTTGCGGGACGCTTTGAGGCGGTCAATGTCGTCTGCGAAGCTCTCTTGTTGCGATTCAATTATTAGTAGGCGCTCGGCCTCGTTGATATGTTCAATCGTCATTTTACTAGCGCGGCGGCGGCATCTCTGAGTAAACAGTAGCACGTTCGCCATCGTTCTTACTAAACGCTCGTAGGAGGAGAAGCGTTTAGCGTGTGCGTTACGCAGTGTTCACTCTCCGCGCTGTGTTCGTTATTGATGTCGTCACTCGCAGGCCATTCAGTTTCGTTTTCGTATAAAAATGCCGGTTCGACAAACCACCGATCATTTTTCGTTTTCGTAATCTCACTGCCGCGCGTTACGTCGTCCGCGACATTGTGAGCCGTAGGGACCCATCGCCATTGTGACGGCATCGTCGTTTCTGTGATCTCAGTTAAGTGATGCGCTACATAGGGGCTGTAGCGCACCGTGTCGTTGTTAATCCATTTTAACACTGTTTGTGAATCGGTCCAATATACGACTCTCTCAGGTTGCCATCTTTGCTCATTCAATACTGAACTTGCTAGTCGCGTAGCTATCAATGCCGCTTGCAACTCCATTCTCGGAATACTTATCGGTGCCACTCTGGCCTTAGCAGCGGCAAGTGCGACTCTTATTTTGCAATTTTCACCCTTCATTCTCCAGTACACTGCAACGCCGTAAGCGACCTCGCTGGCGTCACAGAAAATATGTAGCTGCTTTCTCGTCACTCCCCCCGTATGTAGACGCCGGGGTAGACGCAGACTACGTAATGCTCTCAAAACGTTTAACCATTCGTGGAACTCGCCGGCCTCGTAATCGGGTAAGGCCTCATCCCATTCTATTTTTAACCGCCATATGCCTTGTAAGATGATCTTCGCTCGTATAGTATAATAACTCAGTATGCCAAGCGGGTCAAATATTGACATAACCGCGCTCAACGCCTCTCGTTTAGTAGGAGCGCGCCTCATTTGCTTCACGTCGTCGCACACGCGAACCATCTCAGTATTAAACGCCAACTCGTCTGTAGCAGCGTCCCATAGTAAACCGAGTGTCCTTCCCCATTGCTGATAACTAGCGCCGAGCTGTCGGGGTGCTGTGTCACGGCTTTCTGCTGGCAGCTCACGCAACACGCGCGGTCCGTTAGAGTTATAACCGGCCAGCGTGAATCCTGCCTGCGCGTGAACTTTCGCGACCTCCTTTATTGTTGCAATCGCTTCTTGTTCGGTGTCGTAGCAGTCGACGTAGTCATCCATATAATGGTTTCTCGTAATCGCTTCGTATGCTCGTGGATACTCGGCAGCATGCGCTGCAGCGTTCGAGTCTCTTACGCTGTGCGCTAAGAAAGGTGAACTTTTTGCTCCGAATATCATCGACGTCATCTTGTAGCGCGTAGGTGGCTTCGTTCGGTCGGCGCCCCTCCATAGAAACATCTGAGCGGGTTGGTCATCTTTACATATTTTAACTTGAAGAAACATCTCTCGTATGTCGGCCGTAATCGCGATAGCTCGTTCGCGAAATCGTAGTAGCAGGCCCGCCAGTTCGCGTAGTAAGTCGGGACCCTCTAAAAGCTCGTCATTCAGACAAACTCCATTTGCTTCGGCGGCCGCGTCAAAAACAACTCGTAGCTTTCCAGGCTTATTCGGATTCGTTACGGCGAAGTGAGGTAAGTACCATAAATGCGGGCTCATCAAATCGCTCTCGCTACTTTCCTCGGCATAGCGTTTATCAAACAGATTTTCTATTTGATTCGTATAAGCTCGCTTAAATTCGTCAGACTTGTCCATCTTCCGTTCTATGGATTTTAATCGTCTCAGTGCCGATTCGTAACTCGGCGGCAGCGTGACGTCATCACGTCGCCACGGTAAGCGAACTTCGTATTTTCCGTTGACTTTCTTTGTCGTCGTGTTAAATAGCTCTACGGCGCGAGCATCACTCGGGCTCACTCGCTCTTTTTTCGTTATTCCCAGTGAGTCGATTTCGAAGTGCTTCTTTACCATAGCATGGAGTTCGTTGTCGGGTGAGAGAGTGCGCGAGATCGTCGCGCATTGCGGTGTGTTTACGTATAACACCGCAACCGTATTACTCTCCATCAGCACGCTTGACCGTGGCGCTGATCCGTGTATTACCCACCCCAGCTTCGTGAGCGATGCGATCGGTTCGTCTCGCTTGCCCTGTAGCAATCTTCGTGTGACTATGAGATGCCAATTGTCTGCCCCAATCAATATTTGAGGCTTGACATATCCGTAGCAGACGTCGCTGTTTGATAGCTCTTTCATATGTGCGTATTTCAAACAATCGTTGTGCACCGTCTGTCCGTTGAGTGATAAATCTTTCATCGTTCTAGCTCTTATGTCGAATCGTTGTTTATTCGTAGTAGCAATCAACTTTATATTCACCGTCTTGGTTTCGCACGTCGTTCGTGTATTTACGCTTCGTATTTGCAAATCGTTCGCCGGCCCATCCGCGCCTACGTGGTCCGCCAGGTCTTGATCGATTAGTGTGACAGTTGACCCCTCGTCGAGTAGGGCGTATGTGTCGATTGACCCCTTCGGTCCCTTGATGGTAACGGGACATACTTTCAGCAGTACCTTAGTAGCATCGGTCGAGTGATTGACCGACGCTACCATCTCGGTTACATTCGGCCTGGTGCGGTGCTCATGTAGTAAGGCGTGGTGGGGATGGCGACAACCATCAATGCCGCACAGATCGCGTTTATCGCATTGTAGGCGACGGTGTTTCTTATTGGCACAACGGAAACACACTCCGCTTTTCTTTACCCAATCCCATCGTTGTCTAACCGTCATGGTTTTAAAGCGATCACATTGCGGCACGTCGTGACGTCCTCCACAACATAGACATTCTTTGTTTATGACGTCATCATTCGTTGCGTACACAACTGTGCTTTTCTTTCGCTCGATTCGTTGTTTCACGTTCGCTCTCATCTCGGTAACAACGTTCTTTCTCGTAGGGTTGTAGCTCACGTATGCGTACTGTAGGGCTCTGTCGGCTTCTCTCATGAGAAAGTGGGATAGTGTAACGATCTCAGGCTCGGCATAGCTTCCGTAATCAATTGCATAGTCGCACCACCTTGAGCGTAGATGCGGTCCGAGCTTGTCCACAACTTCTCGCGTCAACATCGGGTTCCGTAAGTAGCCTCTGTTGTCGATATTATCGAGTATGCACACTATGTTTTGCAGTTTGATTGCGAACGTGTTCAACTCGCTGGCCGTCGTGCCGGGTCGCGGCAGTCTTCTAATGTCATCCAGCGCTCGATCGATTGTAACTTCCGGCCGTCCGAAGCATTGCTCGAGTGTTTTCATTACAACTTCCGGGTCCACGGCCGTATATAAAAGAGCGGACACCGCTTCCTTTGCTTCATCTTTAAGACAGTTTCTTAATCGTGCCAAGTTCTCGGCTTTACTAAAGTTGAATTGTCTAGTCGTATCGCGCATTGCCGCTTTGAAAGGCAACCATTCGACCGGCGAGCCGCTGAATATAGGCAAATCCAGTGCTTGTCGTGCAATCGGTCGATTTTGCATCATTTTCTCTAGTGTGAGTGCGAGCTTAACCATTCCCGTGTCGTCCTTGTTCGTTTGGTCACGGGGCTCCGCCTCTTTCACTGCGTTTTCGTCTTCGACATATGGCGAGTCAGTGAGGTGGCGACCTCTGTCCATCTCATTTGCACGCGCATCCTTTTGTCCTTGTCGTACATTTCCGACTTTATTTGTATCGGGTCCATGCACGTTCCGACGCCGATCCAACCAGTCATCCAGTTTCAGTTGGGTTATATCGGCGGGTAAGCTCTCCGGTTCTATATCCGTATCATCTTCGATAACGGCGATTTCGTATGCAAGTCTCTTATTAATCATTTCCGCTTCCAATTGTATCTCTCGCCGACGTACTTCGGCGAGTTGCATCTCCGCTTGAAATTGCGCATGCTTAATTCGTGAGGCGACGCTCGCTGTTGATCGTACCGACGGTGGCCCGGCTCTGGGCGCGTCGGGTGGGGGTGCGTCGTCGTTGCGTCTAGTTTCCGTAGTGGCGGTGATGCCGCGTTCAGCGGTCTCTGGGGGCGGTTCCAATGGCGTCACGGTTGAGGCATTGTTTGAGGGTGATTCTGGTGGTTTGTCAGGTGTTCGTAGTCCCGCTGTCGCCTCGGCTTGGCCTTGTCTTCGGGTAGTCGGCATCTTCTTTCTTGCTGTCCCTACCAATCTCAAACGGGCACGCTATGTGGGGAGCCCGTCCAAGGATGGAGTTCGTGCGGGAGTGGAAAGAAAGGACCTACCCAGCAGAGAGTCGACGTGGACAACGGGGCGCTCGCGCATCGGTTGGAGTGACCGACTGCTTAGGCAGTGCCTACAGAAAGGACCCCCGCTCCACGACAAACCGTACTGGCGTAGCCGGACTTAAGCTTGCCTTGAAAAAGGCAAACTGACGACCCCGTCCGATAAGTCGTCCCGCCTTGAACGGCGTTTACTCAGAACGCCCACCGTTTGGCACCGCTAGGTGGTGGGACGTTTTTGAGCCGCGGTCCGCCCGCGTTAGACTTGTGGCAGAACACAAGTGGTACAATGCGTTGGTGGTTACGTAAATGCGTTGGTAGTTACGTGAATGCGTTGGTAAATCTTCCAGCCGACGTTAATGGATGAAAGCTTCTGTTCTTCAAATCGTCCGAAGAATTTTTCTGATCTTCTAAATCCGGCTCAGAAGGACCAAAGGAACTGTTAGTGGCTGGTTGCAGCTACAAACAAGTCAGCCGTTGTGCTTCGATGTGGACTGTATTAAAACTCGTTTCTTGATTATTTCTTCTTTATTCTTCATAGGTGGGGTCCGGAGAGCTTACAAAAATTTGCTCTGACCGGCCTGTATTTATACATTTTGGGTCATGCCCGTGAGCGTGGTGGGGGCAAATGCCGGCCCATGTAGGTATACAATTTTTTCCACTACCCACATGAACCGTCGTAATTTGCAGTTGTCCCTTTC
Source organism: Eudonia lacustrata (assembly GCA_947562085.1). Classification (NCBI taxonomy): domain Eukaryota; kingdom Metazoa; phylum Arthropoda; class Insecta; order Lepidoptera; family Crambidae; genus Eudonia; species Eudonia lacustrata. The sequence goes on from OX387325.1 coordinate 17,889,941, forward strand.
GTGTTGGACCTCCCTTTCTTACATGTATTCTTACCTACCCTACGGTATCTCTCGTAATCTGGATACCTTACAATATTAAAATACATATTATATTTACTTTAAGATTTAATTAACTTATTTAATTATCTCTACTTAGTGAGGCATTAGGCCTCCGGGCACGTTTACCTGGCCCTCTTTAAAACATACCACAGTTACCTTGTGTTAAATGAAAAGACAAACATAAGAAATATTTATTAAAATAACATATATAAACCTAAATATATTAACCGTATTACAATTATAAAGTTATATTCGCTAACTAATCCTATACAATACAATAATGAGACTTCTGTCCGTAACAAAAATAAATGACTGTTACTGAACCAATGCTTGCAAAATAACCAAAAATAAAAGATAAATTAAATCATTCAGATCTCAATCCAGTGTTTAACGATTTTTACAGCAACAACAGTTCAAGTAATAAAACTAAACTTTAAACAAGCTTCAAGCTCAATTCTTAAAATAACTTGTAAATTTGATCGACCAGATGCGTACAGTCCTAACGACCTTATAAACAAAATGTACGAACAATGAGGACGTTCTTTTGATCGGAAAATTGGAGCGAATTTGTTGTAGACTGAACGTAGAACGTAACGTTGTTGTTTTCTTTGGCACAGGATCAAATGGTCTTGATACTTACAGATGGAGGGCACTAGGATCATTCTATTACAAATGGCGCGGGAAGTGTTTGCGTTGATACTGGGGATCAATTGATACTTGTTTGCTGTGTTGTGCTATTCCTGTTATTAGATGCCAACATTAAGAGACAAGAGTTTGTAGTTTTCTGCTATGTAACATTTGTTATATTTATTTGAGATATTTATCTCAAATCGTAAAAATAATAAAAGGCATTTTAGTTAAAGATGACAATTTAAATGTCGTCAGGTGTAATCGTACTTTATCGCACACGAGAAATCCTGGGTTCAATTCTTGATATTGTGTTATTTCTATGGCTTACTTCGATTTCTATGGCATTTAGATACAACGTAGCCAATGTATGCGCATACAGCAAAAAACTTATTGTCTCTCAAGCCGTATTTTATGAATAGTCCCTGAAAGTTATTTAGAGCGGTGATGCAAGTGGTTACTAGATTCTCCAGGGACTTCGAGTCAGATGACGAGAGACTAAAACCAAGATTTCTTCGAGGTTCGAAACGTACAATTAAAAAACCAGCCAAGGGCGTGTCGGGCCACGTGCAGTGTAGGGTTCCGTAGCCCATCTCAATAATGCGGACTCTGAGAAGAGGGCTTTTATGAACATTTATTTAATGTAGATACTACCGGTTTCACACACCTGGCAACGTTATTTAAGTAGTTCCCATGAGGAATTTGTACTGTGCCAAGTACATTTTATAAGTTGGTCGACTGTTACTCGTAAACTTGTAAAGCCTGCTTAGCTCTGATAGTTTTCCTTTTAACTTCGTAATATATGCAACTAGCATGAATTTTTTCACGTATCCAAAAACAAACATTTGGCTGGCGGGCGGGGGGGGACACTTGACTCTAACAAAATTTTGCGCTTTAAAGCTTAATAGTTCACAAACGGATGCCTCAATCAAAAAACTGTTTTCACAATCCCGCAATACTTTTGAAATTGCTATCCAACGATTTCCCACACTATGGGATAGACAGAAAAAAAAATTACATCCCCACTTCACGTGTAGGGGAAATAACCTAAAAAAAAATTATTTTTTTAAATTTTACTTCACCACTTTGTCGGCGTGATTAATATGTATATACACGCCAAATAGCAGCTTTCTAGTACTAAGAGTCGCTAGGCTGCTAGCTAGACTGGGGAGGGACAGACAGACAGACAGACAGACATGGCGAAAATATAAGGGCTCCTTGTTGAATACGGAACCCTAAAAAAGTGTGTGTATGGATCACATTGCTTACTGAGTCTCGTAATAATATGTTTATCCGTTAATTAGTATTCATAATTGTGTGAGTATGCTACATGCATGGATCACCACACAAATATGAATACTTGGGATCTTAGGAAGTTTTGTGTACTGTTCTCCAAACTTCAGTATACAGATGGTACTAAATGATTATGATGAATTTTTGTAAATGTAAATAACCTTTCTCGTATTTCACTTTTTCGTTACAAATGATATAATCAGTGACACTGTGATCGTGGCTAACAAGGGCGCGCACGATTTTCCTTGAGCCAGTTCAGTACTAAAAAGGATATCCATTTAATTACTTCCACACTGGGCGACCTAACTCAAAATCTTGGATCAAAAACTGTCAGACTCCGCCAAAGGCCGTGAGATGCGAGTGACAAGGCAAAGTCAATCAGAGCCGGTCCCACGGTGGCCCAAATTAAGTTTTAATTAATGCATAATTAGCTTATGGCTTTGGGCAACGGTGCTGAAAATTTTGATTCGTCTCAATGAGCAGAACTCTTGGTACAACAACACTGGTTCTTTTGAGAAACTGTACGTCTTACGTTTACACGTCATTTATGTTTAATATCCCTCATCATCATCATAATCAGCCCACATCAGTCCACTGCTGGACATAGACATACAACAACACTTTAATATCCCTCATCACAAGCCAATCACAATATGGCACCAATAAACCTCTTACACTTATTGAGTAGTGACGACCTCCGCAGCCGATGAGTAGTGACGACCTCCGCAGCCGAGTGGCTTGCACGCCGGACTGGGTGGTTGTGGTACCGTCGTTGATTCTAATTTCCATAAAACCTAGTGCTTTTTAGCTACTTACTTGAGATCAGAACAATGTATTTGATATTGTCTAATGTATGTATGTATAGTAGTGCACTCGTCGCTAAACCGAAATGAACGTGGTCCCAGTTGTCTATTATCAAATTATAAATGGTGGAACTGGTCCCAGATCCAAGTTTTGGAGTCGCCCCTAACCCGCCGCCAGTTCAGGGGTCGTGACTTCAACTTTATTCCTCATACATATCCTCAATATCGTAGGATCAGCTCACTACAACACTATACCAGTAGGTATAGAATCGAGGCCCAGCAACGACCAATTAGCAAGTATGCTATTTGGTCGTTGCTGGGCCTCCATTATGCTACTTTGAATCGTCCACAATGGTGTCTCAGTGGGCTGGTTTTAACATTTGAACTATCGGAAAACATTTTAGAATTAGTGTACTGAAAAATTAGGGATTTTTAAGGTAAAGAGAACTGTGGCGGTAGCCAAAGTAACATTAAGAAAACGATAGCGAAGTTCGAAAATAATAAAATGTATGTGATTGACATAAGATTGGCCACGTGATTTAGCGCCGGTTATGTGAATCCCATACATTTTATTATAAAAAATAAAAAATAAAATAAAATATTTCCCACACTCACACCAATTATCTAGCCCCAAGAAAAGCTTCCTTAAGAAACTCGAGAAAATGGTTAACTAGACAACGGATAAACATACTTAATATACTTAAATACATACTTATTATACATAGGAAACACCCAGACCCAAAACAATTTAGAAAAACAGGTATTTCTAAATTGATCCGACCGGGGATCGAACCCGGAACCTCAGAGATGGCGACACCATGAAAACCGGTGTGCAAGCCACTCGACCAAGGAGGTCGTCATACATTTTATTCTTTTCGAAGTTCGCTATCGTTTTCTTAATGTTACTTTGGCTAAGCCTACTGATCAGTTCCTGGTAAGAAAAGGTAAGTTAAAATTTTACCTTACTTTTCATTTCCTTTAACTTTATAGTGATTTTATTAGAAAAAGATTAGAAGACACGAAACACTCAGCTTAAAAGTGTGAACTTACACCCGTGTGAAGATGTTGTGCAAGACACAACTACGCACACACAACACACTGTGTTGTGTGTGTATTGCTTACTTAGCAACAGAAACTAGCAATTTTATTATCTACAAACTTGGACCCGGTAAGTGGCGCTGCTGCAGCTATAGGGGTCCATCATAGGATACGGGTGTTCTAAGCGGACGAATGATTTGATTGTTTTGTTGTCATGGAAACTGTCAAAGTGGTACGAAGTCCGCCGGTCAGCTAGTTAAATATAAGAACTTATTGTGATTTGATTGCCTTTTAAATATGACAGTATTTCACTCAATATGTTGATAGGATACTATGGTATAAAAAACTGCAATTACATCACCAGCTCATAATAACCCCATTGCTGGGGCACGAGCTTTCCTATGGATGGATAGAGAACGGGCCATAGACCACCACGCGGCCCAGTGCGGATTGGTGTTTGTTAACGACTACTAAAGCAGACGGCATCCGATGTACATACAGCCTTTGCGAAAGTTGCCTAACCTTAGCAATCGAAGACTGGGCACGTTAACCACTGTAATAGCACTTAAAAATTTACTTGCGACTCGAACCCACGATCTTCCACAAAATGGGTGACTACTCTACCAACTGATCAACCGAGGCATCGACTTCCCTGCCGAATATTACTTTATTAAGCGGACGTTGCGTAAAATAATAACTGCTCTACCGTGGGTAATAAAATTGAATTAATATGACACCGGAAATTGTAGGGGAGTTTCTAATGGCTGGTAGGTAAACCTTATAATAGTGATACCCAGAGGTAGGTTTGGTTTATGTGCTATCATACTACATATATACTTATAATATTAGACAGAGGAAAGTTTTGTATTTTTATTATTTGTGTGTTTGCAACGAATAAACTCAAAAACTACTGGACTGATTTAAAAACTTCTTTCACCATTAGAATGCTACATTAGCGCTGAGTAACTTTACTTTACTTTATTATAAAAGCCGGCCAAGTGCGAGTCGGACTCGGGCACAAAGGGTTCCGTACCATTATCTATAAAAACGGCAAAGAAATCACGGTTGTTGTATGGGAGCCCCTTAAATATTTATTTTATTCTGTTTTTTAGTATTTGTTGTTATAGCGGCAACAGAAATATATCATCTGTGAAAATTTCAACTGTCTAATAACTATCACAGTTCATGAGATACAGTCTGGTGACAGACAGACAGACGGACAGACGGACAGACGGACAGACGGACAGATGGACGGACGGACGGACAGACGGACAGACGGACGGACGAACGGACAGACGGACGGACGGACGGACAGCGGAGTCTTAGTAAAGTGTTCCCGTTTTACCCTTAGGGTACGGAACCCTAAAAAGGAATGTCCACCCGTGCGAAGCCGGGACGGGCCGCTAGTATTTAGTAAAGTAAATAGCCTATAACTGTCCCACTGCTGGGCAAAGACCTCCATCATTGAAATCAAGTCATCACTACAATTGATGGGTAATGGCTTAATCACCACGCTTGCCAAATGCGGGTTGATGATCACACACCCGGGCTATGCATCGAAAAATCTGAAACACACTTTGCCCGACCTGGGAAATGAACTTCGGGTATCGGGACGTTTATTTATTTCACTACTAGCGACCCGCCCCGGCTTCGCTCGGGTGCAATGCTGACACTAAAAACCTTCCTCTTGAATCACTCTATCTAAAACACAGATGTTGAAAAATTTTCCACGAGCAGGATTTGAACCCTTGCACCCTTCTGACATACCAGGTCAGGTGCTCTCCCAATTGAGCTATCGTGGTTTTAACCAGCCCGCCGAAATTATTCAACACTATTTACTTTTTTTTACTTTGAAAGCCAAAGGCGCCCATTCAATGTCGACAACTACTATGTAGTTTTAAAGATCTAAGCATACATACATAGGGACAGACAGACAGGGGGAAGCGACTTTGTTTTATATTATGTAGTGATATTTGGGTACTTTTTTATAAACGCAGTGCCTTGGTGGCCATTGGTGGAACCCGGGATCCTTTACTACTGAGGCACTGGTTTAGTGATGTCTATCTGCCGGAACATAACAATGGTACAAACAGTGAACAAAGGTTGATGGCAACTTAATTAGATAAAATGGTGGAAGCTAGCCTGGCGGACCAACAAGGCTCCTCACCAACCAAACAGAGTACACAAAATTGTACCCCCGCCCCACTAGGAATCGAACCCGGGACCTCTGAGTTTGAGACCGGTGGTCTTAACCACTAGACCACAGAGGTGGTTGAAACACGGAGGTGAGAAACACTAGTGATAATGACGCATGCAGCTGTGCCGAAATTATCGGATACTCATAAATAATAAAAATATGGTGAGATTTCTGATATTAAATTTACTCTAATGTGTAAAAGTGACCATAATAGTTTAGAAATTTATAGTTATTCCACCTTTACTGCACGATTGAAAGAAAGTACAAAAGCGGATTTATGAATGGATGGCATTTTCTACCAGTCAACTAAAGAGCCAGGCCAAATATGTGGGATATTTGGATCATACTATACCATGACCCGAACGAGAATTTTTTTATATAACGAAACAGCAGGCAACTGATTTTATCTCACGACGAATCCTATATTAATATTCATGAATAATCTGATGAGTTCATTTTAAATCGAATTAGCAATCAATCATTCAAGCAAATTAACAAGACAAGCCATTTCAATTTGTCAACGAAAACGGTTTGTTTTTTTTAACAATAAAGAATGTTGAAATTTTGCGAAGTGTATAATTTGCGAATAAAAACGGGCTGTTTAAAATTTTATAAAATTTGCTACAAAATGTATGAAATGTTTTGTTAGTATAAAAACTGCGAAAGTATATTAAAATGCTAATAAATCGATTAGACTGGAGAGAATGGGAAAATGATTTCATTGTTTTATTTATATCTTATACTTACTTAATAAATAAAAAGATTGTATTGAAAACTAGCTTCGGAATTTTGGCTTTATATAAATAGATAATAGAAAATTAGCAGAAAGCGTGGCCGCTACCAATTAAATTTTTATATCTTTAAATATACAGCGTGTGTAAAAAGATAGATAGAGATCTTGTAGACAAAATTATTAACTTTAATTTGTTATGCAATGTTATTAATTAAATATTTCAATTGTGACGTCACAATCAAATTATTAAACTAGTCACAGCCCTAGTGATTTAGTAACCTCTGTGTACATACATTTATGATCACTGCTGCTTGCTTATGCGCGCCTGACGCGCAATACTTAACTAATATAAATATTTAGTTTACAATTACATGACAATTAAAGTTAATTATTATGTTTCAGTAACAACACATTCCCTGTGTGGTGCCGGGGATAAAGAATTGCACCACCCCATCTCTTCCCGTGGGTGTCGTAAAAGTCGACTAAGGGACCATTCCAGAGGATGGGCAGCATCATCTCTCTGAGGATAACTCTCAACTTACTGCGATCGCCAACCCGTCTGCCAAGCGTGGCGATTATGGCAAATCCCCTCATGTATCATTGGGGGAGGCCTTTGTCCAGCAGTGGACGTTTTTGGCTGAGATGAGATGATGAGATGAACAACACATACAAGATATAGATCGGATACACTTTGGATCTTTTCATTTTGACCACACCTTTCTGTTACACGTTGTATAGATTTTTGTGTTTTTATTTAGTGATGGAAAGTGCCCTCTTATGTCAGGGGACATTTTCCAATATGTGACGCTGTAAGAGAGAATAGAAACGCCCTTAAAAAGCTTGTTTTTTTAATGTTGTTACTTATTTTAAAGCTGTGCACTCTTCCTACAGCTGATAATTAAACGTCCTGAATGGGTAGTAGGTAAAAACATGTTTCGACGAGTCAAAAGAACTTAATCTTAAGTTTATTTGATGAAAACTGTTGACTTTTTTTTTATTGAAAATTCCACAAACTTAAGCTTACAAACTTGTGCTACAGAACAAATGTGCTATAAAAATGTTATATAAACCTAGTTTTGTGGTAGACTGGAGCCTGGAACTAAGCCTTTGAAGGGCTTGCCGAGGGCTTTGCTTTGACTTTAACTTTCTTGCCGATTCTTCTCAGTACAAGATCTCCCGCCCAGTGTACACTTACGATGACAAAGTTACATTCATTAGAGCTATTGGTAGCCTAAACTGAATAAATGATTTTTATTTTTTTATTGAATGCGAGTCGATTTTTCTTGGAAAGACTTTTTTAATTAATTTAGTTTGCCTGTCCAATCCAATTTCTACTTTGCTCATTAATGTAGAAATGATAATACAATAGGAGAAGAAAACGGAACTTCAATTTCCATTAATTCTTAGCGTGTTCATTGAGTTATAAATACAAAATGACTTCTGCCAAATTAATGAGTTCTTTAGGTTTACATAAAGAACTTATTAATTTGGGCACAATAGTACCTACCTAAAAGTTTCTGTATATTATTATAAGAATCTAAAAGGCGAACCGAATTCCTGGCATAAAACAATCCAAAGGTTTTCTAGATTAAAACGCCTGGGGCTGGGTGGTTGGTTGGTTGATTAACAATTTTTTTTAAATATATTAACACGCAATTAACGGTCTTGTTAACTCACCTAGAAAGCTATTACGTTTGTGTTAGGCATAGGTTCACGTTAGTAGTTACGTGTTAGAAAGATTGTAGAGATGCCTGCATATCAACATATACAATACTGACAAATTTCTTCTGTAGTGGCCGTAATATTAGTTACGTATAGTGTGATAGTATTGTAGTCTATTGTGGTATGTACAGTGGCCCAAGAAAGTGGTGGACCAGTTTTGATTTAGTTTTCTAGTCATCGAAAATTACAACAACGTTCATGAATACTAGATATCACTGAAAGAGATGCATAATAATGACGTAAACTATTCATACGTCGTAGGTCACTTATAAGTGCATGACATTTTAACCTTTATTACAAATGGATAAGACATTAATTACTGTAAAGAAAATATAAATTTTCTAAACAAAAGTAATAAAAACTATAAAACTGACAATTGACATTTTGTCAAAACAAACAGTAATCTAATCAAATAAAGACGGCAATAGAAATTGTCAGATCGATCTGCAAGCGAAACTAATCTTTATCGCCTATGAATCTGCCATGCAACATTCAACCTTAGGGTGGTAAACCAATTTTTTGGGCGACCGTACATGTAATATTGGTCATCTTTATTTTTATAGTTGTGATGTTAACTTTAGTCAATGTTCAACCTTATGCCTGAGATATAAAGTTCAAAGTCTTTTGGGGAAATTTCACAGTTTGTGGTAGTGTGGAGGTGATGATGTACAGGCGGGTGTGTTCTCGTGTGCCGATTCCCGTAACGATGACGTATTGACTTAGTCGTTGAAACCATTTTCGTAAAATGAAATGAAAAAAATTAAATTAAATGAAAAACCTTTATTCAATTTAGGCATATAAATTGCCTTTATGAATGTCAAATAGGTAGTTACATAAAAAAACACAAAAGTATATTAAAAATAATATAAGTACAAGTACACACAATAATACTTAAAATATACAATAATAATGTAATGCAATTTTACTGCTGCTTCGGAAGGTTGATTCTGCTAAAAAGACTCTCGCAAAGACACATCACTTCCGTCAATCGAGCCGATTTTAAAGTAACGTCGGGTTTAAAGAAGGTATGATACCTTTTTACTAATTAGTTTGCGTTAATCCCCGTTTAAATTTGTTTGATTTTAAAGTCGTCCGGACGAAGTTCCATCTAACCGTATTCAGATGTACCGTATACAGTCCGTTGGAACATAGTTCGAACGACTTTAAAATCGGATGTAAGTATGAAAATGGACGACTAAGTCGCTACGAAATCGTTACAGTTTTTGTTATGGGAAATGAAAGGCTGGACATCTATCTGTTCGGTTACGTAGGGCATGTGGAGAAGAAACGGAGTCCATTGTATAAGTTAAATTATTAAACACATAATTTTTATTTTTGTTGTTTTCTAGTAGTTTGTGATTTACGCTGCAAGTCAGTGGTATAACGTCATTGTGAAATCTCTCCCCTCACAGTCGAAAGAACACTTTTGGAAGTATTTAAAAGTCGATAAAGACTTAGTAGTAATTCCTTTAAATACTTTTATTATTTTGAATTTTGCATTCACAATGTATATAAATTATAGTGTCCGTTCACAATCTATCGACAGTTTATAATCTCACTAGATTAATTATAAACTAACGGCTCGTACAATTATCCGGTGACATATATACAACATATATACAATATGTATACATATATACATTGTATACATATATACAACGTGTAACAAAAACGTGTGGTCAAAATTAAAAAATCCAAAGTGTATCCCATCTAGAACTTGTATGTGTTGTTATTAATACATAATTATTAACTTTAATTTGTTAAGCAATGGTTAATGAAATATTTTTATTTGTCAAGTGATGCGCGTCAGGCGCGCATATGCAAGCAGCATTGATCATAAATATTAGTGCACAGAGGTTACTAAATCACTAGGGCTGTCTGTGACTTGTTTATTTTGATGTGACGTGACAAATTCATAATAGAAATATTTAATTAAAAATGGCATAACAAATTAAAGTTATTAGTTAAAGATCTAGATTGGATACACTTTCGATCTTTTCATTTTGACCACACCTGTCTGTTACACGTTGTTTAAAATTACCACTTAGAAAATTCACTTTACTCCTTTTTAACTTCATACTCATTTTGGGTAGCATACTTAATTTATTTAATTTAAATTAATTTATTTAATTTAGAAATGTAACTAATTTCTAGAAATCTTCACTCTTTTTATCCTGAATGTCAGGTACGTAATCTCTTATTTTATATGTACACAGTTTATATATTACTAATGCTGTGTTTGCCTGTTATTGATTTTGCATTATAGTATAAGAAAAAATGTATTTTAGAGAATAAGTAATTGGTGTAAAAATGTTGGCAAACCTTATAATAAATAAATAAGAGATAACATTTTACTAGAAATTTCAACCAGCCTCGATAGCTCAGCAGTCAGAGCATTGGACCGGTTATCCAGAGGTCGTGAATTCGATTCCCACTCAAGCTTCCTGAGGCTAGTTGATTTTTGCTAGTAAAATGTTACCTTGTAACTATATAAAGCATAGTGAATACAAAATTCAAAATAATAAAAAAATTAAATTGTCTACGTTTTTGTACTCGACTAACGACGACGTTTCGAATGACTTCCGTAATTTCTGTAATAAAAAGGTATGATAACCTAAATAGTTTGAGTTAAGTCCCGTTGATAACTTACTTCATTAATGAACGCGCAAGCTCAAAGTGTAGGTATTAATGTACACTGTTTCCATTCAGTTCATTTCTGTTGGTGAAGAGAGAAATAATTTTCGTTTGATATCTCCAGTCTGACCGCAAACCGCCACAGTCTGCCACTCGCATTGATATAGGTCTGATGAGACCTGTTACCTACCTATACCTACCACAGAGATGGTTTTAATTGGAAAACTGCCGTACAATCTACTAACTTTTATTAGGACTTTGGAATTTCCGATGTCTGCCGGTCCGACTTTTCCTTTTATATACTTATCGTTATTGCCGCAAACCTCTATGAGATAGGCCGAATGAAAACATAGTGTTGCCACTTTTGAGGTCAAACGAAGACGTTTTGTAACTTGTAAGTACTATCGACCTATCGTCTCAGTTTCGATTTGTTTTTCAAATTCAATCATTTTTAATTTCACTATTTTCTTTAGGCTACAATTCTCTTATGATATACAATCTCTCTTATATCTATGTCGGAGACATGGCGCAAGCATAGCGATAATTCTAAGCGTAGAAACGACAAGTATAGTCTTTATTGAGTGTGGTCTGTGCAGCCTATGCTCTATGGTACGCGAAACGTCAACGTCAGTTAGCGCGACAACGGACTGGACACATTTGATTGAACGGGAGCGGTCGGAGAGTACGCACGCCGCAGAACTCACTTCGTTTCTAATCCATTTGCATCGGGCAACTGTTTCTAAATAATTTAATTGAGATGGTAAAATAAAATTAAAGTGACTGTAAGGAATAAAACTACGTTTTTATTTTGAAGAATATCCAAGATGAACTGTGTCAACGACGAATCCGAGTTTGCTCGACCGTCCTACCCTCCCGCTGATATCTATATAAAGTAGATATAAGAAGCAGCAAGCAGGAGTTCTATGGCGCAATAGTTAACGCGCCCGGTTTGCGATTGCTGAGGTTGAGCAACTTTCGTTAAGGCCGATCATAGGAAGGGTAATCAAAAATGTATCACTTCGAGCTCCTCCGAGCTTCGGAAGGCACGTAAAGCCGTTGGTCCCGGTTGCATCAGCAGTATTTACCAACCACCGTACCGCACTGGGTCCGCGTGGTGGTTAAGGGCTGTCCTCCTTATCCATCCATAGGGAAGGCTCGTGTGTTTGGGGCTCCCCAACAGTGAGAACATAAAACATGAGATGGTGATTATAAGAAGCAAATCTTTCGGTCTGAGGTTTGATTAGTTAAGAGCGTAATTAATAAGACGTTACGGCCACTTTTAACTTTATCGCCATATTTAACTAAACCATAACATGTGAGGTGTTCATTAGGTGACGTAAAAATGCTAAATTACTTCATTCAGATAGTTGGTTGAGCATAATTTTATTTTCTATCTCTAATTACTAGATATGTTTTTTTTTTTCATTGGCGGCGCTAGTGAGCGGCGTAAACGCTCTTAATCATTGATAGGCATCGATTTAGAATACCTAGATACACCGTCACCTACAAATTCACGTCGAAAAAGTGTCCCGACTCGCTTAGTTGTAAGTATACGTGTATAGTAGACAATTTAAAAACGTATAATGTGCTAAGACCACATTTATAAAAATTTAATACAACTTTATTCCCCACAGATAAGGTTTTATTTGTATTGCACGCGTTAGGCGGTTGTGACATTACAAAATGCGATCATCGCGAAAGTCGTAAAATTTAATGACCTCCGCCTCTTGTAGGAACAGAGTAAGTGGAGTCGTGTTCAACAAAATTATTTTCATGTACGTATTGTACAATTTGTAAAATTGGTGTAATGCTAGTTGCACAACTTTTTTTATAAATTTTAGTAAAAATAAAACAAATAACTTATTATTAAAACATATGTTTAGGTACCCTGAAACAAAATTTAATATATTGTTAACTTGTCGTTTCGAAGTAATTTTTTTTAAAGTTTTCTTTTTTACAAATTTAATGCAGACGCACATCCACATATTTCTGAACTGTTGATTTTGTCAGTTTATAAATATGGTGAAATTGATCACTTGTATGAACATTTGTATTTTTAAATAGCTTCATGTGCATTAGACATCGCAGTATTTGCATCGTTAAAAAATTTACCATTATACCGCCTTAACAGTCAAGTGTACTTCCGCCACTTATTTTAATATAGTGCCTGATGATCTTTTCAGATTCATTGCAAATTAGGTATAAATTATTAGACGCATAACACAAACCGCCAACATGGCCAAAATGGCAATTACATTATTTCGTTCACCTAATGCGGTCACCGAACTTGTTTACTACTACTTAGGCCAACGATCGTTGTTTTCACAATAATCTGTCCGCCTACTGCAGCCTACGTCATTCATTACCTATGGCCACCTTCTGTCTCCATCATCAGACCAGCTAAATGGTACCATCATATTACATTTTCAACGGACTTTATATGTTTGCAAAAAAGCTCAATCGGTTGAGGAGGATAACTGCTTTAAAATTCATTTGCAAGATTTGACCCGAACAAACATACCTTTATACATACAAACATACTTACGTATATACTTACATACATACATGCATTGCTATTTAATACAAAGCGTGTAAAAAATAATGTTTGACAAATATCAGTAGAAGTACAGTAGGTACAGTACTTATCGGTCATAAATAATTATCATTTTCGCTTTGATCTGAGTATTTATTATAGTAGCTGAAAAACATTTATTAATTTTAATTCCATAGAAACATACCAACATACCGCCAAAAGATGTGGACTACAAAACTAACTTTAAAAAAACTAAACAGGCGGCTCTATATATTTAGTATTTAACTATGTTCTACTTTTATGAATCTTTCGTCTCTTAACACGTGAATAGCGTCACGCGAGAGAAAAGGACAACCGCGTAAGCGAATTATTCAAACTATTTTCGAAAAATAATGTTTTTACTTAGGTAGAAGGTAAATTTAGCCACAAATTCATTACATTATGAAACCTTGAATGAATACTTAGCAAAAATACGAAACCCCATCCTTTTTTAAGCTATTTGAAGTATTATTTTTGCACTTTTTCACGGAGCACTTAGGCATGTTGACTTGACGGTGATCGGCGCGCGACTACGAGTGCAATTGTGCTAGAACGCGATTTTAGCACAATTGATTCAAGCCTCGTGTGAGGCGTTGTTGGTGTATCTAGGTATTCTAAATCGATGTTGATAGGTCATGAAATGAAATGAAAGTTATTTATTAGAACACAGTACAAACTTATGTAGGTACTTAAAACAAAACTGACTGACTATTATAAGCCGGTTCTGGCGCGTTATATGAATAAATTTGCAGAATAAGTTTTTTTTATGTAAGGAGTACCTCCAATTTGCCAATAATTAGTTGCTCTAAAAAATAGCCATCAAAAACATATTTGTAAAAAAACAAGGCTCACAACTCAGTTCTTCTACCGTAAAAAGTTGTGAGATGCATGTAATACCAATTCGGTTAATTTATTGAAACCACAACGTATCTCACAAGTAATACATAATATGATTGTTTAGTGCGATTGCCAAGTCAATAATTTTTTTTAAAACATAAAAGATTTTTAATATTGATGGTCACTTTAAGATGTTGTTAGGTTAGCTAATTAGGTAATAACTTAAGACAGAAGGTCCCATATGTAGGGATTGAATAAATTAACCAATTTGGTATTACATGGATCTCACAACTTTTTACGGTAGAAGAACTGAGGAGTTATGATCAGAAAGCCTAACTTGCAGAACGTCTTTAAAGCAAAATGTGTTGTGCGACTTGTTTTTTTACAAGTATTTTTGAAATGAAAACTTCTTTAGCGGCGTTGTTCACTTTTTTTGTAATGGGTAAAAAATGTTAAATTCGCGTCAGGACACGTGGCCTGATCGAAAATTCGTCAGACGGATGACAGCCAGCGCGGCGTAGGAGAGGAAGTATCCCCCTCTCTTTCTACGGCGCGGCGAAAATGTATGCCTGCTGTTTCGTTTAGGCGGCGCAGGGCGCTTGCGCGAATGTTCGAGTGCTTTCATGTTTGTGTACAATAGCGCAATAAATAAATATTGAATTCTACCACATAAATGATAGTACTTTTATACTGATAATTGAAGTAATTCGTGCAAAATTATTCCCTAACCATTTCAAAATATCAAAAATGCACAACGTTAATATTCAAGTTTTCACTTCTGCCGGCACTCCCGGAGTGCAACCCGTCGTTTTTTTGATGGCATCTCATTTCTTTTTGTAGATAGTCCTACTTTTTTTCCTTTCCGATACCTTCTACTTATTGAACACTAACAATGGATTTTCTTAAAGCCCACTCTCTGTCTTATGAGCTTTTCTTATTTATTTATACATATTATACAGGTACACTGATTCATTCACTGCAAATGTAACTGTGTAATCCTATATATTATGGGATTACAAAGTTATTTATGCAGTTGGTGTATCTAGAAAACTGGACCGAAATTGCAAAATATTTTAGTTTTTCCTTGATTTATACACTAAACACTAACCCTCTTATTCATAAAAACTATTTAAGCATTTTTTAATTAAATATTGTTTTGTCAACGTCACACAAACGTCATTTTGTATTTGAGAAAAAGAGACAAAACAATGGTTAACTAAATAATGCTTAAATAGTTTTTATGAATAAGGGGGTAATTGTATTTTAAATTTCAAGCTTCTATGTCTGCTAGAAGTGCCTTAGAGTTTTGATGATCGGTCAGTCAGTGAGTGAGTGACAAAATTAAGAAACATTGACTAAGTAGTTATAATTCTTAAAGTACTGGTTCAAATTGAATGAAATTTGAAATATACCGTGTTTATACAATGCCTGCTTGGTTACTGAAAATTCAGGTTTCTAGTTTTATCCACAACGAAGTTATAGGGGGTTGAAAATGGCCTGAACTGTTTCGAGAAAAAGATGGTACGGCCGCCGCTCGTGCCGCTTTTTTGCTCGACTTGACGCACTACCATGTCCCCAGATTTGGTGTACTTATGCCATTTGGTTGTCGCCTCTTCCGTTATTGGTTATAAATGTTACAAAATATCATAGCATTTTGTATAAAAAAGTAATGTAGGTATTTAAGTTTACGTATCTTTTTATGAGGAAACCCTAAAATATCACGCAAAAGTCAAGATAACGATGGACTAAAGAACCATTTACATTTCGCATGATCCCAAAATATACTCGCAACATGCCGTAGGACGCCAAATACTCTAGCCAGGCCACAAACAATCATTACTCTCCTTCGTTTGATTGTCCCACTTCAAAGGCACTACTAAATCCTTCGGAAATACGATCCCACTTATTTACAAGGGCATATTTATCACTTCACATTGCGCGGTAAATACCGTGTAAATACCGCCTAATCGCGACGGGAGGCAAAGCTTTGTTAAATCGAGTTTCTCCAACTCTTTGTTACAGCTTTAAGTCCGCTTCAGAAAGGGCATCGACCTCTAAAGGTTGCTGGGTGACGCTTCCACCTAAAGTGCTCTTTGAAACTTCAAATCTTGATAAATAGTTTTGTCCGTTCTGCTATTTTTTTTACTTTAATCGCTTTTGTGGTCTGTTAGTCAACCCAACAGCCTCAGATAAGTTCCAGTCTGGTGTTTTCAATTCAACAGTTTATCGAAATAGACAATACCTAACTAGAAATCCGCTCGTCGCGTCGCAATACGTTCGTGCTCGTGACTTAGGCCTAATTTTGAAAGCGTACAGCTTTTACGGATCTATTATCGTTTATTTCACACATTTTATTTTGTCTTGACGATCTCGCTTCGAACCCTTTACAGGGTTTGTGGTCACAGGGAAACTGAGACTGTTGGTCGTCTTATAATAAATTTGTGATTTGCATATCGTTTTCATATTTTTATTCGTTTCGTTTACGACACCTCATGTTACTATGATCGGTCCGATCAGAACACCTTGGAGAATTTTGTAGGGGATGGAGACACGCTTCTGTGATGCCATACCCTCTAGAAATCCTCTGAGGATGTTTGACGAAACGGCTTGAGGAACCCTTTAACTTCTCGCCGCCCATAAAACGTCCGCGGCTCCTGTAAAAGCCATTGGGGGCTAACATCATTGTCCGATCCGATCCGAACCCTTCGGAGAATCTAGTAGGGCACGGGGACGCGCACTTTTAAGTGTGTGATGCCGTTCCCTCTAGAAAACCTCCGAAGGTGATTCGTTTCAACACGGCTTGAGGTACCCTTTACGTACCTCGCCGCCCCCAAAAAGGCTCAGTGGCGCTGAAAAAGCCGTTTGAGGCAATCAGCAATCTCTCTCAAAAAAAATACATCAATGTATTTCCAAGTTAAAATACCTAATTATGCGATTTGTTTTCTTGCAGGTGGTAGTAAACGAGCCACGAGGCTCACAGTGGCCACAGCAGTCGGTATCTGGGTACTGGCGGCGCTGCTGGCCGCCCCGGCCTACGTCGGCTCCTACCTTAGAGCATTCGTGGTCAACCCTACTACACAGGTACAGTTTCTATCATCATCAGTGATTGAAACGCAGGAGGACAATTTACATAAAAATGCAGACAAGACAAAACTAAGAGTTGATAAAACCACCAATGTTTTGCTTCGAATCCCGGATCCCGGAAATTGTTTTATTGCTTCGTAAAGACTTAAACATATTACTCGTATTTTTGTATTTTTAAGTAATTCTAATGTTCGCAAATTGATGATTTTGAAATATCTGAGGCTGCTGATAGATTTACGTTTTCAATTCAAAATCATTTTTTTTTAATATTTTACATTATATTATATTATATTTTTTTATATGCAATCGTTGGAATTGCTATAAAATATAGTAATACAAAATTTCATGTTAGTACAGACTACTAAGAATTAAAACTATTTCCGGGATCCGGGATTCGATAAAAAATCTTTGGTGGTTTTAATTACTCTTAGTCATA
Organism: Eudonia lacustrata; assembly: GCA_947562085.1. Lineage (NCBI taxonomy): Eukaryota > Metazoa > Arthropoda > Insecta > Lepidoptera > Crambidae > Eudonia > Eudonia lacustrata. Next base: position 17,907,956 of record OX387325.1, read on the forward strand.
TTAGCCCCCTTCATTCCGATCACTGATCCATCATCCATCATCATTACTCGCCTGCAATGTTCCTTTATTTGGGGTCGGCGCAATGTGTCTTCCTCTTTCATTTTCCTCGGTCAGCGCCGACGCCCTAAAATCTTCATATAGTCGCCTTAAGGCGACGCACCGCTAAACAATAAATCTCATACGGAGCGTTTGCGCTTCGTACCATAAGAAAAACTGTTTTTTTCCTTCAAATTAAAACTACAAATTATTTAAAAAAAATGAACTACAATATTGAAGTGTGTGTTAAGACTAATCTACTAAGAAAATTTAGATGCTTAAATCGGTCTGGTTAGCCTGTAAAATGCAAAGAGGTTACTTTGATATTTTTTTCTCTGTTATAAAAGCTGACAAATCGTGTTTCTGCAACTAGAAAAATGAAGTCAATTAAATGAAAAATCATGTCATCAAATATCATTTTCATATGTTTTGTAATTGTTGAGAAAAATCAAGATCCCGCCACGTAAATTACCAATATAGCAGTGAGCCATAGAAAAACAAGACAGTGAAACATATAGTGTAATATTTTTATTGTGTACCTGGTTGGTTGGTTGGTTGGTATGTGCCTACACTACATGATTTTTATAAAGAAACAAAACAACAAAAAGGTTGTTATAATCTCATTAGTTAAATTACCCCAATTACTGAGAGCTTAGAAGAATATTGTTTTAGGATACTTATTGCTAACAGGATTATTATGAGCCGTCGCCTTAAAATCTTCATAAAGTCGCCTTAACGTATATAGCGATAGAAGCCTATTGCTAACGGGATCTATATAATATTAATACGTGAAGCAAAAACTTTGTACTCCTTTTTTACGAAAATTGCGCGGACCGAGGAGTATGAAATTTCGCACACTTATAGTTTATATAGAGAAGGTTATCCGAATGATATTTTTTTTTATTATGCATAAAAATACGTTAAATCAATAAAACAAATATTACACACACTACCGTGTATTTGACACACACGCATATTATACTCTTTTCAAAAAGGTAAGAGGAACGGCCGAAATCTGTCAATTGCCAATCCAAACTAAGACTCACATTCTATATTTTTAAATTTTTCATTGCTTAGGATACAATCCGTCAGCCATAGAAAAAATACGGTCGAATATCTACCACTGGGCGACCACAAGTTATTATAATAATACGATTATTATTATGTTCTTTTTCTTATTTCAGTATCCGATATTTAATAAAAAAATGAACGAGCCTTACAGTAGGCGCATATGATGTGTAAACATTTGACATCTCACCTTAGTAATAAGCAATTTTAACACTATATTCTGAAAATTATCAATGATCTGCACTTTATTGAGACATATCATCAGTAAATGTTTATTAATATAGTTTAAAAGTCTATTGCACACGAAATGGTTTACAATATAAAATAGAATATAAAATGAACAACGACGTAAGTTAGTATATTTTTTTACAAATCTTAAAGAGAATGCAGTTAATACTCATTAGAAGACATGTCACACTGATATCACAAACACAGTAAGTTATACTTACTGCGTTCATAAATTGTGCGGCAGTATCACACTGTTACGTTCACATTTCTACGAAATCACTCCCACAAATTATTGTATAATTTATATAGAAGGCGAGCCGATCTCACTGTTACGGATCACACTTTTACGGCCTTACTTCCGTCCCTTTTCTACGAAATCATCAGTTTAAAAGTTCTAAAAATAGAAACGTTTTTTGAAAGCTTCGTCACCTTTATAATTATTCCATAAAAATGTCATCGCTATTCGAAGCCCCATTTAAAGACGCCATTTCAAGTCATTATCTTTAAAGTGCCATCTTGTAAATATCTTTGGTTGGCAGAAAAACGTGAATTCTTCATGAAATTGAATTTGCGTTTAGCTAAATTGCAGATTATTTTATTCAAAGGTTAAACAGTTAATATTAAATAACTAACTATTAATCGAAAAAATTCCAGGTCACATAAATACTGGCTACATTACCTCTTTGGAATATCTTATTTTAAAAGTATATAATATTATCATTTTTAAAGTATTTCAAAGTAACTTTGCATGCAAGATCAGATAGAGATAGATAGGTAGACACGTGTCGTCATCACGAAAAGATCCACAGTGTATCAGATCTACATCATGTATGCAGAGTTACTTATACAAAATTATTAACTTTTTTTAATTAAATTTTCTTATTGTGATGTTACGTCAAAATAAACAAGTCACAGTCCTAGTAGTTAGCCTCTGATTACCTACTTACATAAAATTTATGATCACTGCTGCTTGCTTATGTATATATATTTATATATATATGCTCATGATGTCACTTATATAAATATTTAGTTAACATTTGCATGACAAGTTAAAGTTAATAATTATGTCTAAATAGTAAGTACATACAGATCTAGATCGGATACTCATAGTACTTACATCAAAAAAATAAAATAATGGCGGTTATTAGCCTTTATTGCGGTGAAAATACCTTACAGCGACATCTACCTTTTGCCCGCCGAACAATCTAAAAAATAATAATTTTTTTTCATTTTTTTTTTATTATTTACTAGGGTCTTTATTTACAATATATCAAAGTTTTATGGTGAAATTTTGAAAAAAGTACCTGAAATAGTCAGGAGGTTATAAGGTTGCTGCCAGCTTTCTTATTAGGGTATATTATTCAACAAGATAAAATAGGTATTTTGAACTTAGTTGATTTATGAACTAGAGAATGTACAGTGAACATTAAAAGCAAAAAAGCATTAAAATAGGTAGCCATTTTGACAGATTGTGACTCTTGTCATAGCGTAAAATAAGGACTCGAAAATGTAGGTATCATCATCATCTCAGCCAAAAGACGTCCACTGCTGGACAAAGGCCTCCCCCAAATAATCATGAGGGGAATTTGCCGTAATCGCCACGCTTGGCAGGCGGGTTGGCGATCGCAGTAGGTTGAGGGTAACCTCAGAGAGATGCTGCTGCCCATCCTCTGGAATGGTCCCTTAGTCGGCTTTTACGACACCCACGGGAAGAGATGGGGTGGTGCAATTCTTTATCCCCGGCACCACACAGGGAATGTAGGTAGGTATGCCTGCATAATTTTATGCTGACTGTGCGTCACTCGACAAACCAGCTTCAACATTTCCGAAGTTTAATCAAAATGATGGGATGACCGCAGGAGAAACTCGTCCAATAGCTAAAGCTCTATTACTGGTAAAGTTATCTTCCCTTGTGAAATACATCATCAAATGGCATAATATTTCTATATTATGCCATTTGATGGCATAATATCAAAATATAATAACAAAATGTATTTTCATTTTATGTATTAATTTTACAATACAATTTTTTTTTTGCATTTACAATGCTATATTATGTAGTTACAAGATAAAATGTTATCTTGTAGGTAATAACATAATAACAACTTGTATTTAAAACCCTAATTGATGTCTCAAGTTTAAGGCTTATTAAAACACTCGTTCTCGGGTAAATTGTGTTACAAGTACGTATAGGTATTATAGCTTTCATGTACAATAGTCTGTATATACGAAGCCAAGCCTTAGATATAAGGTGTATAAGGAGCCAAAAGCTAGTTTTAGTTGAAAAGATTTCTATTGCTTTTTTTTTGTTGTTGACAATTTTTTTTATGATTTGATTTAATTGAATTTTCTATAAGTTGTTAATTAGGAGTAGGTTCTTATAAAAGTGCACTTTTACAAGTAGGTATGGCTTCATCATCATCATCAGCCCCTCCTGACCCACTGCTGGGCATAGGCCTCTCTTTTCTTTTTTCTCTCTTCTCTTTCTCTTTTTCTCTTTGTAGGTATGTCTTATGTACGAAAATATTAATATTCCAATTGAATTTTATCTAGGGCCAGGGCTCGAACAATATCAACATCAATCAACAACTCATTTTATGTCCCCACTTTTCGAGCACGAGGCTTCCCCCTATGCTTGGATAGGGAAAACAGGCCATAAACCAACACGCGCGCCTGTGCGGATTGGTAGTCGTTAACGACTGCTAATGCAGCCGAGACCAACGGCTTTACGCGCCTTCTGAAGTACGGAGGAGCTCAAGATGACAAGTTTTGGTCATCCATCCGACGACCGGCCTTTACGAAAGTTGCTTAACTTCAGCAATCGCAGACCGGTTAACTACAGCGCCAAAGAGCTCCTCAGAACAATATGTTAATTTTTTTTTGTTTTGTTTATATAATTTTTAACGCAAATTTTGTTGTTAAAATTTTATAAACAAATCAAAAACATTTTATAAATAGCTTGCCTACTTCTTAACTGATCTTTAGTATTTGTAAAAATATTATGATCGGATATTAATGACGGTAGTTGTTAACATTGAATGGGCGCCTTTGGCTTTCATAGTAAAAAAGTAAATAGTGTTGAATAATTTCGGTGGGCTGGTTAGAACCACGATAGCTCAATTGGGAGAGCACCTGACGCGGTATGTCAGAAGGGGGCAGGTTCAAATCCTGCTCGTGGAAATTTTTTCAACATTTGTGTTTTACAATATGTTAAGTTGTAATTTCTTTCACAGTTCCTCGTCTGCTACCCGTACCCACCAGAGTGGGGTGACAGCTATCCGCGCACGATGGTACTGATGCGGTTTCTGGTGTACTACTCCCTGCCGCTGGCGGTCATCGCCCTCTTCTACATACTGATGGCGAGGCACCTCGTGCTCAGTACACAGAACATGCCTGGGGAGATGCAAGGCACCCAAAGACAGGTAAGAGCTAATAGAGTTTCTCGTGTACTACTTCCTGCCGCTAGCGGTCATCGCCCCCTTCTACATATTGATGGCGAGGCACCTCGTGCTCAGTACACAGAACATGCCTGGGGAGATGCAAGGCACCCAGAGACAGGTAAGAGCTAATGCGGTTTCTGGTGTTCTAACTCCTGTTGCCGGTGGTCATTTCCTCTATTCTACATACTGATACCGAGGCACCTTGTGCTAAGTACACAGAACATGCTTGGGGAAATGCAAGGCACCCAGAGACAGGTAAGAACTAATGCGGTTTCTAGTGTACTAATCCCTGATGTCAGCGGTCATTTCACCTATTCTACATACTGATGGCGAAACATCTTGTGCTCAATAAACAGAAAAGTCAGTGAGATGCAGATCACAAAGTTGATTTTCTAATTGTCATACCTTAAGTACCGTTATATATCTGACAAGTAATAGTTTTTAACAATATATGTACTAGGTAATGTCTTGTAATGTCCATATTATACCAAAAGACGGTAATTTTATAAATAAATGTCATGTTGTCAATGCCAGATAATGAGCAGCTTAAATAACCAAGTTCAATAAAGCACCTTTGTATTGCCTGTTTGTACTTTAACTAGACGGAAGTTATATAAATATTGTTACACGACAACCTCGACTGTGAAGTTGAAGATAAAGGTGTTAAATTATACCGAGTACTCAGACGAGCTCAATGTCGCATAAGCTTGCGTGTTTCAACTGCGATCTTACAAGTTAAGCAACTTTCGCAGTGCCGGGTCACCGGTTGGATGACCATAATTATATCGTGCTTTGGAAGGCACATTAAGTCGTTGATCCCGGCTGTTCGCCCACACGATACATGTTTGTGAATTTGGTGGGTTGGGGAAAGGGCTTGTTTGTTCCACCTAGCTAGCTACCACCATCTTTTACCTTAATATGTTACCAACTTTGGCTTTATCATCACTCAACATTAGTGAGATGAAGACAAAGACCCTTAAGAAACCGACCCGTAAGAAAAAAGATGATGTTGGGCTCCGTGATTTTTTTAAATCAGATAAACTTAATATTATATATATTAGGGTATAGTAGTGTCCAACAGGAACTAGTGATCGACAAATTTTATTCCTTATACAGCGTGTCTCGAAAATGGCACGCCAGGCTGACACTGGAGATAGCTTAGCTATAAACCTATCAAATATAAAAAAAGCAAAAAAATATATATTTTAAAAAAAACGAACTAAAAGTGAAGTTTTTAGAAAATTAAAAAGTGGCATTTTCTCCAAAACTATGAGACTTTTACTAGAGTCATGTTATTTTTATCTGATAGGTTTATAGCTAAGCTATCTCCAGTGTCAGCCTGGCGTGTCATTTTTGGGACAACCTGTATAATGAAAAATAAGGGCAACTTATATTTTACTTTAGCAACAATTGAATAGACCATTAAATACAAAATACACCACCTGCTTCCTAACTGTCATCCAGTACAATTTCAATTTAAAAAATTCAAAATTCAAAATTTAAAATCATTTATTCAGTTTAAGCTATAAGTCATCATCATCATCTCAGCCAAAAGACGTCCACTGCTGGACAAAGGCCTCCCCCAAGGATATGAGGGGTATTTGCCGTAATCGCCACGCTTGGCAGGCGGGTTGGCGATCGCAGTAGGTTGAGGGTAACCTCAGAGGGATGCTGCTGCCCATCCTCTGCAATGGTCCCTTAGTCGGCTTTTACGACACCCACGGGAAGAGATGGGGTGGTGCAATTCTTTATCCCCGGCACCACACGGGGTAAGCTACAAGTAGCTTCTATGAATGTCACTATGCCATCAGCTCGTAAGTCTACACAGGGCGGGAGACCTTGTACTGAGAAGAACCGGTAACCCAACAAGGGTGTTTCTTTCCTCTTTTACAGCATTAATATATTGGAAAATGCCCCATCATGGCAGGACACTTTCCATTACAAATAAGCACACAAAATATAAAAGACAACCACAACATGTAAAAAAACAAAATAAAAAATCTAAGTCAGCAAATTTACATCAGGTAAAAGTTTCAATTTCCACAATGTCATACAGTACCACTACAGTAGGCTGCCACGCAAATTAAAAACACAGGTAACGTGTTTTTTGCGAACTGAGAAAAACGCCCTCAATGTTTCAGTTTTTATTTCGCCGACTTTTTGCGGTACATTGAAATCGGTTACAATATGTAAAAAAACTGCATAGTTTACGAATCTGCAATAAAAGTCTGCAATTTCATGATATTTATAATACTAATTTTAGAAAAAGTGACTATTCTTAGGAACACGACGATTCAACAGTTGATTCAAACAATGCATTTTAGGCTATTTACTGTGTTTATTGGAAGGTTCTTTGTTTTTCTTATGGACTTGCTACCATTTTCTTGTTATAATTACTACTCACAAACACAGTAACTTAAAATTTTATTAGGTTTTTTTTATTAGAACAATAAAAATAATAGTTATAGTTATTTTAAAATGTTCTTGGAATGAAATTTGGCCGTCTTACAATGCACAATAAAACAACCAAATTAAAAAAAAATCTTTATTGATTAATGTGTACAAATAATAAGAAAATTATTTAAAATAAGTATTAGACACCAATCCCAGTATCAAAACAAAATATTGACTTACTAATTAAATGTCCTTTTTTAAATCAGCTTATCCCCATTAAAAACGGGTTAACCGTTTAGATAAATGTATGAATTTACATTTACAGTCAAAGTCCGGACTGTTAAACTTTCCGGCGAGAATCACTTGTGCCTGGCCGTCAATTCACAGTTAAGTTACTATTGGGTTAAGTCACTCGTGGATGCGATTCTCTCCGGAAATGACACTAATGAATGCTATTAAACTAAAATAAATAAAAACAAACTAAACTCTTCAAAATAAAAACTCTTCTAAAATTTAAAAAATAACTTAAACTTTCAAATTGTTTCACAAGATATACTGCTTATTTTCAACTTATCAAAATATTATTCAATATGTTTGACAGTCTCATCGAATTTCTCAAAAGTCTTTTAAAAACCTTATTTGACATTTTGGTAATTGTCGTAGACACTTTACATTATAAAGAGCAAGTTAAACTATTACTTAACCTACATGTAATATAACATTTTTATTCAGGCACATTACGAGATCATCGAAATATAAGCTGGATCAGCTTTTCAAAGTAAGACTAAATTAAATGTCTGAATCTCAATGGTGATAACTATCAAATGATAAATGGTACCTATTGAAGTTACTGTATTTATGTTTAGGATTAATTGGAAATATACTGTGATTCATAGTTTTTGCATGCAGCAAGCGTGCCTACTGTATTTATACTAACCGAGTAATAATGCAAAAGTTAGTTACTGTGTTTATTAACAAATTTACGTCTGAAAGGATTCGTACAGAAAAAAGGTTAATAGATTCGTAAAGACCTCATCTCGCTGATTCCGAATATATGATAAAAAAATATCCGAATTTTGATTTACTGTGTTCTTGATTTGCGCGGATCTAGTAAATCAATGAAATTCTATATTCATTTTAGATGACGAAAATTGGAGTCGAACACTGGGTCACTGTGTTGAACGCTGGTTCCACTACGACAAGTACTTTTGAATTGTCCGAACATTGTTACTTCATAATGTTATATCTTTATGTATATAAATCTTCTGTGCGTGTTTTTGTAAGTGAACTCCTTCTAAACGACTGGACCGATTTTGATGAATTTTTTTGTGTGTTAAAGTGAATTCGAGAATGGTTTAGATTTACAATTGGACCCGGTAGGTGGCGCTGCAATAGGGTTCCATCATGGGATACGGGTGTTCTCAAGCGGACGAAGTTGCGAGCGGGCCGCTAGTAATATTTAAGTTTTGAGTGCTTTTTAAGTGTTAATGAATTATACAAGATTATTTGATTGGAAGTTCATTTAGCAGCCGGGCTGTGTGGTTCATTATTTATTTCTCAACTTTTGACAGTTACTATCAAAACTGGCAGAAGTTACAGCAAGTTTTGATTTTAATACGTTTTACCGTCAAACCCATCTCCGTCAAATTTTAAACGTTACATTAACTAATTTATGATGAAAATGATGGCGGAAAATAATTTAGGATGAAATTATGTGTTTAATAATTGAAATAATCTAACTAGGTCATTGTTCGGATTATACTTTACCTAAGACGGAACTGTAACCTGTTCTTATCTTCGGAGAACTAGACGCGAACAGAGGTCACACCCTTATGCTGAGCCTGCAGACCCTTATGATAAAGCGCATTGCTTCATTGTTTTTAATGCGGACAGCTAACAAGTAGAATCAGCTTCCTGCGGATCTGTTTCCTGACACTTACAACCTGATTTATTTAAGGCATGGGTGAACAGGACGGCCCATAAACTACCACGCGGGCCCAGTGCGGATTGGTGGTTGTTAACGACTGCTAATGCAGCCGGAACCAACGGCTTTACGTGGCTTCCGAAGCACGGAGGAGCTCCAGATGATAAATTTTTGGTCACCCATCCGATGACCGGCCTTTGCGAAAGTTGATTAACCTCAGCACTCGCAGACCGGGCGCATTAACCACTGCGCCATCGACCTCCTAATAAGAGTAACGTTAGCTTATTTTTAACGTTATTCAAAGGTTACGTTTTATATCTCGTTACATCTAGCGAACTTTAATTAGAGCTTTTACCGGTAAAGAGATCACAAACAACGAACTTTCACGCCAAAGGGGCTTATTAGGCCACAGTCTTCCTTTGAGAGTTGTGATACCTACCTGTGTTGGTTGTAAGGGGAATATTAATCTCTTTGGCTTTGTTACTTGTACAACCAGCATCGAATGTCACTGACTACTTTAGTATAGTCAGCGTTAAAATGATTTGAACATTCAAACGTACTAAATTATCTGAACAATTGACAAAAGTCAGGCGATATTGTTTTACAAGACATTTAGTTGCTCGTGTAACTTTATATGCCTGCCTGCCCATCCGATGTCCGGCCTGTGCGAAAATTGCTTAACCTTAGCAATCGCAGACAAGGCGCGTTAACCACTGCGCCATCGAGCTCCTCCATTTATTAACATGGAAATATTGAAAATAATAATAAAAAATTACAATACATTTTTTACAGAAATTAAAATTACAATCTTACAATGATATATTTATTAAAATTGCTCTAAGAATAAACATGAGACGTATGTGGTTACTACACATTTAAGCATGGCCAAATTTGAGCAAGTTTATTGTAATTATGTATGGCAGACTTTATCATAGCTACGCATTGACTTATATTTGAATAGACAAGAACATTCTTGTAAACTATTTGTTCAAATACTGGGAATTAGAACTAAAGTTCGCTGCAGCGCTAAAACATTTTATTGTCGTTTTACCAAACTAAAAACATACAGCGCTAGATCGCTAATAGAGTATAGTTTTCTCGCGACCAAAACGTTGTAAGCGCCGTGAATTTCAAAGCGCTTACGCGTTTCGTTCAACGTAAAGTAACAAGAGTCGGTCCTATAGATTTTACACCACATAAGTGACACGGCTATTGTACATACAAAACTTCATTAGAATTCATACTCTATTTCAAAATGTATTAATGAATATATAAAGAGAGCAGATTATGACATAAAGAAAAAAATATAAAGTTGAAAAGAAAATAAATTTATTATTATTTGAGCTCAATTTTTTATGTTAGCAATAGTTTAAAATCAAATCAATCAAATGTATTTTTACAGTGTCGAAATACGCGCACGTCGTCATATTTTTTGAACTTTACTGTACTAAAAAGAAAGACCATAAAAAATATATTTAAAAATGTCAAACTGGTTATAAAACAATTAAACAAATCAAAACACTCTGGTCAGAGTGTCATCCTTTTTAAATACACCATGTCAAGTCTGTGTTCAGATACATTTTACCTACAACCGATTTGAACATCTGCATGTTTTAGTCTATGATTGTAGAAGGCGTCATGGCGTCGCATTTAAATGAATAAATACTATTTCTATTGTGGAATTACGATATTATTACCTATTTATTCACTTGAATATTAAGTAGTTTTACTTACTTGACTAAAATTATTATTTTCTCTTCATAATTCACTTTGATTTATCGACTTTTCGATTTATTAGCGCCGCGCCGTTGGCACCCACGCTCCATGAATGTCAAAGTCAAACTAAAGTAAGGTGTATGGACTGCAGTACACCTGAGTCGAACACAGTGAGTGTTCGGAACGCCCTATCTAGTGTTACATATATATCGATGTAGCTACGTGTATTAAACCACAATATGTCGCATTAAACTCGAGCAAACGAGGCGAGTTTGATTATGAGACGTCTCCACAGAAACTTCATCTGACTGTTATTACAAGAGATCTTACAGAATAAACTTGCTAAAGTAACTCAAGTTAAGCGAAAATAAGTATAACTACTTAAATTCATTTAAAAAATTCGGCATACTTACTATTTTTTTTCAGTAATTTTTTTTCGACAATATGGACCGCTATGCTTGGTCTTTTATGATGCTCTCCCTTGTCTTTTATAATGTGCAAATCAAAGTGTATTTTCTATGTACAATAAAGGATTAATAAAATGTTGCGCCCACTCTTCTCCACAGCTAAAAAGTAGACGCCCTGAATAGGTAGTAGGTAAAAAAATGTATGGACGATTCAAAAGCACTTTTCTTAAAGGAGATGTTTCAAGATTGTATGGACACTGGGTTAAGTTTTTGTACAGGTAAAATAAAACAAAGAAATAAAATAAATAATCAATCACAAACATTAACTTATCATAATTTAGCTTTATTTTGTGGTTCAAAGCATTTTGAAATATTATGTGACATTTCAAATTCAACAATGGCGAACGTCAATCAATGTCATTTTGACCATATGAGTTTGACGTCCTAATCACGGCTAGAGGGAACCTAAACGGTTCATCTTTATTTCTGTTTTTGAACGTGTTATGTTTTAAATGGTCTAAATTCGTCACAACAACATTTATGAACCAAAAATACCAAAAATCCTTGTATTTTTACCTATTTTTTGAGATACTGTTCATAGACTCGGCCCAAATTGAAACATCTCCTTTATTTGAATAAAACATTTTGACTTTGACTTTGTTAATTTAGATGCGAGCTCGGAGGAAGGTAGCGGTGACCGTCCTAGCCTTCGTGCTGGTGTTCGCCGCCTGCTTCCTGCCTTCACATGTCTTCATGATGTGGTTCTACTACTGGTGAGTTTTACGATTGATTTTCTCAATTATTTATTTGTCATTTAAAACACTAACAGACATCTAATTTAAAGCAAAAAATACTACTACTACTTGGGCCAGCGTATAAGCATAGCTATCCAACGTGGCAATGCTGCTAGCTTACTAGGCACTCTGCCTGATGAGGATGATTTGGGGCAAATTTTTTATTTATAGTTAGTATAGTATATAGTTTTTTGTAAGTTTAATTTTAAGTAGTTTTATTATTATCTTATTTTTATTCTTAATTAACTATTTTCCTGTTCTATCCAATTAATTTAAAGCTAATCGAGTTCAATATCCACAAAGGTCTGTTAGGACACGACCTGTTTCCATATAATTTTATTTAATTAATATCATTTATTATTTCAAACGCTAACTACGAAACGAACTTTTATTTTTATTTATATAACATTATTTATTTTGTTCTTGGAATAGGAACAAACTTTTTTAAAAAGTGAAGTGAACTGAAAGAAAATTATACGTTTATTTTAATAAACTTTTGTATAGCTACTACGGCTTTTTGTGTTTTCCCCTAAATGCGGCTATTTACGTTTTTCTTTACGGCAACTTTGATTTTCTCATTTATGATTTGTTCAGCCGAGATAAATTTATGTAAAATGATTTAAACCAGAATGTGATTGTTGTTGTTACGCTCGTTAACTCCACAAATAATTAGCTTTTAGACAATCAGTGTAGTGTTTTAATGATGGCAGTGGGGACATAAAAATAAGTTGTTGATGATGTTGATAAAGGCATATACTATCATAGATATATCCATAAGCCATTCCAGCTAATGAGAATAGCTTTATACAGGGTTAATTGAAAAAACATCAACAACCTCGCACGAGTAGATAGCTAACATCCTAGAGAACAACAAAAGCGAGAACTGGCATAAATGAAAATAAGCTAAAATAGACTCCGATTATGTTGGAGGAAGCAATATTAAAAAAAAAAGAAAAAAAACATCATAGACAACAACATTTGTTCTACGAGTTTTATCATAACTCAATACATTAATTAAAAATGATTTTCAAAGCTTTTATTGTACTGTCGTGACATTTGTAAGTCTATGTTCCATTCACATACGAAAAGACGACGCGCGCAACGCTCGCAACACAGAATAAATAATAGTACTACTCGCGATTCGATGTGTACAGAGATAAGAACATTCAGACGTAAAATTAAATTGATATTTATTTTTGCATGAAAGTAAAATGTGTGAAATTATCAAAAGTCGTAGAATAATGTTGTTGTTTATGATGAGCTACCTATACTAGTCTAGAGAGGTTGTTGATTTTTTAGAAATAACCCTGTATAATAATAATATAATTTATTTTCACCAAAAACATTTACAAAATGGTAACACCAACTTAAAGCCTTTATGTAACTAAGCTGATGTATACATAAATATATATGACGTTTTATAAATACATTAAATGTACCGACATAGGGAATAAATTTGCCAAGTGTTGTTGGTATGCTTAAACATTTGAATACGAACCGCACATTATTTATTCCCTTTGCGAGTGTGATGATTAAATTTGATTTGAATGCATAATGCTTTGTCCTGAGTTGGATAGGATATATTATAACCTATAAACGGTTTTAGTATTCAAAAAAGGGCCATGGCAAAAAGAGAATTGGAAATGCATAATACATCTCACACAAAGTATGAGCTTTTCATGATGCATGTTCCATTTTCTTTACTTTCTTTTCTTTTTTCTTTAATGTTTTTCTTATTTATTTATTAACAAGTTTATGTACACACATATAAAGGTAACAAAAATAAAGGTAAAGTAAATGTAGTACAAGGGCGCTGCTTATTTCAGTTCTGAAATATCTTCCTATATATATTTTATATTTTCTTCTTCTTGTTTCTTTTTGGCCCGCAAAAGGAAACATTATAAATAGAGGTAGAGATAATGTGTACCTCCTGCAAATTTAAAATAAACTTACTTAAATATTTATAATACACACACATACTAAGAATTGCATAAACTAAGGAAATTTAATATACAAAACAAAAATAAAAGGTAAAAAAAACAAAAAAGAAATCAATATACATAGGACGACATAATCAATCGGACAGGTAGTGTTCCTTCAAACGCTTTTTAAAAAGGCTGATGTTAGGAGAGGTTTTATTCTTCTTCTTCTTCTATTAATAAAAACGTAATAAGTAAGTAAGATAATGGTGCGAAACGTCAGGATAAACATTAATAAGTAATGTGTAAAATAAACGCGAGTAGATCCGTAAAAGTTGTTTCATTTCAATGTGTAGTTTTCGCGTAAACTTTAGAAAACAGTATAAAAAGGTATGTTCGTGATAATGTTATTGTTTGTCGGGGCTAAACCCTGGAACTTCTGGTGCAATTCCAAAAATTCTTTTATTGATGAAATACTACATTTCTTGAGGGTAACATAGGCTATAATTTAATTCTGAAAAAATAATGTTTTATTTTTTTATTCAAGAATCAAAGTTTGTATGTGCAATATGAAATCCACTTGGACGAAGTCGTGGGAAAAGTGCTAGTATATATAACCATCGCGTAACGTACTTTGTCTGCGTCGAATAATTATTTCGAGTAGCTTATTTCTATACAACCTTTCATCCCTATTGCACCCCCTTGAAGTTTTAGTTTCGCTACAAAAGCTAGCCTATGACCTTCTCCAAGATCTAAATCTATCTTTACACCAAAATTAATTAAAATTGGTTCAGTAATTTAGGCGTAAAGTTACTTTCGCATTTAAATTTCGTTATAAAGTGTAACGAACACAATCAGCCTAATTGCAAATTGCAATGATTGGATTTTGTTTTAGAAAACAGTATGTTGTAGAAATAAACTAACTTTGTATTTAAATAAAAAAACTTCTACGGATCTTCTGCGTTTATTATACACTTCGGTTATATATAATTTTATAGTGACATTTCGACCCTTTTGCAGAATCCGTGGTCACAAGAAGACTGAGGAGGTCTCCCTTTTAATTCGAAATGTTGAGTTCGCATAAACTTTAGAGAACAATAAAGAAACTATTTAGTTGTATGTATGTCTCGATCGCGCTAGTCTGAGCACGTATTTTCATGCCATTGTTGATTAGGTACCTGATGTACAATTTTCGATTTCACGAATAAACGAACCCAATTAATTACTTCATAATCATCATCATCGGCCTATATTAGTCCACTGCTGGACATAGGCCTCCCCTAATTACTTACTTATCGTTAATTCCCTTGTTTTGTTTATAAACTAAAATATTAATTATTGAAAATGAACTTTGTACAAAGTTAATATGGACGTCAACATCTAAGCCACGCGGCTTCCAAAACTTTAAGCTATAGACTATAGCCATCTCTTCTATGGCTACAGCACCGAGAAGAAACCGCAAGAAACTCGTATATACCTAACCGTAATATAAATCTTTCACTTTATGATAACAACCTTTGTGGATTTAGACTTTACAAAAAAACCTAAGCTTGTTACTATATCATGAATTGATATTATAAAAAGTTTTCTTCCTTAGACTTCAATGGCTGAAATATTTATTTATTTACATACTTATATATATGTAGGTAAATTAATAATTTTAATATTGTGGCTTATAAGTGATGTGTAAAACTTACTCCGAGGATAGAGGCGCTGTTTGCTGAAATACGGGAATGACATCCTAGTTCGGTAGCAGATGCTACAATTGTATACAAAATCTACATACCATTAGTTATAGGCTTTAAGTTGGTGTTTCTATTTTGTAAATGT
This sequence comes from Eudonia lacustrata, assembly GCA_947562085.1. Classification (NCBI taxonomy): domain Eukaryota; kingdom Metazoa; phylum Arthropoda; class Insecta; order Lepidoptera; family Crambidae; genus Eudonia; species Eudonia lacustrata. The sequence goes on from OX387325.1 coordinate 17,923,712, forward strand.
TTCTTTTTCTGGTAAATAAATAAATACTTAACGTTACCCTAACTAACGTGTAACAGCAATATGTATGAATTTATCATTTAAATGATAAATTTTTCCTTGTCTTCATAGTTGTATTTATTTTAATGTAAATCTTTGCTAGATAATGACTATAAGAAATCGGAAATGGACGGGGACAATACATCCCGTTCGTCCCGACAGACGTCCCGTTTCATTCCTGGCCCATTTGTCTCCCTCCTGGGAATCGTGACTTTCCCCGTCGGGAATCAAATCGATCTTGCCCCCAACCATTTTGTATTCAACAAGCGTACAGTCAAAGTTCTTTAATTTTATCATACATTTTTGATTCGTCTTTAATATAATACTTTGTAGACAAATCCTATTTCGTTTGTGTATTTTAAACAGCTATGTTTCGTTGTAACTTATTTATTAATTTATTAAATATGTAAGCCAAAGTTTGTGTACAATGAAACTTACTATCTATAAGATACCAATTTTACAATTAATTGCCTCAAACAAATCCCTCGCGCGCCATTTGCACTACCGGTAGTGCATAAGGTGGTCGGACGTATATACCTATAGCGCGGGACGGGTAGGCAAACACAGCATGCTAAAAAAGTAAAAACGTAAAACAAAGATTAAAAACTAATTGTCACTAATAACTACACTAACTACCTACTCTATTAAATTTGCAACGGTTCGGCGGAGCCTAGAAGGCGAGTCGTTGTGGATGTTAATGCTGTCGCTATATTGATTGACCAATCTACAAAATCTGGCAACCGAATAGTTGGACACTAAAACGGTTTCTCGCAGTGGGACGCTAAGAGGCGTAATCTCTGTTTCAACATTAGTTGAATATTACGGGACAGATAATATGTGCCTTCACATTGATATTTTTATGGAATAACAGTTGACATTTATATGCGCATGTAAAGTATATTTTGTTTATTTTATTTATTATTTCAACAAACTTACATTACAGACTTAACACCTAATGCGATAGAAGATAATATACCCCAATACTAATGATGTGATGCTAAAGTAATGTTCTTATCCAATCTTTTTTATCCAAGCACTTCAATTCCGTTTATAATAACATTTTTGTAAATACATTTTTTACATCATTTTTTTCCGCAATTTAAGGTATAGATTAAGTTCAAATTTAAATTCCAAAATATGAGGTTTTTAAAAAATTTTTAGTATACAGGATAATTTTTTTTTAGTACCTAAACAGGATTATTTATTTACCAGTGCTCAAATTTTCTGGAGCAACTCAGAATCGGTAAGTAAACAACGTTCTCATAGTAACATGGGTCGAAGTATGTCAAAAATTTTGAGGCTCTTCATAGAAATCAGGCTAATCAAGTGTTCGCTAAAGTATGGGAAGTCTAAAAATTTTTGACGTATTTCAACCCATGTTTCTATGAGAAAGTTAGTACTTACCGATTCTGAGTCACTCCAGAAAATTTGCGCACTAGTAAAAAAAAAACTATCCTGTAGGTCTTATCAAGCACATCAAATTAGAAGAGAGGAGTCATTAACCATAAATTCCATCATCACGCTCGAGCCCAGTGCGGATTGATGGTTTTGAGACCCCGTGATTGCGCTAAAATCATTTTTTACACCTTTCTTTACTTTGTTGGGCAGCCCTTCAGCAGAGGACGATTACAACGGGTGGTGGCACTCGCTGAGGATCGTCGGCTTCTGCCTCTCCTTCCTGAACAGCTGCGTCAACCCTATAGCCCTCTACTGCACGAGCGGCATCTTCAGGAAGCACTTTAACAGGTAAGGTGCCTTACTGCTAATTAGCTGCCTGTGTTAAAGTGCGTTGACCCCATAGCCCTCTATTGCACGAGCGGCATCTTCAGGAAGCACTTTAACAGGTCAGGTGCCTTACTGCTAATTAGCTGCCTGTGTTAAAGTGCGTTGACCCCATAGCCCTCTACTGCACGAGCGGCATCTTCAGAAAGCACTTCAACAGGAGAACGCTCCGTAGCAGAAGGTCTATCAAGGAAAATGTCCAATCATGTCAACCCATATTTGGTTCCCAATACTTATCTGTAGCGACATTAATAAGTACTAGTGGTCGCCCAGTGGTCGAAATTCGACCGTAATTTTATTAAGGCTGCACGGATTGTATCCTAAGCAATGAAAAATTAAAAAGCTAGAATGTGAGTTTGGATTGATTGACATTGACAGATTTCGGCCGCTCTTCTTCCATTTTTTTAACTTTTGAAAAGAGTATATATGCGTGTGTGTGTGCCGAATACATATGCGTGTGTGTCAAATACATGGTAGTGTGTGTAATGTTTGTTTTATTGATTTATTGTATATTTTATGCATAATTTAAAGAATATATTAACATTCTGTACTCCTTCTGTATATAAACTATAAGTGTGCGAAATTTCATACTCATCCCTCCGCGCAATTTTCGTAAAAAGGGGTACAAAGTTTTTGTTTCACGTATTAATTATTACATACATATCTATTAATTGTAGCAATGTCCTAATTCCAATGATGTTGAAGTTCAAGTTAAATTTCAAAATTATTTATTCAGTTTAGGCTACAAATAGCTCTTATGATCGTCATTTATCAATGCTTGATGATACTTTCAGTGATCTTGCCCAGCTGTGGGACAGTACATTGGCTAATTACAATTTTTTGTTTTACTATAACTTGAACAATAGCAGATGGCCTATCTCAAATTTGTGACATGCCATTAATTAAAAAAAAAATGACAGCTAGACTAATCTTTTTGATAGACAATTAATCAAAATAAATTGTCTATCGAAAAGTTTTGTTTTACAATCAGATGTTTATGTATCAAAGTGGAAAGTGTATATATTGTTTAGAAGAATGCACATCAACATACCCAAAACTGTCTTTCTTCAATAAATGTTCAACTTTATACAGACAGCCTTAAATATTAACTTTGGTTGTTAACAGCTGCTAATGCAGCCGGGTCCAACGGTTTTACATGCCTTTCGAAGCACGGAGGAGCTCGAGATGATAAAAATTTTTTGGTCGCCCATCCGATGGCCGGCCTTTGCGAAAGTTGCTTAACCTTAGCAATCGCAGACCGGACTCATTTCTCTGGATCAGAAGTCATCCAGGACGATCATGATCCAATCAGCTGGAAGGAACAGCAGAGGAGAACTTCCAAATATGACTGGATAACAGCAAAAAGGGTAGTGGATGAATGTAAGGTTAGATGGGCTCTTGGGAGCTTTCAACCGTTTAAGGCGCCAGGACCTGACAACATTTATCCCATTCTACTACAACAGGGCGCCTCCATCCTGGGACCCCATCTCTGCAGGCTGTATAAAGCATGCATAGCTTTCGGACATATTCCCAGAACATGGAGGCGTGCGAAGGTAATCTTCATACCCAAAACGGAAAAACCAGATTACGAAGAACCCAAAGCCTTTAGGCCTATAGTTCAACAACCCTTTCTCCTGAAGACTCTGGAGAAGATGGTAGACAAATATATCAGAGCGGGACCTCTGAAAAGATTCCCACTCCATGGACTTCAGTGTGCATATCAGGCGGGGAAGTCAACCGAAACTGCTCTCCATCATGTGGTGAGTCGAGCGGAATCTGCGCTGGAAAACAAGGAGATTTGCGTCTGCACTTTCGTAGATATCGAAGGTGCATTTGATCGCACTACATTTGAATCCATCAAGATCGCAGCCAAGAACCATGGTGTGCCACAACCGATCTGTAATTGGATTGAATGCATGTTAAAGGGTAGAATTATTAACTCTGAACTGCTAGGTGACAGTCTAATTGCGCGAACAACTAGAGGATGCCCACAAGGAGGGGTCCTCTCGCCTCTTCTGTGGAGCCTTGTGGTTGATTCAATTGTAGTAAGGCTGAATAAAGGACCATTTTATACGGTGGGTTATGCGGATGATTTGGTCATCTCAGTCAGTGGGAAATTTCCCTCTACGGTATCGGGGTTAATGCAACGTGCCCTAGGTCTGCTGGAGGAATGGTGCAATGTCCATCACCTCTCTGTAAACCCGGGGAAAACAACAGCCATCCCCTTTACAAGAATGAGAAACACTACGGGACTGGGTAACCTAACACTCTATGGCACCCGGCTCTCTTGGTCCAAAGAAGTGAAATATCTAGGCTTAACGCTGGATAGGCAACTTACTTGGAAACAGCATGTGGACACAACCGTAGCCAAGGCTTACAGAGTCTTTGGCATGTGTCGGTCTACATATGGCAAGACTTGGGGACTCAACCCCAAAATCATTAGGTGGATCTACATGACGATGGTGAGACCGATCCTCACATATGGCAGCATCGTCTGGTGGCCCAGAACCAGGCTGAAGATCTGTAAGAATGCTCTTAGCAAACTTCAGAGAACAGCTTGTCTAGCAATCACTGGTGCCTTTAGTGGCAGCGCTGGAGGCCCTCACAGACCTTCCATCCCTGCACATTGTAATAGAAACAGAGGCAAAGAAAGCGTTACATAGACTAAAGGTGGCCGGATTATGGGACGCATCTAAACCTCTGACCAGACACACAAAATGGGAACCAAGTGACATTCCTGATAGGATCATGGAAATGGGGTGCGATAAAATATCCCCCATATTCGTGTTCGAAAAGAAATTTAAAGTTTATGTTCCAACCAGGGACGAATGGAAACGAGGGCCACCGTCTCCGGAAAAAGACAGCCTAATCTGGTACACCGACGGATCAAAAATGAAGTCGGGCACAGGGGCAGGCGTCTATAATAACGACTTCAAGCATAGTCAAAGCATGGGAAAATTTGCTACTGTTTACCAAGCAGAAACTTTCGCAATTCTCCTATGCGCAAAGCAGAATATAGAGTTAGCTATTAAAAAGCGCAATATATTCATCCTGAATGACAGCCAAGCCGCGCTCAATTCACTCATATCGCCCCGAATCGACTCGGGCCTTGTTCTGGAAACCATAAAAGCTCTAAACAAGCTAGGTGGGCATAACAAGGTGCGATTGATCTGGGTCCCAGGCCATATGGGAATCCACGGCAACGAGATGGCTTGCCAGGGGTTCGTGGCACTTGCACAAAGTACCATCAACAAGGCCTTAAAAGATTACATCAAAAACAGGCACGGCATCGAATGGAAAGAGCAGCCGGGTATGAAACACTCCAAATCCTTCCTAGGCGAAAACGCCTTAGGACGGAGTAAGTTCATATGCGGAGGCAGCAGAAGGCAGGCCCGATTAACCATCGGTGCCTCGACAGGGCATTATGCCACAAAACAAATGCTTCACAGAATGCACCTTTCAACAAATAGTTTGTGTAGGGCATGTGGAGAGCAAACCGAGTCAATGCAGCACCTACTGTGCGACTGCGACTCTCTGGCTAGGAAAAGAATGGGACTCCTGGGGTCGGCCTATCCGAAACCGGAGGACTTCAGGCTCTTCGCCCTTAAGGACGTTGCCAGACTTATGGCATCTATCTTTACAGAGGAGGAAGAGTGAAAGGATGGGGTTGCACAAAAGATCCCAATGGGTCGAAGTGTTACTGGGAGGTGGAAACCTCGGCAGGCCCCACTAAGATAAGATAAGATCGCAGACCGGGCGTGTTAACCACTGAGTCATCGAGCTCCTCCAACAAATGTTCAATCACACAAACAAATATAAATATAAATAAATATAAAAAAATATATATTATGTATTTATAAATCTTCTGTGCGTGTGTATGTCACTGAACTCCTTCTAAACGGCTAGACCGATTTGGATGATTTTTTTTGTGTGTTCAAGTGGATTCGAGAATGGTTTAGATTTACAATTGGATAAGTGGTGCTGCTATAGGGGTCCATCATGGGATACGGGTGTTCTTAAGCGGATAAATGATTTGTTTGTTTTGTTATCATTGAAACTGTCAAAGCGGTACGAAGTCCGCCGGTCAGCTAGTCTTTATATATAAAAATCTTCTGTGCGTGTGTATGACACAGAACTCCTTCTAAACGCCTGGACCGATTTGGATAAAATTTTCTGCGTGTGCTCAAGTGGATTCGAGAATGGTTTAGATTTACAATTGGACCCGGTAGGTGGCGCTGTTATAAGGGTTCATCATGGGATACGGGTGTTCTTAAGCGGACGAATGATTTGTTTGTTTGGTAGTCATTTGCACAAAAGATCCCGATGGGTCGAAGTGTTACTGAGAGGGGGAAACCTCAGCAGGCCCCACTAAGATAAGATAGTGGTCCATCATGGGATAAGGGTGTTCTTAAGCGGACGAATGATTTGTTTGTTTTGTTGTCATGGAAATTGTCAAAGCGGTACGAAGTCCGCCGGTCAACTAGTATTATTATAACACAAAAGATCCCGATGGGTCGAAGTGTTACTGAAAGGGGGAACCTCAGAAGGCCCCACTAAGATAAGATAGGGGTCCATCATGGGATACGGGTGTTCTTAAGCGGACGAATGATTTGTTTGTTTTGTTGTCATGGAAACTGTCAAAGCTTTACGTCTATTCGAAAGTTTTACTTTTATTGAGGTAACTTGACAGTTTGTTATAGTATAATGTGCGCCTGTGGTTAAATTATAGTAATACTGCTTTTGTTTACACACGTTAAAACTCTCTACAATTCTATTAGCGCTATCTCTGTACACTTAGAAATCAAGTGGGCTCTCCATGATAGTGTGTCAATAATAAAAGATAGTGACGCTATGTATGAGGAATATCCAAACAACACAGAGAAAATGTTAAAAAAGAAAAGAAAATCTATAATCATCAAAAAGTAAATACCTAAATACAAAGCATGTAGATTGTTAATTAAATATGCAACAAAGAAATGTTATCGTATCGTAATCGTTATAGTAAGTAAGTAAATTAAATAGCCTATGACAGTCCCACTACTGGGCAAAGGTCTCAACAATACAATTGACGGATAATGGCTTAATCATCACACTTGCCAAGTGCGGGTTGGTGATCACAAACCCGGACTATGAATTTTAAAAATCCAAAACTCATTTTGCCCGACTTGGGAATTGAAACCGGGACCGTCGGGTATCGGGCCGAGCGTTTTGCCACTAGGCTACCGAGGCGTTCTCTCGTTATAGTATTTGCTAAATTTTATTAAGGGTGCGCCGTCCGTAAGTGACAAGTGTCATATGTTTTATTTGAAATGTCGTCGTCCACATTTATTTGATGCCGCGCGGCCATACTAATTTTGTATGGGGAATTTAAGGTGCTTAATAAAAAAATATTATTTAAATAACCACTTGATGAATCAAAAATTTAGTCTAGCAATTTGTAGTTTATCCATTGATGATTGTTTAGACAAAATCAGAGGTACAATAATTTAGATAAACTATAAGAAATCTACTAAACGCCGCCACTCGTTTTCATGATCTTTGCCCAACTTTAAATGATATTGTAGAAAAAACTATAGCGTGTTATGAATTTATGGTTCTGACAAATTGTAAACACGTTCCCTATGATACTAAATATATATTTTGTTCATTTAATACGATAGTATTTTCAATTATATTTACTTAACCGTAACTGCATTTTTGGCATTTTTTGGTCGGCCCACCCTTAATATTTTTTATACATTTGTAACTAAGTGCTTTTACAACTTCAATTGAAACTCCATTTTGCCTCTATTTTTTTTTAGGTTTTATACAGGGTCACTTTTTTATCACCGTCAAAACCTTCTGAGATGACTCCCGTGATACAAATGAACAACTCTTACTATCGGAACAACTCCCTAACTCGAAAATTAAATCAGCTGTTCCATACAAAACATCAATAATCATTCGACCAAATGTATGGAACAGCTGAATTTTATTTTCAAGTTAGTGGAGTTGGTCCAATATTAAGTGTTGTTCGTTTGTATCACGGGAGTCATCTCAGAAGGTTTGGACGGTGATAAAAAAGTCACCCTGTATTTGCAACTACGAAACGAAAACAATAGGAAAAACATTGGTTAGAAGCTTCTAAATCTGTTCTGGACAGTTGAGTAAATACTTAATTCAATTTGCAAGTTAATGAAAACAAATGAACTTACGAAAGTATTAAGTATAGACACGATCACAACATATAGGTAGGTACACGAGCATAACATGTATATACACTTTTGGCTAGTTTTGTATCTTATTTTTCGTTTTATTAAGAGTTAGATTGTTTACATGTTAATACCCGTGACTATACCTACACCGCCTGCCACATGGAACTACCCAAAAACAAATTTGATTTTCTTACTAAGACTGCTGTCTGAACTTTGCTTATACATTCAATTAGTAAATAATATCTGCTCTATAGAACTAAGTTGTGAGTGATCAAAATAAAGTTAAGGGTTTCAAATATATTTAGTAGTACAGAATCGAATTTACTGACGTATGATGTATGGGCGTGGAATAGTGCCCCCAAAAGTCCAAGAAAGCTCCAGGTTTTCTGTGACGAATATTAAAGCCAGAGTAGATTAGAAAAAAAATTATAATATCTGTTATATATTGACACAGACACTTAAGTAAAAAAATCAAAATTTGATATTTTGCATAATATTTTTTATAATCATTGGGCAATAAGACTTTTTAAATGAACATTGTTAGCGACTGGCTGCGGGTCCAAACCAAACCTTTTTTGAAGTGAAAACTTCTTTAGCGGCGTTGTACACTTTTTTTGTAATGGGTAATAAATGTTAAATTCGCGTCAGGACACGTGACTCGCGTCAGGCGTCAGGACACGTGGCCTGATCGAAAATTCGTAAGACGGATGGAGAGTAGACAGCCGGCGCGGCGTAGGAGAGGAAGTATCCCCCTCTCTTTCTACGGCGCGGCGAAAATGTATGCCTGCTGTTTCGTTTAGGCGGCGCAGGGCGCTTGCGCGAATGTTCGAATATAAATAAGTGTATTGATGTGATTTTTTTTTATATTTACGGGTGAGCACAGTGCCTTGATCTCACCTGATGTTAAGTGATGATAAGGCCAATTGGTGGAAGCGCACTTCACCCGGGATCCTCAACTAGTGAGGCACTGGCTATCTTATCTCTAGCTACCGGAACTTAACAATGCTACAGACATTGATGTTAAGGCGACATATTTATATAAGATGGTGGTAGCTAGCAAGGCGGACAAACAAGTCCTACCACCAATCAAACCGAGTACACAAACATGTAACCCCCCGCTGGGAATCGAACCCGGGACCTATGGGTCTAAACCGGTGGTCTTAATCACTAGACCACAGAGACGGCAAATGTTTAATGCAAATTTAACATAGGTATCTCTCTGGCTTTTAATTTCGTGTTCTTCATGGAGCTTCAGAGAGGCACTCAAAGCGTTCCTTTCGAGAATATTGCGACGAAACTTTCTCCGGGCAAAAAGCGATATCGGCTCCTAACTTTAGCCAGCGCTGATTACATATTTCCGGACACCGTCAATATCCAGCTTGAAATAAGGAGCCAGAAGGTATGCTCCATACAAACGCATTCCAGCAACGCACACATAGACCCAGAGGGGTGAATCTTCCATACATTGAATAATTACAAAAATTTCATATACGGCAGCGCCATCTTCCGTAAGAGGAACCCCAAGTTACTAACTGGTTATCCATATAATGTCACTAGATGGCGGTAGTATAGATAGCATTTTAAATTAATAAGTAACGTTTAGTAACTTACCCCCTTACAAATAAACACTATTTAAGCATTTACTTAGTTAATCATTGTTTTGTCAACGTCACACAAACGTCGTTCTCAATTTGAGAAAAAGAGACAAAACAATGATTAACTAAATAAATGCTTAAATAGTGTTTATTTGTAAGGGGGTTATTAATTTAAAATGCAAAACAAAACATAAAGCAAAACATAGGGATACAGCCAAAGCCTTTCTTTAATAGGTATTCAATGAAAAAAGTAATTAAATCGGTCCAGTTTTGGAGGAGGAATCGGGGGACTACGAAACGTTGATTTTGTCTACTTTTCATACATATTTTACAATTCAGTCGACCTTAGTATTTCCTCTTAAGAGGTTGTCTATATGTGCGTTGCTCAAGCACGTTTGTATGGAGTATACGTACTGTAGTCTCCTTTTTGTTCCCCAGTGACTAGATTGGTATAGAATCAACAGACGATCGATTGATTTTCGTTTATTCGGGCCAGTTTGTTTGTTTAATATATTGTGGCGTGTTTGCTGTAGTCACAGCGAAGAAGTTTTATTGACAGGAAATTTGCTAATTCGTGTGTCCTCCAATTCACATGATTGTAGTAAAGCCATTTAAATTATTGAAATGTAACTTGCTTTTCTAATGAAGCTTTCACCTTTCGTCTGCTTAGCACCAGATCCGTCTACCAAACAATTGAAATTCTATTGCTTCACAGCAGACGACAGATTAATTTTAGTGTAAAAAAATCTGAACGAGTCTTACAGTAGTCGCATAAGATGTAACATTTGACATCTCACCTTTGTAATAAGCAATTTTAACATTATATTCCGAAAACAATTACGTATATTTTTTTATAAATCTATAAAGAGAATGCAGTACTCAATTCAATACTCAATTCAATTTCTTGAAAGATGGCTCTCGCTACGATTTAGCTAGTCTCTAGTTTTAGGGCAGGTTATTAGTGTTTTGAAATTGTCCGTAACTAATTAGAAGACATTTGAGGTATCAAAATGATAACACAATATGTTACTTAAAATAATAATATGTCTTTTTCCTTATCGATTTTAAATTTACGAAATGGCACGCGCTTGCGCGCTTCCGACTCCGTATATTTTTTAACAAATCATAAAGAGAATGCAGTAAATACTCATTAGAAGACAAGTCACACTGTGATCCTGTTACGACCCTACTTCCGTCCCTTTTCTACTAAATCACTCCCACAATTTGTATAGAAGGCGAGCGGAAAGATGTTACACATCAAAAACTGAATTGCAGATTATAAATTATTAGAAAATACTAAAACGGAAAAACGATGTTTTATCAAAGTTGTTGTTTCGGGCCATTTTCATAAACTTCCGACAAAACATAAGATAACTAACTAAGTAATAAGTCTTTCTACCTTATATTTTGTCTAAACCAGATGTGTATATTTTTAAATTTCTGTAAAAAAATATTAAAGTGTAAACAAACAATTAACAAGAAAGTCGGCGCCAAAACAAACAGTGATACTACCTTTATTTGAGTAAGAACCTAACAACCTAATAGTAGAAGGTAATCGCTGTTTGCCTAGTACTTATTTGGACAAGAACCATTCATTTCCTTCATTCACTCCAGTATTTATATTGCCTATTTGGCTTGTAGCCAACTTAATTGGTATGGAGTAAATTGGTTTTTATGTTTTGAATAGTTTTACAATAGCTTTCATGTAATATTTGTTGGCGGATTCGAATTCGCGCTCGTGGGAATTTTTTCAACACTGTTCCAAATTATAATTTGTTTGCAACAAAATACCATTTTTTATTCTTTAATAAAATTTTCTCGCACTTTCTCATTCTCGCTATAACAACTCGTTGTCGCTATAACATTCTCATTCTCTTATATCTTTCTCTTATATCTTATAACTTTCTCATTCTTGCTATAACAATAGGTTAGAAATTTAAGACAATCGCTACGCTGCGCTTCGCGATTGTCTTAAATTTCTAACCTATCACGTGAACTACAGGAGTCATTTTCTCAACTTACTTACTTTGAACTTATGCATTGTAAACTTATATATTTTAATTTTATACATTATGATACGTACCCCATTGTACAATGAGTGAAAAACTAGGTAGGTATTTCAGCTGTAGGTATATAAATCTTCGGAATTTTATACTTTCGGTCTTTTGAAGTTTCGGTATTTTAAACTTTTGGTCATATGAACATTCGGAATTTTAATATTCGACCTTCCATTCATAGGTCTTGTGAAATTGGTATTTTGAACTTCGGCATTATAATACGTACCGCTGTAGTTCTGTACTAAAACAAATAGATGACGATTGCATTCAACTTCAGTCTTAGAGATGGTCTGTCACTAATTTGCGATGCTATCGGAGGGTTTACACATTTTTACTTGAAACAGCTGAATTATCCAGAGCACGACTGTACTAAATAGATGACAATCGCAATCAACCTCAGTCTCCGACATGGTATTGCATTTTAATGATCCAAATTCAAAACTGCCTTCGCTGTTAACTCAGGGTATATGTAACAAAATACCTAAACACGCTCAAGATCATCCTATAGTCAGGAGCAGGCCGTACTGAGATGTTTTTTTAAGGTCACTTCCGGTCCCCACTGCCCGCATCCGCTCCCATTCGGAAAGACTTACGAGATTTATAGCTATAATTACGATATATCGCTTCTGTACACGCAACGAGCTTACGAAGGAAACTAAGCTTTACCCTTCAGCTGATAATGCACCATGAGAGGTCAAAAATATCTTGTAATTAGAAATAGACTTGGAAATGATAGCATTTACATAAGCGAATAAATTTGAGAATAATGAGTTTTTAACTGAAACATTGTAAACTTTTTTGTTTTATCCAAAAATAGTATGGAACTTAATTTGGAGATCATTTTGAACTTAGTACCAATGCATAACTGACCTATCGTAGGGTTAACCGTGAAAAACTAAATAAAAAACATTCCATCCAGCCTTCACATTGACCAGTTTTAAATTAAATAAACAGGTACAGGTATTAATCGGGCACGCGTACCATAAACACATCAATGAAATTTATTCACCGCAATCGTAACGAGAATATTTTATTACCAGCCAGTCGTAGTTTTACGGGATGTTTGTATAGCAGCCAGTATACCTACAGCTGAATGTTTAAAACATTTTACATGAAAAACAAACCGCCTATAAAGATTAGACCACCGCGTTTCGGACAGCAGCACCAGATTTAGGGAAAAACCAGAAAAGAGTACGCATGCTAGTGCGTGCGTACTCTTTTGTAAAAAAAATTGGAACTGCGTACTTTTTGGTAGTTCAAGGCGTTCTAAATTTTTTTAAATTCCTTACGGGTAAGAAATTGGTCTTCATCTCATCTAATATTGAGTGATGATAAGGTCGAAGGTGGAAGCGTACTTCACCTCGAATCCACAACTGCTGAGGCACTGGATATCTTATCTCTTGCTACCGGAGCCGGAACAATGCTACAAGGATTGTACGAGACACTGATGAGCCATGGCGGTGGTTTTCATTTGAACCAGTAAGAGGGAAGCGCACCTACCGCCATTTAAACAACAAAAAGCTGCTTATTCGGCAAATACAACTTTTTTTTCCTTTAGTTGATGGCTTCGTGCGATTAGCACATTAAGCCAGTGTCTAAGTAATTTTTCTTACAAATAATACATAAAATATACAATTTCTTCCAGTACATAATGATGATGAATGATAATAGAAATGAGAAGTGAGAAAAACCCCTCGAGTATCTCAGTAAAGATGTGGGGCTTTACTAAAGTCCTCGGGCAGACTTCTTGGGGAGAATTTGAAAAGTGAAGTTGCACTGTTTTGTTTCCTTCGCCAACACTCATGTGCACTTACGAACACTTAACGGTTAATCATCCACCATTATTTCACATTAATATGCGACTTAGCACAAATTTTAGAAAATAAAACGAAACCGCAGACATGACTCTTCACTTTCCCGCCAAGAAGTCTGTCATAAATTGATTGATTGAATTGGGTAGTTGATTGGTTAGTCAACAGAGACATTTTTTAGCAACCGTGTTTACTATTTTTTTTTAAGAAATTGTGTGGTAATGGCAACTATGACGTTACTATTTTGTTCTATCAATTCACAGAACAAATAGGTTAATGTTTTAAAGAACTGTTACGTGATTTTATTTATATCTTCAATGTTCTGGAATTAGTACCTACCTAATTGTAGTTGTCAACATCCCTATTGTGTTCAAATCCTATAAAATTAATTTTATTCAAATAATATATTATAAAACATAGCAATACAAGTAAGTAGGTACATAATTGAATTAAATCAAAACACGTCTTGCCACTTCTAAGCCGACATGTCTACACAAACAAAGCTCTGTCAAGATATACTTACGCCAAATATATACTCTGCACTTGATTATGTGAAACAGAAACAGAATTAATTTAATTTAAAATGAGAATAGGGATGAGCATGATGACAGGTTGTTTTCAAGGTATAATATTAACATTGGTATAATGTATATCTAAGCTTATACAAATAATTGAGCACTTAATTATTAGTCTCGAGAAGTCGAGACACGAGACGAGACTAATAACGTTTTGGCGCGGAAGGGCCAATGAACGACAAGACCACAATGTAAGAAGACCCACAGAAGTTAAGGTTCATAAAAGCAACGCACACATAGCTATATAGCAATCTCCTACGGACACGGAATCTCGCAACAGCTGCGCTCGGACTTAGTGTTAGTGTTCATGCAAAATCGATGTATCGCGCATCTCATGTGAGAGTGCGTGTGCGACGCAACACTATTAATGTCAAACAGGCGGAGCGGCTGCGCTTCCGCATCCTTGTTGCAATTCCGATCTGGACATGGCTACGCGATATTAATGTAATTTAGAAGGTGTAATCTTCACGTAAATCATAGTAGCTATGATGCTGTTGAGGGGCGGCCGGACTGGATCCAGCGACGGTGTGAACAGTTGGAATAATTAGCATTAGCAATCATATTTAATTGCTAATAATCCATTAGCAGCAATTAAATTGATTGTTGTTGCTAAAATTAAATTTCATCTCGGCCCGATAATTTACGACGCGCGGGCGACGGCTAACGAATTAATAGGAGTGAATGAGAAAGGTACACGCTTCCTTCTTGCATTGCTCCATGCAATTTTTTATTACGATACATGTGAAATGTATGTGCGTTGTATTGCGTTTAGAGTCCATTATGATATGGCTGATTTTTTTTGTAAATGATGCTCTTTGCCATACCTTGTAGGTCGATAGGAAAATTGCTGAAATTTAAAAAAACACAAGCATTTCTTTATTCACAACTATTCACAATAATTCACATTGCGAATAGCATTTTACAATCATATTAAAAATCATATTAGCAAATAGCATAGCAATAGCGCGTAGCATGCTAACTTATGATAAATAGCATGCTAATGAAATTAACGAGAATTAGCATTAACTTCCATTTCGGACTGTTCCGAGATTCGTGTCCGTGAGAGGGTATATGTGTGCGTTACTCGGACGCGTTTGTATGAAGTTTAGCTTCTGAAGATCTCCTTATTTTGTGGTCTTGTCGTTCATTTGGCCTTCCATTAAGAAATCAAATCAAAATAATACGAATAAATACTTTGCCCGACCTGGGAATGGAAACCGGGACCATCGGGTATCGGGCCGAGGGCTCTGCTACTAGGCCATTAAGGCGTTAGTATAGTATAGTTACGTAGTACATACTCGCACTTTACAATATGTATGCATACCTAAAATTATTTAAATACCTAATTCAGTACTTAGCAATTCTACATTTTCTCACACGAAAGTCGCTCACAAAGTCACAACTGGACAATCTGCTCATTTACGAAGGTCGTTCACTTGAGTTTCCTCCGTTAAAAGTTAAATCTGTAGCGAACTTCCGGACCTTAATGGAACTGAACATTAATTATTAGACATTTCGAATTAGGGAACTTTTTAAATTCATTATCATACTCTCTTTAAGTCAATTTCATAATAGAGGAAGGAAGAAACTAAACAAGTGCCTTCTTTTATCATTCGGAGAAGCCTCTTTCTACCCGACTGCGTCAGAAGGAGGGTTATGATTTTCGAGTGTATGTATGTATGTATGTATGTATGTATGTATGTATGTATGTATGTATGTATGTATGTATGTATGTATGTATGTATGTATGTATGTATGTATGTATGTATGTATGTATGTATGTATGTATGTATGTATGTATGTATGTATGTATGTATGTATGTATGTATGTATGTATGTATGTATGTATGTATGTATGTATGTATGTATGTATGTATATATGTGTGTATGTATGCATGTCTGTATGTATGTATGTCTATTTCTTTGGCACGCCCTACAGCCCAAACGGCATGGTGGATTTTAACTTGTGAGGTAACATAGGCTATAAAAAAATCTACAATATACTTAAAAAAAAAAGTTAAAAGTTTGAAATAAACCAAATTATTAAAATAAAACAAAAAACCCGACTGCTAAAACAACTATATAAAAACAATGATTCGTAAAAACCGGACTAACATAAAAAATAACTGCAAAGAGAAAAAACTGAAAGGAAAAAAACAAGCTCTTGATAGTTGTCGCAGACGGAGACAATCATCAATCAAGCGGCCGTGGCTAGCTCAATTAAATCAGCACTCTCATCATCAGCACTATCATCACTTGGTTGGTTGGTTGGTGATTATCCCCGCCTGCGACAACTATCAAGAGCTTGTTTCTTTTCTTTTCAGTTTTTTCTCTTTGCAGTTATTTTTTATGTTAGTCCGGTTTTTACGAGTATATCATTGTTTTTTTATAAAGTTGTTTTTTTCCGCTCAGGACGACTTCGTCATTTTCTTAAACTTGACACTTTCCTAACTTGTCTCTTTTTTAACTCGGCTCTTTCTTAGTTAGTCTCTTTCTTAAACTTGACACTTTCCCAACTCGTCTCTTTTTTAACTCGGCTCTTTCTTAGTTGGTCTCTTTCTTAAACTTGACACTTTCCCCACTCGTCTCATTTTTAACTCGGCTCTTTCTTAGTTAGTCTCTTTCTTAAACTTGACACTTTCCCAACTCGTCTCATTTTTAACTCGGCTCTTTCTTAGTTAGTCTCTTTCTTAAACTTGACACTTTCCCAACTCGTCTCATTTTTAACTCGGCTCTTTCTTAGTTGGTCTCTTTTGCAATGTTGACACTTTCATAACTCGTCTCATTTTTAACTCGGCTCTTTCTTAGTTGGTCTCTTTTGCAATGTTGACACTTTCATAACTCGTCTCATTTTTAACTCGGCTCTTTCTTAGTTGGTCTCTTTTGCAATGTTGACACTTTCATAACTCGTCTCATTTTTAACTCGGCTCTTTCTTAGTTGGTCTCTTTTGCAATGTTGACACTTTCATAACTCGTCTCATTTTTAACTCGGCTCTTTCTTAGTTAGTCTCTTTTGCAATGTTGACACTTTCATAACTCGTCTCATTTTTAACTCGGCTCTTTCTTAGTTGGTCTCTTTTGCAATGTTGACACTTTCATAACTCGTCTCATTTTTAACTCGGCTCTTTCTTAGTTGGTCTCTTTTGCAATGTTGACACTTTCATAACTCGTCTCATTTTTAACTCGGCTCTTTCTTAGTTGGTCTCTTTTGCAATGTTGACACTTTCATAACTCGTCTCATTTTTAACTCGGCTCTTTCTTAGTTGGTCTCTTTTGCAATGTTGACACTTTCATAACTCGTCTCATTTTTAACTCGGCTCTTTCTTAGTTGGTCTCTTTTGCAATGTTGACACTTTCATAACTCGTCTCATTTTTAACTCGGCTCTTTCTTAGTTGGTCTCTTTTGCAATGTTGACACTTTCATAACTCGTCTCATTTTTAACTTGGCTCTTTCTTAGTTGGTCTCTTTTGCAATGTTGACACTTTCATAACTCGTCTCATTTTTAACTCGGCTCTTTCTTAGTTGGTCTCTTTTGCAATGTTGACACTTTCATAACTCGTCTCATTTTTAACTCGGCTCTTTCTTAGTTAGTCTCTTTTGCAATGTTGACACTTTCATAACTCGTCTCATTTTTAACTCGGCTCTTTCTTAGTTGGTCTCTTTTGCAATGTTGACACTTTCATAACTCGTCTCATTTTTAACTCGGCTCTTTCTTAGTTAAAATATATTGTCTCAGTGCTAGGCAGGGCATCAAATTAAAATCAATTGCAATCAAGTCATCGCTACAATTTATGTGTGTTGGCTTAAGGACCACGCTTGCCAAATGCGGGTTGGTAATCATAAACCCGGGTTATAAATCAAAAAAATCGCAACACTGCGTGTCCTGGGATATGAGTTTAGGTCCTTCGGATGTCGGGCCGAACGCTTTGGCATTCGGTTCTAGGTACTCGGAATGGTTCTGTAGTCGAAATTTATAGGTATATTAGTACATAGTTACGACTTTTATTTCATTTACTTGGAACAACAAACAATAACGAAATTTTTCAACCAAACAACGTTAATTCACAAAGTAAAAAAAAGCGGTCAAGTGCGAGTCGGACTCGCCCATGAAGGGTTCCGTAGCAGCAAGTAAAAGTTCTTATAGTTCGTTTATGTTTATGAAATTTAATGTTTTTTTTATACATTTGAGTTGATTGATGATGTTAATTAAAAGGTTTTAAATTGCAGTTTACGATTTATGACGTATTAAAAAAAACTACTTACTAGATCTCGTTCAAACCAATTTCCGGTGGAAGTTTGCATGGTAATGTACATCATATATTTTTTTTAGTTTTATCATTCTCTTATTTTAGAAGTTACAGGCACACATTTTACCACTTTGTAAATGTCTCTCGCGCAAACTATTCAGTTTAGAAAAAAATGATATTAAAAACCTCAACATCATTTTTGAAGACCTATCCATAGATACCCCACACGTATGGGTTTGATGAAAAGAAATTTGAGTTTCAGTTCTAAGTATGGGGAACCCCTAAAATTTATTGTTTTTTTTTTCCATTTTTGTGTGAAAATCTTAATGTGGTTCACAGAATACATCTACTTACCAAGTTTCAACAGTATAGTTCTTATAGTTTTAAAAAAAAATGGCTGTGACATACGGACGGACATACAGACAGACAGACATGACGAATCCATAAGGGTTCCGTTTTTTGCCATTTGGCTACGGAACCCTAATAAGTATTAATATTTAAAAAAACGCAAAAGTAAAACTTAAATCGTTCATTTTGCGGGGTAGGACACGCGCCTGTACATCATCATTTCATTGTTATTGTAAAAATCATCATCATCATCATCAGCTCATTTTATGTCCCCACTGCTGGGGCACGAGCCTTCCTTATGGATGGATAGGGAGAACGGGCGAAAAACCATCATGCGTGCCCATTGCGGATTGGTGGTTGTTAACGACTGCTAATGCAGCCGGGACCAACGGCTTTACGTGCCTTCCAAAGCAAGGAGGTGCTCGAGATGATAAGTTTTTGGTCACCCATCCGATGGCTGGCCTTTGCGAAAGTTGCTTAACCTCAGCAATCGAAGACCAGGCGTGTTAAGTGTTAACCACTATGCGCCATCGAGCTCTTCGTTGTTAAAATAGTTTTATCAACTGTTTTACTTTTCATTCCAGGTACCTTCTATGCCGTGGCGGATCGACCCACGGCACTCGAGGGTCAATGTCGCTTTCCACTTCTAGAAGAATCACATCTAGCAGAAAAACTAACATCAGCATGATTCCTAGAACGTAAGTGTGTGCTTTAAATACATTTTTTCTATACTATAATCATTTTAAAAAATCTTATATTTTTGGTGTATTATGATCCTTATCTTTGGTTCCCAAGACATGCGCCAAACAAGATGTACGCTCTTGGTCACACAGTCCGAGAAGAAACTTCACCTGACTTCTTCGTTAATTCAGTAACAATAGACATTTATCGTTTCAAAAATACTATCTAAATAATATTCTGCAAAGGGTAAATTATGAAAATTCCAAAATACCTAAAGTTTATGCTTGTATATTGTGAAGTTATGACGCAAACGCAAACAGAGAACTTAAACAGATTCAAGCTTTCTCGGATTAAAAAAATCAGTAATATAAAAGGCATTTCACCGAGAAACTTTTCAAAGAGTTTAAAAAGTGTAACGAGAGAAGGGGAATTTAAAACACTGCGAAATTCTCGAGATCTAACGAATGGGAGTTCCTTATTTTTAATTTTTCTGATTGCGTATTTTTTTAATAGACGACCTTTCATCATCATTTCCCTTGGCCTGTCGCAACATTTGGGACTTTTTTTAATTATTCCTCGTCTGAACTTGTGATTCTTCGTAATCGTGATTAACTTTGCGTTACTTAAACATCAACGTTTTGTGAATAATTCCGCTGTCATTGAAACGTATCTGCAGTGAAGCAGTGACGATGTCCATCTCCTTATCAATAACTTTTTTATTCATAATAGATTAGGGTGTGACATATAGTCATACTTTACCGGAAATTGTCAAATCGAAGTTCCCGGATCACCTTGGAAGCATGTGCTTGGGTTTTTAGTGGGTATGCCCTTTCTCCGAATATCCATCTAGCCCACAAGGCCTGGGTGGGAAGGCTAGAGCTAGGAAGAGAGCCATATATAACCATCTGTATCTCTCCGGACGCGGTGATAATCAGCAAAGAGTTGTCCCTAGAAAAAAAGAGTGCCAACGTATCTAAAGCCAATTAGGGTAGAGGCACCAGCAGTCGACAAAAACTAGTGATCGTCATTTTTTTTTCCTATAATCATTAGACATAGAGATCAGCTATTATCTATTAGCTCTAAAAATACTACCGATTGCAAGATATGTGTGACTGAATGGTTAAACTCCCTGGACTATGACGAAACTGAAGAACTTCTGAAGTAATCTACAATATATACACACTATACATACGATTATACATAACTTATATATTAATAGCGTAAGCCGATTTTCGTCCCAGTGATTATGGGACGATAGCTGCACATAAAAAATGGGTTATGGTCTCATTTTGAAGAGCTCCAGCCGTAGATGTGCAGAAAAATAAAGAAACCTGTCATAGGTTTCGAAATTCCTAAAAAATCTGTTGAATAAACGCGAAGTTTTGCGGGCGACCCACTAGTATATAGTATATGTATAAGTAACTATTTAATAGATATAAATTAAATAACTATACACAGACAATAATGCCTGCCTTGTTTTAATGTAATTAAACCTTTTATAATAAATATAAAATGCGTGTTTTCGCAGTGATGTATTTGATAGATTGGGGGGGAGACCTGGTGACTGAAAATATCAAGCCTAACTTTATGCTTAGTTTCAGGCTCTAGTCTCCCCCATAACTTTAATATGTAAGCACCTAAATATAAAACTAGATATTAAGAATAAGTTTTGTGGAAGAAAATAAAAAAAATATTTTATTGATTTAAGTCGTTAGCAACAATTGAATACAAATCACTTACTTCCTAGTTGTCATCCCATAAAAAGTCGATGAAAATCAATGTTATTTTTTGACGACGAAAACTATGTCGGCTTAAAGGGGTCGAACACTGGTGTCACTAGCCTATGCTGTTATAGAAGAAATAAAACTCTATCACGGACTAAAACATTTATCGACTCACATTTTCCTCACTTCGCAGGACGAGCGTGGGACGAGACAGCAGCATCCGGCTACTGAACAACGGCACCTCAAAGCTCTGAGAGAGGAGTCTGGGCCGCTGTCCTGCCAACAACAACCAGGAACGGTCCAAGGAGAACTACAGCAAATGTCTTCTATACAAAACGGACAGTATGGCGCCTTTTCCGAAGTGCTGCGAAAACGAAAACGGCGCAATACATGTCGATAGTAACATCGACAGGAAGGATACTAGCAGTACTGAAAGCTTTTTCTTGCCGCTAGACGGGTCTTTTCGGTCCAGTTAAAAGTTCATAGGTTGATCTCGATGATCAAGGTATGTTAGTTAATGTAAACCGACGTCAATAATGACCGAATATTTAGTACTACTTCTCAATAATCTCTTAGGTTTTGTATGTATAGTGTAGGTAGGTATGTGTTTAATCAAAGATTGTGTGCCTCGTATAAAAGAAATGTTGTACCAGTATTTCAATTTATCTGAGGATGCTTACACGCCTACATCATACTACCACAAACTCCTCAAAAGACTTCGAACTTTATGAATATGGTATCATCATCATCAGCTCATTTTTTATGTCCCCACTGCTGGGGCACGAGCCTTCCCTATGGGGAGAACGGGCCATAAACCACCAAGCGGGCCCAGTGCGGATTGGTGGTTGTTAACGACTGCTAATGCAGCCGGGACCAACGGCTTTACGTGCCTTCCGAAGCACGGAGGAGCTCGAGAAGATAAATTTTTGGTCACCCATCCGATGACCGGCCTTTGCGAAAGTTGCTTAACCTCAGCATTCGCAGACCGGGCGCGAATATGGTATACGATTGAACAATTATTGAAGTAATTTGACAGTTATGGACAGATTTATGTGAAGGCGCCTGTGCGTACGTGGTTAACCTATTACTTCCATAGTACTTAGCACTTACGATATGATTTGACGACCTCCTTGGTCGAGTGGCTTGCACACCGGTTTTCATGGTGTCGCAATCTTTGAGGTCCCGGGTTCGATCCCCGGTCGGATCAATTTAGAAATACCTGTTTTTCTAAATTGTTACGGGTCTGGGTGTTTCCTATGTATAATAAGTATATTAAGTATGTATAACCGTTGTCTAGTTAACCATTTCTCGAGTTTCTTAAGGAAGCTTTTCTTGGGGCTAGATAATTATTGTCAGTTTAGGAAACATTTATTTATTTATAGCATTAAAGATTCAATAATTTTCGACACCGTTTTTTTGTAAGTACTTTTAAAATACCTACTTGTGAAAATGAAGCACCATTTACGTACTATCTGTAAGTTAAAAAGTGAGAATGTTTAATAAGTAGTTTATTAATATGATGTAACTTGTTTTCTTACTTTTATTATATCAAATCCATGACTTTTCGCGATTAGGTTGACACCACGACACCACTGCTACTCCATAATTCCAGCGAGACATTAGATGCTCTGTCATATTCAAAATTCAAAATTCAAAATTCAATTCAAAATTCAAAATCATTTATTCAGTTTAGGCTACAAGTAGTTCTTGTGAATGTCACTATGCCATCGGTTCGTAAGTCTACTCTGGGCGGGAGATCTTGTACAGAGAAGAACCGGCAAGAAACTCAGCAAGTGTCCAGCTCTTTTCTCCCTTATAGCGTCAAAAATATTGGAAAAATGCCCTATCATAGCAGGACACTCCATTACAAATAAACACAAAAAATATATATAAGACAACCACAACATGTAAAAAAACAAAATAAAAAATGTAAGTTAACAAATTTACATCAGATAATTATGTAAAAGTTTCAATTTCCACAATGTCATACAGCACCACTACAGTACTATAGTAAAAGTCAAAAATTGTTTAGGTATAACAAAGTCAAACTATAATTAATAATACTAAAAATAAGATAATCAAGATACTCTAAATAAAAACTTAATGATCTATTTACAGCAACGCTGTTTGTTATCTGTAGGACAACGCTGATAAAGGCTGTCATATCAGTATGAAAATTATAAAAAATAATTTTAATAAATTGATTCAAATATAATATGTGATTTGTGATTTTTGTGATTTTATTGGCCAGTACATATTTTTATACCCGATTCTTGTAACATTAGTCGACGTATCATCATACCAAACAAGTGGCATATCGTGTATTGGATCAGGAGCTGCGCTTACATGCATTCTGAAATAAACTTCCTGAAAGGAGCTTACAATAAACATTTCAAACCTTAAAAGAGGCCTTTCATTGAAACCGCAGTTCCATATTTGCACGTAAAGTTCAGAACCATTTTAGGCATCCGTAGGGCTTCCATGACTACTGGCGACTACCCACATTCTTGCAGAATAATGTCTGCATTCCCTACCACTGCTTTAATATCTATACGGAGTACTAGCCAATGTCGCATTGGCAAGAGAAAGCTGCCATGGCAAGTGTGTGTTCTTGAAAATCTTAAAAAGTTGCAAACGAGTTGTCCGCTGTTGACAAGCATGGTGACATCGTCAAGGCATTCGACAGGGTCTGACACCAAAGTCTTCTCTATTAGCTCTTATTATTTTTTCTGCCTGCTCAATTTTGCATATGAATTGCTAACTTCATTCATGAGCGTAAAAATCACATCCTTGCGGATAGACTTGCTTTGCAGTTCATCATAGTGATTCCCACCGGTGTACCTTAAGGCTTCGTTCTATCCCCTGTACTCTTCCTGTGCTTTCTAGTTCACGTGCGATATTATAGGCACAGAGTTACTGGAAGGGTGGAGTATCAGGGAGAAACATTAGGATATTGTCATTGAACAGCAGACTATAACATTGCATTTCGAGCCATTAAAGCTACACTTAGTAATATTTGAAGAGGATAAACCGTGTTTTTTTCTTGCTTTTATTATTTGACAACAAGATTTATTTATTTTTATTTAAGTAAGTTTTTTTAAATCCAATTGTCTTGCTTTGTGTGATAATAATACTATGCAATGCATACAATTTTGTACAATGTAACATATCCATGTAAATATAATTATAATACCTATATTAAGTATGGAGTTCGTTGTGATATGAAAAACCAAAGCTTCGAAATTGCGTTATGCATGTAAGTATTTCTACGTGTTAAATCCAAATACCTACTTGTAGCATACTGTTAAATGTGTCAGGTAATAATTTATACTGATAATAAGGTAAAACGTTCAGCATGTTTCGTGTCCTAAATTATATTTGTTCCAGCAAATATGTTCCCTTTTGCGTAAAATAAAAATGTGTACATAAATAATGGGTTTGTAACTATGTTAATTAAGTCACCAAAAAATGGTTCAGAGGATTCATTAATTTGGTACATTTTCATCCATCAATAAATAATAATAGGTAGTGAAAATATCCTTTATACTGTTTTGGAACAATTAAGTATACAAACAATTAAAATCTACTACCAACGAAAATGTTTTAAAAACATGATACTTGTCTTTTAGTGCCTTTGTTGTTATTTTCAACCTAAGGATTAGATGTCTCTTTCCTTGTATTTATTTTTGTAACATTTTGTTAAATTAATTAGGTACTTACTTACCTAATTGTCTTCACTGTTATTTTTTTTATATATTTGTCCATTTATGTAAAAGCACAGATCAAGGTAACCGTTTCTGGTAAGAGATACAACTCAGAGATAACTTGGTTGTCATTGTGTTAAGTACCTACGTAATATCAAGATGTGCCCAGTACCTAACTCATGTTAGAATACTTTTAGGTTGGTAAATAATGTACCTTAAACAAAAATCAGTATTATGTTTGTAATAAATACCATTAATTCTAAAAAAACATGTAAAATATATATAACGTGCTGTTTATTGCTATTATATTGGATATTGTAAATCTAAATTCACAATTACACTTTTCTACACATCCTTCTGTCTATTAAAAGAAAGATTTAAAATGCATATTTCATTTGTATGATTATTAAATAAAACTTTTTTAATAAAACAAGCGTTTTCCTTACCTAATTTAAACACAAAAACGTACCGAAACGTCCACCTAAAATTATATAGGTACTGTAACGAATTGAAGTCTGTTAGCATGTTTATTATTTACATTACAATGTGTGAGAACGCATTATTAATTAAATTCATATTCTTTAATAAAAAAAATATTTACTTAATTATTAATTAAGAAAGAAGGTTCTAATACTATTTGATAAAAGTTTTCTTATATTTTGTGATTCTACCTGTTAGACCTCTTTTAGCTGAAAGTATTTTAAAATGAGAAAAAGAAAATATTTTAAAAAACTGTCAGAATCACAAAAGTGACTTAGTAAAAAAAAAATTACGGTTGAGGAAGAATTGTGGAAACGCGCTAGCCTAAGCCAAGCCTAGCTAAGCCCATAAAGAAAATTGTATATACTAGAAAGCTAAGCCTAAGCCTGCGGTTATAGGGAAACACGAAAAGGTGTTTACTACAACCTTAGGAAGGGCTAACTGTTATACTCATAAAATCATTATGGAACCTCATGTTCCAGAAATACACCGGTCTTATTCTGTTTCTTACAATTATAGAAGCAAAGTAGAGGAAAAGCTTGACGAGATGGAGACTCTTGGTATAATCTCACGAGCTTCCACACCGT
This sequence comes from Eudonia lacustrata, assembly GCA_947562085.1. NCBI lineage: Eukaryota > Metazoa > Arthropoda > Insecta > Lepidoptera > Crambidae > Eudonia > Eudonia lacustrata. Next base: position 17,949,534 of record OX387325.1, read on the forward strand.
ATAGTAGTCCTCTTACATTCGCGATTAAGCCAGATGGATCTGTTAGAGTTTTAATAGATGCGAGGAAAATTAATAAATATATGGTAGCTGAATGTGAAGCTCCTCCTTTTCAGATAGACGTGCTTAAGTGCGAAATGTTCATTAAAAGAAACCGTACGTAAGTGCGTACGCTGTGTTCGATTTTCTGCCCAAACTCAAAACCCCGTGATGGGTCAGTTACCATCAGTCGTGCTACTGTTAATCGGGCCTTTTTTCAGAGTGGAGTCGACTATGCCGGACCAATTAATCTACGTATGTCAAAAGGTAGAGGTCATAGGTCTTACAAAGGCTACATATGCCTTTTCATTTGCATGTCGACCAGGGCTATATACTTAGAGACTGTAAGTGACTTGACTGCAGAGAGATTTCTAGCTGCATTCAAGCGGTTTGTTTCACGTCGTGGCCATTGCGCCGAAATATGGAGCGACAATGGCACCAACTTCGTTGGCGCATCAAGAGAGCTAAAATCACTTACGCACAAGAAAGAGCCTCCATAGCTTCAGATATCGCTAATGAGCTGGTCAACAATGGGACTAACTGGCATTTTATTCCTCCACACTAACCTCACTTTGGTGGATTGTGGGAATCTGGTATACGAAGTCTACGAAACACCATTTGCGAAGAATAATTGGTAACACTACACTCACATTTGAAGAGATGGCAACAGTTTTAGCTGAAATTGAGGCATGCCTCAACTCCAGACCAATCTCTCAAGTTACAGAGAATACAGTGGATCCAATGCCATTAACACCTGGTAATTTTTTGATATTAGAACCCATTCTACTTCCTCCAGATGTCAACTATGAAAAATCCACAGTAGGTATGTTAAGAAGATGGCAATTCACACAGAAACTAGTACAAGACTTCTGGAGAAGATGGTCTCGCGAGTTTCTTACCCAATTTCACCACCGCTATAAGTAGGTTCATAAGGTTCCGAAACCGCAAATTGGTGATATTGTGTTGATAATAGAAAATTAACTCCCACCTGCTCGTTTGCTTTATGGCATTATAGTGACAAGCACCCTGGATTGGATGGTGTCACTCGAGTGGTCAGTTTGAAATGCAAAAATAGTATTATTAAACGGTCTGTTTCAAAACTTTGTTTTTTACCATAACTGCATAGTGGCTTGCTTTAGTATTATTTTAAGTGTTTGATTATTATTTGTTAATTTGTTTATTTCATGTTTGGTTAACTGATGGTGAAAGTAGTTTGCCTTTATTTTTTGTTTTATAAAGATTGCTACATGATCCATTTATTATAATGTGTATCAAGACCCACCCCAATCTAGACATTGTCAAACGAGTTATGCATGGTGGGTGGTTTAAAGAATATTAATGTATTAATAATCTTGGTGGGCGGTATGTTTACTTTTAGAAAGTTTGAGTAGTTCTGACATTTGTCAATAGATGGCGACGTATTTGTTGTGACATTTTTCTGAATCGCGCTATTGAGATTTTTACTGGAGATGATAAGTACCCCGCCGTGTCATTGTTTGTATATCCGCTGTTCAGATAACTCAATGCCTAAAGCTTAGAAGGTTCGCAGACATACATGCGTTAACGTAAATTTAACCGCTTTCTTATATTGATAGAGTTTCAAATAGAAAAGGTGAAAATACGGATATTAAATAAAGCGGAAACAGAGTAACAGACCCGACTGGGTACTGGGTGTAGAAAGTTTGAGTGTACTTTTGAGGGGGCCCCCTATATTGTAGCAGGGAAGGGAGTCCTAAAATTACAGTAGAAACCGCTTAATACGATCACGCTTAACACACGTATTATCTCTTGCGGCAAGCGGTCAGCGTAACATTGCTGAAAAACACTGATTTTAACGCTTCAAATCGCTGGATAGATCGTTTTAAAAGTCGCCACGGCATTTGTGTACCGTCAAATCAGTGGGGAATCGGAGACAGTGGCACAACAAGATGTGGATACATAGATGTCAACACTTCCCGAATTGTGAATTGTTACTAAATTACGAGCCGCGAGACTTTTTTAATGCAGATGAATTCGGTTTGTAATTGTATTTGTATAATTCAATACCTACATATACATATATTTTATTTTCCCTATCCCGCATAATACGCTTTCTCGCTTAAGACGCGTTTTTGGTTGGGTCCCTGTGAAATCGTCTTAAACGGGTTTTACTGTATGTGTATTTATTGACAAGACTTTTGCACGGCGTGACGTCACGGCTTTCTGATTGGTGTTCACTGTCACGTGACTAAAAGTTTTTTTTACGAAATTTATTTTTTTAAAATATTATTAGTCTTTAACGCTTTTAACAATTAAAATTGTTTCTTGTCTTCTCCATGATATAATTAATCATTATAAACCCCTATTCATTATATTCATTCATAGTGGACACAAGCCTATTGAGGGTTGGGATAGTTTGAATAAGGGGATGGTGAAAATTGCCCATTATATGAACAATGTTATGAATAGTGTTTGGTAAGTAAGAGCAGCCCAACATTGTTAATAGATACCTAATAGTTCCATCCGCGCGTCACTAGATGGCGCTGTTCATGTTGTGCCTGAATGGCGCTATAGAGATTTTCTGTCAAATAGTACCTATATACTCATTTGTGCATCTATTGATTTCGGTTTTCCGCTGAGACCATTTGCTTTATTCCCATAACGAAACATTTGGTCCAATCGAGCCGTATTTATACGTAATAAAGTTGAATATTGGGAACTTTCGCGCCGCGCGCATCACACACGGGTAGCTGTACATGGATCGTGTACGCAAGACTACTTACTTAGAGCAAATAACACCCCACACGTACAGACTATCACTACCTGGATTTTGCAGTGATAGCAATAACTAGTGAAACTAAGTAGTTAGTAGTGAAGTGATAAAAGTTCAAAGTTAAATGAACTTTTCAATGGCCTTTTAGTGAAGTGTAAGTGAGTGCATCAAAACAAATACAATGATTTTATAAGTTGTTGGAACTGGACTCGGTAACCGTAAGTTATAGATGTAAAAGTGATTGGAACATACATAAATACAACCTACAAATAGTAAACGTTATAATTAAATACCTAGGAACAATTGAACTTTCAAAAATAAAAGTGTAATTTAAATTCAAAATGGAGAAACTTGAGCTGTCACAGTTAGATTGTTATACACAAATTGAGAAACTTGGAAAAAAACTACAAAAAGACTTCTAAAGATAAACTTACATCAGGTTATGTTGAAACCAGATTAGAAATGTTAGAATCATATTGGAGCGACTATCAAGCAAATCACAAGTCTTTACTTGTAGCTACACTAGAACAGAAAAAGATGATGATGATGATGATGAATTATTTAGAGATTAAAACCAAAATACGTGATACTTTAAACAGCAAATCTACACCTGCAAGTAATAACCCACAACTAGAGAACCAACCGTTAGTAGGTACAACATTACCTGCTAGGAATTCAAATACCTACCTTCTCTGGTAACTATAGAGATTGACTTTCATTTCATGATATTTTTAAGTTCCTTATCCATGATAATAACAACATTACTAAAGTTAACAAGTGTCAATATTTAATAACCAGTTTGAGAGGAGAGGCCGAAATTTTGGTTAAAATGATACAAGTATCCGAAACAAACTACGGTAATATGTGGGGGATGCTAAATAAATGATACATTAATAAGCGAAGCATAGTCAATACTTACATTGGCAAATTGTTTAATCACAGAAAAATTAATTCCGAGTCTGATAAATATATCGGAGACCTATTAGTTGTCACTACGGAATGCCTAGCTACACTAAAGGGATTAGAGCTACCGACGGATCAGTGGGATGATTTGGTTGTCTATATTATAATACAAAAACTAAATACAGAATCACTTAAGTTATTTGTGCAAAGATTAGAGTCAATTTCGAAGCTACCTACATGGAGTGAACTATCCGACTTTTTAGAACATCGCTTTTACACTAGAATCTGTAAAAGCTAAACAAGAGCCAAGCCACCCACCACCTGTCAAATATATAACATCCAAGAGTTTTGCCACTGAAGTCACATCCACAAAATGTATTTACTGCAACGGAGATCATTCAATATTTAGATGCAAAGACTTTTTGACTCTAGATTTACAAGCAAAAAAAGACTTTGTGCAAGCTAATCAGATCTGTTTTAATTGTATGAGAAAAGGTCACCCAGTCAAATCGTGTTCACAGTCCACTACATACAAAAGATGTGGTCGAAAACATCATACGTTATTACACGGGTTTACAATTCCCAATGCAATGAGAGATTTTACTGCAACTACAAATCCAAAATAGATAGATAGTACACCGGTGATGACTAGTACTGTAGAGTTAGCAAGCAATACTGTGGAGAGCTCCAACTGCAACCCTAATTCAGTAATACTAGCGACTGCATTAGTGAATATTAGATCCGAGAAACTAGATACAACACACACGCTTCGTGCATTAGTAGACCAGGGCTCCCAAGCGTCCCCCATTACCGAAGCTGCGTGTCAAGTGCTGGGCCTTAAACGAGGTCCTGTAAAAGGGAATATAACAGGTGTCGGCTCAGTCAAATCTATCACTAGAGCTAGAGTAGACTTAGATATTAGTCCAAGGCATAATCCACAAGTGAAGGTCCAAATAACCGCGTTTGTTATGAAATCGTTAACAAGTTACATACCACAACAAACGCACGCTATAGATTGGCCACAGATGAGAACGCTTCACTTGGCGGATCCTACTTTTGAGAATCCAGGCAAGATTGATTTATTACTAGGTGCAGATGTCTTTGCAGAGATAATACAACACGGCATTCTGACACACAAATGCGAACACACAATCTTGTCGCACAAAGAACCATACTAAGCTTAGTAGATACTCTAGTTTAACTAAACTAAAAATTCAGGTTCGACTATGAATCGTTACAATGGTTTTGTGGCCAGGATATTTTTTTAATCAGATATTTTAATATTCAGGTTCACGACTATGAATCGTTACAGTAGGTACCTAATTATTAACACTGGATATTTTCTTCTTCTTCTTTCGGTTTCACTGTACTTCATCTTACCCTAAATCACTATTTGCTTTATGGTCTGATCTGGCCATTTTGTTTTTATTTTTCTACAGATATCGAGGCTGGATGTATTGAAAACGTGCACACCGTGAAGTCTGTCGTTGACATTGATATGATTCCTATTCCATTCTTCCATCATTATGCATTAATCACTAGTGGTTCAATGCTCTAAGCCAGTCACTCATTATTATCCATCACCCAGATGGTGATTCCTGATAGAAAAAACTTTGGCTGTATGAGCTAGATCCTTTTGTTTTTCCAACAACAAGAAAAAGAAGTAACTAAAAAACTGTCAGTGTCAGTGCAGTGTCAAAACAAAAAGTGGACTTCTTGGCGGGAAAGTGAAGAGACATGTCTGCGGTTTTGTTTTATTTTCTGAAATTTGTGGCATGTCGAATATGAATGCGAAATAATGGTGGATTATTAAAGGCCAAAATTGGCCATTTTACGCAAAAATCACAGTCAAGATGTAATAGGCCTCTTAGTTGTTCGTGAGTATGCATAAGTGTTGGCAAATGAAACAAAACAGTGCAATATCACTTTCAAATTATCTCAAGAAGTCAGCCCGAGGACTTAGTAAAGCCCCACATCTTTACTGAGATACTCGAGGGGTTGGGGGGTCTATCATTTCTCACTTCTCATTCATCATCATCATCATCATACATGACGGGAAGATTACTAATGAAATAAAGAAACTAGACAGACAAGAAGTGTCTAGAACGAACGAATAGGCTTGATGGTTTTCATCCGGAGCCGTAAAACAATACATTTAATGAAAGTAAACTTCTTGGCGAGAAAGTGAAGAGACATGACTGTGGTTTTGGTGTATTTTATAAAATTTGTGTTATGTCGAATAATAATGCGAAATAATGGTGGATTATTAACCGTTAAGTGTTCGTAAGTGTGCATAAGTTTTGGCAAATGAAACAAAACAGTGCAACTTCACTTTTAAAATTCTCTCAAAAAGTCCGCCCGAGGACTTAGTAAAGCCCCCCATCTTTACTGAGATATTCATATTCATTTATTCACCATATTATAACAATAAGTAGGTACAATAAAAACAGACGAATAAATAGGCTGATTGATTTCATCCAGAGTCGTAAAACAATACACAAAAAAAATGGTAAATTGTCAATTGTCAATGTCAATGTCAACACTCCTAGATGTCAACAAAGCAAAGCGTTCTAAGGTTTAAGTCGATCGCGTTGTAAGTTGTAAGATTCTATAAAGGTTTTGATTTCCTAATCGATTATTACCTGGACGATTTCATCTACTAGATTCTTAGATCTATAATGAATCATGGTGAATGTAATGAAAGGTGTTCTCGTCGAGTGGTAAGTACCATGCCATGCCATGCTCATGTTCTAGTATTCGGGGGGCCTTGACTACCAGAGGCTACCACCCCGTCACCCAGTTGGTTAGTTGTGTTCACTCTCCAAGACGTAATGTAATAATCTTTATTTAGTATTAGTATTGTATATGGTAAGTAAGTAAGTAAGTAAATCATTTATATGGAATATATGGAATGTGTCGCCAAAACAGCGCCGTGGCGTCCATCGTCTCATCATCAGCTCATTTTACGTCCCCACTGCTGAGGCACGAGCCTTCCCTATGAACGGATAGGGAGAACTGGCCATAAACCACCACGCGGGCCCAGTGCGGGTTGGTGGTTGTTGACGACTGCTAATGCAGCCGGGACCAACGGCCTTACGTGCCTTCCGAAGCACGGAAGAGCTCGTGATGATACATTTTTGGTCATCCATCCGATGACTGGCTTTTGTGAATGTGCTTAACCTCAGCACTCGCAGACCGGTTGCATTAACCACTGCACCATTGAGTATCGTCCATCGTCTACTGGGTGCAAATTCGTGCACAACTGCACACTAAGCTAGTGTAATTAAAAAAAAAGGGCAAGATTAAGAAATTCGTGAACTCAAACTCAGCCACTTTGTATTTAGACAGTATAAACAAATAATAATTTTATTTAGGAGTAAAGAAATTTTACCTGTGACTTAGTTGTAACTTGGTATTGTTTAAACACAATTATTGGAAGTGTTTTCAACTTCAAGCAATGCAGAAAAACACTGCCAAACCATGTACTTAGGTATTTTAATTTTTTACTTTATTCATACAAGTGGATGAATAAAGTTCTTAGAACATTAAAATAGTCATCAAATAATACTAACTTACCTTATAATATAAGAGTTCAATGAAATTTATTAGTTTATTATTATTTATTAGTAATTTAATTTACTCAACACATTGGGCTAATTTGTTTGCTATTTCAAATAGTCTAATGATTGTAATTAAAAGTGGTTTAAATTTAGATACGGGTATTACCTATTATTATGGGTCAATACCCAGTTATGGGATTAGTATTTCAAACAGTCTTCAATTCTCAATGTAGTCCAAGTCTTGAGGAATTCCAAAACTTTGATCGATGGTCTCATTTTCCATTTGGAATGTGTTCTTTATGTAAGACTTTAAAATATAAATATTCTCTGTCCAACGGTTTACAGCTGTTTTCAAATCCTGTAATTATCAAAATATTACACAGGATTTTTTTTATAAACAAAATAATAATGACAAAAGCTTCTTTGCTAAGTAAAGTTAGTTAAAACTATTAGAAACAAAATTGAACTGCAGTAAAACTTACATACTCTATTTACCCCTATACTTGGCAGAGTTTTTTTTTATGTTTAACTATATATATTTTTGTATAAAATGTATTCTTTTTTCACTACTCGAAATTTTTGGTAAGTTATGTATGTGTCTCAAATAGTGCCAAAAATAGGGTTAAACTAGATATTTGTTGAAATCGAAGAAAATATTTGTTTTATAAATAGCAATTTCTGTGAACCTCTGTCTCAGTCTTCAATTGAGCTATGTACTCTGGATCAGAATCCCTGTATTTCTGTAACTCCTTCTTAAGAGCTGCTTCATCTTTTAGCATTTGATCTAATGTTGAAAGAGCTTCAGTACGTTCATCGCATGGTTCCCGGCCAACCTTTAACGTGAAAAGTGTTGTTAAGTACCTAGTGATCATATTTAAATAAAAACTAATTTCTAAAGCAAACTTATTCAGTTCTCAGAAAGCTTAATTTTTACTCTTAATATGAATGAAGAAAAATTACTTTAGTTAAAAATAGCTAGCTTCATTCAAATAATATAAATTTACATCTCTTACCGATTCAATTGTGATACTATCTTCAGCTTTTTTTAATTTCTTAGTACATTCTTCTACTTCATTTTGCAAGTCTTGCAATTTCCTCTTTTGTGCATTTCTTGCCTTACTGAAAAATATGTCTTTCTAAATTATAGGCATATACTTATCATCATCATTCAATTAATTCATCAACATCATTTTAATATTCCCACCATTATAAATTAAATTTCAATCACTAATGAAGTAGCTCATAATAATGTATTTCAATAATTTAAAATAAAAAAATAAGGCTTTCCAAGATTGTTTATTTTCGACAATTTCAATTAGACTAATAGTTAGTATAAAATGTAAACAGGTACCTAGGAAAAGACCAAAAATATATAGATGTCCCTATCTTTTCAGAGTCTACTAGATGGTCATCCACCAAGCTCTGTACAACTTCTTTTACGGACTGCATAGTTATACCCTTTTCCTTTGGAGCTATCTTCTCCAACTCCTAGAAATGAAATAAAATAATTACTACTGAATTTGCAAATGGGTTTTTTTCTTTATTACATAAATGGTTTTGAATTAACTAAAACTAGCAAAAAGTTTTAATGTAAGTTATGTATTAATATTATATCAAGTAACATACTAATGAGACGACACAAGTAAAACCTCTGTTCTGCTGTAAACTTTAACTTGAATTATCTAACTTTAACTGCTAATGTAGACTTCTTTTTATAAAAAATTTAAATCCAAGATTTATAATGTTACTTTTACCTTCAATTGAAAGAAATCACTACTATGATGAAATATCTCAAGCATTCTCGTCTTCTTCTCATCAGCACTGAGACCTCTCTTTTTAGTCATTGTTTCTCCTGTTTCAGTGACCCAGCAATGAAGCAGTTCCTACTTCACTTGGACGAGACGCTTGCACTTGGCCGTAAATTTATTCTTCAAGACCTGGACGAATCACATTTATTCATTTCATCAGATATTGTGGAGACATTACAAGCTCGTGTTGACGATCTAATGGACCAACTTAGCATTCCTGTTCATGACAAAGGATTATAAACAAGTAATCTGTTAAGTTAATCATAATGTCAGCTAGAGAATCAGGTAGAGTTAAAGATGCAGAGAAAAAGAGGGTTCTTGATGATGCAGCTCGTAAAAGAAGGGCCAGAAAGGCTATTGAGGCCTTGGAGCAGGACAATTTCCATGAAGACCCTCACGCTGACCTGGTTATGTCGAAGAAAGTGCCGAAGTTTGCAGACTCTAATGAGAAGCCGACTAGGAAGAAGAAATCTAAAAGCGCTGAGTACTACAAGCTGAGGTTTAGAAAAACGTTTGCGCAGCTGGTAGAGGAAGATGCCAGCTTCAGGCCTGACCCACCTAATTACTTATCAGCGCAGGCACCGTCTTCTCAGTAAGTGAATTTGTTGATTATTTTTAGTACCTAGTTGTCTATCTATGAGAATCTATACTATCTATCAATCTATAGTTTTTTTATGTATACTTAATGATCTGTTGGCAACTTAACTAAATATCCTTATTATATTCAGGTCATTTAATATGCTAAATAAGTACTACCTATGATTAAGATTAATTAACTGAACATGAACAATTGACATGTATATAATTATGTTTATATTCTATTAACATAATGATAATGGCTATAGTTGAATTTTCATAAAAAGATATCATACAATGATATTTATAATTTAAATTGAAACAATTGTCCAACACAAGTAAGTACAAATAATGCCTAGGTAGTAGATTTGATAAGTAAATCGAGACAGTAGGTTAGGTATTTTAAAAACAGACATGTTGGTTAAATGAAAAACAATAGGCTCTATCATGAGTTGCATTAATGATATAATAATTTGTAATACCCAGGTTTCCCGATCGTCACTTTTGCGCAGTGTGCGGCTTTCCATCGAACTACACATGCATACCGTGCGGAGCTAGATATTGCAGCGTGAGATGTCTCGGCACACACTTGGACACAAGATGCCTTAAATGGACTGCGTAATTAACAAGAGTTCTCACTTTTCTCTCTGTAATTATATTAAAATAATAAAAGTTCTTACCAAATTTTTCCCACGCCTTCAGTTCGTAAACAAAATAAATTTCCCGCCAGTAATCGTCGCAGCGTCGCTAAATGTCATTTAAAAGCATAGATTAATAATACTGCCGCACAATTTATGAACGTAGTAAGTACAACTTACAGTGTCTGTGATTGTGATATTTGGAGTACTGTTAATACGATCTATTTTCAGTTCACGAAACTGTTGACATGTTCTTTACTGCGTTCATAAATTGCGCGACAGAATAGCTGAAAGCATGACAAACTTAGAAATAATTCATAAATAGTGCGTCTCGATTAAGATAGATGGCGCTAATGACGGTCTGAATAGCGCCATCTCTGGAGTGGTAGCTAAACTATCACAAAACAAAATAATATGTTGACTCTACTCAATCACAGGTGGCGCTGATGTAATTCAAAGTTGGGCAAACTGACGCTAGATGGCAGCTTTTAATCCAACCGACCCAACACCAGCATAATATGCATCGGACGTTCATAACAATTGTAATTCGATCTTTTTGTTTTAGATGTTTGTTAAAATATTAAACAATGTCATTCGCTCTTTAAACAGGTAGGAATAATCTGGCCTTATAAATAGGTACCTACCATGTGATCTTGCGTTTTCTGTTTTGTATAAGGTTTATACAGCCAGGCTTGATTAGGTGTCTGCCGAGCAGAGTCTAGATAAGTTTTAGTATTCTCTATGGAAAGAGTAACTACCGAGAGATCACCAGGCCCCAAGTCTGCTAATTCGATCTATTTTCAAACGTCTCAACAGTGTGTCGATAGTCTGATTTAACATTATAACAAGGTTGGGTATGGCAATATTTTAATCTCCTATTTTGACACCAGGAGGCGCTGCTCCAGAGCCATAAAAGTTTTCGTTAATGCTTTCCAATGGTAAATATAACTCGCACTAGGCACCCTGACCATCGACATATGATTAATGATTATGGACGTTTCAAAACAGTAGAATTAAGACCCAGTTTAAAATTGAGAAAAAACTCTTTGAAATCGTCAAAACACCTCGTTTCGTAATTTTCAAACTGATATGAAATGAGTTTCATTTGACATTTGATCACGTTAACGAAGTCAAAAATTAGATAGATAGATAGATAATACTTTTATTGCTATAAAACATAATCATGAACAAAAAAATGAATAATTTACAAAGTTACAATTTGGCGGTCTTATCGCTTTTAAGCGATTTCTTCCAGACAACCAGTCAGAGGTTGAGAGCTAATAAATTGTAAGATCAGAGGTGAGACTATTATAAAACATACTACTAGAATATTGAATACTAGAATAATGTGTGTGTATTTTATAAATGAAGCAAAATCAGTATTAATATAATACGTATAATTAGTATAGCATTGAAGCAGCGCCTCCTGGCGGCATACGAGAGGAGTTAACATTTTGCCGTACAAATTCTCGTTTTCGTTAACGTTAACGCATGACGAATGAAACTCGTACTTGGTACCCAGATCTGCGTTTTGAAAATATGCGTTTAGCGATCGATACCACATTTAAAAAAAGAACAATCGCCATTATACCACAGCCAACAGATGTGTAACAGTTATCCCCACAAGGGCTGTCGCGCTGTTGACACTGGGCACGTGGCGTTATCGTGCACCCCACCACCGCGGTCGCCGGGTTGATAACAGACCCCACTGTTTGGAACTATCGGGGCAGATGCTGCTGTTCTTCCGGTTGTTACAGCCTTAGCGAATTGTTTGGGTACTTATTGTACTCAACCCTGCCGCGAAAACATTTTGAATTTGGGTCATAACAATGCAACGTCGTTTTTTAATAATATTAGGTTGTTAGGGAAAAGTTTGTGTGAGTGTTGACTGCTGGTTGACCCAGTGCAATAGTTTATCCGCTATTCCATTTATTTTAAATATAATTAAAGATTTTTAACTATTTACTTAGGTACCTACTTTACGCCGCACACTAGCGTCGCCAATGAAAAAAAACATATCTAGTAATTAGAGATAGAAAATCAAATTATGCTCAACATACTATTTGAATGAAGTAATTTAGCATTTTTACGTCACCTAATGAACATGTTATGGTTTAGTTAAATAAGACGTTACAGCCACTTTTAACTATAACGCCGACTATAACTTCATTCAAATAGTTTGTTGAGCATAATTTGATTTTCTATCTCTAATTACTAGAAGTTTTTTTTTTCATTGGCCTATTGTGCGGCGTAAAAGCTCCTAAAGGATTTTTTAAATATACTTAGAAAGATTAATTAATGTACAAAATTTAAAGATTACTTACGAAGGCGCAATGATAAATAGAAACCTACTAAAACATCCACGACTGACATAGAAGCTTAGGTATGCTGAGTCAGGGACCTATTATCTCTTTGTTTGTTTTTCTTTTCTTTAACTCATAATACTCTTTTTATACAATCTTATTTTTTTCTCTTGCGTATACAACGTGTAACAAAAACGTGTGGTCAAAATGAAAAGATCTAAAGTGTATCCCATCTAGAACTCGTATGTGTTGTTATTAAGACATAATTATTAACTTTAATTTGTCATGCAATGGTTAATGAAATATTTATATTTGTGAAGTAATGCGCGTCAGGCGCGCGTAAGCAAGCAGCAGTGATCATAAATGTTAGTACACTGAGGTTATTAAACCACTAGGGCTGAGACTTGTTTATTTTGATGTGACGTCACAATAGAAATATTAAATTAAAAATTGCGTAACACATTAAAGTTAATAATCTAATAATTTCTTAGTGGTAGAGCCACGCTGCGTTGCAGCACGAAATGGGCCGGCTCGCCTGGCGTAACACCACCCTCTCACAGAATATCGGCGTGAAACAACGGCACTCGTTGCTGTTGTGTTTCGTCCGGTGAGTGAAAGTACCGGAGGCCCATCTCTCACCCCCTCCCCCCTCCCAATTCCTACTCCCTCCTCAAGATCCAACTCCTTTCCAAGGTCGGCAACGCATCTGCGATAACTTTGGTTTTGCGGGTGTCCATGGGCGGCGGTGATTACTTTCCATCAGGTTTCAGGTTTTCAGGTTCATTGTTTTTATGTTAAAAGGAGGCAAACGAGCAGGCGGGTCCTGCTCGTTTGCCTCCTTTTAACATTAAAAAAAAAATCATGTCTTAGTAACACTGCATACAAGACTTAGATCGGATACACTTTGGATCTTTTCATTTTGACCACACCTTTCTGTTACCACGTTGTATACCTACTGTTGGCCTCTTCTTTTTTCTTTTTGTACTCACGTGTGTTGTTAATCAATTTTTTTTACATTTTTTTCTTCTGACTACCTAACAAAAATAAATTTTTTTTTACCTAGGTTATTGGCTCCAGTGCTTGACACAATTTTCGTCGTCACAAAATAAAATAGATTTTTATTGAAATTTTACGAGTTGACAGCTTGGAAGCAAACGGTCTGTATTTAATTGTTGGTAAAGACTTAATTAAAAAATAAATAAAAAAATAAACTTTCCTACACTTACACCAATTATCTAGCCCAAGAGAAGCTTCGTTATGAAACTCGTTAAATGGTTACTAGACAACGGATAAACATACTTAAAATACTTAAATACATTATTATTATACATAGAAAACACCCAGACCCGTGACAATTTAGAAAACAACCATTTTTAAATTGACCCGACCGGTGATCGAACCCGGGACCTCAGAGATAGCGACACCATGAAAACCGGTGTACAAACCACTCGACCAAGGAGGTCGTCCATCCGATGCTGGCTACCTTTTATTACCTATTATAGGAAAAATATGTCGATCATTGGTTCCTGTCGAACTCTGACGCCATTATTAAACCCCATGTGCCTTACAAATAAACAAAGAATGGGGTCCGAATAGTTAATCCGTGTTTTGTTCCTGTCATGTCAACGTCATTTCAACCTAGAGTAAAAGAGACAAAAGACGGAATAAATATTCGGAGGTTATTCTTTATTTACTTTATTTACTTACTAGCGGCCGCTCGCTGTTTCACCCGCGTGGATTCGTCCCGTTTCCGTAAGAATATCGAGATAAAAACTATCGTATGTGTTAATCCAAGTTATAAACTATCTGTATGCCGAATTTCATCTAAATCCATTCAGTAGTTTTTACGTGAAAGAGTAACAAACATCCATCCATACTTACAAACTTTCGCGTTTATAATATTAGTAGGATTTGTAAGATCGATTTTTTAGGATCTCTGAAAAGTACGATCTGTTGAACTCTGCAAAATGGGCCTCTGTGGCAGCGATGGCCTCCCCATTCGATGCGAACCTCTGTCCACCGAGCCGTTTTCTCATGTTTGGAAACAGGAAGGAGTCCCAGGAGTTAAATCTGGAGAATAAGAATAGATGTGGCGGCAATTTACCCGTTCATAGTAAAGCAGTACAGACTGACCTCTTTGGGCCAGTAAAGCGGGTCTGATGGGTTCTCAATGCGCAGGCAGGAAGGCCTGCTGAGACTATCAAAGGCAGTCGGTAGTATTTAGATAATAAGGTACTTTATCATTGTCGTAACGTCTCAGTGACCTAGTGGCGAAGTGCTTGGCCCAATACCTGAAGGTCCAGATTAAATGCAGGTTCCAGGTCAGGCGTTTGTGTGTTTCGGATTTTTCGATGCATTGCCCGGGCTTATGATCTCCAACCCTCATTTGGCAAGCGCGGTGATTAGTCATTAATTACCCATTAATTGTAGTGATTATTAGTAAGTAAGTAAGTACTTTATTGTGTAAAGAAAAAGGTAACAGAATGCAAGTCCTATTGCTAACAAAATGTATCTCTTAATCCTACTTTTTCTAGCGTATACACAAATATCTGGTTATTTCAGTCAAGACAGTCTTGACTTTATAATGTAGTACTCGCATTAGACACTCAGTTTTTGCTACTTATCACAATACCTAAATCAAATGTTTCTCCGTTAAAAGACTAAGCGGAAGCGTCCATAGGCTGTTATGACAGCTTTTAAAGGCTGATAACAGTCGCACTACCGGTAGGAGCTTATACCAGAGTTGTATACTGTATGCTTAATTATACTAAAGACATTCCTAAGCTTATGAGAATCAGTCTGAATGACAACTACCGTATTAGCTAGTAGTAGAGAACGGGACACGCACGGGACGCCGTTCCCTCTAGAAAACCTCTGTCAGTGTTTCGATCACACGGCTTGAGGAACCCTTTAAGTTTCTCGCCGCCCCCAAGAAGTTTGGTGAGGCTGAAAATGTCGCCTGAAGCAATCGGCACTCTCAGAATAAAAGCTAAGTAAGGATTTCATCCCCTGTATGGTGCCGGGGATAAAGAATTGCACCACCCCATCTCAACCCGTGGGTGTCGTAAAAGGCGACTAAGGGACCATTCCAGAGGATGGGCAGCAGCATCTCTCTGAGGTTACTTTCAACCTACTGCGATCGCCAACCCGCCTGCCAAGCGTGGCGATTATGGCAAACACCCCCCATCTTGGGGGAGGCCTTTGTCCAGCAGTGGACGTCTTTTGGCTGAGATGATGATGATGATGAAGGATTTCATTAGGTATAATAAAACTTAAAATATAATTGTGTACTTTCTCTTTTTTATTATTGTTTCTCTTAATTTCAACATTTTAATTTAATATACTAGGTATACATACAATGTTTCTCATGTTTGCTCTATACCAGCGCTAAAACAAATCTAGTTCAATTAACATTGTTTCGGTCATAGTTATTGGCTATTACAAAATTGTGTTTTGATGTTGAAAAAAGTTTGAAAATATTAATAAAATATTTGAAGAGCAAAATTATTTTTTTCACATTTTTTAAATCATCTTGAACTCCTGGCTCAATTATCCGAACTGAGCCTTAACAATTATTAAAAACTAATTTATATTTACATTAATATATCACAATGCATGTTTAAGGCATTACCGTTCGACCAGTGTGCTATTACGCAGTATTCAATGATTTTTTTTAAATATTACACTATTTAGGCGTAGAAAGCCTAATTTAAAAATTTAAAAGAAAAATGATAATTATATAATTTTTCGGAGGAGCTCGATGGCATAGTGGTTAACGCGCCCGGTCTGCGAGTGCTGTGGTTAAGCAACTCGCTAAGGTCGGTCATCGGATGGGTGACCAAACATTTATAATCTCGAGCTTCTTCGTCCTTCGGAAGGCACGTTAAGCCGTTGGTCCCGGCTGCATTAGCAGTCGTTAACAACTACCAATCCGCACTGGGCCCGCGTGGTGGCCCGTTCTCCCTATCCATCCATAGGAAAGGCTCGTGCCCCAGCAGTGGGGACATAAAATGTGCTGATGATGATGATGATAAATTTCTCTATTTAATTTTTAACTCAAAAAATGACTGACCCTGGCCTCAAAGTAAGGAACCGCAAAAGGTAAGCTTCATATACCGTTTGTGCGAAGGTTACTTTCTGTAGTATTCTCATTTTGTGCGTAGACCCTGCTTAATCCTACATCAAATTAATATGAAATTAAAAACAAAAGGGGATACCTGTTTTCAGAAATTAATTCTGTATGATAATTGAAATTAAGAGAACTGTAAAGAATCATTCGACTTTTTAATTAAAAAAAAACGAAACATGTATTTTTAGAGATTTGTTTTTTTTCTACCGCGATACATCCTACACGTGGGTAAGTACTCGTAATATTTCTCGCTTTACAACAGAAATATAAACAATTTTATTTACAATAATAATAATAATACACTCTTACATTTAATATTTACAGGAAATGCAACTGTATGAATAGATAAAATATATTTCTACCTTAAAAATTACTGACTCGATTCAATAAATATTTTATTAAAGCCAAAGTTATGCTTTATTAGCAGTTTTTTTTTTCTGTTCTGACAAACGATTTTGAAGTAAGCGTAGACGTACATACTACTCAGCAATAAAAAATATACTCATAATTGCCGGCACTGCCGCACTCAGCGATGTCAACAAACGTTAATGATTAGTACTAAGCACCTACGATGTTACATTGTAAAAAGGTCTCTAGTCATAACGACGCACGCACTTTTTTGGAATGAAAATTTCTACATACCTACTCAGTGATCATTAAGTTTGACGTTTCTCTGTGCGGCAGTAAGATTTTATTTAATCGTCACACGTTTAGTTGCTTCATATGCTATTCTTAAATGTTCGTTTGATTATGAGCTTTTTGAATATACGATATTCAAAAAGTATTTGTATACAGTAGTATTTATATGCATAAAGAAATTCGTTGGTTATGGCGTGATTTTGTTTGACACTGAAAATGTTACAATTAATTGTCCTACTTGACGATGTTACGTTAATGGCGCTGTTAGCTACAAAAAGTGCAATTAAATCACAAAATGACCGAATTTAACTAATTCATTTTGTCAACAGCATTTTTCATCTTATTGTAATACTGGGTTTGGGAATGGTTAACATTACAGGTATCTTATATTAATCAACACACCGTTGATACGAATCGTCTTTTCAGAAACACACAGAGATCTAAATGGTTAAAGGAACATTCAGTACCATCAGTCAAATTGTATAATGGCAAAAGTTTCAATTTTATAAATTGTCTTACAAAGTTTCAATCACCAATTTATTATTGTCCGTTTTGTACTATAATTATTTAAAACGAGAAAAAGGTATTATAGGACGGTACAGTTATTTTTAGTCAACGATGTTCGTAAAAAGCTACACAGTAACATTCTAGTCTTTGAAAAGTCAGTCTTTTAGGAGTAGCGTCCTCCAGAACCGATACGCCAGTTGTCTAAAACCTAGTGAGATTTCAATTTGTTTTCATGTTCCATAGAGTAAAGGGTTAGAACGGACCAACTACTTTGAAGACGATTTTTCAAAACTTACTCGTTTATTATCTAATAACATTTAACGTTTCTATTATTTTCTCCTTCTCAGTGGCACCTGGTAACGCACACCGCGTGCAGCAAATAAACTTGGGCCTTCGGTCCACACGATTGTTCAAGGGTCATCTTTCTTCTTTCTTAGTTTCCCTTCCGTGTGAATTGTCTGTGTTACGCTGTCCACTGCCGTCGATAGATCAGCTTCGGGGTCGGTTGCTGCCGATAAAGCAGCGATGTACGCGCAAGCTATCCGGAGCACCGACAACTTAGACAGCTTCTGGTTGTGACTGTAGGCTGGAACTGATCGCCTGAGGGTGTCGAACGCAGCGCTGATGGTGTGCACTCTCGTTCTTTCTCTAGCGTTGGCTTCTATTCTCCTCTCTCGCGTCATGTTCTTATAGTTCCTGTGTTCTCTAGGCTGCTTCGGCCTGTCAGAGTAAGGTTCTACTACTCCTGGATGCGGTGGGACTCTCGGAGGTTCTGGCCTGGTGTCGGACCCGGATGGTGTGGGGCTCGGAGGCGGGGGAGGCTCCAAAGGCCTCCTCCTTTGTCTAAGGAGGCTGGTTTCGCTGGTTTTCTTGACTAGTGATAAGGGCTCTTGCTGCGGCTCCTCGGTAAACGACCAGGGTCTGAATGGGCTGGTTGCCGTTTCACTCTCGGGACTGGTTGGGTCGTCTCTCGAGGTCAGACGGATGCGTTTCTTGGGTGGCTGTAGTCTAGAAGGAGTTCGGTCTCTCTTCCTGGACTCGTTCTCGACCAGCCTGACACCTGAGTCGTCGGAGTGCGCCGGACCGGAGCAGGAGTCGTCATCATCACCACCAGATACAAAGCCGGCGTCCCGCTCGAGTATACGATCTGAAACAAAAGATAAAATGAATTAAAGACAACGTCAAAATATTTGCAACATAATGAATACTGTTGAATAGGGTTCGGCCCAGCTCCAACAGTGTCAACAGGACAAGACAGGCCATTGCTTGCAAAATATTGGGAAAGACTATTAAGAGGAAACACTAAGGTCGACTGAATTGAAAAATATGTATGAAAAGTAGACAAAATCAACGTTTCGTAGTCCCCTGATTCGTCCTCCAAAACTGGACTGATTTAATAACTTTTTTCATTAAAAATTAAAAAAAGGCTTTGGCTGTGTCCCTATGTTTTGCTTAATATTTCCTCTTAATACCAAATTCTACTAATACATTACAAACAATTTAACGATCCTAAATTAAGGCTAAAAATCAGAAAAAATATAGGAAGTCTAACAATGCTAATAAGCAGTGAACTGAAGACTAGGGCAATGGACTTCTAAAACATTATAGATAGACATCCAGCCAACAGAATTTGACACATATTCTTTACGTATTAAAGTATCGATTTCTTTAAAGTATCATCAGTGTTATGATCACGGCGGAAACTGCGCATGGGCAGCAAAAAGGCGCGGTGGGCACAAACGAACGCCGGCCCTCGTTATAGAAGCACACATGACCGGCGTACTAACTAATAATGAGGCCAGACAAATGGCGAATGGTAAGCAATATTTAACAGCTGACATTAATAGGCCTTGTCTATAATGACTCTTATTTAGCAAGGAAGACAAAAATCATTGAAACCTAACCCTTTATACCTACTGAATCTGTACTTTGTACATTTTATTACTTGCAACTAAAAATTTTAGCACCTCTGCTAGCCGATAAGATCGTTGTTTTATAATTAGAAGTTATTTTAGTTAACTATTATTATTATTATTGTTTATAAGTGTGTTTTTTTTTTCTCAGCTAGAAGCCGGTTTTCTCTATTATTATTATTGAATTTATTTTAGAAACTCTGACAGCTAAATAAACCTTTCCCTTGATCACTCTTTAATTACAAAAAAATAAAAACTTATTTTAAAAAATAGGTTTAGGTACCTGTCTGTCACTGGACAGTATACGGAACCAACACATTATGAAAACAATCAAATCAAGTACAAACAAGACTGCACGACCTTGAGATAAACACTAAATGCATACATTAATAGAATTTACTAAATGATGTCACAATCAGACAAACAAAATTATGTCAATTCGTTCGATAAGATAAGTTATGGATTCTTGGACTTCGCACTGTACCTAGTACTTCCGCAGCTTAGTCTGGGCAAAGTACAACACTTATCTGTATAAATCTGTATTATCTGAATGAATCGCGTTTTTTTTATCAGATAAAGAACGCATAAAGTAGAACTGGAAAAAAATATTTTGTAAATTAGTTAGTCATGCTAATATATTTTAATTATTTATAAACCAATGTGCAAAGGTGATCATTACTTTTAAATATATTTTTTTTACATAAGCTAGAAAATCCAACATGAACCCAGTAAAATAAAAAAAAATAAAGTTTAAATAATTAATACTTTTTTTTTATTTATAAAGTTTAATGTTTTGTTGTTTTGCAGTTTCACGACTTCAATATAACAAAACTAAAATGTGTCAGCGGTAAAACTCGGCCTTAGATAGTTGTACATAATGATAGTTTCTTGCTTGTTTTGTGGCCCCATCATAGCATGGCGCTGGCGCCTTCTCATTATGGTAACATTCCAACAGAGGATCGCTCTGTATAACAAATAAATAACAATAACCGCCTGTTTCTATTAGAATGTGTCTATTTCATTTAGCGAATGTTTTCGTAGCATTTTCAAAGTTTCAGACATTAATTGCCGCACCCAGAGACGTCAGTTGTCATTAATGATTATTTATGTTTGATTGTTCAAAATCGAATAACAAAACATTATCGATAATATCTTTTACTGTATTAACTATTCGAACTGAATAAGGTCAAAGGTCTCGGATTACCAGAAGGTGCGGTTTCAATTCCCGCTCGTAGAATTTTATTATCACCTTTCGTAAATTATTATTTTTATAATACTTTAATACCTGATATGCATCATAGCATATACGAGTAATATAGGTACTATGTACGAACAGCCAGTGTCTGCTACGACTTAGGCGTGGTTCACTGTACAAAAAGCGACAAGAGAGAGTAAGGAGTCAGTACCGAGTACTGGCCCAATAAAATCACAAAAGGACGTTTGGAGTCATAGCTTGCCTTGTCTAAATGCATACGAAGGACAAGGTTAGAACGAGTCGTACTTCACGGCGAGTGGCTTGGCGCCGGCGCCTGCGCAGCCGCAGTGACGTCACCGCCCCGCCATACACGAGATGAACGAGAAGATTTCCGCTTTGAAAGGTAAATGTTAATGTTTACCGGAATAGATTTATTACGTAGTACCTTTACGGCTAGCAGTTGAGAGGATCTTAGAATTTGCAATATGGTCCCATTACTGTTTTGTTACTTGTAGGTTTATGGCATACCACTTTTTGCAATATACTTTTAACGGTAAACAATATCACCTTCTTATTAGTTTTAAGACAAAAATAGTTTTTGGATGCAACAAAGATTCTTTTATCCGGCTGAATGTCTCGAGTAATTTGTCAACTCGCTCCACATGCTCGCTGACCACATATGGCACTTACAACTGATTTAATAATTAAATTACATCTTTATATATATTTTGGACAGTGAAACTGTTTATTTGTAAGTGTTCAACCAAAAATACGTTTATAACCTTCACCGTATAAGTTCTTTATGTTATCTTATTTTTGCCAGACGAAATTCGACCCTAAAGGATCTGTTGAGCAACACCATCCTTTCATTCGTGTTCTTCAGTTCATAAATAAGCCCATAATTTTTTAAAGATCTTTTCTTTAAGATTCTATAATAAATCTTGTTCAAGGTATCTCGAGAAAAACTCAACGTAGCCTACCTCATGTGCGGCCGGTGTCGGTGCGCGCTAAACTGGTTTGCCCATATGGTCGGGAGTATTGTTATTAAATCATATTATTTTACCACATTAGCCTGCATTCCGATCTCAAACGTTCGGTACCTACCATTTAATATTCACGGGTTTCCCAACACGTTGGGACACACTACTAAACCCGAAATATCGAGAAACTAATTATTTATTTATTTATTTTTAATTACCTTAATTACAAGGTTTTTTTTATGTAATTGTTGCCATCACATCACATTCTACAATCTATTTCAATGATGAAGGCCTTTGCCCAGCAGTGGGATTGTCGCTATCTTTTTTATACGCATACGTGTAAGAACTTGGCCTTCGTCTCAATTACTGATGTTATTGTTAAGTGATCATAACTACTTACTTATAAGTATGCTCCATGTGTTTAATACAAATGTTACAATATTAACTATTTTAAAAGCACCATTAACTTCTTGTTAGATATTATTAGTTACTAGCGATCGCTCGCGGTTTCACCCGCGTGGTTCCCGTGGGAATATCGGGATAAAGAGTATCATATGTTTTAATCCAAGTTATAAACTACCTGTATGCCGAATTTCATCCAAATCCATCTATCCGTTGCAGCGTGAATAAGCAACAAATATACACACAGATACATACAAACTTTCGCATTTATAATATTAGTGTGATTGCTTGAAGTATAGCAACTTGCGCGTTAAAAACGCAATCTTTCATAATGCGGGATTACGCGATGGGAGTTCGAATTTTAAAAAAATGTTTTTTTTTTTTTTAATGTCTATAAGCTATTGCAAGGACTTCTTGGCGGGAAAATGAAGCGTCATGTCTGCGGTTTTGTCTTATTTTCCAAAATTTGTGTTATGTCGAATATTAATGTGAAATAATGGTGGATTATTAACCGTTAAGTGTTCGTGAGTGTGCATAAGTGTTGGCAAATGAAACAAAACAGTGCAATGTCACTTTTCAAATTCTCTCAAGAAGCTCGCGTGAGGACTTAATAAAGCCCCACATCTTTACTGAGATACTCGAGGGGTTGGGGGGTATATCATTTCTCACTTCCCATTTCTAATATCATTCATCATCATTTATGGAAATATTGTTTATTTATGTATACTTGTACGAAAAATTACTTTGACACTGGCTAAATGTGCTAATCGCACGAAGCCATCAACTAAAAGAAAAAAAAAAAGCTATTGCAAGAATATCGCTAATCGTTATAGGTATATATAAATCTTCTGTGCGTGTGTATGTTATTGAACTCCTTCTAAACGGCTGGACAGATTTGGATGAAATTTTCTGTGTGTGTTCAAGGGGATTCGAGAATGGTTTAGATTTACAATTGGACTGGGTAGGTGGCGCCGCTATACGGGTCCAGCATGGGATACGGGTGTTCTTAAGCGGACGAGTGATTTGTTTGTTTTGTTGTCATGGAAACTGTCAAAGCGGTACGAAGTCCGCCGCCGGTCATCTGGTAATCTGATCATAGATAACAGTATTATAAAGTTCATCGTACAGTACAAGTAGGTATAATATCGTAAATTTTGTACGACCTTGTATAATCTGTGGCGGTAGCCAAAGTAACATTAAGAAAACGATAGCGAAGTTCGAAAAAAATAAAATGTATGGGATTGCCATAAGATTGACCACGTGATTTAGCGCGGCTTATGTCAATCCCATACATTTTATTCTTTTCGAACTTCACTATCGTTTTCTTAATTTTACTATGGCTAAGCCTACTGATGTTAATATTCTGAGGTTTAGTTGGTTTAATGCTGAGGTATTCGAAGCTAGAACCATATAGACTTTACAGTAAACACTAACCTTCACACATAAACAGCCAATGTGACAGTTTGGATGAGTTGTGTTTTTTTTTCTTAAATCTTTAAAAATCAGCTGCAAGTAAATCGTCTAATATAGATAAATGTACATCTTAATGGGTTTGCTACCGGAATTAGTTTATAGCTCATAATCGGACGGCCGCGGCGCCGCTGGGGCGTAGCTCTAGAACCTAGCTTGTTTACCGTCAGATATAAGAGAGAAAACAACTTTCAATTTTATCTCCAAAGGAATAAGAGTCATAACAGTCTTGACGGAAGCAAACGTAGTCGGTGCGAAACTTACCAGCTATGCCGTCGGATTGTAGGAGCTTTTCGGAATTTACGACCGTATGCCGTTGTGATAAGGCTTAAAGCTTTCAACACAATTGTGGAAGTGGAAGTAAAACCTACACGGCAAGGCTTGCGTTCACGAAGCGAGCTTCTCACAGTACAGGTGTTTTTATAAATACAAAATAAGAGTTGCTTTATGACTCCGCCTACGCCTACGATTTGAATCAGTTCATAATTGCTGGGGAAAACTTTTTTTTTTTTTTTCAATTCATCGTTCATACGCGTTTGGTACGAACTCTTTGACACAGCTTGGTTTTTTTTTGTTTCTTTCAATGACGTCTGTTCTGTACTGTTAGAATTAGAAGTTCATGTGGTTCGTTTTGTTTTGTTTAATTTTAATCTATTCAATTTGTTTATTTTTCTGCTTTTTATTCGCGCCTACTTTTAATAATATATATACAGTCCATAACAATACAAAAAAATAGACAGTTTTTTTCAGCTTCTTAACAAATTTAAGGCTCTTTTGTTGAGTTTTCTACTCTCATTTCAACTTTACATACATTAAAAAACTGGTTTCAAAGCTTGTCAAGACGGAGTGGATAAATAACCATAAACAATCGTGGGACAACAACAATATATCACGGTACAATAAAACGCCTCGGACGCATCCGAGCCAACTCGCTCATTACGATGTTCAACTGACGTGTTAAAACAAAGAGCTCAAAGGGCCCGCAGACATCTCAACGCTGAATGGGTGTTGATCCCACCGCGAGATAGGGCCGCAGCCCATCCTCCCCGATACCGATCTGGCGCCAAATTTCACAGAAACAGAACGCGCCCATTATAAATTTATAAGCACTATTCAAAAGACGTGTTACTTTTTAAATTTCGAACCGTGTTTTTATTCATAAAAGAAAAGAGTTTTTACTTCTTCTCTTTTGAGAGCAACACCATACAGTCTTCTTTAAAACAAAGGAGGTATAAACAATAGAGTTTAAAACAGTCCTTGTGTTTTTTTTATGCAACGGCATTAAACTTTGCACAGCCCGTCAATGTAAGTATCACAAGTGGTTGTCCACTGACGATCACCGGTGTCCGTAATTACGGAAATTTCGCTTACGATACGATACGAAATGAGAATATGATGAGCGGTCGGTTAAGTAGGGAAAAAATTCAGACTAGTAATGTTGCGTCCGCGGTCAAACATTCGCACGGTCTTAAGCTTAATGTATGAGAAGTCGTGATTTCGTTGCGACTTTCACCGAACAAACATTACTGCTGGCGCCGGCGTGGGCACGCCGCCCGCCGGTACACTATTGCCTTGCCGGTATGCCATTAGGTACTTGCCTTTAATTTATTAGTTTCCACGTCCGTAAAACATGTTTTCAATGTATAACATGAGCCAATCTGGTTAAGGGGAGCACAAGGAGGTCGTATTATCTTTAAGGACTTTACAGAAAGGTTTTCTTTAGGTGTACATACTCTACGAGAAGTTTTTCGTGGGCTACGAAAAACTTCTCTTGAAACACTAATGAGTTTTGTTTTTAAATCCTTAAAACCAACATAGGTAATTAGTAGTAAAGAAACATGTAATTTGAACTGTAAAGGTATACCTATCTATTCATCTATTCTTGATCATACTTTCTAGAATAACATTACCGCCTCCTTACAATTAAATAAGGTAATACATAAATTTAAAACTCCTCCGTGAATTTTGCAGGTTTGAGTGATATTTTCCAGGTCACACCTCGTTTCGTCAACGCATTAATGAGACGTAACCAAAGGCTAGAAGGTACAAGGAGACCATTAGAAGCATTTAACTTTAGTTATACCTAGGTGCAGGTAGGGTTGACAGAAAGTCTATTTGTGGACTAGAATTTAAGAAGTTTAAAGCATTTAAGTTTTCCTGTTGATTTCGAGAAACTCACACCTTTTGACGGGTTGGATACTTATGTCTTTGTAAAACAATTAGAAAACAGAATAGACGATTATAGTTACGTCGTTTCGTAACGCTACATGAAAGGGAGCGAATGTCTTTTCAACAACAATAACGTATTTGTATCAACAACAACAGTAACAAGAACTACAACTACTTCCTAATTAACGTTTTCGCATCGAAGCAACGCAACGTCACAATTTCGAGGTGGTTTCACAAGTTGTTCATTGTAGTGGGGGCGCTGGGCGCTACACGATCGTTTAACTTTAATTTAGACGAATCTTCTTTCTGCTCTCGATGTCTAGTGAATGTTGTATTTGCCATTTGACCAGGTGAACGAAAACGGTATGGCAACATTTTAAATTTTAACTATTCTCGTTTGTCGCCACGAAGAAGCTATGCTTTAATGCCATACAAATTTTCGTTTAACGTTCGTGAACAAATTATTTCGAGAGCCGCGAACTTTTAACTCTTTGAAGGTTTTACTCGAACGGTCATGCGGTGTAGCGGGACACACGAACGGAAGAAATCCGATCCGATCCGAACCCTTCGGAGAATCTAGTAGGGCACGGGGACACGCACTTTTAAGTGTGTGATGCCGTTCCCTCTAGAACACCTCCGAAGGTGATTCGTCTCACACGGCTTGAGGTACCCTTTACGTACCTCGCCGCCCCCAAAAAAATCCGGTGACGCTGAAAATGCTGTTTGAGGCAATCAGCAATCAAAAAAAATAGTCAGTAGAAAAAAAACGCACGTAGTGCTCTGACATTATTTAGTTAAACTCTGTACAGCCCTAACCGAAGGCGACACCGCGGCGCCCGCCGCCGCCGGCCCGGCGCGCGCCGGGCGTGACTAATCGAATCCCGGGATCCGATCACTTCGCGGGCTGTTTTCGTTTCTAGCTATCTCAGATTGTAGGGGTGACACCACTCTGGATATCGGATTAATACAGAGGTTACGTTAAAAATTAGCTTTTTCATATAGTCAATGCGTTAGCTCTGATACAGAGACAACTTAGCCTTCGTTTTAAAATGATTTTGATCGTTTTCTTATCATAATCACAGTGACTGCTCTTCATTAACCGAGAAAGCGTTTAATGTATTATGTAATATATTATTATATTAATCTTAAACTTGGACTTGGACTCCACTTTGAGGAGGAAATTGTTAGTAGAATATCTGAGATTCTGCGAGAATCAAGCATATGAATTGCCTTTAATTAATGTGATTGGTATTTACTGCTTTAATATTATAGTAAAATATATAACTAATAAGGCAGATTTTATCTATTGTACAAGCTGTATTATACTGTCCGTGAGTCTGAATTTTTTTTCGTGTACAATTTTCATTTTACCGCAATACTTCCGTACCGTAACCATCACAGTAATTATTATGTCACTTGAAACACGATTTTAGCGTTTATGCCTTCAACTTAACGCCTATAGTGTAAGTTTCAGTGCTGACTGCTTAAAATATGCACACAGGCTGAGTTTCTTAGAAATTTCGTGCTACCGATCGATTCGGTTCGGAACATACTCTGAACTATTCATAAGTAAGTACTTATGTCATTTTATACTTCATGTGATTCGTATTATTGAATACTTGATAGGTACTTTAACAATGATAAAAAAAATGCTTTATTACTACCAGAATAACTTAGACTACACAATATAATAATATATAATACCTTAATCTCATCAATAAATTTCTTGGTACGTCTAAGACTTATCTAGAAAGGAACAGGGGCTCCCAAACAAAAGGCATTGCCTGATTCTTGGGCAACCAAAAAAATTATGAAGTAGGTAACAGAATTGCAGTATTAATTAAATTCAGTAAAAAAAACCATTTATTAAAGAAACTAAAACCAGTAAGCGTGGTGTGTAAACAGTATAGAAGATAAAGGTATGAGTCTGTGATGTGAGCTGGAAACTAAATTTTTTATGAATTTTTTTTTTTATGTCAAAGCCCGAAAGATTTATTGGAGCTCTACAAAATAGAGTCCTTAAACTCGTTTTTGTTTTGTGGCATAGGTAAGCATGATTATTCAAATTCTTCTGACAGTTAGCTAACTTGAATAAAAGCATTTTAGAATATTACCTAGGTGATTCGAACTGAAATGGTTTGCCAAAAAAATATTGAATTCTAAATGAACTTTAGACCCATTCAGGATCCTCAGTGTTTAAAATCAATTCAAAATTGTTATGTCTCCAGTACAGAATACCTTTAAAATCAAACATATTACCAATATTATTATATTTGCCCATAAATAGTGTACACTACGCCACACGCAAATGTTGCTGGCAACACTGGCAGAACAAAAATAGCGGACCATTGTTACCAACTGTCCAAACACGAAGCGCGGGCTGTCTGCAGAGTCAAAATAAAGCATTGTCTTCGCGGAGCAGACTCAACAGACTCGACCGACTGTGCACCTGGCACCCATGTGCCTTTATATAACCATAAATACCGTTTCTTTTTTTTTTAATGGTGTCAAAAATACAAAAACCTTCGACACACAAAAAATTTGAAGTTATTCTTTTTAAAAAATTTTAATGGCGTCAAATGAACACGGTACAGTTTTATACATATCAATTGACATTAAACTCTTCGCGTGTGCATTTTACATGCCAATACAATCGCGAGGAGATCGTGTGTACCTACAGACAAAACTTTAGAAACCAATATATTTAAATATTTAATTCTGCAAATGCTTCAGTCACTTTTACGTTTACTAATTTATAAAAAAAAATGTGTTCGTTCATAAATGCATGGCAATAATAAAATAATAATAATGATAAAAGAATATCTAACGATTATCTGATTATTAATGATAACTTAAAAACTCGCAGCTGTTACAATACCTACTTAGATAAGTTTCGCAGCTGTTCATAAGTTAAAGATATCATTGTAAATATAATATGATATAATAACTCTTGCCTCTGAGGACCACTGCGACTACACCATTTTCTACAGAACGTGTTGTTAGCTGCCTGCGACCTGTACAGCGGAACCAGAAGTGTTTATACATAGATAATGTGTGAATCCATGATGCATTTAACAGACATCCTTGACTGGAAGCTTTATATCATTAATTAAAAACAGTTTTGTTTTTTAGCATGTAGGTATTTACTCAAGCAATTTCCATTACAAAAAGAAATATTCTTTTATAATGTAAATATGAATACATGTAAAAGAATTTAAATATTACAAAAAAAAATTGACATAGCTACGACCTAGGTTGCCTAACAACTGTCCGACGAAAACTGAATTTAGAATTCTAGGATTTTTAGATTTGACAATTGACATTTGGTACAAATCGTTTTTGAAGAAAAAAAGTATTACCAATTTTAAAATGCGTCCCAAAAGTTATGTCCCATTCATATTAGATGAGATGTATAATGGATAAAACCACCTGGCTTAGGGTGAGAAATTGCACTCCGATGACATTTTGTCAGATAGCAATTTGTAACACATCTCCAATGGCCTAGATTTGAATAAAACCTAGATTCAGAATAGCAATTTCGACAGAAAATAAGCATAATATTATACGGTAGGGGAGCTCGTTGCCGTACAGTTGGACGCTGAATCAAGAGAAGCGATTGCTTGGCTTCATTCCGAATGCTTAAATTTTCTGATAAGTATGCTTATGAATTCTAAAAAGCAAATTGCTTTCGTAAAACTACTGAACATGAATTTAAAAGTTTAATTTTAATGTTTCTGACGTTTCATACATATTATGTAAGGATTATTTATTGGAGACTGTACTCACTGTTTATGCGGTTGGGGCAAACGTATGGTAATGAGACCTATGTAATGATTTTGAAAAAACAAACATTAATCTACTACTTGTTTTGACTTTGACAGTTGGCAGACTCTAAAAAGCTTTTTAAATTATGAATAAAACATGGTACGGTATATTTTGACCATTTCGTGTTCCTTTTTCAAGCAGATAAGGCGCATCTGTTTTCAATTGTTATAATAATAATTTGAAAGTCGAACTTTTTACTTAAAGTGACACAAAACCGCGCTCGCGCACTTAATGTAAACAAAACCGTTTCGTGCACCCAGATGTTTACACTTACGAACATGAGAGTAATTATATTTCAAAGGAGGTGACGACATAATTTTAAAAACAAAAAAGTGTCGTTAAATATTGCAATATAAAAAATAATAAGAAAAATGCCATTGTCATATTTGGAATCGCTTGTTTTCTCTAGAGCTTAAATCCATTTCGGTGCCAAGAGACTGACCTCGCAAAGGCGCGCAAGGCGATGGCGCCCCGATGTCGATACTATAAATCACATATAAAAAGTTAATTTCGCATGCGGCCAAGTTGGAATCCAACTGCCAGATGGCAGATCCTGATCTTTCTTATGCCAGATGTCATATAAAAATGTTGTTACAACATTGGATTCAATTGCGCAAACCCTGTATAAAATTTACTCTTTTTTACATCCATGCAGTGCTTAGTGAACTAATTATATATATTTTTTTAATAATGTAATAATCGCTGCAATCGCTTAGCTTTACATAGTTAGTAATAAAAGTTTTATCAAAAAATCTCTAAATACAAAATTTTGGAAAATTCTCACAGACATTCTAACTCGTATGAATTTATTTAAATGATTGTTTAAAATTTTGTTTGTAAAGATACTAGATTTAATTATTACCTTTAATCGTAAAAAACTTAGATTTGATGATGATAAAGGGACACCGAGAGGCTGTGTAGAGGCGTTAACCAAGGCTACAATTGAATGTAAAGGCTCTATAAATCATAGACACATAATCATTTATTACGTAAATATAGCGATCATTTCATGACCATTTTCAGGTAAAACATTTTTTTTAAATTTACTAGTACCTAATCACCAAAAAAACAAACCTACCACTCCATCGGTATGTTCAAAACTTTCCTCTCGCCACAGAGCAAGGCTCGCACGCGTATTTCCCGGATGTTATTGCCTAGAAACAAGAATAACATAACGAGTTGGCGCCGGCCAAATTGGCCAGCAATTTATCTTGGGTGTAATCTCGAATTCAGTTGATTTTCGTTAGCAAATTAATGCAAATGCGGTGTGTTGGCGCGCTTGGAATGCGGTGCGGTGACGCGCGACACTAAACTACTAGCGTAAACAAAAAACATGGCCGCTCGAGAATCTTGCGCTGGTACGCGATGCAGCTTCAGTTTCAATTGGCAGTAGTAGTGGTCTAAGGAGGAGCTCGATGGCGCAGCGGCTAGCGCGTTCGGCTTGCGATCTTGCCCGCTAAGCAACTTTCGCAATGCCGGGTCGCCTGATGGGTGACCAATTAAAAAAACATCTCGAGCTCCTCCGTGCTTCGGAAGGCACGTTAAGCCGTTGGTCCCGGTTGTTGTCGTAAGATGGCAGTCGTTAAAACCCACCAACCCGCATTGGGCCAGCGTGGTGGGTTATGGCCCAGTATCCCCACGTGCTATTGTTCACGCGGGAGGCCTGTGCCCAGCAGTGGGACGTTTATAGGCTGATGATGATGTGGTCTAAGCGATTTGGAAAACTTTGGTCACAGTCCAGGTACAATTTAATCACAGGTCAACACGACATACAATTTCAGTTTCAATTGGCAGTAGAAGTGAGGTCACTCGACTAAAGCCCGATTTACACTTCAATAAGTACAGTAGTGAGTTAACTTACGACATCGGCGAGTTAAGTTGTTATTGTCGATTGAACGGCAAAAGCGAGTTAAGTAGTAAGTGGTTTATTAAGTTGATTTGAATAGATCGCAATCCTAATTTTCGGCTAGTCCAGTGCGAAGTAGGCCCCTCCCTCGCGTCTAAATCCCAGTCCCGCCAGTTTCTCTTGGAACGGCAACTTATGGTTACTCACTCGCCTACGTTTGGACGCTACCTCAAACTTACTACTTGTTACTTAACTGACTGATTTCTTAACTCGCTACTGTACTTATTGAAGTGTAAATCGGTCTTAAGGGAGTGCGGGCACTTTGGTCAGAGATTTATAATTCCAAACATTGATTGAAATTTAGCCATACACACAGGTCAGTACGAGATGCAGCTTCAGTTTCAATTGAAGGAAATAGTGTCACCTCACTGGTGTGAGCTAGTTCAGGCACTTTGGTCGCGGATTCATTAATTTCATATTTGCCTTTTAAGGAAAGAGATAAAACATAGTACTGGAAGCTGGTAGTAAATTTAAAGATTATGACTCAAAACAAGATAGTAAGATTAGAAAGTACCTAAGCTAGTTCCTCATAAGTTGAAGACTCCATCGTCGTCTTTATGGTAACTTATTATTATGCGGGATGAAGCCCAAGCAAACAAAAGAACACAACTTAAGTTTCTATATATTTGTAATATAAAAAACCCTTTGAACTCAAGTCTTTAAAATGCGCAAGCGCCGCTTTTAGCGCCACCCAGCGCTAGCAATAACTATTAAAGTGTTAACGACCAATCAAAATCTACGGCGCGCAACCAATTGCGGCGCAGACGCAAGATAATAATCGTTGCATACAAACAAAGAACTCGAAACTATAAAAGTAAATCGACGTTTTATATCTTGTCTACTATTTTTAGTTCAATTATTATTGAAAGAAAAACATATCTAAGAAAAAAAAACAATTGCAGTTCGTTTGTCTCGCTAAAACTCGAGAATGGCTGGACCGATTTGGCTAATTTTGATTTTGAAATATTTGTGGAAGTTCAGGGAAGGTTTAAAAGGTAAGAAACATACATAATAAATAACGGAAATTTCTAAAAAAGAATATTTAATTTTCCAATACAAAATGTTCCTAGCTATTATTTGTTTGTTTTATTGTCGTAGAATCTGCGCGTGCGGTACGAAGTCCGCCGGGTCAGCTAGTAATTAATAAATATATTCATTAGGGGTTTATTTTACAATTTCAAAATGTAGTCGCTTTTTAGGGTTCCGTACCCAAAGGGTAAAACGAGACCCTATTACTAAGACTCCACTGTCCGTCCGTCTGTCACCAGGCTGTATCTCATGAACCGATATAGTTACAGTTAAAATTTTCACAGATGATGCATTTCTGTTGCCGCTACAACAACAAATACTAAAAATCAGAATAAAATTAATATTGAAGGGGGCTCCCATACAACAAACGTGATTTTTAGCTCGTTTTTGCTCGATATTGATAACGGCAATAGGTAGACGCTTGAAATATTCACAGAATATTTAGTTATATATTCACATATATTTAAAAATCAATAACTAAATTAAAATAAAACAAATAATTAGGGGAGGCTTCCATACAACAAACGTGATTTTTTTTTCTCGATATTGATAACTGCAACAGGTAGACGCTTGAAATATTTTTATAGATAATGGTACGGAACACTTCGTGCGCGAGTCTGACTCGCACTTGGCCGGTTTTCATATAAGTATATTAAGTAATAATATTTAAAATTACTTTTTCTTAAACAAAAGAATAACCCAACATTTTTTTTTTGTTGAACAAACAAGCTTTTATATCAAAACAGGAAGCGCATACCTATGTATGGAATTTTTATTTAAAAGAAATGGCTATAACGAAATTGTGCTAAATTCCAATAATACTTACTTATCATAATACAAAAAGATCACGCAAGTAACTGTGACACTCTCATTTAATATTAGTTTAAAATAAACAATTACTTAAAATATAGATTATAGTTTGACGGAAACGTTACGAACTAATTTGACTTTAGAAAAGTGCTGAAAAATAAACAGTTACCAATTATATTATAATATCTTTGACAGTTTATATATTATAGTTAACTGGTTAGGTACATTAAAAAAAACAGTTTAATCTTACTTACCTTTTAGTTGTATTGTAAACATCTTGATTTACTGCGTAACGTTAGAAAAAAATCGACTTTCGTATAATCTAGTTGCAAAACCCTTATCGGTGTTAGAGCTATAAAAAAGTAATATCCTGCGGAAACTACAATAAAGTAGGCAACAACAAAAATCCACTAGATTTTATAGTCGGATTGCATCTGCGGTTACGATTTGCGATCCCAATTTAATTTAAATCGAAAACTTATTCGGACGGTTCAGGGTTTACCATCAGCGTCTCTTACATTGCATTGGCAATCATTTACATAGAAGCTTGTTACATTAAAATTACCAACTCTCAAGTCACTCAGGGACAACACAGATAAGTAATTTATTTATTTATTTATTTATTGAAATGATCACCAACATATAGAACATCATTGATTTCTTAAATAATACATTATTAAAATAGGTTTTTGCTTGATGTCAATACAATTATAGGCGAAGACTACATGCAACTACATAAATAAAATTTACAGAAATTTATATATAATAAAATGAGAAATGAGAATGAGAATTAAAATTGAGATTAAATAATTATTTAAAAAAAAAATATTTAAATAAAAAATTAATTATTTAAATTAAATTATGTGTCTTTTTATATATAGTTCTTCAATACGTGTATATGTCACTACCGACAAACAGTTAAACAGTTTGGCAGAAAATATAAAATGCAATGTAGTTACTGTTACTTAAGTAAATAAACAAAAAATAAAGAGATGTCACTATACTCTTCATATTAGCTGGACCGATAGAAAGGTACAATAAAAGTTATAAAGCATAGTATCTCTAATTACAGTGCTTTGGCTTGGTACGATGGATTAGCTAGAGGTCTTTGTCACTTTAATCATATTTCTTTATTAACAAGTTCAGCCTTAACGCTCAGACATATCAATTCAAACAACAAACAAATATCATTTTTATCATCATAATCATTAGAGTATAGATATTATCTTTGCAAGGGTTCATTGTTCGTTTTGACGAAATATTTACCTTGGATCACCTATTATTAAGGTTTTAAAATTGCCCAATAATTTATAACATTTCAAATGTTACACGACGTACGTACATATTTAACTTACTCTTAAGATTGATATGTTTTTTCGAAAACCAGCACGGTTGCTTATATACAGGTGTACTCAGAGGGGTGTAATTAGAGCCAAATACATTCTAAAATAAGTAACTTAAAAAATATTCAATTTCGCTACACTCGTTTATACATGAGGGTTAAATCAATACCTAAGTATCAGTGTTCTCTAACACCAGTGGCGGTAGCCAAAGTAACATTAAGAAAACGATAGCGAAGTTCGAAAAGAATAAAATGTGTGGGATTGACATAAGATTGACCACGTGATTTAGCGCGGCTTATGTCAATCCCATACATTTTATTCTTTTCGAACTTCGCTATCGTTTTCTTAACCTTTTCACCGCCCAACTATCCTGCACGCGATGTCCCGCTGTACGCCAACGTATAAATGTATTTTAATAAAGTAGGTACAAAGAAGAACTTCTATAGAAGTGCTGGCGTGGACGGCACGAAAATCTCGAACTTCTATAGAAGTTGTTGGCGGTAAAAAGGTTAATGTTACTTCAGAGCTCTTATTGATACATACACCCGTTGTGGAACAGCCTGTATCTGTACAGACAATTATTATGTACAGACACATGCACAACAACCTATCCAAAACTGACAAAGTTTTTGAATAAAAATTAAACCATATCCCATATACATAAAGTTCAAAATCTATTGAAGAATTTTGACAGTTTGTGTTAGCCCGATGCTTATGCGTGTGTACGTTACAGCGAACATACAAAGCGACTTAAATATTGTTATGTGCTTTTGTCTCACGTTTTGATTTTTTTCTCTTTTTTTATGGTACACTGTTTCGTGGTATTATAGAATACGTGGTTTTCATTTGATTTTTACAAAAATAAAAAATATATGCTTTTTTGACGTACAAGGTCAGCGACAGCGACGATATCCTACGTATCAGTCAGCCCGTGACTACGGTCGGTGCAACTTTGGTCGCAATATCGGGTTTAAAAGTACGTATAACTAATGTAGTAGATACCTACTATACTTTGCTTTAGTCCCCTTTAAAAATATTACGAAGGGTTAGTTATACAAAGTCTTGCTAGGACTTCATTGTTTTTATCAAAAGTTTTTTTTCCATATCCGTTTTGAAACCTCTGTTTTTGCCGGCCACCCACTCGCTTCCTCTCTTTGTGTCTTTCGACGAAGCTTGGCTTCCCTAGCGGTCCCTTAAATAATAATGGGATATGCAACTCTATATATAGGCTTTACCATATAGGTCAATTTAAAAAGTTTTATATTCGCTGTTGTATAGTGATTACTTAGTTCTTTAACTAGATAATAACACAACAAATGCTACTAACATCTTTTTGTTAGTAGCTGTTGTGTTCCGACATGAAAAGGAGCCAGAACCTCAAGTTTGCTAATTCAGTATCACCTCAATAGTATGTCGGTAGCTAGATTTTGATATTAGGGCTATGGAATAATGACTCGTTATACGATTGCTAAGGTTAAGCAATATCTGCCATCATGCGACTACATCATATTTATAGCATTTGTTATAAACCTCGTTGGTTTATCATATAAATGCTTATTACAAGTTGTATTGTAAAAAAATGATTATTTTATTTTTGCTCATAACGTTAGTAGTTAGTTAGTTTAGTAACTTAACGTTAGTTTTATATTAATAATTGTAATCAGTACATATTGTTTTTATTTCTCTTTTCTTATGTTTATGGCAATAAAGTTTTTCATTTTCAAAAATTTTGTATGATAAATAAATTTAAAAAAAAATCAACTTTCGCTAAGGCCGGTCATCAGATAAGAGACCAAAAATGTATCATCTCGAACTCCTCCGTGCTTCAGAAGGCACATAAAGCCGTTGGTCCCGGCTGTATTAGCGGTCGTTAACTACAAGCAAACCGCACTGGACCTGCGTGGTGTATGGCCCGTTCTCCCTATCCATCCATAGGGAAGGCTCGTGCGCAGCAATGGGAACATGAAATGAGCTGGTGATGTGTAATAAAAAAAATGTATAAATCAAGACACCGACATACGCTTGTGGACGTTTTAAAATAGCAGACTTGAGGCCCAGTTCTTCAGTGCTTGAGGATTCCGGGGTAAACTGCGCTTACATCTCGGACACAGAATAGATAAGTACCGGATCTTATCTTATCGTCACTTACCATCAAATGCTAAAGGCTAGGGCGAAGAACTTAACCCTCGCTATGTAAAAAAGTGAGAGCTGTCAAAACTTCAATTTGTGTACAAAAATAATTTGTCTCTTATTTATCGATATCAAAAAGCTCCCTCTTTCGAACATATGTTACTGTAATTATGGCGACACGCGTTCGTCCTATCTATTTTCAACCTCGTTAGAAATAGGTGTAAAATAGGTGTAGGAAATAGTGGCATTTCATTTTGTTTTATTGTAAGTTGATTACATGAACTAAAGTGTTAATTAAACTATAAAATGTTTCCTTTTGCGGGCCTGCTGGAAGATATTTCAGAACTGAAATAAGCAGCGACCTTGTACTACATTATTTATTTATTTTATTTATTTATTTATTTATCAACAAAAATATAATTAATTTATTATATATATATATATTATTAATTAATTAATTAACATTTACCCGTAGAGCTTATTTTGTTACCTTTTTATGTGTGTACATAAACTTGTCAATAAATAAATAAATTAAAATTAAAATTCTTAGAAAAATATCAAACGAAAATTTGTCTAAAAGCTTTTCACTGTTATTTTTATAGGTCTTTATATATATATGTAAAAAAACCGTATTAATTTCATTTTATTAGAAAAACTGCAATGGTATTTAATGGACGTATTACATTTATATTCTTACGTCTTATATTTATATTCTTTAAAAATATGACAAACGGAAGTTTTAGTAATAACATCTGCCGTGAATCGTGATAAAGTCATATATTACACAAGAATACAAGAGTTTTTGTCGTTTTGGGTTTCTTTCTCTTTCCTTACACAGTTCAACACTATAATATATAACACCTCTTTAACAATATCACCATTCAACAATTAGCAAAGTAATAAAAACGTCATCACACAAGCGCGCACGCACCAACATCCCGCCATAACTGTTTCATATATGAAACATTGGACGGAAACCGCGAGAACACGTCTGTTCCCCGCATGTCGATTCAGCAATTGTTCCCCCGTTTCAATGGGGACCACAGTCAATAAACTGGAGTTATAAAGGGCACATCTGTTTAGCGTATGACGAGTGAACTGTTGAAGGTATCCAAAGAACTGTAGGACAGTCCCAAAGTTGAACGAGTAAAATAGCTCTTCTTATCTACCTTTTCACCGCCAACAACTTCTATAGAAGTTCGAGATTTTTGTGCCATCCACGCCAGCACTTCTATAGAAGTTCTTCTTTGTACCTACTTTATTAAAATACATTTATACGTTGGCGTACAGCGGGACATCGCGTGCAGGATAGTTGGGCGGTGAAAAGGTTAAACGCCTCTTTGGTCTAGTGGTTAAGACTAACGGTCTTAGACCCAAATTTCCCAGGTTCGATTCCCAGTGGGGGTTACATGTTTGTACTCGGTTTTGTTGGCGGTAGGTCTTGTTTTAATTCCGCGTGGCTAGCTACCACCGTCGTATCTAAATATGTCACCATAATATTAATGTTAGGAGCATTTGTGTTCCAACAGTTAGAAATATGATAGCCAGTTCCTCAGAAGTTGAGGATTCTGGGTGAATATGGAAACAAAACTGCATTGTCAAAGTCAGACCCTGGTCAGCATGCCCAGCCAGCATACAAGCTAATGATGTTTGCTGTAAGAGTTGCTGGGCAATAACATAATGGACTGACAATATATTGAGGCTACGGTCAGTGATAGCTAAGCCAATAAGCTAAGCTGCTTAGCTTACAACTGTAGACGTCAATTAATGTTGACGGGTACTTAGCACCTATGATTTTGCATTGTAAAGAAGTCTCAAACACTGGCGATGAGCACTTGTTTGGAATGAAATATTTTTTGTTACATTTGGTAAGTAATTAGGTTCATAACTAGTGTTTCAGTAATTAATTAGTACGAGTAGATACTTCCCTAAAAAAAACTATTAGTAATTAAAAAAAGTTTCTTAAGCGATTTAAAATCTACTAGGTATGTACGCTAAACGTTTTTTAAATGTTTTTCTATTATGTAACTGTATTAACTGTCAACAACTGTGTATTTTCCTTGAGCACATAAAGTTTTAATTAGAATTGACTAAATAAATTCGAAAAAGTTTTAACTTCGAAAAAATCGAATGTACGTTGTATGTACGATAGGCCGTTAAATTATTACAAAATGTTTAATTGCAAAAGTTGCGAAGCCATTCAAGTACCGTTTCACTTCCGCCTTGTTGACGTACGATATTTTGAAACTGTTTCGGTTCACGTGTTTCGCCTCATGGCTGCGCCTGCTCGCGGGCACGTGGTGGGGCGGAAGGTGGATTGTTTGTAACTAGCGCCGATAAAAGAGGTGTTATCCAAAATCGACCTTTCTCGCGAACGATTGGAACCATAGACGAAATGGCTAACATAAATTCGAAATTCGAATACTTTCTAGCAATTCAATGTTGTACCTACTAAAACAGCTACCGAACTGCTAAAGTCTCAGCAGCAACAAATTTTCAAAGACATAGGTAGGCTCTTTGATATTTTTGTGTTGTTCGAGCTATGAGTTAAGGCGTATGTAAATGAAGACTGTGCGGTTTTTTGTGGGCATGTGACGCGACTTTATTTGGCACTGGGTATTCCCAATCACATAGCCACACGAATCGCACACAACTAGATCCTGCTTACTACATGTTTTTTGTTAGACTATTATTAGAATTTGTATTTTAACTTATTTTAGATTGTTTGCTTTTGCGTTCACCTTACATACCGCCATTATATAAAACATAACGAAATAAAAAAAATATAAAAATAATGGCGGCAAATGATAATAATATGGCGCTTAAAAAAATATATATATTTCATAAACATTGTTTTGTTTATAAAATTGACTTATTATGTTTTGTATATAACTAAACAATAATAGATACTAATTATGTGTAGTGTAGATATTAAATTGATTGATCATTTTGAGGCTTCCATTTATCTGTTTACGTGATTTTATCAATATTTAATCAAATGAATTTAAAGTTACCTATGACAACACTAAAATGTACTTTGTACATAAAAACATTGTGAAACAAACTAGACATTATCTCTTAAATCATAATAACATTAATTACCATTATAACAATTGGTTACTTACGTGAATTTTTAAATGATTCTGTTGAACTATTATCCTAAAAGCCAGGGGAGAGAGAGAGTCTTATAACTGATTTCACCGACGACTCCTAAGTTTAAGATAACCCCTGAGCCATGTTAGGTGACAGTTGTTGGACCAAAACCGTCACCTAAAATGGCTTAGGGGTCACCTAAAACTTAGGGGTCAAGGTGAAAATGGGCATTAGGATCTTAGAGTTATATATGAGGAGATCTAAGATCCTAAGAAGTGGGCTTACATCATCACGTCTTGGACGCCGCAGCGCGGGATGCGTTGTCGGGTTGACCGCGCAAGCGCTGGCGTTGGCGGGATGATCACGATGTCTTTGCGTAGGAATGGTAGGAAGCCGTTAGGGATCGAGACAGGTGGAAGCGTTTAACCTATAAAGGTTTATCTTTCTAATAACATTTAAGTTAATCGTCATAAAACTATAAGGCAACGTAACATTGACTGTGACAAACTTTTTTCGACATTGACCCGACCGGGAATCGGACCCGGGA
This sequence comes from Eudonia lacustrata, assembly GCA_947562085.1. Lineage (NCBI taxonomy): Eukaryota > Metazoa > Arthropoda > Insecta > Lepidoptera > Crambidae > Eudonia > Eudonia lacustrata. The sequence continues at coordinate 17,990,197 of OX387325.1, forward strand.
CCTCAGAGTTAGCGCCGCCCAAAGTCCGGCGTGCAAGCCACTCGGCTACGGAGGTCGTCAAATGCATCAAAACTTAGCGTTGTTTTCATTTCAAGTTTTAACTTTTACAAATACCTAAATCTCCTTTTATCTACTAATAAGCAGTTGTTATTGCTACTCATTTTAATTTCCATCAACACTATTAGCAACTGTAAAAAGACACATGTTGCTACTCCATAGCTACGACATGCTACAGATGTCTCACATTTGTGATCCTGTCAACATAAACGTTGATGCAGTCACTCACTTAATCGGGGAAGCCCTAAACAAACATTACAACTGTGATTTTTCTACGAATCGAAATAATATAATGTTCAAGGTACGTAAATATTAAATACACTGTTATTCAAAAATAATGGTAAGTTACACTCGATTTATAATGGGATGTTGTCTGTAACAGCGTTTATTAAATTAAACAGCATCAGTTTTAATCCGGGCATAAAATCCACGTTTTGGCATAAAAATTTAAAATGAACTTCAAAAGCTATGAAACTTTTACAAAATCAATAGCAATAACAAAGATGTTGATAACAAGGTTTAAGACATAGCTTAGAAATGGTTCAGGTTATTTTCTGTTCGGAATACAGTTAGACCGCTGCGTTGCTATAATAAAGGTTTACTGAGATTTATTCTTAATTAAGACTTGCATCACTAACTTGAAGCCATGGGTAAAGCTGACTCACTCTCGTTAGAGGCATTTCCAATAGTCATCATCATATAAAAACATCTTGTTACATTGTTTTCTGTATGATGTAGTATTTAATTTTGGTGTAGGATGTATAGTCGTTGTCTCTGTACGCGCTTTCTTTCATTTTGTTTGTATGATACCTAATGATGGTTTTATATTGTTGGTTGCATACGTATTAGATACTAGGTAAGTACTATACTCGCATTATTTTGAGAACCTAGTATCTGGCCAATACTACTAATCAACAACATTTTTTTTAAAAGCCTAAATTTTTTTTTTGCTAAATTATAAAAACGTGTGCCATATAGGTATTAAATTATGCCATTAGTATGACTCCATGCTTAAAGTCAATCTCTAGACTCGTAAAAGAAAATGTGTGCTCAAGCAAAACATAACCTAAAAATCGTAACAAATTAAACCAGAGAGTATTGTGAATGTTTAATGTGTATTGCTGTTGGAGGACCTTCTCGATAAATAAATAACTAAATCCTGTTCACATTGTATGGTTGGTTTAAAGTATATTTAACAGTAAGTAGCGGCACAGACACAGCAGCCCGGTCAATACGTACACAGATGTCAAACATTCGTCGAGCACCGCTGACATCTGGCGCGGCCGCATCTGGGCGCCAAACGGGGTGCGTGACGTCACCGGACATGTGGTACGATGCAGCTCTATTGTACAATTGCTCAAGCGACATGTAATACCAGCATTAGAGACTAATTCGAATTTCAAAAAAATCATTTGAAGCTTCTCATCATCAGCTCATTTTATGTCCCCACTGTTGGGGCACGATCCTTCCCTGGACGGATGGATAGGGAGAACGGGCCATAAGCCACCACGCGGGCCCACTGCGGATTGGTGGTTGTTAACATTGCATTAGCAGTCGCTAATGCAGCTGGCACCAACTGCTTTACTTGCCTTCTAAAGCACGGAGGAGCTCGAGATGATAAATTTTTGGTCATTCATCCGATGACCGGCCTTTGCGAAGTTGCTTAACCTCAGCATTCGCAGACCGGTCGCGTTAACCACTGCGCCTTCTCCTCCTTGAAGCTTCTATTAAGCTTTTATTGGAGTCATTACACCACGCATCGGTTTGTAAGAGAACAGTGGAAAACGAACATGTGGTTGTTGCCACATGTTCGTTTTCCACTGTTCTCTGTTCAGTGGCGGTAACCAAAGTAACATTAAGAAAACGATAGCGAAGTTCGAAAAGAATTAAATGTATGGGATTGACATAAGGTTGACCACGTGATTTAGCGCGGCTTAATCAATCAATCTTTAGTTCTCATTTTACAATTGCTAGGCGAAGACGAGATAGATAGATAAACTTTTTTTCGCTCACACTACATACAGAAAACAAAATAAACACAAACGAGACGAGAAAAGAGAGGTTTCGTGAACCATCTCTTTTTGGTGGTTTCCTTTCCAAAAAAAGAATTCCTTTTTACCTTCCCAATCTTCCTTTTAAGACGTTGTATGGAAAAGCAAGTATAATTATAGCCACAAAGGGACCTTACCAAATAAGCCAGGAACAGGATACAAAGAGCCCTAAACTTAAAAAACAGCGTGCAAAAAGTGGGCTTACAATCAGTGATTATAGGCTGAAGAAGAACAAAACAAAACGCAATGATACAACGTAATGTTTCTTACAACATCACATCTGACTCAAATGATTAATGGAAAAACTAAACGCACTAATAACGAAACTACGTAGCCGAACATCTGCTAATCCCATAGGTAATTGGAACTATTAACGAGGTTACCGAAATGATTGATTCCAAAGTTAATGTGTTCACACAAATTGATATATTTACAAAGACAAAAAAAATTATACGTTAGAACAGCTATTGAATCCGTGTGACCCCCTCAGAGCACATGTGGGCAAACAAACAAATTTCTATATTAACCATATGGCACCCGCAACGTTTTAAGTCCAAGGTGTAAGGTTCATTTTGCAATGACACGACAGTCTTGTATTTGTGAGAACACTTGTCGTTCGGTAGGGTATGCACCCTAGGAATGAACATGTGCATTCGTATTTTTTCAAATTGCCTATATAACCCTTTGTTTTTGTTTGTAGATATTAGTTTCAACGTTGTTTTAGCGATTACGTTACGGTGACATTGTTTGATTTGTGTTAAGATTTTTTTTTTCAAATACATTATTGAATTTGGAACAATAAGACTGTTTGTTGTAAAACTATACATAGGTTCCTACATCTTGCAAAGAATGAAGTCATACATAGATGGAGCTATTTCTTTCCTAAATGTGAATGTGACATTAAGTGTATTATAGAGTTATGTCATATGAATTAAGATAATTTGGTGTGCGTTTATTTATTTTAAAATCGCTTGCCTTTTGTAAATAATTATTTCGTATGCTCTTTCTTTTAATAAATATATGACAATGCTACTTATTATCTACAGTTACACAATTAAGTTAAAAAAACAAGTACATACATATAATAGAAAGATGTAAAAAAACATTATTTGAAAAGAAAACACATTTAAACACATACATAGAGAAAATTAGTAGGCTTTTAACGTTTTCTCCCAAGTCAGATATTTTCAAATAATCGGTAATATTTTATTATCCTGAAACTATCTCTTCCCAAATTCTATTGATTAATTAGTTTGTATTATAGAATAGAATAGAATGTAAAGTAACTTATAAAAGTTAACCTGTATAAGTTTGATCAATGCATATAGTTCAATATTATTGATACTAACTTTTTGCATTACGTTACTTCTTAAATTATAGTGTATATTAAACGTATAAATGCTACGTCCGTGTATATACATGCATATACAAGCATATATATGCTCAAACGACTACATAAATCTACTTTTACATTATAAAAAGTTTCAACTTGACGACTCAACTTTTTGGTGTGTAAACGGCGCGGACGGCGCGGCGCCTCCTATCTTATAATTCCAGTCAGTCGCAATAAAAACTACCTATGACTTCCTGACTGTGGAAGCCCATAGTATATACTAACGGTGCCGAAATTATTAAAACACATTCACTTTAAAGTTTAAGGTGTTCTTAATATTTTTTATTGCGTACGAGTACTTACATCTCTAATAGGATCGCTTAACGCGACTTTGGAGGATTAAACTATGTAAGTACTTAATGCTAACAGTTCATGACGCGCAACGTTCTTTATAGTTACTCATACAAACAAGCTTTAACAATTTTATTCTAAGTGTTACCAAATTAATATGACTACACTTAATTGTGGTTATATGTAGTTTTTATATAATGGTATCTAGATTAAGAAAAAAATGATACTTTGCACTGAAACCCTTTCAAAGTTTTGAATTTGATTTTTGTTGGTTTATTGTTTGTATAATGTCTAGAGAAACAGAGTGCTTTTCCATTTCAACTAATAAAACATCGTAAAACATGAGAGAATCTAAATTGGTTTAATGTTTAAGGGTCTTACAAATAAACAAAGAATAAGGTCGTAATAGTTATTCAGTGTTTTGTCTCTTTTACTCTAATTAGAAATGACGTTTACAAGACAGGAGCAAAACACGGAATAACTATTCGGACCTTATTGTTTTCTAAGGTTTACGCGAACACTACACATTGAAATGAAACAACTTTTACGTGTCAGGATAAACATTAAACAATTAATATGTAAAATAAACGCGAGTAGATCCGTAAAAGTTGTTTCATTATAATATTCGGATCTTATTCTTTATTTATTTGTAAGGCACCTAAAGTTTTACTTAAAACCTCGCTAATCACTATTCACAGCATTCTGTCATCAGGTTCATACAATATTTATACAAATTACTGAAAATTACATTAATGGAATGATAGTCGTAATTAAAAAGTTGTAATGCAAACCGCTGGCTGATCTTGGGAAGAGCGCGTTGAAGTCTAATACTGTTTTATATGGAATAGGAGAAAAAGAAACATTTCGTTCCATATGATACTTTGCAAACCCTTTGAGTATTGTATACTTCTCTCTGTGCTACTATCTAATAAGAAAAACTTTGATGATAACCTTTTTAGTTTAAAAACAAACTTTTTCTTAAGTCCTGCGTCCAAACTCTACCAAAGAAAATATTTCTATCTAATTTGGGGCGATAACTTGCACACAGTTTATGAGTCTGATTTAAAGTTTTGGAAACGAAGTTAACGTATGTAATAGTGTTTGTTTATAAAAACTCTACTTTGTAAACTCTTAAGTTTATTTAAGTTTAGTTAAAGTTATATCGTAAATCAATGTGAAGTAATTGATCACTACATATTTTCCCAAAGTAAACAAAACTTTTAAGTCAATATATATTCGAAAAAATAATTTTAAACAAGTAAGTACCTTTAACTTCAGGCTGTGTTTCGGTAGCAGTCAGCAATGTGGACATCTTCAATACAGCAAATCCAATCAAACGAAAAAAAAACTCCAAAAACAGCAATCTCAACTTCACAATTCGTTTCAATTATATTAGCACGGCAATAAGACACTTCACATAATATCGTGTTACGATCGCGCGTGCGTGCGCGGGCGCGGTACACCCGTCCCGTTCGACGTGCGGATAGCAACTGAGCTCGGCTGATTGGGCTACTCGCTACTGTCGCTACGATGCCGATGGTGAGTGCCACAGGGTAAAAAACACCGGCGCCAACCCAGTCTCGACTCCCGACCGTAGAGATGCGGCGCGGTCCGGATTCCAACGTTCCTCGTAGGAACTGAGTGCCTAGTGAGATTTATTTTTTATTTTTTTATAGAAGAATTAACAAATGATTCCACTCTACCTGATGTTAAGCAAAAGCCTGTCCTGATACGAAAGCAGTTAGTTGAGCAGTAGGCTTAGCCAAAGTAACATTAAGAAAACGATAGCGAAGTTCAAAAAGAATAAAATGTATGGGATTGACATAAACCGCGCTAAATCACGTGGTCAATCTTATGTCAATCCCATACATTTTACTCTTTTCGAACTTCGCTATCGTTTTCTTAATGTTACTTTGGCTACCGCCACAGGATGGTATAGTTACGACATGTCAAGCATTAGATCCTTACCTATGAAATTGACGTTTTGCATGAAGATTTTTTATAAAATTTTATTTTTCATACTTACGTTTTTTTTAATTTTCTTAGCATCTTTTTATGTTAACACTATAAAAGTTGTAGAGTAGTGTGTTTGTTTCACTAGCTAAATATAGCACATATTAAAAAAAATCAAGTCCCTTCAAAGCTACAAAGAAACAAAAAGACCATTCCGCGCACAAAAAAAGTTGTCAATTTAAAAAAAAATGGGTAATGAAGACACAAAATTAATAATCATTGTTATCTATCACTGAAGCCTAAGTAATATTAAAAAGTGATAAAAAAACGTCAATTTCATAGGTTAAGAACCCAATACTTGCCTATAAACATTTTTTTTTTAATTTATACGCTTTTGATTTTGACTCTTATTTCAGGCTAGATCCAGACCGATCTTAGACTACCTCAGTAGCAGTCGTCACCTTGCCGACACGTACCCAAGTTGCTTCTTCGCACCATGTTTAAGACCCTATATTGTAGGAAGGCGGAAATGCTTGTGCTGCGAAATGCATTGCATTCTATTTTTGGTGGTGCGACAAAACCTTTCGAATAAGGAAGTAAGTAATTTTAATCGCCTCTGTGGCATAGTGGTTAAGATCACTGTTCACCGACCCAGAGGAGAGAGTTTCCTAGATATTGTGCTCGGTTTGGTTGGTGGTAGGGCTTGTTTTGAGTCCGCCTAGCTAGGTACCACTTCTTATATAAACATAATCAAATCAAATCAAATCAATTGTTTATTTGCTAGAATACATACATAGGTTAAAGTTCTTAAAGATAAATAAGACAATGTATTCAGCCTGCATGCAGGCGTGCAAATATTATATAGGTAGTTATTTTGAAATTACAGCAATGTTTATATATTTATTACGATAATTATTATACTTATATTAAAATTACATTTACTAGATCCATATTATTATTATTACATAGTATTAATAAATTATTTATTGAAATTTAAATATTCACTAAGGCTATAAAAACAATTCTGCATTAACCAATTGTTAAGCTTTTTGCTAAACACACTTCCTTTTATTCCTGTTATTGCCATAACATAAATGTTTGTAGGATTGTTGTGTTACTTCAATAAGAGATAAGATAGCCAACCTTTTTTTTGAGTTAAGAGTTGAGTTAATGTTGAGTTTGATGTTTAACTACGGAACCAAACTGTTTTATCAAAATCGTAGCCACATCGCAACTACACTCACTTGCTACGGAAGCTACGGATTTCTAGGACGACTTTCTAGGAATAAAAAAATGATTTTAACTTTGTCCACTGAATTGTGTCAGTGTGTTTAGTAGAAAACTATTTTAAAAAAATATTAAGGCTACACTAATACTACAGTTATTATTACACTAAAGATTATAATAGTCTAAAAATTATCATGTGACTATAGTTGAAAAAATGATGCTGTCGGGATGTGATGATGATACTATGTTTTTTGTAGTTGATAAAATTTTTGGATTAACAAATGGAGATAAAAGAACTATTTTTTATGATATGGTTATATAAAATTTTACGCAAATTTTGTTGCGAACAAATTACAATTTCAAATTAATTTCGAAGTTCGAATTCCGTTCGTGGAATTATTTCAACGCTTTGTCTTTTTTATATTTCTTTACACAATAATTGCTGTATCTTTAAGACTTGCAATAGCATAACTTTTTTTTAAACTAGCCATTTTAAATACACAATAAAACCTATCGATATGTCCCCGCACTACTCGCATACTCTGGCGCGCCGCGGCCGGCCGCCGGGCGGCGTCGCACCGTGTCGCATTCGTCCGACTATTTCCACTTGCACATGTGCGCCGTGACTCACGCACATAGACATAGTGCATAGTGTCATAGTGCACGTCATTGGGACTTTATATGCTAGCTTAGTCGGCAAACAACTCGGCCAAAGCGGATTGGTAGAGCCGAGACCTATAACAGAATCTTACGGTCTTACCTCAAACTTGCGGAACACAACAGTGCTAGGTACTAACATAACTTTTATTATTTGATTACCTATCTATAGATTAGCGCCTTGCCTTCATCTCACCTGGTGTTAAAGCCCGTCACAGACTTAGCTATAATGTATATTAATATGATGTGCTATATATTATATTATAGCAATCCACCACACACGGTAGCTATTCTACTGTATATATTTTTGCCCTCATCATGTCCGCGGTCGTATATATCTTAATATAATATTAATATTTCTTGCTATATCTGTCCACATATTTTGGTGACGTAACAGAAATATATATTATAGCTCTGTCTGTGATTGGTCGAAGATTACTATGGCTATATATCGTGATATGTCTCGCTATAATATATATTATAGCTGCGTTTGTGACGGGCTTAAGTGATGATAAGGCCGAAAATGGAAGCGCACTTCACCCGGAAACTTCAATTACCTACTGAGGCACTGGCTATCTTATCTCTAATAGCTGCCGGAACACCACGATGCTACAAACGTTGATGTTATGGCGACAGATTAAGATAAGATGGTGCTAGCCAGGCGGACAAATAAACCCTACCACCAACCAAACCAACACAAACAAGCACCGAAAAAAATAATGTTAGTGGTTTTAACCACTTTTAGTTCTGTCTCGTCAAAGAAGATTTGTTTTATCGAACACATCCATTATTGGTTATTTAAATTAAATTAGTTGCTGGGAATCGAACCCGGAACCTCTTGGTCTAAGACCGGTGGTCATAACCACTAGACCACAGAGGCGACTAAAAAGTGTTACAGTAGTAAAATAACGAAAATATATATTTATATCAAAACAGAAAAAAGCTCTTGAAAAAAGACAAAATATATGCGATAACTTAAAGTTCACAATGGAAAATTAGAAATCGCATTATGTATGGGATTGACATAAGCCACGCTAAATCACGTGGTCAATCTTATTTTACATTTAATTCTTTTCGAACTTTGCTATCGTTTTCTTAATGTTACTTTGGCTAAGCCTACAGATCTCTTTACTGTCCTTAAGCATAGAAAGTTTCATCAAAACTGTCTAATTGGTTTTTAAATTATCAAGATTCAAAGTAAGTACGGAATGCCGTAATTTATGAAGTTCTTTAGATCGGGCATTTTAGGATATTAACTAATGCGTGTGCGATCCTATAAATACGTCTTTATGACAATGTGAGCCAGATGGCTTCAACTGAGCAAGAGTCGAATCAGATATTTACGACTGAGAAGCATAGCTGATCGTGCAAGTTATTCTGGGAAACAGATAAAAAGAGACGTCACACTGATATAACGTCTTTTGCAATACTTATCAGAGTTAAATGATTTTATCAGTTTAATACTGTTGTATACATATATCCGTATTGTATACATACACAGGAACAATAAGTTTGTAATGAAACTACTTTTACGGATCAGACCCTTTGAACATCGTTCTTTAAAACCCTTTGCAGAGTTCGAAGTCTTCCTGTGACATCGGACAATTCAAAGGGTTCGTTACGTCCTGATCAACCAAAAATTGTAAAATAAACGCGAGTAGATCCGTAAGAGTGTAGTTTCACTTCAATGTGTAGTGTTCGCGTAAACTTTAGAAAAAGTATGCATACCTAAGATTTTTTAGGTTACAAATAAAGCAGAAAAGCGGTCACCTCAGCAAGCATGCAACAAGGTAGGTACAGACTGCTGTAACTTAACATGCAATGTAACATGAAAGGAGCATTTCTTAGGTGTGGACGCAGCGCGCGCACGAACCGAGCATGTAAGTACCTATTCGCATCTGTTTCCGGCCTGCGCGTGGCGAACATAGCTCATACCGAAAAGACGCGAATAGAATGGATTTCTGCATTGTTCGCGCGCATTCCGCAGTACAGACACACACAACCCGTCCACATTGGCCTGGCGCTCTGCGAACACTGCGCGCCCCTTTGTGTTCGGCGAAAAAACCGACAAATAGCGGATCGCGGCGCGCACGTGTTGAAATGCTCTGTTCGTACGCGTAGTGTGCACGGTTCGTGCGCGCAAGGCGTCCACACTATGGGAATTCTGTTACATTGCATAATACATTGCAACAATGTGGACGGCAAATTCTTTCATTGGGTGTTACATTGCATGTTACATTTCGTAAGTCTGTACCCGCCTTTATGCATCTATGCCATTGGCCATTTGCCGAATTAGCTATAAGGGTGGTTGCCATACAAGTCGCATCTCCGACCATGGTAGAGCTATTGCACAAAAGATCCCCGAGATTTACAGTACTACTGGGAAAATAAAACCTCAGCAGGTCCCACTAAAATAATAGAGCTAATCTACCATTCACTGATAGGCTCATTCTAAGTCCCTCTGGCAAGACACTACTAACTATATTTTCTAAGCCTATCGTCTTATCAGTTATTTTAGTAGCATTATTGTGTTCCGTCGGACTCAAAAATGCAGACAAAGTTCATTGGAATTATAAGGTTGCAAATAAAACTGGAGTTGCAGTCAATTTTTCTCGAATTCGTACTGATTGTTCTTCCAACAGAACAAAAAATCCTCTATAGAATCAAGCAAGTGAATCTATTTTCTTGCTAGACCAAGTGACTATGTGTTCTTTTGAAAGAACAGACAGTGCCGAATCCAGAATGATTTCATGTCGCTATAACATCAATGTTTGTAGCATTGTTGTGCTCCAGCAGCTAGAGATAAGATAGCCCACTGGCTATCCCGGAATCCTCAATTACTTAGGCACTTAGGTAATTGAGGATTCCGGGTGAAGTGCGCTTCCAACTTCCACCTTTTCATCACTTAACATCTGGTGAAATGAAGGAAGACAAAGTCCCGTAAGATGTAAAAAAAGATCAAATGCAACTGCGCTGTATGTACACTTTTGAGTAGTTTTGACCATTGTAATAAGGATTTTTTTTATTGTACGGGTAAGCACAGTGCCTTGATCTCACCTGATGTTAAGTGATGATAAGGATAATGGTGAAAGCGTACTTCACCCGGGATCCTCAACTAGTGAGGCACTGGTTAAGTATCTTATCCTTAGCTGCCGGAACACAACAATGCTACAAACATTGATGTTATGGCGACATAGCCAAGCGGACAAACAAGCCCTACCACCAACCAAACCGAGTACACAAACATGTACCCCCCCCCCCCCCCCCCCCCGCTGGGAATCAAACCCGGGACCTCTGGGTCTAAACAGGTGGTCTTAACCACTAGACTACAGAGACGGTGACATTGTTTACATGTTAATAATACTTGTGACTGTACGCGAAGGTGTTCCAGTCCTCGATGGCCGATCCTGCGCCACTTTGAGGCCCGAACTCCAGCGCAAAGTGTGAATTTCTTATCGAACGGTTGTATTTTTTCTCGGCGGCTCGCCGCCTCGCCGCCGGAGCGGCGTCCTCTTTATCATTTCTTAACGCGTCCAGATTTGGCGATGCCGATACAAAATCCTGTTCCGTCGGCTTTTTGCACGGCCATTTCCACAGATTCGGGGAACGGGCCGAAAAACAACCATAGCCAGAGCCAGCCGCGCATACTGGTTTTGTCGTGAATTTTTACGGCCGCAAACGGGGGTTACTACATACATTAATTCCGAGTCATAAGCGAATCGAGAATCTTTGTACTTACTTTAGGATGGGCATCCTTTTTTTTCTTTCGTTGATGGCTTCGTTCGTTATTTAGCACATTTAGCCAGTGTCAAAGTAATTTTTCTTACAAGTAATACATAAATAAACAATATTTCCTTCCTGTAAGATGATGATGAATGATAATAGAAATGAGAAGGGATAAATGAAATCCCCCCTAACCACTCGAGTATCTCAGTAAAGATGTGGGGCTTCAGTAAATCCTCGCGCTGACTTCTCGACAGATTTGAAAAGTGACGTTGCACTGTTTTATTTTATTTGCCAACACTCAACGAACACTTAACGGTTTTTAATCCACCATTATTTCACAATAATATACGACAAAACACAAATTTTTGAAAAAAAAAAAAATCCGCAGACATGTCTCTTCACTTTCCCGCCAAGAAGTCCAAAAGGGCATGGTACTCATTCGTCCGTCGTTATTTGGAATGGAGTGTGACAATTCCGTGGCGTTGCTCTTTTGTTTTTTTTTTTGTATTTTCTACAAAAACGTGTTGAATCTTTTTGGTGGTTCAGTTGTTTATACAATAATTTGAGTAGCCGCTATAAGATTAAGGTGTGAGAGGGTAATTCCCAAACAAACCGGCCGGTGCGGTGTGGCACGGCCGCGTAGGTGTCAGGCCAGGTAAAGCTTTTGACACCTAGCCTTAGCCTTTCGCGCCTTATTTAACAGTTTTTTGGCTGTTTGACGAGGCCTTCAAACAATAGCCGAAGTGTGACGTTGAATGAAATGTTATTATTAGCTCCGACCTACGTGGCGTTTCATTAATAACACCCGAGTCAGTATTGACGTTCAATAAATTGTTTTTAAGCCTTAGCTTTAAGTTGTAACCGGTTTCAAATATAAAATTACTTGTTATTGTTTTTGTTTTCTATTTAACGGAGAAACGCTTGGCCTATCTCACCTAATGGTAAGTGACGTTAAGGCAAAAGATGGAAGCGCGCTTCATTCGGAATCTTCAAGTACTGAAAGACTCATCCCATCTTTAACTGTCGCATTAACTGAAGAATATGTTGATATACCGCTGGGAATCAAACCCCAAACCTCTGGGTTTGAAACCGTTGATCAGGGAGGGATGCAGTCCAGATCAGGTCATATGTATACGCTTTAAAAATCATCGGAAATCACAAGTGGCAATCACTAATAAACAATTGACCAACTACCTATCACTACCTATCATATCTTCGGATAGCGAGCAAGTTATTTGTGTATCGCAAACGGATTACGCCCGGCATAACTCTGTGGCGCGCGAATATGCCACCTGTCCGGCGCAACACTTTAAATACTCCGATCCGAACCGAACCCCTCGGAGGATCTAGTAAGGCACGGGGACACGCACTAGTGCGTGATGCCGTTCCCTCTAGAAAACCTCTGAAGGTGATTCATTTCACACGGCTTGAGGAACCCTTTAAGTTTCACGCCGCCCCCAAAAAAGCCCGGTGAAGCTGAAAATGCCGTCCGAGGCAATGAGCATACTCTCTCCAAAAAAAACTAAACACTTACTTGCAAATGTGCATTATTACTAAATTCCACGGGAGTAGGGTTTTTTTTATTAAAAAAATACTAGTGGCAATCGGTAATCAACAATTGACAATGGCAATATAGCTTTACATGCACTATACGCCAGCTTGTCGTGATTGTTATTATTTTTGTATCGCGCACGGATTACGCGCAGCATATCTCTGGCGCGTGAATATGCCACCTGTCCGGCGCAATACTTCAAATATAACCACATAACTACCTTCTGCAAGTAGCGCATTTTAAAAAAGATTCAGTTTTAGTATTACATTGTACAGTAGATACGGCAATGAATAAATGATTAATGACATCGCTAATATACAATTGACAATGGTATTTACTTTACATGCACTATTACGTCAGATCGCCGGATCGCGTGCGCGTTATTTGTGTATGTATTACGCGCGGCGTACCTCCGATATAGGCGCGGATATTCCTACCACCTGTCCGGTGCTAAACTTCGGGATACAGTCTTCAGCGTTACATTTCTACATGTGTACGACAATTAATGACAAGTGACAATCGCTAATAAACAATTGACAGTGGCATTAACTTTGCACGCACGGTACGTGAGATACCGTATCGCATGCGCGTTATTTGTGTATCGTACGGATTGCGCGGTATATATGTCTCCGAGACGCGAATATGCCACCTGTCCGGCGCAATACTATAAAACCTAATTGCAATTTGCGAGTCTTTTTAAATGACAAATGACAATCGCTAATAAATAATTGCCAGTGGCATTAACTTTACATGCACTAATATACGTAAGATCGCCGGATCGCGTGCGCGTTATTTGTGAATCGTACGAATTGCGCGGCATACTTCCCAGACGCGAATATGCCACCTGTTCGACGCAATACCTAAATAATTAAATAACTAATTGCAATTGCGAGTCTTCTTAAATGACAAATGACAATAGCTAATAAACAATTGACAGTGGCGTTAACTTAATATGCACTATATGTGAGATCGCCAGATCGCGTGCGCGTTATTTGTGTATCGTACGGATTGCGCGGCATACCTCCGGCAGCGCGATGCCACCTGGCCAGCGCAACAGTCCAAATATAACCGCTTACTTACTGCTAGCAGTGCGTTCGGACGATATTTATGCAAGTGACAATTGCTGACAAATTATATTGGCCGGAAAGTTGGCATTGATTTATTATGCGAATTGCAGATACCGCATTTTACCATCTTTATTTATTTACATAGTAAACAGAGAGGTAATCTACGGCGGCGGGGCGGCGTAGTTAGGGGATTGCGATCGTGCAAGTTAAGCTACTTTTGCTATGGCTGGTCATGGGATAGGTGTCCAAGTTTAAATATTTAGATTTTCTCCGTGTTTTGAAAGGTAAGTTAGGTTCTCTGTTGTTGGTCACGGAGGTTTTCGTAAGATGGCGATCATGAAAATGCAGCTACTCTTTACTAAGAGTAGCTGCAAGGTACTCCTTGGACCATGGCTGTGATTATAGCTCGATCTCCCAACTTTTGGGGCCTAGGTTTCTAAAAGTTTTTTTATAAATTTAATTAGTTGTCGTTGCAAAGATATCTATATGATTATTAAAGGTATGGTATAGCTATCATATTTATAACAAAACAAGATACGAAAGTGACCAATTTTACTAAGTTAGGTAACATTATATTTCTCGTAAATAAGTGTCACGGCAGTTACTTTTTAAACGTTACACTAATGAGTATGTAACGTAGATCGACAAGAATTTGGACAAGTCCCAGAATAAATAATAGTGATTTAAGTAAAACGATACGAGAATATTGAATGACTGCCGACTTCAAACGGCTCTATGATGGTAGAGTTCAAAACTAACGTCTTTATTTCAACAAAAATAGTGTTGTCATCATTACATAACACCCAAATTAATTTAACGCCAAGACAAGCTACGCTTCCTTAAAAGATCGCTTTCTTTTACTCAGTGTTCGGAATTCAGAATCGAGGAATGAATTGAATCAGCTACCGCAACATTAAATTCCAGCTTTGGCTTGAAAGCATTAGCGTCCAATTTCCAGTGTCGCTGATATTTCATCTAATAGGTGGTAAGGTTGATAATTTTCGACTCTGTGCGTATGGGAATTGAGAAGGTTTTTCTTTGTGGTGTATGTGGTATTAGCATCAGGATAGCAGGCGCCGCGCTCGCCGCTTGGCGCCGACGGGCCGCCGCCGCCGCCGCCACCGCCAACGCCGGCACCTCGTGTATTATGAACTAGCCTCGTGACCTGGCGTCTACCGACTGCTATTTGAATCAGCAAATGAACTTACTAATAACTCATTTCTAAGCAAATGAATATTACGTGGAATAGGTGTATTTTTGTGTTTGGAAAGGTAATACAATCGTATAATTAAGGTTGTCGTTTCATGTCAGTATGAATAGTATTGCTTTTGATTTACTTATTTAAATCATAGTGGTTCAGTCATAAGTATAGCAAATCAGCGCAGAAAACTTTTTTGGGTTAAAATTATTAAGCTAGATTAAGATCTAGCTTAATAATTTTTAGTAAAGAAAAAGGTAAAAGGTAAGGTAAGGTATCTTACTAAATATTTCTGGATTTCTCATCATCAGCCTTTAAACGTCCCACTGCTGGGCTTTGGTTGGATTTTAAATCGAGAAATTTGGAACAATAGAAATTAAATAAATATTCGTAAGTCAGATTTGTACAAATAATTTTATAGACAGACACGAAAACAGTTGACAACATAAATTAATAAATTAATCGTTATACTAATGTGTAATTATAATTTAATCGGATTACAAGAGCATTGGAACGATCCGCAGACAGGGAAGCGAGCGCATTCTACACACAGTCGCAGACAACGAAACAAAAACAAGTGTTTAGAGTGAGACGCACTTATCCCCGAGTCGACGCGCGGAGAGAAACATCGATAATTTATGCGCACATCCCTAAGAAACAGGAATGCTGCAGTTGGCGCCGCACATAGTAAAACCAACCTTATTTCATGCAGTTTTAACACACAAATTCGGTTGCTTGTCGTTTAATAAATGCCGCGGTTGAAACAGGTGTTCGCGGTCATGAGCGTTTTGTCGTTCCCAACTGTATTTTCAATCATTTGTCAAATATGATAAAGTCTGTTTTCGAGTGGTTGTTAGTGTATTTTTATGCCATTTTAGTTGTGTGCAAGACTCTCATCGTTCCCAGATGTGCTCGAGGCGTATCATCGGAGCTCTGTTTGTAATGGGGACGCGTATCAGGCAATTAACGAACATGATTTTTTACAGGCACGTATTCGCATATGAGTAATTGTTTAGCATAGCATAGATAATTTTATGAATGGCAGTGTTACCCACAGATTAATACACTCACTCAAAATATAAACTTTTTCGTTACTACAAAAAAAACGACGTTGTAGAGTATTGTATGTAACTCTTGATGTAGATTCTATTAATTAAAAGTTTAATAGTTTAAGCCCATCCTGAAAATATTTAAAATATAGGTAATTTTTAACTGTATTATACATATTGTTATTATTCTAAAGTTTACGCGAACACTACACATTGAAATGAAACAACTTTTACGGATTTACTTACTCGCATTTATTTTACACGTTACTTTTAATTAATACTTTTTATCCTGACGTTTCTAACCCTTTGCAGGGTCCGTGGTCACAGGGAGACTGAGGTGTTGGTCGTTTCATAATTAGTTAGTAGCTTGTATACCCTCATTTTAATGGGTTCGGCGGTCAATACCTACAAAGTAAAAAGCCTACGTCGGCCAAAGCCGTCAAAAACGTCTTATATTTCCTACGTAGTATATGGACATCATCGGTAAAAGACTGTATGTTCCCTTCTTAAAATAAAATAAAATAAAATATTTGGTGTTTATAGATTCTTTTAACTAGTTTCGACGGATTACTCTGATCGAGTGTACAAGTTAAAACAGCACCAAGTTTACATTTAAAATAAGTCCAAATATGTTTTATCTGTTTTTTTTTTTTATGATTATTTGGGGGAGGCCTTTGTCCAGCAGTGGACGTCTTTTGGCTGAGATGATGATGATGATGATGTTTTATCTGGAATCATATTTTCTCAGTTTTAAAAGCAGATGATTACATATATAAAATCGGAAGGTGCCAACTCGCGCGCACCTGCCACTTCCACACATGCCAGTTGACGAATAAGTCATTTTATACATAGAAATAATAAACTTTTGCAACACTATAGGAACGTGTACTACAGATGAAAAATTACCACAGAATTGGGTGAAATTCTTACTACCGCAATTTAGTATTCGGTTGCATGCCTATAATAAAATATAATAAATCCAAAACATCTGTATTTACTCATACCGATCCATTGCTCCGTTTTAAGGTGAATAGAAAACCAATCACTTGAACCAAAAAACACTTTCGCACTTATAATATTAATTAACGGTACCACTAAGCGTATTCAAGTTGACAACAGTTATAAAGTATATGATGATTATGTAATCATCAACCTATAATAAATCATCTTGGTAGTTTATGTATGTATAGTCGACCATAAAATTGCTTTATCACTTTTGACAAAAACTTCCATTACAATAAAATTTCGCTAAGGCTCATTGTCAATAATGACAACGTATATGTCATTTGGTCTTTTAAACAAAAATAGAACTTGTTGTTTTAATATATGCAAACAAAATTCACTTCTAAGGTGGTAAAGCAATTTCATTGTCGACTATACATAAACTACCAAGATGATTTATATAGGACTTTTTTTATTTCTCTCTCTCTCTCTTTTATTCGACACGGATTCGACAGCATAAGCTAAGGGTGCCTCTAAAAGATAGTCCATCATAACTATTAGTAGCTGTAATAAGCACTACCTTACCAACCCGACCAGTCAACCAACTTGTCGTTTATCGGTAAGAATAAAGAAAATTTTCCGTTTTATATTTTTTACTTGAACCACAGTTTTTACAAGCGGCAGAATTTAGGTCTTTGAACGATCACTAAAAAATAGAAAGTGGACTGTAGATATTTCTTCGTTCGATCGATCTGGTATAATATATTATAACCAGTATATTATCCTCTGTAATTTTTTTCATTCCAATTATTCCTCTTTTCATTCCACAGTACCCCAAAACGGGTCTCCATTTCGACAGCAGTGTAATCAGCTGTGGACTCAACAGTCTCCGGCAAGCACCTTATACCACAGAGTTAAGGACATATTTTCCTTAGAAGTGCCCGAGTGTTTAAACAAAAAGTGTGTGATTGCTCATTGTTCGTGAACAAAGGGCTACCTGTCGCCTCCACTTGTCTCGCAATGCGCCGGCGCTGCCCTATTGACGCGCGCCTTTTTTTGTTTAGCAGTTTTTTTTCCTTATTTGGTACTCTCAAATGTTGTGTGAAATGCATTGTGTTACAAAGAGGTGTTGTGGCGCCGTTTGTCTGCATGTTAAATCTGGGGGCACGGCAGTGCCCCCGCCAAGTCGAGCCAAAAAGCGGCACGGCCGTACCATCCTTTTCTCGAACTAGTTCAGGCCATTTTTGACCCTCTATAACTTCGTTGTGTAGGTATAAAACTAGAAGCCTGATTTTTCAGTAACCAAGCAGGCATTGTATAAACGCGGTATATTTCAAATTTCATTCAATTTCATTCAATTGAACCGGTAGTTTAAGAATTATAACTAGTTAAAGTTTCTTAATTTTGTCACTGACTGACTGACCAATCGTCAAAACTCTAAGGCACTTCTAGCAGACAAAGAAGCTTCAAATTTAGAATACAATTAGTGTTTAGTGTATAAATCAAGGAAAATCTAAAATATTTTGTAATTTCGGTCCAGTTTTCTAGATACACCAACTGCATAAATAACTTTGTAATCCCATATAAATATATATGAATTACAAAGTTACATTTGCAGTTAATGAGTCAGTGTACCTGTATATGTATAATATATTGGAATAATAGGTGTAGATAGTACCTAGATGGTACCGGCAAGGAAAAAAGTAGGACTATCTACAAAAAGAAATGAGATGCCATTAAAAAAAACTTGTAAAAATACCAAGTCTCGCAACTCAGTTCTTCTACCGTAAAAAGTTGTAAGATTCATGTAATACCAAGTCGGTTAATTTATTCAGTTCCTACTTAAGAGACCTTCTGTCTTAAGTTATTACGTAATTAGCTAACCTAACAACATCTTATAGTGGCCATATCAATATTTAAAAAAAAATATGTTTTAAATAAATAGATTGACTTTGCCTGCTTTGCCTTTTGTTGCATTGATTGCCAGATATTCAATCTGTCTAAACAAACTTAAGATTATTGTTTTACTCGTACTTTAACTAAAGAACTTTCATTCAGTTTATTTTTCCATAGATCTTGCTTTTGCCCGCAGATGACGGCGTAACCGGATGGACGGCGAGAATCATTAAGCCTAGGCACAATCATATTTTCTGAGTAATCCTTGTTCCCTAGAAAAAAACCTTGGATGTATTTTAGGGGTTGATTTATCTCTCCATTGGGGGAATCAGTCTATTTCACGTCTCCTCCTATCTCTGTACGGTTCAACTGCCGTTTACTTTATATATTATTTTACTGTAATATACTCCCTCTCGTCGTCAAGGATGAAATTAAATATTTGAAATAAACTCAAGTAACGAAGTTCATACGAAGTGTTTTATTTCAATATATAATGATCGAAGTATATTTATAAACCAAAATATAAAAAATCAATAATAATAAATAACTGAAAAAGACCACGAAAATAACATTTTTGAATCGTTTATATCCCGCGTAACTAATTCTTTAATCGCTTTTACACAATTAAATTAACACTATTTCAACTCAGCGCTAATATTCAACAGAAACGAATTAATTATTGACAAATGATCAAATCATCTGTGTATCAAATGCAGAGCAGTGGGATTCTAACTGGTAACCCAAATCCCGGCATCCCGACACCTGACCTGCACCTGCGGCGAATCCTTTCGTTTTTTTGTGCGTACACCTGCACGCCAATCCCGAGCGCATTGTGCAACGAAGAGCTGCGAACGTGTAGATGTGTAACACTTTAAACGGATCTACTCACCTTTAATTTTATTTTTTAAGGGTATTTATTAGACCATGCAAAGGGTTCGAAACATTATAATAAAATAAAATGTATTATGGAAGACGAGCAGATCTGTAAAAGGCGTTTTATTTTGATGTGCTTGCGTAAATTTTAGGAAACCAGGGAAGAAAATGGATGTAAATATAATTTTTATAAGTGCATTGTTCCAGTGGAACACCAATTTATTTTAGTGTGATTAGTTGTAATGGAACGTGGTTTTCTCGTGATTGGGAGGGCAATTTCCAATATTTCACGCTTTAACAGAAGGGGAGAAAAGATTTGCCCTTGCTCAGTTTCTATCAATCAGTACAAGGTCTGTCGCTCTATAGAGTTTAGAATCGATGATGGCAATTTTAATGATGGTAATTTTATCCGAATCGCATTATTATTTATATTAATTTTAATTTTGTATAATTAGTTATTTTAATTGTATCACTGTAAATATAGCATTTATGGTACATAATTGATCGAAGTATTTAAATGTAATAATTAGTTTGCCGGCGTCTTGGCCCAAGCTATAAGCCAGCAGACTCGCATGCATATAAATAAATAAATAAAATAAATGGTGTAATGACAATTATAAGAGCTCAATTATTGTAGCAACATTAAATGTAAATATAAAAAATATCAATAAAATATATCTTTTTTTTTTCATTTTAAATCTTTGCAATTAAACCTTGTCTATCATATTTGTGCGTCTACCTTATTCGCTCTCCTAGTGTGTGAAGGTCGGTACTCCGTTTTTTACAGGAAAGGTGTGATCCCGAAGCCGATCGGAACTTTTTATAGCTCAAATTGCTCTCAGGTGGATTAGTTACTTAATATTTCAATTAAAAAACTCTATTGTCCATGTTTTTAATGCCTTACGAAATATGTAAGAGTTGGTTATGTTACAAAAACCGATATAAATATGAAATTACATCACATAGTTTTCAATAATGGAAGCCTTTATAATGCAAACAAGAAATAAAATTGTTTATCCCTTTATGATGTATATTTTATAACATTATACACACATCAAAAATGTCTAGGGATCAAGTACATTTTAAAGTGTCGTAGCGTTATAGAATTAATATTTTACCTTTTTTGATCGTTATTGATTCTTTAAATAGTGATTTTCACGACATAAATGAAAAAAAAATTTACATTGTTTAAATATGGAAAATTAACTGTCAATCTGAATTCCTAAAAAAGAGCGTAATGGCAATTTTACAAAAGCAGTACAATTTCTGCACTGGAAGTGAAAAAATTTGCAACGATGTGGAGCGACGGCGTCATTTGACAAGGGAAGAGATGTTGAAAGCCGTTGGAATGTTGAAAGCTGGTTCCAGGCAACGTACTGTAGTTGCCGCCATTGGCGCTACACAGAGTGTCATAGGCCGCCTCTGGACCATGAAACTGTAGATCTTTGAACACGCTATCGTATCACGGGTAGCGTGGCCGAGTGACATTGAGGAAGATCTCGTATCACCACTTGAAGACAAGACCGGTACATCCAAAATACTGCTCGACGGAATCGTACCATGACCGTTATGATTTTGGCCACAGGGCTCCACAGCGCTTCAGGCTCGCTGATAAGCGACCAAACCATCCGGAATCGTTTACGCGAAGTACGTTTGCGTTCCCGAAGGCCGCTGATGGTTCCACCCATAGCACCACAAACGTAGGGCCCGTTTACAATGGGCTCACGAACACCAAATTGGGAGGAAGAAGACTGGCGCTGTGTTTGCTTCTCTGATGAATCACGTTTCGGTATGAGGCCGGATACAAGACGCACTCGAGTTTGGAGGACCACTGGACGTCAAGAACGCTTGAGATTTTGTCAGGAAGTTCATCCATATGGAGGGGGAACAATCATGGTTTGGGCCGGTATTTGGATCCGTGGAAGAACCGATCTCATTTGGATCAGGGGCAACCTCAATGCTCAAATCTACGCAGGGCGGATTGTTTCAGATGTGATCATCCCCTTGCGAGGCCGATTGGGTAATTCGAGTCGACTAATGCGTGTCAATGCACGTCCACACACGTCTAGAGTCGTAACACGCACTCTTGCCGATACTCATATCAACGTCCTGCCGTGGCCTGCACAATCAGCAGACCTCAACCCAATTGAGCATGAATGGGACATGCTCCCAAGAAGAGCTCTGCCGAGTATGGGTGCCGTGCACACCCCACAACAACTTTTTGACTTGTTAGAAAGAACGTGGGCGGCTATTCATCAAAGTGATTTGGATGAACTAATTTTAAGCATGCCAAATCGCTGTGCTTTTGTGTGATTCGTGTGAAAATACAGATTATTATTATTATTTTTTTTTTACCATAAAATTTAAAAAAATCAACCTTGTTCTTGCTTTTTTTGCCAATTAGGTAGTTACCTTAACGTAAGCTAATTATAATTTTGTTGCAAAATGAACATACAACAAGTACACAAAAATAGGACAAGTAAGAAAGAACAAAATTAAGTTTAACAAAAGTTTTTTTTTTAATGTTGTCTGTTAGCATACTGGATTTCCGTATTGTCTTTGAATATGAGGTAAAACAATTTTGGACTTTGAAGTTTTTATGGCCTCTTTACTTCTCTGACGTCTTCTTTTCATAAGCGTAAGGTCGTCTATTATCTATGTGTGCATGTGTGGGCGTGGTGTGGGCCAGTATTTTTTTTTATAACAAATTATCAAGATATCACATAAATTAAGAGCTTTATTCTACAAGGTTACTTTTGTAACAGCAACTAGATTTGACGCTACGCATACCACTGTCCGTACAGGCACAAAATAACGAGAGCCAGAAGATAAGTAAGCTTAAAAGAATAGAATATTTATTTAATAAAGTGACCAAGACTCATAATGTGTTAGTATTAACTTATTCTATGTTAGTTGCATTATATTATTTATTTTTAATATGACACTTATTAAACCGCACTTCATTACTGCGCCATACCAGACGATATGGCCAGAGTGAACGAGAGTGCGGTGCTCTAATATGGCGCAGCAATGATTTGGGATGCTGTTGGTGCTGCCCCGCATCAGAGACAATAGTAGATACCACCCTCGAGCGACACACACATAAACCTCTCACGGACACAGAAAATCGCAACAGCTGCTGCGCACGGACTGTTCCGAGCTGTTTCGAGATTCGTGCCCGCTAAACAGCTCTTTTATTCGTCACCACTCCATCGAGTCAGTCTAGAAGCACTCCGTTGTGGAATTTGTGGAATTTATATTTTTATCTTCAACCCCAACCTCGGGGTTCATCTACTACCCCTGCGCGCATCTACCATCATCTGCGGCCAGACGGCAGCCCATCAGCGCACGCCCCCGACCGTACATCTCCGGGGCAGAACAGCGGCGGATCCGGCGACACCGGGATCTAGATTCCACCGGCGCAGACTACGGCGCGGGTCTAGGCTGACCTAGGCGCCGATCTGCGCTCGTGTTCCCCTTCCCGCTAGAAGCTAAGTCCCCTTATAAAACCGCGCGACAGTACTAAGTTGTATAGCTTCTGACGTAACCCACCCCTGGGGAATAAATTGATTGTACCAGTTTACAACTTTAATTTCTATCTCTCTTCTGAACCTGGTGGTGCATAACACCCTAGCGTTTCAGTGGCTATAGCTATATGGGATCGCAGAAAATTTTGTATACTGATCTCCAAACTTCAGTATGAAGGTGGCACGAAATGATGATGATGAGAGGGTCATGTGTGGGTTGTGTCTAAGCGCGGCGTTTGTATGAAACGTACCTTCTGTGCAGTCTCCTTTATGTAGTTCAAATCAGTTAATTGTTAATCCAATTAGAATTACCATAAAATTACGTAGCAAAGCGACATTATAGAAATTGCAATCGGTTATATGGCGTCTTTTTTTTGAGGAGTTTTCTGATTGCCTCAGGCGGCATTTTCAGCTTCACCGGGCTTGTTTGGGGGCGGCG
This sequence comes from Eudonia lacustrata, assembly GCA_947562085.1. Classification (NCBI taxonomy): domain Eukaryota; kingdom Metazoa; phylum Arthropoda; class Insecta; order Lepidoptera; family Crambidae; genus Eudonia; species Eudonia lacustrata. The sequence continues at coordinate 18,014,095 of OX387325.1, forward strand.
AGAAACTCAAAGGGTTCCTCAAGCCGTGTGAAACGAATCACCTTCGGAGGTTTTCTAGAGCGAACGGCATCTCGCATTTAAGTGCGTGTCCCCGCGCCCTACTAGATGTTTCGAAGGGTTCGGATCGGATCGGAATATGGCGTCTGTAGTAAATATTGCATTATTTTAATATCTACTTTACATTATAAATGGTTTAAAAGTAATTTTATCACCACTTAGTCACCTCTGTGGGCTAACCACTAGATCATAGAAGTGATTCGGTACATCATCATCTTTACCAGCAGCTCTTTTTATGTCCCCACTGACGGGTGCTTGAGCCTTCCCTATGGATGGGTAGGGAGGACGGGCCATGAACCACCACTCGGGCCCAGGGCGGATTAGTGGTTGTTATCAACTGCCAATGCAGCCGGGATCAACAACTTTACGAGTCTTTCGAAGCACAGACAAGCTCGATATGATACATTTTGATCACCCATCCGATGACCGGCTTTTGCGAAAGTTGCTTAACTTCAGCAATCGACCGGTCGCGTTATCCACTGCGCAATCGAGCTCTTATTCTACAGACACTACATTATAAATGGTTTAAAAGTAATTTTATCAGTGTCTGTGTCCAGAATAAGAGCTCAAATTGTGCAGTGGATAACGCGACCGGTCTGCGATTGGGGATTGGCGACCGCCAGTGGGGACATAAAAAGAGCTGCTGGTAAAGATGATGATGTACCGAATCACTTCTTTGATCTAGTGGTAAGCCCACAAAGGTGGCTAAGTGGGCCATAACAACAATGTCAGTAGCATTGACAATTCGACAGTAGAGATAATATAGCCAGTGGCGGTAGCCAAAGTAACATTAAGAAAACGATAGCGAAGTTCGTAAAGAATAAAATGTATGTATGGTATTGAGATAAGACTGACCCTTTGATGATTGACCACGTGATTTAGCGCGGCTTATGTCAATCCCATACATTTTATTCTTTTCGAACTTCGCTATCGTTTTCTTAATGTTACTTTGGCTAAGCCTACAGATACTCAGTAGTGAGTTTTTTTTCACTATCCGTATTCATTTGATTACGTTTAATAAAACGAAAATTAGTATGGCATTGAAGAGATGCCCCCCTGGCGACATACGAGAAGGGAAAAAAGACACAACCATATATTTAGTTTTATCAATTCGTTAGTCTAGTATGTGTGTGGGTATGGGTATACATTTATACCCTGTCAATTTTAACAGACACCTAACAAGTGTCCTGTCACACTGACCGCACCTCACGTGGGGTCCCAAATCAAACTCCCCCAAAAAAAAGCAGCACTCGATATGACTAATGACGTCATCAGTAGCCCTAGCGGCGGATTCTTCCAAAGCGCCACATGCGCAGACATGTGTCGTCGTGGCGGGTGAGTTACGACCCGGGCTTCCGGTGAGAAAATAGCAGATAGACTTTACATGGACATACATGCCGCTGCAACTGGAGATTGTCTAGTCAATGGTTGGAGAAATGTTTTATTGCGTAGTTGAATTTGTCTATGGTTATGCCTATTTAGCTGGCCGATATGTAGCGAAAACGTAATTTGTGAAAGGAGTGGAGCTTTAAGTGCAGTGGTATTTTCGCCGCAATACATAATATTCTACCCACCTTAGATCCAAAATTTAAGATTTTTTTTTTCAATTGCCCTTTTTTATCATGCGAGAACGGCCTTTGCCCAACAATGGGATAATACAGACTAACTGTAACTGTAACCTATTCGTCTCACAGCTGGGCAAAGGTCTACCCAAAATCCCTACGCACGCCTTGTACCTCGGTGGCCTACCATAAATCACGGTATCAATTATTTAAATTAATTAATAAATTAAATAACAAACTCCACGTTATTCCTTTCGCAAAATGAGACATTCCCAACAAACAGTATTCCTATTAAACTGTAACATATCTTTTTACGCATGCGGCACAATAAAAACTGTAAGAAAACGATTTGACAGCCAATGAGCCGGATGCCCGCTCTAATTAGTTCAAAATGGTTTTCGTTTAAGCCAAGTTTAGAGCAGAAGGTTCGTAAATAAAAAGCAGGATAGCACGTTTGGTTGCAAAAAAGCAGGGATTAACAGGGAAGGGAATTCCGGATAACGTGGTGTCAACATTCCCGCCTAATTGAGTGAATGGCGGCCATGTTTTATTTTCTGTCAAAAAGTTGACGTTTATTTTTTGTTTCCTCTTGTAAATAATGAAAGCTTTCAGCAAAATTAATATATGCTATTATGTAGAAAAGGTTGATACCTACATCACTAGCGCTCTGAAGGCGTTCCGAACAAAGTAACGCAATAGGCTTTGAGTAGTTCGAAAGATTGAAATTTACATTTTAAAAGAACCTACTTGGATTTTAATGTGCCTTTTCGAACTCCATATTCAGTAGTATGTTGTAATCTTTAGAAAACAAAATTGTTAAATCATATAATTTGTTTTATTTGTTTTGCAAAAATACTACAACACAACTTTATCACAAGCTACAAAACTACTTACAAATTAAACTTATCACGCATTCACAAAATACAGTAGTATTATAAGTAATAAACCCAAATCAACTCTGTCTGTGTGTCACCCCAAATTGCTCAAATTTTTATTGAAATATTTCAGTCGATACTATAATTTCAAATAGGTTATTTTCTTTTCGAAGCTTGTGAAGCAGTCACTTTTTTTTCTCCACCCACCATGAAGGCTACATCTGTAGTTTTGTTTATGACACGTCCCATAGGACCATAAATTTACATCCCATAATGAGGTAATAAGTGAAGACGGGAAGTAATAAGTAATAGCTAAATACTGAACGAACACGGGGTTTTAACTTTATAATGAGAACTAGCAAATAAATTCGCTTCCGCTTGCTACATTAATATCCTTGAAATCCAAGAAATGAAGATCGTTAATTTTAAGTTGCCAGGGATTTATGCTGTGATAAGTAGTCCGACCAAATTCAATAGTGGACTACTGCTGCTGAGACACATCCTCCAAAAGTGTCTCTTCTTTTGGATTTAGTAGCAGTTAACAAAAAAATTAAAAAAAAGAATTAAAGAAAGAAAAAAAAATAAGAAAAAAAGATGAAGATATAAGTAAATAAATAAATAAATTTTCGAATTGTGCGTACTTAGATCTAGATTCACGACTGCTAACTAAAATAACTAAAATACAATCTCCAGTCTACAATGAACCTACCTATGAAATTGCCGTTTTTTTCTTACTTATTAATAGGTGTATTACTTCCAAAAGTCAATACCGATTGTTAATATTATTATACACCTTTAATTAGGACTATATTACTTAGGCTTCAGTAATAACAATGATTATTAATTTTGTGTCTTTATCGCCCAATTTTTTTTTAAATTGACTTACTTTTTTGTTTGCGGAATTGTCCTTTTGCTCCATTGTAGCTTTGAGGAGACTTGATTTCTTTTTTTTAATGTCTGCCATATTTAGCTAGTGAAACAAACACACTACTCTACAATTTGTACAGTGTTAAAGTAAATAGATGCTAAGAAAATTAAAAAAACGTTAGTATAAAAAATAAAATTGTATAAAAAATCTTCATACAAAACGGCAATTTCATAGGTAAAGACCTAATATATCGGCCATTCTACGAACCCATATTTTTTTATAAATAAAAACAAAATCAATTATTCTGTGTTTTTATTGAGGTAGGACGAATTAAAATTAATCTTAATTTAATCTAAAAATAGTTTTAGAGATCATCAATCACAAAATTAGCATTTATGGCACTTTTAAGATTTTTGCCTGTCGACAGGTGTGACGCCATTGTCGACAGAATAGACAATATTACAAAATAACAACAATAAATACAATTCTAGAAATAATCAACGTTATTAACTCAAAAAACTAAGTGTCTTCTCACTTGCTAAGGCATAATTAACATGAATGTAACAAATGGGTACAAAATAAAAAATATAAAAAACTATGTCTACAGATGTGACTACACATCTGTAGATATTATTATGAGAAATTTTCAGCTTAATATTAATTTTAAAAAATATATAAGAAATAAATCAGTTCAGTAGGACAAACAATCATTTGAAAATATCATCATCGCTGTCCGAAAAAAATCCATTTTCGCTTTTCTTCACTCCATGAACCAGCGAGTTCTTCTCTTTTTCTTCTATTAAATTATCCTCGCTAACACTATAATCATCATCAGAAGTGCTGCCCAATCGAATTCGCGGTCTACTCTTCTTCAGTCTTCTCATTTTAGCCAGTGTGGTCTTTTCATTTTTATCTTGCACAATATAACTGTGCTCTGATATAATAATATCCTTTTTTTCACCGTCCACCCTGTCCGATTGGAGATTAGCGCAACTACGGACAGCTGCAGATTTAATCATCTTACATGGTCGATTAAATTCTATTTCAGATTCAGCTTCGGTATCAGATGAATTGCCGTAGCAGACTCTATAAAAGTCACGACTTTGCAAAGTGTTGGTCAACATTCTGGGCTCTGAAAGCTCTTCTTGAAATGGATTCGGTGGGTTTGACTCATTCCGATTCGAGTGATCGTCTATATTAGGTTCCACAGGCGAGGGGGTTGCGGAGAAGCTTTACTTTTGAGCACGCTCACGCCATCCCTTTCTTATTATTCGCTGTACTCTTGAAGTTTGTTCTTTAATAGTCTTGATCTCTCCTGATGCTTTTTTTTTGGTATTTTTCCCTGTCTTTTCTGCGCCTTTCCTCTAATTCAGCTTCTGTCATTTTCTGTCTTTTTTTTGTATATATCTCCTCTTTTGTGCCTTACGACGCTCTTATTTTTGTTCTTCAGTCAATTTCTTTTTGTTCCTTGCCATTCTTGCGATTGAAATCAAACACCTGGAAAAAATAAAAGAATCAAGTCACATCTGTAGACAGACGTCATTTCTGTAGACCGATGTTAATTTGCAGATTTTTTGCGCAAAATTAACTTAAAGATGAATAATGCTTCAGGTAAACCAAGCAAAGCCAGTTAAATATAAAAAAATTATCTATTTAAAAAAACATTACTAATAATAACACAAAACCACATCATGCTCATATCTGTAGAAATACATCACTTCTGTATACAAATTTATATTTTGTACCAAACTCAGCAAAAATCGCATGTATTAAGCTATAAAATTAATTATTTATACAACAAAGCTTTTCTAACAATAATTTTTTGTCTTTTTCAAATAGCAATAGGATATATTTCACAAACGCATCACATCTGTAGGCATCCGTCACGTCTGTAGACAACCTAGTCGACAGAAATGAGTTCGACAGAAGTGATGAACAAATACTTTTGTCAATGCCGAGGGTAATATTTGAGGTTATAAAGCAAAACTTCCATCACATTATATCATTTTACCGCTAATTAACAAGACCAAATAAAAATTATAATTTTGAATTGAGAACTTACTGTTTTTTGGCGACTTTAGATGTGACGCACCAACTTTTACACTTTGTAGAATCACTCAAATCTTATTAAAAACTAGGAAATTACTTCTCATAGCCAGCAAAAACGGTCAGACGATGACAACTATGTGTTTTAGTGTTGCTAGTAAAACTAAATAGTGTTGCTATACAAAATATTTAAAAAAATACCAGATTTTTCATGTTTGTCTACATGAGTGATTAGTTTTTTGCGAACACTGTAGAATCTTTTATAACTTAAAGTGTAAACGTTGTTTTTTTTTTAAATTAAATGATAATTTATTTAGTTTTATGTGCGATATAATAGGTTAACATTAGTAATTTAACAATATGTGAAAGTATTTTTAAAATATATCTGGATCCGGCAACCTATTCTGCGAACAGTCTACAGGATGTGATTTGGTCTACCGGAAACGCACAAAATCTTAATAAGTGAAAGAGATTGTGTATTAATTGAAATATGTGATGATAGAAAACATTAAATAAAGCAAATTAAACAGTATCGTTAAAATGTAGCTATATTTAAAAAGGAGATAAATAAAACGAACAGGATTTTGGCCACTTCGTAGAATGGCCGATATGGGTTTCTTCAAATCAACTTAATAAGAATAAGCGATTTCAAAAATAATTTACCTACTACCTAACCATAAAGGACGACTCCTAGCTGTGGAGAAAAATGTATTAGATAATTTATAACAAAATAATGAAGCACCTTTTCTACAAACACTCCTTATTTCAAATGTTGGTGCCGACAAACTCCACAGCAGATTATTTACATCTATATATTACCCGTGTTCAAATAAACTCGACGGGTAAAGTCGGTTTATATCCGAGGGTGTGTAAAAACAAATAATGAGACGCCATCACTCATTGGCGGGTAAACTTGAACAGTTGTTTCGGAAGTCCGACATCCTGACGATTGTGCAGGGGTGGACAACATTTTTTAATGTAGGGTTTGGGCCGTTTTCGACAGGAACCAGTGATTTTGTTCCTTCAATCATTAAAAATAGGGGTAAGCAACTGATTTTAGTCTTTAGCTACAATCGAATACAGGCCAACTGCTTTCTAGCTCTCATCCCGTAAAATTTCAATGAAATTCTATGATATTCTTTGACGACGAAAACTATGTCGAACACTGGGCTTAAAGTGTCGATCATTGGTAAGATAAGTATAACGTTTTTTTAAGATTTCAATTTTGCTTTATTATGACTAAAATGTAGGCACTTACTAAGTATGCTGCGATCTAAGGCAAAACCGAATATATCGGTTAGTTCCGCTATGGTATGGTTCCGCTATGGCGCCCTCGCAAAATGCCTACCAAAAAGTTCCACTATGGTACCCATCTATTAGATCTACGTCAAACAATAGAAGGTACAATTGAAAAGAAAATAAATTTCGTCTCACTATTTAATAGCACGTTTGTTAAAGTTAACAGAGTTTTTAAACGCTGTGCTACATAGAAATAGTCGCAGAATTAATCACAAATCTACGTTTTACACACTTAGTTCACATTAGTCATATGTGTATCCAGACCATATTTAAAAATAAAATTATTAAGTTTGTGTATTAAACATAGGTAATCCTTAACCAATAATGCTTTTTAATTTATGTTGAGCTGGTTAATCTTTTTTAAATTCAACTTCAAATTCAAAAATTTATTCGGAGTAGCAGTTGAGCTTAGGTACGGTATATTTTTACATATTAAAAACATAAAATAATTACACACTGAAAAAAAATTGAAAAGGTTGACCATATCTGTTTCTAAAAAAGCAAGCGGACAAGACGGAAGCCACACGCGGGCTACAAATCTGTACGTGACGAAAACAGCGGAGCCACGCGGCGAAGCAAACGAACGGATAATCACCGTCTCTATTATGTGTCAGATAGCCTTATCCATAAGTTACTTTCCCCGTCATTTTTACATTTAATTCAATTCAACAAAGATAGAGTTTCCAAAACATTTAGGAACGAGGTAAAGCCCTAGTTATTCCATTTTTAAAAATCTATTTATTTAAGTACAAATTGTATAATGAAAAGACAAATTATAGAAAACTATTTAAAAAAAAATTAATGTAACTAACTAAATTTATATTTAATTTATTCCCGCAACTACATAGCTTCGCTTTTATTTAGAAAGGTTTAAAGTTTAAACCGACAACGCTTAATAAAATCGCCGGGGAGGTCACAAATATTTAATATTAATATTAATTAATATTTTTGATATTCCATCCCAGCACCCATATTTTTTCGCTTTTTTGCTTTTGTTTAGTAAAGCTAAAAGCTGCGTTTCCTCTAGAGCTGTCAAAGAAGAAGTCCACCAATCATCATTTCACAACGCTCATGCGGTGCAAGGAAAATTAAGTAATTCTATTGGTAGATTCTTTCCTTGCACACTGCATAGCCACAGTCCGATCCGATCCTCGGAAAATCTAGTAGGGAACGAGAACATGTTTGTTGCCGTTCCCTTAAGAAAGTCTCTGATGGTGTTCCGATCACACGGTTTGACCACCTTATTTAACTGTTCTGTGGTTTGACCCGCCCGATCCTCTTAATGCCACTACACATTTACAGAATACACTAAACATGCACACTAGTTTAGGCCCAAGACACCGTGCTCGTAGAACAAGGGTACGACGAACCGGTTCACACGCGCTCTATACCAGGTACAGACATGCCCGGGCGCTTCTCTCTTCCTTCACAGCCCGGTTTACCCGAGCAGAAGTCCGTGCCTTTAGAGGCGCCCTCGGGTGGTCCCGCTCCCCGATCCGATCCGAACTCTTCGGAGAATCTAATAGGGCACGGGGACGCGCACTTTTAAGTGTGCGATGCCGGCCGTTTTCTCTAGAAAACCTCCGAAGGTGATTCGTTTCAACACGGCTTGAGGTACCCTTTAGGTACCTCGCCGCCCCCAAAAAAGCCCGGTGACGCTGAAAATGCCATTTGAGGCAATCAGCAATCTCTCTCAAAAAAAACACGGTTTGAAGAACCCTTTAAGTTTGTCGCCGTCCCCAGCAGCTAAAAAGCAGCAAACTATCTCCAGATAAAATCGCTTAGCTACCTCGCACATCTCGGGTGGGAAGCCACCCTAAAGCTCAAAGCTGAGGGCAGGAGATGTCCGAAGCACGTGGCGTGTCGTGGCAATCTGTTCCTGCAGGATATCCTCGCCATCTGGCGAGCTATTTGGGTTCAAGTGTTTGTTTATCGGACTGGCGCATTGTCTTACCGCAACATCTGGCTCTTGTAAACACTAATCCTTATTTAGATAACACTCTTTACTTTCGATTTTAGATAAAAAATTTAGTTATTGATTTCTTTGTATTATAAGAACGTATTATTAACGTTTGTATTATACGTGCTGCTCTTCGGAGTCACCGATTCACTGTCTCAAATATCCCATCGCGCACAAAGAAATTTAGTGACTCGTTTCTTTGTCGCACCTCCAAAAGATGGAATAGTCTACCAGCACACGTTTTCCCTCCTTCCTATGATATGGGGTCCTTCAAGAGAGGCGTGAAGAAGCACCTTGTGGGCCGGCAGAGTGAAGTTAACTGATGCTACGTTTGTTTCCACGCTGCACCAGTTGTCTTCGCGTCTGGACTTCATTTCCACTTAACATCTAAGTATAAAAAATAAAAAAAAATAATAAGATACTTATTATAGCTTTCCTTAGCAGTCGTTAACAACCACCAATACGTGCCGACCCGCGTGGTGGTTTATGATCCGTTCTTCGAGTGGTATTTCCAACCATAGGAAGAGCCAGTGGCCCAGCAGTTTTCCATTCGCGACTTTCCGTTGTTGTGTGTCCGTTTGACATCAATCTAATTTGTATATAAAAACGTAATTTAATTAAAATAAAATACAGCCATAAATTATTCAGTCTCAGGAACTACAAGTAGGTTTTATAATAGGTCATATCAGCAAAGGTCGCGTCAACGAAATCCTATTAATATTATAAACGCGAAAGTTTGTTTCAAGTTTGTTTCACGTAAAAACTACTGAATGGATTTGGATGAAATTCGGCGTACAGATAGTTTATAACCGGGAATAACACATATGATACATTTTATCCCGATATTCCCACGGGAACGGGAACCACGCGGGTGAAACCGCAAGCGGCCATTAGTACATAATAAAGTGTACTTTCATTTCAGGCTCAAATCAATCCTAAAACTAGGCTCACTCGTAGCAAAAAATACTGTGTTTTGCCCTGCCAAACATTCTAAAGCAAATGTTAGACATTTAACAGCCAGCGCAGCGCCCAAATGAAATGAAATGAAATATTTTTATTTGCTTCAATTTTGGGTACATGGTATGATGTTCTTAAAAATTACAGTTTCCTTCAAAACCTACTTATTATAATTAAGCATAAGCAAATATGTGTTTTATTATATAATGTTAGAGAGCACAAGAACAAGCCAATGCAAATCAGCCTCTCAATAATTACTGTTTGAATTTTCTTGTACGGAGTAAAAGCATTTTTCAGTGAGGAACTTTTTAAGTAGTTTTTTCTCGAAAGTTGTGCCATTCAACAATCGTAGATTTTCAGGCAGAGCATTAAATATTTTGACGGCCATTGCGCAGGCATTTTTATCGGGCAAGCATAGTTTGAATTTCGGCATTTCTAATTTATTTACGGGTCTCTGACGAAAGTGTTTGTAATTTGGAATTTTCTTTTTAATAAATTGTTCCATATTATCATTAACGAAACTACATAATTGTTTAATGTAGAGACCAGTCAGTGTAAGAATTTTGTATTCTTGAATAAAGGTCTGCAGGACTCTAAACGATATGCACCAAACAAAGATCTAACACATTTCTTTTGGCATCTGAACAGCCTCTCGATATCGGTAAAATTTTCTTTCGACTTTTCAATGTTAGTTTTTAAAATATATGTCATCCATTCAATTAGTTTATTTAAAATAAAAATAATTTCATCCTCATACTCTTTTGCGTTAAGGTCTTTATTTTTATTCGTTCCTCGGATGAGAACAGTAGTGTCATCCGCGAACAGTATTGATTCGTGCTTAGTTGCATTTGGCAAGTCATTAAGGCAGAGGGGGGTTAAGCTCGCCAACGCTCTTTAACCTGTATGTGAACGAGCTGATAGGCGAGCTCAGCGGCACCAGGGTTGGTTGTCACATTGATGGTGTCTGCGTCAACAACATCAGCTATGCGGACGACATGGTGCTGCTGAGTGCGTCTGTTAGTGGGTTGAGGAAGCTCATCACTATATGTGAAGCATATGCGGAGACTCACGGATTGGCCTACAATGTAAAAAAGAATCAGCTCATGGTTTTTGAGGCCAAGAGTAAGCCCCCTGTCACTATCCCATTCATTGTACTTAACAAGTGTGTGTTAGAAAGAGTACATATGTTTAAATATCTTGGTCACGTGCTGACTCCTGACCTCAAAGATGACGCTGATATTGAACGAGAGCGGAGGGCGCTGTCTGTGAGAGCAAACATGCTGGCTCGTAGGTTTGCACGCTGCACAAGTAATGTTAAAATTACTTTATTCAGAGCATATTGCACCCCTTTCTACACGTGCAGCCTATGGGCTAGATACACTCAAAAATCTTACAGTTCCCTCCGTGTTCAATACAACAATGCGTTTAGGGTGCTTTTGGGGCTGCCTCGCTTTTTTAGCGCGTCAGGAATGTTTGCCGAAATGCGAGTTAACTGTTTCTACACAACGATGCGAAAGCGATGCGCGTCTCTGGTGCGCAGAGTGCGGGGCAGCACCAACAGCATCCTAAGCATGGTCGCCAGCAGGCTTGACTGTCGATACGTAAATCATTGCTGCGCCATATCGTTTGGTATGGCGCAGTAATGAAGTGCGGTTTAATTTGTGTAAAAATAATTAATATCATGTAACTAACATAGAATAAGTTGATACTAACACATTATGAGTCTTGGTCACTTTATTAAATAAATGTTCTATTCTATTCTATTCTATTAATGTACAGTGTGAACAGTAAAGGACCCATCAGCGTGCCCTGAGGTAATCCCGACCTAAACCAGACCAAAGCAACACTTTTACCATTTTTATGCAAAAACCACCTAAGTCAAAGGAATAAGGCTTATAACTTTAGTACTATGCCGATGTTTGTTAGTGCAAAACGACCCTAAAACAAAAAAACACTTAATCTTATCCCCTCCACGAAATATAATGAGACGAAGCACAATAGATGGAGCCACGTGCGGCGCACGCGTCAGTCGCGCGCCGACCTCCGTCGGCAAAACACCTTTTGTTCTCGACACGCGCCTGCTTAACAGTAGGGTAGGGTATAATTCTTATTTCCACGTCACTGCGTTGTTTACGCGTTTTTATCAAATTATAATAACGCGTAACTACTACTACTAAACTACTGCTACTTATCAAATGATAGGCTAGTTGGTAAAAAATATAGTAAAATCACACTAATATTATAAATGCGAAAGTTTGTGTGTTTGTGTGTATGTACAGACATACATCCATCCAAGCAAAATACAGAGAGGACAACACACAGGAGCAAAAGTACAGATATTTGCTCCTTCTTCACGCTGCAACGGATGGATGGATTTGAATGAAATTCGGCATACAGATATTTTATAACCTGGATTAACACATAGGATAGTTTTTATCCTGATATTCCCACGGGAATAAATACAAAACGATTTGTTTGTTTTGTTGTCATGGAAACCAAAGAGAATTGAATCACTTGATAGAAACTTTATCGATATTTGGAAGTCTGAATTATCACACATTTCCAAATTCAACTCTTTCTTAATGGAGTAGATAATTGCTAGTAATATAGTAATTGCTTCTCAATGTTGGAAACTACCTTGGCTTAATTCTAAAATATTATGGCAGCTGGAATTCAATATTTCACTTGGAAGCCACACAGACTTCTGGTGTCGTAACCTACTCCATATATTCCGAAGAGCTGGCACGCTCTCCCAACTCATGTCCAATACAAATATCTGGCTCTGGACTGTAGTAAGATTGACACAAACAGTATGTTCAACCTAAACTTAGACACAAACTGGCTTTGAGACCTAATGGGTATTGTTTTTTTTCTACATTAAAATACTTTATTTATGTCGAAAATATATACTTAAAAAAGTTATTGAAATTAATTACCTAGTTTATGTTAATATTATTTTATTCTAAAATTTTGACGGAGATCCTTTTAAATGTTTTTTTTAATGTGTAATGTTCGCTTAATCTTTAAACAATAAGTATCTAAATAAATATCTTTAATATAGGTAATAATAGGTCCTTACCTATGAAATTGGAGATTTGGTATAAAGATTTTTTATAAAATTTTATTTTTCATACTAACGTTTTTTTTAATTTTCTTAGCATCTATTTATAAAATGTTTTTGTTTTGTTTAAGTATATAATTTTTGATGCAAACTTTGTTGCGAACAAATTGCTATTTATTTTAACACTATAAAAATTGTAGAGTGTAGTGGGTTTGTTTCACTAGCTAAATATAGCAGACATTAAAAAGAAAAAAAAATCAAGTCCCTTGATTTTTTTTTTTCTTAAAAAGAAAAAAATATCAAGTCCCTTCAAAGCTACAATGAAACAAAAGGACAATTCCGCGAACAAAAAAGTTAGTCAATTGTAAAAATCATTTGGGCGATAAAGACACAAAATTAATAATCATTGTTATTACTAAAGCCTAAGTAACATAGTCCTAATTAAAGGCGTATAATAAAATAATATTAACAACTGGTATTGAATTTTAGAAGTAATACCTACTTATTAATAAGTACTATTATCTACCACAAGGAAAAAATTTGAAATATAAAAGTAATAAGTTTGAGTAAGTTTAATCCTGTAAAAATTGTTAATTAGTCATGCACATAACGGAATGGGAGTTTCCGTCAAAAAAAATATATTTAGAAACGTTACATTCAGCTAAAATATTGCTTTGATTTGTATACACAACAGCCCCATTATAAATAAACAAAGAATAAGCTCCGAATAGTTATTCCGTGTTTTGTTTCCGTCTTGTAAACGTCATTTCAAAGTAGAGTAATAGAGACAAAACACGGAATAACTATTCGGACCTTATTCTTTGTTTATTTGTAAGGCACTATCATATTTTGTGAATAACAGTTCAATTTTGACCACTGGACGTCTAGTAGTTACAAATTCTTCAACCCTTGCGTACAATCTCTCGTGGAGTGTACCTAAACATAGCAACGATCAAGTGTAGCCTGTGTAGCGTTGTTTACATATACAGGCAAACAATCGCTCGCATATGGAAGCGATGAATGCGCGGTGATATCACCGACAAACAGACTTGTTTGTGTCTTCGGCGATCAGATTGAGTTACTCGTACTCTCCAACTATAAAACAATGGCCGGCCGGTGTTTAATGATCTCACTAAATAAAAAGAAACATTTTAAGAAATTCCTGCTAGTACCAGTACAGTACCTAGTATACCCGATAGCAGCAAGCTACTCCGATCCGAACCCCTCTGGGAATCTAGTAGGGCACGAGGACCCACTCTAATATCTCGCGGCTCGCGCCTCCAAAAAAGCCCGGTGAAACTGAAAATGCGCAGAAACAATTAGCAAAATCTTATCAAAAAAAGCAAGCTTCTCGGAAAGGAAAATTGTGAAAGCAGGATGAATTGGCTAGTCCCTCACTTGCACAATCAGAAATATTTATTGTTTATAGGTGATATGAATGATGACAGATGTTGAATGATAAATGACGTTACCCCCGAAGCCCTTGACTTTTAGTAAATATGTGACTTTACTTAGACCTCAGACGGTCTCTTTAAGTGAATTTTAAATATGCCTCTGCACTGTTCTGATCACTCGCACTCTTGCACGTTCAAGAACACTTAACGCATAACCACTTTACCAATTCATATTAATATTGGTCAGAACGATTCTTTTAAATAAACCAAATTGCAAACAGCACGTAACAGACGCCTGCAAATGAACCTACCACAAATTTTCCTCATTAGAATTTGAACTTTAGACCTAAGTTAGTTTAAGTTTAGTTGAAAATATATTGAAGATTTTTGTCAGTTTGGGATAGGATTATGTGCAAGCGTCTGTACTATACGCCACTGTAGACTTACGACGATCGGTCCTATGTCGTCATAGGAATTTTGATAAGAGATTTTCAATTTGTAGCCTGTATATATAAAAACGTTTCAATTCTTAATTTTCGAAGTGCGTAATATAAAAGGTTTTTCTGGTAGGTTCTTAGATCTGGGTTAGTTCATACAAATCTAGTGCTTAACTTCTTCACAATAACACAAAATTTCGCCTGCAAGTTACTGGTTCACATGTGAACCTGCAGGGCGTTAACGGTTAAGAGCCGCTCGAACTTTGAAATGAAATAAAACAACCTGTGTAAGTGATATTGCCACAACTTTTATTTTATCTTATTTTTATTTTATTTTAAAGGATATTCGATGACATTATGTATGGAATATAATTTTAGCCAAATGGCTGCCGAGACTCCGCCGTAGGTGGTGTATCCTGGCGGACCAATTATGAAAGACATCTTCGCATAAATGTAGCTCAATTTCACGAAGGGCGCGAGTTGTGTTGGCCTTCAGGGCGGTAATTGACTGTGGTTTGTCTGCATAAACCAGAGATTTTAGGTAGTCCCACAGAAAGTAGTCGAACGGAGTTAAGTCACACGATCTCGGTGGCCAGATGATGTCGCCACGACGCGAACTGACGAAGCCCTCGCACTTCTCATTCAATAAATTTAATGTTTCCCCTGCTTTATGGCAAGTTTTTAACAGTTTGTACGCGTTGTTGAAGCGTGTAGCGTTCCATGGTTATACCACCACTGAATATATATTCATGTCAAATTTGACAGCTATCG
Source organism: Eudonia lacustrata (assembly GCA_947562085.1). Classification (NCBI taxonomy): domain Eukaryota; kingdom Metazoa; phylum Arthropoda; class Insecta; order Lepidoptera; family Crambidae; genus Eudonia; species Eudonia lacustrata. The sequence goes on from OX387325.1 coordinate 18,029,382, forward strand.
CTTTACCAAGATGGCCGCTATACGCTGTCAAAGTTCGAGCGTCCCTATTGAAAAACCCTTTACATACATCGCACCCTTAGATTAAAACAAAATCTAAGATCGCACCTGATTTTAAGCGACTTAGGAACCGGCTGTTAACTGTTACCTACTGTCCGAATACAACCATGCTTCTTACATTGTTGTTATGGCGACATACGATAAGACGATTGGTCTCGGAAGAAGGTAAGTATTTAGAAAATACTATAGATAATACAAATGAAAACGTTGCAGGTAAAATTGCTTTGCATTTATTTTCATAACAACAAACCCTTTTATATTAATTTCGCTGTGAAACAAAGCTGTTTTAGAAGACGCCCTTTGTTATTACTGCCCCTACCCAAAGTGCGTAGGATCAGCGTGGAATGATAATGTGCACCGCCCTAACGTCGCGCACACTCCTCGATTACGTAATCCGCATAGCCGAATCAGCTGCTAACGCACAGATGTCCCGCGCAAATTAATTGGAAATGTCAAGTGCACGGAGCGGCGGCCATCTTTGTTTTTTTCACGCGCACGTGGCTTACAGACAGCTGGACGCGCGCTCAATTTTTAACGTCCGCAACACTACCATTGTCCTTTGACATTCTAGAAAGGTGCGTTAGAATATATACGTTTGTGAATATAAAGATAATGGTTTGACCTATATTAGTGTGTAATTAAAATCGTCTTACGTTTCCTGCGATTAGTTGAAAGCGATCGGGGCTGGATTCGGTTTTTATGTCCAACTTTATATTGTTCGGTGGTGAACACCTTTGCCCACGAATTTTTAGCACCTGATGCGTCGCAGCAGCTGATGACTAAGGCCACAACGCAACACCTTGTCTTTTCGTTACGGAATTTCCTTCCCGTAATTACGTATTTTAATGCATCCAGTTGGTCTCGATTATGCGGTGCCGATATCGTTTGTGGATCGAATGAATCAATCGATGGGACATGTTGCTCGGTTTAAAGTAATGTGGGCATTTCATTTTTCTTAAAAGTCCATAAAAAGGAACCCCATTATACAGATGCCATGCCAACGCTTTATTTATAGTTTAAATTGTCTTTTGTAGATTGTTACAGATGTCGTTTAAAACCGTTTATAGTCTACGCGGACAAGAGTAATTTTGTTCATTTCAATGGAATTTAATATTTTATTTTACACCTTTATATGTATAAATGATTCAACGTTTCTACGTGTTCTGTTATTATTGTTAGAGTTGAATTACCTTTTCAACATAAGGATAAAAGGCAGAGAGAAAAAGTAAGTACTATGATAAATTTAGCAAAAACGCATGATTTCCGAATAAAAGTGTTAAACCCCTTTATGACATTCTATGTCAGGCCAGCATTGCGCCTATTATAGGTATTATATTATATGTTTATGTCGTACGAAGTATTTATAACATTAGGCAAGGCTCGTGTCCCAGCAGTGAGGACATAAAATAAGCTAGTGGTTTCATGATGACTTAGGTAAACACCATTTACTATGGTTTACGATGAATAGGTAGTTACAAACATTAAATATATAATAGACAACATCACATACATTGTTCTGATCCCAAGGTAAGTAGCTAAAGCACTCGTTTAATGGAAAACAAAAACAACGACGGTACCACAACCACCCAGACCCGACACAATATCGAAAAGTTCGTTTTCGACATTGACCCGACCGGGAATCGAACCCGGGATCTCAGAGTTAGCGCCGCCCAAAGTCTGGCGTGCAAGCCACTCGGAGGTCGTCAAAATTAATTAAAAATTAAAAATAATATAATAAATTAAAAATTAATTATTATATCTGATCTAAAAAAAGTTTACTTCGATCCGCTGTAAATTTAAAACAGGTCATCGGAGACCAGTGCGGTGGTCTTACCTAGGCGGTAAAGTCTTTGTTATGGACTATAGTATTACGAATAAGATAAGGGTGTGCTTAAAACTATCATTAACTAAGACTTACTTAACTGAAATTAAATTGAGAAATTGCTTATTAGTATTGCTGAGTCGTCAGTCGTATAACACATTTTATCTACTCTGTGGTATAACCGTTAAGATAAACAACTACAGCTGTCATATAAGTACCTCAGGTCGTAACAATAAATAAGTGCGAAGAAACGACACATCTTTCGCTGCACTATAAAATTATTCGCTATGCCCTACCGAGGTGGCATTGCGCAGTCGGGAACATTATCAATTGGCCGATAAAACCATGTATGAACATAACTTAGTTGGCAATAATGGAAAAAGCGCGAAGACGAGCCTAAAATGCTGAGACGAAGTTCAAGAAACCGATATACTTAAAATACTTACATAAAAATAATTAACTTAAACACTTAAGTTCCGCAATACTGTTTTGTAAATTACGTAGAGTAATAATAGTTTGTGTAAATAATGGGAGCCAGTTATTATAATTAAAACAAACCGAACATAAAGTTTCAGAAGGAGTGTTTAAGTTCCAAACGAGGAATGCGCTTTTGAATAACCTATACATATATAAAAAAATTGCTATTAGCCATCTAAGGCTTTAACATAGCAACCGGGCGAAAGAGTGGCAAAACTTGGTGGTTTTCTAAAGATACTATTAAACAATTCAAGGATATTTGTTTATACATGCACTGTAAAATTTATTAAGAGGCACCGATAAAAACGGGAAAAGAGGATAAATTTTAAAGATTATGAACAGCAAAACTTAATTAGAAAAATCAACAGCAAAGTTAACAGCGTAAAATTCATAAGTTAGATAGAAATAGATAGTAAATTTATTTTAAAAACCATAAACACACACACACACATAAAACAATAGTATAAACAATAAAAGCAAAAAAAGCACTGCAGTACAAAAAGGTCGTAGCTCAGCAAAATTATTCGTCACTATAAATAAAAGTACTTATCTTTTTTTTATCCTTAATTACTACCAAAGTCTCCGTAACTATATTATACATATGTATAGCAAGGTTCGCTCAAAAGGGGGTCAATTAAGTGTTGCCCACTTACTCATTTTCGGGATTCCGAGATCATGTGTCGCTAATTGGCCAGCCAAACATCCACCGTGTGTGCACAAAGCATCCGTTCAGGGCTTACGTAAGTGCCAAATGCGAGTTCTACTTTGGAAAATGAGCTTCTTCACACAGCGTAGGTGTCGTTGAACGGTCGTGGATCTCCACGTACGTTGTGATATTGATATATAGCCTGGGACCGTAACTTCGTCTTTATATTGATTTAGAAAACACAACAAGCTAAATTTTCAGCCTTATTTATTTGTTTATTTATTTATATAGGTACTCAAACTGATTACAATCAATGCATGAGTACAGTAATATATTTGGTTAACCTTACTAGCTAGACGGTAATCCATAAGGAGTACACAGCATGACATTTTGAATATAGTTTGAAACGCAACAATGCTAGTCATAAATAAAGTAATAGGTAAAACTAATAATAATCCAAAAGAAAGATTAAATAATTCAAAAACTAATATATGCCACAAAGGTTATTTATATTTTCATATCTAAAGGAGGCTCCAAGTGATAATATTGTTACAATGTTCCTAGTGCTGAAATAAAAGTTTTTTGATTTTTAATGGCTGTCTGGAAGAGATCCTGTTCCTGTTATTTGTTTTGTGTATAATTGTGTAAGCAATAAAGTGTTTATCTATCTATCTAATAACTATCGTCACTTACCTACTTACCTACTGAAAAAAGAACGGAGGAATTAGTATCAATTTCAACGTAAATTATGTGCATTTTAACTGATAGAATGTTATGAGAGCCTCATTTATTTTAATAACGGATTTTTAACCGCCGCTGTGGTCTAGTGGTTAAGACCACCGGTTCAAACCCAGAGATCCCGGGTTCGATTCACAGCCGTGGGGGGAGTACATGTTTGTGTACTAGGTTTGGTTTGTGGTAGGGCTTGTTTGTCCGCCTGTTATCTAAATATGTCACCATAACATCAATGTTTGTAGCATTATTGTGTTCCGGCAGCTAGAGATAAGATAGCAAGTGCCTCCCTAGTTGAGGGTTCCGGGTGAAGTGACTTAACATCAGGTGAGATCAAGGCACTGTGCTTACCCGTAAAATATATTTTTAAATAAAACAACGCTTCGTACAGTATGTTAAGCTAAGAGAGGAAATTATTAATTAGCCTTTCCACGTATATCCGGCATAAATCGAATCCAGAACACCGCTAACTGTATAAATCAACATCTGTTACGTACGTTTACTTATTTACCGTAAAGATATTTCACATTCCAAAGATTCCACTGTTCAATTCATCTTTATCTACTTAAGATAATATCAAAATATAGTCTATATACCTACTGCCCACGGCTGGGCAAAGCATCCATCATTGAAATCGAGTTGTCCCATGACAATTTTTTTTAAGTAATTTATTTTCTCAAAAAATGTATATCTACCTAGCCCATATGTGGGCTGCTCACCCGTATTTTTTTTTATTTATTTAAACTTTTGCAACATAAATATTACATGTCGGACTTAATGCCTGAGGCATTCTCTACCAGTCAACCATAGAGATAACATTGGTAGGTGCAATCAAGATATATTATAAATAATTTAAACGTAAGTATAATACATGCATAAATATTATTCAACCTTATTTTTAGTTTATATGGAAACCGAAACGTACGGGTCAAATAATTTCATTTAAAGAATCAGTACAAAAAAAAATTAAAATAATATCATGAAAACTCACGAAGTTATAAGCTTTTTGTGCTGTCCCGTTGTGTGTTTTTAGTAGGACATACTATTAATGAGATTTTGTAAATATTATTTGGTCAAAATGTAACATGGTATAAAAAATATTGAAATCGATTCTACTACTGATTCTGAACAAACAGTTTTCAATACAGTTTACAATAAATAAACATACATAAAATACGTAATTCCCATAGGGCGTTATTGAGATGATTCTGCCATGATTCTCAAACAAGAGCCGTACACTTTGGGGACTCATAGAGTTTGGAGCCTACAAAAGTGGACTTGATAGAACAAACTATAAGCTACAAAAACCTACTGGGACTTGGGGATATCTTACGATTTGGCTTGGACTGTTAAGTCACTAAAGTACTTCACAAATATCACATTTGGTATCGATTTAGATTAAAACTCGCACTCAGAGTGCCAGTTATTTACTATTTGTTTCGACGACCTCCTTGGTCGAGTGGTTTGTACACCGGTTTTCATGGTGTCGCCATCTCTGAGGTCCCGGGTTCGATCCCCGGTCGGGTCAATTTAGAAATATTGTTTTCTAAATTGTCTCGGGTCTAGGTGTTTTCTATGTATAATAAGTATGTATTTAAGTATTTTTATCCGTTGTCTAGAACCATTTAATGAGTTTCATAACGAAGCTTCTCTTGGGCTAGATAATTGGTGTGAGTGTAGGAAAGTTTATTTAGTTTTATTTATTTATTCGATAACATTTGATCACTTAAACAAAAACGAGCATTGAAGCAGCGACTCTCTGGTGACAAACGTGGAAAGTTAAAATTTTGCCATACAAAGTCTCGTTAACATGATGGAATGATGAATTAAATACGCACTCAGTACCCAAAATGCACCTGCGGCTACGCCTGCGTCGAAAAAAAGCGCAGATATAAAATGCGAGCTTGGAGATACAACACTTCATGTCCGTCTTAATTTACTGTTATTAGTACTAATAATGTTCCACCATTAAAATTAATTCTGAAATAAGTTTAAGTTATTGATACTGTCAACAATTGTGAATAGTTTTAACCGAAGGCATGCATAGTACCTATTATTGGGTAACGAATTTTTTGTCTGTCGATTTCTCGTATCGTAGTACTCATTTGTTGGAACGTTATCGGTTTAATAATAAAAATATAACTTCTTTTAAAGCTGCGAGGTTTCGACAAGTTAAGGAAGCGTAATTAAGCGGTACAAAAGACAGACATACTATCACATTTAATTGTTGCGAAGCAGTCATCATCATCATCATCATCAGCTCATTTTTATGTCCCCACTGCTGGGGCACGAGCCTTCCCTATGGATGGATAGGGAGAACAAGCCATAAACCACCACGCGGGCCCAGTGCGGATTGGTGGTTGTTAACGACTGCTAATGCAGCCGGGACCAACGGCTTTACGTGCCTTCCGAAGCACGGAGGAGCTCGAGATGATAAATTTTTGGTCACCCATCCGATGACCGGCCTTTGCGAAAGTTGCTTAACCTCAGCACTCGCAGACCGGGCGCGTTAACCACTGCGCCATCGAGCTCCTCATGCGAAGCAGTACCTAAGCATAAAAAATATCTATGCGCGGAAGTGGAACAACCGAAGTTTGTAGAGTCATGTCACCCTTCCACTACAGTCACCAATCCGAGAACCAGGAATTTGGGAGAAAGTTGCTCTAGTTTTCACAATCAGAACAAACTCAACTCAATCGAGCACTGAAGACTTTACTAATTTAATTTATTTATTTATTTTGAAAAGGACAGCTAACAAAACATACACTTCATGAGTAAAATTAATCATACATTAACCTTTAAAGCTGAGTGCTGTCTGAATTATAAGCTGCCACGGCATGCAATTTTTGACAACAGCGTATATATAAAAGAAAAAAAAAGAATCTTAATCTTTCTTAATCTTAATCTTATCTTATCTTTATCTTAATATTATCTTAATCTTATCTTAATCTTAAGTATACAAGTTTCTACAGGCACTTCATCATCATCATCATCCTAGCCAAAAGACGTCCACTGCTGGACAAAGGCCTCCCCCAAGGATATGAGGGGTATTTGCCCGCCACGCTTGGCAGGCGGGTTGGCGATCGCAGTAAGTTGAGACTTAACCTCAGAGAGATGCTGCTGCAGGCACTGTAGAAATCCTATTTTTTATAATTGAACGTTGGCAGTGTGATGTTTACATTGATTATAAAGATAATCGTCATGCTTAGCGGATATCTTTTAGTGCCACACTTTATTACACATTTTATTTGACTGTGTTGTATTTTGGTTTAGATTCACTAAGAAACTATTTCTATTCTATTATAATCTTATTATTTTATAAAATTTAAATGTTGTTGTGCAAGACACTTGGCCAGACGGACTGACGACAGGTGGTCCAGAACGCTGACTGAGTGATGGCTGTGAGACCGATACAAGAAAAGGGGACGTCCACCGGCAAGGTGGGTCGACGATTTAGCCAGGGCACGTGGCCCAGACCAGCGTAGGATCGAGGCGAATGGCAAAAGTGCTGAGCATAGACCTCTCTTCGCCAGTGGGTCGAGAGTTGCTGATGACGATGATGATGAAAATGCTGTTAATCGAAATAACCTAATGATAAATCAACCGTTTGTAGCAATTCGATATAACTAAGACTACAACAAAACCAAATCAAATCAAATCTCAACAAATAAAAATCCTACAACAAAGAATAAGCGTTATCAATCAAAGCTCACTCCACAAACGCATCGTATGGGAGCCGCACAGAATAAAAAAGGCATTACGGGCAGGTAGCGGCGCATTCAATCGCCAATCGAGACAATGGCGCTTGAGATGCGCAGGCGCTCGCCTGGCGCCCGCGGCTCGGCTAGGGCTGGACTAAATATACAGTTTATTTTGTTGTACTTCTACATCCTTCTGAGTTTCTTGCCAACACTGCTCGGTCGGAGGCTTTCCTGAAAACCGAACGGGTACTAGATTTAGTAGTTTTGCTTAAACGAATTTTTCGTTTAATATAAATTTCTTCATTATTTTAGTTTTGATGTCATGCCTGTGAAAGCTCATCTTTACATCCTTTCGATTTTAACATCTTCATACATTTTGTACACAATATATTTGGTGAGAGGAAATTTTTCTTTAATTCAAAATAAATCTCTAACGCCGTTTCTTGCCAACCAACATTACCTAACCCATCGAACCCAAATCAAAAAGCAATAACAATCAAAATCCATTCAACTTTGACAGATATCACTTTTCTCTACATGTTGTTGGCTATTGTGCGGCGCTCTCGTTATACAATGGGTGTTATTTCAAGTTATTTGCAGTATTTACTTAGGACAGTGTGTGTGTCAACCCTAAGGTGTCGTGCATTCCACCGATCGTGTGTGTACCGAGTTTTGTTGATCTTGATACTTTGAGATTTACGTTACTTTATTTGTTACACTTTGGCCGCTGAACTAACTAGACCTTAAAGGTCAGTTAGACGTGAAGGATTGACATCCATGGAATTTATAAATACTATGTAGAACTCGTACATGCACACATTAAGTTGCACAACTTCGATATTTTACCACTTTTCGTCTAAGCTTTTTTGCATGTGAAATGTGTTTGCTATGTGTTTTTGACAGAGACACAGGCTGTATGATCAACACACAGTGACATTTTGCATATTTACAAATCCTAATTTTAAAATTACCTACTTTAAAGTAAATAAAACCTGAAAACAAATGTACGAAATATTTACTTTTCCAAGTATGTAGGTCCTCGAGTTTGTATATGAAAGTATAAAGCTTCAATTAATCCACTTTTTATTAATCCGGTGTAAAATTTTATGTTTTATAAAAACATACCAATTCAAGCCACACTTGTAACAACATCAGTCGGCCGCAGTGCGCAGCAGGCAGTGCGCACGAGACGCGGGCGGCACTTTTACGATTTACCATCGATTGTGACCTCACACACGAGGCTCGGCCACCACACACCTATCGGTGTATGCTTTAATACAATGGCGTCTTCACGCCACGTTAAAACTGCTGACTTAATATTACTAGCATAGCAGCAGCATTACATAGAATAAACTAAAAATAAATTAGAATTCTTGAAACGTAATAAGATGTTTTAATCCTCCTTTATTAATCTTCTTTTCTTAAATATATTCAAAGAATTAATGTTTTATAAAAACATACTAACTCAAGCCACACTTGTATCAACATCACTCGGCCGCAGTGCGCAGACAGTGCGCACGAGACGCGGGCGGGCGGCACTTTTACGATTTACTATCGATTTGTGACTTCACACACGGGACTCGGCCACTACACACCTATCGATGTATGCTTTAATACAATGGCGCCTTTACGCCGCATTAAAACCACTGACTCAATATTACTAGCGTAAACAGACTAACACAGTGTGTTAAAACTATAATTTCAAAACTGATGGTGCTTTGTGATGTATCTTGCTTTCAATCATCATAAAAACACTGTTTTAGGCACTGTATGTATCAAATAAACGTACCACCGCTGCAGCTGGCTGCTGGGATAAAGAGACCAGAGGCTTATCGAACCTTCTTCTTATTGCAAATTGAAATGAAAAACTTTATACGGATATAATTATGTGTAGTAACTATTTACATTTAAAACTACAATACTATGAGTATTTTATTGTCGTAACGTCCCCTCATTATTAATGAAAACAAATAACCAAAAGAGATCCCTTATAAATGTAATATATTTTTTATTCTAAGTAATTCACGAATACATAGATCCAATATAAGGTCACTTTTTATCAACTGCAAATATTTTGAAGATAAATTCAACAACATATAAACTATTTTTATGAAAAAACCTTACATTTTTTTACGCTAGTTTTCAAGAAAAACGCCAATAGACATTTCGATCAAAAAGTTAAATAAAGCATTTTCGGTAGTTGCAATTCAAAGGAGCCGAAACAGAGAAGCCGCAATGCCTTCACCGCTTACACGTGCGCGTAGTTTCATTTAAATGAGCCGACAGTGAGGCGGCTCGGCGTTCTTAAAAATATTACAATTTTTGTGTCTGGAAAAGTTTAATAAAAACTAGCCTGATTTTTTTTTAAAATGCTAGGACCTTATTTCTCTGATATAATTAGATGTTTTGTCAACATATTTGCAGTTGATAAAATATGACATTTCATACAACATTTCCGGAATTTTACTTGGACATTAATCATATTGGAGAGTATTTTGTTTAATTACTATTTAAAGAGAAGAACTTAAAAGTCTGCGTAGGCAGCACCCGCATTTCGAGAACCCGAGGCAATTTCAGAAATTCCAGTCTTATCCCTGATTACGTTATGCATTGACTGTTTGGGTTGTACGATGTTGATCGCTGTAATCAGTCAGTCAAGATTTTTCTTTCGTATATCAGCATCATCATCATTCTTCTCACTCAGCCTTCACTCTGTCCGCCTTCTCATAGGCTTCTCAAACGCCGTATAGATATAGACTTCGTATATAGATTTTCTAAAATGAAATGCAAATCGTTTATTATATTTAATCACATAAAGATCACCTTATGAATATCAATGAAGTGCATATCATTGAAAGAATAATAAACGACATGAGGACATACTGTAATAAATATGATAATAACACAAACATATTTCAATGCGATTCTGTATACTTCTGAGAAGAACCTATTAACAAGCTTAGTATAACTTTTACATGTTTAGAACTCCTTACATTTGTTTTATTAACGGACGAACAATAAGCAATAATAACTTTTATTAGCACTAAACTAACCAATAAACTACGCCAGGCCGTTGCGGGACCACCACATCGCTTACAAGAATAACCCGGTAAACCCACTCTACCATACAAATTTGGTACAAAAAATACAATACATACTTGTTAATCCTTCTAACGGTTTATTGGTAACACGTTACAGATATTAGTTTCGCATCACCAAAGGCCATTTTGGTGTGAGATGGCCAAAAAAACTTAGCTAAATGAAGAGGCGATGGCGTTATGCAGGAGTGAACAAGAAGGTGGCAAATAGGTAGGGTTTTTCTAAAACTCTTAATGGGTTTCAATAATTCTAGAGTGCAATACTTCTTAGAATATTATTGTTTTTACCTCAGCAGCATCGTTAATGTCATTGTGGTATTCTGAATGGTTGTTTTTTATGTATTTCACTGCTATAATTGTACAAAGAAAACTTAATGAAATTGTACTTGTACAACCTTTTCGTTTCAAACCAATCAAGGAATTACATTAAACCAATAATTAAATTTAGATAACATTACCTTCTGGTATGCATGTGCTTTCTAAATTAAAATTGATATCGTTGATAGCTTATTTATAATCTAATCCAGCTAGAGTGGAAAGCTTCCTACACACAGACACATACATTAAAGTGATAATACATACAAATTAAGAAATAATCACCAAGACATGTCACCAAATTAAGTGATAATACATACAAATTAAGAAATAATCACCAAGACATACAGCAAATTACTTTGATGAATATACTCGTACTAAAATTATGACTCTTTTTGTTTAATCTTATGTTTTCTCTTGAGTGTATACTGCTTTAATCATTTATTTTTTGTATAATATGTATTTTGTGTGTTGTTAATAAATTTCTTTCTTTCATTCTTTCTTAATTTTCACTCACATATGTAGAGTTATCGGGACATATGCTTTAAACAGATAATAATTTTGCGCATGACCCTCTTTCGCTTAACACGGTCCAAAAAGGTGAAGCGCCCTCTTTTGCTTCCACCTGCAACTTGCAATGCCAAAAAAACAGCATTCATACGGCCTGTGACCACTCATGTTTTGACAGCGGAATCCTTTTAACTATTATTGTAGATGAGGATAATTGAATTCATAGTGCTTACTAAGTAAGCTTATTTTGATCTTTATTTAGGATTATTTAATGCACTTTCAAATTATGTGCAATAAAATAAAATAATAAAAATAAATTACTTGGAAGTCGTTTTTATTTTAGGCAAGTTTTGTAATGTGTTGGCTTTCGTTGTAATGAAATTCGTTGAAGGCAACATAAACACATTTATTTAGACATTTTTTTATTTTTAAAAGTAAGAATCCAAAATTTTTTTTTTTTTTGTTTATCCTTAAAGTTAAAACAAGACCTATCAAATCACGACCACCACTACGTATTGGAGGTAGGTACCCAAAATATACCTTCTCGGTACCTTTTCGGTATAAAAAAAACTTTTTTAAAGATTTTTTAAATTAGATTACAGTAACTAAAATTATGGCGAGATTTAGCTTTCTGATAGCAATCAATTTCACTTAGCTTATCATTTTTGCTACTAAAATGACTAATCCACCGAAAAAACACATACAACATAGAAATAAGTACTAAAAACTTTAAAAGCCAAATATGTCGACCGCAATCAACATAAATAACATACATGTTCTTGTGATTCAGGCACCAATTTATTCAAGTCTATCAAAATAAAATCGCCAATACGACTCACGCTTGATATAATTTCACCCGTTGCTGAGTCATTCTCCGACCGCATAATTCAAAATCTGGAAGCTTAAGAACAACCAGATTACGTAGATCCGTCGTAACATATTATACCCGTTACACACACCTTCGTTCTTAGGCCAAATCTGGTCAAGTTTTTACGCCCAGTAGCGCTGAGAGCTCAGCATTACTAAGGCATCTGGTAATCGGTAGCCTTCGTGACACGATCGAGAAGCTCCCTTTGCGTATTCTAATTTGATTGGAATGCAGCTGCCGAAAATTGGCACTATAATTGTGGATAATAAGAATGGCCCTGCAGATTCCGTGACAATTAGTCGAAATTAGGCGAAAAGATTTTTGCGATTGGTCTTTGGCAGGTGTTTTGCATGTGAACTGTAATTTAAGGGTCTGGAAGAATTGCAGCGATGTTATATGACGTATGAGTTGACTGATTGTTTCAATAGATTAAGGTAAAGTAATTTAAGCAATAAACTCATCATCACCTTGTGTTTCTTCCAACAATTTTATGATGTTTTCTTATTTATTTACTTTTAGTGGAAAATTACCCTTCCTGTCAATCTGGAGATTCAGTACTTTAATGATTTACTTTTTTATTGTTACCAACAGCTTATTACAATTATAAAAATGAAATGAAAAATGAAATGAAATGAAATACATTTATTGGCACACACTACAAAATTACACGATATTCACAATAACAATACAAAACAAAGACAGACGAAGTGTGCCCCAGCCTCAGCACATGCTACAGCGACATAGAGCCGCTGCAACGCTGGTATTCTGGAGGGGCCTAAATTGGTGACGTGTCCACAAAACAAAAAGGAACCAACATAGACAATAAAATAGTAAAACGCTTAAACACACAAAAAAAACAAAGAACAATAAATAGGTCTTAGCACCATCCTGGCCGCCTGCCTACCTTCCCGTGCTTAAAGCAGAAAATAAAAAAATAAAAAATAAAAAACTGAAGTTTGCATTATGGATGACGTATGAGTGACATTTGACAGCACAGAAGAAACCAAACATAAACGGCAAGATGTGTTATAATATTTTACATTTACACAAAGAGGAAATTAATATTAATGCTTATTATACTAAATAGTTACTATTTTATGATTGTTTTTAATATACATAGTTATTATAATAAATTATACTATTAAGATAATTTTAAACAATATCAAAAATACATTCATTATTTCACTACACTAATTCACGTTGTCTTCGGACTTTTTGTGCACAATAAATAAAATGACAATACAACGTTATACTAAAATTAAACCATAAATAAAGTATGAGAGTTGTTGAATGCTGCTCTTATAAAATGAAGACTGCAAAAATTTAAAAAAAAAGATAAAACGAAAACAAAGGACTACAGCAAGAAGAAATATCCACGTGGATGATATTTAATATTATGTATTTTTTTTTATACTTGCTGTGCGCAGCGGTTTCACCAGCGTTCTATTAGTCATAGCGTGCCTCCGATGTAATATAGCCTATAATAATATAGCCTTCCTCAATAAATGGACTATTCAACACAAAAATATTTTTTCAATTCGAACCAGTAGCTCCTGAGATTAGCGTGTTCAACCAAACAAACAAACTTTTCAGCTTTATAATATTAGTATAGATACATACATTTGTGATAAATATCACAAAACTTTTCTTTTCATTCATCAAAAAACATCTGAAAAGCGGTTTGGTTGACGACGTCTAATTCTCTGAATGTCTAAATCCGCGAAAGTCTAAATCGCTATTGTATTTTCCAACCGAAACCGCCTTCAGGCAAATTCCGTAACAATTTCAAATCTTTTTAAGAAATATAACAATCGCTTTGCATACCGACCAGCTTTCTTTTGGGCATTGGTAGAGAATTATTCGAGGCGTCTGTCGTGAGCCCCTCCACGTTCACCAGCGTGGGAACACGCCCGGGGCCGAGCTCTGGACCATCGGCACCACGCGAGCATTCCTCGCTCGCATGAGCTTGATGGCCAATGCCACAATCATATCTTGTGGTTGGGAACCACTGTCATTATATTTGGGGACATTTGGTAATTGAGACTACTTCATTAGTTTTGTGGGACTGAAGAGGTTTTAGTGATGTCTGTGTCGTCGTCGCTTATAGTTATTCTGTTTTTATTTGTATTTTTAGTTTTAACATTTACTAATCAATGGATAAAATTGTCTCTGAAATTAATACTTATGTATTGGTTCCGACTACTTCCGATTTAAGTTCTTTTTTTCAAACTTTTTGATTAAAGTAAGAATATTGATTGAAATTATTGCAATTATTGAACATCACGACAAGTGGCTTATAAACTTTAGTTGTATTCGATTATTTGTATTTGTCATTATTTCCGCCGTCTTAACGTGTAGTCATAGTCGTAGATATTTATTACATCACGTTGTACAAAGATCTTACAAAAACAGTATTAAGTCCCATACATGACCCTGCAAGGGCATTAGTGTAGCATAGTTTTAGTTTATAATATATTTGTATGTTAAGGTATATATTCTATGAGCCTCTTTGTATTTTTCCATCTTGAACATTGTTTGTTGCTTAATATAAATGAACAAATAAATAAGGATCTCTTTATAAAATGAATACGTCCATTATTTTTTCAAAATATTCTTACGAAATAACAACACATTCCATTTTACTGTAGCTTTTAAACCACAAAGCGCCGGTGTTTTAATTAAGAGGCTAGCTATCTTGTACTCCATTCTACCGCCTCAGGTAAACATATTAATATCAATTTAGATATTTTTTAATTGCAAAGATCTGACGCCGTAATGGCCGACCAACACCGGTAGCGGAAGCGTAGATCACGACCTATTCATTATCGAGTCGTTATCGATTTTAGATCGACGCTTGAATAACACTTATTTGAAACGCGGCTTGGAGATTTGGGTTGATGTCATTAAATTAATAAATCGTTGAGGTTTTCGGTTAGGGTTATCAGGGTGTATTATTCTAAGGGTGTACGTATCGAGCTGGCTAAGGCTTTTTGTAAGGAATTTTTACTATTAGGTATAACAACATGCTTTGTCTTGATAGTGAGAGTGTAGTTCGACGCTGTGACGTCACATGCATGGTATTGCTATGACTATGGTGACTATGGCATGAGCCGCCATTTTTAAAAGGGACGGACAGCCTTTTTTTATCAATGAAATTCTATTCAAGTTTATCATAGTACCTACTTCTTTGTAATCCTTTATTATTAGTGTATTTAACCTACTGCAAGTTGCATGACTGAAAATCAATACATGCCAGTTCCTCATTGATGCTGTTGACCTTTCCTTTGTCGCATAACTGACTGTAAAGGCGTACGTAATATCTTATATTGACCTCACTATTCTGCCCTTTCACACACACCTACGTGATGGTTCAAATGGACAACAAAAAAAACACTAAGTACAGTCTTCATAACGTATTACAGATGTCGCCACGGGCTTTTCTCACGAACACGAGATTTACTTGCCGCCTGTACCACGAAACCACCTAATTAAATACTCTACACGATTACATGCTTTCCATTGGTTGTCCAAAACAAAAGAGCATAACAAAAGCTGTAGTAAAAGTTGTAATGCAACGCGTACATTGCTTTCTCACCTCGTTTAAGGTCACGAATCGTGTGATTATAGGTTGCATTGGAGAATATTTTAGGCGTTATAATATTGATTTCTCCAAAGATTATTTACAACGTGCCCCTTCAGGCTATGAAGCTGTAAAGGCATTAGAAAGGAGCTATTAACGCGCTCGCCGTGATTACCACGTAACTGTTATGTTAAATGACGGGCATAATGTGTACTGATGTATTCATAGTATGCAGATTTGTTTGGAATTAGTATATTGGTGCCTATAAAATCATACAGGTTATTTATTTAATATTTATTTTGTTTTCGATCTCTAACATAAGATGTAGCAAGATTTGTCTACGAATAATATACATATAGTGATATCAAAGATAGTTATTATTATGAGACATTAAGTCCATAGGACCAATCAACTTTTTAAAGATATAACCGTTGAAACCATCCCTGACCGCAGAGCCAGCAGCTACTTGGGCCAACGAATAAGGCTCGCTATCCACATCCAGCGAAGCAATGACGCAAGTTTGCTGGGTTCTCTGCCTGAAAGGGATGATCTAAACATTATTTTAATTATAAGAACAGAAATAAAGAAATGTCTCCTTTTTTAGTTTAGCTGTAAATAGACACGCAGATAAGAACGCATTTTTTTAATGTTAAAAGAAGACAAATGAGCAAGCGAGCCACTTGATGGGAAGTGGTCATCACCGCCTATGGACATCTGCAGCATCTGAAGAGCTTAATGCGTTACCGATTCTAGCGAGACTTATTTACGCGCTTCTTGAAGAACCTTATGTCAGAACGCACGGAAAACACCTATGAATGGAGCCCGTTTCACATCCCACAGGTCCTAAATACTACTGAAGCTTCAATCTCCTGCATACAGGATTTATAGATGATATTATAAATACAAGCAAAGATTTAACCTATGATAAACACTTCGACTGTCATGCATGACTTCTACGTTTAAGCCAGATGCTTAATTTGTTTGTAGCTCGCATGACCATAATTTGTATTATGCTGCTTATTATTGCTGATACGGAACGGTAGATCACATTCGCGGTGTGCAATTAGACAAAGCGTCTAACCACGCGATGCTCTGTCGACAATTAGCGGATCGGAAAGAAAACTGCGCGCGCGCACGACGTTGCCAGCGCCGCGGGTCGCGGTGCGGCGCAAGTGACGATCTAACAGAGACCGTACAGAGATAAAAGGTTTATAGTATTTATATACTTATATTTATATTAGGTCCTTACTTATGAAATAGACGTTTTGTATGAAGATTTTTTCTAAAATTATATTTTTCATAGTAATGTTTTGTTTAATTTTTTTAGCATCTATTTATGTTAACACTATAAAAATTGTAAAGTAGTGTGTTTGTTTCACTAGCTAAATATATTTAGCTAGTGAAACATACACTGCTATAGCAGACATTAAAAAGAAAAATCATCAAGACCCTTCAAAGCTACAATGAAACAAAAGGTCAATTCTGCGAACAAAAAAAGAAGAAGTCAAACTAGATGGACTAACCCCTAATTAAAGGTGTATAATAATATTAACAACCGGTATTGACTTTTAGAAGTAATACACCTATTAACAAGTGAGAAAAAACGTCAATTTCATAGGTAAGGACCTATTATATTATACATTTTAAAACAACGAGTATATAAGAATTTATAATTTGCATAAAATGTTGTGAAACATTATTTTCACGAGCGGTATGCACGGGTCAAACAGAACCGTGATAGCTTAATTGATAGTGCAATTGACTCGGTATGACAGATCATACGGGTTCGAATGCCGTTCAAAGAATGGTGTTAAGTTTTTTTTTATAATACTTATAGTATTTTTTTATATTTGTATAGTTATATTATTATGAGCAAAGTAATATATAGCAAAGCACATAAGACGGTGGCCTAGTAGCAAAGCGCTCGGCCCAAAACCCGAAAGTCCCGGGTTCAATTCAATTCAATTCAATCATTTATTGCTCTCCATAAGTATACATGAGTTGTTACAATATTAGTAATTTTCATATGTCCGGCAAAATGTAATTCCAATTTTTTCGAGGTTTTGCGGCTAAAATGCTTGTGAACACGCTAAGTAACTATATACAGAAAATATAACGACAGGTATACATTTGTTGAATATTTGTATTCGTTGTATCACTTAAAAATTGATATTCGGTATATCGACGGCCGACAAAGCTTTCGGCCCGACGACACGGCCGGAACTCCTGGGACAATTTCCAAGTCAGCCCCAGGCCAAGGCCCGGGTCTGTAATCACTAACCCGCATTTAGCAAGCGTTGTGATTAAGCCAATACCTATCAATTGTAGCGATCACTCGATTTGCCTCGATTTGCCAGCTGTGGGACCGTCATAGACTATTTACTTACTTACCTACTTTACTTACTACATAAGACGACGCTTGCGCATCTACCAGAAAAAGTGACTACACATAAACAAAGCATAGAGTTTTCATTCGCACGGGATTAAATAATAATATATTGCCTGTTATTTAGACCGGCCTCTAAGCGATTCCATCGGTATTGACGGCAAAAAATGCAAATTGTCATAAGCCACGGGCGATTCACGAGCAGACATTCCCACAGTAGAGCCGACACGCCTCACCACAGCCAGCAGAAACATTCGCCAACTGTTTCTACAAATGGCCACGGGTGCAGCTTTCTTCACTATACGATCAAGTTGAAGTTAACTCTCCAATTTGGGATTTATTCCCATTTGTAGAGGAGGAGAAAAGGAGGCCCCCCCCTCCTAAGGGGGCGTAATTCTACGAATAAAAAGTTCTATCTGTCCCCCTGTCAGTGAACGACCGACGGACGCGACGACGAAATTTTTTAAACAGTGCTCCTTATGGAAATTCAACAAGTATTAAAGATTTTTTTTGAAAGTGTTTGCTGATTACCTTATGCGGCATTTTCAGTGTCACCGGACTTTAAGTATCGAAGAGCGTAATGCTTTTCTTATGAATATAAAAAGTGTCAAAACACACGGTTCACATTTGGAGACGGGACTCAGTTGGCTACACTTTCGTTGTCTCAATGTGGATTACTACATACATACAATAGCCTGAATCGATACCCTTGAAGAATTTGCGTTTCGTCGCATAATGCCTAATTCGCAAAATGCCTACCATGCCTCAAAAGGACTAATTCGCAAAAGTACTAATTCTCAAAAGAACTAATTCGCAGAATGCCTAATTCTCAAAAGGACTAATTCGCAAAAGGACTAACACTTGATTATCATAGATAATAATACTAATGAACGTTAGATGCATGAAAATAAAAAAAACTTGATTATTGACACAATCTTTTACACAATTTATTAAAAATAATCAAGTGTGATTGTGATTTTTCTTTCAACAATGACCCGTTGTTATTATGGTTATAAAATACAAACCCCTGCGCACGCGCAGACCGTACGCGAGACGTGACCAAATCACGCTCCACATAGATGTTATCCGGCATTACAGATCGGCCATAGGTATTACGGCCGATGCGAGCCGTGTTCCATGGAACATCTGTCTGTGGATGCTTTACTGCGCCGCGGCGCGAATAAACATTTATTCAATCATGGACGAGTCGTTGATAGTATAGTGTTATTATTATTATTTCTTATGGGGACGTCGCCAGCCGAACGGACGATCCCCCCGCGTTGTTGCGGGCCACTTCATCCTTTTCGCCGTTCTCCCTTTTGAGGGAGTTAAGGTTCATCCAGCTTTCACGGCGCCCCGTCGAATCTTATGGTCTCTTTGGTAAATCTTGCTATCTCTTCCACCTTCAGATCCTTTAGGTCCTCTATGTGTAATGTGTCCGACCCCCAGAGCTCCCATCTTGCCAATCATAGGGCACTCAGCTAGTAGGTGGAGGCTGGTCTCCTCGCTTTCCATGTACTCCGGGCATATGGGGTCGGTTTTCACTCCTATCATTGTCAGATGTCTGTTCAGCCGACAGTGTCCTGTTATGATTTCTATGACTAGGCTCATTTTCTCTCTGGAGAGTCCCATTAGTTTGCTAGTCCTTTTCTTATCCATTCCTTTGATGAAGATCTTCGACTGTCTCATACCATTCGAGGACCTCCATCTTCGGTTGGTTTCTGATGTGATACTGTGGCTGATTACTCCCTTGGTGATGTTGTGCGCTATTGGCAGCCGGGGTTCCGGTCCCACCAAGTTTACCAATAGTATAGTGTTACTTAATTCGCTGAAAAAAGAGCCTATACAGTCCCACATCAAATTACCGCAACTTCTTCTTCTTTTTCAGCCTATAGTCACCCACTGCTGAGTGTAGGCCTCCTCATATGCCCACCATCCTGTCCCGTCTTGGGATTTTTTAAACAAATTCTTTCCCGTGACCTTTGTGATGTCATCCCTCTAGCCTTCTGCTGCACCGGCTATGGTTTCTGCGGCTTACGTGACCCGCCCATCGCCACTATCTTTGCGCAATGATACGCTGTACGTCAGTTAGTTTAGTGTGATCCGGACCATCGCATCAATTAATGGGTATTGGCTTAATCACAACGCTTGCTAAATGCGGATTGTGATTACAAACCTGTTTGTGATTTGCCTTGGGCTGACTTGAAAATTGTCCCAGGAGTTCCGGCCGTCGTCGGGCCGAAAGCTTTGCCAGTCGGCCGTCGATATACCAAATATCAGTGTTTAATAGTGATGCAACGAATACAAATATTCAACAAATGTATACCTGCCGTTATATTTTCTGTATAGTTACTTAGCGTGTTCACAAGCACTTTAGCCGCATCTAAGTTGAACTTACACTGTGCAAATGTATTGCCCTGCTCCCACAGATAAGTACCTAAGAATGCTCTCGCTCCGTACGACTTTAGAGCCATCAACCATGGAATATTGACATTTGTATACCACGCTTGATATTACCATATAATTTACATTTTTAAAGTGGCCAATAAGGTCGCCATTATCTTTTCGGTTCTCGTTTCCTCTACCATCATTATTGTTATAGTTGCAAAGAAAACACTACCGGCTAATCTTTCCTAAATTATCGTTTGACGTGTATCGGCACAATGGAGGACTGACAATAGAGATTCTTAGCGGAACATTCTGATTGTAGAAAGATTGTCGGCCTACGAACTTTCGGACACCATCATTATGGATGCGTATTATTTGGCTTTGTACGCAAATTGTGGTAATAACACTCGACAATGGTCTCGATAATGCGAGTTGTTATGCTACAATTGAATCGTGAATGGGTTAAGAAAAGTTACGCGCACAAATTGACGAGTGTGCTAATTCTTTGAACAGTTTTAAATAATAATTAGGCTATATCAAACCAACTACTGACCGTTGCGCCATCATCGGACTAAAAAAATACTTACAAACTTAACTATATTCACTTTGTGTCTCTAGACTATTCAATTCCTACTTATCTTATACCCACTACTAATTCCAGCTTCCTGTCGTCAAATATAGGAACTTTAAGAAGGATTAAGCGGGACGACCGTAAGCAATAACAGACACATTAATATTTATATTTAATATAGACCGGGCGCGTTGACCATTTACCCTAATCAACTGAATGTATTTAATTTTTTTTTAAACAATGGAAGAGACTTTAATAATAATATAAGAATTTACTATGTGTAGGTTCTCTCGTTTCTTTGGATTGTTATTAGTAAATATGGTACCTAGTAGTATTAATTAGCCTATATAATGGCCCACTGCTGGGCAATGGCATCGACATTGGCATCAAACCATCGCTATAACTTTTTCTTTTTGCCTTAAAAACAGAAATCACCAAGCTTGCCAAATGTGAGTTGGTGACCACAACCCCGGGCGTTTCTACAAATATAAACTTTAAAGGAGATGTTCGTTTTTGGGCCCTTAATTTATTACAGTTTTGAAGTGATGCTTTTCTGATAGATCTGTCTTCTGAGATGATGTTTCCAAAAAGAAAAAAAATATAAAAACCCCCCAAATTATTTAAAAAATATTTAAAAACTTGAAATCTTGTTTTCTTCATCAAGCTTTTCTTATTATTTTTGAGTTCTAATGCAAGTTTTAAGTGTTTATTATATATTGCTAAACTTATACATTCTAAAAGGTATTTTAAGGTTTCAATGCACTTTCCTGAAAATGAAACCAAGCGGTTGCTGGCTGTAATGGATAGTACCATTGCATTAATAATTTAAAAAATAAGTTCTATTTTTAAATACATACATTTACATTAGAAAAGCGAAGTTGCCAAGGTAGAAAAAGTTTAGGGTTGCTATTTTATGATTTTTTATTATCTGACCTTTTTTATTAAATAATACAATGTTTGGGTATGTTTAAAAAATATATTAATACATGGCAAAAATTAATTATTTTTTGCTCTTTTCATATAATATAATTTCATCACTGTAAGAATTAGGGTGCCCAGCCTCCATACAAAAATGAAACATCTCCTTTTACCGCTTCTAAGGTTTTGTAGTAATACTAAAGATCTTAACATATTCTGGTCGGTTTGGTTGATCGTACGTAGGTTCTAAGTCCGTCTGGCTAGCAATCAACTAATCTAATAATGTGGTATTACCAATAATAATAAAAATATTTTTCTCCACAATCTTAGGTACAGGTTAAGCAAAAAAGTACGAACACCAATTAAAACAAAAACAATAGTAACAGCATTGTTGTGTTCTGAACTGGTTCTTCAGCGGCTATTCCCTCCTCCTACAACATGGGGTCCTTTGGGGACTTGGACATAGCTTCTGCTTACTACAGGTAGAGCAGTGTCATTTGCATACTAATAAATAAATAAATAATATAGATAAATTTTGCGTTAAAAATTATATAAATAAAGTTTTGTTTATATAATTTTTAACGCAAAATTTTTGTTGCGAACAAATTACAAAAACACAAAATGTTGAAAAAAAATCCACGAGCAGGATTATAATCTGCACCATTCTGACATACCGGGTCAGGTGCTCTCCCAATTGAGCTATCGTGGTTCTAACCAGCCCGCCGAAATTATTCAACACTATTTACATTTTTACTTTTAAAGCCAAAGGCAAATAAATAAAATACAAGGTATTACGCCATAATGACTCATTGTGGCATAACGCCATCCAGCGGCTCCTAAGCAGGAAGCGGTGTCGCACAGACAAACCAAGTAATTAATGCTAATGGAGTAATGACGGCCCGCAGTCCCGCACAGGACACACTCGTATGCTCATATAGCACTCGTACGTGTATTGGAAAGTGAGATCGGCCAATAGGCCAAAGCTAAGGAGCTTTTTTCTCTTTTTTTGAGTGAGTTTGCTTATTGCCTCATACGGCATTTTCAGCTACACCTGGCTTTTTTTGGGCGGCGCAGAATGTTAAGGCGACGCACCGCTAAACAATTAATCTAATACATGTGATTACCTATAATTGTAAGAACAGTTAGATTATTGAGAGTTAGATTATAGTTTACTGTTGTAATTTTTATATTTTTGTAATTACTGTTACTTATGTTGGTAATCCAATTATAAATAAATAAATACGGAGCGTTTGCGCCCCGTACTATAAAAAAAAACAGTTTTTTTTTTTTCTTCAAATTAAAACTACAAATTATTTTTAAAAAATGAACTAGCATATTGAAGTGTGTGTTAAGACTAATCTACTAAGACAATTTAGATGCTTAAATCGGTCTGGTTTGCTTGTAAAATGCAAATCTATGTTTTAAAAGAGGTTACTTTGACATTTTTTTCTCTGTTATAAAAGTTGTCAAATCGTGTTTCTGCAACTAACAAAATGAAGTCAATTAAATGAAAAATCATGTCATCAAATGTCACTTTCATATGTTTTATAATTGTTGGGAAAAAACAAGATCCCCGCCACGTAAAATTCCAATGCGTCGCCTTAAAGGGTTTCTCAAGCCGTGAGAAACGAAGCACCGTCGGAGGTTTCTAGAGGGAACGGCATCACGCACTAGTGCGTGTCCCTGTGCCCTTCTAGATTGTCCGAGGTCCGATTGTCCGATTGATCCGAACCGGATCGGATCGGGAGCGGAACAACCCGAGGGCACCTTTATAGGCTAGGACCTCGGCTCGGGTTGACCAGGTTGTGGGAGTTATTAACAGGTTGACCGCCGACAGGTCCAGACACAATAGAAATTCAATTGTTTGTCGGGCATATGGCGCTTAAGGTTTTAAGGAACTAAGGGCCTTACAAATAAACAAAGAATAAGGTCCGAATAGTTATTCCTTGTTTTGTCTCTTTTACTCTAATTTGAAATGACGTTTACATGACAGGAACAAAACACGAACACACGGACACGCAACACTCCTTCTTCAAGGCCGGCGACGCATCTGCGATTCCTCTAATTTTGCGTGTCCATGGGCGGCGGTGATTGCTTCCCATCAGGTGACCCGCCTGCTCGTTTGCCTCCTTCTAATATAAAATAATAAAATTAAAAAAAAACTGAATAAATATTCGGACCTTATTCTTTGTATATTTGTAGGGGGTAAGACTTAAGGACTTTTTATACAAGGTGGTTAGGATATTTAAGAGTACTGAGTGAACATTTTTACTACCTTTGTTTGACATCAGGGTGCTAAGTAGGTATTAGTTTTTTTTTAATACCTTGTTTTGTCACCAGGAGCTCACACATCGTTACAGAAATATATGAAAGCATCAAACTTTACCAGCTGATTATAGTAATGAGATTGTGTACCTTTTCCATTGCTTTGCGCGACTTTCGCTTGTATTACTGACCAGCACTTTAACACTTCGTCCGCGTGGATTTGAAATGTAGTGTTAATTCCTCTAACTCGCTCGTTTACAAATTAATTTTTTTTTTTGTACCATGGATTTCCGCAAAATAACACCTGATTCCATTAATTATCTCTGTTTTTAAGTAAAATATAGCCTATGTTACCCGCAAGGAATGTAGCATTATATCAGTGAATTAATTTTTGAAAATAGACCAATAGTTCCGGAAATTATGACTAACAAAAGAAAATTTTACTTCAGAAATTAAAATCTAAAGGCAACTAGATAACCAAGTTTCGTCAGCTTTCGAATCATCGCCGTTATAAATACATACGCTTGGTATGTCAACGAACGCGCCCTTACGTCGTGCATGACCCTTCACCCACGACCGGTGTATGTTGACAGTTCCCTTGCTTCCCAGCACTGGTCAAACACGCGATTAAGCAAACAAATACGAAAGGCATAGGCCACTTAACAAATGGGCTACAGTCGACACCTATTTGTTTGGTCGTGTAAACAACGGTGTTGACCTTCCGAAAATTCCCAGGAGGTTTTTATCAGTTAGGATCCTAATTAGGAGTTCATATTTGACGCTACTTTAACCCTTTATATGTTGAAATCAAAACGTTTTCATAGATTTGTTGGCATTATCAGACACAGAGTGTAAAACTCTTACCGCCTTACAAATGCACAAAGAATAAGGTCCGAGTTTATTACGTTTTTTGTCTCTTTTATTCTAATTTGAAATGACGTTTACATGACAGAACAAAACACGTAATAACTATTCGGACATTATTCTTTGTTTATTTGTAAGGGGCTTATTAATTAAAATTCTGGATATGTTGATAAAAGATATCAAATATTATACCTATTGTATATTATCTCATATTTACCACATTTCAAGCGAAATAAAAAGTTTATGCGCCTTACAAATAAACAAAGAATAAGGTCCGAATAGTTATTACGTGTTTTAGCTCTTTTACTCTAATTTGAAATGACGTTTACATGACAGGAACAAAACACGGAATAACTAATCGGACATTATTCTTTCTTTATTTGTGAGGCACTTAGTCTTTCTTTTTTTCTATCAAGTTCTATATCGTTTCAGTATATAGGTTTCAGACATCCTGAGCACATACTCACGTCGTCCTTACGTGTAGGTAATAGTTTTATTTTTATATATAAATTGTATGTATGTTAGTCTGTAAGGTATTTACAATATGGGCTTCTATGTAACTTACCATCTGTACATAGTACAGTTGCCTGAATTAAATGATTTCTATTCTGTTCTATACTCAGAGGAGTTCTATGGCGTAGACTGATAATCGTATTTTTACCTCCTGTCTAAAGCGGAAACATATGTAGAAGTTATGACCGGAAGGTTTTCAAAGTTTATCTTACCTTCTAGGAGGTACCTATCATAATAACGACAGCTAATCTAAGTTCTCAAAATATCATGAGTGGAACGCTTCGACGCCGGTGGGCGCGCCGTTTCATAGGCGTACGTGGCAGGTCGGGCTGAGAGGTCCCGAACCCCTGACTTCAGCAAGGGGTTGCGCTCGCGCATAGTTCACCTCTGTTAACACTTCGCATTTTAGCTATGACACGTGGGCGGAACAATATCAGCGAATAGTCTTGATACTTGCATTGCTGTGTTTCAATTTGAAGGGTACTAGATCCAGTTAAATTACAGTGCAGGCAGGATATTAGAACTGAAAGACACCAAGAGAATGCCGACGTGCGTTACTGCGCTGGCATATTCTTGGTGTTGCAAGCGTCCATGGGCTGCGATTGCCGCATATCATCAGGCCGGCCAGCTCAGAAATAATAAGAAAACATGATCGAGTCAGCGCGTCGAGGTCGTAACTCTGGGGTTGCGTGCGCGCATAGTGCACCTCTGTTGACACTCCGCACCTCCTCATTCAGGCTCGACGCGTGGGTGGAGCAACGACAGACGGTCTTGATACTTGGTTTTTTTTATTTATTGAATAATAAAATAATATTAAACATTACCGTTTACAGACTAAAGACAGACAGATATACTTAACATTGAATTATTATAATTATATTAATTATATAGATAAATAACTGAATAATTGACTAATGAGGTGTGAGAAGCAATCGTATATTAAAAAAACTCTAACAAAAAGCTTGTCCTACAAAAATATTTAGATGCGTTGCTCTAAAAGATGTAAAGGTTTGTTTGTTTGTAACTATATAGTAACCTTTCGAACTAATTAAATGATTCTCCATTTTTAAACTTTTAATAAACTACACTATATTATCTGAGTAATATGGGCTGATATTGTGTTTCTGAATATTATATAAGTTTAACATGGATAAAAAATATTAAGATAGTAGACTTTATGTATATAAAACAGTAACGCAATTAATAAAATTAAAAAACATTGTACACCTACATCATCAATGTTAAATCTACTCTTATTACTATTGAGTGATGATGTATCAAACACATTCAGTCTGAGTACACTGTAATAAATAGTGGGAAATAGATCCGACTTGTGTAGGGACGGTGATACCTGTTACATTTTTAACTTAAGAAGTCTTTTATTGACCGTCGTTGTAACCACAAAATGGTGCAAATTCTGATTTTGAAATTTTATGGAGTTTTATTTTAATCTACATATTTTAACATTTTGCTAGTTCCCTAATTGATTAAGTAAGTTTATTATTTCATTAATGTACTTACTGTTTTTGAATAATGTTTTGTTTAGTCGTCATCATCATCCTTAGCCTTTATACAGTCTGCATTCGGACATAGACCTCCTCCAGCTCCAGGCGCCTCCATTGCTTTCTGTCGCCTGTCACTCTCATTCAGTAATTGTGGTCGGCTAGATGTTTAATATCAATCACACATTTGAGCCTAATGCGTTTTACGGTTTTTTCCACGGTGTCCACTCTAGTATCCTCCTGGGCCATCGGTGGTATTTCATCCTAACAATATATCATACCCATCTCCACCTTCGGGAATCTATCAGGTTCTACTGCTAGTAGTAATTAATAGTCACCTAAATTCGAAACGCCACTAAAATTCTTTTGTTTTTAAAAATTCTTCCTTACGACGGACGTTTTATTTGTAGTAATACTTAGTCACCTGACATGACTTTAAACAAAATTTCTAAGACAAAACACATTTGGCATTACATTACATATTTGGCATTAGCAATTCAGCAGTATCTTTTTTAATGCCTCTAATTTCAAATGCCACAAATCCTTGTTTTTTGAAAATTCTTCCTTACCACGTTCTAGGGTCATGCCCTCCAAATTCGAGTAAACAGAAGTTGAAGTACTGAGTGGGCGCTACCGTGGGAAACCCCAGCGGTGGGAAAATCAATACGCCATCGCCGCCCAGTCCTGTTTCTGTGGGACAATTAAAAGTGAATAAAAAAATATAATTTATTAGACATTATATTAATTGCTATGCTTGTTTGTGTGGTTTGTTCTCTATAAGATATTATAAAGATTCTGACGGACGTTAGACTCTTAAAAGATTTAAAATAATGCTTGACATATCCTTAATTGCCGTTGGCTCAACCTAATGAATACTTTTGTATTCTAATTAATGCTTTATACAGGGAGGAAAAGCCTGGCCTTCTTTTGGGGACGTCGCCAGCCGAACGGACGATCCACCCCCATTATTGCGGGCCACTTCATCCTTTTCCCCGTTCTCCCTTTTTTAGGGAGTTTAGGTTCATCCAGCTTTCACGGCGCCCAGTCGAATCTTTTGATCTCTTTGGTAAATCTTGCTATCTGCTCCACCTTCAGATTCTGTAGGTCGTCTATGTGTAATGTGTCTGATCCCCAGAGCTCCCATCTT
Organism: Eudonia lacustrata; assembly: GCA_947562085.1. Classification (NCBI taxonomy): domain Eukaryota; kingdom Metazoa; phylum Arthropoda; class Insecta; order Lepidoptera; family Crambidae; genus Eudonia; species Eudonia lacustrata. The sequence goes on from OX387325.1 coordinate 18,057,742, forward strand.
GATAGTGAGTACATAGGGCACTCAGCTAGTAGGTGGAGGCTGGTCTCCTCGCTTTCCATGCACTCCGGGCATATGGTATCAGTTTTAACTCCTATCACTGTCAAATGCCTGTTCAGCCGACAGTGTCCTGTATTGATTTCTATGACTAGCCTCATTTTCAGTGTAAGTGGCAATAAGGATAAAGATAGAATCGCACTTTACCCGAAATCCTCAACTGCTGAGAAACTAACTATCTTACCATATCTTTACCTATCTTTATCTTATCTTATCTTAGTGGGGCCTGCTGAGGTTTCCCTTTTGCAGTAACACTTCGACCCATCGGGATCTTTTGTGCAACCCCATCCTTTCACTCTTCTTCCTCTGTAAAGATACATGTCATAAGTTTGACAACGTCCTTAAGAGCGAATAGCCTGAAGTCCTCCGGTTTCGGATAGGCCGACCCCAGGAATCCCATTCTTTTCCTAGCCAGAGAGTCGCAGTCACAAGTAGGTGCTAAAGGCTAGGCCTATAAGTTTAAAATCCTTTCCTTGGGTCCTTCGTAATCTGGTTTTCCCGTTTTGGGTATGAAGATTACCTTAACACGCCTCCATGTTCTGGAAATGTGTCGGAAGGCTATGCATGCTTTCTACAGCCTGCAGAGATGGGGTCCCAGGATGGAGGCGCCCTGTCCTGTTGTAGTTGAATGGGATAAATGTTGTCAGGCCCTGGCGCCTTTTTTTTACCTATCTTTACCAACGAAACCAAGTACTATATGGATTCTACTCTTTAAACAAAATTAAACCAGGGTGTTCTAGTCACTAGGTATTATTAGATTAAATCACTACACCATAGAAGCAGTTGAAAATAAAAATATTTAATTATCAACTTTTAAAATAAGTGTTTCCGTACTAGATATTTAATACTTACTTTATTTTTACCTAAGCAAACTATGGTTTATAAAATAGTTTATTTACCAAATAAACAATGAATTAATAATTACTGCTTAAACTTTTTTCTTTTTATCACCTATTTCTTCCTATGGCCTGTGCAGCGCTTACGGGGTTTATTTTTAGTACAACATGAATCAACTAAAGCTTCCGCGAGCTCAAAACTAGGTATGTCGATTATACTTTACCCGACGACCCGCGACGACCGACCGACGACGATGGCGAGACTGTAATTTTAATATATTTGTTTTGCGCAACAACTGCATACAAAAGAACTAAGATTTTTTTCCCAACGTCCATTACACACGAAAAGCGATTCGGAAACTCGTAAGGCCCATGGTAAATACATAATAACACGGTCGGGAATCGAACACGGAGCCGCGGCGCGCGCTCTCTAATTAGGCGCAGCGGGCAGTGCGCAGACGCCGATTGATTCAACCGCTGTCATATCGTATTTATTGCCCATCGTGCTTTGAGACGAAAGATTATAATGGACTATACAAAAACAAGACGAATAGATTGGATTGTTTTTTTTGTACTTTTCTTTGTTTTAAGTAGTGCTTAATTCAATTTTGCGGTCGTATGGTTCTCAGATGTTGATTATAATGTATTTTACAAAAATAGTTTTGGGCAAAATAAAATACTTTTGTATTATTATGATCATGATTTTGATTACTTTATGATAAAATGAAATTAAAAACTTACATCGGGATGTGACTTTGACTCCAGAATAATGGTATACCTATTACATTAATAAAACCACTTCCTATTGAGAGTTTACTGAATTATTTGTGTAAACACTCTTATTTCTCGTTCAAAGAGGTCAAAGTACTTTTCTCTTTACTTTTATCTTGTAAATTACGAGGGTGACGATTTTCGATTTTCTTTTTTTTTTTTATTTAAAGAAAGGCAGCGTTATTTTGAACCAATTTTAACTTACGTCCACATCTTGGTATAGCAATAGCAAACAAGTCTCATAATTTTAATAATAATCTGATGAGGGATCGTTCTACATGTCTTATATTATTATAACTACGAAAAACTTATGAATATTTAATATATTTTCGTATGTTTAGCTTTACGTAGAAATTGAATGTTTATCTATATATTAATACGTAAAGCAAAAACTTTGTACCCTTTTTTTACGAAAATTGCGCGGACGGAGGAGTATGAAATTCGCACACTTATAGTTTATAGTATAGAGAAGGTTATCCAAATGTTAATATTTTTTTAAATTATGCATAACAATTAAATCAATAAAACAAACATTACACACACTATTATGTATTTGACACACACGCATATGTATTTGACACACACACATTTACTCTTTTGAGAATAGATTAATAAAATTTCAAAAATGGAAGACGGGTGGCCGAAATCTGTCAATGCCAATCTAAACTCACATTCTATCTTTTTTAATTTCTTAGGATACAATCCGTGCAGCCTCAATAAAATATTACGGTCGAATTTCGACCACTGGGCGACCACTAGTTATATTTAATACTCGTACATTCTTATCCACGCTAAGTGTTCGTTGGAGGTTTAGGTCGGCGCCGCGATTTTGACAGATGATTTAGTGAACCAAACCCAGCGTTGGGCCGCCGGAGTTTTATGCCTTTTTTACCAACACCACAACATATCACCTGTTTACGGTCCCACGTTTATATACCGAGAAAAGGTTCGTACAGACGCGAGCACCGATAACATGTAAATACTTCTTTGGTTTAAAATGCAACAAAACTTTTTACGAAAATACTCGCGATGTTTTTTACATTTTGTATTAAATGTTACATGTAAAAGTTTTATTACACTGTACACAGGTACTGTTAGCGTGAACATATGATTTTTTTTACTTTTAATTCAAAAATTGATGGGAAAATAAAAAGTGTGTTCATAACGAGGGTTGCAATCATTGAACGAGTGAGAATATTATAGAATTACTAATGCTTTCCATTCGAATTCACCATAAATATTGACAAATGGGCGAAAGCAGAGCAACGCCTAACGCGACATTTAAAGTTCTACCAAGAAATACGCGTGAACTGTTCAAAACGTCAACCACATCTTTACTTCACTCAAGAGGTTCGAAAGGGGGAATATAAATTATCATTCATCGTATCTTTTTATCATTTATTTTAAACAAAGATATTTTTATTTCACAGCCTCTTTGACTACTTTGACATTGGTAACGAGCGGTGCAAACCGCACCAAGCCCTAAAAAATAACTTTCGTTCGTTTCGTTTCGTAGTTGTTTTCGCGCTGCGCTATTTGTCCTTGCGTCTGGACTCTGTATCCACTTAACATCAGGTGTAGTGGAGTCATTTGCCGAGCTAATTATAAAAAAACAGACACAAAAAAGCGCGCGAAAAATTAAAGTTAGTTTGTTTTTTTTAAATAGGTACACTTAAATTCACAATAAACACACAAGTAGACACATCTTGTTTTATTTATAAAATGCTTAATTATTTTTTAATAAATTATTTTTATATAAGGAATTGTATTTTTATTAAATACTCGTAGCATGCTTCGACAACTTGGCGACAATTTAACGGAACAACTGAGGCAATGAAATACATCTGCCGCTCTCGGTATGCAATAATGGCGGGAGGTGCACACGGCAACGTTCCGGGTTCTTGTGGGGTCCAAAATGGGTCCACATCAAATTGGCAAAAGGCCGTGCACGCGTCGCCATATTTTTAATAGCTCTCGCCCCTCGCAGTGTTCTGCAGTTTTAGTAGCAATTTCTTGTCATATTAGATTCTGTATAATATATTTTATGTTTTATATAATTATTGAATAAACAACGTATGTGACTAGTGGAATATTCTAAATCCGCCTTTTTTTTTGGAGGGAGATTGCTGATTGCTTCAAACGGCATTTTCAGCGTCACCGGGCTTTTTTGGGGGCGGCGAGGTACGTAAAGGGTACCTCAAGCCGTGTTGAAACTACTCACCTTCAGAGGTTTTCTAGAGGGAACGCATCGCACACTTAAAAGTGCGCGTCCCCGTGCACTACTAGATTCTCCGAAGGGTTCAAATCGGATCGGAACTAAGCCCGCCTGGCTAGCGCACCATCTTTTCTAAGTCGGAATAACACAATGTTGCAAAGTATTCTTGATTTACACACTATCTATTATCACTATGTCAGCCTACGTACGTCCCACGCCATACTACTAGGTTCAGGACCACTCAAGCAATACCTACAACATTGAAAGATTACTTATATAAGATGGTGGTAGCTAGCTTCACTTTAAACAAACTCTACCACCAACCTAACGGAGTACAATATCCCACGCTGGGAATCGACTAGACCTCTAGGTTTGAGATAAGACCGTCTTAGCCACACCACATTGCTCGCAGGACTGATGGCCGCTGGGGCGAAATAGTCCTTGAGTGGCGACCGCGTACCGGAAAACGCAGTGTGGGCAGGCCTCCAACAAGGTGGACCGACGATCTGGTGAAGGTCGCGGGAAGCCGCTGGATGCGAGCAGCACAAAACCGGTCGTTGTGGAGATCCTTGGGGGAGGCCTTTGTCCAGCAGTGGACGTCGCTTGGCCGAGATGATGATGATGATGACCAATACCACGCTAGCCCAATAGAGACCAACGGCTTAACGTGTCTTTTGAAGCTCGAAGGAGCTCTAAATATCTTTAAATTTGGTCCCGGCGGGCGTTATTCCGCATTTGACCCGCGTGGTGGTTTAAGGATCGTTCTTTTTATTCATTCATAGGGAAGGCTCATGCCTCAGCAGTGGGGACACGAACGTGCTAGTCGCTACGCCGTGTCCCGGCGCCGGCGCCGCCGCTCTCTCACTATTTACGAATAAGTATATATCAATATCATAAAGCAACCAAAACAATATTCAAAGTACCTACAAAAAATAGTTGATTGTCATTGCCGCCTTTGTCTCTATAATTGTCTGCGTAGCTGTCTCCATACACATTAGCTTGATATTTATTGGTGATGTACAATTTTTATTGTTCTGCGCACCGCCACGTGCGCAGAACAGGTGACGAGGGTGGCATGTGTTCGCTTTTTGCATTCGCTTTATAATCAACTGTATGAACAATCCATCAGACAGGCGGGTACTCTTTCTTTTATTATGCGTTATATTTAACCGCCTTTCTGGTCGTTTCAATCGTGTGGTAAAGTCGGTCTCAGACAGAGTTCTAGTATGGTTGGGGGTAGGTGGGGTTGTATTAATTTTAGATTTGTTTTTTGATGAGATTTTGCTAATTGTCTCAGCCGGCATTTTCAGGTCTACCGGGCTTTTTTGGGGGCGGCGAGAAACTTAAAGGCTTCCTCAAGCCGTGTGAAACGAAGCACCTTCGGAGGTTTTCTAGAGGGAACGGCATCACGCACTGGTGCGTGTCCCCGTGCTCTACCAGATTCTCCGAGGGGTTCGGGTCGGATCGGGAAGTTTGGCTTGCTACCACCATCTTAGATGATAAAACGCTAAAGCGCTGATGCATGATAGAGAGCTTAATAATACACATACGGTGCTTCTATTTTCATTATGTGTCTCGACAATCATCGTATTTCTGAATGCAACCATATACTAATTTTCATGTCCATTATTTGTAATTATGTACCTATAATAGTTTAAATTCAGAACAAAGTACTTTATTATGGTTAAAGAACTTTATTCTCATAAGAAATTTACATTTCACTTATAATGAGATATATAGATAAACAATAACAATTGTACTACATTAAATACCGATGCTTGCTGCTGCTATAAGTAACTTAAGTTTATTTTTGAAAACACATAAACTATCACAATCCTTCAATTCTTTTGGCAAACTGTTAAATAGCTGTGCTCCCTCAAATAGTACCGTCTTTGTTCCATAGTTAGTCCTTGGGTCCGTCCTTCCTTCTTATTATTGTTTTATGTTTGTTTTTTATATACGTGTGTGAACTATATAGATCTGTAAAACTATAAATCGTAAATCAATTTCATATGACACAAAAGTATATTCCCTATTTCTTAAATAAATTAATAGTAAATAAAAAGATTAGAAGCCACTCATTGAGTCTAGTATAAATGATAGAAATCCGGCGACAGCCGAAACACGAAGTTTGCCGAGAGACATTAAGAAAGTAGATCTATGCACTGTACAAAAACAGTGAAAAAATAAAAAGTTTAGAAATTTTAATGTTCTTATTAAAGAAATTAATTTATGAATCATCATCAGCCTATAAACGTCCCACAGCTGGGCACAGGCCTCCCACGTGAACAATAGCACGTGGGGATATTGGGCCATACTGGCCATAACCCACCAAAAATAGCCCAATGCGGGTTGGTGGGTTTTAACGACTGCCACCTTACGACAACAGCCAGGACCAACGGCTTAACGTGCCTTCCGAAGCACGGAGGAGCTCGAGATGTTTTTTTTATTGGTCACCCATCAGGCGACCCGGCATTACGAAAGTTGCTTAGCGGGCAAGATCGCAAGCCGAACGCGCTAGCCGCTGCCCGAGCCCCACAGTTGCTTAGCGGGCAAGAATTTTTGAATGTATTGCATGTATTGTAGGTATGTTGGTAATGTCTTGCTAAGTTCCATCTATTTAAGTTATTGTTCCGAGTTCAATATTTAGAATTAGATATAGAGATTTAGAAATATATATACTTTTAATGGGGATATTACAGAACATGCAATGCCAATTATGCAACAAATATGTATCAGGTATTACTCGTATGGCCATGTGTCAGAAATAGAAATTTACAACTTTGTTTTATACTTATTAGTTATGTTGTGTGGTTTTTACTTTCAATAAAAATATATGAAGTTTCATAAATTATGTATTCCTTGAACTAGGTGCCCTTATGGTGTCGCAAGCATCCATGGGCTGCGGTCAGCTTTTAATCAGGCAGACTTAAAATTCAATTACCGGCTTAGTGAAATGAAAAAAACTGCCCTTTGTGTTCTTAGAATTGTATAGAGCTTTGATAAGTAACGTAAAAGACGTTAAAAGGTCTTATTTCAAGGATTATTTCATCTTTCCTTTCTTTACGCTGCCTTAGTTAAAATATAGCTATTACGACAATAGACACATTTTAATCAACTCATTTAATATGCGTAAAGACATTAATAAAACGATAAAATCATAAAAAAATATAGAATGCACATGCCACGTAACCGTCGTCTAGTGAATGGTGTATCCTGACATCTGCCCGCTACACACGGGCATAATATCAGAAGATGTATCTAAAAACACGACTATTATATTTTGTAGTAGACAAACAAATTAACAAAAGATAAAATAAAGTTATGAGTAGCATTTTGAGTTATCACATTTTAGTCATAGTTAAAAGTTATGAAACCTCTTAAGTCTATTTCAGCAGAGTCGTAATTCCATACGAATAGAAATTCTGTAAGGTGCACTTTTTCTTACTAGAGACACATACTATTCATCAATGACGTACCAAATAATTAAATATCAATTCGTTGTCAAGCTCCCCCGCCAAGGTCAAGTTTTATTCCTCTTTAACCTATAAGTATTTTGCTCGATGTTATTTGCTCTCCAACTCTATGTCTGCAACGTTTAAAATTATCTGATTATTTAATTTATTTTTGTATTTTTTTTATTATCATGACAACTTATTTAATTATATTTTAGAAACGAATAATTAAAAATAAAATTAAACATAAGCTGCCAAATAACATCATGCTTTAAGACATGGTTAAGTTGACTTACTGTTAACTGTGTCTATAGTTACTGTGTCACATTCACATGTCACATTTAATGCCAACTACATCTCAAATCGAAGAACAGCAAAATATTGTATTGCCTCTTGTGAAGAAACTAAAAGACTATAGACTAAATCAAAGAGCAACCTAGAACACAAGCAGAAAAACTAATCTAAACGTCATAATATCATCTGATTCCACTCTCCCAAGATAAGTCTTACGATATTTAACTACGTGTAGACCTTTCTTCTAACATCGCACCTGTTAACGCGATCAGGTGTTCGGGATACTCCCTTTCATTCCACCCCCTTTCAAGAAGTTTTGTGTTATCGCTACAAACGCTATCCATTGCCGTTTTACTATAAACTTAAACAAGAGTTTAGACGCAATAGCGGGAACTAATCAGGCATTTAGAAATATACTTGTGTAATGCGTTTTTTGTAATACGTTTGAATTCATTGATATTTTGTCACAGCTGATGACAATTTGTTTAGTTAATCCATTTATTGTAATATGCTCTGTCCCCATGATAAATTAAATTGGATATTATGGTGTTATTATAACGACTCCTTTATTTGTAATGTAAAGCATAAAAAACATATTTAATTTGTACTTAGCAACGCAATTTAGTTGGTGTATTGTTAATAATTTGTCTGCGTTCATCTGTTAAGAATCGTTTGGATTCTTGAATGAATTAAACACTCTTCCAAGTAAGTGTAGATCTTACTCTGACTATTACTCATGTATTAAAATAGAGCCAGCCATTTGATTGCATTCTTGTTTTGCCATTTGGCGGTCGTTAGAATTCCGACTAAACCAAAAACTTTTCTTAGTCCAAAAAGTTAGACCAAAAGGTTTACTTACTTGTTTAACTCTTTTCTCTGTAGGGTAAATCAAAGTGATCGAGCTCATACTGCCAGGTCTTCAATTTTTTTATTATAAGATGACAATGAGGAATGGTACATGTTAGTTTATAAATTATATTTTCCCTAACCCCTTGGATTTCAGTAAAAAAATACTAATACCACATTCCGACTTCTTGAGCGAACTTGAAAAGTAAAGTGGCCCGTTAACGAACACTTAACGGTAATATTTAACAAACAATTCACCATTAAACAAAAAACTAATTTAAAAAGAAGGAAAAAACTTCAAATTATCTCCACATTTTCCCGCCAAGTGCACAAAAGTTCACAAAAGTAACGAATTGCGACATTCAGGATCCTAACTGTTTTTTTTTCTAATTTTGCAAATAGCATGTTGCTAAGGAGTTCGCAACTAAAACCTGTTGGCAGACAAAGGCCGGAGTTAACCTATATCTAAGTGGTCTAGACTTAGAAGTGTGTCAGCGCCGCACCTGGCGCAAGGTGCGCGGCATGTGCGCGCAATTGGCGCGTGCGCGTGCGCGCGTCCTATGTAAAAAAGTAGTCTAGTTCGCGTCATTTCGTATAAGGGGGAATGTATTTACAGTATTGGGATAATTTAAATTAACAATTAACGTTAATTTTGGCAATCGAAACTAGCGTCAAGAGTGACAAGTTATTATAAAAAAATTACACACTTGACGTCATGAAACATTTTTTATACTACACCTGCTTGGAAAGTACCTTGATACTTTATCAAATTTACGGTAGAAAGTACGTCATTGCATATCGAACAAATATGCGGGGAGAAAACGCATCTGAGCGGGAGAGAAAAGTGTATGAAAATCCATTTCTTACGTGGTTTTTCTTTTTTAATTTTGGGTAAGACTATGCGCCGGTAACCTAAATATCAAAAGCCAAAAAGTTTTTACAGTGAGTTTTTATCTCCAAGTTCGCAAAATGACACTGGCCACTAGCTGTGTGTTGGATGGTGTCGGGCTGGCAGTGCGACCCTGCGGCGGCAGGATAAACAATTTGAAAAAAGAACATGTGAAAATTGCAGACGCCATTGGCGCCATTTCCAATTTGTGTGTTGTTTGAGGATTCAGTTTTCGTAGAAAGTAAAATAAAACTAACAAAATGATAAGTAGTGATAGTGATGATGAAGATTTTTTAACTCCGCCGCAATTGAAGGAAACAGCAAAAATACTGATTGATAACCTTTTACCACAGAAATCAATTAAAAAATATAATAGAACTTATGACGATTTTTTGCAATGGAAAAGTGAAAAAAATGCGGCATCTTTTTCTGAAACTGTTTTGCTAGCGTATTTCAGTGAAAAAGCGCAAAAATACAAACCAAGTACGTTATGGTCTATATACTCAATGTTGAAAAGTACTATATTGACAAGAAACGACATAAATATTCAAGAATACAAAAAACTTACAGCATTTCTGAAAAGAAAGTCGGAGGGATTCCGTAGTAAGAAATCAAAAGTGCTTACTACAAAGGATGTTTATTCCTTTTTGCAGAATGCTCCAGATGACAAATATTTGTTGATGAAGGTAAGTTTATGAACAAAATGCACTGGTTTATGATTTATTACGTACCTATTTATGAGTAGAAATCTACTAGGTTTTCATGTTTGATATTTTTGTTTACAGGTTATTTTCATTTTAGGAGTAAATGGGGCCTGTCGTTCGCAAGAACTTGTGGATATGACAACAGACGATATCGAAATCCTCGAAAATCGAATAATTGTCAATATTCCTAACACAAAAACCAAAATTCAGCGATCATTTGTTATATCGGGCTTATTTTATGAGATAATAAAGAAATATAACGAAATTCGCCCCAGTGACCCCAAAACCAATCTGTTTTTACTACAATATAAAAACAAAAAATGTACGAAACAAGTAATTGGGAAAAACAAAATAAGTACTGTGCCAAGAGAAATAGCTTCCTACCTTAATTTACTCAATCCACTAGAATACACTGGCCACTGCTTTCGCAGAACTTCAGCGACTATTCTTGCCGATACTGGTGCTGATTTAACCACAATAAAACGCCACGGTGGTTGGAAATCGTCCGCTGTTGCAGAAGGTTACATAGAGAATTCCGTAGAAAACAAAACACGAATAAATAACCAAATATCGGGATCGATTAATGTGCATCAAGACTCATCTCCTCAACCATCAACGAGCGCGGCGATGCCAAATGCCCCTCAGCAGCCAGTTGCCCCTCTGGCACCACAGCCTTCTACGAGCGCAGTGCCAACAGCACAGCCAGTTATTCCTCCTACATTGTCGCAAACATCTCAAACAAACATTAATGGAAAAAGTGTTACATTAAGCTTCACTAACTGCAACAATTTCAATATAAATTTCAATTAGTAAAGATTTCGTTTTTTATTTTCCTTGTAGGTGTAGTATAAAGCACTATGTATCACTCGAGAGAAACTGCGATTCCCGATCTCAGGTGTTTTAAAGCCCTCGCCTACGGCTCGGGCTTCAAACGACACCCTCGACAGTAATCGGTCACTTTCTCCTCTCGGTGAACAATGTACTATTCCTTTTTAAATCTGTCTTTAATATTATGCTGATAGGTAATATAATTATAATTATTACGAGAACTGTTTTTCTTTACAGTTTTTTTGCAACGATATCATGGTTAACCTATTTTGGTGTAACAAATATGAATATGTTACAGTTTTGCTTTATTTTTTTTACACTAAGCTACTTTTTGAGTCATAATTTCCAAATGTTGTGATAATGAAATCAATTACTATATCCATACATAAAAGTAAATACATAAAGTTGTATGCAATATTAATAGTAAATTAAGTGGTTCGGATCGGATCGACGAATTAAATTAAGTTAAAATATTGACTACTTATGTAAACGGCGAAGACGAAGCTATAGCGCGATGCAGGAAGGAATTAATCAACGCCATCTAGTTTATAAAATAAGAACTAAAATTGACAATTACACAAACCACTTTTAAAATGCAGATATATTTGTGGGCAGCGCTTGATCTTCATCTCACTTGATTGATGGTAGACGATAAGGCTGTAGATTATCACTTCAACTGGAACCCTCAACTACTGAGACACTAAGTGCTAACTGAATAACTGGCTTTCTTCTCTTTAAGTGACGTAACACAATAATACCTACCTTGTCGTCATGACGAACGACATAGATAAAGCGTAAGTAGCTTGCCAGGCGGACTTAAAACGAGCCCAACTAAACCGAACACAATAAGCATCGCTGAGAATCCAACCTCTGGCTCTAGAAAGGCCGTATGTCTTGCCATTAGACCACAGAGGCAGAAACTTGTTTTAAAGCCTCATCTTTTATCCAATTAACATTAAAACCCTAATCCATTTAATTCCTGAAACAAGCGAATACGTTACGTAGCAATGGGACAAAATGACTGACCTATTGTGAACCGTTATTATTGTAATAGCTTAGAATTAGTCCCAACGTGGGACAAGGTGTGACGCAACTGCCGTACAGGTGGTCGTCAGGTGTATGCCCGCCCTAATCACTAGGGTTGTCGACTGAGAGCCTAGTGCGAGTTTCATTAACCATAGCGGCGACACATTAAATCGATGTTCGACAAGAGTTTTGTAGCGGCTCCAGTGATCGCCACACTAACCCGGTGTTCGACAACAGTTTTCGGCACCAAGAGAAAATATAGAATTTTATTAAAAACTAGCTGTCACCCGCGACTTCGTTCGCGAAGACTACACTATCCCACAGGAACCTGTTACCAGGATAAAAAGTGTCCTATATCGTAGTCCGGGTCATGGGCTGTCTATGTGCAAAGTTTCATCCAAATCCGTTCAGCCATTTTTACGTGATGCGCGGTCAAATAAACAGACAAACAGACAAAAATTCTAAAAACTGTTGGAACGTGTTCTGTTCTCGATTCTTAGAATTCCCATCCAACTTTTTTTCGAATATCTTCCATGTACAATATACAGACTTTCGACCCTCTTTAGCTTTATTTATGTATAGATAAATTGGATGACAGCTAGGAAACAGTTGGTATGTATTTAATTGTTGCTAAAAACCTACCCCCTTATTTATAAAAACTTTTTATGCATTGTTTAGTTAAATATTTTTTGTCAACGTCACACAAACGTCATTTTGAATTTGAAAAAAAGAGACAAAACAATGATTGACTAAATAATGCTTAAATAGTTTTTATGAATAAGGGGGTAAAAGTTCCAAAGCAATTCCTAGTTTCTGTTGAAAACTGGAGCCACTACCCACCAGCCACTTACATGAGATCACGATAACGAAAATAAGGATTTGTATGTAAACTTCCGAACCTATGATGGCGTAGTAGGTAACAATCTTGAGAGCTTAATTATTGTGGGATTTTTTATCAACAAGGTAAAATTCTTTGCGCATACATCAGTGCTAGAGGTGACCCCGGGTATGTGAGACTCTTCTACTCGTCTTTCGTCCAACCACTAGAAGCTTGACAAGTATTTACGGAAGTGTACTTACGGAAGATATCGTGCTACTCTTTAATGTAAAATTGTAATGTAAAAAATGGAAACGGTGTTGGTGTCCTTAATAGTCATTAAAGTGTATCTTATTAATGTTTGTAACTTGTCACTGTTTGTTTATCCTAAAAAAAGTTTAAAAAAAGTATGCCTACTAAAACCTCATCAGCATCGAGTTCCAATTATTGTCTTTAAAAAAGTATGATTTTTTTTATCATGGAATTGACAACCCTAACGAAATCCAAAACCTAGCATGTGCTTAAAATATTATAGACTCTATTGTCTAGACAACATAAACTTTATAAAAAGTATTAAAGTTGCGTGGCAACTCGAAAATTGTCTTTGTGCAACAATCGCAGAAGTTAAGTTACATAGAGCGTAGTCCAAACCCGGATTACAGACCAAAGATTGTTTTTGATTTTTCTTCGTGGTTGCTATTAAAAATGTAGCTGTATTAATAAGCTATGTTAATCAGAAGCATACATTAAAATACTTCTAGCACCTTTGGTTCGTATTAATAAATCTATTTAAAAAATCTCATGGCAAATACTGTCGACATTGAAAATATTCTTTGTCTTTCTTAATCCATACATATGACAGTTAAGTATAAATAAAGGTCAATATAAATCTCTTCAACAGAGGAATGAAACCTAGGACCTAGGACCCTAGGGTCTGGCCAGTGGTCTAACCTCAAGACCACAATAGCGGTCAGTTCTAGCTACTACCTAATAAAGATTTTATTGCTTTCGTCATTATATTTACTATTAATAAATAAGAATAACCACGGTTATTTACACGTATTTTATGCGTTACAATTATAACAAATAATTAGCTTAGAGTAAAATAGTACGCTAACATGTTTTTTGCTATATCCTATAGAATTATCAACAATAAAAAAGATGAGAAGTGTCTAGTTAAAATGGAAATGGAACATTATATTGAATCAGAAAAAAAACTTTTATTTAGCTTTTAAAACCTTTAAATAAATTATTTAGTCATTTAAACTGGCGATTGCAAAACAAAACAACATAGCAACAAGCTCTAGAAGCTTTTAATTAACTTTTAAAACGTTAAAGCAAATTGTTTAGTTATTGAAATTGGTGATTGCATAATAATCACAATTACAGTTGCTTTTGTTATGTTATAATTAATTCTGTCAATAATAACTGATTATCGTATTTATTGAGAATATTATACATATAAATTTGATATAAAATGTTTGGTGTTAATTAAGTGAAAATATACTTATATTTCACAATTTCAGTGAAAATATACCTTACTTTTACGGAAATTGTAATAATAAATTAATAATAGCTTAAATAACGAGCATTCGATAATGTAAAAAATAATTACAACATTTGCATTTTAGATTTCCACGCCAAATCGATCAGTGTTCACAGATAAGTAATTAAGAGTTTAAAGTTAACATCACTGCACGAAGTACCTACGGCCATTTTTTATTAATTATCTTTTTAATTACCATTGACAAAGGAAGCGCTCTCTGCTTCGTGCTGCCGGCTGTGTCGGACCTCAAAGGTGTGCTAGGCAGAATGACCAGGTGTCATGGCCGCGACCGCGCGTTTCACGAAAAAGGTAAAAAAGCTGAGATTACCGGCCTTCAAAAAAATCTGTGCAGGTGCCTTGCCGGAGCTGATCAGGCGAAAAGACAGCTGTCTAAAATAATAACTAATTTATAAGGTCGTTCGTAAGTATGTGGTGCGGCCGATTAAGCTGACAATAACAATAAATCAGACGAAACAACCAAAATTTTACATTTTTATTGCATTAGAAATTTATGAGATTTGATGTTAACGTACTTTTTAGTTGCCTCAATAATAAACAATTTGAATTTAGTCCATTTGGACGAACTTGATTTGATATGTTTTCATTACTTCATTTGAGCGCTATAAAATTAAAATTAAACACTTCATTAAAGACGTATTGGACGTAGATCTCGCTTTTGTTATATATTTTTTTATGCTAGTTTCCACTAGGTCCCCAATTAATAACAATTGACGGTAGTAACTTACAACTTAATAAAAGACGATAAACACATCCTTGTGAACACAGAACCTGCAAAAGGTTTTAAAGTTAGGGTGTAATGTTATAATATGTAAAATAAACGCGAGTAGATACGTATAAATTATTCCATTTCAATGTGTTCGTGTTAACTACTTAACTTTAGACAACAATAAACAGCCTATATTTCAAAGTGAAATCGTTTATTCAATATGACGTCAATCGTGCCTTCAAAAATTGACGACAATAAATAAATAAAAAATAAGAATAAAACTTTCCTACACTCACACCAATTATCTAGCCTAAGAGAAGCTTCGTTATGAAACTCGTTAAATGGTTACTAGACAACGTATATACATACTTAAAATATTTAAATACATACTTATTATACATAGAAAACACCTAGACCCGAGACAATTTAGAAAAACAATAATTTCTAAATTGACTCGACCGGGGATCGAACCCGGGACCTCAGAGATGGCGACACCATGAAAACCGGTGTGAAAAGCACTCGACCAAGGAGGTCGTCATTAAATAATAAGAAGAATTAAAATAACTCAAGAAACGTCAAGAAATATTTAAGTCAAGTAACAATAAACTAAAATTTAGTTTAAACTTCACTACTATATCTGCCACCAGTTCTGATTTTGGGAAAACCTTCAACCGAGTTAAGCTGGCAACTAAAACATTTTTTATACTACCCTGATTGTGTGGCATTGATAGTGCTTGACGAAAAGCTTGCGAACGATATAATACGTGCGATACTGACAACGGATAACCTATAAATGCGCAACCGCAGCTGCTCTTCCTCGCGCCGACCACATCCTTGCGGTAGGGCTGTCCCGCTCGGAAAACCTAAATTATTAAAATATTAAATTATATTGTATATTTGCTAGTTGCCGGTACACTACCTCTCATTGTCTCCTAATCCACAAAGGTTGTCTGGAGGAGATCGCTTTAGGCGATAAGACCGCCTTTGCCTACTATTATTTTAAAATTTCCTGTTATTTGTTTTGTGTATAATTGTGTAAGCAATAAAGTGTTTATCTATCTATCTATCTATAATTATTTACGAAAGAAAATGGTTCAACGGTTCTCTTTATAAAATATATAAAAATTTAAATGGGTGACCTCATTATTACTCTGTATACTCAGCGATCAAACGCCTACAAACTTAGCGAAAATCCCTAACTATTTAACTTCTTTGTTACACAATGACTAGTGAATTAGCAGCTAGCCGCAACTAGGTATCTTATTAGAAGTCTGTTGCCACAAAACAATATATATTATTTATTGCACAAAAACACAAAAACAGAAAACAATGTAAAAAAAAAAAAAAAAACAATGGTGAGCAAATGTTAGAGATAAAATATATATATATATATATAACTAGCTGACCCGCCGGACTTCGTACCGCTTCAGTAGGCTTAGCCAAAGTAATATTAAGAAAACGATAGCGAAGTTCGAAAAGAGCAAAATGTATGGGATTGACATGAGCCGCGCTAAATCACGTGGTCAATCGTATGTCAATCCCATACATTTAACTTTTTTCGAACTTCGCTATCGTTTTCTTAATGTTACTTTGGCTAAGCCTACGGGACAACTAAACAAAGAAATCATTTTGTATTGGTAAAAATTCCAAAATATAAAAAATGTTTGGGGTGGACCACTTTCATCACTTAGGGGTATGAAAAATAGATTACGACCGATTGTGAGACCTACCGAATACATATAATTTCATAAAAATTAATCGAGCCGTTTCGGAGGAGTATGGCAACCCACATGTGACACGAGAATTTTATATACATAGATGTTAGAGATATATAAGCCAGTTCCTCGGTAAATGGGGTTTCTGCTTAAAGTGTGCTTCTTTCTTTTTATCAGCAAATTCCATCAGATGTGATAAGGCCCGGTGCACAATTAAAGGAAGAGCTTTCAAACGCGAACTGCCAGCCCTAACGCTTGCGCATTTAGCATCAAAAGCGAAAAAACCCGACAACTCTAGATTACATGACACGGCTAAAGGTGCGCTCACACCGGGCCTATTTCGGATCGAGTTAAAAAGCTATTTGTCACTCGGGCATTCACCACTATGATATATATCGTTAGTGTTAAACCACCTTTTTACGTTACTGAAAAATTCGGAGTGCGCTTTTCGTTTTAGTTAAGAGCCACGGCCACGGAGTCACGGCCACTTTTAACTATAACGCCATATTTAACTAAACCATAACATGTCAGGTGTTCATTAGGTGACGAAAAAATGCTAAATCACTTCATTCAAATAGTTTGTTGATCATAATTTGATTTTCTATCTCTAATTACTAGATATGTTTTTTTTTTCATTAGTGGCGCTAGTGTGCGGCGTAAACGCTCTTAAATAACTCGCATTGTTCATAAATAGTACATGGGGAATTGGGGAAATTGGACAATATCCTGCTATGCTGACTGGACCAATGGGTTACAGAGTGGAATTTTTTGGTCACACCACAGATAAACATTGATTGACATAGCACAAGCTTTTACAATCAAACTCTCTTCTTTTCTAGGGACTTTTACTAATGTAAATGTAATCATTTATTTGATATGGCAGATCCATCATGACTATTCATGACTGTAAATAGGTATATAAAAAAAACAAAAAGAGCACAATAAAAGGAAGGATCTCAAGCTTTCTGTTGCTTTCTAGGTACCTAAACAAAGCTATGTTGGATGTGGGATTTGATAGTACGCTCTGAAATACACCAATATTCCAATGACCTTCACGTTAGCAACTAAACCACAATTAAACTGTCCCTCTATGCATTAAACATCTCACATTACTTTACCTTATAGAATTGTATTGAGTAACCAAATAAACAATTGAATGTTGTAAAAGCAAAGTGAAGAATATAATATAATAGAATATAGGTGCATTAACGTTTTGATTTCCAAGAAAACGTGGCCTACCGCGGAGTGGTGCCAATTGAGAATGTTGCAGTCAGTTCTTAAAATGTATCACTTGCAGAAGTCTGGGAAATGCCAAAAACTATGCACACAGAATTTATACTAGACCCTTTAACTATTAATGAAATCTCTAAAAACGTAATACCCATGGATATCCTTGGTGTTACAAGCTGGGCTGCTATTGACACCTTCCATGTCAGCTTAAATTTTGCTATTTTCGATTGTTTCTCAGCGGATTGATTTTGTCAAATGGGCTGTGAGAAAAATCACAGAATCGGGCCGCTAAAAAAACATTTTCTAGACGTTTTAAAATAGCACAATTGAGGCACTGGCGTTCTGGATCGATACTTTACTCATTTGCAGCTCTGTTATGTGAAAAAAATAGCTATGTTTCGTTTTTATAATTTGTGTAGACGAAACTTAAAACACCGAAAGCTTAAAATAATTATTATGTGCTTTTTTCCAGATCTGGACAAGTGAATTGACTGTGGCACAGTCTAGCGCGGTGCAATACTACAACGCGCGTCGGATGGTGCGTATTCCGATACGGCCGGCCGCCTAGGTGGCGCCAGCTCGCATTGCTGCACTCGCCCCGCTGCGCACTGGCCAGTGACTAGCCGCGTGAGCTGACTGGGGCAGAGTCTGGTGCACTCGGTGCAAAGTGCCTACTAGTGCAATTTTTTTACTAATCGATTGAGTTTTTAACAACAAAAAACAGGGCCATCCTAGTTATTAGATATATTTATTAGCCTCTTACGTCCTACTGCAAAAAAAATGGAGAAGTATGAGGGAGCTCAAACCTTACACTTTTTCTGGATCTGTGGCGGTGTCACCTCTGTCTGTGTCTGTGGTGTCAAAGGCATCGTGATCATCTCGTACTAGCTTGCGCAGCTGAACCCGACGACGCTTCTTGCACTTAGGTGTCTGGTGTGTTGACATGAGCCGCAACCACAACATAAGGAGACTGAAGAAGGTAAGCTTAATACATAGAACTGGCATGGAAGAGAATAATATTAAAAAGGACTTCGATCGTGTCGAGGGAGTAGTAAAAAAACAAAACTCGAGCAACGCACACACAGACCCTCTCACGGACACGGAATTTCGGATATCTTTTTGGAACGAAGTTCCTTATCGCGCGTTGTGAAAGGGGGCTGGACGGAAAAAATTCTTACGAAAAAAGTTGTCACGACACTTTTTTTATCAATAGAAGTGTACGTTAATTTGGTCGTGTTAATTGTTAATTACGTGTGGTCAAATGGATAAGGCGTCGGACTTCGGATCCGAAGATTGCAGGTTCGAGTCCTGTGACGGTCGAAATATTATTTTGTTAATTTTATTTGTAAATTATTTATTTATTAATATTTTTTTCGTTGATTTAATATTTTGTAATAATAATATACAGTATTTTCAAAATGAGTTTCATTTTTGCTATAGTAAGCTATTGTAAGCTGTGCGGCGTCGCCCCACAGCTTACAATAGCTTGCAAGGGTTTTAGTGCAAACTGTTTCTTTGTCTGTCAAAATGTTTCTCTGTCTGTCTCTCTCTCTCTTATAGAAAGCAAGCCAGATATTTTCATTTCTATTTCGACGATTATTTTTGTTGAGTGTATACAGGTTTTTTGTAAATAATAAATAATAAAAAATAATAATAATAATGAATCCTGACAGTGTTTCTGCACAAGTTCCGGATATTGCTGATGGAGTTAGGTAAGTAGAGATTATATACAGATAATAATAAATGCTTTTGTATTTTTAGCAAGTACGCCCTATAACCTAAAAAAAAAACAAAAAAAAAACAAAAACAAAAACAAAAAAAAAAACCTACTGATAAAGTTTATATAACATTATATTTGTTAATAATAAAAAAAATATTATTATAACTTAAAAAAAATAAAATTTTATTACAATTCCTTCACTAATTAATCGAAAGGAACTTCGTTCCATCCGGGTGTCCCTTGACACCTCTCAAGTTTTTTTTTATATTAACGGGTAAGCAGTGCCTTGATCTCATCTGATGTTAAGTGATGATAAGGCCACTGATGGAAGCGCACTTCACCCGGGATCCCCAACTAGTGAAGCACTGTTTATCTTATCTCTAGTTGCTGGAACACAACAATGCTACAAACATTAATGTTATGACAACATATTTAGATAAGATGGTGGTAGCTAGCCAGGCGGACAAACGAGCCCTTCCACCAACCAAACCGAGTACACAAACATGTACCCCCGCTGGAAATCGAACCCGGGACCTCTGGATCTAAACCGGTGGTATTAGCTACTATACCACAGAGGCGGTTAGGTATCTTAGACTAGTCCGAGCGCGGCTGTTGCGAGATTCCGTGTCCGTTACAGATGGATAAATAGATAGATAGATAAACACTTTATTGCCTACACATTTGTACAGAAAACAAGTAAATGAAAATTAATAAATAAATAAACTTTCCTACACTCACACCAATTATTTAGCACAAGAGAAGCTTCATTATGAAACTCGTTAAATGGTTACTAGACAACGGATAAACATACTAGACAATTTAGAAATACAATAATTTCTAAATTGACCCGGCCGGGGATCGAACTCGGGACCTCAGAGATGGCGACACCATGAAAACCGGTGTACAAACCACTCGGCCAAGGAGGTCGTCATTTTCAAAATTTGAGAGGTTGTCTATGTGTCGTTGCACTAAGCTAGTTGTAAGCTAGTTGTATTAAGCTTACATTCTGCAGTCTCATTATTTTGTGCCGCAACGGCCAATGCGAGCCGGCGACAGCAGCCGTCGCGCGCTAATCGGCGACGAATCTGTGAAATTGGCTCATCGCGGCGCGCCAACGCCCGCCGCCCGCCGCGCCGGCCGCCGAGAGTGGGGCGGCGGTAGGCGGTTTAATTGACACTTGTCCACACTTGGATAAACAGCTAGTGAACATGATACTTACTAAGAAAATCCTTTTTCTAACAATCCTATCATTATAAAAATTGCACCAAGTGCGAGTTTAATTCGTCATTTGATCACGTTAACGAAAACGAGAATTTGTGTGGCAAAATTTTTTTTACTCATCTCGTATGTCGCCAGTAGGGTTGCCAACTTTTTTAGACCAAATATAGTGTTTTTGGATTCGGTACCCATAAAAATATAGTACATAGGAAATTACTTAAAAAAATATAGTATATTAATAGTAGATTGTTATACAAGGAGCTAAAATGACCCATTATATACGAGGTAGTTTTACTCCCGAGCTTTAGCGAGGGAGTAAACAGAAACCGAGTTTTAATGGGTTTTAGCGCCGTGTGTTACACTTTACTTTTCACTACGATTGCGAGAAAATAAAATAATCCAATACAATATGGAAGACTTTATTTTAATAAAAATTAAATGTACAATTTGTACAATTCTGGATATTTAACGAGATGTTTTTCCCGGTAACTTAATTTCAGTCCTCTGTGAAGATGAATGTTGAGTTGTCTGTGGGGTAAACGTGGGAGATACACGTAGTTCCAGGTTTGAGGATCCCTCCTTTGGATGTTCTGGATCCTGCTCGAGGATTTTTTTCAACATTTGTGTTTTTGTAATTTGTTCGCATCAAAATTTGCGTTAAAAATTGTATAAACAAAACAAAAACATTTTAATATTTATTTTATTTCTTAAATGAATATTTTATCAGCACTAGACTGATTTTAGCGACTTTGCTGATAAAACTATATTTTATCATAGTTTGCTGAACACACAAAATATTAGTTTAAGAAATAAAATAAATACTTTTTAATATACTATATTTTTTTAATTAATTTCCTTTCTACTATATTTTTATGTTTCGCCTACTATAAACTCAGTTCTGCTGCTTGCTATCAGAAAATTTGATAATTAACAGACGTTGAAACTGCTAGAACAGTTTACTTAAGCTATTTTCATAGTGGCATGTCGTATTGTGTCTTACTGTGGGCTACAGCAGCTGATGTTGAATCTATATTTATTTTACAGAAACGAGCATAAGAACCATCTATAGACTAGGTTCCCGAACTACTTTAAGAAATATTTTAAAGAAATTGTTGTTCTTACAGTTGCATCTCAGTTTATTTATAATTGCATAGTTTTTTTGCGTTGCAATATCAACTCATTTTTTAAACACGGTGACGTACACAATTTCAATACCAGAAATAAGAAAAAACTTGTAATGCCACTGTTCAGGTTGCAAAAGGTTCTTGGCTCCTTGGTATCCACTACTACATATAACGAAATACCTAGTACTGTACAAGATTTACCTTTAGATAAGTTTAAATATCATGTAAAATCTTCTTTACTTAAGAAAGGTAAGTTAAGTTATACAGTCAAAGAATATTTAGATGACAAAACAGCCCGGTTCTAATTAAAAAAAAGCACTTTTTATTTTATTGGGATCAATCTTTCCTTAAATAATATCTTAGCGCTGATATGATAGCCTTTATCAGCAGTGCCCTACAGTTTACAAACAATATTTATGTTGCGTTAAACATTTCATTAGGGTTTTATTTAGAGTAAGTAGCTTGAGTGTGGCATGCTCTATTGATCGTCTCTGCGGTGGTGGCATGTGCGTCGGGTCGTTACATTTAATTCCTTAGGATATGGTTGAATAAAGCGATGGCTGATTCTTAAGAGGAAATACTAAGGTCGGCTGAATTGAAAAATATGTATGAAAAATAGAAAAAATCAACGTTTCGTAGTCCCCTGATTTCTCTTCCAAAACTGGACCGATTTAATTAGTATTTTCATTAAAAATTAAAGAAAGGCTTTAGCTGTGTCCCTATGTTTTGCTTTTAACTTTGTTTAACTTTGTTTTTTTTTCTTAGACAATTTTTGACCTTTTTTAGTACTGTATGACATTGTGAAAATTTTAACTGGGAACTGATGTTTTGCAAACTTATGTATTATTAATTTTCTCTTTTGTTTTTTTTAACATGTTGTGATTATCCTTAATATTTTGTGTTTTTATTTGTGATGGAAAGTGTCCTTTTATGCCCTATCATATTTTCCAATATTTTTGACGCTGTAAGGGAGAAAAGAGCTTGACACTTGCTGAGTTTCTTGCCGGTTCTTCCCAATACAAGGTTTCCCGCCCCGAGTAGACTTACGAACCGCTGGCATAATGACGTTCATAAGAGCTATTTGTAGCCTAAACTGAATAAATAATATTTATTTTTATTTTTTTATTTTTGTTTTAACTTAGCTTTTAACGACTCTGTATAAAAGATATAGATAGGTAGGTCTAAGTTTGCTGACCATAAAATATTTATAAAATACAGAGCGGCTGCACTGACCATTATGCTATCGGGAAGGCTTCCCGGTAGCATAATGGTCAGGGAAGCCTTCCCGGATTGCGGAAGACCCAGGTTCGATTCCTGGCTGGATCGGGTAGGCATTGAATTTTTTCACTGTATAATATTTTACAATTCAATTCAATTCAATCATTTATTGCTCTCCATAAGTATAATGAGTTGTTACAATATATTTTAATTCGGCTTCAGTGCAGCAATTAGCACTTAAAAAGTTGACCATTATTTGTACATTGTTTTCTGTACTTATGCGTGATTTTGGTGCTATAAAGTACCTATACACAAATAATTATTTATAAAATATTACTTCTTAAGAATATCGTAAGATTGTAAGGCGAGATTTCTTTCAATGCAAGTTATTATACAAAAAGAATCAAAATTTTGGTTTTAAAATTATACGAGTCCACACAAGATCCTGCTTTTGACACCACCGCCGATATATGAAAAGCTTGAAGAACCAAAATGTACGGGGTGGGATTCCCTTTACACCAAAAATATGATAATTGATAAACCGGGGATGATAAATGAAACCGTTCCGATTGATTGATACGTTTTATTAAAATGCACAAGATATAAATTCCACGCAGTGCCAAAACGCAGCGCCGTTAGTCACTTAAAATTATGTATAGCTTGCTACAAGCTATGTACGATGGGCAACTCGTACAATGAAAGTAGAAATGCAACCGACCAACAACAAAAAATAACTAATAATATAATTAAGGACGACCTTAATATTTTCTCATTGAATTTATTAGGTCTATACAGGTGGCGCTATTAAACGGGGGTGAGGGGATGTTGCGAAACACATGTGCCCCGGTAGGTTCACCATACATTAGAAAATATTAGGATTTTACTTATTTTGCATACGTCACTTCACAATTACCTGCAAAAGTTCCACTCAGGCTCAGCTCAAGCCCTAGTGCCTTAATGTTATTGCAGTTATGAAAACTAGACGCGTGTGTATACGCCGCTACATGCGTCTCGTTTTCACAACCACAGTAGCACTGCTACAATACTACTTTAAGAGCCCTTAGTAAGGCCGCAGGTCTTCCCTGAAAATAAAAAAGCCCGCCAAGCAGTCCCAACTCCCAATGTAGGTTAATAGGTTTTAACTTAAAAAAAACCAGAACTAACAGCTTAGACTTTTTGAATTCGATCATCTAGGTATCTGTTGACCCGGTATTGCGACAGTTACTTAACTTACAAGCAATTGCAAACAACGCAATTGCTCGATCGCCTAATTCTTACGTACATGCAAACTAGTAATAAAGCGTAAATCATCAATACTTAATATTCAACAGGTTGCTAATAAAGGGTGCGAATCGTTGAATGACGCACACGCGCACATAGTAAATCCATAAAAATTCCTTTTTTATGGATTTACTACTAGAGATGTCATTCTAAAATCCAAATTAACAAAGCAAGTTAATAAAAATAATGTCCCAATATTAATATAGAGCTGTGGTCACCGCCGCGTCGCAGAGGGCGCCACTGCGCGCGGGCACGTGCCACGCCACCTTGCCGCGCCGACAGGTGAGCTGCGCGCGCGCGGAAACTCGGAAACGGACACCCCGTATGCTGCCCTGCTTCTAACTCCCGCATTAGAAGGGTGAAAGTTCTTTGTTATCGAATTGGAGGATTAGCCACATGCCCAATTTGTCCTTTGTTTGCGGTGAATAAAACATTAAAGGTTGGTAAATTAATTAAACAGTCAACATCAAAATTCCCAATAAAATTGTATTTAACTTACATTGCAAGTAAGAGAAATCTCTTCTTGGTTAAAGGTTCTCACCCAAATTCCAAAATATTGGTAGATGTAGTAGATTAGATAGAAAAAAATTGTGCACTTTTTTGCTCATAATTTATTTTTATTTTTTTTATAATAGGTTGGGAGAAAAGTTTCTTCGCATTTTTTAAGAAAATTCAAAACATTTTTTAAAATAGTTATTTAGCACTCAAAAATAAAAAAAAGCAGTGACTAAATTCAGCGCTTACGTCAGCCTTCCCGGTAGCATAGCGGTCAGTGCAGCCGCCCGGATTTGGGAAGACCCAGGTTCGATTCCTGGCTGGGTCGGCGTTTAATTTTTTCACTGTATAATATTTTACAATTCAATTCAATTCAATCATTTATTGCTCTCCATAAGTATAATGAGTTGTTACAATATATTTTAATTCGGCTTCAGTGCAGCAATTAGCACTTAAAAAGTTGACCATTATTTGTACATTGTTTTCTGTACTTATGCGTGATTTTGGTGCTATAAAGTACCTATACACAAATAATTATTTATAAAATATTAAGAATATCGTAAGATTGTAAGGCGAGATTTCTTTCAATGCAAGTTATTATACAAAAAGAATCAAAATTTTGGTTTTAAAATTATACGAGTCCACACAAGATCCTGCTTTTGACACCACCGCCGATATATGAAAAGCTTGAAGAACCAAAATGTACGGGGTGGGATTCCCTTTACACCAAAAATATGATAATTGATAAACCGGGGATGATAAATGAAACCGTTCCGATTGATTGATACGTTTTATTAAAATGCACAAGATATAAATTCCACGCAGTGCCAAAACGCAGCGCCGTTAGTCACTTAAAATTATGTATAGCTTGCTACAAGCTATGTACGATGGGCAACTCGTACAATGAAAGTAGAAATGCAACCGACCAACAACAAAAAATAACTAATAATATAATTAAGGACGACCTTAATATTTTCTCATTGAATTTATTAGGTCTATACAGGTGGCGCTATTAAACGGGGGTGAGGGGATGTTGCGAAACACATGTGCCCCGGTAGGTTCACCATACATTAGAAAATATTAGGATTTTACTTATTTTGCATACGTCACTTCACAATTACCTGCAAAAGTTCCACTCAGGCTCAGCTCAAGCCCTAGTGCCTTAATGTTATTGCAGTTATGAAAACTAGACGCGTGTGTATACGCCGCTACATGCGTCTCGTTTTCACAACCACAGTAGCACTGCTACAATACTACTTTAAGAGCCCTTAGTAAGGCCGCAGGTCTTCCCTGAAAATAAAAAAGCCCGCCAAGCAGTCCCAACTCCCAATGTAGGTTAATAGGTTTTAACTTAAAAAAAACCAGAACTAACAGCTTAGACTTTTTGAATTCGATCATCTAGGTATCTGTTGACCCGGTATTGCGACAGTTACTTAACTTACAAGCAATTGCAAACAACGCAATTGCTCGATCGCCTAATTCTTACGTACATGCAAACTAGTAATAAAGCGTAAATCATCAATACTTAATATTCAACAGGTTGCTAATAAAGGGTGCGAATCGTTGAATGACGCACACGCGCACATAGTAAATCCATAAAAATTCCTTTTTTATGGATTTACTACTAGAGATGTCATTCTAAAATCCAAATTAACAAAGCAAGTTAATAAAAATAATGTCCCAATATTAATATAGAGCTGTGGTCACCGCCGCGTCGCAGAGGGCGCCACTGCGCGCGGGCACGTGCCACGCCACCTTGCCGCGCCGACAGGTGAGCTGCGCGCGCGCGGAAACTCGGAAACGGACACCCCGTATGCTGCCCTGCTTCTAACTCCCGCATTAGAAGGGTGAAAGTTCTTTGTT
This sequence comes from Eudonia lacustrata, assembly GCA_947562085.1. Lineage (NCBI taxonomy): Eukaryota > Metazoa > Arthropoda > Insecta > Lepidoptera > Crambidae > Eudonia > Eudonia lacustrata. Next base: position 18,084,614 of record OX387325.1, read on the forward strand.
ATCGAATTGGAGGATTAGCCACATGCCCAATTTGTCCTTTGTTTGCGGTGAATAAAACATTAAAGGTTGGTAAATTAATTAAACAGTCAACATCAAAATTCCCAATAAAATTGTATTTAACTTACATTGCAAGTAAGAGAAATCTCTTCTTGGTTAAAGGTTCTCACCCAAATTCCAAAATATTGGTAGATGTAGTAGATTAGATAGAAAAAAATTGTGCACTTTTTTGCTCATAATTTATTTTTATTTTTTTTATAATAGGTTGGGAGAAAAGTTTCTTCGCATTTTTTAAGAAAATTCAAAACATTTTTTAAAATAGTTATTTAGCACTCAAAAATAAAAAAAAGCAGTGACTAAATTCAGCGCTTACGTCAGCCTTCCCGGTAGCATAGCGGTCAGTGCAGCCGCCCGGATTTGGGAAGACCCAGGTTCGATTCCTGGCTGGGTCGGCGTTTAATTTTTTCACTGTATTTTATAAAATTTTATAAATATTTTGTTTATTTACATTTAACTAAAGTATGTATATAAGTGCCCTTTTTTTCGATAACTTTTTAGTATCTTGTACTTAGATAGGGACATGATCCTATTGCTATAGAAATTTTGGAGTTTCTGATCAAAATACCGCGACAAGTGGTTTTGGCAGTCCTCTCGTGATGTTAACCCGACACTGCCTAAAGAATTCTGAAGAGACCGAAACAGTTGGAAATCTGAAGGTGCAAGGTCAGGACTATACGGCGGATGCATTAACACCTCCCAGCCAAACTCTCTTAATTTTTGCTAAGTACGTGACTAAAGATGTCTAGCGTTATCATGATGAAAAACCACACCCCATCTGTTGATAAATTCCGGCCACTTTCTCTCAACTTCTTGCTTTAATCTCTCTCATCAGTTGTTCGCTGTAGAGTTCAGAATCGATGGTCCTGCCTGGTGGTATGGTAACAGCTCATAATGAATAATGCCCTTCCGCTAATGTTCAATAAAAGGTTGCCGACCGCTGCCTTTCACGAACACTACGTCAAATCAATTAAATATAACATAACAATAAGGCGTTCTCGGACCCTATTTGACATCAATTTTTAACAAATAACTTTTAAGACACGATGACGCATTTTTTTAAACATTGATGAATAATGGTGCGGTGTCTTTAACCGTTACCATAAGTAACATTCCATACTAAGCGTAATACAATTTGATTTGAAAAAAATTAACTTCGAACTTAGTATGAGCTACCGAAATGTATGAACGCACTTATAGCTGCTAAAGCTGTAAAGTCCGTATCCATTCGTATGAATGGCATTCGCGTAAACACGTACCGCGCTGCCGACGGCTGCGGTGCCCGCGCGGCGGCCGCCGGCGCGGCGCCTGCTGCGGTCGATACCACCTCCAGTGTTCAGCGATAGCCAGCGGACACGGCTACGCATACAGCGGGGAACAGAACTGCCAATAAAGACACCTTACTTGTACAGCTGGGTCCCTGAAATGTACGAAATCAAATCTTATTACAATAACAAAAAAAACTGTAACTATACAACTAGGTAGTTGTACATTTTTTGTACACTTTGACTTAGCTTTTATAGAAAAAAAAATACTTATTTCCTAAAGATATTTATCATTCTTTTCAAACCTTGCATTTGGATTTAATATCCAATTATATAAGGTTATCTTCTGTACAAATGGATATATGAAATACGTTCTCGCACCTCTGGGTGCAAGGGTCACTATATTTTTGACCAAAACACATATTATTAGCGGTGCCCACTAGAGAACTAGATCGAGGACACAAACACAACAAACGCTTACGATACAACGTTTAAAGATATAAAACTATCGGGGTAGAACTATTTTATAGATATAATAAATAACATAGTAAAGCTAGCGCTGATCGAGGGCACTAGAATAACAAGTTAGAATAATAAAATTTTGTAAAAATCTAAAAACTGTAGAAAAATGCGGGCCAGTCACGGACGCGGACGTAATGAATGAGAGACAGAGATATAGTTTTATAGATATAGTAGTTCTAAAATAAAGACTACGAAAAGTACTCGCGGCCACAAACAAAACGAACACGAAGAGTACTACAATTAAGTACATTTTATAACCCAAAAACAGAAAAAAAAATTCCAGCTACGGCCACGGCTACGAAAATAGCGAGCGGGGAAAATTTAACGCTTTACCGCTTTATTAGTAGCCCCGTCTCTACCCAGCACAACCCCTCGGACGCCCTTAAGAACACCCGGAATGGTACCAGGAGGTTATTTCTCAGAAGCTCGTTGACAATATGCCAACTCCCTTAACAAGATTTATGTTGAGTTGTCAACAGATGTTTCCTGTTTTTAAATTAATTTTGGCGTGAAAACAATACATTCTTTGTACAGAATGTTAGTGCTGAGTGCGACTATTCACCATCTGGGTGTCTAGTGCGAGTTTTATTAAGACATTTAGTAGTTTTTATTAACTCCCAATAGAATAATTAAATCGATTACACAACCACCACGCTTGCCCATGTTCCCGAGTTGGTGAATGGTGGTGGTGGCGGTGTTGCTTGGTGTATATGTCATCTTATGACAACGGGATCTCGATGTTTCGCAGCGGTTAACGCGCTTGGTCTGCGATTGCTGAAGTTAAGCAACTTTTGCTAAGGCCGGTCGTCGGATGGGTGACCAAAAATGTACTATTTCTTCTACGTGCATCAGAAGGCACGTAAAGCCATGTTTCAGGCTGTATTATCAATCTTTAACAATCACCAATCAGCGTGGTGGTTCGCCTGTTCTCCTTGGTGTCTCCATCTATAGGGAAGGCTCGAGCCCAGCTGTTGTGACATAAAATGTTCGCTGAAGCTCATACAGATGGCTTCCATGCTATCCTTTGGAAGAGGGCAGCCTCGATGCTTAGCCGTGTTCGTGGGGGTTCTAATGACATTCTGCGCGTTTTGGCTGGACGAATAGACTGTTCAATTATGAAGCGCTGTGTTTCGTTGCACATAACTTAATAATCTCTCACCGCCTTACAAATAAACAAAGAATAAGGTCCGAATAGTTAATCCGTGTTTTGTTCCTGTCATGTAAACGTCAGGGACAAAACACGGAGTAACTATTCGGACCTTATTCTTTGTTTATTTGTAAGGGGGTCAGAGTATAGCTTGCGTTTCTTTTGTTTTATTTTGCTGTAATGTTGCGTTTAATGTCGCTGACTAAATTTTACTTTTATTTTCTTTTGCTGTATGGACTTGTGTCTGAAATAAAAGTTTTGATTTGATTATAAAAGCTGATGATGACCTCATGACAACTACCGGGTCAAACGACTTAACATACGTATGCACGGTATATTACACGTCCCACAGATAGACAGTAGGCCCAATGATGTTCCATACAGTACGTCTGTCGCAACGCCGAGTGGTTCGCATGCCACTGAATCGTGATGCCACCCGCGATCCGCCTGGTCGCCAGAGGCCTGAATACCAGCTGGCGCCAATCCCCGACAATATTTTGCTAATCGGTCCAGTTGCTAATTAGAGAGCGTTGCCAACGCTACTCGGTAGATGGGCCGTCTCATCGCATTATAGTTCTATCACAAAATAAAACCCAGAAGGTACACACGGCGGCAGATCAACCTCCCCAAATCTGTCAAACTTCTGCAATGAATATTGATCCTTATAACCAAAGAATAAAGCTCAAAATTACATACCACGCTCGAGCAGCGCACACATAGACCCAAATCAAATATGGTAAAAATAACATGCCGTATTTTATGATGCAGATCGAAAGGGTCTTTCATATTGATCGTTTGAAACACATAAGTACCATGAATTAAATAAAGACTTTGAGAACTAATTGTAAACGATCAATATTTTACGACATTTGATCGGTTTGATTCCCGGTTAAGACAGACGATTTTTCGAAAATCCATAATTGCAGTACTTACTTATTATTATTCTCTAAAATAAAAGTAAGTCTCCGTTGAGTACAGTTTGCTATTTCCAATAATTAAAGTAGTTGCGGTGCATTTCATCACGTGACGGGTGAAAACAAAATTAAAAGGTAAGTAATTGTTAGTTTTCATGGCCTTTTGTTATTTTGATTGTGTTTATTATTAAGAGAAAAATTAACCGGCATGTTATTTTTTTGTCGCATTTGACTGGTTCGAGTCCCGCCTAAGACAAGCGATTTTTCAAAAATCCATAAATGCAGAAGTTATTGTTTTTAAAAATAAAGGAAAATCTCCTTGACACAGAATGTACTATTTCCAATATTTAAGGTAGTTGCCATCCATGTGGCATTGTATATGATACTAGTTGACCGGCGGACTTCGTACCGCTTTGAACTTTTTGTTGTCATGGAAACTGTTCCAAAACAAACAAATCATTTGTCAGCTTAAGAACACCCGTATGCCCGTATCCCATGATGGAACCCTATAGCAGCGCCACTTACCGGGTCCAATTGTAAATCTAGACCATATTCGAATCCACTTGAACACACACAGAAAATTTCATCCAAATCGGTCCAGCCGTTTAGAAGGAGTTCAATAACATACACACGCACAGGAGATTATAATATGTATAAAGATTTTCGCCATTAGGTCAGTTAAACGAAAATGTGTAGGTAATCGTATTATTTTGCCATAGAAATTCTCGTTTTCGTTAAAGTGATCGAATAGTAAATAAACTCGTAGTAGAGGTACCCTGATTCATTACCTAATACTTAGGTATTTTGTTGGAAATTATTGCGTGCATATCAAATAACTGATAATAGTAAACAAAGACGACGGCTTAACACTAACAAATGGATTAAATTAATATCCCATTGTAGTAAGGCACCACAGTTACAACAATAACTTGTCTTAGAAATAACGTCTTACAAAGTAACACTTATGATCTGAATTGTAAAATTTCTAAATTATAAGTATTTATTCATTAAATAACAAAGCATAAATTTTTCAGAACTAAAGTGTGCCTCCGATATAGCCGTCAGATTGAAAATAGGACTAATCCAATATTTAATTTCGTTCAACCGAATCATCATCACCGGTTTACTTTATGTGCTGGGGCACTAGCCTTCCTGGATGGATACGGAGGACAGGCCATAAACCACCACGCGGGCCCAGTGCGGATTGGTGGTTGTTAACGACTGCTAATGTAGCCGAGACCAACGGCTTTACGTGCCTTCCGAAGCACGGAGAAGCTGGAGATGATTTTTTGGCCTTTGCAATAGTCGCTTAACCTCAGCAATCGCAGACCGGGTTCGTTAACCACTGCGCCATCGAGCTCCTCAATCGAATAGCAAAATTTAAAAATTCACAGAAGCCACATTGTTTTCGATTCTATTGGTATATAGATACCTAAGTATTAATCGATAATCAATAGATCGATTGAAGTTAGCTAGTCAGCCTTAGTGAACAGAACTGTCACTTGCAAAAAAAATATGTGTGTGGTGTGTGTGCATGTTTTGCTAATGGCTTAAATGTAAATCTTGATAAAAGTAATAAATGGAAATAGTCAAATGGAATCTGCTTATTATTTAACATCCTGTAAGAAGACAATTAATACATTAATACTAAGTTTACGTTCCCTCAAAACGACGCGCTTCAGCTCACGATTATTTAACCGTAGTATTTAAAGATGACATCTCCGACCGGAACAAAATAATTCCGTACATTGGTGCATTATATACTACATGTATTTTTAACCGTACACATTTGCAACAAACATACCGGCGCGTTTGACCGAGTGCCAGCAGTGCACATCTGCGTCCGCGGCCAGACCGGCCCCTGCTGCCAACATTACATTTAATTATGTTACTCTCGAACACGCATTGATTTTATATAAGTTTGATTATTGTTTTTTGTTTGGTACCTAACCGGGAAACGAGCTAAAGCCCGCCTGATATAAAGCAGCCGCCGCACTGCAGCGTCGACAAGGGTATTGTGCGCGTGCACTGCCGACCGATTATGTAGTTAAAAGTCCAATGATATTTTAGTTAAGTCTAACTGCCGTACTCAGAAACGTCAATTAAGTTTTAATGACAATTAAATGTCTTTCTTTCTCTATTTAGCACTATACCTATAAAAGTGACAGTTACTGCCGTACTCAGAGACGTCAATTAAGTTTTAATGACAATTAAATCTCTTGCTGTCACTTTCTTATGTATAGTGCTAAATAGAGAAGGAAAGACATTTAATTGTCATTAAAATTAATTGACGTCTCTGAGTACAGCAGTAAGAGACTTAATTGTCATTAAAACTTAATTGAAGTCTCTGAGTACGGCAGTAGTCTGCTAATTCAATAAAGTGTTAATAGTGTGTCGGTAGGCTGATTTTGACGTTAGGATTATAGGAACATTCACAAAATTATGGTTGTGAATCAAGATTGTGGAAGTTATAACATAGCAGAATCGAAGCCCAGATAGTTGTGCCGATAGCTTGATGCCTATAGAACTGACTGGACTCTGACTTCATAAATGTATGTCGGTAGTCCATAGGGACTACTACAAATAATAGCATTTAAACCACTGCAGACGTGTATAACTGCAACAACAAATGCAACAACATGAAGTAGCAGAAAAGTAAGAAAGTTTAGGAAAAACTAATGTCTTAAAACCTTTTTATAACCACACTGTATACAGTTGTATACAGTGTGGTTATAAAAAGGTTTTCAAAAGTCAAGTTTGACTTCTATGATCTGAGAACTTGACCGAAAGTGCGCAACCGCAAAAGTGTTCTATTAGTTAAATCAACCACCGGCCTCAGACCCAGGAGGTCCCGGGTTTGATTTCCAACGGAGGTTTACTAGTTTGGTTTGTACACGGTTTAGTTGGTGGTAGGCCTAAAGTCCGCCTGGATAGCTATCATCATCATATCTAGAAATGTTGTCATAACATCAATGTTAGTCAGTCAGTAGCATTGTTGTGGTCCGACAGTTAAAATGATAAAATAGCCATAGGGAGTTGAGGATTCCCAGTAAGGGCGCTTCCGCCTTTGGCCAGTTTATCATCCAAAATCAGGTGACATGAAGGGGAGTGCCAACTCGTCTCAGATATTTAAAAAAACAACTATTTTTACCAGCTTTTAATGAGCAACAAAATAATGAGTCTGGAGAACAGTAAAAAAGATCCTCGACAAAATCCTTCTATCAAGGAATGATAATGATTATTCATAAGCTAATAGTTATAAAAGTTTGGTTAAGCCCACACAGCCCACTGTCTATGTTTTTTTTTAAAGAAAACTAGCCTTATACTTTCTTTGTCTTTAAAAAATCTGCAACAACTGCAAAAACTATGGCGACTATTCTACGGATTTTTCCCCAAAATACATAGAATAACATCTAATATTAAATCATAGGTGCTAAGTAATATTAAGTGATAATTTGAAGTGCGCCCGTATATCATTCATGTCGTTTAAGTGAGCATAAACATTTTAAATAAAGTTTGCTTTAGCTTTGGTACATGGCGCCATCTGTTTTTGAAGTAAGGAACTAATTTGGTTCTTTCTATGTAGTTATTTAATTCAATTAACAATATTTTGCTATATATTATGGTTTATACTAATGTCTTCTAGTTAATTTTACAATGATAATAATCAGAAAACCATTTGAACAAATAATAAAATTAAAAAAATAAAAATCATTTATTGTTGTGATTGTGCTACTCGTCGATAGATGGCACTGGCAGTTGTTATATCAGATAGTATCTGATTACTTAACAATTAATTAATAGGTACCATGACATGATACTATTAAGTATAACACTAAACAATTTAATTTATTAGGAGTTTTTAAGGAAGTAAACTGGGTAGGTATAATTATATTAGGGAATTTTAATATTTTGTTATTTATATTTTCGTTTATTTATTTCCCATTCCCAGTACTAAACTACTGGAAATGGAAAATAAACAGAAATAGTAGGTTTTGTTTACAGAAAAAATTGTTAAATTTTAACTCTCCTCAGTTTTTACCTATGCCATATAAATTCTCATTTTTGTTAACGTAATCGTATAGTAAATAAAACTCGTACTAGGTACCCTTTCTATACTGTCGAGTCCAGTGACAGGACATTACAATGGTTTCGATACATTAACTACTGGTAGGTATTTAACTCCAAGTACTCCCTAAAGTGCCTCGTAGATAGCTCATCATTATGCAAAACTTTTACAAGGGGACCAACTCTGAAATCGTTTCCCGTCTTCCTCTAACGTTATTAATCTAAGCTAACACACACACACACACACACACACATGTCACATTTATTTTTTTATATTTTTTATTTTTTATTTTTGACACAACTTTTTCTTGACATTTTGGCTTATATATATATTTTCATTTTATTTTTATGACATATGCGTGGTATAATTGTATTGAAATAGTTTGTTTCATTATTTTAATTTGTGTTTCTGATGCTATAATTGTTATTGAATGCGTAGTTTTAATGTTGAACTTAGTAGATATCCTAAATATTTGCATGCTATGTCATATAGCTAAATAGGTTTAGTCCCATTTTATTAATTTAGAACATCAAATTGTAAACACCCTATTTAAAGCAAATAAACTTACTTACTTACTTACTAACTAAATGGAGATAGCACGAAACGAATTCACGTACCTATTGATAAGTATCTTGTATGATCGCGCAAGATAAGATCACTGTGTTGTATTAGGCACCTTCCGTAACTATAAGGAAAGTATTTGACGTAGGTATTATTATCAAAATATGATATGAAAAGTTTTGTAGATTTACCAAATACATTGAAGTCCTAGGAGTTTATATTGAAGGAATTTGTTTGAAATATTAAACATTGCAACTTCACAATGTCGCTACATTGACAATCAGCTACAGCTTAAAGCGAATATTGAGTTTGTAAATATTAGCTCTCTCCATCAGACTGGTTGTCTGGAAGAAATCGCTTGAAAGCGATAAGACTACCAAATTGTAACTTTGCAATATTATTATTGTTTTTCTTTTGTTCATGTTTATGTTTTATATTGTTGCAATAAAAGTATTATCTATTTATCTATCTATCTATTTATAGATTATAAAAGTCGACAACACATAATTATTTGGTTTATTCAAATAAGTATTAACTAATAAAACGTCACTGGATAGGACAACAGTTTTTATCAGATTTAGGCACAAAACTAAATGTTATTGATGTTTATATAATTTTTTAACGCAAATTTTGTTGCGAACAAATTACAAAAACACAAATGTTGAAAAAAATTCCACGAGCAGGGTTTGAACCTGCACCCTTCTGACATACCGGGTCAGGTGCTCTTCCAATTGAGCTATCGTGGTTCTAACCAGCCCGCCGAAATTATTCAACACTATTTACTTTTTACTTTGAAAGCCAAAGGCGCCCATTCAATGTTAACAACTACCGTCATTAACATCCGATCATAATATTTTTACAAATACTAAAGATCAGTTAAGAAGTAGGCAAGCTATTTATAAATGTTTATATAATTTTTTAACGCAAATTTAGTTGCGAACAATTTACAAAAACACAAATTCTGAAAAAATTTCCACGAGCAGGGTTTGAACCTGCACCCTTCTGACATACCGGGTCAGGTGCTCTTCCAATTGAGCTATCGTGGTTCTAACCAGCCCGCCGAAATTATTCAACACTATTTACTTTTTACTTTGAAAGCCAAAGGCGCCCATTCAATGTTAACAACTACCGTCATTAATATCCGATCATAATATTTTTACAAATACTAAAGATCAGTTAAGAAGTAGGCAAGCTATTTATAAATGTTTATATAATTTTTTAACGCAAATTTTGTTGCGAACAAATTACAAAAACACAAATGTTGAAAAAATTTCCACGAGCAGGGTTTGAACCTGCACCCTTCATTGAATGGGCGCCTTTGGCTTTCAAATTAAAAAGTAAATAGTGTTGAATAATTTCGGCGGGCTGGTTAGAACCACGATAGCTCAATTGGAAGAGCACCTGACCCGGTATGTCAGAAGGGTGCAGGTTCAAACCCTGCTCGTGGAAATTTTTTCCACATTTGTGTTTTTTGTAATTTGTTCGCATCAAAATTTGCGTTAAAAAATTATATAAACATTTATAAATAGCTTGCCTACTTCTTAACTGATCTTTAGTATTTGTAAAAATATTATGATCGGATGTTAATGACGGTAGTTGTTAACATTGAATGGGCGCCTTTGGCTTTCAAAGTAAAAAGTAAATAGTGTTGAATAATTTCGGCGGGCTGGTTAGAACCACGATAGCTCAATTGGAAGAGCACCTGACCCGGTATGTCAGAAGGGTGCAGGTTCAAACCCTGCTCGTGGAAATTTTTTCAACATTTGTGTTTTTGTAATTTGTTCGCAACAAAATTTGCGTTAAAAAATTATATAAACATTTATAAATAGCTTGCCTACTTCTTAACTGATCTTTAGTATTTGTAAAAATATTATGATCGGATGTTAATGACGGTAGTTGTTAACATTGAATGGGCGCCTTTGGCTTTCAAAGTAAAAAGTAAATAGTGTTGAATAATTTCGGCGGGCTGGTTAGAACCACGATAGCTCAATTGGAAGAGCACCTGATCCGGTATGTCAGAAGGGTGCAGGTTCAAACCCTGCTCGTGGAAATTTTTTCAACATTTGTGTTTTTGTAATTTGTTCGCAACAAAATTTGTGTTAAAAAATTATATAAACATTTATAAATAGCTTGCCTACTTCTTAACTGATCTTTAGTATTTGTAAAAATATTATGATCGGATGTTAATGACGGTAGTTGTTAACATTGAATGGGCGCCTTTGGCTTTCAAAGTAAAAAGTAAATAGTGTTGAATAATTTCGGCGGGCTGGTTAGAACCACGATAGCTCAATTGGAAGAGCACCTGACCCGGTATGTCAGAAGGGTGCAGGTTCAAACCCTGCTCGTGGAAATTTATTCAACATTTGTGTTTTTGTAAATTGTTCGCAACAAAATTTGCGTTAAAAAATTATATAAACATTTATAAATAGCTTGCCTACTTCTTAACTGATCTTTAGTATTTGTAAAAATACTATGATCGGATGTTAATGACGGTAGTTGTTAACATTGAATGGGCGCCTTTGGCTTTCAAAGTAAAAAGTAAATAGTGTTGAATAATTTCGGCGGGCTGGTTAGAACCACGATAGCTCAATTGGAAGAGCACCTGACCCGGTATGTCAGAAGGGTGCAGGTTCAAACCCTGCTCGTGGAAATTTTTTCAACATTTGTGTTTTTTGTAATTTGTTCGCATCAAAATTTGCGTTAAAAAATTATATGAACATTTATAAATAGCTTGCCTACTTCTTAACTGATCTTTAGTATTTGTAAAAATATTATGATCGGATGTTAATGACGGTAGTTGTTAACATTGAATGGGCGCCTTTGGCTTTCACAGTAAAAAGTAAATAGTGTTGAATAATTTCGGCGGGCTGGTTAGAACCACGATAGCTCAATTGGAAGAGCACCTGACCCGGTATGTCAGAAGGGTGCAGGTTCAAACCCTGCTCGTGGAAATTTTTTCAACATTTGTGTTTTTGTAAATTGTTCGCAACAAAATTTGCGTTAAAAAATTATATAAACATTTATAAATAGCTTGCCTACTTCTTAACTGATCTTTAGTATTTGTAAAAATATTATGATCGGATGTTAATGACGGTAGTTGTTAACATTGAATGGGCGCCTTTGGCTTTCAAAGTAAAAAGTAAATAGTGTTGAATAATTTCGGCGGGCTGGTTAGAACCACGATAGCTCAATTGGAAGAGTACCTGACCCGGTATGTCAGAAGGGTGCAGGTTCAAACCCTGCTCGTGGAAATTTTTTCAACATTTGTGTTTTTGTAAATTGTTCGCAACAAAATTTGCGTTAAAAAATTATAAAAACATTTATAAATAGCTTGCCTACTTCTTAACTGATCTTTAGTATTTGTAAAAATATTATGATCGGATGTTAATGACGGTAGTTGTTAACATGGAATGGGCGCCTTTGGCTTTCAAAGTAAAAAGTAAATAGTGTTGAATAATTTCGGCGGGCTGGTTAGAACCACGATAGCTCAATTGGAAGAGCACCTGATCCGGTATGTCAGAAGAGTGCAGGTTCAAACCCTGCTCGTGGAAATTTTTTCAACATTTGTGTTTTTTTTTTTTTAATATTATTGTGTAAATCCAGCAATACAATACTTAATTTGTTACATATGTCCCTATTTAGGTACACAAAAATTTCCCAGCTACAGATTCTTGTTAGAATAAATAGCATAGCCCAAATAGCCCAAATAGCATCGTTTGCTTTTGAAAAGTAGGTAGGTAGCAAACTCTCTTCGGTGTCAGCCTTTTTCCCCGCCAAAGTGTCCCGCGCATCGGTCCGATTTGCGGCCCCTAGTTTACGAACCATTCATTATATAAATAGTGATTGCGTCAGACGTCAACCGCGTCCCATTCACGTGGTAAAAAAGATCGTTGTTTTCCGACGTTCTACAAATTCACAACACGTCCCTCCTTACTGTCGAATAACTTTATCAATAATTGCAAAAAAATATTAATTAGTTGGTGACTTCATTAGAAGTTTGTGAGCAGAAAATTCTTTAATTAAAAACGAGGAAATTGACAGCTAGTTAGTACCATTATTTGTTGAGAGATGGCGCTGAAAAGAGTTCTTATTGTGAATAAAAGTTACCCTGTGGCGGGTTTGGAGATTTTAAAACAAAAGTAAGTAATTTGTTTTCATACACTTTTGCATTTATAATATTAGTTTAAATTAAATTCTCATGCAATTTAAACAAAAGTAACATCGGTTTGTAAATGTTAGGTAACTAGGCAGGTAGGTTATATACCTATATGTTTTGCAATTATACAGAAAATATAAAAATAATAAATACAATTTCCTTGTTTTTTATTTTCTAGAGTGCAACCTACTGTTCTGCCTTACCTAGACTTCGAGGCAGATAGCCTTCCAGAAATCAAGAAGAACATAAAAGGTTACGACGCTGTGATATGGAACACGAAACATCAGCTTACTCCAGAAATATTGGATCTGGCAGGTGAGAATCTTTAACAGACCGCGCATTTTATACTATTTGGCGTTAGGCCTCGAAAAGAGTAACCTCGACCTAGCCAGTTGGCCTTGACTGATTAGTCATGTGTTAGAGACAGACACCGCACGCGCCTAGCGCTTACGGTACATATCCAAATAATCAGACATAGGTAGATAAATAAATAAAATTAAATATCTTTATTTTCAAACAAAGTAGTCATCATGTAACATAGAGATAAGGCGACACTCTGACCATCTCATGATATAGTAGTCTATAGTAGTGGCACCTTTCGTCGCCAAAAAGTAATATGATGTGTGTTCATTGACATTTTACGGGATGACCAATATTTGTTGCTGGTCCCTATTTTTTTTATATTTTACGGGCAAGCACTTGACCTCTCGCTCACCTGATGTTAAGTGATGATAAGGCCAATAATGGTGGAAGCGCACTTCAACCGGAATCCTCATTTTACTGAGGCACTGGCTATCTTATCTCTAGCTGCCGGAACCCGGAACCCAACAATGCTGCAAGCATTGATGTTATGGCGACATTTTAGATAAGACGGTGGTAGCTTGCCAGGCGGACAAACAAGCCCTACCATCAACCAAAATATGTTTTCAGGTTAAAGAAATTTGTTCTCAAAAGAAATTTGCATTTCACTTAATGAGAAATTACATAGTAACATAATTACTTAAATAAAATATAAACAGTGAGCATGCATGAATTTGAAACTAAAGTCGAAACATAGTTTATAACTATAATTTGCTAACTGTAACTGTATTGCACTGAGGCAAAGATTAATTAACTAAAAGCAAACGGGAGCCGTGCAAAATATCGAGCATCTCAATAATAAGTTAGATTTTTATTAGGGTAGTTGGAAAAAAAGATGCGTCTGCGTCTGCGAGCAATAGCGAGCGGTCGGGCGCCCGATCGAGTCGAAAGAATAGTAGCTCAGGGTCAACGTACAGGATCGGATTTAAAAGTTAGTTAAGATGTGTTTTTTTAATTGGGTTTTGAAGCTATTTAAACTTTTTGGTGTTTTTATTTCTTTTGGAAGATTTTTAAATAATATGCTCCTTCGAAACTTAAACTTCTTTTGCCATAATTCCTTCTGACCTTAGAGATGGAGATATTATAGAGATGAGAGAATATGTTTTAATGATAAAAGGGAAAAAAGTTTGCCACTCAGTGTCAGCATAGCTTAGTAATATAGCTATATCACGACATACGGACAAACTGAATCTCGAAGCGAGCTCCATCGACTTACATTTCTTCTATGTTCTTATTGTATTTGGAAAGGTTTGACTTCCAAAAGTAGTGATGATAAGACCGCTGGTGGAAACGCACTTTAACCGCTATCAACAAACCACCAATGAACGCCTATCTTATCTCTAACAGGCGGAACACTATACTACTTGACTGTGGTTTTAGCAACAAAATTAAATTAGACAAACTCACACTAGGGTTGCCAACCATACTTTAAATTAACGAATCCTACGTTATTTTCCATCCCCATACTTCATTCTTTTTAATAAAAATAAAGTATGGAAAATACTTTATTTCCGACTAATGCGTGCGTTTGAACGGAATATTCTTATTGACTTAATTGCTGAACTACTGAATGATACTCAGACTCATGTGAAGTGAAACGAAAGGCAACGCTTAAATAAATAAATTTGGAAAATACTTTATTTTTCTTCAAATCCTTTTTTTATACTAGTTAGTGATAGATTTGCTTTGATTTCCTGAAAAATAGTTCGCAACCCTAACTCACACTAAGGTAGACTGAGTGCTTTATTGCAAGATTTATTTACCATTTCGAACATGTTAACGTAACGAAAACGTGCATTTGAAGAGAATTTAAACGGTAAAATTTTAACTCTTCTCGTATGTCACCTGGAGGCACTGCTACACAAATTCTTGTTTTCGTTAAAGTGATCAAATGGCAAAAAAAACTGGCACGAGGCTCCGTGGGGGGCAATTATTGAATCTCACCAATGATCTCGAAGTCAAAAGTGACATGAAATACAAATGAAGCATAATATTTTTAATGTTCTCTTGGCATATCTCCTGCCGTGGTTGGTTGGTTTCAAAGTTACCTGCTAGAGCGCCGGCAGCGCATACGTATTGACGAATCTCTCTCGTCGTGGTGCAATATTAATGCTGGTGTCCCTCAGGGTGGCGTCTTATCTCCTCTCCTTTTTTCAATCTTTATAAACTCTATTACACAACCGCTTTCATGTTCCTATCACTTGTATGCTGATGATCTACAAATTTACACACAAGCACCACTATTAGACCTTTCTCATGCTGTTGAGGTTACTAACAGGGATCTCGAGGTTATCTTTGACTGGAGCGAATCGTTTGGTCTCGATGTCAATCCAAGTAAGACCCAGACAATCATCATCGGCAGCTCCTATTTTGTTTCGAGGATCGATTTTGGACTTCTACCTTCTGTTAACTTCGTCGGCATTAATATACCATACTCAAAGACAGTGAGAAACTTGGGTGTTGTTTTTGACCAGTGTCTCACTTGGCATTCGCAAGTTGATGCTGTTCGGAAAAGGGTATTTGCTGCGTACAGTTCACTCAATCGTATTTGTAACTTCTTGCTGATTAGCACAAAGATCACTCTGGCGCAAACTCTCCTGCTGTCCATCATTGACTATGCTGATGTTAGCTACGCTAATCTTTCGGAGGAACTTCTAAATAAACTGGAGCGTTTGCAGAATCTCTGTATTCGGTTTAATTATAACTTGAGGAAGTACGATCATGTCTCGATCTATCGAGCTCAGCTTAAATGGTTGCCAATTCGCCGGCGTAGAGACTTACACATTCTTTCCTTTCTGTATACTGTCCTCTTTCTACCCACTTCACCTTCATATCTTCAAAATTGTTTCTCCTTCCGTTCCACTTCCTCAAGCCTTACCTTGCGTTCTGCGTATAACCTAGCTCTTGTGACTCCTCTTCATTCAACTAATTTCCTTTCCTACTCTTTTTCTGTGCATGCTGTCCGGTTATGGAATTCTTTGCCTGAGCGCATCAGAAGTGCTCGCACGTTGGAGTCGTTCAAGGGTCTGGTTCGGAGTCATTTTCTGAATTCACCTTAGCTATGTTTATTTATTTTATGATTTATATTGTTTAAGCTCTGTTTATTTTTATTTATTTTTTTTTTTTTTTGTATGTACTCTTTTTTGATATTATTATTCTAATTTAGTTTATTTTTACTTGCACCCATTTTTATTATTTTTCGCCCAAGGTTGCTTGGAAGAGATTGCTTGTTAGCAATAAGGCCGCCTATTTTGTACATTTTTTCTTTTCATCAATTTGTCTGTATCTGTATTTTTTTTTTTTGTGTGCAAATAAAGTTTAGTATTATTATTATTATTATTATTATTTTTATGCGTTACTAGCGGCCGCTCGCGGTTTCACTCGCGTGGTTCCCGTTCCCGTGGGAATATTGGGATAAAAAGTATTCTATGTGTTATTCCAGGTTATAAAGTATCTGTATGCCGAATTTCATTTAAATCCATCCATCCGTTGCAGCGTGAAGAAGTAAAAAATATACGAACATACATACACACAAACTTTCGCATTTATAATATTAGTAGGATTTTCAATTTGATTATTTAAGATCCTACCTGCTGCTTGAGAATTTTCAGTGTCAAAAATCACCGTCACCGTCAAGTCACTCGTGACTTTGAACAAGAGAAAAACTTGAGAAAAAGGAGCAATTGTAATATTGATATCATGGCGTCGGTAGTGTCACGAAGCTGTGGGGAATGAACCACGCTTTCTCGTACAGTCAACAGCAAAAGTAACTGATGATTGGTCAAGTTTCAAAATATAAAATCAGTATGAAAAACAAAACTTTTTAAACGCATATCGAAAAATATTCGAGTGTCTACTAGTACCTGCAGACTTTGACTGTGGTTATAGAAAATACCAACTTACACTTTCGAAACTTAATTATGAAATCTAGTAACCATCATCTACTTTTGCTGTTGCTTGTACAACCTGCTGCATTTAACTTTTTCTAACCCCAGGTTCCCAGTTGAAAGCTGTTTCATCCATGTCCTCTGGCCTGGACCACATAAGGATAGAGGAGGTGAAGAAGAGGGGGATATCTTTGGGGAACTGCCCCCAGGTGCTGGACAACGCAGTAGCTGACATCGCGCTGGGGCTGCTCATCGCGGCTGCTAGGAGATTCAAGGAAGGAGTACGGGAGTTAGAATCGTAAGACCTTTTCCACGAATTTGTTTGTAGTGAAAGAAATTGTTTTTGTCCGCCCTATAGGTATGGTTTTCACAGTGTAAAACGGTCTTGTTTGGGCGCGAGAAAGCCGTGTGATTAAAACATCCTAGACAGTTTCTAGAAGGGATGGCAACACAAGACGCAAGCTTGTTCCATCCCCTACTAGTTTCTACGAAGCGTTCGGATTGGAAAATGAACGTAACAATAAATAAATTAAAATAAAATAATAAAAATTATTTATTTCAGACCTGGGTCCATAGTGTTAGTAACATTATTTAACTGAAAAACCTATGTTAGTGCATATTATTTATTGTATAAAGTTATTATAATTAATTTTGGTGTCTTTGACGAGGTGGACGCAGGTCCAGTGCCGCATAATTGTACTGTCTACGTCCAGTCTCGTCGCGACTGTCCTTATCATCAACAATCCGAGGACATAAAGAAGGCTCCAACCAATTGAGTTGACCTCAGCCGCAAGTACGAGCGTTTGCGTCGAAGCACAGGAGAAAGACACTAGGTCGAAGCGCAACCCGCTATAGACCGATTGGTGACATACCTACCGATAAAGCCCGGTGAAGCTGAAAATGCCCCCTATGGCAGTCAGCAGTCTCTCTCCAAAAAAAAAAACCTACCGTTTTTTATTTTCATTTTTATTTTACAACTGGAAACAACTGAACATGCTTAGTATAGGTATCCTAGCCATGCTTTTAAAGTAGGTATCCGACGTTTCGGCCGAGTTACACAAGCTAAGTATTTTTTCAGAGTTTTCTGATTACCTTCAAATGGTATTTTCAGCATCTCCGGACCTTTTTTGGGGGCGGCGAGAAACTTAAAGGGGTGTGAAATAAAGAACCGTCAGAGGTTTCTAGAGGGAATGGCATCTCACTCGCACTAGTGCGTGTCCCTATCCATACTAGATTCTCCGAGGGAAAACGGACATTTTACGGATACCACGGTAGTACCTATACTTCTCTCATGAGACTGAGATCCGTTATATCAGACAGACTCCTACTTCTACTAGTGTAAATATCCTCTGAAATTGTCTAAGCCTTGAAAGGGTTTTGTAGGGTTCATTGGGGCGATCGCCTCTGCAGACAATGATGTTAGGATATTTGCCCTTAAGAGCGTTTACGCCGCACACTAGCGCCGCCAATAAAAAAAAATATCTAGTAATTAGAGATAGAAAATCAAATTATGCTCAACAAACTAAAGTAATTTAGCATTTTTACGTCACCTAATGCACACCTGACATGTTATGGTTTAGTTAAATATGGCGTTATAGTTAAAAGTGGCCGTAACGTTTTATTTAACTAAACCATAACATGTGAGGTGTTCATTAGGTGACGTAAAAATGCTAAATTACTTCATTCAAATAGTTTGTTGAGCATAATTTGATTTTCTGTCTCTAATTACTAGATATGTTTTTTTTTTCATTAGTGGCGCTAGTGTGCGGCGTAAACTCTCTTAAAACCGTTAAAATTAAAGTGTTTAATGGATTTTGTTTGCTTTAGCGGTGAATGGAAGTTCGGCGTGCAATGGTCGGTGGGTATGGACATCGCTGGCAGCACGGTCGGCGTCGTCGGGCTGGGCGGCATCGGGCAGGCCATCGTGCGGCGGCTGAAGGGGTTCGACGTGGCCCGGTTCCTGTACAGCGGGAGGACGGACAAGCCAGAAGGTGAGGCCGATTAAAAGATGTAGATCTGTGGGCGGCTTAAGAACCTTTTTGATGTACCTACCTATAACCTTTAACATTTTTGAACTTCGATCTGACAGTGGATGAGGCAGTTATAAAAAATGCGCATCAGCAGTGATGCGAGCTATGAAGCTTTTTGTCTATAATTAAAACTTTTTGATAATAGATAACTTTTTTAATATTATATTATTTTATTTTTTTAAATGTTGCGTTCCAATTTTAAACAATGTTAAAAGTTAACGCAAACTAACCATAAACCACATAATATTATATCATTAGCAATCGAGTTACATGTACCACCGGCTTTGGCCCATGACCAGGGCCTCGATCGCGCTATTTGCCAACATCTCAAACTGACTCAAACGTTCAAACGTTAACGATAAAGTTTTGGTTCGGTTTTAGTTTAGCCGATGTCAAAAATGGTATCGCGCAAAATTTTCCTAACGATTAAACCAATGTCGTAGTGTTAGCGTTAGTGAATTTTCCTCAAAGTTGAATCGTTTAGTGCTTGCCACGAGTATTAAAAATACTAGGTGTGATATTTGTAATCGATACTCGATTAAGAATGTTGAAAACACCGCCACATTGTTTTAAACACGCAAAATGATGGTCTAATGCAAAATTACAAGTAGAAACTATGAAAATACTCGACAGATATTGTAAAGAGCTAGAACTTAAAATTTAGTTTCATTTTAACGTTTAAGTGTCCTTAAAAAAATATTTGTTTTTACTATAACTTAAGGATTAAGGGGGAAATTACTATTTTTTATTAATTGTCTATAATTTTTCATGAAATTAATTAATTACCACTATATAAATCACCATTTACCACAAAAAAACTAAACAATTGCCTGTTTGAACAAGATCCCTTTGGTCTGATCAATAAATGAGAACCAGTGACATTATATTTTGTAGGTACCTATACTTTAGGAGGTACCTACATAATTAAGTAAAACAAAACAATAATGAAAATAGTGAAATTAATTACACGGTTCGCATTGCTTGGCTCTCAGATACTCACTAAATCATAGCAATGTAAACTGAACAAAACAATTAAATTGAAAATAAACCCAAACAAAATCCTTAGACTGAAAACATCACAGCCACAGAAAGTAGGTAGGTAATGGAAGATGTAAAAGAGCCAGGACTAAGCCGCCCAGTGTTTAAATCAAAGGTGTGGAATGCGAAAATGCAGTGATGAAAACAGTCTCACCCCCTTACCCCATAAGTTTGATGATGAATAAAATATTCTGATTGAACAAAGAAATGGACTATCAAAGTCGACGTGGTACCTTACTGTTGCAGGCAGAGAGATTATCGTATATTTATCTACTCTCATAGTACACCACCGGGAACAGCTAAAGTTAAGTTGGTGAAATAAACATCTATTGAAGACAAGCTAGTATAATGCATAATAATTATTGATCTTACATTGGATACTCCCTGATTTCTGCGGTGCCGAAGATTATATTGTGCATGCTGAGTTGAAGCTGGTAGGACAAGGAAGCATAAAGTGTTCTTAGATAGAAGCAGAAGGCTCAATCAGATATCAATTTAGTTTGAATGTAAATTGTATGCTCGGCAAATTAAATAAATATTACCTGTCATTATTTTATTTCCATTGGCTTTAGAATGTCAAATAAAAAATTTGTATTTAATAAATGTAAATGTGACTAAATTAATAATCATTCATTCACTTTATTTGTCTCTAGCTACTTCAACACCACGGTTAATTTCTGATATTTCCCAACTTAGTTGTAAGTGACCATAATATGAGATGTCATCTGACAAATATATTAAATAGTCTGCTGCAGAATATTAGATTTGTTGTGCCTCATAAGACAATTTAAACAATTAATTCCTTACCTTATGCTAAGTTATTATTATAGACTGTTGTTCCTACAGTCAAACTGAAAATATACCTATTGGTTTTATGGGACTTTACTTTACTTTATGGGTACAACAAACAAACATGCTCTACAAATATTATATTTCACATATTAATAATTCTACAGCTTTGTAGACAGTTTGGGAAAATAGTCTGAAAAAGTGGACCATTCAGGCAAGTGGACCATTTAGGAATATGGACCTGAGGTACCTGAAGGCTGTAATAATTAATTTTAATATTGAGGCTATAAAATAATAAAACACTTTACACTTCACAATAATATGGTATTTTTAATCCAAAAAATAATAATTTTAAAACTTTGTTAAGTTGCTGACAATAGTAATGAAGCTTTTAGTATCAGAAACATAAGTAGGTGACTTTTATAAAATATTTTTATTTTTATATACCTAATTCTTTATGTTATTCAAATGGAAAAGCGCTTTGCTTTTCTCTCACTTATTGGTAAGTGATGATAATAATATGAAGTGATGGGATGGATTAAGCGCACTGCACATTGAAAGAACTAGCAGCTCTTCTTTTGTTTGGGAGCGATAGTGCTACCAATGTTGTTATTATGGTGACAGACAGATAAGTTGGTGGTAGTTAGCCAAGCAGACTTAAGACTAGCCCTATTTCCAACCAAACTCAGCACATTAATATGTACATCTATTGGGAATCAAAACTGGGACATATATCTTTGTCTGGCCTGTGGGATGATGCTAAAAGTTCATCCCAACACTCCTAAGGACAAACAGATGTACCTGGATATAAAAAGCAACTAGGCATTTTGCGAATTAGGCATTATGCGACTAAACAACTCCAAGCAACAAAACGAAAATTATATTCAGTAATTTGTCGACTAGTCATTAATATTGGCGTAATTATCAGCTGGGGCACGAGCCTTTCCTATAAATGGATAGGGAGAACAGGGTCATAAACCACCACGCGGGCACTACTGCGGATTGGTTGTTGTTAACGACTGCTAAAGCAGCTGGGACCGACGGCTTTACGTGCCTTCTGAAGCATGGAAGAGCTCGAGATGATAAACCGTGGGTCACCCATCCGATGACCGGCCTTTGCGAGAGTCTGATGTTTTGTTATCAAATCCATTCGTGTAGCTATTTATAACAGATTTGCTTAGTCGTAAATAACCTATGCCCTATGCAGAACGGGCGCGATAACCACTGCGCCATCGAGCTCCTCATTAATATGTACCTGCACCTAGGAATCAAAACTGGGGCATATAGGCATATAGATCTTTGGCCGACTGGTGGGTACACCCACCACAGAGGTCGTGTATAGTGGTACCATCGGATGCTAAAAGTTCATTCTAAGTCCGTACACAATATGTACCTAGATATGAAAAGCATGTGTAAACAACATATAAGTAAACATAAATTTAAAATGTACGACACTCTGACCGTAAATTGGCTTGCTAAAATTTCTAATGTTACTATAGTCTTATCATGCACACTTCAAACAATTATCTTTAGCAATTTGCCGACTCCAGTCATTGATATTGGCATAGCAGACTACAATTTATTTATTTACCTAATTAACAACTAAAAAACATCTTCACTCTGGTACCTACAATAGGTAAAAACCTCAGAACATATTTTAAGTTATACTAAAAACCATTCCAAGTGTCATTCGAACAGAGTTAATAATAATATTTATCAATAGTGTTGAAAAGAAGACGTGACTTAGAGCATCTTTCTTTACTTTAGCCTTACGCAACGATAATGCCAATGGAAAAGTAGCTCTAGAGGAACTTTTTCAAAAACGTTCATTTGACAGCGTTAAATAGGTTCCCAGCGTCACACATTTGGTCGTCACCGCTGTCAAAACGTGGTCAAATTTTATTTTCTTGTGTATTTTCCTAACACTAACAATATCTTTGCAGCCAAATCTCTAGGAGTAGAGCGTGTACCACTAGAGCAGCTATTGAAGGAGAGTGATTACGTCGTCCTGGCCTGCCCCCTGTCGGAGGAGACCAAACACCTAATCAATGCAGAAACCCTTAAATTAATGAAAAAGAAATCCATTCTTGTCAACATTGGAAGAGGAGGTGAGTTCGTTTAATCATAAACAACATGAAGAGACAGAGAGAGGTGCAGAATTAATCTAAAGTGAGCTATAACTTTTGTACCTACTTATTGCTTATTTTAAAAAAGAAGTAATAAGTTATAAATAAATACGAGGTACTTATACTCACCTACTGGTAATTGACAATAGGCTGTCGGAATACAAGACAACCAAAAAATATTTCTTCCACAAATATTTATACTAATAGGACCTACCTATACCTATTTCCCGCTGTGAATTGACACCGGAACATCTAAGTCTGAAACAGTCCAAGTAACACATAAGCGTTGTATATTGTTTATGTATTAAATAAAAACAATTAGTTAGCGAAACAAATAACTTGATCGAATAATTTGGGTAAACGTCTATTCAGTCGTTATTAGGAGTATAACGTAGTGATTACTTGTTCAGTCATTAGGAGGACGAGTTCCTAGGTGTCACGTAAACCATAGAGTCGGCTTAGTTAAACTACTTTACAGCAGTTTACTTATTCGATAAGAGGAGGTCGATGGTTAACGCTGGAGTAAAAACTTTTTCAGAGCGTTTACGCCGCACACTAGCGCCGCCAATGAAAAGTAAGACAGTGCAGCTAAAAACGGCCACTTTTAACTATAACGCCGTATTTAACTAAACCATAACATGTCAGATGTTCATTAGGTGGCGTAAAAATGCTAAATTACTTCATTCAAATAGTTTGTTGAGCATAATTTGATTTTCTATCTCTAATTACTAGATATGTTTTTTTTTTCATTGGCGCACTAGTGTGCGGCGTAAACGCTCTTAAAGGCCGGTCATTAGTTAATTGACAATAAATTTTCATTTCGAACTCTTCCGTGCTTCAAAGCCCGTGATCCAGGCTGCATTAGCAGTCGTTATCAACCGCCAAACCATATTGAGCCCGCGTGGTGGTTCATGGCTCATTCTCCTATGGTGTTTCCGGGTTTTCGGGAAGGGAATAGGGACGGCTCGTGCCCCAGTATTGGAGGCATAAAAATGAGCTATTAATCATGATGTCTTATTCGTTAACAGGTCTTGTGGACCAAGACGCGTTGTATGACGCTTTGAACGAGAACCGCATCTTCTCAGCTGGGCTGGACGTCGTCACTCCAGAGCCACTGTCCAAGGACCATCCTCTGGTCTCTCTGCCGAACTGCTGTGAGTACCATATGTACATTTTACGATAGAATAAAGGAACAGATATTTAAGACATACGATTTTACGATCATTCAGTACCAATAGTAGGGTAAGAAATGTAAAAGCCGGTGTTTGCTTATGAACCCTGGCGACACGTGAGTAGTGCGAGTACAGGAGATTTTAGTGGGTATGCCCTTCTTCCCCTTTGGAGGGAGGGAGAGGAGTTTGGGTAATTTTGGAGAGTTAGGTCTCTCCAAAAACACTTAAACTCCTCTCCCTGCATTTCACCTCTATAAAAAACCAAATTATTAAAATAAAACAAAAAAAAAACCCGACTGCTAAAACAACTAATATCAAAAATAACTGCAAAGAGAAAAAACTGAAAAGAAAAAACAAGCTCTAAGATCCCAGAATTCAATTTGAGCAATGTTGAATGCAACGTGAAATATTTCTAAATACATCGAATAATGATAGTTGTCGCAGGCTGGGACAATCACCTAAGAGAGTGCGGATTTAATTGAGCTAGACACGGCCGTTTGGTTGATGACTGTCCCCGCCTATACATACATACATACATACATACATACATACATACATATATACATATATACATACATACATACATACATACATACGTACATACATACATACATACATACATACATACATACATACATACATATATACATACATACATACATATATACATACATACATACATACATACATACGTACATACATACATACATACATACATACATACATACATACATACACTTGAAAAACGTAAGTCTCCTTATGACGCAGTCGGGTAAAAAGGGTACTTAGTAGAAATCTACGTCATCTACAATCGAACTAGCGTTCGCCGCTAAGAACTTGCTACTAAGTGGTTCGATCCCATGCAAATTGTAGTTTACTTTACGTGGTCTTTACGCATTCAAAGCGATAAAATGTCATCTAGATAATGATATTTTATTGTAATCAGTCCGTGCCTTACCTACTCGCACACTGAGCTCATTGATAGATCGATAACACATAAGCACTCAAAGATAACATAATCATTCATTTATAGCCCATCTCAGTCCACTGCTGGACAAAGGCGTCTCTCAATGCACCATTGATAACAGAACTTCTGCTCATACTAGTTGGAGGGGTCGTAACACTACGTTTTTACAGAACAGGGTGCCTAGTCCCAAGTTTTATTTGTCTTAAGAGCGTTTACGCCGCACACTAGCGCCGCCAATGAAAAAAAAACATATCTAGTAATTAGAGATAGAAAATCAAATTTAGAGAAGACGTTACGGCCACTTTTAACTATAACGCCATATTTAACTAAACTATAACATGTCAGGTGTGCATTAGGTGACGTAAAAATGCTAAATTACTTCATTTAGATAGTTTGTTGAGCATAATTTGATTTTCTATCTCTAATTACTAGATATGATATTTTTTTCATTAGTGGCGCTAGTGTGCGGCGTAAACGCTCTTAAGTCACATTAACAAAAAAAATATTTGTTTGACATTAAAGCCGCGTCGCTTTCTGGTGACAAAAGGGGAGTTTAAATTTTACTAGGTAGTTATATTCTCGTAATCGTTAACGTGATCAAGTGAAATATAAAACTCGCACTAGGCACCCTGAACACATCTAACTTAGGGCCTTAAAGGATTAAATAAGCTTAGGGCAGTCTCAAAAAAATATGAAGTAAAAAAACTTTAAATAATAAATTTTTACTATTTTACTATTTTCAAGTGCTAATAGCTGCACTGACGCTAAATTAAATATTTATAAAATTTAATAAGCCAGGAATCGAACATGGGTCTTCCGCAATCCGGGCGGCTGCACCGACCGCTATGCGGCCGGGAAGGCTGACGAAAGCGCTGAATTTTGCCACTGCTTTTACGATTTTTTTTAGTGCTAATAGCGGCACAGTGCGCCTTCTATCCAACGGTCATTGCAACCGATGATGGCTATGCAAATTCATCTTTGCAGATGAAATACCACTTTGATAACACAACGCTATAGTAAATTTTTACTTTTTATTTTCAAGTGCTAATTGCTGCACTGACGCTAAATTAAATATTTATAACAAAAATTAAACGCCTACCCGACCCAGCCCGGAATCGAACCGGGTCTTCCGCAATCCGGGCGGCTGCACTGACCGCTATGCTACCGGGAAGGCTGACGTAAGCGCTGAATTTGGCTGGGTCGGGTAGGCGTTTAATTTTTTTACTGTATTTTGTAAAATTCAAAAAATTCAAAATTCAAAATCATTTATTCAATTTAGGCTACAAATAGCTCTTATGAACGTCATTTTAAGCCATCGGTTCGTAAGTCTATCTACTCTGGGCGGGAGTTCTTGTACTGAGAAGAACCGGCAAGAAACTCAGCAAGTGTCCAGCTCTTTTCTCCCTTACAGCGTCATAAATATTGGAAAAAGTCCTATCATAAAGGACACTTTCCATCACAAATAAAAACACAAAATGTAAAGGACAATCACAACATGTAAAATAACACAAAAAATAAAAAATAACTAAATAAAATATTTAAGTCAGCAAAAACATAATTTACCAGTTTAATTTTTTACAATATCATACAGTACTAGTAAAAGTCAAAAAAAACTATAGTTAATAATAATAAAAATAAAACTAATTGTAATGTTCAATGCAACGCTATTTTGTTATCTGCAGGACACTATTTATAAGTAGTATTATGTATAAGTTTTTTATTATAGCCAGGCTGTTTTATCTTCTAAATATTCTTTGACTGTATAATAACCTTTTTTTAATAAAAAAGACTTTACATGTTTTTTAAACTTATCTAAAGGTAAATCTAGTACAGTATTTGGTATTTTATTGTAATAGTGTATACCTTGCCCCAAGAAAGAACCAAGCACCTTCTGTAACCTGAACAATGGCATTGCTAGTTTTGACTTATTTCTAGTATTAAAATTGTGTACATCACTGTGTTTAGCAAATGAATTTATATTACAACGTACAAGAACTATACAATTATAAATAAATTGAGACGCCACTGTCAAGACATCAATTTGTTTAAAAAGATTTCTTAAAGAAGTTCGTGAACCTAGTCTATAGATTGTTCTTACTGCTCGTTTCTGTAAAATGAATATAGTTTCAATATCAGCCGCTGTTCCCCACAGTAAGTGTAAATTTTATAAATATTTATATTATTATGATATTTCCAGATATTCTTCCTCACCTCGGCAGTGCGACGATAGAAACCAGAAACGCTATGGCCAGCATAGCAGCCAACAACGTGCTCCTGGCTTTAGAAGGAAAACCAATGCTTTTTCCAGCATTCTAGTCATAAACCTAAGATGCTAAGACGCTAAACTTCAAAAATAAAACTATTGCAAATAGGGTTGTTTTCCTGGTACATAATCTTGAATAAGCCTAAAACTCAAAATCACGTACATGTCAGTTATACCAGTTGAACCTGCAAGTAACGATAAGGTCCAGTTTTGTACCTAGAATTATTTGTATTATTTATCTAAATGGGATAATACATTTTAATTAAGTATACTTAATTGTTATGACTAATTTAAAATGTCATACGCTCGTACAGTCAGCAGCGAAATCCCTAAACGCTTTATTACATTGTCAAACCAACTACCTATATTGTAGTATTTTTATTTATTTGTTTAACAGGGCTTGTCAACTTGTAGTAAAGCTATTATACCTAACATGGTAGGTACTACAGCAGCGGAATCCCTAAACGCTTTAGCACCTTGTCAAACCAAATAATAGTCAAACCCCCTTAATAAAAACTATTTGAGCATTATTTAGTTAAATATTGTTTTGTCAACGTCACACAAACGTCATTTTGAATTTGAGAAAAAGAGACAAAACAATGGTTAACTAAATAATGCTTAAATAGTTTTTATGAATAAGGGGGTTAATATTTATTTATTTAACAGGCGCTTGTCAAATTGTAGTAAAGCTATCATAACATTGTACACGACTTCTTGGCGGGAAAGTTAAGAGTCATGTCTGCGGTTTTGTTTTATTTTCTAAAATGTGGTTATGTCGAATATTAATGTGAAATAATGGTGGATTATTAACCGTTAAGTCCTCGCGAGTGTACATGAGTGTTGGCAAATGAAACAAAACAGTGCAACGACTTTTTTCAAATTCTCTCAAGAAGTCCGCGTGAGGACTTAGTAAAGCCCCACATCTTTACTGAGATACTCGAGGGGTTGGGTATATCATTTCTCACTTCCTATTTCTATTATCATAAATCGTCATCATACAGGAAGGAAATATTGTTTATTTATGTGTTACTTGTAAGAAAAATTACTTTGACACTGGCTAAATGTGCTAATCGCACGAAGCCATCAACTAAAGGAAAAAAAATAAAAACAATGTAAACACCATGATGCTGTAAAACAGCTTGTACACACACCTGCACATCAGGCTACCACAAACTGTCAGATTACCACAATAGACTTTGAACTTTATGTATACGGCATAGGGTTGAACATTTATGAAGAAATTTGACAGATTTGGATAGGTGGATGGGCATGGCGTCGTCGTCTGTACTAAAGTGGTCAGTGACATCTAATCTGAATGTACGTTAAGATACATAGTGAGTCATACATATCATAATACATTTGTATAGCCTAAATGCTTAGGTACTTACCTATTATTGTTATCTAAAGTTTACGTTAACATTGAAAAAAAATATTAATTTTGAGGCGTGAAAATTGTTTATCTATATATATTCTACATATATTAATATTATAAAGCTGTAGAGTTTGTTTGTTTGAACGCGCTAATGTCAGGAACTGCTAATTCGAATTGAAAATTATTTTTGTGTTGGATAGTCTATTTATCGAGGAAAGCTTTAGGTTATATAACATCACGCTTCGACCAATAGGAGCGAAGCATCAGTGAAAAATGTTGCAAAAACGGGAACAAGAGCCTAAAAAATTAAAAATGCTGCCGAAAGTCACTATTCCACGCGGACGAAGTCGCGAGCACAGCTAGTATTTTAAAAATGGCTATAGACCGTAAACTTTTATGACATTAAGGATTTTTTTAATAAAATACATCATATTTAATAGAAATTGTGGGAACACTATATTAATTTACTATCCTGATATTCAGATTGCAATTTAATAATTTAATTTAATTTTAGTAGGTATGATAATTATTCAGTATACCTACCTACTCACTAATTAGTTAATTAATTAATTAATTCAATTGATATTGTAAAAATGTCGAATTGTATTTGCATTCATCATCATCATCAGCCTTTACTAGTCCACTGCTGGACATAGGCCTCTCCAAGTGCACGCTACCGAGCACGATCCGCGGCTACTCTCATCCAGCTCTTACCAGCCACCTTGCGAAGATCGTCGCTCCACCTAGTCTGAGGGCGTCCTACACTACGTTTGCCGATACGTGGTCTCCACTCGAGAACTCGTTTACCCCAACGGTTGTCGGTTCTGCGGCTAATATGACCGGCCCACTGCCACTTCAGCTTACTGATTCGATGGGCTATGTCGATTTCTTTCGTTCTCTGTCGGATCCATAGATTTAGTATATAGTTATAGATTGGCAATACAAAAGAGATAGAAGATCATAGTATACGCATGTGTTAGAGCGAGATAAATAGACGAGACCATTCATTTACACGCTATCGGCCTGTATCGGCCTGGAGTCAGTTGCGAATAAAACAAATTTCGCTTATTTTTGTAAAAACTGAGATTTAAAGTGTAAATTAGTATATATATGAGCCGTGAATGACTTGATTCATTATGGTTAGGTGTGCTGTACCTGTACTGCTAAGAAAGAAAATCCACATTATTATACATTTTACACGTAGTACAATTTGAATTGTTTAGCAGTCTAAATGGAATGTTTTAGATCTCCTACAAAAGTTTTTCTACACGCAAAACTATCGCCTTTTATCACATTAATGCTCTGATTGCATAGGAATTCATTTTAAAATTATAACAAATACGTGAATTCCTACTATTCCTAACCTCACTTTTGTAGAGATTGACACTATCGATAATCTTCTTATCGATATGTACCTAACCGGCAAAGATGTGCTTTGAATGTAGCCCTTTTCATTTTGGCTAATATTCTTTCTAATACATTTCTTATTAATTTCTGTTTTTATTTTTGGAGTTCCGTAGCCAAGTGGCTCTATATTGTAAATATAAAACCACCTATTAATAAAACTAATAAATAATAATCGAAACTTATTTTATTATTAGAATAAAATATGAAGCAAAATTGCAAAATACTACGAAAGAAAGCTTACGATATTTTTACAATAAATTAATTCTTTTTGGAGGAAGATAAAAATTTAACACGTTCTGTCTGTAGTTTTATTTTATTTCCTTCAAACTTAAAGATATTCACTTTATAAGTAGATCTGTGTCAGCAGACACGAGACGCTGCAGACTATGTCGATGATTGAAGTCGAAGCAGGCACGCGCAGCACTATTTGCCTCGCACACATGCGCATCACACGCACACCAAAGTATATCGTTTTTGGTCTCGCCTTAATTATTCCATCGCCAATCTATAACTATATACTAAATCTATGGTCGGATCACCTCATTCCGAAGTCGGTCCTTCAAAGAAACTCCGAGGATAGCCCTTTCCATAGCTCGCTGAGCGACTTTAAATTTGTGAACCAACCGTGAGTGTCCACGTTTCAGCTCCGTATGTCATGACCGGTAGGACGCACTGATGGAAGACTTTCGTCTTTAGACTTTGTGGAATAGGCGACGTAAAGACCCGACGTAATTTCTCATATGCTGCCCAGCCTAGCTGTATCCTTCTGTTAGCCTCTTTCTCGAAGTTGTTTCTACCCAATTGCAAACTCTGCACGAGGTAGACATACCATCGAAAAGAACGGCGCTAAAGATGTTTTGGAGCTCCTTTAATACAGGTTTTCCGCCTGATTTGAGGAACTCCGATGTAACACCGGCTACGCCAGGTGCTTTTCCGTTTTTAAGCTGCCCAAGAGCCAACAAGTCGGTTATTATCACTGCCGGTATTAAACCAGTTGATCACTGAGACGTCTCTAAATATGTGCTTTTTGCCCGTCATGATAAAGTCGATCTCATTTTTAACCGACTTCAAAAAAGGAGGAGGTAACTCAATTCGACTCGTATATATATATTTTTTTATGTGTGTGTTCGCGGATATCTTCGTCGTTTATGAACCGATTTTGATGATTCCTTTTTTGTTGGAAAGGTGATATCCCAAGGATGGTACCATGATAAGAAAACCAGGATCTAATGATGGCATCCCAGAGAAATCGAGGGGAACTTTCGAAAATTGTAGGGGCGACTAGTGTGTTTGTTAATGTTTTCATTAAGTATTTTAAAGCACTACTACTTAATGAAGGTCTGGAGTCGATCTGATGATAGAGCCGAAAGACAGTCAAGGGAACTCCTCAATGATTTACAGCAATTACATGGTGTTTGGGCTTGATTAATTTGTATTGAAGAGAACTTTACACCTAGATGGGTTGTGACTGCCATTAGAGGTCTGATGATGAAGACGAAGGACAGTCAAGGGAACTCCTCAACGTTTTACAGTAGCTACCTTGTGTTTAGTCTTAATTCATTTCAATTGATAAGAACTTTGTACCCATATGGGTTATAAGTGCCATTTCAGGTCTGATGATGGCGACCATAGACAGTCGAGGGAATTCCTCAACGATTTACAGCAGTTACCTTTTGTTGGGCTTACTTCATACGGTTCAATATGCCAAAATGTTTAGTTCGTATAAAAATAATACATAATTAAGATTGAAGTTTTACATAGGAATACCACTACCTACTAGGCCATCGTTTCCTCATCCGAGAAGCATCTTTGTTAGGTCTACGTCTACCCATCACTAAAAATCGTAAAATAAAATATCTTTTTATAAAAAAAAACCGACTTCAAGAAAACAGGAAACTTAAAAAAGTAAAAACAGCTCTAAAAAGCAATAAATAATATTGAAATCATATTATTAATTACCTAGATACGCATGTCAGTTTTAAAAAATGTCTACTGAAATCGGGTGGGGCTTTTACAATAAAAAAGTGAAAATAATGGCACAACTATAAAAGTTTAAATGAAACAAAATTGTTCCCCAGCCGACCACCAACCACCCGACTTCAATAGACATTTTTTTAAACTGACATGCGTATCTAGGTATTTAATAATATGATTTAAATATTATTTATTGCTTTTTAGATCTGTTTTAACTTAAAAAGTTTCCTGTTTTTTTGAAGTCGGTTTTTTTTTGTAAAAAAATATTTTTAGTCATAGTGTCGGGGTTCTGCCATGCCCACTTTCTTTGGGGATATTTCTTAAAGAAAGAATTTATCAAGAAAAGCCTCTCTTTCGAGGAAGTTGACAAGCATATGCCCCCTATGATTTCTGCTGCCAAAACCATGTGATCCTACTACCGATTCGTGGCTATTCTATTCTCCCACTTTAGCGTTGAAGTCCCCCATGACAACGTTGTAGTGGGCCTTGGTGGTGAAGTGTAAGGCCTTAGATATGTCTCCATACATATCTTCTACTTCATCGTCCGAGTGTGTTGAGGTCGGTGCGTAAACCTGCACTACTTTAACCGATGGGGTGACGGCAAACATAATGTAGAGCGCCTTCAGACTCCGTGGAGCGACGATCTTTACAAGATGGCTGGCAAGAGCTGTATGAGAGTAGTCGCGCATCGCTCTCAGTGGCACCCCTATGTCCAGCAGTAGACTAACGTAGGCTGCTGCCGATGATTACTACAACACGAGTACCTACTCTAAAGTACATACCCTATACATAACACTAATAACAGAAAAAAGTATGCAGTCGGTCGTAAGTACATGAGCAGATTCGTTTTTGTTATGAATGGTTTTGTGTGGTTGACTAAAATAATTAATAAAAAATATATGCTGTGATTTACGAAAATACAAACTTATATTGTAAGTGTAGTGCTTGTGTAGCATGTATGTTAGTATATCTTATCTTATCTTAGTGAGGCCTGCTGAAGTTTCCTTGTCCCAGTAACACTTCGACACATTGGGATCTTTTGTGCAACCCCATCCTTTCACTCTTCTTCCTCTGTAAAGATAGATGCCATAAGTTTGGCAACGGCCTTAAGAGCGAAGAGCCTGAAGTCCTCCGGTTTCAGATAGACCGACCCCAGGAGTCCCATTTTTTTTCTATTCAGAGAGTGGCAGTCACACAGTAGGTGCTGCATTGACTCCGTTTCCTCTCCACATGCCCTATACAAGCTATTTGTTGATAGATGCATTCTGTGAAGCATTTGTTTTGTGGCATAGTGCCCTGTCAAGGCACCGATGGTTAATCGGGCCTGCCTTCTACTGCCTCCGCATATGAACTTACTTAGAAGAGGGAGGGATTTTAAGAATAGTGGTCACACAGCTAAAAGGTGGGTACTTATCCCGTTTTCTTTCTCATCACTTTTAAGTGGTTTTGAAATTTCAAAGAACACCTTAGTATTATTCAGCAAAATTTAAACATAATATCTCTCTAGTTATAATGTCTCTCTAGTTGGGTTAAAAAACCCACTCTGTGTTTTTCATTATCTTAATTTCAAGAATATCCATAAAGTAGTTTCCGAGATAGTTGTCTGTGACACACAGGAGCTTAACCATAAGCTTTTGAACCAGTGTTATTGCAGTTGTTAAAGCGAGGCGCGTGTAACGGCGTATACGGCTTGCCAGACGGCCTGGAAATCCGGGATTGTCCCGGAATTACGTGTCTCGTCCCATGTCCAGGAATTACGCTTTATAGTCCCGGATATGGAATGGAATAGAATTCATTTATTTATTTCAGGCGACAAACAGTGTACAAGATGGTAGAATACTAAGAGGCCCATAGAATACACCTTACAGACTAACATAAATACAAGTAATATTATAATACGGGTACAATCATCAACCAAGCGGCCGTGGCTAGCTCAATTAAATCCGCACTCTCTTTGGTTGGTGATAGACCTTCGACAATTATCATTATTCAATGTATTTAAAAATACTAATTTGTTATCGAACGAAAATAACACACAGATAAATACATGTTGTTAGGCGCCACTGTAGTGCCTAATCGTGTCCGGTGTCAAAAAGTTAGGCACCAACGTGGTGTCTAATCGCTCGAAGGGTTAAGGCTATACCTCTCGGTTAGCTTAATTACGAGGTACGCAACCCTGTTCGACACACTCGACACTTCTACTACTTTTTTTTTTCTACTACGTTGTCACAAAGGGCTTTGTTTACCAGGAACCCTACGCCACCCTGGGATAGCGGGTCTTCCTCTTGGTAGTACATAAGGTGACCTGACTCAAGGGTTACGGTGTCCTCCCCCTCTCTTCGGACTTCACTTAACCCAAGAATATGCCACCTTATCTTCCCGAGTTCTTCTTCGAGCTGCGCCAGGTGCTCATCAAGCCGTAACGTGCGTCCGTTATACGTTACCAGGGTCAGTTGTTTTTGGCGGCCTTTCGTAACCCGGGGATTCTTCGCACCCCTTGCCCTGCCGTTACCGTGACCGCCGCCGTGATCAGGAATAGCAGGGCGGCCGGGAACTGGGGGCCGTGGTCTGTTCTGTGTCGCCATTTGGAGGGTTTGCCCATAATTGCCACGCCGGTCATTCGGGTTGGCAATCGCAGTGCGTAGCTAATCGCACCAGTGTCGCTGCTGCCCAGTCACCACCAGTCTGTGCACTTTGTTAGCTACGTTCGGGCTGTGATGGGTATCCCGCCATTGGTTGGTCGCCAAAGCCTCGTCTGTTGGTTGGCAGGGTGCACCACGCGCAGGAGAGGTTGGCTTGGGCCCCAAATGGTGGGTTGGGTGGGTGGTTGGGACCCCTTACCCGTATTTGCATGCTTAATGATAATTGATTGCTGGGCTGTCCTTTATCGACTGTCGATACATCGAGGTATTGAGATGTCTCTACGAAGGCGCCACGATGACCGTCCAAGTACAAAAAAAGAGCACAAGGCCAATCCAACTGCGACGAGGCGTAAGACAGGGAGATGTAATCTCTCCGAAACTGTTTACAAACGCGTTGGAGGACGTCTTCAAGACACTCGATTGGAATGGACGGGGCATCAATATTAATGGCCAATACATCTCACACCTGCGATTTGCAGATGACATTGTCATTATGGCGAAATCTCTGCAGGAGGCAATGCTGAACAGTCTTGACGAGTCTTCGCGACACAAGATGAACCTGGACAAGACCAAGATCATGTTTAATGGTCACATATCCCCGAGACCTGTAGTCGTAGGCGGCGCCACTCTTGAGGTTGTGCAAGATTACACCTATCTTGGCCAACTATACAACTGGGTAGGCACAACTTCAAGAAAGAGGCGGACAGGAGGATTGGTTTGGGCTGGGCGGCGTTTGGGAAGCTACGCAATATTTTTCAGTCGTCGATTGCCCAACGCTTGAAAACGAAACTTTTCGATCAGTGCGTCCTGCCTGTAATGACCTACGGGGCAGAAACGTGGACACTCACGATAGGGCTGGTCCTCCAGTTCAAAGTCGTTCAGCGTGCGATGGAGCGAGCTATGGGGTTTCTCTGGCGGATATAATCCGCAAACGAATTTATTCAACAGAGAACTAAGGTCACCGACTATTTACCGACCGAATATTTATTTTTGAACAGTAGAAAAATCGTCGTCCGAGGATGGAGGCGCGAATGGTTATGTGGGGTTCTCCCCTCCAGCTCCCGCTTCCTTGACCAGGCCCGAGGGTCCCGATAGGGATTAGGGAGAAGGGCCACTATGAACTACTCTACATCCCCTTCACGTGCCGCTAAGGTAGTTTCCATGGTCGCTGTAATGGGTTCGAAAAGTTAGGATAAAATAAAATGGGATACTTAAAACAAAATGCAATAAAAACAATTAGATCAGTAAATTGTTTCATTTCAAAGTTATGATTACGACGACCTTGTTCATTTTCAAATAAAGGCACCAGCCTTTATCGGACTACCTACCTACCTGGAATTAGCAACTAATGAAGAGTATGGCTATAGAACGGAAGTATTGTTGCAGTATTTACAAACTTACGTTTTTATGAGGAGCTACAAACGGGGACTTTTTCAAATAAAACGTTAAAAAACACCGACGAGAGTTAAGGGCATGCATTCAAAAAGTTAAATTGACGTGTATTTTTAAAGACAAAGGCATTTTTTTCTAAATACAAAATTCAAAATTCAAAATCATTTATTCAGTTTAGGCTACAAGTAGCTCTTGTGAATGTCATTATGCCATCGGTTCGTAAATCTACTCTGGGCGGGAGATCTTGTACTGAGAAGAACCGGCAAGAAACTCAGCAAGTGTCCAGCTCTTTTCTCCCTTACAGCGTCAAAAATATTGGAAAATGCCCTATCATAGCAGAACACTTTCCATTACAAATAAACACAAAAAATATATATAAGACAATTACAACATGTAAAAAAACAAAATAAAAAATGTAAGTTAACAAATTTACATCAGATAATTATGTAAAGGTTTCAATTTCCACAATGTCATACAGCACCACTACAGTACTCTAGTAAAAGTCAAAAATTGTTTAGGTAAAACAAAGTCAAACTATAATTAATAATACTAAAAATAAGATAAGTATGCAAGAGCAGACCAGCCTCCACAGGCGGCACCCGTTCACGAGCATGACATATGAATCAGCCATCGCTTCGCTCAACCATATTTTAGGGAACGTAACGACCCGACGCACATGCCACCACCGCAGAGACAGTAAAGAGAGCATGACACACTCAAGATACTCTAAATAAAAACTTAATGATGTATTTAACGCAACGCTGTTTGTTATCTGTAGGACAATGCTGTTAAAATAAAAAATGTAAGTTAACAAATTTACATCAGATAATTATGTAAAAGTTTCAATTTCCACAATGTCATACAGCACCACTACAGTACTCTAGTAAAAGTCAAAAATTGTTTAGGTAAAACAAAGTCAAACTATAATTAATAATACTAAAATTAAGATAAGTATGCAAGAGCAGACCAGCCTCCACAGGCGGCACCCGTTCACGAGCATGACGTATGAATCAGCCATCGCTTCGCTCAACCATATTTTAGGGAACGTAACGACCCGACGCACACGCCACCACCGCAGAGACAGTAAAGAGAGCATGACACACTCAAGATACTCTAAATAAAAACTTAATGATCTATTTAACGCAATGCTGTTTGTTATCTGTAGGACAATGCTGATAAAGGCTGTCATATCAGTATAAAAAGTATAAAAAATAATTTTAATAAATTGATTCAAATATAATATGTGATTTTTATTATAACCAGGCTGTTTTATCATCTAAATATTCTTTGACTGTATAATAACCTTTTATAAGTAATAAAGACTTCACATGTTTTTTAAACTTATCTAAAGGTAAATCTAGTACAGAATTTGGTATTTTATTGTAATAGTGTATACCTTGCCCCAAGAAAGAACCAAGTACCTTCTGTAACCTGAATAGTGGCATTACAAGTTTTGTCTTATTTCTAGTATTGAAATTGTGTACGTCACCGTGTTTAGTAAAGGAGTTGATGTTGCAACGTACAAAAACTATACAATTATAAATATATTGAGATGCAACTGTCAGGACATCAATCTCCTTAAAAAGATTTCTTAGGGAAGTTCGTGATCCTAGTTTATAGATTGCTCTTATTGCTCGTTTCTGTAAAATGAATATAGTTTCAATATCAGCCGCTGTTCCCCACAGTAGGACGCCATACGACATGACACTATGAAAATAACTAAAATAAACTGTTCTAGCAGTTTCAACGTCTGTTAACTGCCTAATTTTTCTAATGGCATAAGCAGCAGAACTGAGTTTACCGGCCAATTTCGATATATGAGGATTCCATTGAAGTTTTGAGTCAAGGGTAATGCCTAAAAAGACTGTATAATCTACCAAATCTAATTGATCACCGTTTATTCTAATATTGGTTGGTTCATTTCTGACATTTGGTAATATAAATTTAATACATTTTGTTTTCTTAGCGTTAAGCTGTAAATTATTAATAGTAAACCAATGGAGTACCTCTGAAAGAGCTTTATTTACATTTTCATAATTAGTCCTACACCTAGTCACATTAAAAATGAGTTAAGTATCATCTGCAAATAATACAATTTCACAGAAATTCTCTACAAAGAATGGTAAGTCATTAATATAAATCAAGAACAGAAAAGGACCAAGAATCGACCCTTGTGGAACTCCCATTTTTACAGTTTGAGTTCTAGAGCTGAGATATGACTGTATTAAATTTAGTGCAAAATCTTCGAGACCGTAATAATGTAGCTTCAACACCAGAGTCCGGTGCTCAACGCAATCAAAAGCCTTGGACAAGTCGCAAAAAACTCCAAGAGCATTTTGAGACTTCTCCCAGGCATCAAATATATGTTTTATTAGAGCAACGCCTGCATCAGTAGTAGAACGACCCTTAGTAAAACCATATTGCTTACTATGTAAAAGGTTGTTTGTGTTAAAATATGACATCAACTGTTCGAGTATAATTTTTTCATAAATTTTACTTAGCGCTGGTAATATTGAAATGGGCCGATAGTTACTGGGGTCTTCTTTGTTTCCTGATTTGAATAAAGGTATAACTTTACTAAACTTCATAAGATCAGGAAAGATTCCCTTATCGACACAGTTATTAAAAATTTCAGCAAGATACGGTGCAATAGAATAAATAATATTCTTAATTACTTTAATAGATATACCCCACAAATCACTCGTGTTTTTAATTTTAAGTGATTTGAATGTTTTAATAATATTCATTGAATCAATGTATTTAAAATGAAAGGAAAGATTACATTTTGGTACATATTTTTGGAGTAAAGTTTGTGCAGCTTCCGGTGATGAATCTAAATTTGATG
This sequence comes from Eudonia lacustrata, assembly GCA_947562085.1. Classification (NCBI taxonomy): domain Eukaryota; kingdom Metazoa; phylum Arthropoda; class Insecta; order Lepidoptera; family Crambidae; genus Eudonia; species Eudonia lacustrata. Next base: position 18,123,566 of record OX387325.1, read on the forward strand.
TTGTTATTACAGGTATATTTACAAAAAATCATCAAAAATATTAGCAATTTGTGAATCTGAATTGACCAAGTTGTCGTTTACTTTTAAAGTGAAAGTATTATCCCGTGGTTTAAATTTACCTGTTTCACGGTTTATGATGTCCCAAGTGGCTTTGATTTTATTGTTAGACTTTTTAATTTTTTCTTTAATGTAATTAGATTTTGCTACTATGCACACTTTCTTAAACATTTTCGAATAATTCTTTACATATTCCGTAAAATTAACATTTTGGTTATATTGTTTTAAACTATATAAATCATACAATTTATTTCTACTTTTATATATACCAGTCGTGGCCCAGTCACAGAACTTAAGTTTATGAGTAATTTTTATTGTTTTTGGTGTAAACACCTGGTTGTATTCGGTCTTGATTAAGTTAAAAAGATTACTATAAAGCACATCTGGATCATCTTGTACAAAAGGCAATGCATCTATTTTACAAGCTATACTATTTTTGAAACACTCCACTCGCTCTTTTGTAACTGGTTTACAGTTCACCATTTTTGGTTCATCCCTAATATCAAAATCATAGGTCACCTTCAAACCGCAATGGTCAGACGTAAGATTATTAATGAGTGACTTAGAAACAGGGTCATAGTCTGTAAAAATATTATCGAGACAAGTGGCCGAATGTGAAGTTATTTTAGTGGGTTCGAGAAATAGATTCAAAAGATTAAAACATTTAAATAAGGCAAGAAGACGAACACTCGTTGGAGTGTTTTCTAAAATATTTATATTAAAATCTCCACATACTAAAACAAATTTCTTTTTTAGTTTTAATTTTCTAAGTACGTCTTCCATTACTGTTTCAAAAATATTGAAATTGCCCGAGGGGGGTCGGTATACACACACTATTACAAAACTATTGAACTCCACACACGATAGTTCAATGTTACGCTCCACTGATAGGTCTACAATATCGTTGCGATTTTTGTATTTAATATTGCTTCTTACTAATATTAGAGAACCGCCGTGAATAGCTGAGCTTCGCACGTACGCGCTTGCTAGTTGGAAGTTATTTACATGGAACGATGTGTCATGACTTTTTAGCCAATGCTCAGTTATACAAAATACATGAATTACCTGACTTTTTGCTAATAATTCTAATTCTAAGTCCTTGCCAGCCAAACCCTGAATATTTTGATGTATAATAGTAATGGATGTGGGTTTGGCTTTTGTCTTAGACCTCAGTTTAAACCTGAGGTTGTAACCTTATTACTAGATGTAAAAGTTGCATTAGTAGAACTACTAATGATTAAGTTATTATCATGAAAAGACTTAGTTATACCACCTATAACTGTATCATGTATATTAAAAGCTAACAAATTAGCTATCTGAGTCCTACATTTCTTAGAAAGATACATAGTATCTGACGTCAAACTAAAGTTTTTAATAAATTTATTTATATCGAAATATAAAATAGTGTCACTATGACGACAAATTAAATTAAAAAGTAATAAATTTAAGTCATAAATGCGCTTATTTTGTTCCCAGGTTAAATTTGTACAATAGGGAAAAGCACTAACTATTAACCTGCAATTCGTATCTGATTGCAGTTTAATCAAAATATTAAAATTATTTATAATGTCGCGTTTCTTCGTATGTGAACCGTCACCACACAATATAATAACATTAGTGGAACTATTCAGTGTATCCTGTGATATGTTATTTACTATAGCATTAAATGATTGACCTGGAGTACAAATATTGGTCATTGAATGGTTAAGATTTGCATTCATAAGCAACCCTAAGCCCTGACCAAGTTTATCTGAGTACATAACTGTTTTTCTTACTAATTTAGTTACATTAGGTTTATGTATTGTTTGAGGAGCGGCTGATGTAGGACCGGGAACCAAAACAGACAAGTTTGGTGACTTTATCAGAACATTAGAGTTCAGCGATAAAGACTCTTTGGTTATGTTAATTTCATTACTAATTAATGAGTTGTACCGATCAGTATCTAATTTTTAAAAAACGTTAACTATACTTTTATATTACAAACTATTACTGAGGGTCTTGATTATGTTCAGTAATGATACACGTGGTTAGTGTAGAGAAGAAGAATATTTATTTACAAAACTTAACTTACTAAGGTACTAAAACATGATATGGCAACTAGCGCTATGACAAACAATATGAAACTAGGTTAACTAATAGGTTCATTGTTTTTAAATCAATTAAAATAATGCACATACTAGAATAATGTCTATTTAAATAATAATATCATATGAAACTTACAAGCTAAAGTAATACAAACATTCCATAGTATATATATATACAGAGATCGTGTTGTACTGCGCTGTGATTGGCCCGCGTCTTAGTATGGACATTGGTAATTGTTGTGCTGCCACACAAACATATTTTTTAACAAATTTCCACACCTTTTCCCCACATATTTCCACATATTTTCCCAGGCTCTAACTGAAAACTAACCAACTAGCTTACGTTGAATTTTACATTGCTTTTTCTTTCATTTATTAATCAGCCGTAAACCGCAATTACAATCCAACCAACATTTTACAGCTTCTAAATTGCCTACTTAAAAGTCAAATTATTAAATGGTTATGACTACCGATCTTAAACATGCCTAAACGAATAATACCTACCAACACTTATCAGTTTCTAAGCGTAGGCAGTTAATTATTTTACATATTAACCTTAAACCAATGTTTACTACGTTCCCATTATAGATAAGTGAACCAGTATTGTTATATTTCTGGACTTGGCCTTCACTACTTGCAAGCTTCACAACTTAAGATTGCTTAACAATTTAAGGTTATATTCTTGGTACATATGTGCCTTGGTACATAAATAGGTACCTGCTATTTTACTATCAAATAAGTACCTACCTACCTAGCGATTGTACGAAGATAAATTACAGCCAGCAATGTTACGTAAAACGGCGTGTGTTATCGTAGTGTTAGTCATCTACAGTTTCATGCCGGCAACCGCATTAAACACAACAATGGAAAAAGATCTAAAAGTGCTAGTTTCATCCAACGATTTTCCTGAGAGTGGGCTGAAAATACTGCGTGAACAGTGAGTATAAACAAGTATTTATTTGAAAATCTTTGGTTTTGTAAAATTCTATTTAGTTTTAGAAATAACACGATCTTTTAACACAAAATAATGCTGTGTTAAAACACTGATACAAGAAGAATACTCGTAATATTACATAATAATCATTAATTTCAGGCGTTATCGATAGAGGTTAGAGACAATTGTACCTACCTATTTAGTAACAGGGAAATAAAATAAAATCAAACTAAATTAATAGATTTATAACCTTTGATAAAATTAAGTAAGTATTAATGATCAAAGTCAATCACGCACATTCTAGAGTGAGGTGCGTTAACATCACAGTGTCACACTCAGAACAATAACTAAAGGTGTCACAACAGCTAACATAACATTTGTGGTTAACATGGCGTAAACTCGCACAGACTCACATACGCTCAGACTAATAACTAAACTGTTCTCTGAGCACAGACGTATTCTATGCACAGACTATACAAAAATAAATAACCACAGAGCATATAGTGACGACATGGTGACGACTAAAACAAAGAGTAACTAGTTAGTTAAAGAGTTACTATAATGTAATATAATAATATTCACGATTCGTCATCATCACCAGTTCATGTTATGTCCTCACTGCTGGGGCACGAGCTATTCGCCAACACCACTACATAAGCCACCAAGCGGGCCCAGCCCAGGTACGGATTGGTGGTTGTTATCGACCGCCACTGCTATATGTTCTGTAACAACCGCTTATGCAGCCGGGACTGGGCCCGCCGCGTGGTGGTTTATGGTCCGGTTTTCCTGTAACATGCATAGGTATGGAAGGCTTGTGCGTGTGCCCCCGCAGTAAGGACATTCCACCGTGCCGCACTAAGCGTTTTGCATCATCATTTCTTGTGCGGACGACGAAGCTGTGGAATACTCTTCCGGCGACTGTTTCCTGACAATTATAACATAGGTCTATTCAAGGTCAGAGTGAATGGGCTTAGAACACATCTACACTTCCCATCAGGTGAGATAGGTAGTGATCAAGCGCTAATTTTTCTTAAATGAGTTGGTGTTACAAAGGAAACATTTTTAAATGCTGATGAAATAATATCACTTTCATAATGCAGTCGACATTATTAGTTTTACAGTTCTTCAGAGTCGGTACCTACACTTCGGCGAAGAAGGAACGACAAAAAACAAGGATGAACTCCTAAATCTCATCCCAGGATGCTCGGCGCTGGTCTGGGTGTCCCATCACCCCATCACCAAGGAACTCCTCGATAAAGCTGGTAAATAAAAAACATCATGACAGTTATATAACTACCAGTAGGCCTAGAGCGAGTTTTGTTTACTATCCGTATTCATTCGATTACGTTTATAAAAACGAAAAATAGTATGGCATTGAAGCAGCGCCTCCTAGCGGCATACGAGAGGAGTTAACATTTTGACATACGAATTGTCGTTTTTCATACGAATGAAACTCGTACTTGGAACCCAGATCTTTCTCGTCTTCTTGGAGAGTGTCTGCCTAGTGCAAGCTTTTTTTACCCACCATTATATCACGCTATTGCTAATGAAATCAAAAATTTGGATGGCATTGAAGCAGTGCCTCCTGGTCAGCGTTGCCAGATTGGGGGTTTTTTTTCCCCACTTTGGGGAAAAAATTGGCATTTGGAGAAGTTTTGGGGAAATGATATTTTAGGGGAAATTTTTGGGGAAGTAATTTCAACTTTGAGGTTGACTGTTTCCGAACGAATAACTCAACGAAGTCTAGTCTAAGCAAAGTGGAAATTGTTTGTTGATTGATAGTTGAAAGCGTCGTTCGTTGTGTTATTAGAGTCATTAAAGTTTGATCCGGTTTCACAGAAAAGTTTTGTATATAAATAATATATTAATGCTGTTTTTATTTGTAAATTACGTCAAATCAGGTTTGGGGAATTTTTCTAAAAAAAGTATCATTTTGGGGAAAAATCATTTTAAATCAGGGGAAATTTCAGAAATCTCATCTGGCAACCCTGCTCCTGGTGGCGAACTCGTCGTTAGCACCTAGGTTGCTAATTAGTGCGAGCTGCGAAAATGTAAGGTCTCTTTTTGTCACCAGGAGGCACTACTCCAATGACATACAAATTCTCGTTTTCGTTAATGCGATCGAATGGAGAAGGCTATGCTTGGGGTTTCTCTGCGTGATCGAATCAGAAATGAGGAGATCCGCAGAAGAACAAAGGTAACCGACATAGCCCGAAGAGTTGCTAAGCCCAAGTGGCAGTGGGCAGGGCACTTTGCTTGCAGCACTGATGGCCGCTGGGGCGGGATAGTCCTGGAGTGGCGACCGCGTACCGGAAAGCCCAGTGTGGGCAGGCCTCCAACAAGGTGGACCGACGATCTGGTGAAGGTCGCGGGAAGCCGCTGGATACGAGCAGCACAAAACCGGTCGTTGTGAAGATCCTTGGGGAAGGCCTTTGTCCAGCAGTGGACGTCTTTTGGCTGAGATGATGATGATGATTATGATGATGATCGAATGGCAAAAATACTCGAAATATGGGCTCTGTCTGTTAAGGTAAATTCAATCTGTTGAGGCCGGACAAGATTATCATAATCATCATATTATTTTGAAGGCTCTCTTTTATATTTATGCCGCCATGTAATATGTAGGTATGTTGCAAAAGTTTAAATAAAATAAAATAAATAAATAAATAAATAATATTAAATAAATAAATTATATTGTAATAAATAAATAAATAAATTAGAATAAATTAAAATAAATAAAAAAAATTGTTTGGTGATTTGTTATTTTTATTAATTTTATTATTATTTCAGTTTAATTTTTTTACCATAATTTTGATTTTGCATTTTAATATTACTAATTTACTTTTTTGTATATTGCTGTAGTTGTGTGTATCATCAGTTAGCGATCCGTTATAAAAAAATCCCCAGGGCCACAATTGAAGATGGTGGGCACTGCATCAGCGGGCTACAACCACTGCAACGTGGAGGAGCTGCAGGCGAGGGGCATAAAACTGTCCAACACTCCGAACGTGCTGAGCTCGGCGGTGGCTGAGATCGCCGTCAGCCTCATTCTGGCTACAGCGAGGAGGTTCACTGAGAACCTGGATCAAGTCCGCAAGTAATGATAATTACTTACATAACCACAAAATAGATACATACATATACATACATACATACATACCGCGCTCCAGCAACGCACACATAGACCTTTTCACGGACACGGAATCTTGGAACAGCTCAGTATAGTCGCAGAAGTAGTGTAGTGAATAACAGGTACTCGTACTAGGCTTTTCAATTAACTGTCTAAATAACGCATTGTATATTGGAGAACCATAATAATATATAAGACAAACGATAGCATGAATTAATACTTATGTCGTAAAATAAAAGTGAGAAAAATCCGCATAAGTCATTAATAATCGCGTTAACTTTAAAAAGGAAAATGTACCTAGTTATATTATCTCTGAAATAAATGCGGATAGCTACTTACTGTTGTCTCACAGCACATCATGAGAGCATATCTGTCGCCATGTCTACCAGTAGATTTAGATTTAGCGAAATATATTTTACCCTATGTATATGGCATTACTTACCTATTACTTACTTACTCCGCTGGCTCAGTGACCCTTAATGGACATTGACCTCTGACACAACAAAACGCCAATCTTATTGTATATGGCAAGTGAAACGAGTGAAACTATCCTGCTTTTTGCACGGAACATGTGAAAAAGGGCTTTAAATATTAATAGTGCGTTCATGAGTCCCCTATCTATATATTAATAAGTACGTGAAGCAAAAACTTTGTACCCCTTTTTACGAAAATTGCGCGGACGGAGGAGTATGAAATTTCGCACACTTAATAGTTTATATAGAGAAGGAGTACATAAGTTAATATTTATTTAAAATTATGCAAAAAAAATACATTATTAAAATATAATACAAATATACAAATTACTACCATGTATTTGACACCCACGCTCACTTTGCGCGCGAGTGACGCGAGTCACGCGTTTCTCTTTTCAAAAATTTCAAAAATGGAAGAGGAGCGGCCGAAATCTGTCAATACCAATCCAAACTTACAATCTATCTTTTTTAATTTTTCATTGCCTAAGATACAATCCGTGCAGCTTTAATAAAATTACGGTCGAATTTCGACCACTGGGCGACCACTAGTTATATTAACTTTAAAAAACAAAATGTACCTAATCATCTTATCTCGATTCCACAGTGGTAAATGGGAGATCGGGTTCGACAAGTACCTAGGGCAGGACTTGCGGGGCAGCACGGTGGGTGTGGTCGGCTTGGGCGGCATCGGCCAGGCCACGGTGAGGCGACTCGCGGGCTTCGAAGTCGCCAGGTTCGTCTACACGGGCCACAGGGAGAAGCCTGAAGGTTGGTCAATACAGTTGTCACTCTCTTAAAGTAAGTACCTACCCTCTCTTTTAAAGTATAGTAAACCTTTTTTTTGTTAGTTAGCTTTTTGCTTTAAGCGTCATTTTCAACGTCATCGGACTTTTTTGGGGGCGGCGAGAAACTTAAAGGGTTCCTCAAGCCGTATGAAACGAAGCACCGGTAGAGGTTTTCTAGAGGGAATAGCATCACCCACTAGTGCGTGTCCCCGTTCCCTTTAAGATTCTCCGATATAGTAAACCGAATTTGAAGTGGAATTGGGCAGGGCATACCTGTAAAAGTAACGGGTGATGGCCACACAAAATACTGACATGGCGACCAAGAAGTGGACGTAAAATCGTAGAAGGGCAACCGGGTCGATAGAGGCGATATGGATAGGGTCGCGGAACAAAAACTGGGTTGCAATTGCAATGGCTAACAACATAGAGAGATGGAGTGCAAGAGGAGAGAACTACACCAAGCATTGCAAAGCAGGAAACATTACAAGAGTTTCTTTTCAAATGCGCCTTGTTACTTTGTAAATTAGGAGGTATTTCACTGTTAATACATAATTATGATTTTAATTGTTCATAGGTAAAGCACTGGGAGCCGACTTCTTGACACTGGACCAACTACTAGCGCAGAGCGACTTCATCTTGCTGGCTGTGCCACTCTCAGACGAGACAAGGCATATGATCAACGCCACCACTCTCGGAAAGATGAAGAAGAACGCCATTCTTGTCAACGTCGGCAGAGGCGGTAAGATTATAAATAGTTTATCACTATTTAGTTTAAAAACAAAGTTTCGTAACGGACATTAATACAAACTGTGTTTTGGAAAGCACGAAAAGCCGTTGGTTAACAACCACTAATCGGACTTCTTGGCGGGAAAGTGAATAGTCATGACTGCGGTTTTGTTTTATTTTCTAAAATTTGTGTTATGTCGAATATTAATGTGAAATAATGGTGGATTATTAACCGTTAAGTGTTCGTGAGTGTGCATGAGTGTTGGCAAATGAAACAAAAACAGTGCAACGTCACTTTTCAAATTCTTTCAAAAAGTACGCCCGAGGACTTAGTAAAGCCCCACATCTTTACTGAGGTACCTACTCGAGGGGTTGGGGGGTATATCATTTCTCACTTCTCATTTCTATTATTATTCATCATCATCATACAGGAAGGAAATATTGTTTACTTATGTATTACTTGTAAGAAAAATTACTTTGACACTGGCTAAATGTTCTAATCGCACGAAGCCATCAACTAAAAAAAACCACTAATCTGCAATGATAGCCCCGCGTTGTGGTTTATGGCCCGTTCTCCCTGTGGTGTTGGGTGTTCCATCCATAGGGAGGGAAGGCTCGTGTCCCGTGCCACGTGGGGACCTAAAAATGCGCTGGTGATGATAATGATAACGCAAACTATTATGCATAGATATCATAGGCATACTCTTATAGAGTATTAAAAGCCTTTTTTCATCAAAGGTATCTAATATAATAAGGCAGAATACCAGTGCCGTGACAACACGCATTGTCACGGCTCAAACTGAGCAGAGCCCTATTTGGTGTAACTACCTACAAAAGTTGATGTTTATTTTTTTAGTTTTATTTTTAGTTTAACTTCATTGTTTATATTTAATTTTCTTTTTTTAGTACTGGTACACAATAAACGTTTTTCTATTCTATTCTAAAAGTACGAAACGTACGACCTATGCTAATAAATGGAATGAAAACGGTTAATTATAAAAAAGTTTCCAAATTGGAGCACGATGGCGCAGTGGCTTACTTTAAAGCGAGTCGGTACTTTTCTCGGCCTCGCTAATTTAAAATGGAAATAAATATAAAAATTAACTGTCTGCCATTAATTTGTATGACGTTTTCCCCACAGATTTGATCGACCAAGACGCGCTATACGACGCCCTTAAGAGCAACCAAATCTACGCAGCCGGCTTAGACGTCACCACGCCAGAACCGCTACCCAAAGAACACAAACTGCTGTCACTGCCCAACATCTGTTAGTATCTGAACTATTATTAACCTTTTGAGCGCCACAACATAAGTGCGTCGCCGTGTCCTCTACGCCAAGCATCCAATTCAGAGTAAAAACTAGCGACAGGAATATGGATTCCAAAATTTTCAAATATCTTTTTTTTGTGTTTTTGTAAACTATAGGTATTGTCGATCATTGCCGTCGATGGCGTGTGTGAGATTTTATTATGCTATTTGTTACCTATAGGTTACTACTGAGTATTTCACATATTTTAATCGAATAGGATCTTTCTACTTTACTAGATTACTTAAAAAAACTAATTAAAATGTGTCAAACTAACAAGTCTGATAATCTTCAGGTGATTACTTTAATGTAAGGTGAGCTATTTAGATTCTAAGAATAAAAGTCAATATTATTGCTATGATTGTATTTCTTGTTATTTTATAAATAATACTACAGACATTAATTCCATCAATTCATTTTAGCTAAGCTTTTTAAACACAGTGGATTCTTTTATAAAATCAGTAGCTATGATATTGCAACATAGTAAAGCATAATACATAACGTTTTATAATTTCTAAGCACATAATAATAATAAAATAGTATAACTGTTCACACTTAACTTATTTGGGAGATCTGCTTCGTTTGAAAGTCTTTGCGTTTGAATGCCGACGAACAACTGAACTGGGCAAGGAGGGGGCGGCGCTTTTATAGGCAGTGACAAACAAGTGTGACTCAGCGCGTCAAATCACCTGATTTGTTTCGGAGTATTTTTAACGTAAATTAACCATACAAATAACGCCAAATTTATTACAAAAATGTTTTAAATATCTAATAATGCAAAGAAAACAATTTGTAACTGATTTTCTTAAAATTAAAATTTCTAAACTTAATAGTGAATAAATAACACATCATTAAATTAATCAGTACAATGTGTATTTCCTATCACGTGCATATCAGGGTGCCTAGTGTGAGTTTTTTTTACTATCCGTATCCATTCGATTACGTTAGTGAAATCGAAAATTAGTATGGCATTGAAGCAGCGCCTCCTGGCGACATACGAGAAGAGTTAAAAGTTGCCATATAATTTCTCGTTTTTGTTACCATTTTCGAATAATGGCTATTATTATAGCAGACTGGCGATCAAAAGCTCATGTAATGAATCCCGTTACAGAATTCATACTATGTTTTCGTTGTTTGTGAGTATCCAATATTTTGGCACAGTTGCATGTGCCATCATCACGGATACTGAAGCTACTGATACAGATACAGTTTCAAGTTAGTACATTTGTGATCATCGCGCATGCAACTGTGCCGAAATATTGTATATGAATCTTGTTAATAAGTAGAACATTATAGTTAAGTTAAATTTAAAAGTGTCAAAATTCTGCTACACTGCCTATCATTGTTCTGAGGGCCACGTGTGTACCTACGTTACCCCAGCGAATTTTGTCGAATGTCTTGAATTGTTATTCTTGATACCTATAGCTTACTTAGTTAGTCTTCATCTCATGTAATTGTGGCCGCGAAAAAAAGATACCTAAGTACTTTTTTTTCGATAAGTTCACAGGGGAAAAAAGGGCGGAATCTGTTTTTCGCGAATTTCTCAAAAACTGCTGGACGCACAAATTTAAGATTTCGGGCACAATTAAACGAGATGAAGCACTAATTATTCTATATTAAGAAAACCAGAAATTCAACAAAATTCCGCTGGAGTAACACACACGAGGGCCTCAGAGACATTTTGGACAATGTCAAACTCAAGAATCTGCTATTTTAAGGCCTTGTTGACCCTGGTGAGATTAAAAAGTCGCATTTTTAGCCCACCGCATCTTTTTTTTTGTTATACGATTGCGTAATGAGCATTAAATGATTATTTTTTGTTCAGTCATCCTGCCACACATCGGCAGCGCGACGGTGCGCACGCGCAGCGACATGGCCGTGCTCACCGCCAACAATGTCGTCAACGCTCTCACCGGGAAACCACTCATCACGCCGATACTGCCTTAAACTTTACTTTCTATATCAGCAGCAGAGCGCAGAGAGCAGAGCAGTCATAATAGTATTTACTTGTGTTTGGAATAATGGTTTTGATACTTGAATATTTTTCACACACTCAAGCTGACTTCTTGAATAAATATATCAAGTCACCAAGAAATATGTATGAGTTTAATTAAACAAGCAGTGTCATAAAATACTTGAATAGTAATAAAATAAAAAACCTATTGCAAATAAATATTTTGATGATGTCAACTCCTTTTTATTAAAATTCACTTTGTGTCCGTTTCCAGTCTCCGCCACCACCATCTCATCTTAGCCTGCCGATAAAGTAATAGGTTCTCCTACCTCGTAATACCTAGTGCGTGATGCTATTCCCTCTAGAAAAACAGATCGACAAAAGGCTTTCGAACAATTGAATCACGAATTACTTATACTATATAATGTACGATGTATTTTAGAATATGCCAGTGTTGTATGGAACCCAACTTACTCGGTACATACATTCCCAGCGATTAGAAAACATCCAACGCGCATTCATCACAAGACATTTCGCATTCATATCTCCAGGCATCTCACACAGAACTCCCTACTACCAAAGGCTGTCGTACTTCAATATTAGCACGCTAAAATAGCGTCGGACTATTCTAGATCTAGCGTTTCTTCACAGGCTTCTCTATGGGTCTTCGAAATGTAATGAACTCGTGAACAGCATCTCTATCAGTGTCCCATCGCGTCCTCCAATCACCAAAACTTTTGCACTACCAAGATTTAAACGAATGTTGGCGGAAACGCGCCTCTGATTCGATGCTGTGCGCAATACAATTCTCTGAACCAAATAGACTATAATGCGTTAGATATTTGAAAGTGACTCATTGCCCAAATTTAAGGCCAACACTCATCATTTATTGGAAAACTAGTAATAAGTGTTTACGTAATTTTATTTTTATTTTGTATAGTAGAAAGTTTTCAAAATTGTTTTTAGTTTTAGTAATAAATTTTGTTCTCAATTTTTTTATTTTATTTTTAGTTTTTATTTCCTATTCTTAAATTATATAGGTACTTAATTCAAATGTCGCATTGTTAATGTGAAACGAGCCAAATATCAATGCTGTGTACGCCTGTAATACATACATACATACATATAATCACGCCTCTTTCCCGTAGGGGTAGGCAGAGACCACTTTTTTCCACTTGCTACGATCCATACATACCTACTTGTTACATACGCCTGTAATAGGTATACGTATAAGCCATAATTGTTATAATGTATTATTTAATGTAATTATATGTATACTGTTAATGTACCTTTTCCATAAATAAATAAATAAAAACTGACCCGCCCCCAAAAAAGTCCGGTGACGCTGAAAATGCCGTCTGAGGCAAGGTTTTATCTCACCCAGTAAGTAGCAATAACGTCAAAGACAACCTTCACCCGCAATCTTAGATTATTTACATGTACACAATCTAAGCCCGGTATCTTCGGACACTGAATTACTAATTGGCAAACTGTCGAAACACAACAATGCAGCCGCATTGTCGTTATGGCGACCGACTTAGATAAGTATTATCACCATCATCTCGGCCATAAGACACTGCTGGATAAGAATTATAGAAAAAGATAATATTATAATTTATAATTATCAATGATATAGAAATAAATCATTATTTATCATTTAAGCATCTGCCAAATTTTTTGAAATGCAGGAAAATTATTAGGCAAAAACATATTTTTAAAAATATATTTATTTTAAGCTCTTCCAATAACATTTTAATCTTAATTTATTATTTACAAAAGTACAAAAGTATTTAGAGTCAACTGATATTATATAAATTAGTTTAAGGTATAAAGTATTTATAACAAGGCTTTTTAACTGCAAAATTAAATGATTCTATAATTGAATCTAAGCTATCTAATGAAAACAATGAGCACTGGAAAAATCTTTTTTATAAACAATAACAAATATATTTTACTAGCGACCCACACATGACTTTGACGGCTCGAAAACTCGCATCCCATGAAGGTTGTACCAACTCAGACAAATGTGGGGTTGCGCATAACAACTTATTAGTTTCATTGCAATCACATAAATATTATAGAAATACTAAAGACCAACTAAAATAGAGGTTAGAATATGCTGGTTATTCCAGGAATGTTATACATTAAACTTTAAAGTGTTGATACAGAAAACAACAAAGAGAACCAACTGTAACACTGATGTTACAAAATAATATATGTGCTTGCACGCTGAATACATACTGTGGAATAGTATTAAGACCTTAAATTTTTTATGTATTCTAGCAAATAAACAATTAAATCTTGAACACTGGCTGAACTGGGACAATAATCAGAGTCCAAGCAATACTTTTAATATAATTCAAAATCATCTCTTTCTAAAGGACTAGGAAATTAATATAATAATATTGCAGTCATAATTATTTGCATATAAAAACATCTATCTTTAGCGAAATATTTCTATTGAGAGGAACCCAGTCTTAAAACACATTTCTTTGGGAGTTTTAGAAAAGTTCTATTCATATTTCCCCTTCAATTCAAACATCAAGTTAACTGTAAGTTATTTAAGACTTTTAAAAGTATAAAACTCATGGTGTATCTGCCACTATGGCAGCTAGATCCTTTAGGAATGGTTCAATTTGGCTCTCCAGTGACAGTATGTGGCCTGTATTGCAATTATCACTGCCAATGAATGTTATTACCAAAGGTAATTTATTCATTTGTATAACCTGAAAATAGAAAGATTTACATAATTATAGGGGTTAATACTTTTTGACAATTTAAGACAGACATTTTGGCAAAGCCCGGCTGTATAAGATTGACATCTGTGTAAGAAATTAGAAAAAAATGCAAACATCAAAAATCTGTATCAAAATAGCAATGCGTTTTAGTTTATTATGTCTAGTTATTGATCTGTCTATATATATTTTGTGTGACTGACTTATGTAGAAATGTAAGTAATACCCACTTTCCAAGATTGTAAGATGATCAATTATATAATAAATATTGTGTATGTGCAATGAAATGGATAATTATTCACCTGATAACTAGAATACATTGATATAATCGTTTTGTTTCTCCCTAGTCCCAATTTACTAGCTTGGTCGGTAGCCATACCGAATGTGGAAATAAAGTTAGGGCGTAGGGCTAACTGAGGGGCCCTCTCCGTCACCGACCGCACCAAAGGTACACCATCTCGGTCACAAATGAGTATACAATGAAGACCATTTACCCTGGAATTACAAACAATTGGAAAATCATATTCTTAGAATGCTAGAACTAATTTGAACATGTCAAAGTATAGCATACTTTTCCAGTAAATGATTTAAAAACTTCCTCAATTCGTCAACCATTTTAGTAGATTGTTTTATATTTTCAGACAAATGTTTGATTGCTAAAAAATTGCTATTGAAATTCTTGGCGTGACAGGCTGACTGACAAACAAGTCCCAGCTGAGCTGACTGATTTTTTGTTTTTTTTGTGTTGTTTTACGGCTCCGGATGAAATCAATCAAGCCTATTCGTCCGTTTGTTATTGTACTTATACATATTGTTATGAATTTATGGTAAATAAATGAATATGAATGTGAATATCTCAATAAAGATGTGGGGCTTTACTAGGGTTGCCAAATGGTGTCCAAAAGGAGGACATGTCCTGCTTTTCCATGTTTTGTTCTCCCGTCCTCCCTTACCTACTGTTAGTCCTCCTTTTTGCTAAACGTCTCGTTGAAAATTTCATGTCGTGTCGTGTTAAGCTACATGACCAAATTTGCAACCTGATTTCATTTCTGAAATCAAAATCAGATAGTGATGAATCATATTATGATTTGAAGTTGCACGAGCAGTAGAAATGTGCAAAAAAAATGCTAAAAACATTGAATGTTTCTCAGAACTGCTCAAGTTCTGCGAGTTTTATTTTTGTATAAGCGCACATAACACAAATGTGGAAAGAGTTCTTTCACTGATTAATATACTCAGTGGAGTAAAGAGACGAACAGACTAAGTGTGCAGTCAGTTAAATCTTTAATTCTTGCTCAATACAACTTCAAAAACATGATATGTGAAGATTTTTATAATTATTTGTTGAAAAACCAAAAACTTCTTGCAAATATTGGCAGCTCAGCTAAATATGATTAAAATAAAGTAAAATAATGTAAAAAAACCGTTTAATTGTGAATGTTCTCCTTTTTTACAGAAAATCCTCCTTTTTAGAGTTTAGACCCATCTGTCCTCCTTTATCAAATTATCATCTGGCAACCCTAGACTTTACTGACCTTGGGCAAGCCTCGGGCGGACTTCTTGAGAGAATTTGAAAAGTGAAGTTGCACTGTTTTGTTTCATTTGCCAACACTTATGCGCACTTTTAACGGTTAATAGTCCACTATTATTTCACATTATTAATCGACATAACACAAATTTTTGAAATTAAAACAAAACCGCAGACACGACTTCACTTTCCCGCCAAGAAGTCAGCTGACTGTTTCTTTTTGTGTATTGTTTTAGGCTCGGACTACATGCATCCGGAATCACACGGACCCGAAAAAACACGGCCCCAGATTCAATCCGTAGCTCAAACAATTATATGAATTTTTACTGCATCGACTACATTTGATCAGAGGCCTTCCGATCCCGATTGTCACCCGGAAGCAACCGGAACATGCTCCGGACGTCTCCGAGTACCCGGTCCGTTATTTTTCGGCATGGGGGGCGGGGCTTATCAATATCGTATGAAGTTGTATGGAGCTGACCACACGAGAACGCGAGAAACGTCCGTTCCGGTCCGGTCCGGAGGAATTACGCGCCAGTTGATGACAGACGCTCAAGCGGTCGGTCGCGTCGCGTGTGCAAGCATAACTGTAAAATAGTTCCGAGCGCTTCATTATGGTGATTCAGAATTATCAATGTATCTCATCATCATCATCATCAGCCTACACACGTCCACAGCTGGACATAGGCCTCTCCAAGTGCACTACCACAATAAAAACTTGAAATACACGTCGTGGAACAGCGTTTGTGATGATTTAATAGAGAACTGGGTTTTACTAAGCCCACAAGAAAAAACTGTTAAATGTAAGTTAGTAGGTACCTAACTTTATTCATTGTACTCGTAGGTAGTAGTAGTTTAGTACGTAGGTCACTAGGTTTCATTAGTGTGCTGTTCAGTTCTAGATATGATTGGGATTTTACCTAATTTTATAATTAATAATTTAGATTTAACCAATTTTTTGTATAAGACTTGTGGAATACACTTTCCGTTATGCGGTCTACGTGAAAAGAATAAATCCAATATCTTTTCACTTTCCTCTGTTTCTTTTTTTTGTTAACGGCCACAGCTAAGCATACAATTTTAACTAAAGTTAACTTTCCATTGTCGACTGGACGACTATTCAGCGCAAGTTTAGCGAACGACTGAGTAAATTTCTCTCCGGATTCAAAACGGAGCGCGTGTAGTCGATTACTTGCCGAATTTGGTATTTTCCCGGGCCGGACTGATTCCGGATGCATGAAGTCCGAGCCTTACGGCTCCGGATGAAATCCGTCAAGCCTATTCGTCTGTTTTTTATTGTACTTATTGCATCGATTTAGAATACTTATTGTTATTAATTTATGGTAAATAAATGAATATATGAATATCTCAGTAAAGATGTGGGGCTTTACTAAGTCCTCGGGCCGACTTCTTAAGAGAATTTGAAAAGTGACGTTGCACTGTTTTGTTTCATTTGCCAACACTCATGCGCACTCACGAACACTTAACGGTTAATAATCCACCATTATTTCAGATTAATATTCGACAAAACTTAAATTTTAGAAAATAAAACAAAACCGCAGACATGACTTCACTTTCCCGCCAAGAAGTCCTTAGCTGACTGATGAGATGACAATGACAAGCAAATAAAGACATTTATTTGTTCTGTTTCATGTTCCATTGATTCATTCCTTAGAGCATTTAAGATTCATTCAGCCTAATCTTTAGTTAAGGTTCTTGTATAATGGTGATAGACGATGATGATTGATGAATATTGAATGAATGAAAGGTTATTTTCCCAGAATACTTTTTAACCGACTTCAAAAAAGGAGGAGGTTACTCAATTCGACTCGTATATATGTTTTTTTTTTTTTATGTGTGTTCGCGGATAACTTCGTCGTTTATGAACCGATTTTGATGATTCTTTTTTTGTTGGAAAGGAGATATCCCAAGGGTGGTACCGTGATAAGGAAACCAGGATCTGATGATGGCATCCTAGAAAAATCGAGGGGAACTTTCGAAAATTGTAGGGGCGACTAGTGTGTTTGTTAATGTTTTCATTAAGTATTTTAAAGCACTACTACTTAATGAAGGTCTGGAGTCGATCTGATGATGGAGCCGAAAGACAGTCAAGGGAACTCCTCAACGATTTACAGCATTACATGGTGTTTGGGCTTGATTAATTTGTATTGATGAGAACTTTACACCTAGATGGGTTGTGACTGCCATTAGAGGTCTGATGATGAAGACGAAGGACAGTCAAGGGAACTCCTCAACGTTTTACAGTAGCTACCTTGTGTTTAGTCTTAATTCATTTCTATTGATAAGAACTTTGCACCCATATGGGTTATAAGTGTCATTTCAGGTCTGATGATGGAGACCATAGACAGTCGAAGGAATTCCTCAATGATTTACAGCAGTTACCTTTTGTTGGGCTTACTTCATACGGTTCAATATGCCAAAATGTTTAGTTCGTATAAAAATAATACCTAATTAAGATTGAAGTTTTACATAGGAATACCACTACCTACTAGGCCATCGTTTCCTCATCCGAGAAACATCTTTGTTAGGTCTACGTCTACCCATCACTAAAAATCGTAAAATAAAATATTTTTTTACAAAAAAAAACCGACTTCAAAAAAACAGGAAACTTAAAAAGTAAAAACAGCTCTAAAAAGCAATAAATAATATTTAAATCATATTATTAATTACCTAGATACGCATGTCAGTTTTAAAAAATGTCTACTGAAGTCGGGTGGGGCTTTTAAAATAAAAAAGTGAAAATAATGGCACAACTATAAAAGTTTAATTGAAAAAAAATTGTCCTCCAGCCGACCACCTACCACCCGACTTCAATAGACATTTTTTAAAACTGACATGCGTATCTAGGTAATTAATAATATGATTTAAATATTATTTATTGCTTTTTAGAGCTGTTTTTACTTTTTAAGTTTCCTGTTTTTTTGAAGTCGGTTTTTTTTTTGAGTTTTAATAAACTGGTAAGAGTTTACCATAAAATAAGACTTTACTGAGACCTCACTTATTGTAGGTACATACGTGTTGAGGGGATAATTTGGATCCATGATTATGTAGATTTGGATCCAACCGAATCCATTTATCATTGTTCATTATCAAACAATTTTGTAAATCAATGACAAAGACATTAGAAGAATTGCCATTAACAAAAACAACTTTAAAAAAAAGTTGGCTATAGACTAGCCAAAATGGCAGATTTGATTTGACAACTTCTCTACGATTTTCGTAATTTATTTTGGGGTATAAAAATTGTTGTCTTTCTACATTTTAGGTATTTATTGTGTTACTTTATATAATGTTTATTACAATCTGATACTCCTCTTATTAATTTGTGTGAAACTGCTTAATTTCATTGTATTTTGCAACACTTAGAAATCTAGCTTTGGTATGATAACAAAAGATATAAAAATTCTATTTTCTCCTGTTAGACGGCCGTTTTCGCAACACAAGCTTTTTCACTTATCTAAACATGACCTTTATTAACTAATCTAGTGTGGATACGTATACATAATTGTGTAGAATTGTGGATTTTAGGTTTGTGACGTCACGAAGACTGCAAGACGTTATTTACAGTGTGAAATTCGGTAGTAAAATGATTGACTGGCCTCGCCAATGAGTAAGAAGAGTTGTGCCGCACATTGGTGAGGGTACGATTGGCGGCGCAGGCAGCGGTTCGCTCCCGCTAGGATGGGCGGCGATGTCTGTCCCCTCCGAGAGCGCTCCGAGCCCCTCGCCGTGTGCATGCACTAATATATCGCTTATGCAACTGTTTCATGAGCTAAAACAGAAATTTCCTGGGGTTCCCGATCATGTTGTATCTAACACTATCGAACTGTATTGCCACGACAAGCAAGCCTGTGAGACTCACCTGCATAGCGAAGTCAAGGCCTCCCTAACGCATGCGTATCATGCGTCGTCATCTGCCGCGGCCCGACAACTTAACGAGCTCAAACTCAATCCTCCATCGAAATGCCGCAACCAACCCATAATCAAGCATGACATTGTCAAATCTACACCGATAAAGTCAATCACCTGTCAAGGGCCACAAACTGCTGTGATAAGCGCAGACATTGATGAAACTGATAAAAAAGTTAATACTGATGCTAATCAGAATGTCGTTGACACAAATACTGAAGAAAAACCAAAGAGTAACAACAATACATCTCCGGTGACAATAATAAACATTGATAGTTGTTACTATTCAAAACACAATGTTGACTCACCAAGTGATTTGGAATTGACAAATGAGAATGTAAAAGAAGATAATTTAATAGCAGACAGTCCACCTTGTGACAAAGAGAAAGAACAAGAACAACCGGAATGTACAAATTATAGAATATTCAAAAGTAACAAGATAAAAAGTAACCTCCATGAAAGATTAGAAAAAGGGAAAGAGAAGAAAACTATTAAAAAGGAAGAAACACCTAAAGCACAAGAGTCACCTAAATCGCAAGAGTCACAAACTCAACAGACCGCTGAGCCAGAATTAAAACTAGAGCCAGAATCAAAACCTGAGGCAAAGCAAGAACTGAAGGCAGAGGTGAAACCTGAACAACAAGAAAAACTAAAACGGCCAAATACACTTAACTTTATTAAACCAAACCCAGAAGTTGCATTTAAACAGACACTTAGAGAACCTGAAGCAGATTTAAGTCGAACTGTTTCACCGGCGTCTTCATTTAAACAAGAAAATCAGGCAGGTAAAGCCAATAATTTATACAGACCTGAGCGGATAAACTATCCGTTAAATTTGTCAGTAAATGTTAATTGTCATATGGACTTGAGTCGTTCTTATGATGACCCATGGTTAGAAGATTATGAGAGTCCAAGAGCTATAACATCTGTAAACTTGACTGTGTGCACACCTACTTCTAATATGGCCAGTCCTGTGCATGAGAGTAGGGAGGAGGATGGTGGCTTTGAGGGCCATGTGACTGTAACAGTGAGCCCAAGCACAGGACGCCCTCCGCGCCGCCGCGCGCCCGCCCCACCGGCCCACCCTTCGAGGATAGACATGACCAGACCAACCAGACCAGCACCTGAACCGCCAGGATTGAGCCGGGGTAAGTTTCTCTAAGCTTACTTATTTTTATTATACCCTATACCAGCTGTAGACAATCCACTTCAAATTGAAGACTATTTATCTAATATTTACTATTTCTTTTAAGTATGTATGTATATCAATTTATCAGTTACAGAAATGGCCATTACATACTTGTTATTGACATTACATAGGATGTTTAAAAGATACGGTATTAGAACACAGAGTAGTGGACTCGATGGCGCAGTAGTTAACGCGCCCGGTCTGCGATTTCTGAGGTTAAGCAACTTTCGCAAAGGCAGGTCATCGGATGGGCGACCAAAAATTTATCATCTCAAGCCCGTCGGTGCTTCGGAAGGCAAGTAAATCATTGGTCCCGGCTGCATTAGCAGACGTTAAAAACCACCAATCCGCACTGGGCCCGCGTGGTGGTTTATGGCACGTTATCTCACAGTTCCCCAACAGTGGAGATATAAAATGAGCTGATGATGATGTAAAAGTAGGACAAACAAGCATGTTAATATTTTTTGATTGTCATTTATCTCATAATTAAAATGCCTGCTATTCCAGACCGATCCCTAATAGAGAGACAGAAGCAGCGATTGGATTGTCTAGTCAAAGCATTTGCCCAGGAGAAGGGTCACCTGGCACAGCTCACAAGGGAAACCCAAATCCTCGCGGCACCGCTCCCTTCCCCGTCCGCCACCCAGAAACTCCGGGAGTATGTGGAGATGTTGAGGGACCAGTGCGACTCCATGTCGAAGAGGCTCGAGATGCCCGGGAACGGTAAGATGCTTGGTGCTGTTTAAAATTTACTCTACAGTCCTAAGGTTAAGGTCTACTTTAGCAGCAACTGCGTGATAAAAACCACAGCATAAAGTTTTATGAGTATTTAATTTTTTTGCATACAACTAATGTGAAAGTGACTAAACACTTTTTATCATTAAAAATTTCTTTTTTATTTTCCAACAACTTCGTAACTTGATTTATAATTTTAGCCATCTTGATATTTTTCAAAAAAACCAAATACTATTGTTAACTACAATCATACTTAGACTTTACAATACACTTTGTTGTCTGGCTCATAGGACCACTTTTATGGTCAACTGAAATGTTGGCTGCACATCAAGACACCATGACTTTGAACTATATACTTCTATTGTATGGCATATGTTTGAACATTTATTGAAGGACTACGGTAGTTCAGGATAGTCTGATGTGCAGCTGTCTGTACCCTAAGATACTCATTTATTTACATTGCATCAGAGCATGATGATGTATGATGTGTACTTGAATCATTAATTGCTTCTTTATGTATGACACATGGGGAAAAGTGCGGAATTTATTGTTGAAACCGTAACCATTATTAATCTTGTGGCATTTTCCTATTACATGATCTTCACTGAAGAGTTTGCGAAGCCATGGCGTAGTTCAGAAAACACTATATCATAGGTGTTTTTTTATTATTAATTAAATAAGGAAAAAGCCTGTTTACTGTCCCACTACTGGGCAAAGGCCTCCATCATAATAAAGCCTTCGCTACAATTGATGGGTATTGGTTTATATTTATTTTAATGTAAAAATTATTTCTTCATCAGCCTCAAACACGCAGAGAGATTGACCACACAGTTCGATTGCTTGTAATGGTTGGTTGGTTGATAGTAAATTGTGCATTGTCAATGTCCGCTACACAATCTTTAAAAAAAACCTTGTTTTTTTCATAGGGACAATAAAAGGGTAAAAACCGAGATTATTCGGTTGTGTACAGCGGGCTTTAGATAGTAACTAAATTAAATAAATAAATACAAATTTACTATTGAGCCTACTAAATGACATTCTGTTACATCAAGTTTACAGACACAAAACATTTCCTGAACAAATACATTGCCGCTTATATTGGTTTCTAGGTGTCCATGTTTCTTCTACTCAATTTAAGGCTGACTTTTCAATCCTCGAATAAAACCTATACCTCAGTCAACAAACAGAATGACACTTTTTTTCATTTTTATATCGTGAATTGATAACGCATTTAGATATTTTCCAAATTGCTGTAAAATATGATAGCCAATGTAAAAGGACATTTTTGAAAAATTCTAATTATTTTCTTTTAAGGGTACAACTTGTACTTATTGTAGTTTAGCAATATGAAATTTAATTGAACACAATGAATCGTATGATTCATAAAAAAAAATTAGAGTAAATTCTAATTAATCAACAAGTAGTTGACAAGTAATAACATATCTTAAATAGAATTGCTCAATGAAACCTCTTTAACCTCCTAAAGAGTTTTCTCCGAGGTTTGAAAAACAGGCCTTCCACTACGATTCCACATTCACACAATCGAAATAACAATTGCAGCGCGCGAAGAAAGGGACGCCGGTAACTTCTACAGCAACATCTACACGGGGCAGCAGCCGTCTGCCTCCTGGCAGTGTCACCTGTGCACGTTCCGCAACCACCCGCTGCTCAACAAATGCGAGCAGTGCGAGATGCCGCGCATCCTAGGTAATTCCAACGACTCCGGATTCGGATCCTTCCGCGACTCCACCCGGTCCAATAGCTCGCGGCATGGTACCGATTACCCAGAACCACCCTTCCAGGAAGACCCTCGCGCGTTACCCAAATTGAACTGCTAGTGCGTTTTTTTTTTGGAGAGAGATTGCCGATTGCCTCTAACGGCATTTTTAGCTTCAGCGGGCTTTTTTGGGGGCGGCGAGGTACTTAAAGGGTACCTCAAGCCGTGTGAAACGAATCAACTTCGGAGGTTTTCTAGAGGGAACGGCATCACACACTTAAAAGTGCGTGTCCCCGTGCCCTACTAGATTTTCCGAAGGGTTCGGATCGGTCCGGGAAGCGGATCTGCTAGTGCGTCAGTGCTCCTTACCTTATATCCTCTATAGTTCCAAAAGTTTGACACTAGATGGCTCGCACTAAGATCACAGTATTTGAATTGAAGACTGGTGACACATTTTGAATAGCCTTATCTTATAGGCTTATCCTAGTAAATTGTGTATTTTCATTATGCGAGTGCCTTCTTCGACAAGAGAAGGGAAGGTTCGTTTCGCCTTAGCAATGACCCAAAAAGGTCGTACTCACACTCAGTTCTACCAGTCCAAAGAGGTCCTCGCCTCTTTCATATAAGTCTGTTACCAAATGTCCCTGGAACCTCAACCCATCTTCCTCACAGAATATCTTCCAAATCCCATCAGCACTTTCCAATGAATTTTACCAATTTCAATAGAAACATTGGACACAAATAATGTGAAGTAATTACTCTATTTGAAACGTTGTATTGTATTGGACAACATTAACGGTTTGTGGTAATTGCAAAATGCAATAAGTGTCTTAGTGTTCAAGTGATATCGGTGTTCGAAGTGTTCAAGGCTGCCTTTATGGGCGAGACGTGCTTAGTTTAACCCTAGCATGTCAGAGCATGCAGCTGTTTAAATAACTTGGAGGGAATGCCAACTAGTGAACTGATCGATTTATTGTTGGGATTTCCTACGATACAAACCCGCCTTATTGTTTTTTTATGTGTTTGAAAACGATGTGTTCGCGTTGGAACCTTGCATGTGTGTTGGACTGTTTTAATTAACAAACGTTGTTTCCCCTGTATATTATTTGTTATTATAAATACGCAATCGGCAACATTCCAAATACATTGACGCTCCTTTATTGGTGTTTCATTAACGATTTTGAATTCTATTTGCACAATGTTATGTTGATTACACATTACAAATATGCCTTATAAAGTCATATCGCTTGTCATGTCGGAACTTGGAATGTTGACGTTGAAGTACAGTTAGCGCCACATTAAATGCATTCGTATGTTTTAAGCAACACGGTTGATATTCGCACAATATGATATGATGTTTGTGTTGCTGACTGTACTATTTCTCGCGTTAATGTACAGATTCATTGTATCTTTAAGTAAGTTTGTAAAGTTACTTTATCTTAGCCCTTAGGTTGTTTAAAAAAATTATTTACTTTTTATAGATTAATTATTATTATGTATAAAATCTATTTATTGGTTACTTTAAATGTTAATATGAAATTAAAACATCACTTGTTGACTGGTCGGACAACGGGGCATCACAAGATCTCAATAAAAGACTAGTAAATCACGCCTTGCCAAAAATCTTGTATAAACTAATTTATTGCCTTAAAAAAATATCAAAAACCTATTGAGACTTGCTCAATTTCACTACAGTTTATGTACTTGCTCACATTAAAGTACCTACCTATACATTTTACATGTTTTACATTATTAAATAATTATCCATTTTAAAAATTAATGTTTATTTATAACGACATTATTTTGTTATGTAGGAAATGTTAAATCATTGCACAAACTGTTTTTACAATTATTTTTTTTTTAATATATTCAAAGGAGACAAACGAGCAGGCGAAATTACATCACGTCTCACAATTATTTAAGTAGGACTATATAAAAACTTAATGAAAACGCCGATAACTTTATAGCAGCGATAACAATCAATTAAAAAGAGATTATTTTATAAGTATGTTGAAAAACCTAGAGAACAATAGGTTAATTTAACAGTATAATTAGTAGCATAATATGTGCTTTTAGAAGCCTCATAAAAACGCAATCAAATACATACCTTATACTGCATAGCAATAAAGAGTAATAGAAACAAATTATTTATTAGTAACTTTAAATGCAAATCTTTTTTCAATCTAGCAATATTAAGTAACATGCTTTAAAAATTGAGAATTGAGATACTATCATTATCATTAATTTAGTTCCAACTTCATACGGACGTTTGGATATCAGTAAACAAAACTATACTACAATACTTTAAATGTGGGTAATTAAAGAGTATATTGTTCAATTTGTCTTGCTTTATTAATAAAAACGTTTTGTAACTTAGCAAGGGTTACATCTATGTAAAATACTTAAGCTATTTAATTATACCACAATAATTTGTATCAATTTACTATTCAGGACTGAAATATGGAAACTTGAAAAAGCATATAGGTACTTAAATAAATACATATAAGCATTGTTTTGTCACATATCGTCAAAAACTAACTTTGTTAGTAGCTTTTTTTTAATTGCAAACTATATTGATTGTGAATTAAAAAAAATAATTATAATGCTGTTACAGAGATTACTTATTTAACATAATTCTTTTACTTAGTAAATTGTAATCTATCGCAATCTTAATAAAATTATAAGAATCGGTTGCATTTCAATCCTTATAAAACATACAGGTATTGCTATATGTTATCGAATTTAACTGTGATAAGCAAGGCTTCTGTCTTTCCATCCATTGAATGTAGTAAATGAGATACATAATGAAAAAGTGACTGTAATATACTTAGGGATGTAAGACAAAATCGTATCAATAAGATAATTGTTTTAATATACCTTTATATTTTGTTTATTGTTATAATTATGTACAGCTATGTACCAACACAGTTTTCAATGATAAATTTAATAATTTGGTGAGTGCACCTAAGTTTTCAAAATATTTATAATGTAATGTATTGGTTTCTATCTATAGTCGCAGTATCATTTTATTATGAAATTCTCTAATCTTTGTTATGTGATTCTTCTTATACGTGATAGCCAGACTTATATAAAATAAATTCATAGTGTTCTACTTATTGTATGTAAGTATACAAAATTTTTACTTTTGGCAATCTACGGCCTTTATTCAAAAGAATATTACTGAAATAATATATAAAATTTTGCCACTGTATTTTATAAGTATTTAATTCAATTCAGCAATTAGCACTTAAAATAAAAAAGTAAAAATATAATAGTAAAATAAAATTGGTAAAATATTTATAGTCTAATAATTTGAAAGTTACTGCGACTGAAATGGAAGCTATTATTTCTAAATTGAATCGTACGAGTGGTACTAGACGATGCCTTAATTAGTTTTAATGTGAATTGTGATCAATAACTTGTATGTATATCAGGGACTAAAAATAAATACATTAAATTAGCAATATTTTTGTTTTTACTTAAGCTCTTTGATTAATCACGTATTTTCAAGGTGAGTTTTTCTTTGCTACTTAAATGCTTTTAAATAAACCTCTTACATCCTAACTTGTGTCGTCGTGTGGTTGGCTTGCAATATTAACTATATTTCTTGTTGGACGACATAGTCTCATTGCTTTTTTTTTTACACAGTTCGAGCGCCCGAAGGAATAACGGTGAGGCTGATGCCGGGACGACGGAGTAAGTATATCAATATTAATTAGGAACTCGCATTTCTGCCAAGCTTTTGTAAGTTATAACTGGACGTAATATTAAAAAGTTTTTTTGTTTATTGGCACTCGTTTCTGCTTGTTATCGAATCATTGGCAACCAATTGGCACACCTCATTTAGAAATTTTTCTTTTCAGAAATTGTACGATCATGGGTATTATGAAGTGCGGCCGACGAGGCTTAGAGTTTAGACTATCTTAAGTGCAGTAGTACAAAATGATGGAGACAATCTGTGATATTCGCATTTGGTAGTATCTAAGTTAACACTAAAAAGTCTGAGTATTTATGTTGTAATTTTTTTTGTTGTTGTTGTTTCTATTTTGATTTCGCACATTCCAAAAGCTGCACGCACTAGTATTATTTTTGAAAAGTTTGCTGATTCTTTCCTATTCTCTCCCCGGGTGCTTTGTCGTACCAAATGCGGATAACTGACGGTTATTTACGTCATTACACTGCACTTAAGGTGGATAGGGAAGTGTTTATGTAAGCTCACTTGACAGTTACCTTTAGAGCAGTAAGGATGTTGAGTTGTGTACTTAAGTATAAATACTTTTTATGTACTCTCAGATTTTTATAGTGAATTGTCAAAATAATAAATTAAAAGTAATACAGATAATTTAAAATTAAACAAGTTTATACTTCGAGCATTGCATTGCACACCAAGCTTTTTGTTATTTTTTTTTAAATTACTTTATTATTTACTGTCACTCATCTGTCTCGAAGTAAAATAGTTAAGCCGTGATATAACTATGACACGGATTCAGTTTAGTAATGATACTGAACTAAAATATTTATACATTTGTTGTAAATCAGCGCGCGCTATCTTCTCAAATGGTCAATTTCACATTATAATCTAAATACCTGACTTCTTCGCAAAATGTCGGTTATTCAAAGACGTGACGGTAGACATAAGTAGACATCGCGCGCTGAAAGATGTAAAGCAATTCACTGACTGATGAAGTAACCCAATATTTTTGATTTTATTAGACGAAACAGCGAACGAATATAATGTATATAATGATTATATGATGATGACGCCGAGAGGCCAAGTTTTAGAATACTTTTGGTCACTGTCTTACTATTCGTTTATTAATGTTCCGTACTTATTAAGTTTAGTCCCCTCCCCATTATATCCTAAAAAGCAAAACAAAAATCTGAAAAAAAAATTTGCAAATAAACCAAAAAGCAGGCGCTTACACACCTTTTTAATCCGATCCAATCCCTTCGGAGAATCTAGTAGGGCACGGGGACGCACTAGTGCGCGATGGGTTTCCTCTGACCTCTAAACTTCTGACGGTGCTTTGTTTCACACCCATTAAGTTTCTTGCTTCCCCCAAATCTGAAGCTGAAAATATCCAGTAACAATCAGCAAATACAAAAAATAAAAATTAAACATAGTTATCATTCATTATATTTCTTCGTTATCAAAGCAAAATCCGTTATATGCAATATGATTAATAATGTCACCTAATACAAAACAAACAATTATAATTAGTTGCTCGCACTACGAATCCCTTAATTGAATGCTGGGTGCGTGTTTTCATTTTTCGATAAAATTCAAAATAATTTATTCAGTTTAGGCTACAAGTAGCTCTTGTGAATGTCACTGTGCCATCGGTTCGTAAGTCTACTCTGGGATAATGAAAGTTAACTAATACAATAAAGTTTTATGAAATTAAAGCAGCGCCGTCTAGTGATATGTCATTCATAAAGCATTATATTAACAAATCATATCTCATACAAAATTGATCATCAAATGTCTTATAAAAGGGAAACGCCCCTTCAGAACGACTTCGAAAATTAGAAAAGAAGATTGCCTAATTTTGTATGGAAGTTGGACCAAGTGCTGCCTAGAATGCTCACATAGTGCATTTTATTGTATTCTAAAGTTTACGCGAACACTACACATTGAAATGATCTTAGCGTTAGCGTTAGGATAAACATTAAATAAGTAAACGCGAGTAGATCCGTAAAAGTTGTTTCGATTCAATAGTGCATTTTGTTCCTCAGACTATCACTAATCTGTTATTCAAGGCGCATCAAAATCTATCCCAGGAGTTCAAAGAAAAACAGTCTCTTGTTTTAAATATTTGTATTGTAATAAATTAACTTAATAGCAACAAATGTACAAAATCAACTATTAAACAGTTAAATATTTATAAAATACAGTGAAAAAATTAAATGTCTACGCGACCCGATAAAAAGCACTCAAAAAAATTAAAAAGCAGTGGAAAAGTTCAGTGCTTACGTCAGCCTTCCCAGTAGCATAATGGTCAGGGCAGCCCGGATCAGGGTGCCTAGTGTGAGTTTTGTTTACTATCCGTATTCATTCGATTACGTTTACGAAAACGATAATTGGTATGGCATTGAAGCAGCGCCTCCTGGCGGCATACGAGAGGAGTTAATATTTTGCCATACAAATTCTCGTTTTCGTTAACGTGATCGAATGGCGAGTGAAACTCACACTAGGCACCCAGGCTTTTGTCTTCGTTCGACGTGATACGGTACGATGATAAAGTAACTGAAATACAAATTTGAAAAAAAAAATCTCAAAAACGTTGTTTAAGACGACGCATTGGTAATTTACGTGGCGGGGATCTTGATTTTTCTCAACAATTACAAAACATATGAAAGTGATATTTGATGACATGATTTTTCATTTAATTGACTTCATTTTGTTAGTTACAGAAACACGATTTTTCAACTTTTATAACAGAGGAAAAAATATCAAAGTAACCTCTTTTAAAACATAGATTCACATTTTACAGGCTAACCAGACCGATTTAAGCATCCAAATTTTCTTAGTAGATTAGTCTTAACACACACTTTAAAATTGTAGTTCATTTTTTTTAAATAATTTGTAGTTTTAATTTGAAGGAAAAAAAAACAGTTTTTCTTATGGTACGGGGGCGCAAACGCTCGTATCAAAACGTATGAGATTTATTGTTTAGCGATGCGTCGCCTTAATGAAAGATTATTCATTATCACAAAAACTGGAATTTATTTATTTTCCTGGGGCCAATTTTTTTGAAACTTACATTCTAGGCAGCACTTGGTCCAAACCTTGGCAATGTTCTTTCATACAATTTTTTAGAAGATTAGTAAAATTTCTTGTCTGACTCCGAACAAAAGAACAACGTCGCAGCATCATACCTAAGTATGTTATGCGAGTTTTTTACAGGATTCGATCATGCAAAAGTTAACTATTATTTGTATGGGATCAAGGCGCCACCTAGTGACAAATTGGTTTTACAAGTTCGTTGCTAGATAGCGCTTCTTCGATCTCTTAAGTACGCCTGCACATCAACATATACATATCCAAATCTGTCAATTTTCTTCAATACATTTTCAACCATATGCCTCATCAATAAGGGGCCGTCCATTAATCACGTGATGTTTTTTAGCAACTTTAGACCGCCCCTCTCCCTGGTGATAGGTACACACGGCGGCAGATCAACCTACCCAAAACTGTCAAATTTCTACGATCAATTTTGAACTTTATTGTTTGGTTATAAGGATCAATATTCATTGGAGAAATTTGACAGATTTGGGTAGGTTGATCTGCCGCCGACTGTACATGGTGAGGTTTTGTACTACTCGTCCCCCCGCCCCCCCCGCCCCCCTACCTAAAATCACGTGTATTTTTTTGTACATACTAAGTAGGTATGTTTAAAAAAAACCTTAACTTTAAAAACAGTTCAATCGAATTAAATTCTGAAAAAAAGCAACCGTAAATACAAATAAGGTAGTTACGAAGAGATTAAGAATAAAGAATAAGTAAGTATTAAAAAAAATCTAATTTTTGTTCTTCAAAAAGGGCGACAAAACCCTGCTGAAGAACTACAGTTACTAGAAAATAACTAAACGTAACTTATTAATTTAAAATGCTATCTATTCTACCGCCATCTAGTGACATTATATGGATAACCAGTTAGTAACTTGAGGTTCCTCTTACGGAAGATGGCGCCGCCGTTTATGAAATTTTTGTAATTATTCAATGTATTGAATAATATATTTATATTCACCCCTCGTAGTGTACTGTTTAACAAGAGCCCGCCCGCCCGGAGCGGGAGTTTCCGTTCTACTGTGTTATTGTTTATTCTTATGTGACAGCCAGGATGCAGTATTCAATTATCGCTAAAGACTTAGT
The DNA here is from genome assembly GCA_947562085.1 of Eudonia lacustrata. Taxonomy (NCBI): domain Eukaryota; kingdom Metazoa; phylum Arthropoda; class Insecta; order Lepidoptera; family Crambidae; genus Eudonia; species Eudonia lacustrata. The sequence continues at coordinate 18,154,725 of OX387325.1, forward strand.
ACTTATTAGTTGCTGACTTCTATTTTTAATTATTAAAGGAAAATAAATGTCGAACACTACAATTACCCTACCCTCCTACAAATTACTTTATATACCAAGCTAATATGTAACTAGAGAACTATTAATTTTACATGAACATGACAATTATTATTTACACTATAAACTGCGTTTTCTTGATTTAAGCTGTTAAGAGCGTTTACGCCGCACACTAGCGCCACTAATGAAAAAAAAAAACATATCTAGTAATTAGAGATAGAAAATCAAATTATGCTCAACAAACTATTTGAATGAAGTAATTTAGCATTTTTACGTCACCTAATGAACACCTCACATGTTATGGTTTAGTTAAATAAGACGTTACGGCCACTTTTAACTAGAAACCCATATTTAACTAAACCATAACATGTCAGGTGTTCATTAGGTGACGGCCACTTTTAACTATAACGCCATATTTAACTAAACCATAACATGTCAGGTGTTCATTAGGTGACGTAAAAATGCTAAATTACTTCATTCAGATAGTTTGTTGAGCATAATTTGATTTTCTATCTCTAATTACTAGATATGTTTTTTTTTTCATTGGCGGCGCTAGTGTGCGGCGTAAACGCTCTTAAAACGTAGCATGTAGGTATTTTGTTGATCTGCCAACTGAAGTTGAATTTATGAATTCTTAAATTTATGTAGTTATATAAAAATGTTCTGGAACCTTTTTTGTATCCGCCTGCATAATAAATAATTCAAAGCTTTTCTACATAATTTCAATGATGATAGATATTTAATTTCTTACGGTATATTTAATATACTTAAATACGCAGAATTTGACTAAATACATTTCAGAATCGTACAGGTCAAAAGAGTAGTGCTCCGAACAGTTGGTTCATTATGTTGATCGCAGCAAGTATAGTATTCTGAACAATAATAATTAAATATTTGGCTAGTTATCTATTATTATCAAACGAACATTTTGTCAGAAAAGTTAAGTAATTAAAAAAATATATTGAGACGATGACAGTCGTATAATCTTTTCGTACCTATATAAAAAACATTAGTATATAGGTGCCTAATTAAACTCACCTTCTACCAATTAAAAACAGTATCTACCTACCTAACCATATCACATACAAACTTAGATAATTACTATTTAAGTAAGGTTGAGGGAGGCGAAAACCCTATACTTGGCAGAGTTTTTTTTTTTGTGGAGTTATATATATTTTTTGTATAAAATGTATTATTTTTTCACTAGTCGATTTTTTTTGTAAGTTAAGTGTCTCAATAATCCACTATGCCAAGAATAGGGTTAAATAGGACTGTATTAGTGCCCCGCCCGCGTCCGATAATCGGTGACCATTTTTTTTGTCGGTGAAAATGAGTCGTAAAATTCTATATTGCAATTGCAACGCAGACTAGACGTACGTACTTTACTACGGAGAGTGTGCCGGGGAGCTTTTCAAACTCATACCACCATCGTCCTTTTACCACCGAACCTCCAGACGTACTGAAATGAAAATGAAATGAAATACATTTATTGGCACACACTACAAAATTACACGATATTTACAATAACAATACAAAACAAAGACGAAAAACAAAGTGTGGCCAACTAGGCCCCAGCCTCAGCACGTGCTACAGCGACATAGAGCCGCTGCTGCAGGATATCATCCCCGCCTAGTAGAAGTTCCACTAATGTCGCACTAAGCGCTTCATGTCATCATTTTTACTGCGCACTGGCAAGGAGTGGAATTCTCTGCCATCGTCTGTGTTCCCAAAAAACTTATAACCTGAATCCCTTAGTTAATAGACATCTTCTGGGGCAGCTCCCTCCACCGTAGACCTCATCTACGCTCACCATCTAGATCGAGGTCAAGAGATGTCTTTTAAGGCATTAAAAAAAAGACATCTTACAAAAAATCGGTCACAAAATAGGTGGTAAAACTCGGCAAAAAAATTATGATTGTCGGTTCTACCAAAAGTCATTCGTGGGCGGGCAGAGCGTTTAGGAAAGAGAAGGCTACCAATATTTAACAGCATCAACGATGACAAAATAATAAAAAGAAACAAAAAAAATTGACAGGTAGAAAAGTAAAATAATAACAAAGGAGTATTTATTCACTCTGTAACACCACCAATACTAAAGTGCTGTATCCCTACACAGAAAATAAAGCGCATAAGAGTTATTCGCAATTCATATTAATATGACACGACGTAGGTTATTCCGTAAATAACTATAGGTAGGTTTATTAAATACATATTACTTATGAATGAGTTTTCTCATTTTACCAGTTCGGCTTTAAACTACCTAATGCGAGTTGTATAAAACCATTAGATTAGGTTCGTTAGTGTTTGTTTTGTTTCCTATCCGTATTCATTCGATTACGTTTACGAAAACGAAAATTAGTATGGCATTGAAGCAGCGCCTCCTTGCGGCATACGAAAGGAGTTAACATTTTGCCATACAAATTCTCGTTAACGAATTAACGTGATCGAATGGCGAACGAAACTCGCACTTGGCACCCAGCCCCCGACCGCCTAACCGAACGCTTTGATTACGCGTATAGTTTATGACGTCATCTTGCCACCTCGCACCGCCAATGAAAGCAATATCAAAAGTTAAAGGCTTATAGCTTTCGATATTGCTTTCATAGGCGGCACGAAACGACAAGATGACGTCATAAACCACACACGAAGTCAATGCGATCGGTTAGGCGGTCGGGGGGCTGGTCACAAAAGAGAAGAGTTAAAATTTCATATAAGTACCTACAAATTCTCCGTTTTCGTTTTCGTAATCAAATGGCCAGTAAATTTCGCACCAGGCACCGCAGGCTGCAGGTGCATTCATTACATAAGTTATAAGTTACATTCCTACTCATTTGTGCTCAGTGCTATTCTCCAAACAAAACAAGCGTCGACCTCGACATTAAACTCACTCATAACTTGCAAACGAATGTAGACTTTATTACTCTTTATAAGTAGGTTGAAATTCGTTTGCAATATATGAGCGAGTTCAACGTCGAGGTCGACGCTGTTTTGCTTAGAGAATAGCGCTGCTGAGGTCGAGGTAGTCTCATTCGCCTCAGTATATAGTTGAAGATTCGGATGATAAGTCACCAGGTGAGATGAAAGCCAAGTGCTTACCTGAATGATAGGTATTAAAAAAACAAAGTCACGTGTACATATGTGCCTAAACAATGTAACTCTTAATGCAATGGAATAAGAGTTAAAAGTGTATACACATGTTAATGCTGACTATACATTTTATTATATACATATTTGAAAAATTTGCTAAACATTTGTATAGGTGAAAGGAATATTAGCTTATGAAGTTAGGTTATACAATTGATGTAACACTTTTACCGCTGCTTGCGACTGTCACTGCATTGAGAGTTACAAACTAGGTATAATACCTAAGGGTCTTACAAATAAACAAATAGAATAGAATATCATTTATTTGCATTTGATTAGGGTACACTGGAGGTTTTATAATATTAAAAGTTCTGCCTATTCAACCATTAACAATAGCATGCAAATATTATAATTTAGACAAAACACGGAATAACTATACGGACAAAAACCCTGAACCTACGAACAAAAACGGACGGAAACCCTGGTCAGGAAGCTCTACCACTATGGAATTAGAGATGCATCACTGAATCTTCTTATCTCATATTTGAGTGATAGGGTTCAGAGGGTTGATGTTAACGGTAAAAGATCTCCGGGATCGGTGGTTACAATGGGTGTTCCACAGGGTTCAATTCTTGGTCCTTTCTTATTTTTAATTTATATTAACGACTTGCCTTACTTTGTAAAAGACAAACATGAGATAGTATTGTTTGCAGATGATACCTCACTTTTATTCAAAGTGAAACGACGACAGCCGATTGATGACGTTGTGAACAATGCTGTCACAAAGATAGTTCATTGGTTTAGTGTTAACAATTTGCTATTAAATGAACAAAAAACCAAATGTATAAGATTTGTATTACCCAACGTTAAGGAGGTAAAAACCAGTGTAAAAATTAAAGATAAGAATGTGGACCTTGTGGACACCACAGTGTTTCTAGGCATTACGTTGGATGCAAAGCTACAGTGGGGCCCACATATAGATAAATTGTCGAGTAGACTGAGCTCTGCGGCTTATGCAGTAATGAAAATTCGTCAGATCACTGACATTGAAACAGCTAGACTTGTTTACTTTAGTTATTTCCATAGCGTAATGTCGTACGGCATTTTACTGTGGGGCAATGCTGCCGATATTCAAACTATCTTTGTGCTGCAGAAGCGGGCTATTCGAGCAATTTATAATCTAAAAGCTGGTAATTCTCTTAGGGAGAGATTTAAAGATATTAATATAATGACAGTTGCATCACAATATATTTACGAGAACCTAATGTATGTATATAAAAATATTGAAACTTTTTCTAAAAACAGTGATATTCACAATGTAAACACTAGAAATAAAAACAAACTAGCAGTACCTAATACTAGGCTCCAAAAAGTAAATAATTCATTTAGAGGCCTGTGTGTACGTTTTTACAATAAAGTTCCAAGTAATATCCAAAAACTAGATATTAATAAATTTAAAATCGCTATTAAAGAAAAGCTTTATAAAAAAGCTTATTATAAAGTGTCTGATTACATTGAAGACAAAACAGCATGGGTTTAAAATGCTCCAATCTATTTCTAATCCAATATATTGTTAAGGTTTTTTAAACTTGTATAACTTGGTAACGTAACGGCATATAATTTTGTAAATGTCGTTACATAATGAATTAAAGCTGTGGAGTTTCTTGCGCCCATTCTTCTCCACAGCTAAAAATAGACGTCCTGAATGGGTAGTAGGTAAAAAAATTAAGGACGATTCAAAAGCACTTTTCTAAAGTTTATTTGAATAAAGAATATTTGACTTTGACTTTGACTTTGGACCTTATTCTTTGTTTATTTGTAAGGGGGTATGTGTTTACGTGACGGTACACATACTAATGTTGGTGGTGCCATAAACCTTGCCTTTCATACACCTTAATTTTTACGCCCGAGACCACATTGATAGCCGACCGGCTAGATTCCCTGGTTAATGCGAAAGATCAACCTTTAATCACCATATTATCCACAAATCACGATAAACTTTATTAGGTACCTATGTGAACTAGTGATGCAAGAAACTCTATTTTTATCCCTCAAGTTTTGGAGTTAAAATACTGGAGACAAATTTGAATCGACATGCTTTTAACTCACATCTTAAAACTAAATAGTATACTAAAAGATTTATAAAGCTAAAAAAAGGGACTTGCTTCGTTTTAAAGTCGCTCGTCATTCGTCGTTCGTTGCCGTGATCGTTGGTATAGTATTTTCATTATACAACACCCTAGTGGGACTTTCATTTGATATTCGATTACGTTTACGACAACGATAATTAGTATGGCATTGAAGCAGCGCCTCCTGGCGGCATACGAGAGGAGTTAACATTTTGCCATACAAATTCTCGTTTTCGTTAACTTGATCGAATGTCGAATGAAACTCGCACTTGGTACCCTGAGTGCCTAGTGCAGGGATGGGGAAACTACGGCCCGCGGGCCATCTCCGGCCAGCGAAGCGTTGAAATCCGGCCCGCGACCATCAAACCATCAATCGCTCAGCAACTGAAGAAACTGCACAAGGAATTTAAGAAGAGATTTCAAGTTTTTAAAAGAATTGAGCCGTCTCTAAATATTTTTTCGATGCCTTTTAATATCAACGTCGATGAAACACCCGCTAACCTCCAACTTGAACTAATAGAGATGCAATGCAATACCCATTTGAAGCAACTATTTCTTAACACCAGCAAATTGGAATTTTATAAGTCCATATCTAGAACACAATACCCAAATATAGTTGCCCACGCTCAAAAAATAATGGCTATGTTTAGTACTAGCTATTTGTGTGAACAAACGTTTTCAATATTGAAACTAAGAAAAAATTGTCTTCGTAATAGGCTTTCGGATGACCACCCTATTTCACTGCTAAAAATTGCCGCAACACAAATGGAGCCGGATTATGATGAAATCTTGCAGAACCAAAAACAGTTCCACATGTCCCCACAAAAACCGGGCCCGACCGCCTAACGGATCGCTTTGACTTCGTGTGTGGTTTATGACGTCATCTTGCCGTTTCGTGCCGCCTATGAAAGCAATATCGAAAGCTATAGCCTTTAGCTTTTGATATTGCTTTCATAGGCAATGCGAAGTGGCAAGATGACGTCATAAACTATACGCGAAATCAAAGCGATCTGTTAGGCGGTCGGGGGGCAGTGCTCCTCAACCTTCTACTTCGCAGCTAACCTAAAAGTTTAATTTAATTGCAATTTCTTTTATATTTCAATAGTTATTTTATAATATTGCACAACAAATTTGTGTTTCTGATAATATATACAAATATTTATTTCAGTAAATAATATACCTACTTAGTCAAAAATGCAACAACTTGGCCCGCCATATATTTCGTTAGTATAAATATTGGCACGCGACCGAAAAAGTTCCCCATCCCTGGCCTAGTGTGAGTTTTGTTTACTATCCGTTTTCATTCGATTACGTTTACAAAAACGAAAATTTGTATGGCAATATGTTAACTCCTTTCGTATGCCGCCAGGAGGCGCTGCTTCAATGCCATACTAATTTTCGTTTTCGTAAACGTAATCGAATAAGTAAGGATAGTAAACAAAACTCACACTAGGCCCTAGGCCCCCAGCTAATTTAACAGAACGATTTATTATAACAGTAACACATGCCTGATTGTGTATTTTCTTGTTTTAATATACCGACTAAAACAGTATTTACGATATAAGATACAAACTACATCCAACCATAATCCATTATTAAAGAGTGAGCACGCACGACTCGGGCGCTAGACCTTATCTATTTCGTGGGCGCCAGTTCTTTTAAAAACAGCTCGAGTCGTTTACGTTTTTTATAAGTCTTATTCCTAAAGACTGGAAACTCTAGTCTCCTTTTCAGGGTGTCTAATGTGGGTTTGTTTTACTATCTGTATTCATTCGATCACGTTTGCAAAAACTAAAATCTGTATAGCATTGAAGCAGCGCCTCCTGGCGACATGCGAGAAGAGTTAAAATGTTGCCATACAAAATTCTCGTTTTCGTTAACGTGTTCGAATGGCGAATGAAACTCGCACTAGGCACCCTGACTCAAGTTGGGTAAAAAATAACGAGATTTTTTTATAGACCTTTATGTAAAAGACTCTTCTTGCATCACTAATGTGAACTAAGCCTCAAAATAAAGAGACCTAGAAGGATACTACGCTCGAGAAACTCACACATAGACCCCTTACTTTTTTTTTTTTTTGAGAAAGTGCCGATTGCCTCTAGCGGCATTTTCTGCGTCACCGGGCTTTTTTGGGGGCGGCAAGGTACGTAAAGGGTACCTCAAGCCGTGTGAAACGAATCACCTTCGGAGGTTTTCTAGAGAGAACGGCATCACACACATAAAAGTGCGTGTCCCCGTGCCCTACTAGATTCTCCGAAGGGTTCCGATCGATGGACACGGATCTCGGAACTTTCGCGTCCGTGACTACCGTCAGGTTGCACACTTACCTTCTGCAGTCTCCTTGTGTTGTAACTAAGCACACCCACAAGCGCGTCTCCACAGTCTCCACTATTGTTTTAGGTACTACCAAGTTTATTAAAAACTACTTGCAAAAGTGAAATATTCGCACCCGGGTGGCTAGTGTAGGGCTGCCATAAATGCTGAAATGCTGAAATGCCGACCAGAACATTTGGAAGAGAAATAGGGTAAACCATGGATAATTAAAAAACTTAATTAATAATAAAGACACTTTAATCGTTTTTTTTTTAAATCAGACAAGGATAAGAACTTTTAAGTTTCATTTTTGGTAGCTATTTATTAAAAATATTAAAACTAAATAATTTGTGAAAAGTCAACAATAAAAATCTATAGAAAAAACGATAAATTGGCTTTACTTTTAAGCCAAACCGGGACCACTGACTTACTGTACTGGCCGGGACACAACTCTTCAAACCAGGACATGTCCCGGTGTACCGGGACGTATGGGAACCCTAGGCTGGTGGAACTTTATTCACCATTCGATCACGTTTACGAACAGCCGTGCGATTCTGAAATAAAAACCGCGATCACTTCGACACCAATAATCACTCGTAGCTTGCAAATGAATTCGCCTTTATTACACACTATCAAAGTCGATTTTTATTGGCACGTCTTGAGTGAATTCAGTATCGAGTTCGGAGGTGATTTTGTTACAGAATCGCACGACAGTTTACCGTTGACCTTTTTGTTCCTCGATAACGTAAGGTTTCTCCCAGTAACTTGAATTGGAGTGGGCTGTTTGGTAAAAAACGTTTTAAGTAGGTCCTATTTTTCGTTTTTTTTTTTGCTGGCGTCTTACATAGAAGAAATCATAAACTAGGTATGTACTTTGCAGCAACAAAAGTAGGTATCTACAAAATAATGATTAACATTCGTCAACTCAAGCGCATAAAAAATACCGTTTTTGGATTAAGTTCTCGTGTAAGGTACCTATGTCTCCAAGTAAGAATACACATTTCTTTGATGGTGGCACTTCACATGGCTATTTGTATTCGCGTATTTGCCATATTTGGCAAATAATTGCCATGTGTTGTAGGGCAATTATTTGCCAAATATGGCAAATACGCGAATACAAATAGCCATGTGAAGTGCCACCATGAACTGAACAACTTTTTAGACCAGTGTGGTAGAATCGCATTACATTTATGTTTTGTTTATCGAATAGTTCTACTCATATCGTTTTTTAATACCTATACAGGATGTTTGGTAATACCTGTATATTCCCGAATATGGCAGATTTGGTACCGTTCATAGAGCCCTGGAAAATTATGAACATAACTGGAAAAAAAAAAACACAAATGTTGAAAAAATTTCCACGAGCAGGGTTTGAACCTGCACCCTTCTGACATACCGGGTCAGGTGCTCTTCCAATTGAGCTATCGTGGTTCTAACCAATCAAATCAAAAAAAAAACTCAAAATCAAACCCTGCTCGTGGAAATTTTTTCAACATTTGTGTTTTTGTAATTTGTTCGCAACAAAATTTGCGTTAAAAATTATATAAACATTTATAAATAGCTTGCCTACTTCTTAACTGATCATTAGTATTTGTAAAAATATTATGATCGGGTGTTAATGACGGTAGTTGTTAACATTGAATGGGCGCCTTTGGCTTTCAAAGTAAAAAGTAAATAGTGTTGAATAATTTCGGCGGGTTGGTTAGAACCACGATAGCTCAATTGGAAGAGCACCTGACCTGGTATGTCAGAAGGGTGCAGGTTCAAACCCTGCTCGTGGAAATTTTTTCAATATGTGTTTTTGTAATTTGTTCGCAACAAAATTTGCGTTAAAAATTATATAAACATTTATAAATAGCTTGCCTACTTCTTAACTGATCATTAGTATTTGTAAAAATATTATGATCGGGTGTTAATGACGGTAGTTGTTAACATTGAATGGGCGCCTTTGGCTTTCAAAGTAAAAAGTAAATAGTGTTGAATAATTTCGGCGGGCTGGTTAGAACCACGATAGCTCAATTGGAAGAGCACCTGACCCGGTATGTCAGAAGGGTGCAGGTTCAAACCCTGGTCGTGGAAATTTTTTCAACATTTGTGTTTTTGTAATTTGTTCGCAACAAAATTTGCGTTAAAAATTATATAAACATTTATAACTGGAAAACACAAGATGGCCGCGATATTAAGGTTCTCTGTTACTAAGTAAAATTGTAACGTGACAACTTTAGGTCCAGCTGATACGTTGTTTTTGGTCGTCAACATCATGGTCAAACACAAACAGAAGTCGAAACATTGCAGGAATGAACAAAAATATTGTAATCAAATAAATTTGAGTTTTTTTTTATGGAAAAGTAAATATAAGTAAATATGATTTTGCATATTATCACACTGTTCTCTATACTTGGTTGCATCATGGCTATGTTTCGGGAATATACACCTATTACCGAACACCTGTATAACTTGTACTTAAAGACTTTTCGGGCGTCCGTTAAGTAATATTGTTCCTAACTGAATTAATAATTTGGTTTTCTTTCATAAGGTAGGCAGGCAGACGATATCACTATAAATAAACGATTTAAAACATGAAATTCAATTCTTCCTTTTTCATTGACTTCAATAACAACCGCACTGGCACATGCACTGCCTAAGAAAACAATTTCGGATATCCCATCCTTGCTATTGCTAGTCAAAATTAAAAACAGTTCGGGATTTTTACCTACCATGTTTATAATTTTTGAGTACCTAAGTATCCGATATACCTATCGAAACATGCATGCGCCATGATCACAAATGTACTGAAGTTGTTGCGGGTGGATGTTTATGAACAGACTTAACGATCTACCCTCTTCGTTATATAATATAATATATCCGGTTCTTCTCTGAGTTTCTTGCCGGTTCTTCTCAGTACAAGATCTCCCGCCCAGAGTAGATAGACTTACGAACCGATGGCTTAAAATGACGTTCATAAGAGCTTTTTGTAGCCTAAACTGAATAAATGATTTTGAATTTTGAATTTGAATTTGAATTTGTTAGTCGTTTTTTGCCCGTACCGGGTACCACTGGTTAAAAATATTAATAATGGCATGCATATTATTAGTCCATGGTAATGGTAAGAATCCTGTTAATGATAGATAACTCTATGTAATTAAAGTGACCATATTAGTTAAAAAGTTGATTCTCGTTTGGCTTCAGTAATCAATATCTTCGATCCACTAAAGAAACATCATATTACTAATACACCTAAATATTATATCAAAAATTATGTAAAGAGAAAGTTGAAATAAAACAATCACTGTGATTTCTAGTCGAAGCTCCGAACTTCACATTTTATCATATATTAAGTATTAAGCATTTCTTTTTGTGTAAAACCTGTGCTCATATTATGTACATATAAGTATGCCTGGATCCATTATGCTAAAATATTCCCAAAGTTAGGTCGAATTTTATAATTTATATTTATAAAACAAAGCATTTTGCTAGTATGTTATTAGGTACTTTAAGTGATTTCTACAATCACACTGCAAAATAATATTTATGGACATATTCTCCCTTGTTTACTAGTAACATTTTTTAGATATAAAAAAAGATTTGTAATTTTTATGAAATACAATTCCTATTTTGTGTAACAAGAGGAAATTAAAACATAATAAATCTCGTTCTTTAAATTGTATTTTTATTGCTATAAAAATAAAATTAATTAATTACATTACAGATGTTGAAACAAAAAGTGCAATGTTGCAACCAGTCGTTGTGGAGATGCTTGGGAGAGGCCTTTGTCCAGCAGTGGACGTCTTTTGGCTGAGATGATGATGATGATTTAATTTTAACAAATGCATACTTAAAGTAAAAAAAGTTATGTTTATCAGTTTTAAAACTGAGTATACTCTGTAATGTCATCCATAAAAATGTGTATTGAATGCATGCATTACATACATCAAATGTAAAATTATGCCAAATAACCTATGATTGTGTAAAAAGTACCACTACAAATTATTAAAACTAGATGACAATATACAGTTATTTGGCTTTCATAATTATTTAGTGCTTTTATAGACTATTTACATTATGTATTTTATAATGTGTACTATTTTTTTTATTTTATCTGCACATGTATCAAATAAACTTGTTATTGAAATTTGTTTAAACATTGTTTTATTTATTTTACAACTTTTATTGGTGGTAAGGTTTTTGTGCAAGAATTGATTTTTCAACTTATAAATTTTACATATTTTTGGAGAAGTTTCTTTGATTAACAGTGGTTGTCTTTTGACTGAGGTAATAATACACAAAATAAATGTTCGTAGGATTGAAAAGATTATCAATTCAAATCCCATTATAACTGCTCTCCTAAGTTAGTGACATTTATAAACAGGTAGGTAAAATTATAAACATGACTAAATTACACAATACAAACATACAGACACATCATATTTACAAATAATGAGTTCAGAATTTGTACAGAACACAATGGCAGGACACAAAATGTTCATCTCAGCTATTTTAAATTGCAGTGCCTCTCTCTAAATTCTGCTTAATCTCAGCAGTATGTTCTCCATAAAACCTTTCCAACTTTTTGTTGAATTTAGCATTCCTTTCATTGATGTAATCAATATCAGCATCATCATTGTGGGTCCGCCTGCGTGAATACTTGGCTCTTTTAGATATCTGTCCTTCTATATCATCAACCATTTTATCAACTGCTTCTTTACGATCATTATGCATTCCATGAATAATAACATTAGGCCCACCATAGAAAGCATCACCATACTTCTGTTTCTGCATTTCATACTGTTCCATATCAGGGGCAGCCATGTTTTTGACAAGTCTGTTGTACTGACGTACTGTTGCTTGCTCGTAGGTAGAGAAGCCTTGGTCAGGATTCTTCTTCTTTCTCTTACGCTCCAGCCTCTCAGCCTCCACGGCAGATATATTCAAAAGTTTCACTCTATCGTAAGCTTTACCTTCTTTCTCGGCTTCCTCTCGCTTTTGTTGATCTTCCAGCAGCCATTCCGCCTGGCGGCGTTTCGCATCATAGTTCGCAGGCAATTTATTTCTAGCTTCTTCAGCAACCACCTCCTGATGATTATGGGTACGAGCTTCGTTTCTAGCAGTGTGTAAAGAACGCAATCTTTTCATCCGTTCAGCTTGTTTCTCAGCGAATGTCATCTCTTTTGGGAGTGAACTTGGTTCGTCTTTTGAAGAACTCATTTTCTTACGAATTATCTTTCAAATTGCTATAAAAATAAACAATGAAATTCTCGAAAATGAAAGTCACTTTTTTTTTACTGAAATACACAAATCGCAAATATTACAAACAAATCCCACGTACGACAAAAGTAGGTACAACCACGTAGAACGACGAAGTAATCTATTAAGTATAAATAATAGATAAATAAACTATTACAGCAGTACAGAAAGAATGGAAATTAATAGGCGTAGGAAATTTGCGCATGATGTTTTAAGTAGGTTGGTAGATACCTACCTATTTATTGTATTGCTCAGTGACAGACACTAGACAGCTAGAAAACTGACAGCGGCAATGACAGTTTTTTTTTTTATTCATGACCATGGATACTAGTCCTTCAGTCGAAAACTTAATTTATACGTTTCTTAAATGGTGATGAATGAATGATAATAGAAATGAAATGATATACCTCCCAACCCCTCGAGTATCTCAGTAAAGATGTGGGGCTTTACTAAGTCCTCACGCGGACTTCTTGAGAGAATTTGAAAAGTGACGTTGCACTGTTTTGTTTCATTTGCCAACACTCATGCACACTCACGAACACTTAACGGTTAATAATCCACCATTATTTCACATTAATATTCGACATAACACAAATTTTAGAAAATAAAACAAAACCGCAGACATGACTTCACTTTCCCGCCAAGAAGTCTTCGCAATGACAGATAGTTGATAATGTTGCCATATGATTTATCAAAGTTTCCACGCTGAACTTCCAAATAGACATCATCATCATCATTAAAGTGCCATCTTCATACTGATGTTTGGAGATTAGTATACACTATTTTTTGCGATCCCATATAGCTTGTTTTAATTGGTGATAACTAAGTCCAGTCCACTTTTTGATTGCGTCCAGCCATTTGCTTCGCGGACGTCCCGGAGCTCTCTATCCCGGAATTTTGCCAAATATATAGTTTTATTTTAACCTAGGTTTATAGTAAAAGTTATCCTATCTAGTTTCTTATTGTCATTACATGAACTAATTTATAGCTTCCATTAAAATATTGAAGAACTCTGATTTTGTAACTCTAATGACTTAATTTTTAGAATTGAGATCATACTGCCTTGTTATTGAGTCATTTAATATTTTAAACATATTTGTTCCCTGGCCCTCAAATTGAAACGATTTTTTTTTTCTCTGAAACATGCTAACTTATTGAGAAACGCGTAGGTATGTACCTAAAATGATCAAACCTTGAAACCGAGGTGTCCGTTAAGCTAGCGTACACATGGTCTAATTCACGTTTGTTGTTATTATTCGCCTTCTTTGTTACGGCAAAAATAATTAGTGCCTCCTTAGTTGAAATAAAGACCTTTTTAGTGTGTACGCTGGCAGCACGATCAAGCTGGCGTACACGTGATCGTTTTCGAAAACTACTTAAATCATAGCAACGAAATTTACACACACACATTTAGTGCCTTATTAGTGCCCCTGCTATGCAAAATTTCATAAGGACTGCTCTTAAAGGAACGGAGATATTAAACAAGACTTGTGGATGACATTTCGAGCTGGCGTCATATTAGTGCTTACAGAAATTGAACTTTTCTTTTTATAAATTGTTATTATGTGTTATTAGTGCGTTAAATTCAAATAAAATTCATTCAGTGGCTCTGTCAATAGAAATAGTTTATGAAAATTCGCAGTGGAACTATGTAAAAAAATATGTAAAGTTCTAGGAACAAATGTGTGGTCATACAGTCACACACAAACTATTATTAAATTTTTATAAAGTAAGTTTATTGGTTTAGCCGATTAGCAGTTTTCAAACTTCTTTTGAATACTACGCTCAAGTTTGCTGGTTATACTGTGATATCACTGTAGCGGTTAAGTCTATAAAGTTTTTAATTTCAATAGTGTTGAATTGAGTAGGATGAATTAGAATGAGTGTACAAGTTATGTTGTGCAAACTACAAATGTGGCAACGTTGCGCGTGCAGTTGTTTAAATTGTGTAAAAGTAAATAACTTTTTTATTTAATAAATCACGGGATTTTTCTGCTCTTTAAAATTAATCTCGGGATTTGAGGCATATCCACTTTATTCTTTTGCTGTATGAAATCAGTGTAAGTACATAAATAACTCTACCTAATTCCGACCTCTGCTAATAAGGCACTAAATGTGTGTGTAAACGTTTCTATAATATAAGTAGTTTTTGAGAATGATCACGTGTATGGTGTACGCCAGCTTGATCGTGATGCAAGCATACCCACTAAAAAGGTCTTTATTTCCTAGAATAAGGAGGCACTAATTATTTAATGTTTTTATTAATGATTACGCACTAAAAGAGGGCATAACAACAAACGTGAACAAGACCATGTGTACGCTAGCATAACGGGCACAAACCGAGAGGTAGAAAAAAGAAATAAAGAGTGAGTGACTGAGGAATGCAGCGAGCGAGAGCGAGCGACTGAACTGACTGATCGAACGAAACAGTTTGTCGGTGTTTTGGAAAGGTGACGGTTGTGTGGAAATTGTGTGCCAAAATTATATTTTTACAAGTCCAAGTGTTTTTTGAGTTCACAATGTCGGATGAAATTGCCGAAAACGGAACAGCTAACGGAGATGTCCCGGAAATCGAACTGATTATAAAGGTAAGTCGCGATAGATTTACACGTGTTATCTTGAGATTATAAGTCTGTAACGTCGTCGGTCAACATTATACCTTAGGTACCTACCTACTGTTGGCCTTTGCAGTTCTAAGAAGTTAGCAAAGAGGTGGCAAGATGTTATTTGAATGCTGTAGAATATGTAATAAAATAATACATGCTAAGGTAAATTCTAGAGGGAAAAGGCTTCAAGTTTTGAACTCGTTCAGTTATTGTTTCATGCGTCTCAGCTCAGTTGCATGACATTGTCCTGCATTAGTCGCAGGTATGCATGAAAGTATACTATTACCGCACTATAAATGCGCGATAAGTAGGTCGCTAGCAACTCTATTTTCACTGAGATGTATTTAAATATTATTACAGCACTAAATAAACATTTCCCTAATCCATGTTTATAGATTGTTTTGCCAACCATATCTCATTAAATGTCTATAGTAAGTACAATACCTACATACCTAATTTACAATGACGGAATTTTTATCCCCGAAAACATTTATATCGCTTCTATCAATCCCCTACAAAACAATTAATGCAATCATGTAAAGCTATAAAGTAAATTATCAATAGCTTTGATTGATAACATTTAAATAATATTAGTTACTTGTGTGGTCGATGTCCATGGTCACCACACAAAAATATGTCATAAAAGCTAAATGATTGATTTGACTATCAATACATACATAAAACTATGGATATTATAATTTTACGTACCTACATTTTGTTGCATTCATCAAAATGTCTGTGGAACAAATTTTCTACACTTTTGCATATTCATAAATACATTTAATTGTAGTTATTTATAATTTTATTATTGAAATTATATAAAAATTAAAAGTAATAAGCATAATATATATTTTTTTTTATTTTTACATGTTTTTCTTATCTACAGGAACTAATTATACAGATATCAATAATAATTGATTTCTATCTGAATATAGGTAGGCCAAGAATTTTTGTGAATGATAGAAGATTGTGCATTAGATAATGCATATCGTCGTTGATACTGCAATATCGCGGAACTAACAGTGGTTAATACCGCAGAACTTGGTAGTGACAAATTTTACCGGAGAGCGAAAAAACCTGTTATATTCTTTATTATTATATTATCTTTGTCTGAATTAACTATAAAATATATTTAAAGATTTAGGTACTTTAGCACACGGTACGACGCCAAAGACTATTTAGAACCTATACGCGCAAAATCTAAATTTAGATTATTTTGTAGTTCCGCGTCAATAGCAACTGTTGATTACACAGTATTGCAGTTTCAACGACGATATGTAAACAATATATATTTCTATATTTCTTTATATATTTAAATCTTCTGTGCGTGTGTTTGTAATTGAACACCTAAACGGCTGGACTGATTTGATGAAATTTTTTGTGTGTTCAAGTGGATTCGAGAATGGTTTAGATTAACAATTGGACCCGGTAGGTGACGCTGCAATAGGAGTCCAACATGGGATACGGGATTATGATGATGATGATGATGGGATACGGGTGTTCTTAAGCGGACGAAGTCGTGAGTGGGCCACTAGTATAATATATAAGGAGACTGAAAAAAAATGTCAAAAACGACAAGGGTTGGTCAAGTCAAGCTTTTTAAAAATAAAAGTGGCCAAAAAAAAAAAGTGTTTTTTTTTTTTCAATTTTCATTTAATAAATAGGTACATAACGCATCTAGTACATTTAAATTAAGTTATTCGTTAGGTATCAAATTTATTTTAAAGCGAACTAAAAAAATAATAGAAAACTAATAAAAAATAACGATTATTTACTGACTGAGAGACTGGGGCGGCCGTCGACCCGCCGCGTCATAGCGCCAGCCAGCTGAGAGAGATAAATGCCTACGCCTAGTTACATACAGTCTGGCTGGAATGAGTGAGACCCCATTTATTTTCCCTTTACAACTGAATTGAAACTCTAACGACTATCGATAACATCTACTTACCTATGTTATGATATGTGTGTTATGAGCGCAATTCCAATTCTTATCTACGTATTACAAAATAAGTCTAACACACATGAATAGAAGTTACAACTATCTTTCCTTTACAAATTAAATATCAAATGTAGGTAACATCTAAAGTACGACCAACGACCGAACTGCCATGTAGGTATTGCAAAATAAGTCAATCACACAATTCACACATCAAAAGAAGTTACTACCTACTATCTTTCCTTACAAATGAATGATGAAATGTAGATAGGTACCTAAAGTACGACTAACGACCGAACTTCTATGTAGGTAAGTAAGTAGTAAGTAAACAGCCTACAATTGTCCCACTGCTGGGCAAAGGCCTCCGTCATTGATATCAAGTCATCGCTACATTTGATGGGTTATGGCTTTATCACCACGCTTGCCAAGTGCGGGTTGGTGATCACAAACCCGGGCTATGCATCGAAAAATCCGAATTACATTTTGCCCGACCTGGGAATTGAACCCGGGACCTTCGGGTATAGGGCCGAGCGCTCTGCCACTCGGCCACCGAGGCTATGTAGGTATTGCAAAATAAGTCAATCACATAAATTACACATTAAAAGAAGTTTCATTCATTACAAATCAAAGATCAAATGTAGGTATCTAAAGGGCAACGGCCGGTCGA
This sequence comes from Eudonia lacustrata, assembly GCA_947562085.1. Lineage (NCBI taxonomy): Eukaryota > Metazoa > Arthropoda > Insecta > Lepidoptera > Crambidae > Eudonia > Eudonia lacustrata. The sequence continues at coordinate 18,172,740 of OX387325.1, forward strand.
TGACAAAGTACCTATTACTTATGCGTTATTATTATTCTAAGTACCTATGTTATGTTGTTGTTAAAAGCATTATTTTATTATTCAGTCTTACCTAATAAGCCTAAAGTAATAAGTAATAACATACACTAAATTAAATAAACAAATGAATGTCTCGCATTAAAGGCAAAGTTAAACATCTGAATAGGTGAATAGGTGTAGGTAGGTACTTACATGGTGATAAAGAGCATTCCAGTTTATGTCATCCGCGTACAGCAAAGGCTATGATAAGCTTTCCATCACACTTAACAGGTTTTGGACTGTCAAACTAATGTAATAATAACAAAATAAAAGTCAACCTTTGGTATAATTACGTAACTAAATTAAAATTAATTAAGGGAGCTAGAATAACTTATTTATTATTATCGACGCATCGTTTTTATTATTACCGACACTAATTCAGCTTGTTTACAAGTTCATCACCTATTTTACCTACAAGTCTTATAATACATTTTACACCCACTGCATTGCTTGGTACCTAATCATAATTTGTCACTGCACTGATTATTACCTTACTCAGCTTAGAACACTAATCTATTACTACATTAATTAACTAATACGTAAATAGCATCTCTAAGAACTGTTGGTTCGTAATCCAAGGCATTTTTACGCACGCGCAACGCGATAGCTCAAGATGCACAAGTAGACTGCGACAAAAATCCTTGCGTGCAGCCGTGTGAAGGTCGTGTGATTAGGGTTTGCGACGACCAATCACTTTAGCCGCTTCAGGGCTGCCCCTAACTATGAGCAGCGCTTTTTCGATATGAATTATTACGATTATTTCATAAATATTTCAATTCTTCATCGAATTTAGCCTTAGACAGAGTGGTCAACGCAGCCGCCCGCATTGAAAACGATGTGGGTTCAATTTCTACATGAGGTACCTATTCAACTTTATTTGAAGTTTCAATATCTTAAAGTTAATAAGATAAGAATTTGTGGTAAACGACCGTAATAACGTTGTTTCTAATTCATAAATGTGTTTTATTTCAAAGGAACGGTGAAGCGAAAATGTATTAATTGCTTGAGTACCTATGTAATGTAATATCCAAATAAATGACCAAATTTTTTAATGATTTATAAATAATTTTGAAATCACGTGATGCTTACCAAAACAACTAGTCTCACAGTTGTTACTTTCTTCCTTTTAAACTTTAACGAGTAAACATTTTTGATATTTTTATGACGATAAAAAACCAACAAATGCCATAAAACTATAGTCAATACAAGTGCTTGACATTAAAAGTTTTTGGTTACAAGTTATAGCTAGCACAAGTTAAGCTCCTTTAGAAACTTGTTTTAATGGTTAAACTAGATAACGGATAAACATACTTGTAAAAGGGCCAGACCCAAAATAAATTTAAAAACAGTTATTTCTAAAATTGTCATGACCGGGAATTGAACCCAGGACCTTAAAGGTGGCGACGCCAGAACCGGAGTGCTAACCACTTGACCACGGAGGTCGTCAAATTTTCTTATTGTAAATTCGCTTATTATGCAAGTTTTGACGATAGCTTAATTATTTAAGTTAAGTTAAGCCTATTCGTATGTTTGCAATTGTGAAAGAGTTTGTAATCAACAAAAGACAAAAGTTTTGACATGTCAATATCTTGTATGGTCTAATGGTTTTAATTTACTTCTCGTGCGTTCCAACCCTAATCACACGACCTTCACACGGCTGCACGCAAGGATTTTTGTCGCAGTCTACTTGTGCATCTTGAGCTATCGCGTTGCGCGTGCGTAAAAATGCCTTGGATTACGAACCAACAGTTCTTAGAGATGCTATTTACGTATTAGTTAATTAATGTAGTAATAGATTAGTGTTCTAAGCTGAGTAAGGTAATAATCAGTGCAGTGACAAATTATGATTAGGTACCAAGCAATGCAGTGGGTGTAAAATGTATTATAAGACTTGTAGGTAAAATAGGTGATGAACTTGTAAACAAGCTGAATTAGTGTCGGTAATAATAAAAACGATGCGTCGATAATAATAAATAAGTTATTCTAGCTCCCTTAATTAATTTTAATTTAGTTACGTAATTATACCAAAGGTTGACTTTTATTTTGTTATTATTACATTAGTTTGACAGTCCAAAACCTGTTAAGTGTGATGGAAAGCTTATCATAGCCTTTGCTGTACGCGGATGACATAAACTGGAATGCTCTTTATCACCATGTAAGTACCTACCTACACCTATTCACCTATTCAGATGTTTAACTTTGCCTTTAATGCGAGACATTCATTTGTTTATTTAATTTAGTGTATGTTATTACTTATTACTTTAGGCTTATTAGGTAAGACTGAATAATAAAATAATGCTTTTAACAACAACATAACATAGGTACTTAGAATAATAATAACGCATAAGTAATAGGTACTTTGTCATCGACCGGCCGTTGCCCTTTAGATACCTACATTTGATCTTTGATTTGTAATGAATGAAACTTCTTTTAATGTGTAATTTATGTGATTGACTTATTTTGCAATACCTACATAGCCTCGGTGGCCGAGTGGCAGAGCGCTCGGCCCTATACCCGAAGGTCCCGGGTTCAATTCCCAGGTCGGGCAAAATGTAATTCGGATTTTTCGATGCATAGCCCGGGTTTGTGATCACCAACCCGCACTTGGCAAGCGTGGTGATAAAGCCATAACCCATCAAATGTAGCGATGACTTGATATCAATGACGGAGGCCTTTGCCCAGCAGTGGGACAATTGTAGGCTGTTTACTTACTACTTACTTACCTACATAGAAGTTCGGTCGTTAGTCGTACTTTAGGTACCTATCTACATTTCATCATTCATTTGTAAGGAAAGATAGTAGGTAGTAACTTCTTTTGATGTGTGAATTGTGTGATTGACTTATTTTGCAATACCTACATGGCAGTTCGGTCGTTGGTCGTACTTTAGATGTTACCTACATTTGATATTTAATTTGTAAAGGAAAGATAGTTGTAACTTCTATTCATGTGTGTTAGACTTATTTTGTAATACGTAGATAAGAATTGGAATTGCGCTCATAACACACATATCATAACATAGGTAAGTAGATGTTATCGATAGTCGTTAGAGTTTCAATTCAGTTGTAAAGGGAAAATAAATGGGGTCTCACTCATTCCAGCCAGACTGTATGTAACTAGGCGTAGGCATTTATCTCTCTCAGCTGGCTGGCGCTATGACGCGGCGGGTCGACGGCCGCCCCAGTCTCTCAGTCAGTAAATAATCGTTATTTTTTATTAGTTTTCTATTATTTTTTTAGTTCGCTTTAAAATAAATTTGATACCAGTAGTGTATTATTGGGCATTCTGGCCCACCACTCGTCCGCTTCGCTACCGATCGTTCGCTTCGCTCACTGTGGTTGGCCAGAATGCCCAATAATACACTACGAATCAGAATCCTGTAGTTGAACTCAGTGTCGGTTGAGAGACCCGTGGTAAGTATCTCTCTGCGAGCCCATGGTAAGATCATGCACCGAACACCGTCTAGCTGTTCGGTTGAGAGACCCATGGTAAGTATCTCTCTGCGAGCCCGTGGTAAGATCACGCACCGAACAGACTCCTAACTTAGTGTCGGTTGAGAGACCCATGGTAAGTATCTCTCTGCGAGCCCGTGGTAAGATCACGCACCGAACAGACTCCTAACTTAGTGTCGGTTGAGAGACCCGTGGTAAGTATCTCTCTGCGAGCCCATGGTAAGATCACGCACCGAACAGACTCCTAACTCAGTGTCGGTTGAGAGACCCGTGGTAAGTATCTCTCTGCGAGCCCTTGGTAAGATCACGCACCGAGCACCGCCTAGCTGTTCGGTTGAGAGACCCGTGGTAAGTATCTCTCTGCGAGCCCGTGGTAAGATCACGCACCGAACAGACTCCTAACTCAGTGTCGGTTGAGAGACCTGTGGTAAGTAACTCTCTGCGAGCCCGTGGTAAGATCACGCACCGACCTACCTATTCAAACTTCGTTTTGCTAATTAATAAAATAATTATTACAAAAATTACCTTTTGCATAACCTTGGTTACCTTAGCTATCACTAACTTTTATAAATGAATAAGTTATGTCATACAAAAAGAAGCGCTTATATCCTTGTCGTTGTGGTCTTCAACAAAGTTCTGCAGAGCTCGTCAGTGGAATAATCTGAAAATAAAAATAATGATTGTAATGAAACATTGAAAATTAAGTATTACTAAATAGTGGACCCGTCTCACAACTCACAACAAGGGATTCCATAAAGGTACTTCTTTTTTCAGTTTAAATTTTTTAATAATGATTGCATTAAAAATAAGAATGTAAATCTCAAAAGTTAAATAAAAAGTTAATCAAATTTGAGTTATCAGCAAATAACAGCATAAAGATTGTATTTTTAAAGATCGGATAAAAAAAGCTTTGAAATTTGTTTTTGAAAAAAAAAGAAAAATGATTTTTATAAGTGTTTACTCACATTTTATGTTAACAGTCAAATATTTTCTTCAGACACGTGAGAGCTTTTTTTGAGAACCTGGAAATAAAAAATTACTTTATGATTTCTTTTTCTTTTATCATGAGCAAGGAAAACAAGTTTTTTCCTGTTTTCATTTTAAATTTATTGCAAAAAAAAAAAAATAACTTAAGTGGTTAACTAGAGCCAACTAGCTCTCCGTCTCACAACTCCGATGGGATTCCTTATAAGTACTTCTTTTTTCAGTTTTTCAATAATAAAAATTGCATTGTGAATGCTAAAAAGTTAAAATCTAAATAATGATTGCATTAAAAATTTGAATATTAATCTCAACAGATAAATAAAAAGTTAATCAAATTTGAGTTATCAGCAAATAACAGCATAAAGATTGTATTTTTAACGATCGGATAAAAAAATGATTGAAATTTGTTTTTGAAAAAAAAAAAATTTTTTATAAATGTTTACTCACATTTTATGTTAACGGTCCAATATCTTCTTCAGATACGTGAGAGCGTTTTTGAGAACCTGGAAATAAAAATTACTTTATGATATCTTTTTCTTTTATCATTGGCAAGGAAAACAAGCTTTTTCCTTTTTTCAGTTTTAATTTATTGCAAAAAATAATAATAAACTAAGTGGTTGATTAGAGCCAACTAGCTCCGCCAATCGATTTTATTTTATTTCTTCTAAATAAACCCAATTTCTAAAAAAAGAACTCAGTCAAGGTCTTATAGTTTTAAAACTTTTAAACACATTTTACAATTGTATAAAGTTATTCAATAAATAATAGACGTTATTCATACGACCTTGATTGAGCTCTTTTTTAGGAATTGGCTCTAGTCAGCCCCATAGCTCATAGTGTTCTACATTAAAGAAAAAAGTTTTACAAAGAGAAAATTATTGTGAGACTAAATTAGTGTATAAAGGTTTACTTACATAATTTTCTGGTCTTCTTGTTTGAATTCATATTTATAACTTTCACTTCATCATCATCATCATCATCACCTCATTTATGTTCCCACTGCTGGGGCACGAGCCTTCCCTATGGATGCATAGGGAACGGGCCATAAACCACCAAATTTCACTTACACCAACAATCAATTTTAAACAGTGCAGTGACTTTTGAAGAAGAAGTATTCCAACTGATGCTTGCATGCACAATGACGCGGTCGTGGGAACGTGCACTGCAGCGATTAGACCAGGAGCTAGACCTATATATGAGTATCAATAATTTCATTGCAATTGTGAACCAATAATAACATGTATTTCGAATAATACTGTTATTAAATATATCAATGGTTAATTTAATGTACTTACTTAGGTACTATTAATTTATTTCTTCAAAATGTATTAAGTTTTTTTTTTTATCGCTGATATAATACTGACAATAATAGTAATACATACCGAAAGCTTTAATTCAGTTACGACGACTCTTGGTCTAACATTGCATATAGCAGATTCAGCGTTAATTGCACGTTGGTGTGTATAAGGATTGTAATTTTAGAGAATTGTTATTGACATTGTGTTGTAATAGATATTATAAATCTGACAATATAAAAAATGCCTAAATGCAAGCATTTTAGGTGAGGAAAATAATTATCAGGGCCTTATATGATTTTGAATTAGGTTAAATAACTTCAACTAATTAAGGTGAATTATTAGTTCGTGGAGTCCGATAGTGCAAGTGGCGGAGATGGTTGTTGCTGCTGTGTGGTTGAAAACATGATGCAAGAGAGACAGAGTTTTTAGTAATATTATCTTTGCTATTTAAATCTAGAATAATTCTTTCAAAGTTGATCATTGAAGTTGATAATAATAATAAGTTTTTATCTAAGTAACCTGCAGGTTAAATTATGTTGACCGAGTAGTAAATGCTAATTCACTACTCAACAAAACCTAATAACACCACAGGTTTTGTTTAGACATTTAAGAAATTGTCACACACGTGGGAGTTTTGTTTTATACTCAAACTGCAACATGGTGTAATACAAAACGTTTTCCTCGGAAGGTAGCATCAAAGGAATGAAAATATTCTGATTCAAAAGGTAATAAGTGCTTTACTAATTTGTTTTTTAATTTTATATAATACAGAAATTAATAAGTTACACATTTGTATGAAATGACATAGTAATTAGGTTTTAAAAAACTGATTTAACTTTTTGCTAACGATTTATTTATTGATCACATAAATTACGGATTTCAACCCATTAATTTCATTAATTTTTGTGATTTTCTTGTGAGCAGTCGAGAAGCTTCCCAATTGAAATGTTAGTAAGTATATATTTTAATTTTATAAAAGTTTTTTTTATTTTTTTTATTCTACTATAATATTGACGTGTTTTTTCCATACATAGGTCGGACTCTACTATAATATTAACGTGTTTTTCTATACATAGGACGGACTCAGAGTACGCTTCTAGTGATGAAGAGTTAGCGCCAGTTGAGGTGCCATCATCAGTGTCATCAAGGTCGAGCAAGAAAAAAACAAGTCGGTCCAGTCCAAACGTCCCTGTGGCCGTGCCCAAGCCGAGAAAACGCAAGACGACGTCTCCTGCTCCTAGGTACTTTTTATATGAATATTTTAAAATGATTTTTATCATTACCTTTAAATACTAATATAATCTTAGAACGTCTCGGTGGCCGAGTGGCAAAGCGCTCAATTGTAGCGATGACTTGACTTCAGTGATGGAGGCCTTTGCCTAGCAATGGGACAGTTATACGCTGTTTACTTACTAATATAATAAATTTCATACAATCCCACCAACTACTACATAGCTAATCTATCTTAACCTAAGTTTCTTTAGAACTTGCGTTATGGATACTACGTATACATATTTAAACTTGTTAAAATTATTAACATTATAAAGCAATGTGGTTTAATGTTATAATTCTAAAATCAATAATGTACCTACATAATTAGAATGCTACAAAACCTAATCCTAAACTTAAATCAACAAATATTTTTAATTACGAAGTAATATTAATAAAGTTTTTTTGTTTACAGAGCGAAAAAAACTAAAAACTTATTTTCGATAATAAGTAAGGACGAGCAGGCGTCGAGCATCAAGGACACCTGTCGCGGGCTGCCATCAAGTTTTACATCCCGGGTTTCTTCAGGCCAATGTCGCCGCGTCGCATCCACTTCAGGGAAGTTTTACGTGGACTTGAAGATCTACCATACTGACGACGCGAAAAGCAGTCCTGCAGAAGAGCGTTACAAGAAGGCGCTAGCATCTGTGAAGCTACAGTGCGGCGAGCAATCGCGTGAGTGGGAAGTCCTGCAGGAGTTTCTAGGTCTGGCTTACACGATTTTTGAAGGCAGCGAGCCTACTCATTACAGCAACGCTATTAAATTTAAATAAATTATCAATATATATATATTTTTTTTTTCAAACTATTTTCTTTAATTAATTATAAAACTTTTAAACATTTTTGTAACGATTAAAGTATGTAACTATTTACGATAGGTAAAATTAGGTACCTACGTACCTTTTTTTAATTTGTTATCAAAATCAAAATATTTTTTTAACTTAGTATCTACTTTGATAAATTTCTTACTTTTAAATGTTTTTGTATTGATATTCGTAACTAATTCCGAAAGGAAAAATTAGGAACTATTTTTGAAATTGTTATTCTGTAACTAGATTTTGGATCTTTAACATACCAATTTGCGCGATTTGTTTGATAAGATTTGACTTTCTAGTTCAGGCATACGCTTTAATTGAAGGCAGCGTGCGTACTTATTATAGTAACGCGATTAAATAAGTAATCCAATATATTTTGTTATACTACTTTAATAAATTTTATACTTTTGAATGTTTTTGTATGTCATTATTTCCGAAATAGGTAAAATTAGGTAGGTAGGTACTCTTTTTAATTTGTTATTCTAGTACTTAACTAATTTTTGGTTCTGCAACATGCCATTTTGCGCGATTTGTAACACATCTGTCTGTTCGAAGTCATGGATAGGACATTTACGGAGTCGCGTACATAAACAAAATAATTCCAGCCAGCTGATAAGCGATGGTGTGGAAATTGTAGGTTCAGCATTTCGCTCTCGTATCATTTCGTACCGAATCACCGCCTGCGAGTCTGATAATCAAGTCTCTTTAGATGCTTTTTTAAATTCTATTTGTATTAAAATAAAGCACCTTTTAGACGATGCTTTAAATAAACATACGTGCTTAAAAGTAAATTTTGAACTCTTTGGCATTTTCGTACTATTTAAAAATGGTTTACAGGAAATGAAATCTTTTAATACAAAAAATATTATAATTTACACTCATTATGATTTTAGTAGTTTATTTTCAACAGTGGTTAATTCATTGAAAAAGAAAATAGAAGAGTTTCAAGAGCGCGATAGCGGTTGGGCATTTTTGAGTAATTCACATTTGGAAATTAACATAAACAAATACCAGCCATTAGGTGGATCGTCTTACATAGAACTACCTAAATGTATACAAAATAAGAAAGCTTGTGTAAATATCAAAAACAAGGATCAGTTCTGTTTTTTATGGAGCGTAACAGCGGCTTTGTATCCAACTCAAAAACACCCTGAACGGATATCGTCTTATCCTCACTTTCGAGATGTCTTAAATATCGACCACATAACGATTCCTGTTACGTTTGCAGACATTAATATTTTTGAAAAAAACAATCCCAACTTAAGTTTCATTATTTTTGGTTTAAAGAAAAATAAAACTATTATAGGGCCTTTGTACAAATCTGAAAGCAATAAAAATAAAAAGACTATATATTTGTTACTGTTAGATAACGGACAGACCTCTCATTACTGTCTTATCAAAGATTTATCTCGGCTTATTAGAAATCAAATTACTGCTCATCACGGTAAACTATATTTTTGTGATACGTGTTTAGTTTTTTTTACTACATGTGAAGAAATTGAAAATCATGTATGTAGCGGAATCGTTACCGTTTTGCCAGAAAAGGGGTCAGTAATTAAATTTAAAAATTATAACCGAAAACAAAACGTCCCTTTCGTAATATATGCTGATTTTGAGACTATTTTAGTAAAACATAAAGAAAATAATACAATTTCGGATACGGAAAACACAAAAACACTGCAACGCCATATTCCAGCCGCGTTTGCATATAACATAGTATGCTCTACGGACGCAAGTTGTAATCGCTATGTGACGTATCGAGGTCAAGACTGTGATAGTAAATTTATAGAGTGTATTTACCGTGATGTTCAAGAGCTTTATTTAATTTTGTGCAAAAATTCTCCCATGATTTTTACAGAAAAAGATGCCGCAGATTATAAGCAAACCACTCGGTGTCATATTTGTCAACATTTCTTGTTTTATGATAAAGTGCGCGATCATTGTCATATAACCGGTTTATATCGGGGTGCAGCACATACATATTGTAATCTGCAATACAAAACACCGAAGTTTATTCCTATCTTTTTTCATAATTTGGCTGGTTATGATTGCCATTTGTTTATTAAAGAACTAGGTAAATTGCGAGGAAATATTAAGATTATACCTAAAACGAAAGAAAATTATGTGTCTTTTACGAAATTTATTCCTGTTTCGGATGGGGAATTTATACAGGTACGGTTTGTAGACTCGTTCAAATTCTTAGGGGCTAGTTTAGAAAAGTTAAGCAAAACTATAAAAAAAGAAGAGTTTGAACACTTACGAACGCATTTTCCTATTCAAACGCAATTCAATTTACTCACACGAAAAGGTATCTACCCTTATGACTACGTTAATTGTTGGGAGCGGTTTGAAGAACGATCTCTTCCAGAAAAGAACATGTTTTATAGTTCTCTCAAAAATGAGCACATTACTGACGATGATTTTCAACATGCACAATCAGTATGGACTCAATTTAACATAAAAAACATAGGTGAATACACCGACTTGTATTTAAAAACTGATGTTCTCCTATTAACAGATATTTTTGAAAAGTTTAGAAAAACTTGTAAGCTTAATTATCAATTAGATCCGGCTTTCTATATAACTGCACCTAGTTTATCTTTTGATGCGATGCTTTTCAAAACAGGGGTTGAATTAGAACTCATCGATAACCTTGCTATAGTGCGTATGATTCAATCTGGTATAAGAGGGGGGGTATGTATGTGCTCGCACAGACATGCTAAAGCCAATAACAAATACATGGCTGAATATGATCCCCTCAAACCAGATACGTATGTAGTTTACATAGATTGTAATAATTTGTATGGATTCAGCATGTGCCAGTCTTTGCCGTTATCAAATTTTAGATTTTTAAAAAGTGAAGAAATTGATAAACTTGATTTCGTTAATATTCCCGACGACGCGGAATACGGTTACATTTTGGAAATTGACTTTAACTATCCGAAAGAATTACACGATAGACATAATGACTTACCATTTTGTCCTGAAAAATGCATCCCTCCCGGAGGAAAAACTCCTAAACTTGTACCTAATCTTTATGATAAATATTTTTACGTCATTCATTATGTTCATTTGAAAACATGTTTAAAACATGGTTTGATATTAAAAAAAATTCACCGGGTTATAGTATTCCGACAAAGTCCTTATTTAAAACAATACATCGATCTTAATACCAGTTTAAGACAAAAAGCTCAGTCTGCTTTTGAACAAGACTTTTTTAAATTGCTTAATAATAGTATTTTTGGCAAAACATTGGAAAACAATGAGAAAAGGGTTAATGTGCATTTAGTTAATGAATGGAGTGATCAGAATAACAAAACGAAAAAAAGAAATAGTGCTGCTAAGTTAATCGCAAACTCCAATTTCCATAGCGTTACAGTTTTTTCAGAAAATTTAGCTGCAATACAAACAAAACCGGAACGTGTAATTTTAGATAAGCCAATATACATAGGATTTACAGTATTAGAATTGTCTAAAAGTCACATGTACGATTTCCATTATTCAGTTTTTGAACCGTCATATAGAAATCGCTTACGTATGTGCTATACGGATACGGATAGCTTTGTTTACCAAATCGAAACCAGAGACTTTTATGAAGATTTGAAACAATATTTTCTAAATTATTTTGATACAAGTAACTTTTCTACACAAAATTCACATAATTTACCGCTTTTAAATAAAAAGGTCCCCGGTCTCTTTAAGGACGAAATGGGTGGGAATATTATTACAGAATTTGTGGGGCTACGGTCAAAATTATATTGTATAAAAACGATTGAAAATACTATTAAAAAAGCAAAGGGTGTAAAAACATCTGTTGTTCGTGAAATCACATTATCGGATTATAAAAGGACTTTATATCACGGTGACGTAATACGAAAGACAAACGTTTTATTTAAATCAATCAAACACGATATTTTTACGCGTAGTCTAAATAAAATAGCGTTATCTTGCAACGATGATAAGCGACTTGTTACGCTCGATAAGGTGTCCACAAAAGCTTGGGGGCATACATCTATACTTAACATTTAATACTGTGGGTGAACGTCATATCAAAGTGGAACCAATTATTAGTTAAACAATAAATAATTTGTAGTACCTACCTATTTCGTATTTGTAGTATACATAATATTAGTATAGCGCTATTTTAGTACCTATGAAATTTGTATAGTCGACCATAAAATAGCTTTACCACTTTTGAAAAAACTTAAATCCAAATAAAATTTTATTAAGACTCAATATTAACGTTCAATGTGCTATTAATGCCACCTGTTCCGTAAACGTTAACTGTTATCTATGACTTGGTCTTGTAAGCAAAAATAGACTTTGTTGTTTTGTTATATGCAAACGGCTTTCATCCTAACGGTGGTAAGGCTATTTTATGGTCGACTACACATATTAAAAACATTTTAAAATTATGTAATGTAATGTGTTGTACGTGTGGGTAAACATAAATAAATAAAGATAATTAAATATATAATAAATTTTGTTTTATTTCTTCAAACCTTACTAAGTCATAAATATATATCTTACTATTATTATAAAATGTTAAATTTTGTAAGTTTGGTTGATTGTTGCTCTTTCACCGCAAAACGGCTGAACTAATTTGGCTAAAGTTGAAATGGTGATAGCTTATACCTTGGATTAGTACATAGGCTACATTTTATCTCGATATTTCCACGGGAACTGTTACCGCGCGGGTGAAACCGCGGGTAGCCGCTAGTATATAATAATATATACATGCTGCATTATGATTGATGTTATCGCTTTGTTAGCAGTAGTTTCCATTTACATAAAAAATATACAGTACATAAGTACTTACTTTGAAAATAAGATTTTAGGAACAAGTCTTATCTTGTCTGAATATCAACTTGTCAATGCAGGCGTATTGCTGTATAAGCTATATAATGTGTTTACATACTACACACACACGAACAAGATCCTAAGGTATTTTTGCTAAAATACAATTTTATTTTCCCACGAACGTTGAATAAGATTTTAGAAACAAGTCTTAACTTGTCTGAATTTCAACTTGTCAATGCAGGCTTATTGCTGTATAAGCTATGTGATGTGTTTACATACTACTCACACACACACGAACAAGATCCTAAGGTATAAATATTGTATTTTTGCTAAAAAACAATTTTATTTTCACACGAACGTTGAATATGGTAAGTTACTTTTTTATTGACGCTATATTTTGCATACGGAGTTTTTGATTTTATATGTCTAATTTTATAATTATTTTCAGAATATGTCAAATAGCACCGTTCTGCTACGCGAAGAACCACGTTCACCATCTCCTGAACTACAAAATGCGCAAGATCCTCTAGCAGGATGGTCAGAGTTGTTTCCACCCTGGGCTGTGGAGCCCCAGGAATCCCCGTTGCAGCTCAAAATTCGGAATGCGCAAAATACTCGCAAGAGAAAAATAAAGAAAAAATCCTTTCTCAAACATTTCCACAACCCACAGCAATCATTTGTGGTGAAAAGTGCGCCGGCGAAAGGACGCCGCCTAATAAAAATAGAAATTATAGACCTCGATCAAGAAGCCGCAGCATCCGATAACGATGACTCAACCCTTTTGTCAGCGCAGTATGTGGTGGTCGAACACGTGGACCAAATTATGGACCAGACTGAAGGTCTCATCAATAATATATCAAAAAAAATATGTGGATATAGCTATAGTTTATAAAGCTATTAATATATGTTTTATGAAAAATTAAACATCTCGAGTAGGATTTATGCGTAATATCTCCAATCACGTATAAAACCTAAAGAGAGAAACATTTATTTAAAAAAAGTGTCTGAAATATATTCTTAATTAATGTATTAGTTTAGTTTTTTTCTAATAAATTATACACTGTGATATGTTGTATCATTTATACTTTTGAATATTAGAAATATTTAAAAATAAAAGACATTTTACATGTAGGTACACTAATTTATTTATTTAAAAAAATCAAGCAAAGATACATTATTTTCTATCAACCATTTTCTTATACAAATAACATTTCTCAATGCACAATATTTTATGTGGTTAAAACAATTGTATGCAAACATATCACTACAGTAAAGTTTACTTAGTTCTTCGAGATTAGGTATACCTTTATCACTTATATCTAAAACATTTTCATGCCCACATAATTCTCGCACCCATTTAACTTTTTCTTGTCCTTTCACTATAATTTTACGTTCTCTTAAGTAAGGTTTAATGAGTCTTTTAAATTCTCTGTAGTCAATATATCCCTCACTCCATCGGTATCCTCGATTTCTTTCTATCCACCAAACATGTTTCCTTTCTTCGAGAGTCAATGTTGAGAATGGATATGGAGGTTTAATTAAAAAGATTTGAGTGTGTTCGGCTGTGCATATAACTAATTCTTTTAATATAAATTCATTTTTCTCACTTTTAAAACCTTGCACGTCCACTATTATCGTATCGTTATTCATGATAGTTTTTTAACGATGTTACTAAGAGGCTTATATTCAAATATGCTGTCGTTCAGTATAAGACAATATGCAGCTGTCTGATCAGGTATTTCTTGATCTGCTTCTATTTCAACACGTACGTCAATAGATCCTTTTAACGTTTCATGTTGGCGAGAACAGTCAACAACAAATAAAGGAGCGATATCTTTGAACTCTTTCAAACTCAACAACGGTTCTGGTCTGCGGCCATGATAAGACTGCTGAAATCTCGCATACTGTTCATATATTAATGAAAATTTGTAGTCAGCAAAATTAATATTCAGTCCTTCATAAGGGTAATAAGATGAATTTAAAAATACTCTTACGTCACGAATAAAGCAATGATCGAACTCTGCCATAGACTGTGTCGCATTATGTTTACGGTTCGTTTGTAAAGCAATAATTACAAATCGTGGTTTCTCTATTTGTGACGAAGTTTTTATAGACCAAGTGTGTTTACGGGTTTTGGGAAGTAATGGATACTCATACAAGTCCCAATTACGAAATGCTACGGTTATAGGACGATCTTTTTCTAAATGTTTTAATAAATTTATTCTTTCGCGATCTGACACCTTAATGTGAGGAACTCGCCAAACGATTTTACTTATTACAATATCTTCGACAACTTCACCTACATTTAATTTTAAAACATTAAGATTTGTATTGCTTCTCAAAAGTACTAACTCATGTTTACAGTTCATTACAATTTTTTCATAATCTTCTGCAAAACCTAATATTTTATTCAATGGTATAGATGTGGAAAATACTCCATTGTTGTCAGTCTTTGTACCTGTAGTAGACCATCCCCAAACTTTTGCGCATTTGGACTCATTTTCATTCAACGAAAGATAAGACTTGATAGTTGTAGTAATTCCTGCATTTTTAACTTTATCTATTTCTACTCCGTTGAGTTCATATCGGATGTCTTGGAAAAGAAATAACGCTGGGTTATTCACAAAATGCACACTTGTCACATTTTCTTTTTCTTTAGTAGTGCTGTTATATTTGTAAACATCCGCTCTGCCCTCAATATACAAACTGCTGAGTGCCGGCAGAACGTACAAATCTTGCTGATTAATGGGTATTCGTATTTCATCGTTCTTGTTGAAACTTGTCACGTATGGTTTGTACGAATGGTATTCAAAACTTTCAATACGGTTATCATATGACGCTGGTTGACAAATATTTAAAATATTCATTTTAACAAGCCTATTAATTTAAGGAATTCCTTATTACTTTTAGTTAGCTTCTTTTTTATACGGAGCGGTGTTCTTTTATGAGTTAACCTCTTAGAACTGACTTGAACAGTAGATGGAGGTAAGTTTATATTAAAATTTAACATTTTTTTTTTAAATGTAAACACAACTGTACTTCTTCACCACGTAAATTGATTGGCTTATTTTCAGCGTCTAACAACCTTATATTAATAGCACTTATTGAACTTTGGTTGACTGGAAAATAAATTAAGTTTTTAGGTATTTCAATAATTCTATAACCTGGTGGTACGTTTGGTACAAATTCGTGAATTATATGACTTGCTTCTCCATTCACAAATGATCCGCCGATTACATCACATTCGATGCGCACGACTGTTGTTGATAAAATGCTGACAGGATACCGAGAATCAGTACTTATATTAGCCTTTACTGTTTCCATACCAAATCCCAAAATTTTGCTTAGGGAGTCATTTTTATCGAAGCGAACATCTTCAGAACAGTAAATTCTTGTTTTTAATGTATTGTTATTGCAAGTTAATTTTAACGCAGCATTCTTGATGTTACTTTTAAGAAAATCACAAATATCTTGAAGTTCATATGAACCTTCAGGTATTTCAATAACTTCATCTTTACCATAATAAAATTTATTATTTCTTTCATCAATATTAGGAATGGAGTTAAAAGTAGAAAAATACAAGAGTCCACACTCATATTCTCCTTGTAATTGTAAAGTAGGGGAGTAGTTTGTTATCAAGGATTCTCCTCTGCCAGTTATTGACACAGTGAAAGACATTTTTGTACTGACAAAGTTATTTATTTCATACTTATTATAAATGTTTTTTCCAATAGTTTTTTAAAAATTTCAAACAAAGATGACCACAGTTTATAGTTCCAAACTTTTGATACTGTACATAATTATAGTTTACAGTCATGTACCTTAAATAATTTATCAATTCTAACGGTGGCTTTAGATTGCCAAAACTATCATAATATTCACAATAGTCATTTTGTTTGACGTAGGCTACCCAATGGGTTCCGGGATTATCAGAACTATCTAAATTTATAATAGCACACTCGGTCTTTCTTGGTTTTGAAGGAAGAGCATCTCTCATGAAAACTCCTCGAAAGAATGGAATATCAGTAGCATGCTCCAATATATCGAAATTAGTGAGAGGGCGTCTGGGTAGCCGCTTCATTAGTTTTTTGAAGGATTCAGATATAAACCAGTTCCTTTTTTATGGGGCTTGATATACAATCCTTTTCCTAGAGCTACAGCTTCCATCATCTTGTTATGTCGTTCAGATTCTTGAAGATTTTTCTGAGCTGCCTTGTAATCATTGACAGCTTTTGCTATACCAGCTGCACCTCCAGCAAGTGACCCAAGAGCTGATAGTCCAGCGAAAATTGGAATCAGAGGTAAGAAACCACCACTTTTTGGAATAGGAATGCACCGGGGCAACCGTATTCCTTTTTTATTTATAAACAATTTTTTCGCAGCTGCATGAGCCAATTTTATAGCAGTATGATTGTCTTTAGATTTAAGTTTTTTTAATTGTGACTGTATTTTTTTTACAACTGACATAAATGATCTAACTCCAGCTCCAGCCTTAAGTTTGGCTTTCATTGCTTTTTTTACAATCCATGAAGCTACTTTTTCTCGTTTTCCAGCATCCTTTGATTTCAATCTTTTCTTAGCCATATTCAAAAGTTGAAAATCGGCTTTATGTCGAACACTCAAATCACTGTTATTATAAGCAATGTCGTGATACATACAAGCTTCGTCTAATTTATTTATACCACGATCACCTCTTTGTAATCGTTTTTGAAGTTTTGTCCCGGGACCACAAAACTGATAACCGGGGATGTGTAACTCAAACGGTAATTTATTTATTAAGTTGTTAATAATACCACTTCCTCCCTTCATTGAGGTCTTTCAAGTGAGTTATATCTAATAGCAATGCCTTATTTATATTACAAAACAAGCGCATTTTTGTCCACCCAACTATTTTCTTTATCGCTGAGACCTAACCATTTAACAAAAAGTTTTCTACCTTTTCTTTTTAAAACTTTTTCAATGAGATAAAGATCGGGAAAGTTAGTTCTTTGTAATTCATATTCGTAGAAAGATCCTAAAATCCTCTGTTTGTGTTTATCTTCTAAATGGTAAGTAGGTGGGTGCGTATTATTTACCTTAACTATAACAAATATCTCCGTTGACCAATTAGGAGTATAACCTTTGTAAAAATCTCCTTTATATTTGCTAATACGAACATGATCACCAAGTTGAAACTTAGGTTTACGAACTATTTTAGGTTTTTGTGTTTTAATTATGTTAGACTTTACAACCATCTGGTTTTCTTTGTTAACTTCAATAGGTTTAAATTTGGTTATACGGTGGGTAGTATTATTATAGTTTTCAACAACCGAATCTAAATTTTGACCTAGCCATTGGTAATGACCGTGCAAACTGAATAGTTTGTAAAGGTTTTGTTGTAACGTTCGTATTACTCGTTCTACAATTGAAGCTTTTTTTACAGAGTAGGTAGAATAATGATTTATGTTATATTTTTCTAATAATTTTTTGAAAGTATCATTATAAAACTCCTTGCCTTGATCAGTTTGTAAATATTTAGGTTTTCGTAAAGAATTGGTTAGTATCTTTTGCAACGCATGTGTAACACATTGTTTCTCTTTTGATTTTAGAGGATTTACCCACACATATTTTGACAAAGTATCTATAACTATCAAAATGTATTTGAATCCTTTATTAAAATGTGAATATTTCTGAAAATCCATAAGATCAGCTTGCCATAAATCATCTATTCCTTTAATGATTGTACATCGACGCGGAAAATTTCTTCTTGCCGCTTTGTGAAGTTCAATGACGATGTCTTTTTTACTCATTTTTATTTTTTTGTTCAATCAAATGATCTATCTCTGTTTTAGTATAATATAAATTACCTAAACGATTCGAAGCCGCCTTTTCCAAGTTATTGAGATACTTTTTAACATCAAGGGATACTTTTTTTATTTCGTCTCTTATTTCTTGAATTGTTTTGTCTAAATAAGCTTTATTTACTGCTTCGTCGTCTTCTTCCGGAGCCGTTAAACCTTTCAGTTTTGATGATTTCAAATCGAAATGTCCTGTATCTGACTTCACTAATGTATCGCTAAAATTATCAATATATTCTGCTAATCGTAGACGCTTGTGAATATGATGCCCAAACTTGTCGATGTTCATTGCTTCACTGAGGGGTTATTCATACTGAAACATTTCCCTGTCGAACGTTCTTTATATTTTACCTCTTTGATTATTCCTGCTTCCCACAGTTCTTCCATAATTGCGATAATTTCATTGTCTAAGCCAGTGTTGCCCGCATCTCGTGAGGCGAATAATATTTTCAAACGTTCTACTAACTCATTTGGATCATCCCAATAAACCAAGTCCGTATTTTTTTTTACTTTTTTTAGTACGTTAATACCTTCTCCATGTGAAAGACTTTCCACACTTGTAGTTGCATTTCTAGCAAACTTAAATAAAGGTTTTATAATATTCATGTATTTAAACCCTTTATTGCTTTTTATTGGTTTGGATGAATCATAATTGCGTCTGTGAGCATTAGTTTCTAATAAAAGTAATTTATAATTATTTAAATCTTCCTCTGTAGTAATTTTTAAATTTGGTTTCATTTTAAACAAGAGCTCTTTCAATCCATCTGTTTTATTGAATGTGTACGTTCCTATTTTTAAGATTTTCCCATCATCATAAACACGGGTTTTACCAAGCATCAATTTCCCTCGTTCATTTCTAATTCCAAAAGGTATATTACCCATTACACCTGATGATGTTGACCATGAAAGTGTATAATCTTTAACGTTTGGTGATGACTGAAAAGACTTGAATGATCCCTCGCTGACATTGTGATCTGCGGATGGTGATACTGTAATTGTTTTGTTTTTGTGTAAGTCATTGTCAGATTCTATTTCTTCTTCTTCTTCACTATATATATCATTGAAGTCTTCACTAGAAGAGGACAAAGTCTCGCTTTGATCTTTTTTAACTTTTTTCACAGGAGGCATAGATTGATTTTTATGCTCTTGATGTTTTTCTTCATTTTTATTAACTAACAAGGTAAGAGGGTTGACTATAGGCTTAAATATGGTTTCCAGGGCCATATTATTCGAATTTCTTGCTTCCTTTAACATCTCAACTTTTCTTTTTACAGCTGCAGCAGATTTTACAATTTGTTGTTTCAAATTTTTCTCCATTTTAGATAGGGTACTGCTTGATCCTGAATCACGAATGAGAGTAATTCATTCACAGTGTAACAACCTGTTATGTACGCTAGTCTAGTATTATAAATGTATCAAATGTCAACCTGTAGCATCCGTTATTTCTTTCACAATCTTTATTTATCACAAGATAATTGTAAGGCTTTTTCCAAACAGCTGAGCACATTTCTCGGAATTGAGACCAGGAAACATCAGTACCGACATGCTCATCATAAACGTGTTTTAAATTAATGTCATCTTGTTTAAATAATATAATGAGATTTGCATTGTCCCTGACAAGCTGTTTGGGTATTTTCGTATAAGTCTGATTGATATAAAAAGAATCAATGTTCTTATGACGTCCCATAGCAAAATAATCCCTTATGTTATTTTGATTTTCACATGCAACGTCGTCAAAAATGATAATAGAATCAGGTAAAGCCTCATGTGGACTCAATATTTCACTGTTATGGTTGTATTTATTATATGAAATTCCTGGCACCATATCTAAAACTTTTTCTAGAAATACGTATTTCGCCTGGTACAAGGATTTTGAATAAACATACAGGTTACGAAAATGTAAACCCTCTTTATGCAGTAATAAACTTATAACTAAATTGGTTTTCCCACAATTTGATGGACCGCAAACGACACAGCGAATTGTATTGGGTAGTAATCTACCATGTCGATTTGACTCAGTCGGTAAAGGAGAACAAAGGCACTCTAATTTTAGAGATTGTTTTTGTTTCACAAACTTCATCATCAGTTGATAGCTGTACAAGACTATAGAGCTATGAGGTTTTCAATTGAATGCGTTAAAATCATGATACATAGATTATTATATAAACAGACAGGCGGTGTTCGGTGCATGATCTTACCATGGGCTCGCAGAAAGATAATTACCACGGGTCTCTCAACCGACACTGAGTTCAACTATAGGATTCTGATTCGTAGTGTATTATTGGGCATTCTGGCCAACCGCAGTGAGCGAAGCGAACGATCGGTAGCGAAGCGGACGAGTGGTGGGCCAGAATGCCCAATAATACACTACTGATACCTAACGAATAACTTAATTTAAATGTACTAGATGCGTTATGTACCTATTTATTAAATGAAAATTGAAAAAAAAAAACACTTTTTTTTTTTGGCCACTTTTATTTTTAAAAAGCTTGACTTGACCAACCCTTGTCGTTTTTGACATTTTTTTTCAGTCTCCTTATATATTGCCAGTGCGTACATTCACACAAAATTGCTAGGTATAAAAAAGTTTTAATATACTGGTTTTTCAGACCTAGAATAACTGTATTTGATTACAGTTTGGGTACAATTGGTTTCATTAGTGGTAAACTGGTAAAGCTTATTCTAAGTAGCTACCACCATCTTATCTGAGTCTGTCGCCATAACTACATTGTTGGTAGTATTGCTGTGTTCTAACAATGAAAATAAGATAGCCAGTTTTTTTTAATGTTTCATGGGTAAGCACAGGTGCCTTCATATCACCAGATGTTGAGTGATGATAAGGCCAATGGTGGAAGCTCACTTCACCCAGGATTCTCAACTACTGAGCTCACCAGTAGTTTAAGATTCTAGGTGAAAGGCGCTTCCCTTGTTGTCACTAACAATCAAGTGATGTAGAAGGTTAAATATTTTCCTGCTAAGAATAAAAATTATTTTTATTTTTATTTAGCTCTTTATAAATATTAATGAATTGAATAAATATTTACTGTTTGCCTAACCTTTGTAAAACAATCCAACAAACCTATGAATAGCAAGACAATCACATTCAGGTTACAAGATAACATGGCAGGTGTTAACACCCACCAGCTGACATTGGGCAATTATGAGTTATTGCCCAATCTGTCTGTCTGTACTTTTAGGAAAGGCCATTCATAATTATAATATTGAAATCACATGATTAATTTATGATAGGTTGTTCCAATCATAATTTTTCGTCACATTCATAAACTTATGATAATTTTTGTATGTGTGAGAAAAGTCTAAAAAAACCTTGATTACTACCTACCACATAGTGCAAAGTAGCAATTATTAAGTAAGGTTTTGTAATACCCACCTGTTATTTATAACATGTTATGCTACTGTGACAAGTATTATAGCTGAATATTTTAAATTTAAAGCATTTAGGTACAATCTAAATGTTTTTAAATAAAATTTTGGTTTGATTTAGCACATTCAGCCATGGTCGTAACTATTACAGCTATGCCATTTAGACTATGCAGACTAGTGTAGTGTAGATAGAGAGCAAATTCGGAAATATAATGTAACATAAAGTTCAACTATTGAAGTATACTATTACTTATTCTGTGCTATTGACTCGAAAGAAGTTTAACTCCTGCACATCAACATACCACAAACTGTAAATCCTCAATAGACTTTGAACTTTACTGCTTAGGCTTAGGCTTGTAATAAAGTAGGTGCAAAGAAGAACTTATAGAAGTTAATTCCGGCTATAGAAGTGCTGGCGTGGACGGCACGAAAATCTCGAACTTCTATAGAAGTTGTTGGCGGTAAAAAGGTTAACTAACTGCTGTGTTATTATTTTCATTTATCATGGTCACTAACATTGGAATAGATTAGAGAGAATAAAGGATTAGATTAGGGAGTTTTTTGATGCGATTATTAGGTTATTGTCTTTGAGGATCCTGTACCTGTTCACCTGTGATCGTGACACTTGCAAATGTGCCGAAATATCGAATGAAATGGAAAGACAGCAAAACACATGGTACCTAGTAGTAATGTTTAATTTTTTTTTAAATTAACATAAGTATTTTAAAATCATTTTTTCAATTTGTAATTAGTCCGCAACAAAATTTGCGTAAAATTATATATCATAATCATGTTTGATTTAATTTATAGAAGAAAAGCGTTGAATTTAAAACCGAGTTCTGGTTTAACTCCAGGCCAGGGCAGACCGAGCGAAGGAAAGTCGCGGAAAACAGCTCACGTTTCGTGTTCACCGCTCGTAACAAGTCTCGTTGTTTTGGTCGTTCATCATCCGCGTTGGCTGGAATTATATAATTTAATTGGCATCACGCGGATTACTGGCAGCCAACGAATTGTTACTTGGAATGCGGGTGCAGCCGCCTGCGAAAGTGTTAAAAAATTATCTTATCAATAAAAAAAGGTTGAAAATAATCATTTGACGTCAAACCTCTTTCATAGGTACTAAAAAAAAACAGATCGGAACATTTCAAATTTAATGCCTTAAACGTCGCACTCTAATGAAAGCAAGCATTGATTAGCCGCGTGTACTGAATACAAATACATTTTACTGTCATAATGTAATCATTAGGACTTGTAGTTAGATGAGTCGTTGCATAAATGGCATCCCAGATGGAGAAAACATTCCACTCGAGAGAGCGCATGTGCGCCTTCGAAACAGAAACTGCTGCGGGTGCTACCCAGGGGAAAGTGACACTGCGCCTGAGCACGCGACAGCTCGTGCGCCCGGGGCTGACATGAGCCTGAGCTATTAGCATGGCCACCTAATATATTCATAATTGCTCAACTAATAGATAGGTAAACCTACCTACCTATAGGTAATTTCTTTGGCCAAACCGGCTTTAGTATGTCAATTTCGGATGTTCCTAAATGCATGTTCCAATTCGTTTATTCCTTTTCATTTTCTAGTCTTTACATTCAATTAATTTCATGCAATTTCAGTGGTCTTTAATAAATCCGTTGATGATGCTTTCTCATGCTTGTATTATAGCGACAGTTTGTAGGTATTTAGTTTAAATTCAACTAGGGTTTAACTTTGCTCCACGTTTTTAATAGCCTATTAAAAAACAATTGCATCGTCAGCTGCCTAATTAAAAGACTATGGAGGTTATTCCATAAATTGTATGTAAATGAATAAAAACGCTTCGTTTAATTAATTGCTTGCCAATTATTTGACCTAATACAGCTCTTATTAGACACCACTGCGCTACAAAGTAATGTTATATGCAATTTGTAATGTTACGATATAAAATAATGATGACGCTAATTCATGGATGTTATTACAGCGATGTACTTGGAAATTTTCAATGTCAGTGTCACGGACTCTCTCTTTTCTTCGGACACGCCAATCGCTCATTTACACTCGGTCTCATATAGGTACCTAATTAAACTATTCATTTATCACTTATGTCTTGAGATGGATCAATATTCCGATTACGAATAATTCAAATAGAGAAATATTCTTCAGTATAATGGAATAATCAGCAATATAATCGTATATATAGATAATCGTACGGGAATACCTAGATAGTAAATGATAAGTGAACTCGACGCGATAACTGATAGAATGGAAACTTAAAAGTAAAATGAATGTTAACATTATCATTTCAGCCGTGAAATCTACATTCCCTGATGAAAGACTATCAAAAAGTTTAATGTCCATTTTCTTAAAACTTAGGGGTCAATGGTGAAAATGGGCATAAAATATTTATTAATAGTGTAACAAAAATCAGCACAATTTAAGTGTCTGTGCCCGTTTACACTGACGACGGACTTGAGTTTTAGGTGAACCCTAAGCGATTTTCGCATAGTAGAATAATTTTGGTGACCGTTGCCGTAGTGAAACGGTCACCTAACATGGCTGAGGGATACATTATAAGGTTATTTGTAAAAACATCACATAAGATATCGATTCGCTACTTATCCACCCACGAATTTTATATTACAACGAATTCATTATTTAAATCCATATTCCAATATGGATGTGTTATTTTTCTTCGCTGACAACAGTCGGTCGGTGCAAATAAGTTTCGTGTAGGAGGTTACACCTAAGTCCTTGACATTGAGCTCCAACTTGCCCGATGAACGACCTTACCTGATGAACTGGTTACGTTACGGTAAATAAGAACCGAAGAGTTATGCTGAGATACGAACACGTTTTGTGAATCGCTATATACCTCCTACTCGCGTAATAAACAAATGAAAGCTTTTAAATTATAATAACCCTAATTTATAGTTTATGTACAGCAGTGGACTAGTATATCTATAGGCTTTTAGAGATGGGCGGTGGGTTTTTGTCTTTTTTGCCCAATGGGTTTTAATCGGGCAGAAAGGATTTAAATCGGGCAGAAATGGATTTCTGCCCATTTTGGCGGGCATAAATGAAAATTACAACAAATTATTTTTTTGTTTACAAAACCTCATTCGGAAAATATTAAATAACGAAAACAGGATAAAAACATACACATACATAAGTCGGGACGTCGGGTGCGACTTCGATTATCGCTTTTAATAAAATTTAAACTTTCTTTACTTAATTATGAACTGCAAAAAGGAAGAAAAGAAAATGCTGAGATTGTTTTATTCAGTGAGTGACCAACAATCAACTTACCTACTACTACTATGCAGAGCTCTACATAATAAAAGAATGTAGGTACTTTAGACGAAAGACTTAGTGGCATTTTGTATTTGAAGAAAATAGTTGGTTGGGTAGAATTTTGTTAATATTAAATAAAAAACAACATGTTGTATTATTGATGTAATATTGATTATTTTTACTCTTCATTTATGTCACAAAATATTTGAGAAAAACACATTTTTTTACAACAGTAAAAAAATGTGTTTTTCTCAAATATTTTGAAACATCAAACTTAATGTATAGTCAAAATAACCTAATATAATATAAGTAAAATTCAAATAGAAAACGAAATAACTCAGTCATCGCTGTTACTCGAGTCTGAAATGTGACCACAATCTAAAAATTCGATGGTGTTGGCAGTGCCTGAGGTCGATGGTTGAGGTGAGTCAGAAGTGTCCATTGGACTATCCGTTCGATGTGCATATGTGTCTATAGTCGGAGGTGTAACACACACGCATTCCCCATAGTCACCATCTTTTTCGAAATTGTTTCCGCTCTGATTGAGCAAATTCTAATTGTAGAATATGTAAGCAATTTTGGCTGCTCTCTCAGTCGTCAACCGGTTTCTTTTTTTATTGTGAATGTGGCTCTGTGTAGAGAATGACCGTTCAACTGCAGCAGAAGTGCAAGGTGCTGTGAGGATTCTTACAGCCACTTTGCTTAATGCACCCGCCGTAAGCCATAAGCCGCTCCACCAAGTTGTTGGTTTTATTTCCTCTACATTTTCCCATAAAAATCTTCGGCTCCAAAAGTCCGATCTTGATCTGTAGGACGCTAAATTTGGCGCATAATGTATGGGCTTGAGGCACATTTGAATTCTCTGATCGACATTGTCTAGAATCTTTCCTTTGACGTCGTTTTCAACTATTGTTACTTCTGGCAAACAGAAAAGTAACTTAGATTTCATGTTTTTTAAAGTTAAAAAAACTTTGTGTATGGAGTTGTCATTGGATTCTAGACGTATTATAGCCTCTGTAATGGGTTCCAAAATCAGGCGGCATTGCTTCAGCATTGTCCAAAGATCTTCATCTAGTAATGCTGATTTATCTTCCGGTGGTAAGTTTTTAGCTTTTTCGTGGACAGCCAAGTATTGAAGGGCCACTTTAGTGTTTTCCATACTTTGAAAACATAAACAATGACTTCCTCAACGGGTATCGCAGGGTAATTTCAAACTTTCGCCAACATTTTTTTCTTTTCCGATTTTGGCCAGTAAAGATATTAGGACTTGACTTTGTCGAATAGTTTTTATGATGTTTGTAGCCATATCTTTGAAAGCATTTAACGCATTGATTTTCATTATACTTATTTTTACATAGCAAATGAAGTGTGTGAGCACTGCAGTTGAGTCCTACTATGTGAGGATGATTTTCATTGACAAGACGGAATGCCCTCTGCACATTACTCGCGTTGTCACCAATGAGGGTGGCAAATTTGTGTGGACCATATTCATTTAGGACGTCCAAATTATATTGCAAATATATTCGCCTGTGTGCCGATGATCCTTTGAGGCTATACTCTTTACAAATATGGGTTCCGGTTTTGATATTAATATGTTCATTCAATTCATTCAATACCTTCATTTCTGCAATTTGACCAGCCATCCAGGAGTAGGTGCAAACACTTTTGCGTCATCAAGTCTTCTTTCAGTTCACGGTGCATGCTGTTATATGTTTTTTCTAAAAAGGTCGTAGAAATTGTTTTTCTTGACGGCAACTTGTACAGTGGTTGCAGTTTTTCGAAAAAAAATATCCAACTATAAATCCAATAATAATTTTGATGTACAAGCATTTAAATTTAAGTTCGTATTTCACCTTGCTATAGCTTCTTTTGTCATTGATTAAACACTGAGTATAGGGAACAAATTAATTTAATTTCTGCCCGGCGTTTATTGGGCAGAAATGGGTTTTAATCCAGCGGTGGATTTTAATCCGGGCGTTTACCCATCCCTAGGCTTTTATGATGACGATGAAATTCTTTTAGTTATTAGTTTAGGAGTAAGTACCTAATACATATATTTTATTGGCGTTATAAACGTGAATTATGGCAAGATTAGTTCTCTTGAGGAATAAAATTGGCTGAAACAAAAAAAAATGCAAAGAAGACAGACGGAAGAGGTATAATTTTTTTTTTATTTGATTTCTGGTTCACTACGGAGCCCTAAACATCAAACACCCTTATTAAATATCTGCAACACTTATAGAAAACTTATAGGTTTGATTGTATAATTACAAAAAAAAATACATAAACAACTCTTGGAAAATGCAATGCTCTTAAAGAAGAGCAATTCATTATAATATAGTTAATA
Organism: Eudonia lacustrata; assembly: GCA_947562085.1. Taxonomy (NCBI): domain Eukaryota; kingdom Metazoa; phylum Arthropoda; class Insecta; order Lepidoptera; family Crambidae; genus Eudonia; species Eudonia lacustrata. The sequence continues at coordinate 18,200,252 of OX387325.1, forward strand.
AAGTAGGCACCATTTAAAGAGAAGAAACACAGACACAGCGCAAAAATGATTTCTTCTAAGAACCTATTCTATCGTGGCAGTGCTGTGTGAAATTACAATCTTTACACTCCACTCGATGCAGTGTTTAGCCACGTCCTATACACGGCTGAAGGACACTTAACTTCTTAGCCTTAGCAAGACGAGCGGTTGCGCAACCAACAGGCCACTTCTAAGTACCTACTAGTTAGTCGACATGCGTGTCGCAAATGACTGACTGTAATAACTTTGTTTTACTAACCTGGCCTTATAAGTTTTCGAAAATGAATTCAGCGCTGGCTTGCTTTCGTAACTCTCTTTTTTATCGTGACCAATGATGTTTTACCGTGGGTTTTCAATGGGATGCTAGATGCAGCAAGGTTTTCGATCACCATTGCTCAAAGTGTACGTGAATGAAGTGTAGCTCTAGTTATTTAAAACAAAACAGCGGAAAATCGCATTGGGATCTGGGGGAATGTCAACAATACATAGCACATTGCGACAATTGCTACCTAAAGGGAAAAACACTGAAGTCCTACGCTGTATCACGCTGTATGCGCTAAATCACATTGCGTTTGCGTTCGTACAAGGCTTTTAGGACTCGTAATCTCCACGAGACTTAAAAGAAAAGGAAAACGCCCGTTCTAGGAGATACCAAAGATTATTTCACAACTTTATTCACCGATTAGCGGCCCGTCCCGGCTTCGCACGGCTGGACATTTATTTTTTAATAAGTAGCCTATGTTACTCAGCGCGAATGTAGCATTCTAATGGGGAAAGCATTTTTTAAATCGGTCCTGTAGTTTTTGAGTTTATTCGTTGCAAACATTCAAAAATACAAAGCTTTTCTCTTTATAATATTAGTATGAAGTACAGTTTAATACATGACAAGCTGTGGTCCGTGGCCGCTATTGGCGGAAATCGATGAGCGATGGATCGGCATCGATGAGCATCGCGCACGAGCCTCACTCTAGAACATTTCAATGTTTTTCTTCTCATTGTCATCATTTATTGAAGCAAATTCGTGAGCCAATTACAGCATGTATACGTATTTTTGTAAAATGATGTATGTGGTAATTGGCAGTCGTGATCGCTTACTCGTTTTGGGGCCATGTATCGTGACGACGACCAATTAGAAAATTGCACTCCGATAGAATTCTTGACTGTGCGCCGATTGATATGTTCTGTCAATTTCAGCGCGTTCCGATTCTTGTTTACCGTTCACTTATTGTTTCGTTTACACAGTAGCGCGATGTTCCATTAGCCAGACTATATTAGATAATCTTTTCAATGAATTACCTAAGAGTTGTTGTTGTAATTTTGTAACCTTTATTGTTACATGATACATGTTATCTACTACACAATGACAAATAATATGAAAATATTGACTTGGTCGCGTTCCGATTCAGTAGTGCAATATAAAATTAATGTAGGTATCTATTTGTGTGTCCCGTCTAGTCGCTGGCGAGCCGCTCTAGTGACAAAATAACAAAAACAAAATACAAACCGTCCGTCCTAGGTTTAAGTGTCTATGCTCTCTCTCTCTCTAGATATTGCAAAAAAATTAAAAAAAAACTCCCATCGTAGGAGATTTCAAGATCGGCAAAGCGCGAGATCGTATTGTTGCAAACGTTAGTCACTACGATCCGGTCTACGATCATTTTTGGGGTTTCGAACCCAAAGGGTAAAACGGGATCCTATTACTAAGACTCCGCCGTCCGTCCGTCCGTCCGTCCGTCCGTCCGTCCGTCTGTCTGTCTGTCTGTTTTTTTGCTCGTTTTTGCTCGATATTGATAACGGCAACAGGTAGACGCTTGAAATATTCACAGAATATTGAGTTATATTATTCACTTTAAATTAATATTTAAGGGTGGCTCCCATACAATAAACTTGATTTTTTTCCAATTTTTTTTCTCGGTTTAATACATATAATAACAATAACAGGTACGGTACGGAACCCTTGTGCGCGAGTCCGACTCGCACTTGGCCGGTTTTTTTTTAACTTCCATAGCTGTAAATCACGACTTATTTCATCATAGAGTTGAATATGGCGCATTCACTATTATCCGTGAACTGATAACCTCCTTAATGTCTTGCATTATTCATGTCTCCTCTGTGTTCACAATTCACATTACCGGCGGCGTCAGCGGCGGCGGCGGCGACGACGAAATGATCTTGCTGAATTTTAAACAAATAGCTTACTTATTCGCTCGTCACAGCGGATTACGTAAAGCATGTGAGAATATGCGATGCTAATTCACACTTCTTATTGTATGGTATGGTCTGACATGGAGGTTGTAGTTAAATTGAGAATTTAACTTACGTATAATCAGTTGTTTTAAAAGGACTTTGCATGTTGCTGCCCTAACGTGAATATCTTAGAAGCTAAGCATTGATCTTGTGCTTTTACTTTCTTGTTTTTTTCTTTCTTGGTACATACTAGTTTCTTGTCTATTTCTGGGTTGAAAATGTAAATAAATTACATTCAATTGTACCTCGACGATGGCCAAATTAATTCGTATACATAACAAGTTTATGCTATATACATATACCACCAAATAGGTTAATATCAGAAAATATCGTTTTCCGCTCTTCCAATTGCGGTGTCTGTCATCGTCCATAATGAACATTTTATAACACCTTTTTGGCAATCAATATTGAGTATCGAAGGAGGATCGTTAGCTGGTTGGTTTACCACAGAAACGATAAAAGTGAGAGTACAATTAATTCCATGACTATCAAATCGATATTTACGGTCATCGATAAATCGAGACGTGTCGGATCTGGGACGAATTGCATCGCTCGCTCCACCATCTTTCGAAATCTGAATTCCGAAACAGTCACGAAAGATTTGCGTAGATCGTAACATTAAAAGGGCATTAGATGAATCTCTTTCATCATTCTGGCGATGTGGCAAACTATAATAATGTAGTTTGCTACTAATTACCAATTTTGATATGTTTTTTCTTTTGCAAAAATATTTTTCTTTCCCCCGATTGGATTTGCTATTATTTTTCACGTGGCCTGGGAAGGTCTGAGGCTTGTATCAGGTTGCGAGTCCCGATTCACACACTTATATAACTCCTATTAACACACTACTCGTACATGTTCATAATTTTTATGAGACATATGACAGGCAACGACATAAGTGCTACTTTGAAGTAAGGAATACTCATCAAGGGAAATATACCGACAATAAATGCATACGTAAACCCATTTCTTTTTTATAATCCTTAGGTAAAGTCCTGTGCTTGGTAACCGACCATCTGCTCTATTGCAGCTTGTATTGGGCCTCAGGCTAATAGATTGATTATTGAGCCATCTGGTGCCTGTCGGAGCTTAAACATGTAGCTAACAAGTAAAGTGTACTTTAAGAATGGACTACCCATTCTAAGGTTGTATATCATTTTTACCAACAAGGGTAACATACACCGTAGCAAATTATTTTTCTGTGTTACTTTAAAGAATTTACGTGTTCCATTATACAATATGTCCAGGGATGTAGTAATAAAACTTTAGGAGCAGTATCTACAATATATTTCATCGACGAAAATACCCCTTATGGGGGGGGGGGGGGGTTCAATTCCAAAACTTTAACAATAAAAACTGTAAAAAATACTTTCTCTTTTCGGCAATTAAAAAAAGGAGTGGTTTGATAGCGTGTTTTTATTGTATTAGCTACCCTACAGCTTTGCCTTTAAAAAAACACCAAAATCGAGCCCCTACACGAGGTAGAACTCGTGTAAGGTCTCGATTTAGAATTGACCTAGGTTTTGGAATTGACCTCCCATAAGTGATATTGTCGTCGATGAAATATATTGTAGATACTGCTCCTAAAGTTTTATTACTACATCCCTGGACATATTGTATATAAAGGTTTTGTGTTTACTTTGAACACTTATCCGCGTGCAGGTGTAAAAGTTTTACTTTGTAAGTAGGTATAAGTTCGCACCATATTTTCACTTATCTTCTGGAAATAATAAATATTTCATTTCGTTCACAATAATTCAACAACGTAGTTAAGGTTAATTGTTAGATTTATGTTGTACTGACGTTTTTATTATGCGCTTTTTTGCAACTCTGTTCAGTAGGGTTAGTAGTAGTTTGGTACTTCTATGGTGCTCTTTAAAGCATTACCAAAGTTCTATCATTTCAGAAAAATCAAGCTACTACTCTACAAATAATAATCATTGAACTTTTCAACCGGTTCTGCTTGAAAACTGTTTAAAAATATAATAAAAATGTTGTCAGTCTGATTGATTACAAATAATAAAATCTTGCGTAAGAGTTTTGAACGCGTCTGTAACTACTAATATTTAATACGTATGTTTAATACGTAAAATTGCAACTACATTTAATATTTATTTTTCGGGTGAAACTGCAACTGGTGGAATAATGCTACTAATCCGTTGAGTAGCTTTCGTTCGTATTGTATTGGTACTTATTAAATAACTCGTGTCTGCTCTCGACTTGTGTGGTCGTTGTCGGGTTAAAATTACTTTTTTCCTTGATGAGTTTGTATTCCTTACTTCAATTTGCAGCACTTAAGTGGTTTTCATCTGTTTATCAAAACATTTCGTTGGCAAATCAGCTTTAGCATCGGGTGCAGATGTATTTGTTTTAATTTTGACGAGCGAGTATAATGTCTTTTTAACAGTACATAATGGATTGTAATTACAGTAAGTCTTAAAAAAGGTTGCAACTAATTTGCAACCAAGTTATTCTTATTTCATTAATTGTGAAAATGTTATAATAGTTCAAGTTTATTTGTTTTTACTTCACGTAAAAACGAAGAAATGGATGACGTACATTTTTGTCTAAACCTAGTTAAATGTTATGGAATGAAAAATTCTTGAATTTTACGCGGGCAAAGCCACGAGCGAAATTTAGTTACTGACAAAAGTGAGCAATAAGTTAAAACGAATGTCCGCCAAGAATGTTGTTGTCGCTGAAAAATTGGACAGTTGACGTTTAAAAACGAATTGTTTAATGACTCCAATTAACAGCACAACACGTAGAATTCTGTTGCTTAACATTTTAAAACTTTTATTATAATTGTCTCATTTAGATAAAAGTTTTAAACGTTTACTTTGCTTACCTATCGTGTATAGTCATTTGGCGTAATTAGATGTAATATCCTGCTAACTAGTTAAATTACAATATCCTTAAAAGTTATAACTAAAAATATTCCGGGTCAAGCCACCACCTTCGGTATTATCATGACATACCTACCTGTAGGTTAGATAAAGGCCAATAGTCTGCCTAGTGGTGTATATGTTTTATGTTCCCGAATGCCTGAGGAGACCCTTTTGTTTATACAGGAGAAAATGCACTAGGGTTATCACTGCGCCCGGGGAGACTCAGACGTAGAAGTCTATCCTTGATCCCCTCAAGTGACTAAGAAGGCATGTGCCGTCAGGGTGATCCGAGACCGCCATCATCATCACCTTCAAGAGACCGTCGGGTTATTTAGGACTCATCCGTCTCTTTTCCAGAGCGGGGGATAGCCAAAGATTTACTCTCCAGAAATATATGTACTGTTCCTCATTCCGGCACCAGAAATACAGTTTGGGAGTACATTAACAGTACTTCAAGGAGTTTTCAAACCCACGGCCGCCCCTGTTTTCTGACGGGTTGCGCGCGAAGTTAAAAGTAACGAGGAAGTTTAACTTCCGAAGAATGTATTTACTGCTAAAGTTATAATGCATCGGTAAAAGGCTTGAGTCAAATTATCTCTGAGTAATGCTATTTGCACTTGTCAACGTTTTTTTCAAAGACAGGTGTGGAACGAGGGGCGCGGCGCGTGCGCTAGGGGAGTGGTCTGCGCACGCGCGCCTTTTACGCTTCTCTCGCTTGGCTACTAATATTTACGTCACGATTTATATACCACGCTGAATTCTTATTTACCTGTTTTTGTAATATTTTTGTGGCGATGTTCTCATAAATAATACCACCTAATAAATTTTAAAAGGAAACAGCTAATTAGCTGATCTATTTATTGATTATTGGTTTTCAATAAATTGCAACATTGACACTCAGTTACTGACGTCATCAAGATTTCAAAATAGATAGTTAGGTACTCAGTTTTAATAAAGTGTACGTACATATCAGTCATCATCTACGGGTAGGTAGGGAGGGAGGGCTCTCCACATATGGCGCCTGCGCAGTGCGCAGCTGCTCTGCTGGCCGTTACAGCGACGAACGGTTCACATTCAAATTCGACATGTCTAGCCGTTTATAAGCTGCACTTATGTCAAATATATACACATATGTTGTTTTGTAAGGGAAACAAGAATATTAAATATATAAAAATAGATATTTGGCATCCAGATGTTTGTTTAGCTCCTTCATTATTAATTTTAATATAATTGGTGACATTTAAAGCATAGACTGCAGGTATATATCTAAAGATATATCATAAAATATGTTCTTAATAGTCTTCGCGTGATGCCTAAACCAAAAAGATATTTCACTTTTAATGGATTGCACTTACTTATAGGAATTTCTCATTACTGCGGTGCAAAAGTTTTAATTTTATGGTATCCAACTATCGATCTATTAGCATTTTCTTGCAATGGAAATAGTTGTAAAATTACAAAAGAGTCCGGTACCTACCATTACTTTTTCATTTTCAATAATCTTTTAGCGTACCACAATAAATTTTGTTCAAATCGTCCCACATATACCGTGGCATCATGGGAATAATTAGGCCATTACTCACACGTCGCAGGCCCAACCCAATGCGGGTTAATAAGTTTAATTACAAACTTAATAAGCCATAGTTAAGCATCCACTAAGTCTTTGAAATAGTTAACACTTACACATTACTTGTTGTTGTTGTTACCTCCAAGGCTTGCTGCTTAATTATTAGGATTGTATCAGTAACACCTTTCTCGTGTAATTCTATATAAAGTTGATTACGTCTTAATTAAGCAATCGCGTGATAGTCGTGCGTCGCCTTTACCAGCCTTCATGTTGTGCCTATTAGAACCTTTATAAGGAGCATCCTCTTGAGTGATAGCACGTTACACCAGTTATTTAGTAAGCAAATTGTAATAAGGCATTCAACAAGTCGGCCGTAACAAAGTAACGTAGAATAAAAACGTACCATATATAAATGTTAACTAGGTTGTTGTTGAATTGATGTGACTTCCAAGTGATAGGTTTAAAGAACGAAGTGTTCAAGAGGATTTACGACTTGAAAAGCACGTACAGCCATTGATAAACAAAGCTGAATATATTAGAATTGCCATTATACCTACTGCATTACCTATACGGTAAGAAGGAACATGTTGTTGACTTGTAACATTGTCACATATTAAATACTTATTTGTTGTTTGCAATGCAATCTTCGGCGATCAGATTAGATTATCCATGTACACACTACACTACACTACACTACACTTACTACACTTACTACAGCTACAGACACTACTATCACTATACACATTATTGTGCTACTATGATGAGATGACAAATGCTCATTTTTGCTTTTAGCTGTTTTAACTCACTATTCTATAATTTTGTTGTATTTTCAATGTCGATATCAGAAAATATAGCCTAACATTACTGATGGCAATAGATTAAATATTGACCTTAACATTTGCCAAAGAATATTTGCTGCTTGCCATGTCTTTACATTTAAAAAGTTTCAAAGTACAAGAAACATCTAGTTGAGTTTCCACTGTGAATATGGCCGCTAAAATGTTACGGCAGAGAAGACATTCGGATAGTACGAGAGGTCAACGTGAGGTCGCGTGACGTGACTCACCGTCACCGGCCACCGCGGAGGCGCAGAACCGGATCCGCAACCAGTATCGCAGCTCTGCACACCGCAGCCTTGGCGAGGCGAACCGAAACTTGGGATTTAGAAATGGGCGCTAAAACTATACTGGCGAAAATTAGAATTTATATGAAGCGTAAAATTCGAAATGTTTTTTTTTAGTTTAGACTTAAGTCTACCCTCCTAAGTCTAAGAAGAACCGGCAAGAAACTCAGCAAGGACATTACTTTTCTCCAATTTTTGACGTCGTAAAAGAATTTACTCCGTCAAATATTGTAAAAGGCCCTGCCTATCATAGAGGGACACTTTCCATTACAATAAACAACCTTTCTCTTTTGTCTCTGTAAATTGTGTCAATATAAAATCAGGATGATTGTCACCTGTAATTTATAAAGTTGCTGAGTGACTATTGGATCCTGGCCTTAACAATTGTTACTAACTTTGAAATCTTATAAAAGAATATTAGCTGTTCCATACATTGTGAATTGTCTTGGGATCATATTATTAGTAGTCATCTCGTCATCAAAGATATCGTCTTTTTAGAAGGCCTTATTCAAGCGATAATTTTATAAGAAGCGCACACTGCTCGAACTAACTAATTTCCGTCAGCGTTGCATCACTGCGTTTCGCCATTGTTCCGGCACGCACCACGCATCCTGATAAAACTGATAAAGATGTAGCAATTAAATTGTTACATTGCGCTCATATCATGACTCAGTAACAGAGTCGACACGGGATGACGGGGAACACACAAAAGACTTACGTCATCATGGGACCGAGGAGATTTTACCTTATTTGCTAATGCCATAGGTAGGTAGTTGGTTCCAAACACTTCTGTAATTGAAAACATTGTAAACATACGGGTGATATTATATTGTGAATGGTTAGGTATATTCAATACTAATTCTGAGTAATATATTTTATCATAAATCGGTAGGTACTTCTGATAAATATAGCCGATGGCTGCAGATTACGTATGTGCATGAATATTTGTGGTTGATATTATGTTATCAAATATCGACGCATTTGTTTTTGTTGTATATTTGAATGGTTTGGATATAATTTTTCTACTCTGGTGGTTAGCTTGCTTCAAATGTAGTATCTAGCCAGTGCGGCAATTTCTATTGTTTTGCATGTTTGTCATGTTCTCTCTTCCATAATTTTGTTTTTGTCGCTACGACGAATGGTCCTGCCGTTATTTTGAAATTCGTTACCTTTATTCATCGTATCGTCACTAACGATCAGAAATAAACAATGAGACTCGACCGCAAATTGGTGGTGTTGAGCACTTGTGGTTGTCGATCGTCATCTAGAGGGTCTGGAAACTTCAATTTTCCGTTAACGGTTCTATGTCTCTGTTACTATCTGGGGCGATATTTTTTTTGTTATTTTCCGAAAGTTACCTAATTAGGCAATGATTCCAGCCACTGTTTCAACATTGGTCTGCCATCCATGAAGCTTACTGAAAGCTTTGGTGGGATTTCGCAAAAACTTGAATAACATTATTTAAATTGTGTTTATTTAAGTCTATTATTTACATGACTAGGTGAAATCACAAGCGGATACTACTGACTAAATATATCTTGTAGTATTTATAACTCTGGTATAACTTTACCAATACAGACAGCTTAAATAATTTATATTATTATAAGCAATGCCAACTATTCTATACTTCATAAGCAATAAGCAAGTATCTTTATTAATATTTGCTTCTTTTTCATATAAACATGGCAAGTAGTATTAATATAATTATACCAAATCTTTGGATATAAGTTTTAAGTTTTTTGATACATTAATAGTTTGTCCGGCTTCAGTTAAGGATAACCTCTCTGTATATTCTATCACGAATTTGACAGATTAACCAACAAATATGTAAAAATTATCTAAAGTAAAGAATTGTTGCATTTGGTTGCCCTCTCACAGAATATCGGCGTGAAACAATGGCACTCGTTGCTGTTGTGTTTCGTCCGGTGAGTGAAAGTACCGGAGGCCCATCTCTCATCCCTCCACCCTCCCAATTCCTACTCCCTCCTCTAGATCCAACTCCTTCCTCAAGGCCGGCAACGCATCTGCGATAACTTTGGTTTTGCGGGTGTCCATGGGCGGCGGTGATTACTTTCCATCAGATGACCCGCCTGCTCGTTTGACTAATTTTCAACATTAAAAAAAAATTTGGTAGCACGAAGGTAAACAAACACTGCTTTACTACAAAACGATGGCTAAAGTTAGATAATGCTTGAAACAGATGCTGTCACTTTTTAGCTATATTGTTAGACCTCTGTCTAACAATATAGCTAAAAAGTGACAGCTCAGTGACAGTGAGAGTGTCTCTACACCAGAGAGAAAATGAGGCTAGTCATAGAAATCATAACAGGACACTGCCGGCTGAACGGACATCTGACAGTGATAGGAGTGAAAACCGACCCCATATGCCCGGAGTGCATGGAAAGCGAGGAGACCAGCCTCCACCTACTAGCTGAGTGCCCTATGTACTCACTGACAAGATGGGAGCTCTGGGGGTCGGACACAATCTACGAGTAACTCATCGTTCGGAAATCTCAGTTCGTGTTCATAATTCTTTACATATAAGGAAATAGAGCTATAACATGGCCTTTCCAAGTCATAATACCTTAATAGAAGCATTAATAATTCAACGTGATTTAAGAGTGACATATGTAGCAATATGTTCTCATGGATGACTTTATATGTATAGTAAGTTCTAGAAATCTCATTGCGTGTATATATCTACTGTTCTGCACGTATGTTATGTAATTGTGGCGAACGCGAGGCATAGATTCCCGAAATACAAAAAGTCGCAAACATTGCGCTCGGTGCTCAATGAGGCAACGGTGGGTGTTGCGTCATTCTCTAATCCCGGTCTCGGGTTTATTGCACTGTCATTCATTGTGTGAAATCTTTGTTCATTTCATACAGTTGCAGTTGCAATTCTGTGAAATGACTTTTAGTCGTGTTAGTTATTTTATTTATTTTAGTAATTTTACAGAATTAATTCCAATGTCTATGTTTTTAAACTAAATTACATTTAATTTTTTTGTTATCGAAAACTAATATAGTGTAAGAAAAAAGATTCCAAGAGCAAGATTTCTGAGCGGGATTCCCAAGATAGGATGTCGATGACGTAGTTCTTGTAAATGGATAGTGTTGACTGAATTAGCAAGACTCTCATACAACCAATATAGCCTAATGGAAAGGCAGTGCCAGTATTGCTAGAACGTCCCGTTGCTTTCGTGTGAATGTTTTAAATTTTATCTGCATCACATTTCATTGTTTATATCAACAAATTCTCTTTACTTTCCTTAGAAGGGGTGCAACGTACAATTTCTAATATTATCGAAAGCCATGCAACTTTCGCAATTACCGGTGACAAGACATTGCTGAGTTCCTCCTCCGTTTTTTAGAAGCTGAGGCTTGAGTTTAATTAAATCCTGCAAAATATGTTATAATGTTGGTTTCAAGCAGCATTAGTTTGGCAGTTAATTATCTTCCAATGCAGTTTGTATAAATGAATTTCATAAATATAAAACTAGAAAAAGGAAGGAAAGGCGGGGAGTAACGACAAACAGAGATAATCCTCATTTATGAACATGATCTTCTGTTTCATTCATAAGGTTTTTCTTCTGTGTTAAGTACTAACATGATTATTCTAGGACATCTAGGGTCTTCTAGTCTTTAAGTGTAACGTTAATTGGTCGTCAAAGTCATTTCAATTATCACCCTCATAGTAGGTACATACTGCGGCTATGTTCACTTTTAAAGTGTCATATCACGTGTGAACATCGCAATGACGTCGTCAAAGAATCTTATTCATAAGTTCAGATGTATGTATTGTTTTTTATTGTCGACAATACGCGTTTGACCATGGTATTATCAAGACATGGGCTTCCTTTTTTTAATTTCCTATTCAATTGCGAAATAAAAGTCCTTTATTTGAATATCACAATAATGAACAATGAAGCGTTATTATTCTAAGCAATGAACATATAAATTTGTACTTTACAATTTGGAGGTCTTTTCTTATTATTTGTTTAAAATTGTGATTTCTCAACCAGATAACTAGTTAACGACAAACATTCTAACCTGTATTCTTAACAAATAAAATCGTAGTCTCTCTTTTGTTGTTTATAATAACAGAATTAACAAAATGCATTTAGTTGTGTTTCGGCATAATTGCGTGCAGTTAATCTGTTTTCATGGCGCATGTGAAAATGTTAGACATGCAACACAAAATAATATTATCAGATATTTAAAGTTTATATTTGTAAAGTATTGTACCGTAAAGATTTTTTCTATTTCTGTTTCTATATAGCAGAATACAGGCACTTATCAGTTGTTTCAACTGCCTGCCTGATAATTTATAATAATAATAATAATATATTATATCCTGAAGGATGGTACGGTCGACATTTGTCGGGCATGCCGCCGTCCCGGAGAATCACTCAGGCACATTATCTCCGGTTGTTCTCATCTTGCTAACGGCGAGTATTTGCACAGACATAACCTGGTAGCCAGGATTATTCACCAGCAACTTGCTCTTCCATACGGTCTTGTGGACTTTGAAGTGCCGTACTACAGGTACACACCTGCGCCGGTTCTCGAAAACGGCCGTGCCACGCTCTATTGGGATCGAGCTGTCATCACGGACAGGACTATTTTAGCTAATAGGCCTGACATCGTGCTGATAGATCGATCGCAACGCCGGGCAGTGCTTGTCGATGTCACCATCCCACATGACGAGAACCTTGTAAAGGCCGAGAAGGACAAGGTCAGCAAGTACCTTGACTTGGCTCACGAGGTAACCACCATGTGGGATATTGACTCGACAATCATTGTGCCGATAGTCGTGTCTGCGAACGGTCTGGTAGCGAAGAGTCTCGACCAACACCTTAAGAAACTCTCGCTCAATGGTTGGATCAAGGGTCAGATACAGAAGGCGGTACTCTTGGACACGGCGCGAATAGTCCGAAGGTTCCTGTCTCTGCAGCCCTAACCACCGGCAGCATGAGCCCTGCCCTGTTGCCGGCGGTACCCTAGGCTAGGTTTTTTATAATATTTTTATGTTTTGTATGTGCTTTTGTATTTTACTTTTATATTAATATTATAACAAACCTAGGCTAAGAAAAAAAAGAAATAAAGAGATAATATATTATATAATCTAAGAATGTTATATTGATTTGTTCTTGAACAAGCGTCGTTATTGTTGATATCTGTTCTGTGGGTTGTGTGCGGTTCGCGAAAAGTCGGTTATGATGACGTCACCTACACTTCTCCTCGGTCGAGGACACAGGCCTCAGATAAGCGCTTGCCTTTACGACCCAACTGGCTGCGTTATGATTGTTTACTTTCGCACGCTATTTTTAATGTTGCTCCATGAATGAAGTTGTATTTATACTTTTAGTCGCCCAGTGGTCGAAATTCGACCGCAATTCTCAAAATATATTATGTTTATTCAATTATATATTTCGGGACTCCTTCTCCGTATATATTATACTAGTGGACCCGGCGGACTTCGTACCGCTTTGACAGTTTCCATTAAGTGATTAAATTCTCTTTGGTTTCCATGACAACAAAAGAAACAAATCATTTTGTATTGGAAAATGAAATTGTCATTTTTAGTATATTTATAGTGTGCTTCCCGTGGGAATATCCGGATAAAAAGTATCCCTATGTGTTATTACAGGTTATATATAAAACTATCTGTATGCCGAATTTTATCCAAATCCATCCATCCGTTGCAGCGTGAAGAAGGAACAAATATACGAACATACACACAAACTTTCGCATTTATAATATTAGTAGGATAAACTTTAATTACCTAGGTATACTAAATCTCAGACTCCTCCGTGCGTGCAAAATGCTTCAAAAGAGGCACGAAGTTTTAGCTTCACTTATTAATATTATAGAATAACTATCGTCTGATGTTTCGATTTCATCTAGCATTGCATTGAATTGTTTGGCCGACGATTCAAGTTCCATAAAAATCAAATTGAATTTGCGTAAGTTGTGCTTAAACAGTATGGGGCGGTCCCCGGTGACAAACAATACATTTTAGGAAATTAACTTTTTAATAATGATCTTAGTTAGGTTGTCTGTTAAGTTAGGCCGATATCAATATACACAGCACTTTTGCACAGCCTATTAGGGATAAATAGTATTACAGTACATTAGGTATTTATTGGAAAATAGTATATACATATGTATGTAGTTTGTACAGACGGACGCCTACACATTAACATAATACCTATGTCAAATTTTTTAAAAAAAAGTCAACCATATGTCATTAATTCATCATAAACATAAATGTCAAAGTCTATTGAGGAAATATGACCGGGGTAGGACCGGGGGGGGGGGGGTAACCACGAGGTCTTATAGCAGTACGCTCGTCAAAATTATTTGACCTAAAACGAGCAGGAACGAGACACGCTACTGATTAGTTTTTGTGCTAAGATTTTGTTGATTCAATTATGAATCCATCAGTGAAAATTCCAGGATTCTACCTTCTGTAGTTACCGAGTAATCAAATACCTACTTTTCGTCAAAATTCCTCCAAAAGTAAGTTCTAGTTGAAATGTAAGAAAAAGGCTACATTCATGAAATCTAGGGAAAATTTTGTTGACTCTGAGAGAAAATTTGTTAGACAAAACCGAGAACTAGCAACAGTACATCCTGAGATATAACGCTAACATGGTTATCCCGCTGGGGTCACGGTGTTGATACCTAAACATGGTTTTTGCACAGGAATGTAGCAAGTAGCGAGTTTATGACTATAGCCAAGATTTTGTGGGTGTAAAAATCTAACCAGTTCCTACTTTTCAGTTTCCTGGGTACCTACAGTATTTTAGGAGAAATTAAAGTTTATAACTTTTTCATACTAAAAGTACGCGTATAAGCCGACCAAATTAAGTTGGTTCCTTAAAAGACCAATGTTATTAATTTATCATGACTACGACTGATTGTCACGCAGTAGCCCTTTTATCACAAAATCTGCGTAGTTTTTAGGGTTCCGAAACCAAAGTGTGCAATAATACAGACTTACGCATCGCGGACTTAAGGTGCATTTTGATTCGTTACGAGCGCCGAAGGTGACATCCGTGCCGTGCAAGGTATCATAAACGTTAGCGCCGCCGCCGTTGTGAATAGGTTTAAATTCGGCATGTTTGCTGTCACAGAGTTATCTTTTTGTAGTATACTTTTACTTATTCTGTGCTATTACTAAGACTCCGCCGCGCCGTCGTCCGTCCGTCTGTCTGTCTGTCTGTCTATCTGTCTGTCCGTCTCGTCTGTCCGTCCGTCTCCGTCCGTCTGTCACCAGGCTGTATCTCATGAACCGTGATAGACAGTTGAAATTTTCACAGATGATGTATTTCTGTTGCCGACAACAACAAATACTAAAAAACAGAATAAAATAAATATTTAAGGGGGGCTACCCATACAACAAGATTTTTTTGCTCGATATTGTTAACGGCAACAGGTAGACGCTTGAAATATTCACAGAATATTAAGTTATATATTCACTTTAAAAATAAATAATTAAATTAAAATAAAACACGTAAGTATTTAAGGGGGGCTCCCATACAACAAACGTGATTTTTTTTTGCTCGTTTTTGCTTGATATTGATAACGGTAACAACTAGACGCTTGAAATAATAACAGAGTATTGAGTTACCTATATTATACACTTTAAAAATAAATAATTAAATTAAAATAAAATTAATATTTAAGGGGGGCTCCCATACAACAGACATGATTTTCTTGCCGTTTTTATAGATAATGGTACGGAACCCTTCGTGCGCGAGTCCGACTTCACTTGGCCGGGTTTTTTTTTTATTACCTCGGATAAACCAACGATAATCAGATAATCACCGAACACATCATCATTTAAATTATGGCTAATTCACACCCATTTACTTTCTAATGTATATAAATGTAATGTGAATGTATTGTATTGGTTTAGTAACAGTATTTAATGTAATCCATCATAGTTTTTTTATTATATTACGTTGTCGCATTAGTTCCATTCATTGCACAATGCACGATCATACTCAAATTACTATTTCCCAACTCTTTAGAATGTATCTTATATGCTTAATGACGAATTAATCGAATTTAATATTACTGGTCATGTTTACATCAAAATGTGATCCGTTAGAGTAAAATGGGGGAAAGTGGTGATTGGGCAACATCACGGTCCATCGCTTCATCAGCCGTGGGGAAAGTCGACTGATTTGACGCGGCTGTAAATTAAACACTACTAGATGCTATTTTAAATGTAATCTAACTGGAGATGTTAGCTTAATTTAGGAAAACGTTATAATTTTTCTTAATTACAGTATTTCTATTTGTGCTGGCTGGTTGATGGATGACTGGTGTTAAATCTGAGGTCAGACTTATAAATAAGACTATGTATGTCGTCACATGTATGGTTTCAACATGAGACTACAAGCTAAGTAGTCGGAATTAAAAGTGATTCGCAAGCGATTGGAAACATGAAGAGAAGAACACTCACCAAGTCTCCCCTTAATTATTGTATTCTTACGTTCCAGTAGATGAAGTATTCACTTACAGTAATTACTTTAATGCTCTTTCTCTAAAGATCTAGGGGTCTTTAGAGAAAAAGAGCATTATAGGTAGAGGTGACCCCTTAGCCATGGTAGGTGACGGCTTTACTCCGGCAATCGTCGTCACCTAAAATTACTTACAAGTAGAAGACGTGGATAAAAGGAGCATATAAGTCTGATGCCTGTTTTCCCCTAACTTTAGGTGGACCTTTAGCTAACTTTGGTGACGGTTCCACTCTGGCAACTGCCACGTAACACCTAACCTACCTAAAACTTAGGGGTAGTTGTCGGTGAAAAAGGGTTAATCGTGTTATTAAGTTGTTATGATAAACAAGTTTTCTTTATAATGTTGTATTTTTTGTTTCAGGTACTACTCGTAGGACAGTGGATTTCTTAAACCTACAACGTTAATGGTGTCAGGTACATTTTAAAGATTAGACTAAGAGTCCTTCCTTACAGAAGTTATTCATGTACGTTTGTATGTCATGGCTATTTTACTCATATTGTTATCTGTGGAAAACTTAATCACGCCTCACAGATTAGGCCGCCCGGGGCCCCGGGGTCTCGATAGCCAACAATCGAGCTCTAGAAACAAAAGCTCGATAAAGTAAAGAATGCACGAGTCAGGGGACATGTGCTCGGAATGTCTGAGCTGCATAACTGCACATAATTACAATTGTAATTAATGTAATTAGCGTCGCGCGAACCACGCGGCCGATTACTCTTTAGTTCTTGGAACATGCAGAATTTAGTTAGAAAGTCCCCTTTGTTCTACGATTATTTCGATAAGTTTTTAATCGGTTCGTTATTGTCCATGTGTTGACGGTTGATTTTCACACTTTTTATATACAATTAGCCGGTAAACAGGCATGCGTCCCACCTTTGATGTAAGTGACTACCGCAGGCTATGGGCGATTCTAAACTAAAACCATCTTGCACGTTGCGTACACTGAGCTCCTAAGTTAGTTATGATGCCTGAAGTATGCCCAGTAATTTTCTTAAATTGTGCCCTGTAAAATGGAATACATCAATGCAGGACACTGTTGCTTGGCGGCAGAAATGTCAACAAGGTGGTGTAGTAACCATCCAGACAGAATGTCGAAACTCCATCACCGGCTAACTTGAACGTACTTTGACATTATAATCATCAAAGTTCTTCATATGTTTCCGGAGAACAATATATACTCGTAGACGATATTTGCCACAGTCTACCGAAACTCATAGCTTTGCTTGTCATTGAAACTTATTTAGACAGTAATTTTTTATTCTAAATAAATAAATAATCTACTTTCAGTACTGTATGTAATCGACCATGAATGGCGCTCGCTTATCAATCGATTAGCTCATTCAGACATTGGATAGAAAAGTGTTGAATTTTATTATTTCGATTATTTTTGTAGATAATATATTATTGATTATTTTAAATTTGTGATTTTAACCATTGTTATGCTACATTTTCGTATAAATTACTTACAGATGTTAAGTATTTGAGCGCCGCCCGGATACAATTTATTATCATTAAAATAATTATCTAGGGGCTAAATTATCCGCTTTTGGTGTGCGATAGCGAATACTTAATTCTTATTCTATACAACTGGTTAACATTATTATAATTCCATCTTTATTCCAACACCTGCGTAAATTAATTTCAAACTCAACATATTGAATAACCTACCAAGTACCAACATACATTGTCTAGGAATTATGGTGCTGCATATAAATTGGATAGAAAAGTGTAAAATTGAAATATTACGTCACTTTTGTACATAAAAAGTTGGCCAAGTGGCTGTCTGAACAAGCACGGTTACAAAGGGTTCCGTATAAAACTATGGGCAGCAATCTGAACATTAATCTTGATGCATTAAAGTTTTCAGTGATTTTTATAATCATTTTTTTGTAGGTACTTGCCATAAGTTGGTCAACAGACAACCCTGACATATTATCTTTTCATAAACTTTCGTTTTATAATTATAAGTTTTTCTTTAAATTGTGGATAGGATAATGTGACCTATGACCACACCGAAATGTAAATTTCTTTCTTGCACTAATTATCTGAGAGTAAATGACATACCTACCTACATACTAAACAGATGAACAAGGCTAAGCTATAAAGCTAAAGGTTCTTGATTTACTATGGAACTCTACAAAAGCAACAAAGTGAAACTAAAAGCATTTACAACATACATAGCGGCGTAAAAACTGTGCGATTCATAATTCTGTTGTCGACTGTACGCGCCACGGTGTCTTTAGATGTTGCTGCAGAACTACCATAGACATAATGAAATTCAGAAAGCGACCAGCGCTTGACGATGATAACTAGCAATAATTATGCCTTTTGCCATCTATGGCGTGCCATCTTTACGGCTTTGCAGTTCTAACTGGCGGCCCTTCGCTTTTTTATGCTTTTTTAATATTTGATGTTTACCGGATACCCGTCATTATTGCATTACACTTGAATACACCTGCTGCGTCGAAATATAATTTTAATGGCGATGCATTTTTCATTTTATTCACGTCTAGACTGTCACGCTTTAAGCTATTTCTAAGTCTATAAAATATTTTACCATTTACGGTGTTTTAATGAATTGGCACACGTAATCGATGTCTATTTGAAATAAATGCTTAATTGTGTTTGGGGTAGCCATTGCTAACTTGTTTTATAAGTATTTCCGAGCGAGGGGCAATTCCAAGAGTAATAAAAAAACATGTAGGTACTTAGTAAGTATTTAATTTGTTTTTTGATCCACCACTTAGAAGCCGAATTATTGATTATATCTATATTGTATCAAATATTATTGGATCCTTTATAGTAAGGTTGCTATGTTATAGTAAATTAGTCTTGGCAACTTTAATTTTGTTTGTAAGGTTGTTGTTACAGCTTTTAAGCGAGATTTAATAATTTATTCCGTAAATAATTACTTAGTCTTTTAAGTATATTTAATCTGTCATGCATGTTAGTTAGGTTAGGTTAGGTGAAATTTAAATATTAAAAAAGTTGTTTTATATGTTCACAGACTAAAGTACTGTGTTTAAAATAACAATTTGTGGTAGCCAGCAACCGGCCTTTCTCTAAGATCAGCTGTGCTGACATAGATCGCGGCCGATTACGTGAGGTCACGGAGCACGCTCCTTTCTATTAATAAATTGTGTATTGTATTGTGCTTTTGGCTGGTCTGTAAATTTTTAACACTATATTTATATTTACGGAAAAGCACAGTGCCTTGATCTCACCTGATGTTAAGGCCAATTGCTGGAAGCGCACTTCACCCGGGATCCTCAAGTGCCCAGAACGGAACACAACAATGCTACAAACATTTATGTTATGGCGACATATTTAGATAAGATGGTGGTAGCTAGCCAGGCGAACAAGCAAGTCCTACCACCAACCAAACCGATTACACAAACATGTACCCCCTGCTGCGAATCGAACCCGGGACCTCTGGGTTTAAACCGGTGGTCTTAACCACTACACCACAGAGACGGTTAATGAAGTGGCAAGTTTAGACGCCATCAGGATTAAAATTGTTTACTGTTGAGTTTGAATAAATAAAACTGCCTTCCTATATTCTCCTACTCAAAAAAATAATTTAAAAATAAAATACAACATTGGGTATATTTTTATATGTTTATGCTTGTCACAGAAATCAAATTAGCAGCACTTAACAATCTTAAAAATAGTTAACGTGATTCTGCCCACAATTTGGACTGGATGAGGATCACCTATATTTCTACAGCCAAAGACCATTGTTTAACAATTAACGTAACGTTACGTAGCAGTAAGTAAGCAGTGCAGTGGCTGCTTTCTGTCAGGTGGACCGTAGGATCTGTCTCCGGTTCTCAATCAGATAATAAAAAAGCAAGTAACGAAAAAAAAAAATTAAAAAGAAAACACTAAAACAAACAAAGGATAAGTCGGAACATGTAGAATAAGTCGCAGCGCGACGCTGCAAGAGCTTAAACTTAATGACTCCTCTTTAGGAGCAAAGCCCTTATTTTATTCAGCTTTTGCCCAATATGTGTAATAAATATGTACATTGAGTCTTCACAATAATCAAATTCTTCCAACATGCAATTCAGCTTTTTCTACCCTTTACTTTTTTTTGGAGAGAGATTGCTGATTGCCTCAAACGGCATTTTGCATCGGGATCGGTGAAGCCACCGGGCTTGTTTGGGGGCGGAGAGAAACTTAAAGGGTTCCTCAAGCCGTGTGAAACGAATCACCTTCGGAGGTTTTTTTAGAGGGAACGGCATCACGCACTAGTGCGTGTCCCTGTGCCCTACAGATTTTCCGAAGGGTTTGGATCGGATCGGACTACCCTTTACATACTGGCAACTACCATATCAAAAGTTTCTATGGTTCTTCATCGCTTAATGTTCTATAGAATTTTATATCTTTGTATTGAAGTGAGTATAACTTAGTCATTGTCGTTTTTAGTCAAAATTATGAGTAACACGTTACGTTTGTGAGTAATGAACTTTAGACATTAATGTGGCACTCGCTAAGACGAGGCCATGATGTCATTGTCATCGCTTATGTATAACCATATTTACTTTATATTGCGTCGTGAGATCATCGCAATTTAATGTCCGAACGGGAAGTTTCATTGAGGAAACATGTATATTGCAAACTACAAAGCTGTACATTTATCGAAAATCATTGTTCAATAATATATCGTCAAACAGGGCCATTGGGTTGGATACTGCACATCACACCACTAACTGTCAAATTTCCTCAATAGACTTTGAGATTTATGAATATGGCTATAAGGAACATTTGAAGAAGTCTGACAGTTTTGGTTATGTTAATTTGCAGGCAGTAGTACCTATTGGCGGTAAGACGAGCTCCCCTCAGAAAAATCACCTCATAATAAAAAGTAAACTGGAATTTCATATCCCCCAACATTCGCGATATAATAATTACTAGTGGTCGCCCAGTGGTCGAAATCCTACCGTTTCATAATAAATAACTGTAACACATGTTATTCATAAATTTTATGTTTCGGGATTCCTTTACGTTATGTATAAACTTTAACTAATGAAATAATGAAATGAAATTAAATAAAATTTATTTTGCATAAAATGTGTTACAAAAGGTCTTATTATAAAAAAGGTTTCACACAATTTACCAGAAGCTGGCATGCAAAATTTAATTTAAACTAGGTAAGTAAAGAGATAACTATTTAAACTATTATAATCTTAGGATAATAAAGATTTCGATTGAGTTACAACAACGTCAACAACATGAAATGTTCAAAGTATTCATTGACAGAGTAAAAGCAGTTTTCGACTAGCCATTTTTTTAATTTATTTTTGAAAATTTGTAAAGGTAGCCATTTAATATCCTCATCCAGTCTAGTGTAACTAGGTAGGTATGTCCTTAAAAAGGGACAAGAAGTTTTCTTTTCACGTATTTCGATTATCTCTGGTTAACTTACATCTCGTTTCTGTCATATTTGTAATGTTTGATATTACTTCGGTTGTTGTTAGCATTTGCTGATTATATCGATCGTTTACTACTTGTTGTCCTAACGTTCGTTGTTGTGTAATTGTCACAAATCATTTTCACGTCTCGTATATTATTTTGTATTGTTTACATCAATATTGTTCCATAACAACAATAAATCTGTCGTTTTACACTATTTCCATTTCATTATCATAATGGTCTCGATAAATCATCTCGCTTGCCCGCCGCGATTTCTTGTTTACCAACCATTACGCGTGGACATCGGTGTGTATTCTCGAAAGTAATTGAGCAAAACATCTTTGACCAACTTACACGCATTTTAAATGCAATTTTTTAAGTGATAATTGGCAATTGTAGTAACCACGGCTGAATTTATGTAGTGAGGCGCTTTTGAATTCCTTCATCTTTGATTCCGTAGGTGTGGTGCAATGACGTATACAGGAATATGTCAGTACGCAAAATGCTTTTGTAGAAATCCAATAACTAAATAAAAATTTATTGAATTTTTCTATGTTAATAATTTACGTATAAGTATTTTTTTTAAATTACCTATTGTCTTAACTTGTATTGCCGAACATTTTTAGAATTGTGATATTATTTAAATTATACAGTTCCTTGTGTTTCTTAATCCTTTATCTTCAATAGCTGGGTTTGGCAGGATTTGTGTATAAACCTGGAAAGTTTTTTTTTATATATAGTCACTTTAACTACCGTTAGACGAGTGAAGGAAGGCCGACTGCTCATTCATGACCAGAATTGAAACTGGTCATTAAATGCCTTATGTAGGGGAAACAACCGTGAATCCGTCTTTAATTGTGACGTTTTTGTAACGAAGGAAAATTAACTTACGCATATTCTTTCTTATTTGTCTGTAATTGGTCTATTTTGTCCGTCTCTTTCACACACTCTCTCTCTCTCCCTTTTTCTCTGTATTGTTTAAAAGTTACTACATGTATATTGCCTTTGATAATAGAACAAATTGTCATGATTCTATTTGATTTTGGCAACGTCATTCAGTCGTTTTTTCTAGAAATAGTTTTTCGTGTAGCGATACAAAAAATGGATGGAAGGATGCTCCCTATAAAGCTGCCCAATAAAATGTTAAGTCAAACACAGAGATTTGAGTAAAATCAATTAGGTCCCCAGTGTGGCTCATACAAAATTTGCAGAATGCGTTGCACTAGCTAGTACATTGCTAATTTAGCAAATTACACAGGCAGTGCATGGCATTATAATATAAAGCGAACCAAATATTGGAATTCAATAGCTCGTCCTGAAAGGAATCTAGACCGAGCACATT
This sequence comes from Eudonia lacustrata, assembly GCA_947562085.1. Lineage (NCBI taxonomy): Eukaryota > Metazoa > Arthropoda > Insecta > Lepidoptera > Crambidae > Eudonia > Eudonia lacustrata. The sequence goes on from OX387325.1 coordinate 18,223,390, forward strand.
GTCGCAACGGCCTCATCGGATAGCAGCGGCATGGATTGTGCAAGCGCCGCGCCCTGCGCTTCCGGGCCATGGAGGTTTTTGCTGTTCCCATCACAAGTCGTATTCTCGTAATTCTTATCAAACCACACCACGCTCTCTACCTCTTCGGACCTACAGATAATAATATAATAGATAATAGATACTTTCAAGCAATCTTAGTGAATGCTTAAGTTTTATAGGTTTTAATTATGTAAACGTCACTCCAGACCGTCTCCGTCACTGAATTAAGATTTTGTTTGTAATTATTCTTAACTGATAATCGAAAATTTTGCTTCCGCTCGAAGATTTAGTTAGAGTATGGGAGCTAAACTTTTACAATCAAGAGTTCACAACAACATAAAATATGTAAATTAAATTCACTTTTTATACATAAATGTTCAAAGCTGAGATAAATGTCCTGTTTGATTTTAAAATGGATTTGTAATCGCAAGAGCCTCTTAATCTTTAGTGATGTTTTTTGTTTATTTATAGACTGACTTCCGCCCCCTTGTCGGTTATAGTCGGTCTGTCGTGAATTTCCGAAGGCATATTATGTTTTTTAGCCAATGGCACTTTTGGGGGGAGCTTAAAAGTGCCATTGGCTAAAAACATGTCTATCTAACTATGTCCATGCAATAAAACCATAACATTTCGTTACTTTTCTTTGACGTGAAGAAATGCCCATAAAACTTATCTTTCACATTAGTTAATATGGTTCGCTACTTTAGCTATCTTTGCTTTTGTTTCCCTTTCAATAAGTTCCCTTTCAACATCCTGTGCAATATAAGAGTACCATATTTGCTGAGAATTAGATCCATGTAAGGTGAGACGAGTCGAGAATTGCGATGGCCGTAATTAGAGAGGTGGGTACACTTTCACGGCGGCCGCGGCGGGTCCGTGGTCAGGTGCTGCTTGCATTTCACTGTCGCGGGTCACTGCACTTCTCTGCATCTCAAGTGGGCAAGTTCTGACGCTGTATGTGAGGGGTTTTGCTGTTGCCTAAAAATAAGGTAATGATTACAGCGAAATCGTAACGTAATGTTATAAGTCCCCAAACTAGCCGCTGAAGTCGGCAATACGATTGCATAATGAGACTGATGTAATCAATACAGTCGTGCGTCCCTTTTCGAAGAATGGTCCCGAAACTGAATTGGACCATACAAAATAGAGGGAGACAATGGGGACTTTGACCAGCTATAGGACAGCAGTGAATTATAACCAATACATAAATGAATCCAGGTGGAACGCCCTGTTGAGTTGTTTTCTAGAAGGTGCATTAACGATGATACATTAAAACCTTATGCTAAGGTGCCTCTGCAACGGTGCAGCACTATTTGCTACACTACGGTAATTTTCAACTATTAACATCAACCATCCGTTTTGTCATCGAACTTTTATTGTGGTTTGTTTTATTTTGTTTGCGTTACTAATATAAATATTCCTTGTGTGGGTCTATGTTGCATGAATAAATCAATTTATTATTAATGTTAATCTAGTATGATTGCATTTAAATTCATCCAATGTTCAATAACTACTAACGCGCGCGGTTGTTTATTGTATCATAAAACGGTCGTACTAAGAAGTGTCGCGACGTGCAAGCGGCTTGCACCAGCATCGGTCCAGTATCATTGACAAATTGGTGCCCACTGGGATGCGCCGGCCGGTGCACTCTGCCGTGAAGGATTATCAAGTTTTTTCGCCGCCATCTTAGCTAAAATGGCGCGTTTTGCTGAGCGCGGGAGATGTAGTATGTGCGGCTTTCGATTTCACGAAACTGAAAGTGCCTATATGTTCGGGTGATGTCGTTGACTCTGATGTTTGTTTGTCATGCTTGGTTGGTCCTATAACGTAGGCCGCCGCTCAGAGTTATCCTATCGTGGTAATCTGGAATGTTGTAATTTGGCATAGCGTTTTATTTTGTTTTTGATCTGTCTTCGCAGTAAGTGACGGGTTTCGCATCGCTGACCATCGTGACTACTCTTTCATTAAACATTTTCTTGTCGGCTTCTCAGTCAATAATTTTATTAGCAACTCGTGTTAAACAGATGTTGTTTCTTAATATTCATTATCTCCTTTCATGTTTATCTAAAATGTGTTAGTATTTCAAGTCCCGTCTTTCTTGGCGTGCTCATAAACCACGTTTATTTACGAAGTAACCGAGCGTCAAACTCTGCGATAATTTTTTTACTGGGGTATGCTTTAGTAACGCAATATTTATTTAAGTTTTGGTGCATTCTGCCAGTATAGTATCAATCCACTTATTATTTATGTTTATTGAGCACCTCACACTATTATTCTCTATCGCCAATTTGGCTCGAAAACGCTTTAAAAAGTTTATCAGCTTCGTATTATTTTTATTTATGCTATTGTTTATAACGTAGTTGATCCGAAATGTTTCAAATACGTCAATTAAGACTAACAACATGAAGCTGAATTGCTTGTTTGATATAATATCAAACATGCACATCACACTACCTATCACAATTTGCATATAATATCCAACTCGAACGCCCTAACTAAAGAATGTAGTAAAATATGGCGACACGCTGGTGTGAGGCCGACCCCTTTGAAACTTCCGGGGTTTGACCAGACTACGGCTTGAGAAACCACCTTGTTTCTCGCCCGAGTCGTTACGCTGTATCGACCATAGGTGGTCAACAGCGAACTCTTTCCAACAAAACACAACACAGTGTTCATGTTGCAACCTATAACGTTCGTCACGAGACTCACAAGTTGCCGCCTGGTTGTTGGCAAGCAGTTTTCAATATCGTTCGTCTGTCGCTCATTCATGGATGTGCGTCTCGCTTCATCGCGCCGCCAGGTTTCTATTCCACTTGGCATTGGCGGCCGCTAGAGACACTGTGATTTAATCAGGCAACGAATATTTTCAATACTAAAAACCACATCAAAAGGTGTAAAAATTTAATTGTTATTTAAGCTTCTTTCTCTTCGGATATACCTTATCGATAGATACAGTACCTACCTATAGGGCTTATAAAATACTGGTTTTACTGACCCAAGGACTTTGTACTGTGTTTGTGTATCGTATTTTAAGACCTAGGCTTTTCTCGGTGATGTAAACGTAATTCTTCCAATCTCTCTTCGCAATCGATTTAACCTGTACGAACCTCGCTAACTTTCTCCTTTATCTGATCAAAATGATTTGAATTCCACACTACTATCGTATTTTGTTCGATACCTTTTCTATGCAAAAAAAAAACAATTAGAATGTCTCCAAGTTCTTCCAAATCATGTCTACTGTGCATTCCGACATGCGCCGACGCATGCAAATGAAAACAATATCAATCTACGTTTGCCCATTTCATTTATTACTCTTCCATTGTCACTTGTTCAGTTCACATCGAATGTTTCTTTTCAAACCTATTTCAAGTTAAAAAATATCTTTAAATTTCTAATAGACACATTTTCATTTTAAATATGCCTCAACTCACGATCGCTTGACCGTAACGAGGATAGTAGCAGATTAGAAAATGATATGAGACCACCTGAACTGAACCATATAATTTATATACGAGCACATGTTATTAGAAATCGAATGGTGTTATTGAGATTGCAGTGTTTTAAAATAGGTACGATGGTACCTACTGCAATGGTGTTTCTAGATCAAGCAACGGAAATAGATTTGGTAATGTTATGTTTTCTAAAGACAATGTCAAGCATGCGTGAATTTTTAATCTACACTAGTGCTGTGGTGTTTAAAGTTTATGCAACGCAAACAAAAGTTTGTAATGTAATGATGTAACAAACATGAAAAGTTTTTTTTAAATTTCTATAGAACATTTTCTTCCTTCAATAATGCGAAAAAAGTTTGCAGAAATCATTACCATTACGAAATCTTAAATTAATACAGATGTGAGATTTCAATCATGTGCAAACATAATAATAGTTATTAAACGCATCGTCATAAATCATTTGGCCTATACACTGGAAAACTAATAAAAGCGAAGATTTTTTTGCATAAAGGTTCCAAAAACTGCCCCCGTTAATTTTATTTCCTACCTCTAGTAGCATTTTTCCTGTATCTCTTTGACCAAGTTCGGTCGTCGTCGTCGGTTGCTCAAATAATAGTCATTAAAACTAGTGACTATCGTATACTAAACCATAAAATAAGAACCTATTATTATATTTCTAAACAAAATCATAAGCACGGAGTTGTATGATACAAGTCATACAACTCTGTGCTTATGATTGTATGTTTATCACACTAGCAAGTAGACTACATTAATAGCATAACGAAATTACGCAATTATAGGTGAAAATTGGTTTAGATTACAGTACTTTGATTTCGTGAGTGGTTTCATTAGGTCCGTTGTATGGCGCGATACAAATTGTTTTACTAAAGCTTTTGTCGCAAATTGAGGTTTTTCAGCGTCATAATCATCAGCTTATAAACGAACCATTGTAGGAGTCAACTCGGGATTGACCACACACAACTGGGGACCATGCTACCGTTGACCCAAATTGTAAATTGGTGGATGGAAACGAATGCCATCTTAAGACAACTACCGGGAGCACGGCTTAAAGTGCATTCTGAAGCAAAGAAGAGCTCGAAATATTTTGATTTGATTCTCTTTCTGGAGATGCCTCGTATATAGCGAAAGTTGCTTAACCTCAACTTTAGCCACCCATCAACCTTACGTAAATCAATATCTCAAAAAAAAGACTTGTTTGAAAAACTAAATTTAATTAGGAAGAAGATACATATGTGTCCTTAAACAGACGTAAGTTAGAAAGCATTAGTCAGCAAGTCTGTACACAAAGGAGTATTGCTCAACATGGAAAGCCCTTTGACCTCGAATGATACATGAGTCACGAGCACAAAGAACTTTCAACACACGCCAACGCGAAATATAGAGCATACGTTTAGCTAAACGTATTAGCGTACTTGTAGGCCTGTCAATAAACGAAAGCTCTTGGTACTAACAGCTACTAATGTTACAAACAAAGAAGTATGTGAAGAAAACGAGCTAATTAAAACTTGTAGTTGTATTGTAGCATATGAATCATGAAATGTAATGAAAGTAAAGCATTTGGAACTTTGGACTTCATTTCTATTTAGTATTAAATTGTCGGGTGATTGCCCCCCTTTATATGAAAAAAAAACAGCAAATCTGTTATATAGCATAAAAGGGACATTCCTAATAAAATATAAACAAAGATATATAAAATGCTTTGTGAATAAGAGTGTTCTGTGCTATACACATCAAGTAAAGCGCGAGCGAGCCTATAGATTTTCAGTGTTATTATCCATGAATTCGAGTTAAAATAACGTTGTTTCATATACTGTCACAGCTCTATCTCTTCTTTGGCTTGTATGATATATCTTCTTTTTTTCTTCCATTTATTCTGGCAACAAACAGTCGTTTTCACAAACAGTATGTAACGGTAAATATTGACTACGTAAATATTGACTTACGGTAATTTATTTTAAGAATAAAGACCCACAGTGGCAAATAATTTATATAATAAATAACAGGATGAGTAATGTGGTTAAACAAAGGTTCTCAGAGAAACATTATAGAAATAATTAAGAAAAGCATGCATAAACATTTTGAGCTATATAATACACATAGACTGCCTAACCTAGCCAAGCTTAGCTACTTAGTTAAGTTTTTTTTCTTTAATTCTTGTTTCAATGACAACGACGACATCTTGAAAATATCAATTTCAGAAAATTCCTTATTATAAATGTTGGTGGAACGGTGGACAAAAAAGTTACGTGTATAATAATTTTGGAGGAACAAAAAGTTTGGGTGTACGTGAGGGGCGCACTGGAAGTCGAACACGAGACACGAAAGGTATCCTGCCAAGGAGTGTTGTGGAATCGATAAAATTATTTAAAATCCTGTACAGAAACACAATGTCAAACATATTTCGTCTATTGCAGAGAGATAATATTTTGTACTTAAGTAATGAGTTACTATACAGTTCTTCTACGACGTTATTACGATAGTTGAAAGACCTAATAAATCTTTTTTGCACTTTTTCTATTCGATTTATATGTAATTGATAGCAAGGACTCCAAACTGTGCTACAAAAATCAAGAATTGATCGAATAAAGGCACAAAGTATAATATTTTCAAAGTTAATACTTTATTAATAAATAAATTAAAGGGTTTACTAATCCTTAGTAGGTATAAACCCTAGGTTACGATTTGCAATACCTAGTATATGGTATATGGTCCATGTGGTTAACAAATGATAATTTTGAATCCATAACTATTCCTAGGTCTCTGATGCTAGTCACTCTTTTGATAGTAGTGTCATTTAACTTGTAGTTGTATATAGTATTTTTAACTTTCCAAGTTTATAATATGATATGGCATTTGACACTGTTTAGATATAATTGATTGGTTGTACAGTAGTTTTGCAGGGCAAACAAATCCTTTTGCAGTCCTCAATCGAGCTAATAACAGTATATAGCTTTGTATCGTCAGCACATTGTAGAAAATTGCAATTCTTTAGTACAAAACCCATGTCACTAATATAAAGAGAAAAAAAATAATGGACCGATATGGGATCCCTGTGAAACTCCTGATGGGACAGGAAAGAACTGGAAAGAATACCCCTTCACACAAACTGCTTAACTCCTGTTTTTGATGTATGACCTCGATCCATCTGAGAAGACAACCGTGCACTCCGGCCCTCGCAAGCGTTTTGATAAGTAAGTCATGATTTATTTTATCAAAGGCCCTGGAAAAGTCCGTGTACACGGCGTCAACCTGCAAGTCATCGTCCATGGCTTGTGACAAAAAGTCAGTAAATGTTAGCATGTTAGTATCGACACTACGACGCTTAAAGAAACCATGCTGCTGAACGGGTATGTAGTTTCGGACAAAATGTGAGAGTTGAAATGTTGTTTTTTTTTTCAAAATCCCGCCCATTACACACAATTTATTTAGAGAGAGGCCTGTACTCAGAAATCTGATCTCTCTTTTTATTTTTTGGGATGGGAGTAACAAGTGTTTTTTTCCACTTATTACGAAAAACACCGCATTCAATAGTGCGCTGAAAGATTATTATCAGGGGAATGACAAGTTCTTCAGCACAATTGGAAATGAGGATGGGGTAGATTTCATCGCTCCCTTATGAACATTAACTCGTTTAATGTTAGATTAGCGATTAACGATTTCATAAAATACAATATTTAAAATATGATCTCAATACCTCCACACCTTAGTTTCAATAGAATCGACGTCATACTATATCAGTAACAGTAATCAACATATATTCATAAATGGATTCAAATTCAAATTCAAATTCAAAATCATTTATTCAGTTTAGGCTACAAAAAGCTCTTATGAACGTCATTTTAAGCCATCGGTTCGTAAGTCTATCTACTCTGGGCGGGAGATCTTGTACTGAGAAGAACCGGCAAGAAACTCAGCAAGTGTCCAGCTCTTTTCTCCCTTACAGCGTCATAAATATTGGAAAAGCCCTATCATAAAGGACACTTTCCATCACAAATAAAAACACAAAATGTAAAGGACAATCACAACATGTAAAAAAACACAAAAAATAAAAAATAACTAAATAAAATATTTAAGTCAGCAAAAACATAATTTACCAGTTTAATTTTTTACAATATCATACAGTACTAGTAAAAGTAAAAAAAAACAAGGTAAATCTAGTACAGTATTTGGTATTTTATTGTAATAGTGTATACCTTGCCCCAAGAAAGAACCAAGCACCTTCTGTAACCTGAACAGTGGCATTGCAAGTTTTGACTTATTTCTAGTATTAAAATTGTGTACATCACTGTGTTTAGCAAATGAATTGATATTACAACGTACAAGAACTATACAATTATAAATAAATAGAGACGCCACTGTCAAGACATCAATTTCTTTAAAAAGATTTCTTAAAGAAGTTCGTGAACCTAGTCTATAGATTGCTCTTACTGCTCGTTTCTGTGAAATGAATATAGTTTCAATATCAGCCGCTGTTCCCCACAGTAAGAGGCCATACGACATGACACTATGAAAATAACTAAAGTAAACTGTTCTAGCAGTTTCAACGTCTGTTAACTGCCTTATTTTTCTAATGGCATAAGCAGCAGAACTGAGTTTGCCGGCCAATTTCGAAATGTGAGGATTCCATTGAAGTTTTGAGTCAAGGGTTATACCTAAGAAAACTGTTGAGTCTACCAAATCTAATCGATCACCGTTTATTCTTATATCAGTTGGTTCATTTTTGACATTTGGTAATTTAAAATTAATACATTTTGTTTTTTTAGCATTAAGCTGCAAATTATTAATAGTAAACCAACTGAGTACATCAGAGAGTGCTTTGTTTACATCGTCGTAATTATTCTTACACCTACTTACATTAAAAATGAGTGAAGTATCATCTGCAAATAATACGATTTCACAGAAGTTCTCTACAAAGAATGGCAAGTCATTAATATAAATCAAAAACAGAAAAGGACCAAGAATGGACCCTTGTGGAACTCCCATTTTTACATGAGAACCAGATAATTTAGTTCCATTAATATCGACAGTTTGTGTTCGAGAGCTAAGATACGACTGAATTAAATTTAGTGCGAAATCTTTGAGACCGTAGTAATTTAGCTTCATCACCAGAGTTTTTTGCTCAACGCAATCGAAAGCCTTGGATAAATGAGAAGCATAATCATTTCACAATTTTACCGATAATAAGTTGCTACTTAGAATTAATATCAAATAATCAGCCACTGAAGTAATGTTATCAAATGGGGCTTAAGTTTATTGTGATGTTATCGGCAATATTACGAGATTTCTAGTAAATAGGTTGTCCTTGTTGAAACCGAGAACCGTACTAGGTAACAGACGCACCATTGGCCACGGCTTCGCTTGTCCCAAAACAATAGATCTTATGAATATTCAAAGTCGTAGGTTTTGTCCTACTTCGCTTTGTAGATGAATGGCACTGTTTTTACGTCCGTAGCTCTGTGACATGTTTGAATTGTACATAATTAAAGATCTGTTCGGTCCACGAGCGAGTGTGTGGTCTGGATTGTGCAAGGAAATGTTTAGAGGTAAACTGATTTGGCTCTAGCTAGAGAATTGTATCTTGAAATTATCTGTAGTCATGTATGTCGCAATATAACAACAGACTTAATACAAAATCTAACATATAGAAATACTAGCTTTTGTTCGCGGCTTTGCTCACGTGGGCTACATGACTTGTGTTTGTTCGTAATAAAAGCCAAACTCATTAAAGGTAAATATCGTAAGATAAGTAATAAGGGTTAGACAACTAAACATGTCACGTCATTTCAACATTAACACTTTTATTTTTATGATTAAAAAGCCCAATCCATGCGAGCTAGAATTAGTAAAAAGTGTAACACAAAACAACGTAATAAAGATCACTCTGTATAAGTAATTTGGTCCGTTTTGAAACCTCCTGTACAAATTATCATCCTCTACTTAAGGGATCATTTTCCAAAAATCCTGAAACTTTTCATAATTTCTAACCAGGCTAAATACCAAAATTTAATGAATGACAGATTTCCATACAAACTTTCTTTATTTTTATTGAAAAATCTATAGATCGATTAAATTATTTATTTTTATAAATAATACTTAAAACCTTCTTCCCTTTATTACTCCTTTAAAAGAAAATAAACAAAATTCCTGAGACATGTCAATCTTTATTTGTTTTCAAAAAGCCAAATACCAAGTTTCATGTATATACTTCAAAACTGACGGACTTTCATACAAACTTTCATCCCCTATTTGACCCCCTTAGGGTATTATTACAGTAAAATCCTTTCTTAGTGGCTGGTTACGTCTCGCCATTCAATTAACCTACCATCCTTTCATCTAATAAGCTCCAGCGGTTTCGGCTCGGCGATGATGAATCAGTCAGTCAGGACAAGTCATTATATGTATATAGATTATATAAAAACAAAGCGAGTAAAAAGTTTTTTATTCCAAAGTGTAGTGTTCGCGTGTAAGTATACTTTTCGAATATTGACGCCATAACGCAAAGATTTCCTCTGCAGTCCCTAAAGCTTTTTTGCTTGGTTTACATCTTGGTTCACCTCAAGGTAAGTGGCAAGGCTAAAGATGAAAGTATAGTTCAACCAGAATCTTCAATTACAGAGGAACTGGCTACCTTATCTAAAACTGTCGGAAGTTGGAACACAACAATGCTACTAAGGTTGTTGTTATAGCAACAGTCCAGGAGGATTTAAAACAAACCGTATTCTTCTTTTCTTTACGTATGCTTTTATAATAACAAAAAGTTGTAAATATAATTCATGATGTTCTTATCTGAATTTCTTAATTAGCAAAGATTACAGCCATTACGTGTCTCCACCCAGCAGTAACTAGAAATGCAGGTCAAATATTATTACACTACTCTGATTCCACGTTACTCAACGTACGGAAACAAATGTGGACGCTGCCCACCCATTAGCAATTATAATTAAACGGACATAACCAACATTAGTTTTATATTCCTAAAATGCGTGCACCGGCTAATGTTCTGTATCGTAAAACTTAAGCGCATCTTAAAAGGTATTGTCGTTTTTGTCGTGGATGTTTGCATTTTTCTTTTCTTTTTCACACTTTGGAGGCGCTTTGCCTTTCTCTCACCTGTCTAATGATGATGGAAGCGCCTTCGTCGGGATTCTTTGACTACTGGGAGCCTGGGGTATCTTACCTCTAACTGACTTAAAATAAGAAACCTTTTTAAAAAACAAGCTTTTAATTAAATGTGCTAAATAGAAAAAAAACAATTTTTACTTTAAAACTTATAACGTCATTACACAATTTATATGATATAGAAGGTTGTCGCGAGATTTAAGTACTCGTATTTACTTATATTGAAAATTTTAATAGTTAAAATCAATCATATCAAGTTATTTAATTTACTTGTTTATCTACACAAAGTAAATCTCGGAACAAGCTTTTATATCTTATAATTTGCGTAAAATGACGTTATAAGTTTTTACTTTTTAGTTATCGCTGGACACGTTTCAAAAACTTAGTCCGCCATATTGGATTTAGAGTGACGTCACTTTATTTTTCGAGTTATTCTCAGCAAGCCCTTTCATTTGATACCCATATTGTAGGAATGCATTAAAAATAACTAGTCTGCCATCTTGGATTCAGAATGACGTCACACAATTAACCATGCATTGTCATCCGAACTGAACATGTATACAAAATTTCAGCTCAATCGGTTGAAGATATTTGCTTCAAAATTGACTTGCAAGATTCCACCCGAACAAACATACATTGCAAGTTAAATAAAAGCTTGTAAAAACGATAGCTGTTTTTGTTTATTGCCGTTACAGCCCGTTCCCCCCAGTCTGATGACGGGCCCGGATCATAATCGGGTGTCGGCGACTCTGTTCACACTAATCGCTTGTCGGCCTCGGTCGAAGCAGGTGCCAATTTTTTGCCTACGCGAGGCGACTGTGCACGATAGATGTTGACGAAGTTTATTTATTTATTGATTTTACCAACATTTGTTTACACTAGTACAGTGGAGGAGCTGTTTCCCACGCCCGCCGTCATTACGCTACCAACAATAAACAAAAGATCTATAACTATAGTTTCCTAATAACGTTTAAATTGGTTTCAATTTCACAAAGCTAACGTTTTGTCGTGTCTTTATTTCCAGGCATCCACTATTGACGGGCGACGGAAGGGCGCGTGCCTGTTTTGCCAAGAGTACTTCATGGACCTATACTTACTAGCGGAACTCAAGACAATCAGCCTAAAGGTAATCCTAATGTCTACTTCGTAGTAACAATTGATGGCTTAGAATAATTATTAACGGGATTCTTACCATGTTTATTATATATGAGTATAATTATTAATAATTATTCTAATGCAAGTGGCCATGATAGTTTAAATAGTTATATAATTAATGGCTTAGATACTTTACTAGGCTTTAATTACGGGCCCTCTGTTAATTGAATAACGACTCAATAGGGTGTCGCTGAATTGATTTTGCCATTAGGACTATGGGGAAAAAGCAGCAGAATGAAACACGATTGTAGACGTTTTGAGAAAGCAGGAAAGAGGCTAATTAAAAAAAAAGGTTTGGATTATTTTCATCTGAAGACCTTTAGTCTAAAGTTAGCAAAGCGCAGCTCTCCGGATGGATACTGCAGATAACTTCCATCAGGTGGTTCGTCTGCTCATCCGTCTTAATTACATAAAAATAACCTTTCTTGTTTTTATTTTTAAAGAAAATCCGTAATGTATACGGCTGCTACTAAAACCATCTACTAACAGTAACAGCTTACCAGGCGCTTTACCAGGTCAGACATGGCCTGTATGCTTTTCACCTTTTCCAAGACAATGCCAAAAAGAGTCGAGGAGGTCGTAGCTTTTAGAAGCGCTTTCAGGCTTTACACTCTCCATAACCCGTCCCAAGTCCCGGCCAATTCAGTGAGATATGGCAACGTACTCATGTGCCGACCCTAGGAACTTCCGGGGTCTTTCGGTCATTAGTACCTACTACGGCTTAAGTAACCACTAAGTTTCTAGCTTTTCGTCCATAAACCATTAACACCATAAAGTCCATAGGCTCACTGAAAGAAAATGAACAAATCAATCAAATAGTCAATATTTGATATCACGGAAGATAAGATAAATAAATAAATAAATAAATAAATAAATAAGTAGAGAGATACACGTTGAACCTTGGAAGAATTAGCCTTAATGCTGACTTATTAATATTATACTGTTGGGCCTCGAATGTCGGTCTTGCCTTTATTAAAATAATATTAAAATAAACTGCCTTCCAGTCACAAGCAAACAAACAACCTAACAATGTACCTATAATGGCAGACAGCTTTATAGCATCCAAGCAACGGAGCTTCCCTCTAAAATTATGATTGTAAATTGCCGATAGCTTTCCCATGGATTTACGATCAGTGAAACGGGGTCCAGTCACGATTCACTAACAACTTATGAAGTTTACACAATAGAAGATTATTAAAGTAATGTCAATAACATTGTTTATTCCTTTATTTAGTAACTCTTTTCTTTGGATAACTTTATTTTGCCCCTAAGAAAGCGTTCCGGCCCTACGAAAGTTTTAAAATCAGTTCCCTAAGAGAAGGTCTCCCCTCAAATCTGTAATATCGCATCGAACAATTTTATTTAACTTTTTATCTATGGCTGAAAGGGCAAGCATTTACTGTTGCAGTCCGCATAGCTTTAGTTATTGTTCTGAGGTCCGCATCTACGTGTAATGTCAAAACTGTGTCATATTGCCATTGTGAAATGGCATAACTAAAGCATCACGTACGTAGTATCCGAGTGGAAAAGAGAAAGGCTAAGTTGAGGTGTTCTGTCACGATCATGAGCTCGCTGGCGACGACGTGATTGCTACCCAACGCGCTGGTGGCTGTAGCTAACACCGAAATTGACTATTAGCCGGGTCTATTGAACTGCTATGCCAGTCGGAATGCCTAATGTCAGTTTTAATGTTCTCTGACAAGTAAAAAGGGTTACAGAATGCCTAATTTCTGAACCGTTACAACTTGCTTAACATGGCTGCTCGACGAAATTTACATTTTGCTTTGCTTCTTTTTGGAGTTATGAGTAGCAAGCAGCCCGCATACTTATTCAATAAGTTAGAGTTTACCCATGACACATGAGACATGAGAATCGCACCACGCCTCCTATGCCCACGACACAAAACGGCCGCCTTTCGTGGCAGCTTTCGCTATGCTGCCTCAAAGTGCTGGAACAATCTGCCACCGCCAATTCGAAACTGTAAAACTGCTAGCACATTCAAAGTAAGGTTAAAAGAGTATCTGTTGGAGTTACAGGTTTCCAGCGCTTAAGCGGTCGTGTTGTGTTGATATTGTTATTACTTTATTATTTTATGATTTATTCTTTTATTCTTTTATAATATTATTGTTTACGTAGCCTCATGTTTATGTGTAGGTTATGGTATGTATGTTGTGTGTATGTTGGCTGTATGTTATGGTTAATATTGTATACACCTGTCACTGTGTAAAATTTTGAAATTCATGTCTGGAGCTGCGCCTCCCTCCCTCTTACTGGTTCCACAGAATATCAGCGTCTTGGCACGTCAATGTCATGGCATAAGCTGAGTGGTGACCATTTCGGTTGCATAATTATAAATTTAAAATGTCCATTATGTCAAGTGTCATAGTTGCTCCGAATAAATATTTTTCATTTCATAATGTGAGTTTTGTTTACGGGTAGTAAACAAAACTCACATTCCGTATTAATTCGATTACGTTCACGAAAACATGGCAATATTTTAATTCTTCCCGTATGTCGCCAGGAGGCCATGCTTCAATGCCAAACTGGCCATACTAACTCTCGTTTTCGTTAACGTGATCGAATGTGAAAAATAACTTACACTAGGCCCTCAGTCAGCGTACACACGGCGGCAGATCAACCTACCCAAAACTGTCAAATTTCTACAATAAATTTTGAACTTTTTGATCTGGTTATAAGGATCAATATTCATTGGAGAAATTTGACATGTTTGGGTAGGTTGATCTGCCGCCGAGTGTACAAGGTGTCTCGTCGATCACGTAAACGAAAATTTGTGAATGATGGCAATAATAAAATGTGCACTGAAGCAGCAGCGTTTACTGGTGACAAACGAAACGAAATAAAATTAAAATAAAAACTCGCACTATGCACTTCGATGTGACGTAGCTCGTTAATACCAATTACCTAGGTATATGCTTAACTGCTTGTTAAATGTAATTTTGGTAAGCAGTATGCATCTGTTCTACTCGTATCTAAGCAGTTGTAGAGTCTAATTAAAAATAAAGTGACCAATAAGCTAACTCGTTGGCCTCTTGTTCTGTCTGCCGTTTCGGAAATGTGCTAATTCAATTGCTTAATCGCGTGAAGATACAGAATTATGTACCTTAAAATGTAATTTTTATGATTCATTAGTATTTGAAATTTTATATTATTTGTGATTCATTAGTGTTTGCTATGTTTACGCATTTTTTTCTTGTATGCAATCTTTGCACCTTCTATAAATGAACCAAATTGAAAATACAATTGAAAGCTTATGGCCTCTTTCAAATTAGGCGTTTTGTGTCGGACCGCTCTGCCTGTCGTGCGTTTACCAAGCATGCGGCTATATGAAAACACACGGCAGCGGTCCGACACGAAACGTCTAAATTGAAAGCACCTTTAGTAATCCCTTAGTAATAAATGTCTTATTATCTATACTAAGAATCATGTATTGTTATTTCCAAAAACCGAATGGCAAAACCACGTCTAAACCTACTCAGTTGTGAGGGCAACATACAGAACCTAACAAATTATTTTCTTTCACTATCAAAAATTTAAGAAACAGCTTTGTTTAGCAAGACCCAAGAAATATTTCACGTTGCATTCAACATTGCTCAAATTGAATTCTGGGATCGTAGAGCTTGTTTTTTTCTTTTCCGTTTTTTCTCTTTGCAGTTACTTTTCATATAAGTAGTTGTTTTAGCAGTCGGGTTTTATGTTTTATTTTATCAATGATAATAACGACATCATCACATCAAATCCCAATATTTTATTTTTGTATTTTATTTATTTTTCTTTCAAATGTTTTGTGCATTACAGGTGACCACAGTGGACATGCAGAAGCCGCCGCCCGACTTCCGCACAAACTTCGAGGCGACGCACCCGCCCATACTGATCGACAACGGGCTCGCGATACTGGAGAACGAGAAGATAGAGCGGCACATCATGAAGTCCGTGCCGGGTGGACATAACCTCTTTGTACAGGTACTGACTTTTTTAAATGTTAATAGTCTGCAAACGAGCAGGCGCGCCGCCTGATGGTGAGCGGTCACCGCCGCCCATGGACATCAACAACATCAAGGGTATCTTTTGTGTTGCCGACCTGAGAAAAAACCTCTTTACACCCCTTTTGAAAGAGTCCATGTCGTAACTCAATGGGAAAACCTTGGATGACTGTCACCTCATCATCAGATGATGATGATGATCTCGCGCCTTAGCCTATAGCCTTTCCTTTTGGATGGAAACACCAAAGGAAGCATGAGCAATAAACCACCACGCTGGTCTACTGTGGATTAGTGGTTATTAACGACTGCTAATGCAGCAAGGACCAAATGCTTTGCATGCCTTCCGAAGCATGGAGGAGCTCGAGATGATACGTTTTCGGTTATTGCGCTGAGTTCTTGCATAATCTAATAAGGCATTCTGTCAATATTCTTGTTCACTCTGGTATTAGAGTTCAAGATAGCATTGAGCGTGGTGAGGGCACGACGACGTCCGTCGGTGTACTGAGAACTCATTTATTAACATAAAGGGTACTTTGAGAAATCAATTATTTATATTCCTTTGATCGTATTTGATACGTGTGATATCTTTATTTAAATAAATTTTCTGTGCGTGTGTTTGTAATTAAACTCCTTCTAAACGGCTGGACCGATTTTGATGAATTTTTTGTGTGTGTTCAAGTGGATTCGAGGATGGTTTAGATTTACAATAGGATCCGGTAAGTGGCGCTGCGGGATACGGGTGTTCTCAAGCGGACGAAGTCGCGGAGTCATTATAAGTATAGGATCTTTAACAAAAAAAAAACCTTTCATGGTTATGGTGGCATAAGGTATCTAAAACATAAAATACCAAATAGTTGTTAATGTCACATAATGAGTTCTGGCAGCAAGCCGCGGCGAGGAATGGGGTATTTGACTACAATGAAAATATTGATCTAACTGTTGTTAACTTAGTAGCAAACAAGTTTTTAAACTAATTTAGCCAGCACACAATTTTAAAATAAGTATGATTTTTATAAAAAATCATTAATAACATGATGAACATCCTTAAAGGCCGGCAACGCATCTGTGATTCCTCTGGTTTTGCGGGTGTCCATGGGCGGCGGTGATTGCTTTCCATCAGGTGACCCGTCTGCTCGTTTGCCTCCTTCTATTATTTAAAAAAAAAGATAAAATTTTTATGATTGACCACGTGATCAAAAACGAACGGGATGACGCTGAATCTGGAGTGACGTCACCAGCTTGTTTACAGTAAATGTCAATCAAAGTTTTGTACGTTTAATTTGCCAGCTAAAAGTTTGCTTACATACAGGTGACGTCACGACATCACGTGACCTGCATTCAGCGTTTTGGCGGCTATTTTATTAATTTGAATTTTAATGGAGATTTTCATAAAAAATAAAGAAATTCATAACGAATTAATCAAATTGCAAATATATTATGCTATAATCAACCATTAGACATATTTTTCTAAAACCTATCAAATACCCCATTGGGAAACAGGCTTGTGCGACCACAACAGAGATAAAAAATATTTTTTAGAAGTGCGTCATGAGATAAAAAATGATGTACATAATAAGAAGTTCGTCTTCCACAGGACAAAGAAGTTGCGTCCCTAATCGAGAACCTGTACTCGAAGCTGAAGCTGGTGCTGGTGCGCAAGGACGAGCAGAAGTCGGCGGCGCTGCGCGCGCACCTCGGCCGCATCGACGCGCTGCTCGAGCGCCGCGCCACCAGGTCAGCCCTTAGCCTTACCTACCTACTGTCTTTTTATCTTTCTTCTTTCTTTCTATCTTTCTTCTTTCTTTCTATCTTTCTTCTTTCTTTCTATCTTTCTTTCTTCTTTCTTTCTATCTTTCTGAGCTTTCTTTCTATCTTTTTTCTTTCTTACTCTCATTTCTACTTTTTTACAGCCTATATGGTTAACACCACCGGCTTAGACCCCGAGGTCCCGGGTTCGATTCCCAGAGGGGGAACATGTTTGTGTACACGGTTTGGTTGGTGGTGGCACTTGTTTGTCCGCTTTTCACTAACTAACTAGAATGGCGCAACGACCCAGAGTGAGTCTTGGCCTCCGATAATAAGAGTGGCCATCGGGGTCTGTCCTGCGCCACCTGGTGCCAGTCATCCGCGTTGAGCTCGTGCAAGTTCTTACAGACCTCGTCCACCCAGCGGTATTAACTTCATACTCTTTGTTTTTTTTTTAATCTTTTATCTATCTATCTTTTATATTTTTTTTATTGTGTTAATAAATGTTTTTCTTTCTTTCTTTCTTTACATCTTTACCAAATCCTAAGCTCAGTGTAGTAGTTACTAGGCTGCTCACCCAGTTGGTGTTGGTTGTTTCTGGGCGACAACAAAACGTTCTTCAGTCAGTTGAATTTGAGTCCTAACTGGGCGCCTATAGTGAGTTATGTTCACTACCCGTATTCATTCGATTACGTTTACGAAAACGAAAATTAGTATGGCATTGAGCAGCGCCTCCTGGCGGCAGAGGAGTTAAAATTTTACCTTACAAATTGTCGTTTTCGTTAATGTGATCGATAGCGTATGAAACTCGCACTTGGCACCCTGTAACCTTTACGCGTGACGTTCGCAGGTTCCTGACGGGCGACACCATGTGCTGCTTCGACTGCGAGCTGATGCCGCGGCTGCAGCACATCCGCGTCGCCGGCAAGTACTTCGTCGACTTCGAGATCCCGGTCAGTTGGCGTAACAATTATTGCAATAATAATTAAATAGTTCCATCATCACCAGCGTCAGCCTATAACTATAGTCCACTGCTGGACATAGTATATCTTAGTTTATGTAAATCTTCTGTGCGTGTATGTTAACTGAACTCCTTCTAAACGGCTGGACCGATTTGGATAAAATTTTCTGTGTGTGTTCAAGTGGATTCGAGAATGGTTTAGATTTACAATTGGACCCAGTAGGTGGCGCTGCTATAGGGGTCCATCATGGGATACAGGTGTTCTTAAGCGGACAAGTGATTTGTTTGTTTTGTTGTCATGGAAACTGTCAACGTTTTGTTTGTTTTGTTGTCATGGAAACTGTCAAAGCGGTACGAAGTCCGCCGGTCAGCTAGTATAGTATATATATAGACTCTCCAAGTGCACGCCAAATAGTTTATTGCCTCAAAAATTAGGTACAAAATAAGTTTCATTAAATAAAAAGTGTAAGAGAGGGTCTGAGGCAAAAGGTAAAGGCTCAGCATTAAATATATCAATGTATGTACAGGATGTTTGGTTATAGGTTTATAATCCCGAAACACAGCCATAACACTAAGTACATAGAACACCGTGATAATGTTTAAACTCATATTTACGTAGATTTACTCTTTCATACAAAAACTTTAATTTATCTTATGACATTATATTTGTACAACTATACATAATATACAACATACAAATATACATAATAAAAAAAATATTTAAAAAATTCCAAGCTCAATAGTTTAGAAATGGCAGCCTTTTTTATTTATTGTCTTTGATTTTCACAGGTGCTAAAAAAGGTGAAACTAGTCGCAAGTAAATAACAATCAGTAAAGTAGCCAAAAGTTCGAACATCAATAGGACAAAAAAACAAATATGTCGGTTTTCAACACCAAAAATGATGGAATTTTTTACATATTTTTTTATCATGTATATTTGAGTGTAGAATCCACTCCTAAAGTACAGTGCATGCCAATACAGATTGTATACATATATACACGCATACAAGAACATGCACACTTTTGCATACACTATATTTGCCTGGTGACGTCTGCCCAGAATCAAGCCCTTTTCTCAGAAACGACTTAATGTTAATTCAGAATGTTTTGAAATTGTTTGTCTAATAATGAGCCTCTGTTGCAGACGAGTTTCCTCGCGTTGTGGCGCTACATGTACCACATGTACCAGCTGGACGCCTTCACGCAGAGCTGCCCCGCCGACCAGGACATCATCAACCACTATAAACTGCAGCAGGTACGATCGCAAATGTTAAGCTACACTTGTTGTGGCCGGTACCCGGATAGGTGACCGAAAGTTTATGATTGATAAGGAGGAGACTTCAATTTATACTGTTCTGATACAAGATACAGGCTGAAATATAAAAAGTGTCAACCATGTATGTAATAGTAATTCTACTCGGTCACTTAGACCGTACTGAGTAGATACAATCAGAAGTTAAAAACATATAGATACTATAAAAGGTATTCACTTTTTAGACCGTACTAAGTAGATACAATCAGAAGTTAAAAACATATAGACACTATAAAAGGTATTCACTTTTTAAAAATGTCGAACTGAAGTTTGTCTGGGATACTGCAATGTATAAAGCATCATATTATACGATATGTCGTCGAAATCCTAACTTTTTATTAGCCAGTCTTAAAGTTTCGATTGATTTTGTGCTCTTAGCTCGATTAATTACTAGGATTAATAGGACCTAGATTCTAAACAGACCATAGATCTACATTATTTAGTAAAATACTAACACTGTTATAGAATATTCCAGTAAGGGGGTAATAGAACTATATTCTTATTGCTTCATAATTATTTTAATTTATTAGCAAACCTTTATTTTAGTTATCGTTTTATATTTCTAACACTGAGTGCAAAGTATTTTGTGTTACTATTTACTCTTTCGCTGGTATATTTTGGTGATATTTTTATTACTATTATTTTATAATGGTTAGGCTATTTAAGTATGACTATGAGTATTATATTCTTTTATGCGCTGAAATTTTTGTATTCTTATTTTGCAAAGGTTTTACTTTAATCTTTATCTAGCTTCTGTTCGTTTCTGTGTTATTCAATCTGTCATGAGTGTCATTCAAAATTTATATGATAGTTTGTGGTTCCTATTTGACATCAGTATTGCATCCATGTTCTTTTTGAATAATTATTGCAAGTAAATTACTTCAAGGTAATATTCACATTTACTAGGGAGCATCCGCGGGAAAAATTATAATTATAGATGCCTGCACATCAACATGTGCAAAACTCAAATATCTTTAATAAATGTTCAACCATATGCTATACACATAAAGTTCAAAGTCTATTGAGGAATTATGACAGTTTGTGGTAGTCTGACGTGTAGTGCGTGCGTGTGTACGTACAACGTACAGAGCGTGGAACTTTAATATGTTCGCATAGCTTTCATGCATTACGCGAATAAAATTAACTCCTTAGTGTGTCCGTATTATGCTATATGGGATCGCAGAACATTTTGTATACTGATCTCCAAACTTCAGTGTGAAGATGACACTTAACTTTTTTTATATTTTTTTATATTAGGATAGGCTTGCATTTTGCTACTATCTCATCTGATGGTAAGTGATGATGTAGCCTAAGATGTAACATGCTTGCCTAGAAGGTATCTAATTATCTATTCACTCGCAATTTGAAACCCCAATGTTATATTTGATGGGAAACACAGACTGAGGCAAGGAGTGGTGATGTTATGATGATGTTACGTTCGTATTTTAACTTCTGCACTCGTTTCGTCAAAGTTGCCAGTTAATGATGATGATGATTTATTGACTGTTCATTCTTTATAGGGCTCTGTCGATATATCGGGCACTGTTATATTAATTTTAATTTTTACAAGTTGTGCATCTAGAATGATATAAAATTTGAGCGCATAAAAGTGTCCCTCCCCCCCTCGTTGGTACTCCGTGGGTAATGTTGTGGCGCCCGCAGCTGGCGGCGGGCGCGGGGCTGACCAGCGCGCCGCGGCACTGCAGCACTGACGCGGTACGTGCGCGTGCACCGGCCACGCTCGGCCACGCCCGGCCACGCCCGGCCACGCCCGATCTCATCCGACCACACCCGCAAGCTTATTACCGAAAAAGCAACCAGTTGTTAATTGTACAATTGCAACGCAACTGTTCTATTTGCTGTTGATAAATTGGTTAATGACCGCTCGCTTAGTTGTTACGTCATACCTCTCCACGCAATACGCAAGGCATGCATCGACCTAGTCGCCGATGCCTACGTGATCTTTTTAGCTGACAACGCTTTCAAGCCACCACCGGTGCCTACGTGACCGTTTCTGCTGACAACGCGTTTACGCCACTTGCAACATTTATTTTATTTAATTATTTCGTCATTCTGTATCTAGCATCGAACAGACCTAGCCATAGTCACTTTATTGTAATTTCTATCAATTAAAATTTATTTTATTAAAATAATTCTGGGTCCTCCGTCTGTGACCTTCGTAATTTAGTGCATCTGCTATTAAAATATTATGTAATAGTTAACATACACTGAGCGATTTGTGTCCTTAATACCAACAATGTATCAACTGCAAACAAAGCAGTCGCATTGCAATTGTACATATAATTAACAACGGGTTGCTTTTTTCGGTAATAAGCCTGCGGATCACACCCGACCACACCCGACCACGCCCGACCGTACACACCCGCCCCTCATGCACACATACGCCATTAGCACGTTCAATGTCGACGAGATTCAGTAAATATTATAATCAGTCAATCATTTGTTTTTATTTAAAGTCTCATTGAGATTATATTGTACAGTCGCCTGCACATCAACCTAACCAAAACTGTCAAATGTTTTCAATAAATTATCAACCATATGCCATATACATAAAGTTCAAAGTCTGTTGAGGGAATTTGGCAGTTTGTGGTAGTGTCTGATGTGCAGGCGTGTGGACAATGTGACGTCCTTAAAATACAGCAAATAATAGTATTTACTTATGTAGTTCCCATCCTATAGTACTTTACATAGTTATTTAGAACGTATTGATTAGCTATCTTCCCCCTCTTGATTCTCAAACAAACAATTTATTATTACTTATTAATTATTATAACTTAATTAATGGCTTCGCGTTTAGCATTTAGCCAATTTCAAGTAGTATATGTTTTTAAAGTACATTTAGTATTGTACGGTAGATTGAATTAAAATGGAGTCTCACAACACGTGTTGTTGCTAGGGAGAAACTCCTTACTTATTAATGACCTAGAGAACGGTTTTATCTGTCAATGTTACAGTGCACTGATTAAGCATTGTACCGTTTCTGAAAATATCTTATAGTTAGTTATTTTATATAGTTTTATTAAAACGCTCCTTCCACAAAGTACTCGTGGCTAGAAACGCGAAACACAAACAATTAAAAAATTATATTTTGTTTGGCGTGTTTGGTTAAAACCAGCCAGCCAGCGCGCAGCGTAAGAATCGTTTCGAATGAACGTTCATAGCTTTGGATCAGTTTCATCACCGGTGCTTTTATTCATCACGGGGCGGACCACATTAAATGCTAATATTTTGGATATATTTTGCTCTCACAATTCGGGTGGGTACTATAGACGTGGCATTAGGTACTATTTAACGCGTATATCATGCAAAACTTATTATATGTTTTAATAATGTATTCTAACAAAATAACGTACTGTTTATATTGAGCTTACTTTGATTTTATTTGTGACTAACTCTTATATCTAAATGCTTATTTTGGTTAGGTTTATAATAATACGATCAAATCATCACAGAAGGGGGGCTTTACACTTAAGTTTTTTTTTTATTACTTTTTATATTTAGTTGATAAGTCTGGGCTTACCTACATAATACAAAAGCCACTGAGACAGTATCGAGTTCGAAAGTTATTAGAAAAGCTAATATAGAGGTTAGTAATTATCAAGATAATAACACAGCTCGATAATTACCTTCGACAGTGTTAGTCATGTTATTTGTTGTATTTTTTATAACAAATTAAGAAATTCATACATAATAATTAGTGCGTTTGTAACAAAAAAATAATTACATTTTGTATTTTAGCAATCGATGCAAGAATTAACTACAGGGATCTCTAAATCTGTAGCGAAAGGCGCAGAGACACCCTTATGCGTATGAGTGCGATAATACACTTTCGTCTTTTAAATACAGTACAATACAATACAGGCTTTTTTTGTTATCATCATTGATAATAAGTTATTCTTTCAAATCCTGGCATCGAGTCAGTAATAAGGAAATGTTTTTAGTAAATAAGGGAATATATTCAACGTAATTTAGCTGCATTACTTCATTATTGGCATTACATTTAGATCATTCATGATCATGATGTATTTGTACAGTGGTCTCCACATCAGACAAAATGGTGTCAGTATAGGCTGTACTCGGATGTTTTCGTTTATACTGAAACTGTTATGTCGAATTTGTGGTTGACTGTATCTACATACTTCACTTATCACCGTTTTCTTGTGACAGTTGGTATAGAGTGGTGACTTTCATGCTTTTTATTTGAAGTAGCTTGTCTGAAATAAAATATTGTATTACTTACTAATACAAAAAGTGACTTAATTAATATGATACAGAATTTGATCCTCGTTTTTCCTACTGTATTTAACTAGAGGGTCAGTAGGATTTTTAAACATTATATTATTTTGGTTTTGGTATACTATTTGTAGAGTAGTATTTGTAATTAATTTCACTAGTTGCTAAAGTTAACCATAAGCGTGCGCTTTAAGTTATCTACTATAATGGTTAATGAATGGAATCTTTTTGCAAATATTATTAATTAATCTTTGTTATCATATTTTAAAGCAAATGTTTTAAACGCATGTACGCAAACTAATATACGGCTTGAAGGGGACCACTTGTAGGCTATTGTTGTTCCTGGTTGATAAACAGAAACAAGTTCCTAAAAATTGCGTCTGTTTTATCAATTTGACGTCTGTATTGTATGTTGAAAATAGCCATAAACTAATTTCGAAGCTTGTTTTTATTTTTGAACCGGAAACATCCATAACTCGAAAGTGGTACTTTGACCGGACATAAGTTTAGTAGTTTGTTCAAAACATTTGCTTAAACAAAAATCATTAGAAAAAAATCACTAAATATGTTTTGTTAATGTCTATGTTAATCATTACAGGCGCTTAAAATGAAGAAGCACGAAGAACTCGAAACGCCCACGTTCACGACGTCCATTCCCGTGGACGTGAGCGAGCACGCCGCGGAGTAACCGCGGCCGCCGCGTGGAGCGAAACTGAGCCTTGGTACAACTTACATTAGGCAGGAAATGGATTAACCACCGTTGTCTAGCATCGAGCGAATGCTTTTTTTGTTGCATTTCTCACATTGCCAACATCGCAATCGTCTAAGGCCGTCCATAAGCCCTAAATATTGTTATTTTTTATTACTTGAAAGTTAAATTGCCGAGATTGTGCTTTTGAAATATTATATATAGCATTTTTGTATGTTGAAATTTTTATCTATGATAGTAATTTTTGAAATTCATTGCAGCCTATTTTATGGGCTTTATGTACCGAGGACCCCTTTTTTATTATATGCTCCGTGTGATGTCCCCCCTCCCCCCTTGCATACACATCATCACCATTCTAGAACGCGTCGGAAAGAGACACTAAACTGTTTTTGTAAATTTTTAGTCTGGTGGGTATTAGAGTAAAAGTTGACGTGCGATTTAAAAAGTTCGTAACTATTAAACGCCTGATGTAAAAGTCGTTTTCTGTCAATGATTAGTGATTTTTCAAAGTGTCATTAGATTATTAGTTCTATAAAAATGTTCTCGTTCTTTGACCTACCCACTCAACTTTAATATCTTATAATATTTCGATTAGAAACCCTTGAAAGATGTTGTTAATGTTTTGAATTGAAAATTAGGGTTTACAAGGAATAAAATGTTGATTATTCCCTATCTTAAGTTATCTTAATGTCGGTCAACGTTGAAAGAAATTGTGAGAGGTTATTGTGGCCATTCGTTTTAATAAATGCGGTTTCGAAGACTGTATAACATATTTGTTGTCAAATACCCTTGTATAGTATTCCCGGCAGAGGTGCTGAACAAATTACGTGGAAGTTTGTGACAACTGACAATTATTACAATAATTTGGCTGAGTGTGCTTTGACCGTAAATTCGAAACACGGTATACTTTCTGTAGAATAGCTTCAGTGTTCAAACACAACGAATAGGAGGCAATCAGTAATAAAATTGTTTTTGTATTATATTCACAATAGATGTAAGTAAGATTGGTTTACAGTATTCATTTTTGTTGTTCTTTTTTGGACTCCTTGTAATTTAGTTTTGTAGGTTAGTAGTAAAAACTATTTCACCGCCATTTTGTGTTAAATGCCTCTGCTTTTATCATGCGTCAATTCTAAATTGCAATTATTTAATATTATGTCTTATTACCAGTTAAGAAGCATTTGAGAGTGCTCTTGCCTGCCTCAAGGTTACCTTTTATAAGGTAGATATACTTTAAGTATGTACTTATTTTTCTTTTATTTAAAAATACAAAATATTCGTTATTGATGTTTTTATATTAATATTTATGAGAATTACAATAGAATGTTATAAAGTGAGGCTTTAAGTTGGACCACCTATTTAAATAGTATATGTTTTTGGGATTTCTATGTTTTACAAATATATTTTGACACCATCATATGGTATCAGAAGATACATTGTGCATGTAGATCATTACATTATTTACACAGTACACACAGCAGAGACAAGGGCGAGAGACGATCAACATGTCGTTTGGACAATGTATAAAATATTAACTAGATTATAATGTAAATGTTAAGTAATAAACCTGGATAAATATTATAATTTTTACTTGTTTTTATTTTTGGTTCCTTTCTTTTGGCACTTTTATTTCTTTACTTCACACTTTTCTTTTGTTATTAATTTTTAGTTATTTTTGTTTTAGAAAACTAAATATCGATGAGGTTAATAAAACACAAATTAAATATTCTATTCTTCCAGTTTATTGTTAGAACTTACGTACGTACTGCCTGCACATCAACTTATACGAAACTGTCAAATTTCTACAATAAATGTTCAATTAAATTAAATGAGCTCCTGGTATCATCACCATTGTGTGATCCTCAGGTGTGATCTGTTAGCTGACAGATGGAGGGAAGTGTGCAGAGAATGTCTGAGGTATTGTGAGATGATTGATAGTGTAAGAAATAGTACTTTAGATGTTAGTTAATATATTATTAATATTATTATTTATTTATTTATTTGAACAGCCAACAAGATCAAACGCTAAACATGCTAGTAACTTACTTTAAACATTTTCTAAGCTAGATGTTGCCTTAATTATAGGTTGCCACGGCATGCAATATTATTATTAATATTTTTTCTTATATAAATTTACATTTTTAAATATTTTCTAAAAACAAAATAAATAAAACATTTAAAAATATAAAAAATAGGGGTCCGCCGGCATCAGGCCCTTGATCCAGCCGCCGCTTTATTATTATTATTATTTTTTTAACTTCTATCTCTTTTTTTTTGCTGTTTTTAACTATAAAGCTATAAAATGATGGCTAAAATAAAAATCGTGCAACTATGTTTAGTTCCGTTCTATCTTATGGCTAGAAAAGGAGGTTGGAGTGCGACAAATGGTTGACACTTAGTTTTTATTTTTTGTATAGTTATGTCAAACGGTCAGATAATCGGTGATCAAAAAAAAACTTTAGAGTCCTTTAAAAAGTCACTCACTACTACATTACCTCAAATTGACGTCACAAATCTGGTGACACCTTCGAAATAACGAAAGAAAAGGGACAATCGATCTCTTTCCAATACATCACTTAGGTTTATTAGTTAAAATAGTACGAACTGATGAATGAGTGTTGCTATTTTAGTCCGGTTTCTATACATGGAAAAATTCCTTATTTGTGCTCTTTTCATAAAATATAATTTCATCACTGTAAGAATTAAGGGGCCCAGCCTCCATACAAAAATGGAACATCTCCTTTGGCAGTTTGTGGTAGGATGTGAAGGCGTGTAGTATTTGACCACCTGCGTATCTGACGACATGCGCATGCGTCACTAGACTTCCATGTATATGCCTGAACTAGCTTTCGTGCCTTGCTTATGTGCTATCATTACCCTATGTATTAAGATTGGCCCTGTTGTCGTGGTTATCCTGAAGCTTGTATAACATGTCCTTAGGTTTTTCTTATAGCTAATTTGTGATATTTCTATAAACTTTTGTAATTTTCTACTAATAAATAAAAAACAGAAATTGAGAGTCATTTTTATTTTAAACAGTATGTAGTGTTACAATTATATTTTTAACAGAACTGAACCCATTTTATGCTTGTATCAGATTCTTTCAATCAGGACTTCGGATGTCGATTTTCTTTTTCAGCCATTCATTTTGATAAACCTGTTTAGATAAAGTGCAAGTTAGGACCGCATGCGTTATGTAGGCAGTGATGCCCCAAATCTTGTAGTCGTCTGCTATGAAAACCGGCAAAATGAAACCATTGCTGTACTGCGTGTAGTATTGGTTCTTCGGATTGCACAAAATGTGTATGGGGACTGAGAAAGCTTCGGCCAAATCGTTAATGTTGATGTTCAAGTCCGTAGCCTTCAGCTCCGGGATGACGCCGATGACCGGGGTGATCATGTATTCGTTGTTGCGGCTGGGTATCGCAGGCCCTTGGCCCCACACGTTAATTTTGTCCGGGGAAAGGCCCAGTTCCTCTTTCGTCTCTCTGAGGGCGGTCTGAATGGCCGTTTCATCCGGCTCCATTTTGCCGCCGGGGAAGGATATCTGCCCAGTGTGCATACGAAGGTTGTTGGAGCGAACGGTGTACAGCAGGGACGGGACCCCGTTGACTCGACAAATCGGCACCAACACGGCGGCTGTGGCTGTCGGCGGCTTACCTTGCGTCGGAAGCGGGATCATAGTCCTCAATTTCGCCATACACCGATCTCGACAAGCCAATGAAAATATGTGCTGTATTGTGAATGTAGACATTATGAAGATTAATAAAGTCTGCCTTAGCTCATAGTTTCAAGTCGGTTCGTTCTTTATTGTGAAGCTGTATAAACTATGTTTGCTAAGATTTCATGTTTGTGGATGCACCAGCGCTGTTTGTCAAAGTTTTTGTTTGTCTGACAGACTTCTTAGATTTTGTCATAAAGTAGTAAAGAAAGAAATAGGTATGTATGTGGAACTTTTTGTTAGATGATGCTCTAATGTTTGACTCTACGCCCTCTATGCCCCCTCGTGCCTTCCTTCCTTAGAGCATCTTCCTTCCTTCCTAATGCTCTTAAGTTCCTGAATGCCATGAAGATCTACTAACTGACTCCTACTGTTGTACTGGTATACCTAAATACATTTATTGCCAATCCATAATCAAGATACAATATTTTAACTATTTTTTTAAATTTGCATTCACAATTGTTTATACAGTAACATAATGTAATATCATCATTGGTAACAAAACAATACATATTATGTCCATAAAGTTTAACAATGGTATATATCTTTACAGAGGAAGAAGAGTGAAAAGATGAGGTTGCACAAAAGATCCCGATGGGTCGAAGTGTCACTGCGAGTGGGAAACCTCGGCAGGCCCCACTAACATAAGACAAAATAAAGCTCATTCTCAAAAATGCCAAATTGAACGCGTAGGAGTATTTTCCGCATCGGTTTCTTAAGAAGTCCGTACCTACCTATTAAGTTTATTTTATGAAGTGGCAAGAAATGGATGAGGATAGCGCAAGACCGCAAGGAATGGCTTACAATGTACAATACAAGGTATTATGAGACATTCTCTGAAGAGGGCTGATTCCCATAAATAAAGGACCAAATAACTTAACAGCTGGAAAAAGAAGAATCATAGTCTGAAGTGAAGTGAAGAGTTTTTTTAAAATTTGTGATTTGATCTCAGCACAATAACTAAAGTTATTATTCTGAGAATTTGATTATGTAGACGGTGATTTGCCAAATACATGGTGAGTGATAAGTAGTGATAACATAACCGTTTTGTGAATGTGCATGCGTACCTATTGGCGAATGCTACACGCTCGATATTTATCGCGATATCACGCGCGATATTTATCGAGTAAAAATCTGGATCGCAAGCAGATACTACACGTTCGATACGGATCGCGTCAGTCGCCGGTAAATATTCAATAAAGAAAGACGTGCATTGGGTCCGCGATGAGGGACAATATATATTTTTTTATAATTTATTCATGACCATGGATACTCCTTAGTCCTTCAGTCGAAAATTTAATTTATATTTTTTTCTCCTGTCTTGTTCGATGATGATGAATGATAATAGAAATGAGAATAAAAAGGCGTGTGGAGAGAAAAAAATGGGCAAAATATTGGCTTCAAGACAGAGAAAACTTTTTTAGTTCTTTTGTATAATTAATTAGATTTCAATGAGTTAATTTTTGCAATAACGTTTTTGATAGATGCAGCCGGTTTTTATCCTTTTAAAAATTTGCAGCATTTTTCATACGCATTCGGTCTTTTAACTTTATTCATAATATCTTGACTTGAGCTGTCCCAAACCTCAGGTAGTGTCTCCAACATAATTATAAACTATTTAAATATATTTGATCGTTCGTAAAGGCTGCGGCGTGTGCCGTCTCGTTCAACGCGTCCTCCTCCATCGCT
This sequence comes from Eudonia lacustrata, assembly GCA_947562085.1. Taxonomy (NCBI): domain Eukaryota; kingdom Metazoa; phylum Arthropoda; class Insecta; order Lepidoptera; family Crambidae; genus Eudonia; species Eudonia lacustrata. The sequence continues at coordinate 18,253,569 of OX387325.1, forward strand.
GACTGGATGATACTGACACTGATTTACACGATAAATATCGAGCAGAGACTAGACGCTCGATATTTATCAACGATACTTGATACGGATCGAAGATTTTTGGATTTTTAGAAATCCAGCGATACGTATCACGATCCGCGATACGCTATACTACACACTCGATATATATCGTAATCTTGGATTACGATCCAAATATCGTGATAAATATCGAGCGTGTAGCATTCGCCATTTAGTTACTTGGGTTAATTAAGTGATTAATTTCAAATTATTTCAAGAAGTTGACGTGAGATATCAATAAAGTCCCACATCCATCATTACTGAAACTCAAAGAGATTGGAGGAATATCATGGAATACATATCATTCTGCAACTATCGTTACATTATGTAAATATTAATCTCCATTTATCACGATAAAACTGAAAACATAATATTATATGGGCTAGATCCCTTTGTCTGTATTACGGAAGTAAGATAATAAATAATAAAAAGTTTGAAGCTATCAATGTCAAAATGAAAAACTAAATCAAAACCAGATTTATGAACTATTCAAGTTGAATAATTCAACTGCTAAGAAGTTATTTAGTTATTAATGAAATTCAATTTCGCTGACAATTTTTAGTACTTAACTACCGTTTAATTGTTTCGCGAGCTTATCGCTTTCATTTCTCTAAAAACACTTTTAAAAAATCGTATTTAAGCAAGAAACAATTTCGTGTCCTTCGACTTTAGCACGTCTAATTTGTGCTTTTAAACTAAAATGCAATAATTTTACATATTTGCAAATAAACTACCTAAACATGTCTCTCACCCCACAAATTTTACTGTCGAGTATTGCCAGGGAACGATGTATTGCAAAGTTGAAAGAACTTCCAGCATTCATGTCACAGCAGTTGAAAGCGAAGCAAGCTTCTGTTCTGGTGCCTATTTGTGTGGACAATGGTAAAGTGTGTCTCCTCTATACCCTTCGCTCATCGAATTTGAAGCAACATAGTGGACAAGTGTCGTTTCCTGGAGGCAAAGCTGACGATGGCGAATCTGCTGTTGAAACTGCTTTAAGAGAAACGGAAGAAGAAATCGATGTCCCACGCAATAGTATAGATGTGTGGACCGAAATGCCACAAGTCGAGGGCAGGAATAAAGAACTGTCCATCACTCCAGTTGTGGGCTTTATTAACAATTTTGACATGACAAAACTAAATCCAAACTTAGATGAAGTGGAAGAAATATTTACAGTACCTATGGATGTTTTTTGCAATAAGGAAAATCATGGACATGTTAAGTATGAAAACTACTTTATTCCAGTGTACAATACTGAAAAACACAAAGTGTGGGGCATCACTGGTATGATAACTCATTGGTTTTTATCAAATTTTCTACCAGAAAATCTTTACCAACTTGATCTTACCAGACAAGAATATACTTTCAAAGATTTAATGCCATCAAAACTATAAATCTTGTACACATTTATTCTCAAGAGAGACTATGCATAAAGGTTGGTAGACATTAAATGAAAATACCTAATGTTTTACTATGAGCTAGGGTTTACATTTTTTTTTAAGTGGAATGTGTAAAAAGTACAAAATTATGAGTTTTAATATTTTTATTAATTAACTCAAGTATTTATATCCTAGTATATAGCATGAACATCATCATCATCTTGGCCAAAAGAAAGTGAACATTATAAATAAGCATAACTCTTATGGTATGAATTATCCAATATACAATAATCTTGTGCATTGGCATATTATCATAGTGTGAAACTAATTTTATTTATTTACTACAAATCAAACAATAATTTACATTATGTACCTACCTAAGTTGTTATTAATATTGTGCAATATTTTTCTATTTGGAACTGGTTATTTTGCCAAGTTGTTTTGTGGTAATAAATAAGTTATTTACATTATAAATGTAAATTCTTGTATAACTAGTAGGTACACATATTAAATATGGTGACAATTTATATGGAACGCAATAAAAGCAATGAAAAGTGGTGTTGTTTTGTCATTTAATTAATTATTGTTTGTGAAAGGTTTCCATTATACATTTGGTGAAGCTGGTGGCAATCTGACGCAGCTGAGGGGCTGTATGGTGGGCAGGTTGTTTTTGGCTAAGTATCTGAGCCTGCAGTTGTACACGCATTGGTTGAAGTACCGCCGCATGTCCGTGGCGCAGATGGGGTCGTAGGGGCGCAAGCACACGCAGTCCTTCTCGCTCCAGCCTTGCCAAGTCTGCGGCGATGAAGCCGCGACACATAACAGTACAATGACGATAACTGTAACAGGATTTGTGATTAGGAAAAAAATATTGCTAGTTAGCTCTACAATATAAAAACCAAAATTCAATGTTGACTATTGTCTATTTAGGTAAGAAAGAAAGAAAAAACAAAACACTATTTGTCCATTAATCTACAATGGGAGTAGGGTTGCCAACCATACTTTAAAATAACATATCCTACGTTATTTTCCATCCTATAGGGAATCCTATATAGAAAAATTATTCTTTTTAATGAAAATAAAGTATGGAAAATACTTTATTTCCGACTAATAGAATAGAATAGAATAATTGTTTATTTGCCATAATGCGTGCGTTAGAACGGAATATTCCTGATGACTTAATTTCTGAACTACTAAATGATACTCAGACTCAGGTGAAGTGAAACGAAACGCAATGCTAATTTCTAAACGCGCTATAAAACAATAAAAAAATATTAGATAGTGCCAAGAGTGTACAAGGAAATATGTTTCTAAACATTTAAATAAATAAAGGAAAATACTTTATTTTTTCTTCAAATCCTTTTTTTTATACTAGTTAGTTGGAAACTCTAAATGGGAGGCCTGAAGAAGAAAAGGATGATATTTTCTATTATTTTCTCCATTTTATTGTGCAGCATGAAATTAATAAACACAGTATAGCTTTTATTGAAAAATTGCATCTCTGTCTATAACTTATCTTTCACAGACTGTATTCTAGTCTTTATTACTAAATTAACTTCTTACTACTAGCATGGACTAATAAACTACTGGTTTAGGTACTTTCACACAAATAAATTTACTTTTTGTTTAGTACTTGTAAGTCCATATCTAACTAAATTGCGTTATTTATAGTTAGCTGATATAAGGAAGGCAACAATGTACTTTAGACTTTGAACAGCTCAATGGAACATTTTGTCATAAAATACTGTCAGTCAGCGACGATTGTAAAACTTGAAATGAAATAACTTTTACTCGCGTTTATTGTACACATTAGTGTTATTTAGTTTTACAGGTAAAGGGTTTAAAACATCAGGTTAAACAGGCCCTGGCCTGTGCTCACAGTAGTCTCCCTCCGACCGCGACTAGATCTGTAAAAGTTATTTCATTGCTTTCATTTCAATGTGTAGTGTTCTCTACACATTGAACCACTCTACTTTAGAAAACAAGATTGCAAAACTTAAAAGAACAATGGCAAATATCCATACTAAAAATTGTCTGATATAAAATATGAGCGCACATAAACAAAAAATATGTCTTCAGATTCAGCGTTACTTGTAGATTCTGTATGTAAAGTTATTTTCATCTGAGAAAGCCGGAATTAAAAGATATTGTGGTTTGATTTTTGGTTAGGCAAGGTTAGTTTTTTTTATTTTATTATGACTTCTAACAAGACACACTTATACGAATTTGTTAGTTTCAGTTCAGTGTCAAAAATAACTTAGTCTAAAGTCTAAGTCATAAATAAACTTGTTTATACGGAAAGTCTAAGTACTGTCTCAATTTTAAGATGCCACGGCATGTAATTTTCGACTTGATGTAAAAATTAAAATGGTTTATATTATGTCGCATAGCGGTAAAGAATAATATTAACAAAACCGAAAAAACACTTAAAACAACCAATTGAGAAAGAGTGCGGAGCAATCTGTCCGTTTGTTATCTGCCAAAGTGATAGGTAGATAGGGCTACTTCACTACAACTTGATTCGATACTTATAGTATCGATACATCACAGTAATTGGTTATTTTAACTCAATACAAATACGGTAGATGCTTAAATGGCATTAAAGCGGCTTCTTCAGACACCAATCACTATTAATATGGTGGGAACCAGAAACTTACTTACTGTTTCCAGGGTGGAAATCGACTTTCGATTAATCAATAACGTTCAATTGAATATTAAAGTCGATAAAAAATAATTGTATTCACATCCCGATTTTCAACATGGCTGATGAATTAAGGGTGGGCCGACCAAAAAATGCCAAAAATGCAGTTACGGTTAAGTAAATATAATTGAAAATACTATCGTATTAAATGAACAAAATATATATTTAGTATCATAGGGAACGTGTTTACAATTTGTCAGAAGCATAAATTCATAACACGCTATAGTTTTTTCTACAATATCATTTAAAGTTGGGCAAAGATCATGAAAACGAGTGGCGGCGTTTAGTAGATTTCTTATAGTTTATCTAAATTATTGTGATCTCTCTGATTTTGTCTAAACAATCATCAATGGATAAACTACAAATTGCTAGACTACATTTTTGATTCATCAAGTGGTTATTTAAATAATATTTTTTTATTAAGCACCTTAAATTCCCCATACAAAATTAGTATGGCCGCGCGGCATCAAATAAATATGGACGACGACATTTCAAATAAAACATATGACACTTGTCACTTACGGACGGCGCACCCTTAAGAAAAAACACATCTTTGATATTCTTTTAAAAAACTCGATTTAACGCCGGCTTTCAAGGGAATATCTAGATATTTGTAAAAACATGCGAAAAACAATAAATTCGTTTAGTGTAAATAACATTAATGGGCGCTTTCAAAAAGTCAGACAATTTTTTGCCATTGTTCTTTGTGTGTGGGTATATAGTTGTTGAAACGGGTAAATAGCTGTTAGACACTTCTGTATTCAATAAGCCCAATGGCCGTTTGTGGCTCCAGTCATAGCGGAGATAGGTACCTAGGCGAAAAGGAGAGATATGTCATACTCGTAAGCAACTAAGCGGAGAGGAACAATCAAAGCAGAGAAGGAAAATGGGTAAAGGTACTTAGTAACTTATCTAGTAAAAGCTACAACAATAAAAAATCTTATTGTTGTGATACTACTCTCCTTTTTGGCCTGTTTGCCTATCTTCAGTTTGGCGGATATCAGGCCTTAGGCATTGGACATTACATTATTTCTCCTGTGCTTTAACCTTTTCACCGCCCAACTATCCTGCACGCGATGTCCCGCTGTACGCCAACGTATAAATGTATTTTAATAAAGTAGGTACAAAGAAGAACTTCTATAGAAGTGCTGGCGTGGGCGGCACGAAAATCTCGAATTTCTCTATAGAAGTTGGAGATTTTCGTGCTTCTATAAGTAGTTGAAGAACTTCTATAAATTGTTGGCGGTAAAAAGGTTAACCTTTTCACCGCCCAACTATCCTGCACGCGATGTCCCGCTGTACGCCAACGTATAAATGTATTTTAATAAAGTAGGTACAAAGAAGAACTTCTATAGAAGTGCTGGCGTGGGCGGCACGAAAATCTCGAATTTCTCTATAGAAGTTCGAGATTTTCGTGCTTCTATAAGTAGTTGAAGAACTTCTATAAATTGTTGGCGGTAAAAAGGTTAACCTTTTCACCGCCCAACTATCCTGCACGCGATGTCCCGCTGTACGCCAACGTATAAATGTATTTTAATAAAGTAGGTACAAAGAAGAACTTCTATAGAAGTGCTGGCGTGGACGGCACGAAAATCTCGAACTTCTATAGAAGTTGTTGGCGGTAAAAAGGTTAAACTAAGCCAAACGCAACTAGATCTAATTCTAATAAGTATCAACGCAAACAGTGTTCGTATAGTTGCACCGACTGTGCTGACGGGCGGACTTTAAAGATAACCTAGTGCGAGTGTTATTCACTATTCGATCAAAATGGCGCCGGCGAGCGGCGACGGGTGGCGCTCTGGGTTAAGCCATACAAATTACGTTTTCGGAAAATTTTCCGGAAACGTAACTTGTATGGCTGGTCGAGCGAGTGCTCGAAGGGCAAATGAAACTCGCATAAGACACTCAGCCCGTAAACACGACCGCGAAACCCCGAAATTTAAGAAATACAAAAGTTTGGTTTCCTATTTGATTGTATGAAGTTATCCCTTCAACCCACCTATAATTGTAAAATCCTCAACTACTTAATAGTACTCATATTCGTCGCATCTCCCCAGTTTGACGACGAACAACTCCTGGTCGTGTTTCTTGAGGTTCTTGGCCCGGCACTCGAACTCGCACTTGTTATTGTAGGTCCGCCCGTCGGACGCGCAAACAGGCTGGTAGATCTTGGTGCACGGGCAGTTGGACCTCCATTCGTCGGCGAGCGCTGTCGCCAACAGCGTCAGAAGAAAGACTGGAAGAGAAAACGCCAGTACAAGAAACCCGTTTTTTGTTATTGAATAACTGGCGTGGGTCGTTTGTAGAAATAGGTTGCCTTGAAGAGGCCAGTAGTTTTATATTCCTCATAAGGAAGCGTTAGCCTTCAGCTCACCTAATGGTACGTGACTGAAGAAACGCGCTTCATCTGAAATCCCCACCACTGAGAAACTAACCTAGTTTTCTCATCATAAGTGTTTATGTTACCAATGTTTAAAGAATGTTATTATTACTTATAATGGCGACAGACTTAGATAAGATGGTGGTAGCTAGCCAGGCATGCTTAAAACATGTCCCTCTACCGACTAAACAGAGTACCTACATTAATATTTTTACCCGACTGCGTGCGTCAGAAGGAGGGTTATGTTTATCGAGTGTATGTATGTACATATGTCTATTTCTTTGGCACGCCCGGCGCCCTACAGCCCAAACGGCATGATGGATTTTAACATATGAGGTGTCGTTAGATTTGTTTTGACTGTGGGAGTGACATAGGCTATAAAAAAAATCCGGAATGTGGAAACAGGAATAAGATAAGTGACAAAATATGACACGTAAAAGTAGCGCCATCTATCGGGAAGTAGCGTAAACGGTGCGCGTTTACACTTTTTCCCGATAGATGGGGCAAACGTCTACTACCGCCATCTATTGTACATCTTTTTTCTATGAGAGGCACATCTATACCCAATATTATACATAGTTTATGAATGATCGGGTTAGCTATTTGTAATTAAATTTTTCTGTTAAATAATATGTTTTTTTATGTAGGTTTTCAAATGCTTGGTTATTTACTTTACAAAACTAAAAAGTTTGAAATAAACCAAATTATTAAAATAAAACAAAAAACCCGACTGCTAAAACAACTACATATATAAAAAACAATTATATACTCGTAAAAACCGGACTAACATAAAAAATAACTGTAAAGAGAAATAACTGAAAAGTAAAAAAACAAGCTCTACGATCCCAGAATTAAATTTGAGCAATGTTGAATGCAACGTGAAATATTTCCTTGTGCGATACCTATACTATAATAATAAATTCTATCTATAAATTCTATAAAATGAGTATTTATAAATACATTGAATATTGATAGTTGTCGCAGACGGGGACAATCATCAACCAAGCGGCCGTGGCTAGCTCAATTTAATCAGCACTCTCTTTGGTTGGTGATTGTCCCCGCCTGCGACAACTATCAATATTCAGTGTATTTTTAAATACTCATTTCTAATAGAATTTATTATTATAGTATAGGTATCGCACAAGGAAATATTTCACTTTGCATTCAACATTGCTCAAATTGAATTCTGGGATCGTAGAGCTTTTTTTTCTTCTTTTCAGTTATTTCTCTTTACAGTTATTTTTAAATTATATTATACAGAGTACAATACCCCGTGGAAACAAACTCGGGACCTCTGAGACCGGTGTTGTGAACAACCAAATGGGTCCGCAACTACAAGAGTTAGGTTCTTTTTCTAAAGAAATATCGAATTTAAAGTGTACTGGGAATTGAAAGCCGATCGAAACACTTTACACAAATAATAATCGGAAAGTATTTTTAATGCCGTAAGTGCCATAAGAGTTCACAATAAAAAGGAACTACAGTTCAAAATTTAACAATACAATTCAAAATTTGCATTTAGTAACAGATGTATTTTTAAATGCTTTTTGTATGGTATTTGACAATTCAAGAGTCCGTTATTCTCACTTGAAAATACCATAGTTTCAGGCTAAGCCAATCAACCCATTATTGCTCCTCTTTTTATATACTACGAAGAGAACATTATGCAAGAAGTAATTACAAATAGGAGCATATACCTACCCAACTGTACGTGTCAAGGTAAATAACAATTATCTCCTTCAACACTTCATCGGCTTGCTAAGCGTGTGTGTGTGTTTCATTCGCCAAAACGAAAATTTGTATGGATTTTTTAAAATTCTTTTCGTAATATGTCGCCAGGAGGCGCTGCTTCAATGCCATTCGCTGTCGTAAACGTAATCGAATGAATACGGATAGTAAAACAAAACTCACACTAGGCACCCTGTATTTTATTTATAAACCGATTAGGTAAATAGATGTCGATTAAATTATAATTAAATGTAATTGAAACAGTCGATTTATTAAATAAACGGAATCAAAGATAAAAATCTTCGCGTTCGTTTTGTTCGTACCTATTTGTTTTTCTCGCTTCATCGCTCTTATTGCTTGGAAGTGCTTCCTTTTTTATTGTTGAAAGATATTTTTTAAATGTTGTAGGTAATCTGTGGTTGCTAATGTTGCTACAAGTTAGTACTTAGAACTACCCCATTAACTATATATAGTATAATTAAGCACATAATAAAAATGCATTTACATCGACTAACTGTAATTACTAAAATAAACAAATTTAAATAATTCTAAAATGTGTTTATTACGTCGTGTTTTTCTTCATTTCGTCATAGGCAAATTACCATTACAGAAGTAGCTTAAATTTTCATTTAGCTGGTCCGTATAGATATTCGTATTGGCCATTGCAAAACACATTCTTACCAATACTGAATGCCATTTTACCCGGTTCCTTTGTAGGTAGGTCGGGGTTCAGTTATTGGTGCGAAATTGTGGTTAAAAGTACCCTGTGCAGTCAACAAAATAGAATTGCAGTGTCACTCAAAAATTAAATCAATATCTTTAAAAAGTGCTTAGTATAGGTATGAAGAAACAGCTTTCAACTTACAAACTTTTGAATCCATGGCGTGAATGGATACAACACCAAACACAACCGAAACTTCACTTTCACCATTCGACGACGGCGCCCGGCGTTTTATAGGTGCACTTATATTGAACCAACACCTTTATCAGTTTCCGTTCGATAATCCAACTGGGATAATTAAACAGCTAACGAAAGCACTAAGCACTTGACAAATGTATCTCGATGTACTTAATTGGTATAAAAATATATGTTATCAAGGGCCTTCCTACCTGTTGTGTGTTGTACGAGTTACGACGCGCGATATCCCATTGTTTGAATTGCACCGTGCGGTATTTCTTTGTGCGCGTGCGCATTACTTATTCGTGGAGCGATTTCCCTAGCGATGATATTGTCTTTATGGAGAGCGTTAAATATTAGAATTTATTAACATGTTGACAAGGTATGGAATAGCGGGTATTCGTTTTAGTTAAAAAATTATTTTATTTTTAACAAATCACCTTTGCTGATTTACCTACATTGTATCTCCTAACATAACAGGTTATTTTATTTATTTATTATATTTATTATTAGTTCGCACACAAATAAACATTTACAATGGTTAACATTTTGGATCGCAATAGTACAGGTAAGCTTATCTCTAAAAAGATATTTCTTCCAGCAGACCATGGTGACAGGATAGTAATGTAAGGTAGATACCTACATAGTTAGATATAGACAAACTGCGCACAGAACTATTAAGAAAATATGATATTTCTATAACATAAAGACAACCACACATTAAACTACATATAAATATGAATATACTACTAAATATAATATATATTCTATAGTATAGAAAAACATAACGTGATAAGTGCCACTCAGGTAACCGATAGTAGATAACTCTTTAATTGTTATCTGGAAATGATCGCCTTATTTCCTTGCGGTTACATTTGAAACGCCACAAGCGGCACGAGTACCATCAACAAGACCTCTAGGATATTTAAAAAGGCACGGGACCAAATGGAAAAAAATCCTTGGGATGATCTGGACTAGAATGCGGAGGTAGGTAGACAGCCCCAATTAAACATTGGCGTCCTGGCAGCAGGCATTATTATGCCACGAAACAATTGTTTCACTCCACGAAATGCAACTAGCCATAAAAAAGAAGTATACCTATATTCTTATAATTAGTTGCAGCTTGTGAAAAGAATAGGTGGAAGTTAAAAACTGGAGCCTGAGCTAAACAAAAAACGCCTGTACAAAAGAATGGATGTACAGAGATGCGTGTCTCCGTTTCGCGTGTTTTGCTTGAAGAGTTAATTTTAAGTCATTCTCTTCTTCATCTTCATAAGCTCATTTTATGTCCCCACTGCTGGGGCGCAAGCCTTCCCTATGGATGGATAGAGAGAACGGGCCATAAACCACCACGCAGGCCCAATGCGGGTTGGTGGTTGTTAGCGACTGCTGATGCAGCCGGGACCAACGGCTTTACGTGCCTTCCGAAGCACGGAAGTCGTTAAGTCATTACTTAAATATAATACTAGCTCATCAAAGTGAATTATATTATTATTATATAAGCATCACATACCCGAAAAATATTATGTTATTTTACATAGGTATGTAAAACTTATTAAAATGAAGCACCTGTTTATTAATCTATTCACGTTTTAATTTTTTCATTTGATTTTATCCCGACGTCTTGCAGTCTTTTTGTAACCACGGACCCTGTATGTAAAGTTGAAAACGCCTTGATAGAATCAAATGTTAAAATTAAATGAGAGTAGAAATAATGTTACAAGTAAATTGTTTCCTTTTTGCTCTAGATTTCAGTAAGGCGTTATCATCAATATTATAGATACACCGTTTACTCGAATTAAATTTGTATATTTATTAATATTTCATAAAGAAATATACTTATACCCACTTCGACTCTGTAATGTATGCAAGCAAGCCCTATAGAATAATTATGATGATAACGTTCATTTCAAAAGCACCGTCGGTCGGCCGGTTCAATAGAGTAGATACACAATGTTAAACCAATTTTAGATCAGGGTGCCTAGTGTGAGTTTTGTTTACTATCCGTATTCATTCGATTACGTTTACGAAAACGAAAATTAGTATGGCATTGAAGCAGCGCCTCCTGGCGGCATACGAGAGGAGTTAACATTTTGTCACACAAATTCTCGTTTTCGTTGACGTGATCATCCTCAGACCCCACGCGTAGAGCTATCCGCGGATGACACCGCGCTATATTCGTCCGGCGCAGAGACAAAGCCGCGGTTTCCTACCGACACCAAAAAGCCGCTAACCCTCGGCATTTGGTTTCGTAAATGGCGGATCGAAGTCAACCCCGAGAAAAGTGCCATGATTGTGTTCTTTTCGGGGTGTCGACGATCGTCGCCCTCCTATACGTCTATTTGACCGTGCTATCCCTTGGGTAAAGCAGGTGAAATATCTCGGTGTCACCCTCGATAGAAGAATGTCGTTTGCGCTTCATCTTAAAATCGTCCGTAACAGGGCCGCGTTCATATTAGGTCGGTTATTCCACCTTATAGGCAGGCGGAGTAAAATGTCTCTTAGACGACAATTTACAAAGCTTGCATTCGCCCCGTCATCAATGAGTCAACTCATGACTTACGCTAGCGTAGTTTTCGCGCATACCGCGCCCTCCTATTTGTATCCATAAACCCTTCAAAATCGTTTCTTGCGTGGTGCCACGGGTTGTTCGTGGTATTATCGCAATGTAGATCTCCACCGTGATCTTGAACTTCCCACTATCAAAGATTTTATCAAGGACGTTTCCAGACGTTACTTTTTAATAACGCCCCCCACCACCCTAACCAGCGTGTAGTGGCGGCCGCCAACTATAATGTTGGAAGCCTTCCACCAGTAAGACGGTATACATCTAGACGTCCTAAACACGTCCTAGATGACCCCGACGATCCCATTACAGTTGTATTGCAAGTTTGCAGTTGCAAACGCCCCCCGCCCGATCCCTTAAATGCCACTATACATTTACAGAATACACTAGGTAAACATGCACACTTTGTTTAGGCCCAAGACACCGTATTCGTAGAACAAGGGTACGTGACGGTGACGCTGAAAATGCCGTTTGAGGCAATCAGCAATCTCTCTCAAAAAAAAAAGTTAACGTAATCGAATGGCGAATGAAACTCGCACTTTACGGTAGCAAACATATTATGAAAAAAAAATCACCATAGACACATGACATTCGTGAATGCCCTGAGGAACGAGATGTTTTTATGGTAATCCAGGATGTGCTCTCCCTGTACATATTATAATAATATCCAAATCAGAGTAGCAGTTTTGGCCCAATCAGACCGACTGACAAATATCTCTTCTCCTGAAATTATAATATTTCTAATATTTTTTATTTTTTCATTCTTTATTGAAAAAATACAGCTAAAGGCGGACTTAGTGCCCTACTGAAACATTCTCTACCGACAGACCGACCGTCGAGAGCAAGGGCACGGTATAAGGAATATGTGGTGGGGGTATCAAGAGAAAAAATAAAGCAAGAAAACTCAACTGAAAACCTGCACATAGAGTATATAGAGTAAGGTTGCCAACTATTTTTAGGAAATTAAAGTAAATCTATCACTAACTAATATAAAGAAAAGGATTTGAAAAAAAATAAAGTATTTTCCAAATTTATTTATTTAGGCGTTGCGTTTCGTTTCACTTCACCTGAGTCTGAGTATCATTCAGTAGTTCAGAAATTAAGTCAAAAGGAATATTCCGTTCAAACGCACATATTAGTCGGAAATAAAGTATTTTCCATACTTTATTTTTATTAAAAAGAATAAAGTATGGGGATGGAAAATAACGTAGGACACATTATTTTAAAGTATGGTTGGCAACCCTAATGTAGAGTGATTGTAGACAAAATATTCTCTGTGGACTAGTGGTTCTGCCACCGGTTTCAGGTCTGTACATACCTACATGTTAATGTTTAAAACAATAATATCAAGTAAGTAAATCTGAACAGACAGTGTTTACTTTGGAATACCTATATGCATAGAGATACCAAGAAAGTCATAGACTAAAGTATATATAAAATGTTGCTGTAAATATTCCTCTTAATATCTATTTGTGCTCTTCCAACTACTGAGGTTGTAACTACAGGCGGCCGAGCCTGATCTGCTCATTTTGTATAATAAGTAGGTATTTATAAGCACACACTTTACTCTGCAAACATAACACTAATGCTTTGCTAATACCGACAGTTGGCTCTTGTCTTGTTTTGCTCATTCATAATGTACAAAACATATTTACCTACAAGCATCGAAGTAAAGTTATTATTAATTACCTACCTAAAGATTTAATCTGACCTGCGTACCTAGTTAATTAGTGTTCAAGATAAGACAGTAAGGCGAGATAGCCAGTCTCATACATCAATTACTTTGGATTTCGTTTCGGGGAAATCGTGTGCCATCTTCGTCGGTTCTTCTATCGTTGCGTTGTATGAAGGTCAACCGTTTCCGTTATCTTTGTGAAATAAATAAAATTAAAAAGGGATCATTTGGGTTGGGGCAGGCAGATAAATGGTTTCGTTTGGTAGATCTGCTGAGTCACAGATAACCACCTCCATCTCCCCGGACGCAGAGGTACGCGCAAAGCGTTTTCTCCAGTCAAAAAAGAGATCTTATAAAACTAAAGTAAACAAAATATGTTATTAAGTAAGTAAGTTTACTTCCAAAGCATTTACAAATAAGTACTTACCTAGTTATGATTCTACTACCCGGTTCGGAACGAACTCATTTGTCAATAAGAGCCGTTAATAAGCCCGATGGTTGCTCGATGGCTGCTCAATGGTTGCTTCATGGATGGATATTGATGATAAATGCAAATAGGTAATATACTAACAAGTAGTTAACAAACATTTACTAAAACAAAGTGATTCTAAAACCACTGTACGGATGTAATCGTACTGGAGCACCTACCTGACATTAAAATAAAACCAATGAAAATGAGATTTTTTTTTTTAAGATTAAAAAAAATTGGAACTTTGGGAGTTTGTTTGGGATATCAAAATGCATGAAGTCTTTACTTTATGTATTTTAATATTCCATAATGGGACTTCAAAAAAAGCTCAAGGGTTATTATTATTATTGAAATTATAACACGAAAGAAAGGTAGGTAAGTACCTATAGATTCGTTCAATGGCAGAAAATGTGTTGGAAGTAGGTAGGTACATAGGTACAATTCGTCACAATGTGGTTTTACGGAGAGTATATTTGCTGATCGTCTTTGCTTCTTACGACTCAACCGGGTTTCTCCAAGTATTGTCACTTCGATATTTTATATTTTTAATAGGTACGAACATGCTTAACTATAGCCATGTAAATGTAACATTTTGTTTTTTATATAAATAAATCAATTATTCCAAGACCGGGTTCCATTCCACGACTCTAGTAGGTTAAAAAATCAGCAAAGGGCAATGTAATAATGTAACAATATGTAATTATATTTACTTTCATCATTCCAATTGGTCAAATATAAGGAAGGCCCGTATTTAAATAGGTAGATACATAGTAACTACACTTTTTGTTTTTCTACAAAAAACGATCGTAAGACATTTGACGGAGGCCTATTATCCAAACCGAAGTATCCAACATCCAAGACGGTCTTGGTCGTACATTGATTTACTAGGTAGGTAGGTATGTGTTTGCGCTGCCATGTACGACGAAACTGCTATCGAAGTTTTGAAACCTATATGAAATGTTTGTAGTATGCCCCCGGCAGTTCACGCCCGCAGAACCTCACTGTTAGCTGAACCTTGGCATGACCGAAACTATTTTGCACATATAAACTAGCTGAGCAAACGCTGGACACCATTTTGGTCCAACATTCATCGGTCGACAGACGTAGTTCACATTCAACATGATTAAGTTTGGTAAGTTTTACAATAATTTTGTTATACATGTTACTTATTATGATAAATGCAGGTACCTACTTATACGTAAGTAATTTATCTGTACGGAAAAACAGGTACCTATTAGATACTTACTGTAAAAAAATAAAGGCCTATGGAAAAATGCGTAGGTAATTTTCGCAGAAAAATATCCTCGTCCATCCGCTAGAAACCATATTGGTAATACCTACTTATAGGTACACATCAACAAGTGCATTTTAAGTTAGTGATATAATAACTAATAATACAAAATAAGTTACATTTTTGATGAGATTTAAAATCGTTTTAATACCTACTTAAGTTACTGAATACTGGCTATATACTTAATGGTAAATTGGTAAGCCCCTGTCCCTTATTTACATTTGTTACAAGAACTATATACCCACTTCTATTTGCCTGTAGCGCTGTTGATCGCAGCGTGCGCGTGCGCATTAGCGTCGAAACCTCGCTGCTTCTGCCCCATCGAGTACAACCCGGTGTGCGGCACCGACGGGCGCACCTACCTAAGCGAGTGCATTCTCACCTGCGCGCTGCAGCGCGGCAAAGGCAACGTCGTGGGCAAGCAGGGCCCCTGCGACCCGCCGCCCTGCACCTGCCCCGCCGACTACAACCCCGTGTGCGGCAGCAACGGCGTCACCTACGGCAACGACTGCCTGCTCAACTGCGCCTCCGCCGACGATTCCACCCTCAGCATCGCCCGCAAGGGCTCCTGCGACCACACAGTCGCCATAGTTGACCAGCCCACCTGCCAGTGCCCCAATGACTTTAAACCAATGTGCGGAGCGGACGGCGTCACCTACACCAGCGAGTGCCTGCTGAAGTGCGCTGAACAGAAGCTAGCTAAGGTAGGCCCTTGTGAACCAGCTTGCGCCTGCCCTAATGTTAAGAAACAGGTTTGCGGCAGCAACGGCGTCACCTACGACAACACTTGCTGGCTGAACTGCGCCACTAAAGACGATTCCAGCTTGAGTATAGCCGGTGTCGGCCCCTGCGAGCACAGCTTATCCGAAGGTGCCATACTCATTGTGGAGCAACCAGGTTGCAGAGCTTGCAGGAGCGACTCGAAACCTGTCTGTGGTAAAGATCGCAACACTTACTCTAACGAATGCGTTTTGGAGTGCGCCGGAGTGGAGTTACTGAAAGAGGGTGCGTGTGAGCCCCCGTGCACATGTCCCGCTGAGAAGTCTCCAGTGTGTGGAACAGACAACGTCACATACAGCAACGTGTGCTTGCTTAACTGCGCTACATTAGATGACTCGTCTTTGAGCGTGGCGCGGTCCGGGGCTTGCGGTAGCGACGACGGCGGCGGCGGCGGCGTGAAAGTAGTAGAACAGCCCGACTGTACGTGCACAAGGAACTTCAAGCCGGTGTGTGGCACTGACGGCGTCACGTATAACAATGAGTGCCTGTTGGGGTGTGCTGGACAGACGTTAGAAAAGCAGGGTTCGTGTGAGCCAGCCTGCACCTGCCCGAAGGAGGGCAAGGCGGTGTGCGGGACCAACGGCCGCACCTACGCCAACGTGTGTCTGCTCAACTGCGCCACGAAGGACGACTCCACGCTGGGATTGAGTCACCCGGGCTTTTGCAAGACGGGTCATATTGACGTACGTAAATCTTAAGCTTTGACTGTGGAGTTGCCTTTGTAACTGTTTTGTAAAATGCGTTTTTTTTATAAAAGATATTTTAAAAAATAACCTTATATTTTTATTGCTCGTCTTCTGCATTGAGAAGTCCATTTATAGACAATTCTCCTCTACTGCATTTTATTCATCATCATCATGCAGTAATACCACAATACACATTATGTATTGTGGTAATACTTTTATTAATGAATGCATTCAAAATAATACTTACTTAATTCCTAAATATATTTAGTAAAGCGGCAATTACGACAAGACAACGAACGGCTTTAACTACCTTCCAACACACGATCGAGGAGGAGAGAAGATAAATATTTTAGGTCACCCATCCAGTGATGACCTTGCGTTAGTTACTTAACTTGAACGATCAAACTCAAACACACCAGCCGTTCCCAACGAGCGTACGCTACTGCTGAATGTTAAAAGTCCTAAAACGCAGACAATTTGATTCTTTGGCTAGTAACAATTTAAACTTAAGAGCTCGATGGGGCGCACTGGTTAACGCGAAAAGGCCGGTCATCGGATGGGTGATCAAAAATGTATCATCTCGAGCTCCTCCGTGCTTCGGAAGGCACGTAAAGCCGTTGGTCCTGGCTGCATTAACAGTCATTGTAGCCACCAATTCACACTGGGCCCGCGTGGTGGTTATGGCCTGTTCTCCCTTTCCATCCATAGAGAAGGCTCGTGCCCCGGCAGTGGGGACATAAAATGAGCTGATGATGATGATGATGGTAGTGATAAATTAAAAGAATATAAAAACTATATTAGTAACAAAAATGTCATGTAAAATTTAAATAAATCATTAGTCGGTTTTATATAACATTTTACTTATTGTCACTAATATACTTTTTAAGGTGCAATTGATTTTAATAATCCTACTAATATTATAAACGCGAAAGTTTGTAAGTATGGATGGATGTTTGTTACTCTTCCACGTAAAAACTACTGAATGGATTTAGATGAAATTCGGCATGCAGATAGTTTATAACCTGGATTACACATAGGATACTTTTTATCCCGATTTTCCTACGGGAACGGGAACAACGCGGGTGAAACCGCGAGCGGCCGCTAGTTTAATAATAAATCAACATTGAGAAACGAAAGGATCACCAAAGCGGAAGGTTACGTAACTGTTTACCAATCTTCAAGTTATTTCCAACATCGGGCCTTGGAGATTTCCTCTTGGTACTGTTTACTAACAACTTCGAAACTGACAACATGGTGCCTAGTGCGACTTTTATTTGCAATTCGGTCGCGATAAGGAAAACGAGTTCCAAAGTTCTAAATGCATAGTGCAAGTTTTATTTGACCTTCGATCATTTAGCGAAAACGAGATTTTTTTATTGCAAAATGTCTTCCTCGTTTGTTACCAGGAGACGGCTTTTCAATGCCATACAAAATTCTCGTTTTCGTTGACATCACATCATCGTATATGTAAAAAATGTGTATAAATTCGAATGAAATGAAAATTAATTAGGTAAAAAAATTGCAAAATGTTTCTAAAAGGGACTTCACTCAGCATTTGTTGCAGCAAATAAACTCGCAATAGGCACTCTGGTTACAAACGGAGAGAGTAATTTTGCAATACACTAAAGCTTCCGTCGACGTGATCAAATAGCCATAAAAATCGCACAAACCAGCCCAAATCATTGTCAACAAGCTCTCGATTCAAGGAAGCCGAATCATGATACTTCCTGCAAATGGTTTGACAACGCCACAACACTTCAGCCGTGACGCGTCGGGGAATCACAGTGTTGTCACAACAGACGGGATGGCAGAATTTAACTCATATATATATAAACTTGCACCACAGAACCGGTATCACTGTGAAGCGACCGACCGCTCTGTAACTCCGCATAAAAAAAATCGTTGTGTTTATTTAAACATCTTAAGTATTTTAATCTCATAATAACCCACTGAACTGATAAAAATGATCTCCAAATTCGGTAAGTAGTTTTTTTTATTCAATGCATTTCAAGCAGACATCTATGACTCGTACAAAAATCCAGCATGTTGCTAACAAAAATATTATTACAATTTAATAGTTAATATAGAGTTGAATTTGGCTAAAGCCAGCCTTAGATCCATAGATCAGAGTTAAGGCTAATTTAAAATTTATTTTGTTTTTAAAATATAAAATTTATATTTTGAAGTCATACAAAGAGGTTAGTGCGTCGCACGTAAGTCGACAACAATTGAAATCAACAAAAAGTTTTGAACAAAATAGGTAGGTACATTATACTAATAAAAACAGCATGACAAATATTATATGGCGAACAATAGACATGGGAAGTTAATTATATTCACGCGACCGTGCAAAATGTCTGCCGGTATCCCTGTGATCCTCGTGGCAATCATTGTTCAATTGTTATTAATACATCCGTTAATAATTGATGGTACTATGAACACGGCCGTACAAATAAAGAACTTGCTGAATATTAAATTGTAACTTTTTATTTTCAAGTGCTAATTGCTGCACTGAAGCTAAATTAAATATTTTATAAAATTTATAAAATACAGTGAAAAAATAATTTGCTTACGTCAGCCTTCTGGTAGCATAGCGGTCAGTGCAGCCGCTTTGATTGCGGAAGACCCAGGTTAGATTTATGGGTGTTGAATATTAGTTCACGTAAGTTCTCATTCCAGTCTGTGCCCCAGACAACTTTTTGTGTCTATTGTATTGTTGTGGATATAAATCTTGAATAGGTATTAGACGAGACGGAAACCTAATTTTGATAAGAGGTACTCAGTTTACCTCAATTGATTCCTTTACAAGTACCTAGTGGCACCAGTGTATGACATTTTAAACCCAGTGTTCGTCACTTTAAGCCCAGTTTTCGACACACCACCAAAAAATAACATAGATTTTACGGGATGGCAGAACGAACAGCACGTAGCTTGTATTCAATTGTTGCTTAAAACTAAAGTCAATTGTTGCTCGATCACTGATTCCTGTTGAAAACTGGTGCTACCCTACCCTACTATTATTTCCCGTCCTAAGTCCTGAACCAATCATTTCAGTGTTCATGAGCTCATCCTCTTTAGGTACGTCATGTAACCATGGCAGATAAAAAAGTTTGGAGAATTATTTATGTACAGAATTGACGAAAATATTATTGTGAAGAGATAACTTTAAAATATTTTGTAAATATATGCGGGCAGGGTCAAGGCAGACTGGGTGCGATAAATACCGGCTTATTCCGCTACGCTCCTGGGACGTTTGACAACATAATTATTCGGTTTTGTATTTGTAGTAATTACGTTACGTTAATGTTGTCGGATATTATAATAAATTATTATTAGTCATACAGAAAAGCCGAAACTGCCAATTTTATTAAAAATATAGTTAGTTACCTATTTATTAAAAAGTTTAAGTTTAATAAAATATATGATTTATTTTTGTTTTAATTAACATAACATAGGTATCATAACAATTCTCAGTAAAACTATTATTATGTAGATAACATTGTAATTTTAATAATCTGTATGCTCTTGAGGCAGATCATAGAGGCTCTGATTTGATTGTGTAAGACCGCATATCAACATTTTGAACAACTAAGAAATAAGATGGGAATATTGAATTTTTATTAATTGTAAGGCTGATAATACTGTGTAAAATAAACGCGAGTAGATCCTCATTAAACTTTACAAAGTGCATTGTTTGCGATAGTTTACACAAGGCATCTCATTAAAAGATAACTTTATTTTTATTTTATTTTACAGCTATTTATCCTTGTTTTAGTTATACCACCCCCTTATCGGCCAACTATGAAGTAAAAAAGCAATCACGGTCGTTCCTCTAAACTTAAACAACAATGGCATTTGCTTTGATTAATCAACAATCTGGAAACTTACGAATAAAGAAAAATCATTTATTTTATTAAACTCAAATGAAGAAAGTTGTATTTAAAGGTTTTCGTTTGCATGTAAAGGGCTAATTATGATTGTTCTCTGTTTAGTTAGTGGTAGAGCCGTTTTATAAGTCCGCCTGGCTAACTACCACAATCTTATTTAACAAGTAGCAATGTCAATTGTTCGATGTAATGATAGGTGATGGGACTGATGATGACAGAAAGATATAATATTCAAGGTGAAGAAGCAGATGTTTCAGCCTTACTATTTATGGTAAGGTGATAGGAAATAAAAAATAAATTAAACGTAACTTTTTTATGACGCCATTAGCTCAGCCCGGTATCCGGAGGTCCTGGGTTATTCCCAGGTCGGAAGTATATATCTATGCATAGCACTTTAGTCGTATTTGGCAAGCTGTACCCATCAATTGTAGCGATGACTTGATTTCAGTGATAGGCTGGAGAGGCCTTTACCCTGCAGTGGAACAAGGAACCTATTTCTCATGCTATGTATGAGTTAAGTGTGCACCTTCTTTCTTATTCGAGGTCACTGGTAACTTATTATTGTAACAGAAAATTCTCAAACGATATTTATCTTGATAATCAAATTGTAAATAATGCAAAAAATATTATATTTCATAGTGTATTTCATGTCACTTCTCATTTCGTGATCGCCAGTGAGATTCAAAAATCGCCCCTGTAATAAACTACTTACTTATTAAAATGTTTTTGTTTTGTTTATATAGTTAATTTTTAACGCAAATTTTGTTGCGAACAAATTACAAAAACACAAATGTTGAAAAAATTTCACGAGCAGGATTTGAACCTGCACCCATCTGACATACTGGGTCAGGTGCTCTCCCAGGTACTTACATATTTTTATGATTCCCTTGCCTGTCCAAAGTGTCAACAATAACATAATAACGTAGCCTCGGATAAAAGCTGACACAACAGTTGCGTGATCGATCACAATAGCGGCTATTAACGCAATGCTAAGCGCGAAACAATAACAGTTATAATGGCATTGATAACGCTAACACGTTCATTCTTCTGAAGCAACTCGCGGAATGTGAATCATCGGATAGGTGATCGAACACAAAACATTTTCGATAGGGAATCACGAGAAGCATGAAAAGATCAAAAATTTTATGCCTGGGGGGCAATTTTTCATCATTATCATCATCATCTCAGCCGAAAGACGTCCACTGCTGGACAAAGGCCTCCCCCAAGGATCTCCACAACGACCGGTTTTGTGCTGCTCGCAACTAGCGGCTTCCCGCGACCTTCACCAGATCGTTGGTCCACCTTGTTGGGCGATTTTTGGTTACCGGTAATCTTGAAATTAAAAGTGAAATGAAATACAGGTTGACCTTTTTATCACCGTCCAAAACTTCCGAGATGACTCCTGCGATACAAACGAACAACTCTTACTATTGGACCAACTCCCTAACTCGAAAATAAAATTCTGCTGTTTCATACATTTTGGTCGAATGAATATTGATGTTTTGTTTTGACTTTGAATAAGAGAAAAAAGAGCACTCGTAATTAATATCATAGCGTGAGAATTTGTCACCGGTTCGAATATCCTTCATCCCCTACTGTTTTGTTTGTCAAAGCCACAAACTTCAAATAAAATCAAATCCTACTAATATTATAAACGCGAAAGTTTGTAAGTATGGATGGATGTTTGTTACTCTTTCACGTAAAAACTACTGAATGGATTTGGATGAAATTCGGCATACAGATAGTTTATAACCTGGATTAGCACATAGGATACTTTTTATCCCGATATTCGCACGGGAACGGGAACCACGCGGGTGAAACCGCGAGCGGCCGCTAGTCATTTATAACATTAATATAGTATAAAGTCACTACCACCATGGTCGTGATCATTATTATTTAAACTTTTGAAAAAATATAAACTGAACTTGTTTGGTTGGCTGGTGGAGGCTTGAGACAGGCAAATTGGTCGACCTAAAAATAAATACTTAACTAGTGTAATTGTAATAGATTGGTCTCAAACCCATGACCTTCTTCAATCTGAGCGACTGCTCTTAAAATGAAGCTATTAATAAACACAGGTTTCTCTGTCGATTATTTTAAATGCTAGTTTATGCCATTAGCCAGCGTTGTTTCAAAGATCAAGGTTAAAACACACCTAGGGTATACAAATCAAATTAAAATTAAATAACGTCAAAATCCTTATTAATCCCTCCCTATTCTCTCTATTATTCCGTGTTTTGTTCCTGTCAAGTAAACATCATTCAAAAAACTGAATAAATATTCGGACCTTATTCTTTGTTTAATTGTAAGGCCCTTAAAGTTTAATTTAAGTTAGTTAAATTATAAAGAGGAAAGCTTTGTATTTTTGTATTTTTGTTTGTAACGAATAAACTCAATAAATACTGGACCTATTTAAAAAATTGTTTCACCATTAGAGTCTCTATCGATCCATAGGGAAGGCTCGTGCCCACAGAACACAGAAAAGAGGATAGAAGTATAATGCATACAATTTAGTACGGGAACCAGTGTCGCCTCTCGCACACAAATAAGCGTATATTCACATTGTCATCACATAATATGCGATTCGTCGCTCACTACAATAGGAAAACTTAAAAAAAGAACTTATGTAACAAACTATACATTGAAATATAGGCTTTATAGTATAAAGTTAAGGATTAGTTTACTTTATACGTCAATATTTAGCCGTTACATCTTGTGCAATATTTGCAATATTTGCACAATGTTGCCAGAAAACTAAAAAAGTGTGCAATTAAATAATCAATGGGACGGTATTTTTTTTAAACTTTAAGTTTCATAAAAGTTTGCTATTTGCTTAAAAAATGTAAAACCTATAAATGTGAAAACAAAATTAATAAATAAAAAATTACAAAATCGGTTTCAAATTCTTTAATTATTTTAATAACGAAATAACTGTGACTAAAGTGCGTTTTAAAAAAAATGCTCCTTTGTCCTCCTTTTGTACACGCACATCAACCTACCACAAACTGTCTTTCCTCAATAGACTTTGATAACGGCAACAGGTAGACGCTTGAAATTTTCACAGAATATTGAGTTATATTATACACTTTACAAATAAAATTATTAAATTAATAAAATAAAATAAATATTTTATAGCTACGCTGGTAACATTTAAATTGTGGAAAATTAGTGATGTGATACAATTATCGATTATGTTAATTGTATTGAAAGGGGTGGTGCGCCGACATCTAGTAAAGCAATTTTTCTTCTGTTAGCTAGTAAAGCAATTATTAATGCAATAATCATCTGAATGAAATCAAGAAATGTATTGAACAGATCGTGCTTAATTTGTTGGGAACCCAATCTATCCGCACCGTTGCGTCGATCCATTTTAATTTTTCTGTTTAACTACCTACGTTCAATTATTCTTTGAAATAGAGCATATTGAGCAGTTTGTAAAAAAGGCAGTTACTTAACAAAAATTATTTGTTAGGTAACTGCCTTTTTGACAAACTGCTCGAGTTCTATAATAAGAAATTAATGTTATCGGATATTCATATATTTCTTAATTATTGCTTTTATTAAATCTGTTACGTGGTTCGACTGAGGGTATTCAGAAAATTGATGAATACTAATGTCGTCAAAAATGGCAGTACCTATGAAGTTCCGCAGAATTTTGTTAATAATAAATAACCGAAATAAAATAAAAACTAAACAATTTTTTTATGAAAATACGTACAGTCGAGTTCAATAATATGTATACACTTTTGACAGATGTTGATTCTTATTACAAGGTAAATAAAGGTTACTAACTGTCAAAGTGTATACATATTATTGAACTCGACTGTACTTCAGAAGGTCCAGAATACAACTTAACAATTTCTTTAGTTAGTACTGCGTCAGACTTCAGATAACGTCTTCCAGATTTTTTAATTTCGAATACATCATCTGAGCAATGTATTGAACAGATCGTGCTTAATTTGGTGGGAACCCAATCCATCCACCCCGTCGCGTCGATCCATTTTAATTTTGTATTAATTTCCGAGGGAAAACAAAGTTATTACAGGAATCTCTCATAAATCATGTCTACAAATACTATTACCAGAAACCAGACTATCGATAAATGTTGGTACGATAACTGCACTGCACTATTTTTGCACAATTGCACAAAACAATGTACATTGCTTTCTGGAAACGACGTAATTTACATTGACTATGTTTTTAACAAGCAATGTATATTTTTATTGACATTGTTGATTTTTATGCACTTTTAACTAATTAAACAGTAAATACGAACGTACCGATGAAAATAAATGTTTCCATGGATAACATTAGATGTTTTACTTTGCTTCATGCTTGTCAAAATAGCACAAGAAGGCATATTTATGTTAATATTCCGCAAAATCACAGCTCGATAGTTCGCAAACGACTGAGAAGTGTCAAATCGTGAAACGGACTGGATATGAGTGTTCGCTCATATGAGTGGCGCGCGGGTTCCGCCCACTTACGACTTCTAACCTCTTTCTTGTGTTCTGTGCTCGTGCCCCATCAGTGAGGACATAAAATGAGCTGATGATGATGATTATGATAATGATGAACGTTAAAATATTCTTTGTATATTATTCATTATAATGAGTTCAAAATTAAACATCATGTTTTATATGTACACACGCTTGCTCATCAACCTACCTACCACAAACTGTCAAATTTCTTCAATAGACTTTGAACTTTATGCCTTAAGTATATGGTTGGAAATGTATTGAAGAAATTTGACAGTTTTGAATAGGTGGCGTGCAGGCGTCTGTGCTTACCTTTATTTATAGATAACTAGCTGACCCGGCGGACTTCGTACCACTTTGACAGTTTCTATGACAACAAAACAAACAATTCATGGAACATTTTGTATTGGAAAATTAAATTGTAAAAAAAAAAAATTTTGGGGTGGACCATCCTTATCACTTAGGGGTATCAAAAATAGATTATGACCGATTGTCAGACCTACCGAACATACATATAAAATTTCATAAAAATCGATCGAGCCGTTTCGGAAGAGTATGGCAACTACTAACATGTGGCACGAGAATTTTATATACAAATGAAATGAAATGAAATGAAATGAAATGAAATGAAATATGAAATGAAATATTTAATTTGCGCTTGAAAAAGGTACATTTTTGGTCTTATTCTAGTTTTCTTCTCTTTCTCAGCTGACAATGTAGCATGCAAATAATTTTAAATAACAATTACTAAAAATTCTAATTAATTACATACATATAAAAATACAAAATTAACACTTCAAATTGTCAAAAACCAATTAAATAACATTTTAATAAAAATACAAAATTAATTACTAGAAATTGTCCCTATTCAAAAATATGTCAAAAATATGTCAAATCAATATTATAATGTCAAAAATATGTCAAAACAATATTATAACATTAAATCTATGTATTATATATAACCACAGTGCAGCGGCCTAACTTATAATCTGTGGAGCTTATAAACTTCACTTCTCTATGGTAGTCCATGCCATAGAGGAAAAAAAGAAAAGTTTGTGAAAAGTTATGTCAAAAGTTACTAAAATATTTGCAATTCAATTAAAATAATATACAGAAATAAAATAATAATAAAAGTCAAATGATTTATCAAGTTTGGTCAAGGTGAATAGTATTTTACAGACATCAAAAGAAAATAATATGTCGTTAACTTATAAAAAAATAAAATAAAACTAAAATATTAGCTTGCACACATCTAGGTACACATCTTACATTTATTAAGTGTATGTGTAAGAAAATCTTTCACTGAATAAAATAGGTGTGCCATAAGCCATTTATGTAACTCTGCTAGAAATTGTTTTACAATAAGTTTTCTAATTGTTTCAGGCAATTTATTAAAAATACTTATGCACATCCAGAAACAATTCTTTTGCATACGAGTGCTTTTTGGAACAAAGGCCGACATCAACCTTTTTCCATTTCTAGTGTTTCGGGGATACATATCTTGTGCTGTTTCAAAATAATGATGGTTAAGTTTGACAAATTTGGCTATTTCAAAAATGTATAGACATGGCAGGGGTAAGACTTTTAACCTTTTGAATAAGGGTGCACATGGCTCATCTGGTGCAGTGCCACAGATTGCCCTAATACATTTTTTTTGAGCGATAAATGCTTTATTTGTGTCTGTGCTGTTTCCCCATATGATTAAACCATAACGGAGGATGGACTCAATATATGCAAAGTATGCTGTGAGTGCTGCACTTTGAGAGGCTACTTTAGTGAGTTTATATAGTGCAAAAGTAAATCTATTTATTTTACAACATATGTTGTGATCTGTTGCTTCCAGTCCAACTTATGATCAATTTGTATACCCAGAAACTGGGAAACAGGGTGGAATCTTGTAATGCCACCTGAAGGGAAAGTACTTTTAATACTGTAGATAGAAAATTTAACTCAAAGAAAACATTCCTTTATTTTTGAAAAGAAACAAAACTGCATTCAAAGATTTCGAAAATTCGCTTGCCACACCAACCGACTAAAATCTGCAAAAATTTCACCCTGTACTTTTATTGCATCGATCGTTAGGGTCAATTATAAGGATGAAATCTCTCAAACAAAATAATGACGTCAATGATAATTATTAATTACTAACATAAGTAAACAGATGGATCTTTGAGTAAAAGTGCTTTAACTTGACCCATTGAATTTATAAATCCAGATTTCATGGTTTCCTTTCATTTAATTTATAAAGTTAAAATTTATAAAGTACAGGGTGTAATTTTTACAGATTTTAGTCGGTTCGATTCCCGGGTGTGGCAAGCGAATTTTCGAAAATCTTTGAATGCAGTTTTCTTACTTTTTAAAAATAAAGGAATGTTTTCTTTGAGTAAAATTTTCTATTTACAGTATTAAGAGTAGGTGCTTTCCCTTCAGGTGGCATTACAAAATTCCATACTGTATATAGGTTTACTATAGTACGAATCAAATTAAGAAAGAGTGTGATTAGGTTCATATTTATCTATTGTAGTGACTTGATTTCAATGATGGAGATAATAACAGACTCTTTATTTCTCCAGGAATCCTGCTAATCGGCGCGTTGTACGTGGCGTCGAGCACTGCCCTACCACCATGCATCTGCACGCGGGAGTTTAAAGCAGTGTGCGGCACCGACGGCATCACCTACCCCAACCAGTGCATGCTGAACTGCGCTCGCACGACCTCGAACAGCGACCTCGACATCGCCAAAAAAGGTCCGTGCAACAGAGTAATCAAAGAAGGTGGTTGCATATGCACCCTGGAGTACAAACCGGTGTGTGGCACCGACGGGAAGACTTACGCAAACCCTTGCCAAGCCAATTGCGAAAAGGTTGAAATCAAAAGTCATGGTAGCTGCGAAGAGGTGAAGATCGTCGAACTACCTCCTTGCACTTGCACAAAGGAGAAGAAGCCAGTGTGCGGTACCGACGGCGCTACTTACAGCAATGCCTGTATGCTAAACTGCGCTACTCAAGCTAATTCAAGACTTGGAGTATCCCACTCGGGACCTTGCGAGGATGAGGTTGAGAAACCCGTCACCGTCAGTAATAAAGGTGAGGACGGTTCATGCACTTGCACGAGAAATTTAGCGCCTGTGTGCAGCGCTGAAGGTGTCACTTATAACAATGATTGCCTGTTGACGTGTGCGGGCAAGAGTAAGTTGAAAGATGGCGCCTGCGAAGAGGTCAACTTTGTGTCGAATTAGTGTTGCAGCCTGGTGTTCACCACAACACGCTAAATACAATTACAGCTAAACTTAGCCTTAGAATAAAATCTAGGGCTAAGAAAATGTGACATATATATTATCTATCTCTTTCCAGTACATCACCAGAGTGCTTTAAAAGTAGTACGACCTGATGCATTTGTGTTGCTATTTTAGTCCGGTTTATTTTGCTGTAGTTCTTGTCATGAGCTTATTTGATAGAATGATTTAAATATTACTAGCATTTCTCGCGATATTTAAATGTGTTTTGGTAGAAATCACCATAAACTCGAGATTAATTTTATATTTTGGATTGTAGTTTAATGCCAAGTGGCGGTGTCAGTTTTTACTGCTTATGTAAGTACAACATGACTGTGTTATTATGTAAAAAGTACTGTTTTTACCTGTTGTTTTTGTTATAATAAATTATTACATTATTTTTGGTATAATGCGTGACTTATGTATTTTATATTTTTGTTTAAATAATTATGATTATACCTACTACTATCTTTGACAACTTTAGAAAAGTATAAAAATATTATGTTATATTATCTTATGAAATGCAATAGGTCCCCCACATAAGAATAAATTTGACAACATGTTTATTGGTATCCACAAAAAAAATTGTTACATAAATTAATTAATCTTTAAATTACTTTAATTAATCGTAAAGTCCCAGCGGTGGCAAAGGTAGTTTTGTTATTGCCACCTGAATTTTACGACATGAAACAATAAGTTAGGTACATGATTAAGTTAACCTTTTTACCGCCAACAACTTCTATAGAAGTTCGAGATTTTCGTGCCGCCCACGCCAGCACTTCTATAGAAGTTCTTCTTTGTACCTACTTTATTAATAGTGCAAGTTTTACATAACAATAAAACTTGTATTATTGAGCAGAGACGATGCACAGCATCTGTGAGAGTGCGTCTACTTCCGTTCTACCAACTTCCTGTCTATAACTTCCGCCATATTGTTTTTATTGCTGCTAAATAGTAGCTCAACTGACTTACTTCTGTTTGGCGCCATTTTGTAGTCACCTTAGGAGCTCCCTGAGCGCAGCGTGCTCATAGAAGTCTCTTACCAGGAGCCCTTAAATGGATGCTGTGCATCGTCTCTGCTCAATAATACAAGTTTTATTGTTATGTAAAACTTGCACTATTATCGGCATGTGACGATGCACAGCATCTGTGAGAGACGTGTTTATACCTCCTGGTGACTGCCAACGACGCTATGTGATGCAGATAAAGGCATGAACAACTTGAAGGAACAGAAAAACATTCAAATAATTAGACCAGTGTATATTATAATATTATAATACTCACCGAAACAATCATCAAAAATTTACTTTTTTATATAATTAATTATAATTTAATATCAATTTTAATTTTAATCATAAACATTCACACACTTATGATCTTACTTATGATAAGTACTAAATAGGTTCAAAATTTACTGAAAGATTATTTTGTGATTGTGTTCTTCCGATAATTTGTTTGCAATAAAATTTAGCAAAAGTGTTTTCACTTTGCCAATTACCTCTACTTAGGATATCTTCGATAGGAAAATTTTCGTGCCAGTTTAGAGAGGCCACTGCCGAGCGTACAGAACCCGCAGACGCAGATATCCTTGCGTCTTTTAACACTGTTTTAATCCAGTTTCCAATCACGGTACGTGAGGCGGCCTGTGGGGCGCCTCTTATTGTGACAAATAGGGCACTGTTACATTCGGGTGTTCGCCGCTGTGCACTAAGTTCTAAAACTTTTCTTAACCAAAATACGGGACAGATATTATTATTACTATGTTTTAACAATTTCCAACCTGATTGTCTATATGAAGCTGTGTCTGTCTTGGAACCAAAAACTGGGCTTAGGATGATGTGGTCGCCGGCATCGGTGTAGTGACTTGTGGAAACTCTTAGCAAGGTGAGGTCATGTACCCGTCGGCCCGACGCTAGAAGTAGTAGACACGCTAACCTGCGTGAAGCTTCGAACAATGTGTCATTACATGGTGAATTACCTTGTAGCCAAGCGACCAGGTCACTCGGATCCCAGACAGGTGGTTTCTCTGCTCTCGGTCTCTGAAGAGAGATGGCTTTTAAAATATGTTTTACTGAGAAATGCGAATTTAAATTTTCATTACTTAATGTTTTTCCGAATGACAATACAACCGATTTATGAAGTAAAATTGTTGGATAAGCTAATCCTTCTTCAAGATACAGATATGCCAAGAATCTAGACAAACCTACACCTTCAGGATGTTTATGGTCCAGATTATTCTTTCCACACCATTTTACCCACCTGGCCCACGCAGGCTTATAAGACCTTAAAGTAGAATCTCTCCAGCTCGATTCTAGCAAGGTTCGCTCTGCTTTAGTCCAGGTTCCTGTGACGTCACCCCACCCCCAATTTTCCAAATGTACAGTTCCATGTTTCGAACCTGAGGCGGTGGAAGCCCTGTGCTCTGATCTATCAGAACCGATGCTAAGTTCTGGACTTTGAACGGTTCGCACATTGCACGTCGGCGAAGATCTGGCAGCCAAAACGCATTCTCCCACATCGGTGCCACCACCAAGTACACTCCTTGCGCAGAGTTCAAGTGGTGCAGCACCCGGGGCAGAAGGCTCGGTGGTGGGAATACCCACGCCAGCTGAAACTGCCACTGTCTGCTGAATGCGTTGCAAAACTGTGCTGAGCCATCCCGACAATCTTTTGTTACATACCTTTCCACAACTCTGGTTTGTTTGGTTGCAAACAGATCGATCTGAGGAACTTCGAAGTTGTGAAATGCTGCTCGCACAGCTGGTCGCAGCAGGTGCCACTCGGCTGGTTGTCTTCCCCGGGACAGTCTGTCTGCTACGTCGTTGTACCTGCCCGGGAGGTACTCCGCTGTCATCATGATCTTCCACCGGTCTAGGAGATTTAGCAAGCGGTACGTCATGTTGAGCAGAGGCGTTGATCGTGTTCCGCCTTCCTTGCGGATGTATGCTACCACGGTTCGATTGTCGGACTGTAAAATCACATGTCGTCTCTGAAGATGGGATCTGAAGTGGCTTACCGCTGCTATGATGGCAAACATCTCTTTGCGATTGCAATGCCATCGACTCTGGCTGGAGGTCCATCCGCCCGATACTATTTGGTCGTCCATCTGAGCCTGCAGGAGAGGACGAGCCTGGTTTACCAGCAAGTAGTCGTCCAAGTATACCACAATTCTCATACCTTGATCTCGAAGGTGCTGAGCCACCCAGTTGGTTAGAGCGGCGAAATTCTTCGGCGCGCATGATAAGCCGAAGGGTAGGCATGTCATTTGGAGGACCTGGTTCTGCATCTGGTGGTCGTAGACCAGCCGAAGGAACCTTCTGTGACCCTCGGCTATAGGCACGTGAAAGTATGCTGATGAGAGGTCCAGCTTCACCATCCAATCGCCCTTTTGAAGAAACTGAGGTATTTGGAACTGAGAGATCAGTTTGAATGGTTTTGGAATTATCGACTCGTTCAAGTGTTTCAGATTGAAAATGGGTCTGAACGATCCGTCGCTCTTCTTCGTCAGGAACATGGTCGAGAAGAAGCTGGGACCGACCTGTCGCTGGTCTGGTACCTCCAAAACGCCTTGTTCCAACAGTGTGTGTATTTGTTGGGACATATCTGGTGATTGTGGTGTTTTGAAGCGACGAAGAACCCTGGTCGTCGGACGCACGAGCACAGGTTTGGAGGTGAATGGCAGACGCATTCCCGTAATCATGTCGAGAAGGGCCTGCGGAGCCCGAAGCGCCTGCCACTGCCTCCGATACGCTCGAAGGCAGCCTCCATAAAACTTGGGTTGATGTAGTTGATAGTCATTTATCAAAGTGTTTCTTACCGGGGTGACCGTTTTTCTTAAAGGGCTTTTTCGCTCTCTTTGAATCCTGCTGCTTTGAGGACCCTGCAAATGGCTTATTAGGCCTGCTCTCTTCGTCTCTGGAACGAAAGGGCTGGTTAGTGAAGTCACGGGTAGAGCCCTGTTAGTTTAGTTTGCTGGTATGATTTGGCTTACTGGTCACCCTATCCGCGGAGAACCAAGGTTTTACCCATTTCTCCATTCCACCCGTATTTTGTATGTAAGTACACAATAGACCCTCGTCGAAGAGGTGCCTTGAACTCGGAGGTATCTTACGCAGACCCTCGCGAAGATTTTTGTTAGGTATTTCGTTCAGGATACGCTTCCGGCGGTTTTCAATATATTCGGCCCTTTTTCCACAAACCATCTGCATTATCTCTTCACTCGTTTTGTGAAATTTGGAGGTAGGTTGAAAAAGATCTGATATTTTGTCGAAAATGCTATCAGCGGATAGTACTGATTGAGAAGAAGCTGTCCAGTTAATAAACTGTTGTAAAGCCTCGTTAAGAAGCTCGCGCTGGGTAATAAGACCATTACAAATTGCTGCCAATATTTTTTCCGAGTTTGCGACGAAGTCCTTACCTTTGAGAAACTGTCTAAGCTCATCGTTAACCTCAAGGTCTACGAAACCAGGCGAGGCGCAATGTGCTTTTAACGAATCTGTGTATCGAACATCTTTCCAACACTGATCCCCAAATTTTTGTAAAAACTCTAGACGTTTTAAATGCTCCGGGTTAGCAGGCAGGATCTTCGGGTCTTTCAAAACTGTATTTACAACACCAAGGCTTAAAAGACGGGGTTCGACCGCATTAGTATCAACAGCAACCGTAGGGCGATGTAATTGAAAATCTGATTTTGTTAAGCCGCTGGGTCCCGGCAACGGTTCGGGTAACGGCCCTTGTGCCGCCGGTAGCGTTGTGATGGACGTGCCATCTTTTGCGGTCGAACTAGCCGTATTTTCAATAAAGTTTTCATTAAAAATTGACTGAGAAGGTAGTAGTACTACATTTTGTAGCAATACATCTGTTAACACTTTTACTTTGTTTATAAGCTCTTTAATATCAGTATTTGACTTACCAAAACTTCTGCGTTTTACCTCACTGTCCGAGGAATCGTTAGGCAACGATTCTGAGCTGTTGCTATGTGAACGGCGACGCTTCGAGCTGCGTCTGCTATCGCTAGGCCCACGCCCACGCGGCTGCGACGATCTTTCGTCGCCCTCGGTGCGTCCCGAGCGATCGAAACACTCATTTGCTTCACTGTCGCTCATTTTCACTATAGCACAGGCAAAACTTGAAAACGAAAATAAAAATTTTCCGAGTATCTAAATTAACATGTTGCACGAACGAAAAGTAACGACGCTATGAGCACGCTGCGCTCAGGGAGCTCCTAAGGTGACTACAAAATGGCGCCAAACAGAAGTAAGTCAGTTGAGCTACTATTTAGCAGCAATAAAAACAATATGGCGGAAGTTATAGACAGGAAGTTGGTAGAACGGAAGTAGACGCACTCTCACAGATGCTGTGCATCGTCACATGCCGATAATATACATTTATACGTTGGCGTACAGCGGCGGGACATCGCGTGCAGGATAGTTGGGCGGTGAAAAGGTTAAACAAATAAACAACAATAGAATAGAAACACTTTATTAATAAATTAACAGTAAATCAAAAACACATTAAATATCATAAATCTAAGTTAGCCAACAGTTCATCATCTTCGTCTACCTCCAAAAAGGATTCTTCTAGTACTATATCATCACAGAAAGGATCTATTTGTCCATTAGTCTCATTAACAGTTAACGAATTGCTACTCTCTCCATTCTCCGAAGCACTAGGCACAGGTCCATTTCTAATGCAATCAGAGAAATTAGCACCATCCGATTTCAGAGTACCTTTACGTATATTTGTACCCGGTATGTACTCGTTTTGGTTTTTAAAGTTACCAGGGCTAAGATACTGCGTAATGTTACACTTGCTTTCCTGGAAATAAGAAATAATATGTTAACCAAAGAACAGCCAAAGAACGGGCTCAGTAGTATTAGAGGTCACAAAATAAATGAGACCCCAGAAAGCTTAAGAGCTATATCGAATGAGATTTTTGCGTAAAATGGCCATTTTGGCGTTCTTGATATCAGAAACAAAAATACATTAACAATTTTGACTTGTGAATAGTGTAGAATAGCTATGCCAAAAGCAAATAAAACTAAGAATCGGTAAGTAAAAAACTTTCTCATAGTAATGGTTGAAATATGTCAAAAATTTTGAGACTCTTCATACAAATCAGGCTAATCAAGTGTTCGCTAAAGTATGGGAAGTTCAATAATTTTTAACATATTTCAACCCATGTTCCTATGAGAAATTTGCTTACTTACCGATTCTGAGTCGCTCCAGAAAATTTGCGCACCAATAAAAAAAATATCCTGTATATCTCTATGCCCATCGAGTGTATACCATGACCGTTCCCATTTAGAAATATTAAAAAAATAAGATATATCAAGTGAAAGAGTGGAGCCCAAAAAACCATATTTAGTTTAATTCTTTATTTATTTATTAGGTACACAAAACAGATAGAAATTATAAAAATAACAAAAAAACATGATAAATTGTATAAGAGCTACATTCCTATCTAAAACATGTGTATACAACACGATTAATAATAAGCGTCCATGTTAAAGTTTACCTAATCTAAAACTATATCCAATTAAAAACTTATTATATACATAGATTGGTGAAAAATAAAAATAAAACAAATTGAAAACTTATTCTAGGTTAGTAACTTTATGAAGTTTTCTTAATAAGTGGGAGATGAGTTGATATTACAGCAGCGGTATTTAAACAAATACATTTATTGAAACCATTATAAATATTACCTGGTGCTTCATTGTGGCGCCTTCGAACGTGTCTTTACTCAGCCCGACGTCGTTCAGTACCTGATAATATAAAATTTAAAATATAGTTTTTTAATATATCTGAACGCGTCGGTGGCCGAGTGGCAGAGTGCTCGGTCCGATACCCGAAAGTCCCGGGTTCAATTCCCAGGTCGGGCAAAATGTATTTTATGTAAGCCCGGGTTTGTGATCACCATCCCGCATTTGGCCAGCGTGGTGATTAAGCCATTACCCATCAATTGTAGCGATGACTTGATTTCAATGATGGAGGCCTTTGCCCAGCAGTGGGACAGTTAGAGGCTGTTTACTACTACTTATATATCTTACCGGTAAGCACAATTCCTTCATCACAGCTGATGTTAAGAGATGATAAGGCCAATAATGGTGGAAGCGCATTTCACTCGGAATCCTCAACTACAGACGCACTATTTTATCTCTAGCTGCCGGAACACAACAATGCTACAAACATTGATGTTATGGCGACATATTTAGAAAGATTGTGATAGATGGCTAGGCGGACAAACAAGCCCTACCACTAACCAAACCGAGTAAGTACACAAGCATATTCCTCTCGCTGAGAATCGAACCAGGGACCTCTGGGTCTGACACCGGTGGTCTTAACCACTAGACCACAGAGGCGGCTAAAAATATACAATACGTGTAACGTAACAAAACCTATGAAATAAATAACTTACGAGTTTTATGTATTTGCGCAGATAAGATTACCCATTGTTGTGGTTAAAATAATAATAACGTACCTATTAGTACACTTGGAGAAATCACCCTGTATACTGAGTCACTCGTTGCGTATAGAATCAATATTGTAATGAATAGAATATAGTATAGTTAAATGGACAACATTACTCTTTTGCATTAAAAAACTCATTTAATTTATAATAACAATTGATGTGTTCGTTCACTGCAACAATAGAATATTTTTTAAATTTTATTGAGTGCGTCATTCGTACAGACTACAAAACTGACATTTTTCTTCAATTAATGTTCAACCCTACTCCATATACATAAAGACTATTGAGGAATTTTGATAGCTTATGGTAGTCCGATGTGCAGGCGTTGTGTATATTATGAGGATATTAGAGCCCTTGACATTATGACAGTGACTACGCGATACGTTGTAATTGTAGACTCTCAACGTTGGGAAACTTGGTCTTTCGTGGCGCCACGATAATTTCGAATGATGAGAAAAGAAAAAAAAAATTAAAGAATTTTACTGTAAAAAAAAACGGTCAAGTGTGAGTCTGACTCGCGCACGAAGGGTTCCATACCATTATCTATAAAATGTCTGTTGTATGGGAGCCCCCTTAAATATTTATTTTATTCTTAAATATTTATTTTGACGACCTCCTTGGTCGAGTGGTTTGTATACCGGTTTTCATGGTGTCGCCATCTCTGAGGTCCCGGGTTCGATCCCCGGTCGGGTCAATTTAGAAATTATTGTTTTTCTAAATTATCTCGGGTCTGGGTGTTTTCTATGTATAATAAGTATGTATTTAAGCATTTTAAGTATAAAATGTTTATATAACTTTTAACGCAATTTTGTTGCGAACAAATTACAAAAACCACGATACGATACGATAGTGTTAGAACCACGATAGCTCAATTGGAAGAGCACCTGACCCGGTATGTCAGAAGGGTGCGGGTTCAAATCCTTCTCGTGGAAATTTTTTCAGCATTTGTGTTTTTGTTTTTTTTGCATTTTAAGTATGTTTATCCGTTGTCTAGTAACCATTTAACGAGTTTCTTTATGAAGCTTTTCTTGGGCTAGATAATTGGTGTGAGTGTAGGAAAGTTTATTTATTATTCTGTTTTTTAGTATTTGTTGTTATAGCGGCAACAGAAATACATCATCTGTGAAAATTTCAACTGTCTAACTATCACGGTTCATGAGATACAGCCTGGTGACAGACGGACGCACTGCGGTTAGAAACGCTTTCTTGTGTCATGTACTTTTTATTCGTGAAACTGTTAGTTTACATCATTCTAAGCACTGCAGTCCAAACCCGACTTCGATACGAGTTGTAGTTTTGAAGAAAAACAATTTCAAACTTCGGATATTTCCGAGAGTCCGAAAATGAAAAAATATTTTTTTAAATAAACTAAGTTATTTGGTGCCGTTATAATTAGTGCTGATAAATGATCCCTTATCAACATAATTATTATGCCAACAATTTGTGGCAATCAACTCTCAGTGAAAAACGAAATATGTTTTTTTTTCGTATTTTTTTCTTTCAAATATTTTTTATCTTTATTCTTGTGATGTATATTTGGTACCTTATATATAAGTGATTATATAAATGGTTAATCACCTTATTGGCAACCTATGTCCATAAGGTGATTAACCTTTTAGCTGCCACAGTCGGCTATAACCGACAAGCGATACCGTGCTCTGACCGATCGACAACATTTAATTATAAAGGAGCCCTATTCAATGTCGACAATTACGTCATCAACATCCGATCTTAATATTTACAAATATATACATATAATGAGTTGTCCTGACTGACTGACTCATCATCGCCGAGCCTAAACCGCTAAAGCTTAATTGCGTGACGTAACCAGCCACTAAGAAAAGAATTTTACAGAAATCACACCATAAGGGGGTCAAATAGGGAGTGAAAGTTTTAATGAAAGTTCGTCAGTTTTGAAGTAAAATATATGAAAATTGGTATTTGGGTTCTTGGAAAGAATTAAAGAATGTCTTGTCTCAGAAATTTTGTTTATTTTTCTTTGAAGGAGTAAAAAGGAAAAAGGTTTTTTTGGAGAAAGCGTTATTTTCAAAGTAATAACTATCAAAATGAATAATTTAATCGATCTTTAGATTTTTCAACAAAAATAAAAAATGACGTGTTTTAGTATTTTTCGAAAAACCTTTCCTAGAGAGGTGAAATAAGGGTGGAAAGTTTTTATGGCAATCGCGCGCAAAACATCACGCGTTTACTGATTCCTACTCGTGTGAAGTGAGTGAAGCCACGTGAGTAAAGCCGCGTACAAAAGCTAGTATTTGCATAATCCTAAATATGGCAGATTAGGTACCGTGCATAGGAACCCGGAAAATTATAAACATACCTGAAAAGCACCAATATCAGAGATATTGAGTTTGTTTTTTACTAAGTAAAATTATAAATCGACCCTATGTCCAGCTGATACTTTGTTTTTGGTCGTTAACCTCTTGTTCCAACAAAAACAGAAGTCAAAAAATTTGAGGGTTAAAAAAATTATGTCATAAAATAAAATTTGAGTTTTTGTATTAAAAAGTATATCTACGTAAATATGATTTGTATGTTATCACGGTGTTCTTTATTTTTTGCATTTAATTATTTTATTTATATTTTATATTTTCTTGTATTTAAAATTTTGAATTTCGATTTTTTGAAATTTGTTAATGTTTTAAAGAACGTTGAATGTTATGGAATGAATGATGGATCCGTATGGTCAGGTGTGTGGCACTTACGTTGAGCTTCCGCTGCAGTAGCGGCCACATGAGGTCGTCGGCGGTGCGCTCGGCCAGCAAGTAGCGCACGCGCACGCCGCGCGCCTGCCCCATGCGGTGCGCGCGGTCCTCCGCCTGCGTAAGGATCTGTGCCACGGGAGGATGCACGATAAGTACAATAGGCGGACTAAATGTAATGTTAATTCCGCTTAATCACTCGTTCATCAAGCTTACTTCCCTTTTATAAATTCATTCAGTTACTGAGGACCGAAGCTCAGTATCAAGATATTAAAATCCGAAAAGTGCAACTACATTCTTCCACCGTATCAACATAACTTAAAGCAAAAGACATGCAAAAATATCATCAAGAAAGGGAAATTGTCAACGCCTTTGTTAAAAAAAAATATCAGTTTTTGATTGCTTAAATAAACTCTGTATATTATTTTAATTTGTATGCGTATATCATATTTTTACCGACTTATCTCTAATTCAAATTGTTTTTATTGTAAATATTTAGTTTTTAATATTAAATACAGAAGTGGAGTCACGGTAATTCCATAGTTTCATTTGATATTGAAAATCCGACGAATCAGGAATCCGACAAAACAGGAATCCGACGAAACAGGAATACGACGAATCAGGGCAGATTTTTCAGTACGCAAGCACCGCCTAGGACATGTTCGTTTGCATCTATCGATTCTTGTTATTCGAGACACACACACGCATGTGCAAATTTTATGCGGGCGGGAGGGCGGTAGGAAGGAAAGAAGGATCAAAAGAGAAAGACATGCTCACTAATCACAGAGGGGTTCAAAAGCAACTGGCTGTGGGACAGTACATAACCTATACTTTGTTTTAATATTGTAACGATAAATAAATGTAGTATGGCCCCACCCCTGGGTTCCAGTGCAGCTCTGCGAACAGCACCAAGCTAGCCGCCGTCAGTGTGAGGCCCGAGCTGGCCGCGGTTATGGACAGTACCGCCGCGCGGCAACCACAAGAGTGCTGGAACTTCTCCACCAGCTC
Organism: Eudonia lacustrata; assembly: GCA_947562085.1. Classification (NCBI taxonomy): domain Eukaryota; kingdom Metazoa; phylum Arthropoda; class Insecta; order Lepidoptera; family Crambidae; genus Eudonia; species Eudonia lacustrata. The sequence goes on from OX387325.1 coordinate 18,293,017, forward strand.
CTGCGGACGATAGCTACTTCAAAACTATGACACACGCCTGTACATAAGACTACTACAAACTGTCAATTTCCTCAATAAACTTTGAACTTAATGTCTTAGATTTTATGGATGAAAATGTATTGACTAAAACTTGACAGTTTTGAATAAGTTGGTGTGCATGCGTCTGTACCTAAAGGTAGGTAAATAGGTAAATAGGAGGTAAACCTCCTATTCAGCATAGCCTAACTCCTACCTACTTTCCTACTAGGGTTGCCAACCATACTTTAAAATAACGTATACTACGTTATTTTTCATCCCCATACTTTATTCTTTTTAATAAAAATAAAGTGTGGAAAATACTTAATTTCCGACTGACGCGTGCGTTTGAACGAAATATTCCTGTTGACTAAATTTCTGAACTACTGAATAAGTAGGCTAACTAAGCGCGGCAAGTAAAAGAGTGCTGGAACTTCTCCAATAGCTTCTGCGGACGATATCTACTTAAAATCTGGGGTACACAATATTTCTACTTCAAAATGGGGGTGCACTTTGTCTACATCAAAACTAGGATACGCTATTTCTATTTCATAACTGGGGTTCAGTACCTTCTACGTAGTGCACAAGAAGGATATTAATGGATAAATGATATTATGTAGATTTTCAATCTTATTTCATGATGATTGTTTTACTTTCAGATCATATTAAATGTTTGGTCTTGTAAATTTGAGAAAATCTCACAAATGGTTGAGACAAAATTTATTATCTATAATATATTTTCATCTAATAAGATTATAGGGAACAGTACAAAGAATTTAAACTCAACTAAACTATATTTATGATTATATATAATTTTACGCAAATTTTGTTGCGAACAAATTTCAATTTGAAAAATACAAAGAGTTGAAAAATTCCACGAGCGGGATTTGAACCCGCACCCCATGAAATGCCGGGTGCAAGTGCACTATCACCTATGCTATCGTGGCTCAATCCAACTCGCCGAAATTAAAAAGTTACTAAAGTAACCTGAATACGAGTGTGTAGTGGTTTCTGAAAAGGAGGGAGTTACTCACCGCCCTAGTCCCCGGCGGGGTGGAGCCCACGATGCAGATGTATCCGACCCCGGCCTGGTCCAGGGTGTCACAGATCGCGGCCACAACACTGCGGTGGTGCGCGAACACCAAGAACTTCTCCACCGACGGCGAGGCGAGCTGCCTTATGTATTTGCTGCAACCGATATTAGATTTATTATTATAATGTTAGGTTGACTAATGGACTTTAAACAATGTAAAGTCAATACGTTAAGAGCGTTTACGCCGCACACTAGCGCCGCCAATGAAAAAAAAAAAACATATCTAGTAATTAGAGATAGAAAATCAAATTATGCTCAACAAACTATTTGAATGAAGTAATTTAGCATTTTTACGTCACCTAATGAACAGCTGTCATGTTATGGTTTAGTTAAATACGGCGTTATAAGTAAAAGTAGCCGTTTTTAGCTGTAGCGTCTTATTTAACTAAACCATAACATTTCATTCAATTTAATTAGTTTTTGCTGCTCCGATTTTTTTCTTCGGATACTACGGAATGAGCCTTACATGAAGCAGAATCGATCCGCATTAAAAAATTTCTTTTGTACATAAAAAAACCGTATTGATAGCAATACGGTAAGCATTTTTCGACTTACTGCATCGAAAGACTAACCAAATTGATACAGTTAAGTGATACAGTAAGCATTAACCGCATCCAAAAAAAGGGAAAAGAAATAATAAATGTAAAAATAACATGGAGAAAGACGAGAAAAGAAAATGTAACTAATAGTCCGGTCAATTTAGACATAAAAATGGGAGCGAAGGTACATAAATTCGCATCAAGCTGAAAATTGGTAGAATCGTTAAAAATGTGATTATAAATAAAACTTAAAAGTTCCCCATCATTCCCGTGTATGGAAAAAAATTTACTCAAGGTTAAAGGTCAAAAAAATTAGTTTTTCACGATTTTCAGCGAAACGGTATGTCTTATTATAAAAATATCTTAGACAAAAATTGTAGGTCATCATATTATCTATCAAAAATATATCAGTGCTTTTTTTTCTACGAGCCACCCTTTCTGGGATATAACGATTCAAAAGTTGTTCAAGTTGTTATGGGTATAATATGCATGAGTGCGCCACGTATATACATCTCTTATCTAGAGTTGTTATATATGTTGAAATATTTTTCTATCGGTGATTGTAACTTATACTTAAAATATAAAATATACATAACTATAAGAATATCAGGTCAAATGGTCGACAATACATTGGAGCCAGTTCAAACTTTTCTCCCACCTGCACCGGAAAAACTGCTAAACACCATTTTTTGCAACTGCAAAAAGGGATGCAGTGCTAAATGTGGTTGCAAAAAAGTCGGACTGTTCTGCTCTTTGGCATGTACAAACTGTCAAGGCCGGTCGTGCTCCAATGTTGAATCACTAACAGAAGAGGATTCGTTTGATTCCAACGAGGATACGACGCAATTTACTTGCACGCAGAATGAAGATGAAGAAGAACAAGAACAAGAAGAACAAGAAGAAGAAGAAGAAGAAGAAGAAGAAGAACGAGATCAAGAACAAGAACAAGAAGAACGAGAAGAGTTTGACGGTTACAGACGAATAAAATTCACCACTTTTTTAATTTACATCGCTTTTTATCTTTTACAATATTGAAATGAAACAACTTTTACAATATTTACAAATTTCCGTAATTTTGCAATAGTTTTAAATTAAACAGGATCACAACTGACCCGTGGAGTAGGCCTACTGGGGAAACCACGTTTAAAAAAACGTGCTAAGTACACTACCTCATAGGTGGCGTGGAAACGTGTGCATATTATGCCCTTAACAACTTGAACAACTTTTTGAATCGTTATATCCCAGAAAGGGTGGCTCGTAGAAAAAAAAGCACTGATATATTTTTGATAGATAATATGATGACCTACAATTTTTGTCTAATATATTTTTATGATATATACCGTTTCGCTGAAAATCGCGAAAAACTAATTTTTTTGACCTTTGACCTCGAGTAAAAATTTTTCCATACACGGGAATGATGGGGAACTTTTAAGTTTTATTTATAATCACATTTTTAACAATTCTACCAATTTTCAGCTTGATGCGAATTTATGTACCTTCGAATGTCTAGATTGACCGGACTATAAATAAGTAGTACAACTTAAGAATGTATATTAGATAATAAGAAAGCATGCAGTAGTTTAAGGGACAATGTAAAAGTAAAGAAAAGAAAACTGTAATAGAAATAAGAAACATTGTAAAAAAGAAAAGAAAGAAAAAGAAAGAAATACAAAAGAAAAAAGGAAAATATTTTTCGTTTTTTACTACTACATATATTTAGAAATGAGTAGAGCTCTTATAGCTCAAGTTTAATTAAACCAGTTAAAATAGAAAAAATAAATAAAAAGAATAAAAAGTCCTGCAAAAAAGCGCAGAGTAGCTGCAAAAAAAAAACCGCATCCAAAAACTCTGTTGAGGCTAACCCTATAAAAAGGGTTTTAACGTGCAAAAGCAATTCAAGCTTCTACGTGCAATGCATTAGACTTATTATTGCATTACCGTTTACGTGTCCAATCAACGCTGCCGCCCGCCGTCGAATCAATGCCGCGATCCGAACTTAAATACCGGTATGTTAGTAAAATTTACCAAAATGTGCGAAAACGAAATACTTTTTATAGGGTTAGCCTCAACAGGGTTTTTGGATGCGGTTAGTGCTTACCCTAATTACTGTATCAATTTGGTTAGCCTTTCGATGCAGTAAGTGACAAAATGCTTACCGTATTGATAGGGTTTCCCTAACAATCGGCTTAATCAAAAAAAGGGGTTTCCGGTCCCTGCTACCAGCAGTGGGGACATAGATAAGTTGGTGATGATAGAAAATTTCACGAGACTAAGAGTAAGACTTGCCATACCAGACGGCGAGTATGTTGACGGTGGCGGACTCGCTGAGGTAGATTGAATTGGTTGTAGCAATCAAGGATACCTACACGCACTGGATCCACGGGGAAGGCTAGAAGCAGTGACGACATAAAATGAGCTGTGAAATTGGACATGAAGTGAGTGAAAGGCTTGCCATACCATATGGCTGGTATCTTGACCCGCTGAGGTAGATAGAATACCTACTCGCCAGTGCGAGTAGGTAGGTAGCCCAGTGGCTAGCGTTGTGATTTCCATCCATGGGGAATGAGTGGGGACATAAACTGAGCTTATGATAATAAAAACTTTATAAGACTGGGGAATGATAGAAGCAGTGGGGACCTAAAATAAGCTAATGATAATAGACACTTAGTAAGTGTAAGTGGAGTGTTTGTGCGTAATGAAACAACCGTCTTAGTCTGTATCTAGTTTATTACTGGCGGGTGACTGCTACCTGCTAAACAACGATATACATATATTCCATCCCTTCAACGTTAACTTGGGAATCTGCAACAATGACAACTGAAATGGGCAACAATGACAACAGAAATGGGCAACAATGACAACAGAAATGGGCTTACAAATACATCTTAATAGTACATGTATAGTCGACAATGAAATTGCTTTACCACTATAGAAGTGAATTTTATTTGCATTTAATAAAACAACAAGTTCTATTTTTGTTTAAAAGACCAAGTGACAGATATGTTGTGATCATTGACAGTGAGCCTTAGCGAAAATTTATTGTAATGGAAGTTTTTGTCAAAAGTGATAAAGCAATTTCATGGTCGACTATACCTACTACAAATATTGCTTATAATTAACAGGGTTTATGGGTCTTATAGAACGCCCGACTGGAAAGGTATTTGAAGTACTTGGATCACTAATGAACGACTGCATTACTACGAAACCCTTCCATTCGGGGTTCCTCCTCTGTAACCATTTCGCTAGCCTTACTTACTTACCATATGGCTGGTATTTTGACGGAAGCAGACTCGCTGAAGTAGGTGATGAGGGCCGCGTGTCGGTCTTGCGGCCGGCCGCTGCCGCACGCGGCCGCCATCTGCGTTAGACCTTGCTCCTCGGACGGACTGAACTGCAGCAGCGATTGGTCCAGGATCACGGCCTCCCTGACGATCGGAAAGTGAGTAGTAATAATATTAACTACCTCAGTGGCAACAGTTAATACCGCCGCGCCGGTATCAAACTCAGAGGTCCTAAATCCGATTCCTAGCAGAAAGCAAAGCACTGTAGCTACTCAGTTTGATTGGAGAGCTTGTTTAAGTCCGCCTGGCTAGCTACCACCATATGAAGCCATAAGATCTATGTTAGAAGCATTATTGGGTTCCGTCAGTTACAGATAAGATAGCCAGCCCCCTAGACGTATGGTAAAACGCTAAAAAATAGAAATTAGATAGAATAATTATAGTATGGGATTGACATAAACATCATTTTATACGTATCGTTGACTTATGTCAATTCTGTACAATTATTATTCTATTTAGGAGCGTTTACGCCGCACACTAGCGCCGCCAATGAAAAAAAAATCATATCTAGTAATTAGAGATAGAAGATCAAATTATGCTCAACAAACTATTTGAATGAAGTAATTTGCATTTTTACGTCACCTAACGAACATCTGACATGTTATGGTTTAGTTAAATACGGCGTTATAGTTAAAAGTGGCCGTTTTTAATTTAATTTCTATTGTTATGCCACTTGTCTAGGGGGGCAGTTGCTCAGTGATTGAGGATTTCATTTGAACTGAGGTTCCACCTTAGCTCTTATCATCACTTTACATCACGTGACATGAAGGCCAAGAGCGGTTTGGTTGGTTAAAACAAAACTGACTGAAACATGAAAATTTAAAAATAATATTTTTTTTAATATAACAAACGCCATTGAAATAATTTTTTTAGATGTTAGTACTTAAAAGTTATTAAATAAGTGACCTTATTTATTATGTGAAAGTAAAATTCTAAGGTGCAATAAAATAAATAAATTATTAATAGCGTGCTATCCGAAGTTTTCTTGTATAGGTAAAAATACCTAGTTTTCCCTTCCAGTTTGGTGAGGACTTGTTCCTTGGTCCGCCTGATGAGGAACCGCCTCTGCAGGATAATCTGGAGCTCGGCTAGATTGGACTGCCCCGTCATGTCCCAACCGAAGTTGGTCTGCTTTCCCGCGCAGTACCTTTTGCCTATAAGAAAACATCACTATAATAAATATTTTTTTTTTTGTTTTAGGACAGCTTACAAATGTTAAAATAACTACAAAATTATAACTAAAAGCTATTGAAAAGCTGCCACATTTAAAATACTTACAGTTATAGTAAAACTAGAATTTACATAATAATATTAATTTTGAATCGTGTCGTCAACAAGAGTAAGATTAGTAAGCTTACGCATAACCGCCTCTGTAGTCTAGTGATTAATACCACCGGTTTAGAGCAAGAGGTCCCGGGTTTGATTCCCAGCGGGAGGTACATGTTTGTGTACTCGGTTTGGTTGGTTTTAGGGCTTGTTTGTCCGCCTAACTAGCTAGTTAGCTAACCACCATATATCTAAATATGTCGCCATAACATTAATGGTTGTAGCATTGTTGTATTCCGGCAGCTAGAGATAAGATAGCCAGTGCCTCACTATTTAAGGATCCCGGGTGAAGTGCGCTTCCATCATTGGCCTTATCATCATTTCACATCAGGTGAGATCAAGGCACTGTGCTTACCCGCAAAACATAAAAAATACTCCTTTTTTATTATCATTATCAATATTCTCTGTGTGGTACCAGGGATAACTAAAGAATTGCACCACCCCAACTCTTCCCGTGGGTGTCGTAAACCAGTAGACCATTCTAGAGGATGGGCAGCAGCATCTCTCCGAGGTTACCCTCAACATACTGCGATCGCCAGCCCGCCTGCGAGCGTGGCGATTACGGCAAATCCCCTCATGTATCCTTGGGGGAGGTCTTTGTCCAGCTGTGGACGTCTTTTGGCTGACAATGATGAGTTGATGATCAATATTCATATAAGCTCCTACGAGAAAACTGCTCTTTCTATAGTTGGTGTGTTCTACTGTCACACTATTGAACGAAGGCCTTCATCATAAAACTCCTTCTCCCATCAGAGTCATAGATATTGAAAAAGCAAAATAAATCACTGTGATCGGATATATATAGACCTGTAATTATTGGTTTTTTTATGATTTGCAGTTAGGAAGCACTCACCATAGTCCGTGAAGGAGCCGACCAGCTTGGGCTCTATGAGCGCCAGCTGCGTGTAGAGCTCGGCGGGGGCTGGCCCGGGCAGCCTAGGGAGCACTCACCATAGTCCGTGTAGGAGCCGACCAGCTTGGGCTCTATGAGCGCCAGCTGCGTGTAGAGCTCGGCGGGAGCTGGCCCGGGCAGCCTAGGGAGCACTCACCATAGTCCGTGTAGGAGCCGACCAGCTTGGGCTCTATGAGCGCCAGCTGCGTGTAGAGCTCGGCGGAAGCTGGCCCGGGCAGCCTAGGGAGCACTCACCATAGTCCGTGTAGGAGCCGACCAGCTTGGGCTCTATGAGCGCCAGCTGCGTGTAGAGCTCGGCGGGAGCTGGCCCGGGCAGCCTAGGGAGCACTCACCATAGTCCGTGTAGGAGCCGACCAGCTTGGGCTCTATGAGCGCCAGCTGCGTGTAGAGCTCGGCGGGAGCTGGCCCGGGCAGCCTAGGGAGCACTCACCATAGTCCGTGTAGGAGCCGACCAGCTTGGGCTCTATGAGCGCCAGCTGCGTGTAGAGCTCGGCGGAAGCTGGCCCGGGCAGCCTAGGGAGCACTCACCATAGTCCGTGTAGGAGCCGACCAGCTTGGGCTCTATGAGCGCCAGCTGCGTGTAGAGCTCGGCGGGAGCTGGCCCGTGCAGCCTAGGGAGCACTCACCATAGTCCGTGTAGGAGCCGACCAGCTTGGGCTCTATGAGCGCCAGCTGCGTGTAGAGCTCGGCGGGAGCTGGCCCGGGCAGCCTAGGGAGCACTCACCATAGTCCGTGTAGGAGCCGACCAGCTTGGGCTCTATGAGCGCCAGCTGCGTGTAGAGCTCGGCGGGGGCTGGCCCGGGCAGCCTAGGGTGCACTCACCATAGTCCGTGTAGGAGCCGACCAGCTTGGGCTCTATGAGCGCCAGCTGCGTGTAGAGCTCGGCGGGGGCTGGCCCGGGCAGCCTAGGGTGCACTCACCATAGTCCGTGTAGGAGCCGACCAGCTTGGGCTCTATGAGCGCCAGCTGCGTGTAGAGCTCGGCGGGGCGGCTGAGCGCGGGCGTGCCGCTGAGCAGTACTGCGCGGCGGCACTGACGAGTGATGCCGCTTAGCGCGAGCGTGCACTGCGCCTTGTGCGACTTCAGGTAGTGGGACTCGTCCTATACAGTATACAGGGTCTAACAAAATCAATAAGCCAACGTTTAAGGGCGGTATCTATACATCATTCTGAATACAATGACAAAAAATGGGCTCCAGTTTTACAGTGATTTTTCTAAGTTATGTTTTCTAACAAACTAAATCAAATAAAATAATGCACATCATGAAACATGCTGTATCTTTACTAACACGCACGCAGGCGTCGATAAAAAGATAGTGTACAGTGACACAACACAATGGCTATCTTTGTGTGCGTGTAGTACAGCTGGAAACGACGACAGCTGGTACGAGTTTGGAAAGGGTGTATTTTTTTGGTAAATTATCATTATCATTATCATATAATGTTTTGTTGATTATCTCGGTAACGAGCCTGTAGTTTTGGACCAAATTTGGTGAGCATGCTCAGTGTGATGTATAGATGCTCCCCTTAAACGTTCGCTTATTGATATTGTTAGACCCTATATGTCGAGTTTAACTATTATCCATCTATCGGTTGTAACGGCCTGCCCCCCGATTCCCATAACCGTAACAATATCGTAACGACTTAATCGTTGAACCATTTCATACTCATTTGATAGGTTTACCCAATGTTAATTTATCAGAAGGAAACAATAAATAGACTTAACACATACATTTATAGACTATAATTTATATAGAACAAAACTATATATGAGTATAAGTGACCCAGCGAGGCGGTGCTCTGTAGACGACTGCCGGGCTCAACCGCTACGCCGGCCGGGCTGCAGATTGCTGATCCGACATATTGCAACATTGTAAGCTTGTAAGCTTTTGCTTGTAAACATTGTAAGCTTAAATAAAATAAAATAAAACGATTGTCCATGTCTATGTCTATGTAAGTCGCTAAACTCACATCCGATTTTAATGTCGTTCGAACGAACATTCAACCAACCGCATACGGTAGATCTCAATACGGTTAGTTGGAACTTCGTTTGAACGACATTAAAATCAGCTCTATTGACGGATATGAACACGAAAATAGTTTCAACGACTCAGTCGTTACGATATAGTTTCGGTTTTCGTTACCGGTCATGGAACAAGCGAAACATAAGCACCTCCATTTTATTATAATTAATTGAAATTTCTACTTACGATTATTACAACTCCAAACTTTTTACTCTTCAACAAGTCTGTGTGCATGGTTGTTATTTTGTAACTAACTATAACAACCTCAGTCTGAAAATAGAAAAAATACAATTTAGTTAACACAATGGCCACTGTATACAGGCACTGGTATTAATATTTATTAGGTCCTTACCTATTAAATTGACGTTTTTTTCTCACTTATTAAAAGGTCTAAAAGTTCTAAAAGTTCTAAAAATCAATACCGGTTGTTAATATTATTATACACCTTTAATTAGGACTATGTTACTTAGGCTTCAGTAATAACAATAAATATTAATTTTGTCTTTATCGCCCAATTTTTTTTTTATTGACTACTTATGGTCGCGGAATAGAGTATTTGACTACAATGAAAATATTGATCAAACTGTTGTTAACTTAATAGTAAACATGTTTTTAAACTAATTTAGCCAGCACAAAATTTTAAAATAAGTATGATTTTTATAAAAAATCATTAATAACATGATAATTTTTTTGATTGACCACGTGATCAAAAACGCACGGGATGACGCTGAATCTGGAGTGACGTCACCAGCTTGTTTACAGTAAATGTCAATCAAAGTTTTGTATTAATTTGACAGCTAAATGTTTGCTTACAAGCAGGTGACGTCACGACATCACGTTACCTGCATTCAGCGTTTTGGCGGCTATTTTATAAATTTGAATTTTAATGGCGATTTTCATAAAAAATAAAGAAATTCATAACGAATTAATCAAATAGCAAATATATTATGCTATAATGAACCATTAGACATATTTTTCTAAAACCTGTCAAATACCCCATTGTCTTTTTGTTTCATTGTAGCTTTGAAGGGACTTGATTTTTTTCTTCTTAAAATGTCTGCTATATTTAGCTAGTGAAACAAATACACTACTTTACAATTTTTATAGTGTTAACATAAATAGATGCTAAGAAAATTTAAAAAAACGTTAGTATGAAAAGTAAAATTTTATAAAAAATCTTTATACAAAACGTCAATTTCATAGGTAAGGACCTAATATATTAATAAAGAGGTAACGATTGTGCCTTTGTTTGTTTGTATGTCGGGGCATATGTAATCTCTGGAACTACTGTTTCAATTCCAAAAATTCTTACACTAACAGAATGCTACATTCCTCGCGGTTAACATATATAAATAAAAAAAATAAAAAAGTTTTTTTTTCTTATCTCAATCCCACGCGAACGAAATCGTGAGCTTTACTCACTTGCTACTAAAAATATATACAGAGTGATTTTCTAAACTGGGAACATCCATAGACTGCATACATAGGTTCATATCCGGATCGAAGGACCATGTAAATATTAGGGTCAGACAATGAATATGAAAGATGATTGAAATTCAAAAATGATGTGAAAATAATTAGCATATAATATGTAAGATATATAAGATGGTTCATACAAACAGATCAAACCACCTACACAGGGTGTTTGGTAATACTCGTATAATCCCGAATATAGCAGATAGGATGTTCATGGAACCCTGGAAAATTATGAAAACCTCCACATGGCCGAGATATTGAGGATCTTTGTTACCTACTAAGTAAAACTGTAAAGTGACAACCCTAGGTCAAGCTGATACGTTGTTCTTGGTCGTCAACCTCATGGTCAAACATAAACAGAAGTCGAAACATTGTAGGAATGAACAAAAATAATTTAATAAAATAAAATTGAGTTTTTTTTTATGGAAAAGTAAATCTACGTTAATATGATTTTGCATGTTGTTATCACAGTGTTCTTTATACTTGGTCGCATGGGTATGTTTCAAAATATACACCTAATATTAATAATTAATTTAATTTCGACTTGTATCCGTGTGATAAATGTTATTGATGTAAGTCGTTTTTATCACAATAAATAAATAATAAATAAATTATCAAACATCCTGTGATTCAGAATATGCACAAAACAGTACAGCGCCATCTTTTGGTAGCAAGTGTAACTAAAATTTGCATACAAAGCAGTCTTTGTGTGAGCAATAAAGCATTTATTTATCTATCTATCTTATTGTTATAGTTAATATAGTTGTAATGGTTATATTTTATGTTTATATAAACGAAACGCCTGCACAAGCACTCAGTATAGCAAACTGTACCTGCCGGTCGGCTACCAGCTGCGCATCCTTGCCGGTGGTGAGCGTGGCGATGTTCATCATTGGCACCGACGGCAATAGCTCGTGCACCTTACTCTGCCACGTCTCTCTGTGGAAGGCACAAGGTATGTATTTAGATATTACTGTATCTTATTGGGTTAGGGGACAATTCGTTCCAGTCCAAAACTAGTGACCAGATCCACCTTTTTCACATAAGACAACCCAATATTGTTAAAATTCCTCAATAAATTAAGTTTAAATCCATTGAGGAAATTTACCAGTTCTTAATAGTCTCATGTATGTGTCTGTGTACATGTCTTAGGCGTTCGGTGGTTTTTATTTGTAGTTTTTGTATGTTCAGATGCAAGCTTACTTACTAAATAAATACAATATTAGTTTATTTATATAAAAAAAACATATTCATGAAAGAGATTATTTCATAAAACCTATATTATTTTTATCCGATATTATTAGTATATTATATTCTATATTCTATATTCTATCGACATAGCCCACCAGATTAGCAAGCAGTAGTGGCAGTGGGACGGTCATATTAGCCGCAGAACCGATAACCGATAACCGATAGGGTAAACGAGTTCTTGAGTGGAGAATGCGATCGGCAAATGTAGTGGAAGGACGCCCTCAGACTAGGTGGAGCGACGATTTTCGCAAGATGGCTGGCAACAGCTGAATGAATGAATGAGCCACGAAACGTGCTCAGTGGCGTGTACTTGGAGAGGCCTATGTCCAGCAGTGGACTAATGTAGACTGATGATGATGATTAGTTTTATCTATATACATATAATGACATATTATATGTATATAATATAATGACTTGTCCTGACTGAGTGACTCATCATCGCTGAGCCTAAACCGCTGAAGCTAATTAGATAAAATTTGGACAGTAGGTTAATTGAGTGACGTAACCAAATTACACCCTAAGTGGGTCACATAGGGGGTGAAACTTTGTATGAAAGTCCGTCAGTTTTGAAGTTAAATACATGAAAATTGGTATTTAGGTTCTTGAAAAGAATTAAAGAATGACATGTCTCAGGAATTTTGTTTATTTTTCTTTAAATGAGTAAAAAAGGGAAAAAGGTTTATTTAGGGAAATCGTTATTTTTAAAGTAATAACTATCAAAATGAATATTTTAATCGATATTTAGATTTTTCAACAAAAATAAAGAATGACGTGTTTTAGCATTTTTCGAAAAACCTCCCCTAGAGATGTGAGATAGGTGTGGAAAGTTTGTATGGAGATCTGTCATTCCTTAAATTTCGGTATTTGGCCTGGTTAGAAATTACGAAGAGTTTCAGGATTTTTGGAAAACGATCCCTTAAGTAGGGGGTGACAATTGTACAGGAGGTTTCAGAACGGACCAAAATATTTATACAAAGTGATCTTTATTACCAATGCGGTTTTGTGTTACACTTTTTATTAATTCTAGCTCGCATAGATGGGCTTTTTAATGATACAAAATAAAAACTTAATGTTTCACGACCCTTATTAATTATATTTACCTTTAATATGTTTGGTTTTTATTACGAACAAACACAAGTCATGTAGCCCACGTGAGCAAATCCGCAAACAAAAAGCTAGTAAGTATATTATACAATGACACTCTACTACTTTGTTTATCTTGTAAATTTTAATAAGCTAGAATCATTCTTTATAAGAATGAACATACTAACTAACCTCATAGAAGATGTGGTGACAATCAGTAAAGGCCAGTTATGTCTGTAGTAGCTAGCAATGGCAAGGGCTTGGAAAGTTTTACCCAAGCCCATGTCGTCTGCTATCATGCATCGGCCATGACGCGACAGTGCGAATCTGGGAAAGACATATTAATATTCGCTAAAAATAGGGACAAAAATTATAAAAGCACACATAATCAAAAAAGGGTTAAAGATATAAGAAAAAATTGTCTATACATATAAAAATATAAAAAATATAATAAAATATATATATAAAATATTTTGATTTAAAAAAAAAATCTTTTCTCTTCTCCTACTACTTATATAAAGCAGAAAAGAAGCAAGCTTTAAATCTGCATATACCTACATTATGTAAGTTTAAAAAAATTGATAAATATTCAATATAATCTCACATTGAAAAGTAATTAGTAAATTAGTTTATCACACAGATATTCAAACACTACATAAATATTTATTTAATTCATAAGTAGTAGTTAATGAGAGAGGGGCTGATGTTAATGAAGTTTAATAACCAAATTATGAAAAATCAAACTAGTACATACTTTTACAGATGTAGCATTACTGACCTTACACCTTCTTCTTGAAAGGGCATCAGTTTATTTCTTAGTGTTGCTTCAATGGGTGTTAAATCTATACTGTTTGGGTCAACAACATTATACTGAAGTATCTGTAATGAAAAACTCTGTATAGATCTACACAACATTGTACAGATGTCTGCACATCAGACTATCCAAAACAGTATTTTTTTTTTTTTAATTCAAAAAATTTATCCGTATGCCAAAGACTGACCCCCTTACAAATAAACAAAGAATAAGCTCCGAATAGTTATTCCGTGTTTTGTCTCTTTTACTCTAATTTGAAATGACGTTTATGTGATCAAAACTGTGTAGACCAAGGCGATACCCCACATTGTTACCCCCACATGTTTATAGAGAAGCGCAAGTCTTGAGTGTCCGCAGATTGTTTTTGATGAGAGCTTCAATGCTTATGCACAAAGAAGTTGTAAAGTTACCAAAGTATAGTGAGCTACTCAATAGGAGAACTTTCAAGGTCCCCACTATTAGAGTAAAGACCACCTTTGCACAACGTTTTAGAGCATTTCTTTTCCCTCGCATTTATAATAATCTGGTCAAAGTGTGTGATATAAAGCATTGTCAACTTCAACTAGTCAAATCAAGAATTCTGTCCCTGCTGTTGACTTGGGATTACGCTCAATCCGAAGAAATTTTAAAAGTTACGGCTTAATTTGGCCTTCCATCAGGTAGTGGACGGCATTGGTGCTTATCAATGCTGTCCGATCCCAAGAGCGAATCGCAGGGCTACCCAGAGCCACACACGCACTTAACTCATTCTTACATACATGCACTCCACATTTGCGCAATGCACCGTCCAATACTAAATTAATTTATTATTTGTTATTATCAGAATCATTCTGTGAATCATAATTGTTTGTTACGAATAGCCACATTGTTACCCTGCTTAACCTAGAGAATGACCCCCACGAGCCAGGCCTAGCCTAGTGTGGGAGTCATTGTACACTCCTGTAACACAGCTTATTCTTTGTTTATTTGTAAGGCCCATAAAGTTTAAAGTCTATTGAGGAAACTTGACAGCTTGTGGTAGTGGTATATGCAGTCATTTGTACTAAAACATCTGTCATGAAATGAAACTTAACACAGATTAATATGTTTTTGTTATGTTTATATATTTTTAACGCAAATTTTGTTGCAAACAAATTACAAAAACATGAAGGTTGAAAAAAATTTCTACTAGCAGGATTTGAACCTGCAGCCTTCTGCAATACCGGGTCAGGTGCTCTCCCAATTGAGCTATCGTGGTTCTAACCAGCCTACCGAAATTATTCAACACTATTTACTTTTTTACTTTGAAAGCCAAAGGCGCCCATTCAATGTCAACAACTACCGTCATTAACATCTGATCATAATATTTTTACATATACTAAAGATCAGTTAAGAAGTAGTTAAGCTATTTATAAAATGTTTTTGTTTTGTTTATATCATTTTTAACGCAAATTTTGTTGCAAACAAATTCGAAAAACTCAAATCAATTGGGAGAGCTTCTGACTGGGCATGTCAGAAGGGTGCAGGTTCAAATCCTGCTTGTGAAAATTGTTTTCAACATGTGTTTTTTTTTGTTTCTTATTAATACAGATTCTTTACTTTAATTTGGATTTTGGTTTTTATTTTACCTCTCAAACACTATGGCTTTGGGTGGTCACAGAGACTGAGGTGTTGGTTGCATGACAGTTAATTTGATATAATATTCCAGCTTATTATTTTAATATAAATACCAAATAGATAGATATCTATCTCATCATCATCCATTTGGATGAAAAAACAAAAATGAACAATGAACAAAAAACAGACAACAAACAAATATTTAAAAATAGTATTTTACCAGAAGAAAAAATACAATATAAACTATACTTATGGAAAAATGTATTGTTTTATGATCTGCAGTATCTACCACAAAGGAAAAAAGGTTTTTACTTCTTGGGGTTTTTTGCAATACCTTTAAAACATAATTTGGAATACCACCCAACACTACATGGGGTGATAGTGAAGCAACTTTCCTCATCAACTCATGGTAATCATTGATTGAAAAACTCCAAAGTTTGGTATTGGCATCTGAAAACATAATGCAACAAGTGTTATCACCAGCTTTAATATATTATTGTCAAGCACATTCAATAGTGTCTAGATAAGAATAATTATTGATAAGAGAAGGTTAGTCTTTTCCATTGTTGTAATATGCATAATCATTTATATATATATTAATATGTTGGAAACTCATAAAATAGTTTCATATACTAATATACTCTCCAACAAATCTAAAATGTTAAGAACAGGAGCATATTAAAAGCTTAAAGTGACTGAGGACCAAGAAATGTCAAGTTCTAATCGACCATCGCCATCAGCAACAAATATAAATTAAGATATTGGAAATAGGCTTGTGTATTACTTACCATAGCTCTTGGATGGTAATGTTTTGAAAATACTAATGAGTGGCGCACAGAACTCTGAAGGGTTTACCTCAAACCGATCCTCGGATATTAAATACACTGTGCCATTGATAACTTTTCCTACAGGAATATTTATGTTTTGAGGGCTATGCACAGCCTTTGAGTATGGATGAAAACTTCTGCTAGTATTATTAACATTGGTTTTGACAGGTCCACCAGCAGATGCAGGACTCGTAGCTGAAGAGGGGTATGATTCCGAAGAAGTTCGGATCGGCGAATTAATTTGTGCAAAAAGTTTATTTTGACGCTTTTCTAATGCAGCCAAACGTTTTCGCTCGATTTCCTCCTTGGTACAAGTCATGTCTGAATCTGGACGAAAGGTCTGGATTTTATCACATCACTGAAACACTAACAGAATCGGATATTCAGAATATTTTAAATAGATAAGAATTATTATTTATCTAGAGTCAAGCGTTTGTTTCGTTTGTTTATTATATTCATTTTTTTAAAATTAAGTGTATTTAGTTCGTTTAATGAGGAACCAGCTAAGGGCTTAGACCATGCTGCCATGTCATCAGTTTCTTAATTTTATTAGTATTAACTGCAATAAACTCTATATAGGATGGTGATGAATGATAATAGAAATGAGAAATGATATACCCCCCAACCCCTCGAGTATCTCAGTAAATATAAAGGGCTTTACTAAGTCCTCACGCGGACTTCTTGAGGGAATTTAAAAAGTGCGATTGCACTGTTTTGTTTCATTTGCTAATAGTCCAACACTCATGCACACTCACGAACACTTAACGGTTAATAATCCACCATTATTTCACATTAATATCCGAATTAAAATTAAAATTAAGAATACGAAAATAAAAATTGGTTGTGCTATCTCATTAGAGAATTATTTAATTTCTTTGCACAAGTAGAAAATATATGTATTTTGATTTAAGTAATATAATTACCAAGAACAATAATATAGTAGCGAAGGATACCTTACATAGGTCGCCGCAGCCTATATATGAAGCTACATAAACAAAACGATAGCGCGATTCAGATGACAGACAACGATACGCCATCTTTTGACATTAGTTGATAATGAACGTATAATTATGCTATGGTGACGTTTTAACATAGTATTGTTATGTCATTAGATAATTGGTGATCAAAAAAATCTCGAGTTCTTTTGCCCGGCCAAAATCATAAATTGATTTAAAAGCTGACAGTTCGTTTCACAAATCTGGTGACACCTTCGAAATAACGAAAGAAAAGGGACAATCGATCTCTTTCCAACACATCACATAGGTTCATTTGTTAGAATAGTGCGAACTGATGAATTTGTGTTGCTATTTTAGTCCGGTTTCTATTACTATAGTTATTATTCTGAGATAATTCCATACAATATTTATTTTTTTAAGAAGTGTCGACCCCCTGTGCATGACAAGAATGACAACCAAAGAGGAAATTAATATAGATGACAATGATAAAACTAATTTATCAATTAGAAAAAGAGACTCGTGAATTAGTGACATTATAAACATTTTTAATGAATCAACAAACAGTTGCTAAGAACAAGGAGTGACATAAGATAAAAGGTTTTCATAAATTAAAGAGGTTTAACTATAAACAGTCCTTAACATCCTCCCTTTATGGCAACCCTTAACGGACCATACCAATTGTCTTTGCTATGGATTCAATCCGTGGCTTATGCAATGCCTTGGTCAGAAAATCCGCCAGTTGGAACTCGCTGGGAACGTATTCTACGCATATTTCATCATCAGCGACGAGTTCTCTTACATAAAAATGTCTAATAGCAATATGCTTGGTTCTTCTGTGGAGTTCTGGGTTATGTGAGATCTTTATAGCTGCATCATTATCGACCTTTAGTTTAGGTATCTCTTTCAACTCAGTTATTTCACCGAAGAGTCTTTTGATCCAGATAATCTCTCTGGCTGCTTCACTTGCAGCTACCAGTTCGGCTTCGGTACTGGATATGGCAACACATGTTTGTCGTCGACTCGCCCAAGATATGGCTCCTCCAGAGTATAAGCATAAAATACCAGACGTCGAGCGTCCGGTGTTTCGATCACCTCCATGATCGGAATCACTGTAACAATCCAGGATTCCAGCATTGCATCTCATTTTAAAAATTATTCCATAATCTGCAGTGCCCTTAATGTATCTTAGGATTCGTTTCAGCTTCTGGATGTCCTCTTTAGAAGGATTTTCTAGCGATCGAGATACTACGCTTACCGCATATGCTAAATCAGGTCTGGTTCCAACAGTTAAGTATGCAAGTGCTCCGACAGCTTCTCTATACGGAAATGAAGTAGGCTCTACCACCTCTTCATTTATATCTGGCACTCCATCTTTCTGTATAGGAGTTGTGACAGGTTTGCAGTTGCTCATACCGAAGCGATCTAACACTTTCAGAGCGTAGTGCTTCTGTGACACTTTTATGCCATCATGCTGGTGCTTTATTTCTAATCCTAGAAAATACGATGCATCTTTTATAGTGATTTTGAATCTTCTTTTCAATTCTCTCATAAATTTTTCGGAATCTTCCTGATTAGTTGCCGCAACCAAACCGTCATCTACATAGAGAGCAAGAATGATTTTTCTACACTCACGGTTTCGTATAAATAGGCAGGGGTCAGTATTACTTTGTTTAAATCCAATAGTCTTCAAATGATCCACCATGCATTTATTCCAGCACCGAGGTGCTTGCTTGAGGCCATATAGACTCCTCTTGAGTCTACACACCTTCTTTGATCCATCGGAGTAACCATCAGGTTGACTCATATAGATTTCTTCGTTCAGGGAACCATACAAGAAGGCGGTTGATACATCAAATTGGGTGAGTTTCAAACCTTCATTTGCAGCAACGCTTAAGACCGATCTAATTGTCGTCATCTTAGCAACTGGGCTGAAAGTCTCTTCATAGTCTATGCCCTTTTTCTGTGTATACCCTCTAGCAACTAGTCTGGCCTTGAATTTATCTAGCGAGCCATCTGCATTGGTCTTGATCTTGTATACCCATTTACAAGATATAGGTTTTCTGTCTTTTGGAAGATCAACCATTATCCAGGTTTTGTTCTCCTTTAAAGATTTCACCTCATTTTCCATTGCTTTGACCCACTGATCTTTATGCGGGCTAGAGATTGCTTCCTTGTAGGTTTTTGGTTCATTGATCTCATTAACAACATCTGCTGACATCATAACATAGTCTCCAAATCGATTCGGTGCTCGAATCTGACTTCTGTCCCGTAAAGTTATTCTTGTAGCTATGTCAGCTATGTCATCTACATTCCTTGGTGCCTCAGTATCATCCTCATCATCGTCATCCTCATCACCTAGAGCATCTTCAAAAAAAGGTGATCCTGGCAATGATGCTTCTGAAGACGGTTGAAGTGATTCCATACATCTATCTTGGTTTCCTACTTCCTGACTCTCAACTTGATCTGGCGATGTGGCAGGCACAATCGAACTAGGCTCATCAGAGCTACTTGCAGTGCGATCCGAGCTGTTTTCGTTGCGATCATCCCCCCTTGCATCACACATCGGTTTTGAAAGTGGAAAATAGATTTCTGCTGAGTGCTGTTCTTCTGAATCACCTAGGCCACACGGTGTAAGTACTGACTCATTAAATATAACGTCTCTTGACCTTGTTAGTTTTCCACGTTGACTCAATAAGCGGTAGCCTTCATCACCGTCATAACCAATCAGGACGCATTTTTCAGCCTTTTTAGACATTTTGACTCTTTTTTGTTGAGGAATATGAGCGTAACATTCACATCCAATTATTTTTAGGTGGCTAATTGCTGGTTTTTTCTTAAACCACAATTCAAATGGCGATTTACCATTTTCTGGAGTTGGGCCAGTTCTATTTAGAACGTACGCAGCAGTGTTAATCAATTCTGCCCATGTAGCGAGAGGTAATTCTTCATGAGCATGCATCATTGTGCGTGCGGCTTCGACTAAGGTTCTATTTTCACGTTCGCTGAGACCATTTTGTTGCGGTGTATAGGGCATCGTGAGCCTTTGTCTTATTCCAGCTTCTCGTAGAATGCACTTTACATTCTCATTATCAAATTCACCTCCGTTATCACTCAGAAATTCTTTAACACAGTGTCCAGCCACTTTACATTCTTGTAACATATGTCGGAGCTTCAGGTGGACTTCCGATTTCTGTCGCATGAAATAAACGTGACGATACTTGCTGAAGTCGTCTTTGAACAGAACGAAGTAACGGAATTTATTGAAGGAAGGTGGAAAAGGTCCGCACACATCAGCGTGTATAATTTCTGCAGGTTCCTTAGCTCGTTCTCTCGTTCCAAATGTTTGCCGGTGTGTTTTTCCGTAAATACATCCGGTACACAATTCAGAATCTAGGCGAACTTTAATTCCTAGTTCCCGTTCAATAACTCCTTTGACATGTTTCTTATTCTGGTGGGCTAACCGTTCGTGGTAAAGTTGTAGAAGGTTATCTGCTGACAAGGCGTTCAGATCAGGAGTTGACTTTGTAATAGTCTCTACATTAAGCTTGTATAGTCCTCCGTTCTTGGCTCTTTTGCCAGTCAGTATCATGAGTCCATCAACTTTCAGCGAGCAGTGTTCCCTTTCAGACATGAAAACACTATTGTTTAGTCTGTCTTGAGTGGCCAGTACAGAGAATAGGTTTCGCATAATATCAGGTACGTACCATACATCACAGAGTCTTAATCTGGATTCCTTGCCATTAAGAATAGTTTTCAAGTCAACAGTACCTTTGCCAACAGCTTTGACAGTAGCTCCATTAGCAGTCGTCACTGTACGTGTTTCTTTAAAATGCTCGAAACTAGTGAAAAAATCGTTTCGGCACGTGACGTGCGACGTTGCTCCATTGTCTACGAACCAACTTGCTGTATCATAGTTAGTATGCATGGAGTTCACATGCGTAGTGACTGGCAGGAGCATTAAATTCAAATTGCTTGATGTCTGTTTATTCTCTGGCTTGGCTGGTTTCCCGTCAGCTTTCCATTTATGACACTGTTTGACCTTATGACCGACTTTTCCGCAGTACCCACATTTTTTCTTTGCTCTATTGATATTCTGTAGTGCTAGAGCTTCGGCGGGACCTCCAGTTTTGGATGAAACTGAACGCTCATACGCACACAGCTGCGTTGTCAGGTTTTCTATAGTTTTGTCTGTCTTTGACATCAGCAACCAGCTTGATTTGAAGGCACAATAGGATTCAGGTAGTGTATCTATAATTTTGCAAATTAATAAGATATCCGGTAACTCTGATTTCTCTATCTTCATTAGTTCACCTTTTAAATCTGACCAAATTGTTTTTATTTTGGATACATGAGTAGTGATGTCATGTGACGGATCTTTGCTATAATCAAAGAACTCCATACAAAGAGCGTAACTCTTGTCTTCAGACTTTCCATCGAATAAACAATGTAGTTCGTCCCAAACTTCTTTTGATGAGTTGAAACGCATGATTTTTTGAAGAGTTTCATCTGACATGTTTGCAGTGAGCAGTAGTAATGCGGAACTATCAATTTTGTTGTAATTATCGAGAGCTTTAGTATATTGTGAAATTTCTTCGGCATTTTTGTTGGTTGGGGTCACAGGTTTCTGGAGAGCACCGTTTACCGCATCCAATCCACCGGGCATACCTCGTAGTAGTAATGTTGCCTTAAATTTCCAAGTAAACCAGTTTTTTACACCTTCCAGGTGACCGATGTCAATTTTGCAACTCGATTGCATTTTGAATCTTCGTCTTCCCGGATGGTTTTTGAAACTTGGTATATCCCACACTCGATTATTTATAACTCTCACTCGATTTCTTACGCTCTGCTACCATGATAAAACTAATTTATCAATTAGAAAAAGAGACTCGTGAATTAGTGACATTATAAACATTTTTAATGAATCAACAAACAGTTGCTAAGAACAAGGAGTGACATAAGATAAAAGGTTTTCATAAATTAAAGAGGTTTAACTATAAACAGTCCTTAACAGACAACACTGCCAGAGAGCAGAGTTGCCGGTCTATTTAACCACAGTTTAGCAAGCATACAGTTGCGCATCGAAGGTACTTTCGCAGAGCAAGGGAGGGGAACCCGAGGGGAAGCGGGCGCTGCGGCGAGTGTACCACAAACAAGCGCAGTTTGTGGTAGCTACCGTGAAGTGCAGCCACGTGCGCGTTCTGTGTATTTTAAACGTTTTTTGAATTTACGTTCAGTGATTCCTATTGAATATAATGGTGCATACACGTTGTTCTGTATACGGTTGTAAGTCGACGTCGAAACACAACAAGAATTTAAAATTTCATAGATTTAGATGACTAAATAGTTTCTTTTTTCTTTTTAATTTTATTTATTTTGCCAACTTCTCATTGATTAATAATGAACGTTTTTACAACCATATCTATTAACTAATACAATTACAAATATCAAATTCTAATTCATCACAAACACTACAATTTTCACTTGATTTATTTCGTATATCTACAACAGCCTCCATATATTTTATTAGGCTATTTCTGTGTTTTTTATTCTCAATTATAAATTGAATCCAATTTTCGTTAACGAGACTATCTATCTTTTGCTCTAGTTTTTGTTTCGCCTTGGTGTTTATTGGGCATTCTGTTATTAGATGTAAGATGGTATCGATAGCATCTGTATCACAGTTGCACAACGGGCTCTCCTTACTAAGTAGTTACTTCGTAACTCTAACTCCAACCTAGCGGGTTTTTCTAGTGTATGTATTCTTTACGGCACAAGCTCTTGCGCAAAGTGTAATCATTATGTTTACAACTTATTGGAGTAGTTGGGACGTCGTACACAGAAGGAGTAGGTATTTGTCTTATATCCAACTGTTATGATTTATTTAAACCAACAGAAAAAGAGGAGGTGTTATATTCACCTATTTTTTAGGGTTTATATTTAAGATTTAGCTTATGTGGCTTTCCCTGTGTGGTGCCGGGGATAAAGAATTGCACCACCCCATCTCAACCCGTGGGTGTCTTAAAAATGGGCAGCAGCATCTCTCTGAGGTTACTTTCAACCTACTGCGATCGCCAACCCGCCTGCCAAGCGTGGCGATTATGGCAAATACCCCCCATCTTGGGGGAGGCCTTTGTCCAGCAGTGGACGTCTTTTGGCTGAGATGATGATGATGATGATGATTATTTTGGCTTGTTTCTTTTTTTTCATTTTTTAAGCAATCCGAATGCGAATTTCATATATTGTTTTGATAATATAAAATTGAAATCTAAAAATAAACCTTCACGTTAATTTAGCAGTGCAACATTTGAAAATATGTATATAGTTTATTTTTGATAATAAATTAATATGTTATAAAAATATTAACGATTATTTGATTTCGAATTTTGTGACAACCATTGCATATCGGCGAACGATTGCGTAGATACCTACGCGGGCGGCGGCATCGCCCCACGTCAAAGGCGATGCCTTACTGTATGAAATGGTAATACTGTGATTTAACTCTGTGTAGGTACTAACTGAGTTATACAACAAACGTCAATTAGAGCATCTTGTGTTTTTGCAAATACGTTTTATGGTTATGTCAATCTTTGGTTGCTTGGTTCGCAGAATATTAGAGGTTTGGTAATTGGTTGTTTCCACTTTTCCAGCTCTACTATTTGGACTTTGACATAATGACGTGACGGATGTTACGATAACAACAGTTTACCAAGGGAAATTAGGAACCTTGAGTAGTAGACCTTTTACTTCAAGAGAAACTTGTACATCAACTTTTACAGAAGCAGGTGCTCAATCAAATTTATCAAAATGTCAGACAAAAGCAGCCCTGCAAAATATTTTTTAAGTGGTGGTTTTGGTGGTGTATGCACTGTTTTGGCGGGACACCCTATGGACACTATAAAAGTGAGACTTCAAACTATGCCCATTCCCCAACCGGGTGAAGTAGCATTATACGGTGGCACCTGGGATTGTTTCAGGAAGACTATACACAAAGAAGGCTTCCGAGGCTTGTACAAGGGTATGTCAGCGCCTCTCACTGGCGTGGCACCTATATTTGCCATTAGTTTCTTAGGCTTCGGAATTGGTAAAAAATTTGTGAGTACAAATGAGGATGATGTTTTGTCAAAGAAGCAACTATTCGCTGCAGGAGCATTTTCTGGTATATTCACCACTTCTATAATGGCACCTGGTGAACGCATAAAATGCCTATTGCAGATTCAGCAAGGAGGTAGTGTTCCCCAGAAATATAGTGGTATGATTGACTGTGCTAAGCAATTATATACAGAAGGTGGTATAAAGAGTATTTACAAAGGCAGTGTTGCCACAATACTGAGAGATGTGCCAGCTAGTGGTATGTACTTCATGACATATGAATTGGTGAAAGAGGTTTTGGTGCCAGAAAATGCCACGGCTAAGATGAAGATTCTAGCTACCATAATGGCTGGTGGGTGTGCTGGAATAGCTAACTGGCTTGTGGCAATGCCAGCTGATGTGCTCAAGAGTAGGTTACAGACCGCCCCTGAGGGTACTTATCCTAACGGAATGAGGGACGTTTTTAAGCAGTTGATGGAGCGAGAAGGCCCAAAAGCTCTGTACAAAGGTGTGGCACCAGTGATGATCCGAGCTTTTCCTGCTAATGCTGCATGCTTCATGGGCTTTGAAGTTGCTGTCAAGTTCCTTGATTGGGTGGCACCCAACCTTTGATATTATTTGTTGTATAGCGAATTGTATATTGTAATTAAGTATAACATTAGTTTAACTGAAAATGTATATTTCTATCTAATAGTATGCCTTGATTATCTAATATTGTACAGTAAATGTTACTTCTATTTACCTAAATAGTTAGTTACAATTGAATTTTTAAGATACAAAGGTTATGAATGCATGACAAGTATTTTTATAGAAATCACAATTTTACCTCCTTTATAGTTTATTAACTTGTTTTATCGGAATTTTATTGTTATTTAGATAGCATACAATTAAAAAATGTAGTTCATGTTTATGCATGTTATGCATAAAATATACTACATACATTAAAAAACGTATTTTTATTAATTACTGAAATTATTATTTTTCAAGCTACATGTCTTTCCTTAGCAAGCAAACAACTGTGCAAGAACACATTTTGACAAAAGCAATAGTAAAGTTAACCTTAAACCCTATGGTACTAGCTAGCTAACAACAAAAACTACATAGGGCTTTAAAATCATTTTGCTACAATTAAATGTCATACATAATGGAAAGGATGTTGAGTAAATAGCTGTTTCAAGAATAAATATTTATTTTTGTTAGTCAATATAGCAACTGTTAATAAAATTGTCTTCTAAAGCTTATTTCCATATTTTTATTATTTTCAAAGTCTTTTGCCATTGTCCTTTTGTTCTTTAACTTTACTGTTTCTTTCTCTTCCTTAGTTTCTATTGGTCTTTTGCCATGACCGAGACCTTTACGATCTTTCTTTTGTACAGTCTTAATGGGATACTTTGAACCATTTCCTTCGGGACCTAATCCGGATTCTTTATCCCAACCTACTTTTAACATTATTTGAAAACCTCTATTTGTTTCAGGTATAATATAACTTGTTGGTATTTTCTTGCCTTTACTAAGATTTATATTATGTATTGTAGAAGATAAATGCTCATTCTTTTTAGCAACTACTTTAACATTACAAATTTCACAGAAATAATCAGTTGCTTTCTCTATTTTATGATTATTATATTTATTAGCATCATTCTTTTCTGTTTCGTTGTGCTTACTACTTAATAAAAGATCTGCTAGTTTGTAATTTTTGTTTTTAATAATTAGACTTTGCACTGAGTTTCCTGCCTTATCTCTGACAGACGTATCAATGCCTTGTTTTATTAGTTCCCTAAATACTTTAGTACTGTTAGCTTGACATGCTATCATAAGTAAACTCCAACCATAATCATCAAGATTATTTATCTTATCTGGACAGATAGATAATGCATGTTTTAATGTGTCAACATCATCATTTTGTACTGACATAAATAAATCTTTATCTGATATCTCTGTACTCTTGAACTGGTGTTTATGTCTTTTGGGTGTCTCTTTAGAGACAGTAGTATCCCTTATTACATTTTTTTCGGGAACAGTAACATTTTTTACTTCATTGAGATATATTTTCTTTGCTTCTTCACCAGTTATTAGTGTGCATGATAATGTGCGTTCTGGATCTTTGTTTTGAACTGAAGTACACGGTTTCACAAAGTTTCTATAATTATTATTCATTGTCATTGTTAAGGAAACAAGGAACTTTCAATACTATTGGTAGAAAACTAGTTTAGCCAGCACATAATATTTACTTACATTGGAATTTTACCTAAACTGAATTGTCAAAATAGCTTCGATCTTTTTCAACTAGGGATATTCCGATACAAGTAAATACGAGTAACTACTCGATACTTTTGTTTCAATACCAAGTACTTTTAGCATCGAATCAATCTTGCGATACTTACTCGGTATCGAAACGAAACTTGGTATCGAATCGAATCAGACTGAACGAATGTATCATAGGTGAACAAATCTGAGTGAAAGCAGATACCTGGAGCAATTACTGTTTTTGAGCAATCTGGATGCAACAGAGTTCTTTGTTTAATAAATATATAATAATAACTTCGCACTTAATAAAGTCAACCTCTATTTACTTTTGATTTTTAAATGTGTGGTTGTCATTGTGATTATGTTAGAAATATACACAATAAACACCACTCTCAAACCTGTTTTCCTAATATAACAATCAGTTTTATAAAAAAATCCTAAAAGTATCGATATGAGTAAGTATCGATACTTTAGAGGTACTCACATGAGTAGCATCGAAAAATGATTTGAGTATTATTTATATGAGCAGGTATCGATACCTTTTGGGTATCGAATCATCCCTACTTCCAACTAGACCACAGCTTGTTTAGAAGCTAGTATGGTGTTGTGCTAGTTAAGTTACAAAGGGTAATAATTTAATTGTGTTTATTTCACAAATATTCCTTTTCAATATTGATAAGTTAGATTAAATAATATTGATAGGCCAGAAAATCACACTGGAAAAACAAAAGGTTATTTTAGATAAGCTTGTTGAAAAAATATCGGTATATTTTTTGCGATATATCAATACAAAATAACCAAAATTGAAGTTCGTATCAAAATCGATATTTCTTTTATTTATTATAATCTCAGCACGATCTATCTAAATTCGCTAGAATTCAAAGCCGTAAAAGATTGAATAAAAAACTTATTGTTTTGTTGTGCTGAATTCCATTAATCTAATCTGTGGTAGTGAGTGCGTAACTGTCATTATCAGTGCGTTGCTTCAATCAAGTCATGTCATGTGTGCATGTGTGCTGCGTATCATCGATTTGGTATTCTAAATCGATGGCTGCGTATACGCAACAGCCATTTGATAAGCACGCTTGCACATCAACACAAATTGTCAAATTTCCTCAATAAACTTTGAACTTTATCACTAAGGTATATGGTTAAAAATGTACTGCAGAAATATGACAGTTTTGAATAGGTTGATGGGCAGACGTCTGTACTTTGATCTAAAATTTGACCAATATATCGATATATTTTCGCGTTATATCAAGATCGATATTGACACTTTTAAAAATATCGATATATCGCGATTTTTTAATTTTCGGCATCCATTTTTATTTTTTATTTTTAAAGAATAGAATAGAATATCGTTCATTGCTTAAACTGTGTACAAGTTGCGGTTGAGGATGCAGTACATTTGAGTTACAACAGTGTACCCATAACGGGCATGCAATTTTTAAGTTGATTAAAACTAATCAAAGATAAAAACTCATCAAAAATAAAAGTAAAAACTAATTAGTGTATATAATAAGTGTAGTTTGTTCCCTGAGGAACCGGCTAAGGTCATAGACCATGCTGGCATCTGGCATGTCATTATTCTTAACCTCTCCATATATAAAACGGTTACATGTAACCGTGGCAATATTCGGTCAACACCCGGACGGTGTCATGTCACCGCACCCGACCACGCGACTATAATAATTATTTTCGATAGGTTAGAGTATACTTTTGTATGAAGATGTTTGGCTATAGACAAACTAGAGTAAATTTGCTACACTAAAACCCCAACAATACTAAAAAGCAACAATTGTGTGCTCTGTGCGTTAAACTTTTTAAAATGTCAATGTCAAATTTTGACAATTGAGCGATCAAATTCTATGGACTCTATGTCGTGTAATTAGAGCCTACTTTTGTATGAAGAAGTTTAGCTATAAAAAAATCTAGAATAAATAGTTTGATCATGTAGAACTAACAAACTATTTCGGTAATCACATTTATTTTGATAACTGCCAGAGGAAATATATCAATTAGTAAAATGTCGTTTACAAAATGATAAAATATGATCTAATTGCAACGTAATCATTATTTTTGTGAACATCGACGATAGGTATTCGCCATTTTGCGAATTACGTCATCGGCGCCCGTGCTGTCGCCGTTTGGCACTGGATGTGACCGGTAAATCATTAGTAGATAAACTTTATAGGATGATGATGAATGATAATAGAAATGAGAAGTGAGAATGATATACCCCCAACCCCTCGAGTATCTTAGTAAATATGTGGGGCTTTACTAAGTCCTCACGCGGAATTCTTGAGAGAATTTGAAAAGTGCCGTAGCACTGTTTTGTTTCATTTGCCAACACTCACGAACACTTAACGGTTAATAATCCACCATTATTTCACATTAATATTCGACTTAAAACAAATTTTTGAAAATATAACAAAACCGCAGTCATAACTCTTCAATTTCCCGCCAAGAATCTTTCGGTATCCGTAAAGTCAAGTGATGTCATTTTTTTTTTTAATTTGTTCATAACCATGGATATTAGTCCTTCAGTCAAAAACTTTATTTATACGTTTCTATGATCGATTGATCATATATGACGAAATACTCCGTCAACGCCAGAGCGATCATATATGATCACTCTTGCCAACCGACATTAGAACTTAAATTTTGCATATTTAGAGCCTACTTTTGTATGAAGCAGTTTGGCTATAGACAAACTAGAGTAAATTTGCGTTTATCAAACCCCCCAACATGTTATGCTCTGTGCGTGTAACTCTTTAAATTTTAGTGTCTTTTTATTTTCAAGTGCTAATTGCTGCACTAAAGCTAAATTAAATATTTATAAAATTTACAAAATACATAAATTTACTATAGCGTTGTGTTATCAAATTTGTAGTATTTCATCTGCAAAGATGAATCTGCATAGCCAACGGTTGCAATGACCGTTGGATAGATGGCGCGCTGTGCCGCTATTAGCACTCTAAAAATTACAAAAGCAGCTGACAAAATTCAGCGTCTACATCAGCCTTCCCGGTAGCATAGCGGTCAGTGCAGCCGCCCGGATTGCGGAAGACCCAGGTTCGATTCCTGGCTGGGTCGGGTAGGCGTTTAATTTTTTCACTGTATTTTGTAAATTTTATAAATATTTAATCGTGATAAATATCGAGCGTGTAGCATTCGCCATTCGCCTATGGTCATGTTTGTTGTACTGAACATAGTTGGGCGGGCAGGATGACAATCATACAGAATATGTTTAAAGGCCCGACATACATTATAAAAATTATAGAAATAAAAACATGAAAGAAACATAAAACCAAACTTGTTGCCTTAGATGCTAACATAACCTAAGCCTTAACTCAAAAGTAAAATATGTGATCAATAAAATCTTTAAATTGATTTAAAACAAATAAAATATTAGTTTGTCACACTATGGGAAGTGACTTACAAAATGTAGACACTGTTTTTTAAAAATAATTTGAAATAGTTCATGGTGGATGATTCACTTTCCTTTTATTGCAGTTCAGAAAATTTGAAACTATATTTGAACTTACACTATATAAAATATTATTTGATAAAGTCTTTCCTGCAACCACATAACCAAATACTATATTTTGTAACACAGGACCTTCTAAAAGCTTTAATACAGCCATTCAACAATGAATTAAAATAAATGTCAGCCCCTAATAACATTGAAATTTCAGTAGGGATATAAAAATTATTATCTGACAATTGAATATTTTTAGGAATATTTAAATTAGAAATATCATAAAGCTGTTGCGGCTGTGGTGTTGTAATAGTGTTTACTACATAGCAATTTAAATTAAATGTAACATTTTTATGTAAGCATGAATTTATGGATAAATTAGCAACTTTTTTAATTTTTGTGTTCTAATTGCTTCATCATCATCATCATCTCAGCCAAAAGACGTCCACTGCTGGACAAAGGCCTCCCCCAAGGATATGAGGGGTATAATTAATTAATTCTAATTGCTTATACCAATAATATTGGTAGGTTGGAAAGTAAGAAGAACTGATAATTTTTGTACTAAAGATTTAGTTACAAAGGATGCCTGGCTTCCACTGTCAAGTAAAGCCCGAACAATAATGTCACGACCATATTTGTCAATGACCTTTACCTTTACAGTACGTAGCAAAACATTATTATAATTTAAAATACTATTATTACATAAGGAGACAGGAACATCATTTTCATCAAAATGTAATGATGTGTTATGAGCACCCTTGCAAATTTTACATTTAAATTTGTACTTGCAGACATTGTCTGCATGCACTCTTGAACATACAAGGCACAATTTGTGATCCTTGACAAAGGCACGGCGAGCCTCTATAGGAGCCATTTTAAATTTGGGACAGCAAAAAATTGCATGATCCTTGTTGTCACAATAACTGTTAAAGACGCAACTACAAATTACAAACCTATTAGTTCCTATGTTTTAAACTAGATGGCGCCACTACGCTGTCTGCTGAATCACGCTATTGAAGTTTGTTTTCAAATCATATATAGTCTTGTGATATCCATTAATAAACTGTTACCAACCTGAGATCATCTTTCATTTACGGGATATTACATCCCTTAGTACAAGTAACCCCCTAAACAATAAAAACACATTACATGGGAATGTGCTGAAAGATTAGTGACTCGTACTGTAGGTTTTAATTTATTTTCAACATAATATTGACCTTTTAAGGGAATAGTATCCTCCAGCGCCATAGCACGCTTAACTAAAAAGACTAAAAATTCTGCCATCGTTGGCAGTACCTCAGGATCCCGATCCAAATGAAATGCACGGTGAGTAAACACATCAAGCTTTCTTGGAAGAATACACAATAAAAGACGATCGCAGTTATCAACTGGTTCATCCAAACTCTTTAAATGCGTATAACTACTGTTTAATTTGAAATACAAATGTTCTTAAAAAGGCTGCCGTACCCTTTTGCATTGATGGCATGTCCAAAATTAAATTAATATGATGATTACATATCAAGCGTGTCTTGTTATCTTTTCGCTTTCTTATTAACTCTAATGGGAAGGGCTATTGATTACGGACCCACGATTTTCGTGGTAGGAGAGGGGGAGGGAGGGAAGAGGCCTACCCCCCCGTACTACTCCCCCCCCTCGGCAATGGATAGTTTTTGAGATATGGGGGTTGCTTTAGTATTCGGCGGCAGTCGAAGGGGGTAGGGGAGCGGGGGGAGATGGGATTTTTTTGACCCTCCCCACTTCCGTGACTGACCCTCGCTACGCTGCGCTTCGCTCGGGAAAAAAAATTTAACCTAACCTACCTAACAATAAGGATTTACGTAACTTTAAATACATGTAAAAAAAAACACGCATCTCCGCGGGGTGGGGGGGGTGTCGATTGAAAGGGGTAACCAACCCCTTTCAATCGACACCCCCCCACCAAAGCAACCCTTATCAATTCTTAATTCGTGCCGCCGATTACTAAAGCCAACCCAAGATATGAACTTTTGAAAATTGACTAAACCTAACCTCAAAATGTATGAAAAATATCATTCTTTTCATTAGAAATTAACTAAATTAGCTTTTATTATCTATACAAGAATTGCGTTTCGTTTCCAACAGTAATTTGAAAATTATATAAAAACTATCGTCTGTAATTATTTATTTAATTTTCACACCACCTGCTCGACAATGCCTCATTATATATCATGCAAACCTTACTCAAAGTAAATCATTATAGCCCTTGTCTTTTGCCGGGGTGTAATGATGTACTGAATTTCATTATAACCCGCCGGGCAGTAATGTGATTCTCACTTCTCTTAGTTCTTATTGTTATGCCTTTAAAGTCTAATTTCGTCAAAATCGCGCGGCGCGCGGCTGCTGCAGCTGCTGGTGGCCGACGGCGAGGAGGTGGACGGCGGCGCGCGCCGCGCCTCATTTATTTGAAAATCGAACTTATTCGAAAATCGAGCTGGCCACGCCACGGCAAGCCGAACGAAAAAAAATCAATACTTAAAACAAAAGCCGCGAGTATTTCAATACGGTGCAATCAGTATCAGACAAAACTGCAAAAGAAGATAGAATAAAACATTAAGAAAATGTCGAGTGACGAAAGTGATTTAACTCCGGAGTCCATTAAATTAGACGCCTTAGGTATTGTTAATAACCTACTACCAGAGAAGTCGAAGGAAAAATACTTGAAAGCTTACGACGATTTCCACAAATGGAAAACTGCAAAAGGCGCAAAGTCTGTGTCGGAGTCAGTGCTTCTTGTTTATTTCGAGTATTTATCGTGTACAAAGAAGTCCAGCAGCCTGTGGTGTATCTATTCGATGCTCAGGTTAACAATAAGCATCAAACACAACATTAAGATAAATACATATAGCAAGTTATTGGCATTTTTAAAGAGGAAATCAGATGGTCATCGAGCAAAAAAGTCAAAAGTATTCAAAATTCAAAAAAAAAATTCAAAATTCAAAATCATTTATTCAGTTTAGGCTACAAATAGCTCTTATGAACGTCATTATGCCATCGGTTCGTAAGTCTACTCTGGGCGGGAGATCTTGTACTGAGAAGAACCGGCAAGAAACTCAGCAAGTGTCCAGCTCTTTTCTCCCTTACAGCGTCAAAAATATTGGAAAATGCCCTATCATAAAAAGACACTTAAAAAGACAGCGCAAGATGTGGAAACTTTTCTGAATGAGGCTCCTGATCACAGCTTTCTGGCCATGAAAGTAAGTATGAGTACTGCCTACTTTTTAGTTACTTTTCTAGTACCTACCTATAATAGCTCTATAAAATAGTTAATGAATAAAAGGGTATTTAAATGGCACACATTTAAAAATTACACATTCTAAGGTTTTGTCGCAAGCTTTTTTTATAATATAAAGGTCAAAAAATGTAGTAGTGTATCTATCTATTTACTCACAATCCTATTTTTTGTTACAGGTAGCCTTGATTTTTGGAGTGAATGGCGCATGTCGTGGAAATGAACTCGTAAACATAAAAGTCAATGATATCAAAAAACATTCAGATTTATTGCTGATTAACTTACCAGATACCAAAACAAATAGAGAACGTTCGTTCATAGTTCGTGAAGATTATGCAAGAATTGTTGAAAAGTACCAAGCTCTGCGCCCCTCTAATATAAACACCAACAGATTTTTTATCGGTTACAGTAATGGCAAATGCACCAGGCAAGTCATTGGCAAGAATAAAATCAGCGCCATGCCAGAAGAAATTGCAAAATACCTCAAATTGCAAAATCCCGAGCTCTATACGGGTCATTGTTTGAGGAGAAGAGATTACGAATTATGAAGAGGAGACAGATTCAGGAGCAGATATGGCCCAGATAAAACGTCATGGTGGCTGGAAATCCGATGCAGTAGCGGAGGGCTACATAGAGAATTCCATACAAAACAAAAACAAGATAAGCTGTCGTATTGGTGACAACATTCATCTGAAAACTACGTCCATTATTGATGATCCTTGGAAACCTTTGCCACCACAGCCATCTAGCTCAAAATATATCCCGTCAAGCCCACTGCCTCAAGCACCACCTTCCCCAACCTTTACTGTGCCAAACGACCCTCACACGCAAGGTTCTGATGTATTGGGTGCTGCTACTCAAATAAATTCCACCTCAACTTACATAAGCGTACCAAAAAATATAACCATATCTTTACATAACTGGACTAATGTATCAAACATCAATTTTAATTTTTAGTTTACTTTTTATTGTTATTTACTGTGCCAATTATATATAATTAGTAATGAAAATAGTATTTTAATAAATAAAATACTTTTTCTAGTAGCCTTGGTTTTTATTGTCTCGCAAAAGGTGAGAAAAGTAGAGTATACTCCTCAGGGATAAAACTGATTTTGCCTTGGGCGCGCTTAAATCCTTCACTCATTGACTTATATTTGAATAGACAAGAACGTTCTTGTAAACTATTTGTTCAAATACTGGGAATTAGAACTAAAGTTCGCTGCAGCGCTAAAACATTTTATTATGCTGTTTCACCAAACTAAAAACATTCAGCGCTAGATCGCTAATAGAGTATAGTTTTCTCGCGACCAAAACGTTGTAAGCGCCGTGAATTTCAAAGCGCTTACGCGTTTCGTTCAACGTAAAGTAACAAGAGTCGGTCCTATAGATTTTACACCACAGAAGTGACGCGGCTATTGTACCTACAATACTTCATTAGAATTCATACTCTATTTCAAAATGTATTATTGAATATATAAAGAGAGCAGATGTTGATATAAATAAAAAAATATAAAGTTGAAAAGAAAATAAATTTATTATTATTTGAGCTCAAATTTTTATGTTAGCAATAGTTTAAAATCAAATCAATCAAATGTATTTTTACAATGTCGAAATACGCACGTCGTCATATTTTTTGAACTTTACTGTACTAAAAAGAAAGACCATAAAAAAAATATTTAAAAATGTCAAACTGGTTATAAAACAATTACTTAAACCAATCAAAACACAAGTCAAGTCTGTGTTCAGACTTCAGTTACATTTTACCTACAACCGATTTGAACATCTGCATGTTTTAGTCTATGATTGTAGAAGGCGTCAGTGGCGTCGCATTTAAATGAATAAATACTATTTCTATTGTGCAATTACGATATTATTACCTATTTGTTCATTTGAATAATAAGTAGTTTTACTTACTTGACTAAAATTATTATTTTCTCTTCATAATTCACTTTGATTTATCGACTTTTCGGTTTATTAGCGCCGCTCCGTTCGCACCCATGCACCATGAATGTCAAAGTCACACTAAACTAAGGTGTACGGATTGCAGTACACCTGAGTCGAACAGAGTGAGTGTTCGGAACGCCCTATCTAGTGTAACATATATATCGATGCCTTCACTGCTCTCAGGACTCCATTTTAATTCCCTCGCTTCGCTCGGGAATCAACTCACCGACCTGACCGACCGACCGACTGACCGTTTGCTCAATGAAATTTTGTCGAAACTACAAAGAAAAGATCTTTTCGAAAAGGAAAGTCACGTTCCATCTCTACTTATAGATAAATTTTAATGATAATTATAATTTTAACAATAATCGATTTCATTACGTAAGCAAGGCGGCCATGTTGCTAGTATCGGAATGTAGAATTCCCAATCCTATTATTTATTGGTGGCAGATATAATAATATAATACTGTTATATTTTATAATATTGTACACTTAATATTAACTGTTATTGTGGTATGGTATCGATATTCGAAATGAGTAAAATAATAATTATGTTTGAATTTAATGTACGTAAGTAATTATGTAAGAAGGTATATATGTGGGCTTGGATTTAGAGTATTTATGCGCGAATGTGTATAAAACGAGGTGGCTACGTTATTGTAAAAAAATCAGAGATTCTATATTAATTTTGTGAGGAAACATACAGTTTTCTAGTCTTGTAAAAAAATCTTTTTGAATAATCAGAATACATACGATTTGGACGTATTGACATTTATAGATTACATAGATGAGACAATTCTTCGTTCAAAAACTTGTCAAAAATTTAAGACAGTTGAAATCATGTAGAAATAATTTAGATTTTTTGTGCATTTAAGCGGAAAAGTGCTTTTTGACTATTTTATGCCGAATTTACTATTGTAATGTAATGCAATTTTGTTGGCTGTAGGGTGACCTACTTCCAATCCCAGGTACCAGCTGATCATGAATGCGGTCTTCTACATCAAGTGCACCTAATAAGGCTGGTGGTAGAAAAATATTTTTTTGAAATTAGAGAACATGGAAAATGATGTAACGTCAAAACGAAAGTTATTTAAAAAACAAATACAAAGAGAAGGTCATTAATTGTTTTGCTTATAATTAAAAAAAACTGATTTAAAAAAAAACGATTTTGATTATGAAATGTAAATCATCCTGCCTGTCGTTCCTCTTTCATCCCTATTATATATACTATACAAACATATCACTATTAACGCATAATTTTATTGTACTCGCTCTCGCTTTCAATCGTCCATCAATTCTAAACACACCAGCTACTTTGATGCGTTATACCTATAAATACCTGATTTAAAATTTATGTTATGTTATGAATTATGATGAATAATTTGCTAAGTTGAGTTGGTACATACTTTCCTAGTAGTTGTCGGTAACAATTACCAACTCCAAACACCGTAAACACAAATAAAATCTATCAACGAAGCCATTTTAAAACCACTATTTTCATTTTAAAATTGTATTGTGCCATTAGTTGTTCTGTGATTGTGCATAAATATTTTTTCCCTATTTTATCGGGAATTACGTATTCACTGGCAACCTTCCGCGCACACTCACGCCCGTTCAGCGCTAGCAGAGTGAACGAGAGTGCGGCAACAGTGCCTTGATCTTGAATTGACGTACGAGCTGTAGCTACCGGCTAGGGTTGAGTGAGCCACACATAGTTAATATATTATTGTGTGAATTAGGGTGTCTTATATATTATAAATGAAACACACAATTTAGGTGTACACTATAAAATACTTATATCATTATAAAGTACAATCGTAATCAAATATTAATTTACAAATTGGACACAGCAAAATATTTACGCCTCGCTCGGCCAGTTTTGAAAGCTATTATTAAATTTAAGAACCTAATAT
This sequence comes from Eudonia lacustrata, assembly GCA_947562085.1. Lineage (NCBI taxonomy): Eukaryota > Metazoa > Arthropoda > Insecta > Lepidoptera > Crambidae > Eudonia > Eudonia lacustrata. Next base: position 18,330,212 of record OX387325.1, read on the forward strand.
ATCCGCATGCGAATGTATAATTTTTTTAAATATATTTTTGGAAAGCATTTACATGGAGGTACATATTTAAAGTCGGACATATTATCAAAAATAGTTTTGGCTAGTTTTGAATATGTAATAATTTTTTCTATTTCCAATATAGAAACAAGGTTTAAATAAGATCGGCAGCGCTCAGTGACATACTTGTTATTCTCCGTTACTACAGCAACATACCTACGCTGCCCGATCCGCGTTTGTGATGACAGCCGCGTCATCGGGTTCTCCTTTCCCATGCCTTTTTCCGTGTGCTAATGTAGGTGAACTATGAGCTTGTGTGTGTGCGTTTCGGAGCGCTTGTGTGAAGTTGCCGCACTCTCGTTCACTCTGGCGCTAGTGTCATACGCGGCTGTCACGCACACTTCGATACAAAAACCGGCCGCTTTGAGCGAAGCGTTTGTACCGCGACGCTCCGTCTAGACATGTATATAGTCAAAGGTGAATAAGTGTAAAAAAATATAATCTTTCGAATGGTAAACATCTGAAATTGAAAATCGTGGGTCCGTAATCAATAGCTGAGCCCTCTAATGCTTCTAAATACGATTGTTTAACGAGTGGCAAATTTACAATAACAGATCATCTTCATCTAAAAGATATTTTCGTAAATAAAATAGTTTTTGGACAGACGTCAATGCACTGTTTATACACAGTTTCTGAACGGCTAGTTGAAATTCTATATTTAACAGTAGTGCCAAAAGACGACAAAAATATAGTGTTGCCAACTTAGCACTTTCGGTGCTAGATTTAGCACTATTTTCATGAGTCCAGCACGAAACAACAGCATACAGCACCTAGCACTAAATCTAGCACTAAATAGTAGGTAGGTACTCATCCACTCAAACGTCAGGAGACACTTGGGTGTCCAAAAAGTATTTTGCATCTTACGTCAGGAGACACTTGAGTGTCCTCTATGGGCAAGTGATGAAAAAACATTCTAAGTGATTCTAAAAAGCACTGTGGCGCCTTTGTCGTTCGTATTTAGGGAAAGGGCACAAAATGTAGATGGCGTTACAGGCGTTAGAACAACGTACGTACGTACCTACATATTTTTAATAAATTAAGAAATAAATTGAACTTGGACTCTTTAAATTCGTTTATTCATATCCGAACGACTTAAAAATTTTAACAAGACATGCCATACATTCGAAATTCCTCGAGATATTATTAATAAAATAGGCAAAAAAGAAATGTACATATTTCAATTAAAAAAGTCGGCTGAAAGTCATCGAGAACAACCATCCACTTCAACTGTAAAGGAGAACAAAAGACGGCAGCGAATACAGAATGACAGTGAAGATGACTGGTTATAGATTTAAAATAATTATTACAGCTACATTTTGCTTATAATTTTTTTTTTTTCATTTTACATTATGTAATTTTATTAATTATAAATTATATTATTATTTTATTTCAGTAAAAAAAAAACTAGCACTATTTTTGAAAATCCATATTTATCTAGCACTTTTTCAGATGTCATTTAGCACCTATTTGTGGTATTGTGTTGGCAACCCTGCAAAAATATCTGTCATTTTCGGTGAATTCTTGGTCAATGTGGCACGACACAGTAACCGTGGTAAGTAAATCTTGATTTATTGGAAAGATCTTAAGAAATATTTTCAATATTTCTTAGTCAACATATTCGTATTTATATTAGATATGTAGTAATTGTAATGGCGCAAAGATTTCAATGAAAATTAAGTATTACACCTATGAGATAACCTCTAAAGGTTCGATAACCTTTTAAAAGGTATACGGGGATTTATATATTCTGAGATTTTAAAAGGTATCTGGGTTGCAACCACTATAGAATTTGAGTAATTTTGGAAAATGATAAACTGTGGCTCATTTTTTATTTAAAAGAAGCTTTATCACGAGTGACTGAGTAGACAGGAATGGACGGGAGTGGCGTCGACTGGACTTCATAGCCCAAGAACTTTCCGATATTTTTGTAAAAAACTCAATAACAGGCCAAATTTTTGTAAACGGCCATTAAATATAATTATAAGAGACTATATTTTAGAATCCAACAAAATCTCGCATTGGAAGGTATCGAAAAAAAGTTATACCCCGAAAATGGTGCAATTTTACAGCAAATATGCTATCACCGGTTTTATTGTGAAAAAGTGTTTATGTTCACCTTATCTAAGCACCAAAGTTGAAATCCATAAAGATATACAACGGGAAACTAATACTTTAGGAAGAAGTCGGTTGTTTCACTAACTGCACAAGCGTGCGTTACCCCAGCGGAATGTTGTCGAATTTCTTGGATTCTTGATATAGAATAATTAGTGCTCCATCTCGTGTAATTGTGCGCGAAATCTTAAATTTGTGCGTCCAGTAGTTTTTGAGATATTCGCGAAAAACAGATGCCGCTGGGGTAACGTTACCCCAGCGGCACATTTTCTTCCCTGTAAACTTATCAAAAAAAAAGTACCCAGAAAGATAGATCTTGGGGCGCTGTAAATGTGCGTGTTAGTCTTAAATTTGTGCATCTTATAATTTCGAAGTTATTCAAAATACCGCTGGGGTAACGTTTGGGTGGTTGCTGTATCTCGCGAACGGTGAGGCGCACAAATATGTTTTTTTTACACACAATGAATTTGTGCGTAATTTGAGCAAAAGCAGAAATTGAAAAAAATGCACCGTTCTGAAGATATATTTATTTTGAAGAAAATGGATAATCGGTCCTAGCTCCTTATATACTACCTTAGAGACTAATTTCTGATATTGATTCGTACCTTATAATACCCTACAACGTCTATTAAAATCTTAAAAGCTTACTGCAAGTCGTTAATGAGTTATGGCACTTTAAATGTCACTGGCCCGTGAGGTATTTTGGTCGTCGCTTACATGAGTTTGGTATGGACCAGCAAATCGCTTATTAAGCAAATAATTAGTGCCTTCATTCAACTAGCCATTTGAGCCAAAAAAAATCTTTGGCATTTCGCAAAATGAAGCCTAGACGACGATAACACTCTTTGGCGAGAGAAGATATGCGATCGTGGAAAGTCAAGCTACGATCGAACATTATACCTAAATCTTTTATACAATTGACTCTATTGAGAGATACGGCATTCATATTATAATTATAATTAATTGGGTTTTTTTTACGATCAAAAGTCATTACATTACATTTATTAAATTGCATTCTATTTATCAAACTCCATTCGTATATACTGTTAATGTCATTTTGTAAACTAAGGCAATCTCTGTTAGATTTGATTTCAAAGAAAAGCTTCAGGTCGTCAGCATACAATAAACATTTAGCGCTAACCAATACTTTAGGTAAATCATGGATCATGATTAGAAAGAGAAGAGGACCGAGCACTGAGCCCTGACTGACACCAGATCTAGCATGATATTCACAGGATACATAAGAACCATGCTTCACATATTGGTGTCGGTCTCTCAAGTAGTCCGAGAAGAAATTCACGAAATTGGGAGCGAAACCAATGACAAAAAGTTTTCTCAACAGAATGTCATTGTCGACCCTGTCAAAGGCTTTCTGGAAGTCAAAGTAAATTACATCGACTTGCAGCCCGCGATCCATGGCATCAGAGACATAGTCATCGAAGCAAAGCAGGTTTGTATTGACAGAGCGCCCCGGTCTGAAACCATGCTGCTCGTCGCCTATTCGCTGTTTCACCTGTCTTATATAGACAGGATCTCCTCGTGCAGGATATTTTCGAAGACCTTTGCAGCTGCACACAAAATAGCAATGGGCCGGTATTCATCTACATGGGTCCTATTTTTTGTTTTTGGAATGGGTGTCACCCTAGAAAGCTTCCACTGTGTGGGATAGTTACCACTTCTGAAAGAGAGGTTCATAATGTAGTAAAGCGGAAGAATCACATGTTTTTTGCAGGTTTTAAGAATAAAACTAGGCACACCGTCAGGACCTAATGAGTTACTCGACTTCAATTTGTTCAGACCGCGTTCAATATCTTGAAGTGACAATTTAGGAAGCACGATGTTATCACCCTGAAAACCCTGTTCGTGACATATGTTACCGTTGAGCAGTGGCGTTTGTTTCAAGAAAACGCTGGAAAAATAATCAGCAAACGCCTCAGCAAAACCTCAGCAAATGTAATCTTATCTATTTTAAATTAAAGTCCGTATGTGCGTAAATTATCGTTTCTAATTGTTTTTTATAATGTAAAAATGTCATATAAATTTATGTTTTTATATAAGTAATAAAATTAACTGTAGAATATTTAGGTGCAAACTTTAAGTCCACAAAATGAGAGGTCATGCTTGTAAAAACAATCGGGCAAGTTAGCACTCGCGCCCCCATGCTCCTACTGAGTGACTTGCACTGAATTTAAGTTCAGGCGGGTCATAAAGTTTTGCTTATGGTATTAATACTTATCGTGACAAAGATACCTCTAAACACAGTCACCATAAACAGCACATTTGCTACAGTAACCAAGCAAGCACCAAGGTGACGTTGCAGCACTATATTATAAGCGAATCTTATAATATAATATATCTTTTCAAAATGTAGGTACCTACATCAACCTTTTCGTAAGTATAATAATAAGCCATTGGCTGGTACGGGCCTCAAGCTTGTTGCCCGAGATTATTCTCTGCAATGAAAACCCATATATTAATGAATATATGAATAATTAAAGCGAACTGAAATGAATCATTTGACGCCATCGTCAAAATTATACCTAAATCTATATAAAATAATAAAAAATCTATAGCTTATCAAGGTTGTGCTTACCGCGCCTACGGGGTACAGGTGTTGGCGGGGACGAGGTAAAACGGTCTCGGAAAGGACGCGGGCGGTGTAGTGGGAGGGCAAGCGAACGCACCGCGTGCGGCGGACTGCGTGCTACTTCGTCCCCGCCAACCCCTGTACCCCGTGGGCGCGGTAAGCACGATCTTGACAAGCTATAGTCTACTCATCGACTCTGTTTCACTGACACACACGCATACTGTACCTACTCACTGTCGCTTCGCGCTGGCAACGTTGGATAAGCAAAAAGAAAAAGAGCACGCATACACGTAGCAAATTTTTATCTACTTTCTTATCGTGCTTCCTTATATGGCAACACTACCGAACACTGCACAACCACAGTATAAATAAGTATACAGTTACAGTATTTTAACTGGGCCGTGTCTTTGGATTGCTTACCTACGGCTGCTCGGCTCGGTACGTAAACACGCAGTAGAGCTGCCTGTCTTGGGCATAAGTCAGTATAATGCATGCCATGGGGAGTCATCCAGTAGGCGCAGCGATTATCTCGCGAATATTTCAAAATTCTTTCACCAGAAAAGAATTTCATGAGAAACAAAGGCTACATTTCATTTCGTTAAATAATAAAAAAAAACTTATTTGTCACATTAAATGTTATAATCAAGGATACTTTAAGTAGAAAATATCAAATCCTTATCGAAATAACATTGCTCATCGTCATGGAAATAACAAAAATGCATCGGTGTTTTATTTCTCAAGAATAGTCTATCGCTTGTGTCTGCACCTGTACCGATCATAATGCCATAAATTTAAAAAGATAGTGTCATGTATGGCGCGGCCGCTTTTTGATATTCATCTTAACTTGGTCGGTTTATCACTGTATTTCGCTTCATTTACCATTTTTACTATAAATCTTTAAATAATAAGTGCATTGGGCTGAAAATTTTCAAATGGCTAGTTGAATGAAGTCACTAATTATTTGCTTAATAAGCGATTTGCTGGTCCATACCAAACTCATGTAATCGACGACCAAAATACCTCATGGGCCAGTGACATTTAAAGTGCCATAACTCATTAACGACTTGCAGTAAGCTTTTAAGATTTTAATAGACGTTGTAGGGTATTATAAGGTACGAATCACCATCAGAAATTAGTCTCTAAGGTTAGTATTTAAGGAGCTAGGACCGATTATCCATTTTCTTCAAAATAAATATATCTTCAGAACGGTGCATTTTTTTCAATTTCTGCTTTTGCTCAAATTACGCACAAATTCATTACATTGTGTGTAAAAAAAACATATTTGTGCGCCTCACCGTTTGCGAGATACAGCAACCACCCAAACGTTACCCCAGCGGTATTTTGAATAACTTCGAAATTATAAGATGCACAAATTTAAGACTAACACGCACATTTACAGCGCCCCAAGATCTATCTTTCTGGGTACTTTTTTTTTGATAAGTCCACAGGAAAGAAAATGTGCCGCCTGGGGTAACGTTACCCCAGCGTCATCTGTTTTTCGCGAATATCTCAAAAACTACTGGACGCACAAATTTAAGATTTCGCGCACAATTACACGAGATGGAGCATTAATTATTCTATATCAAGAATCCAAGAAATTCGACAACATTTCGCTGGGGTAACGCACGCTTGCACAATGTACTCTAAGAAAATAATAATAGCAGATTTTTTATTATCATTATATAATTTAAATTGGATTTCGTACATTACGTGTTAATGGAAGCAAATGAAACAAAAGTAATTAAAAACTGATCTGATAGCATTTTTAACATAGGTGCAATGCCACTTTCGAGTTTACGTAGAGTTTTTTTAAGTTTATTTGTATTTCATTTATATTTATAGGATTATTAAATTTTACGAAAGATAACTAATAAAGCTATTCAAATTTAAAGTAAATAATATTTATACCATTTTTGCCCATTTTTATAGATTTTATAAAGCTTTGTATTTGTTTTTTTTAATGTCGCTGTCACAAATATTGGTGGATTACTAATGAATTATGTAATAAACTAGATAATCAATGTTTTTATGTTAAGAAAATACAGATATAGAATTATTGTTGAGTCTCCATATAGCGAATTAGTTTGGCTCTCAGGCTATTCAGTGTAGTTTAGTGGATTGGAAGGGAGTGCATGGCTGGAGTGGGTTGGATTGGAAGTGGGAATAATGGTGAAAGAATTTAGAGTAACTTGAAATACATGAAATAAAGTGTATTAAATATTTATGTAGTAAATTGAAATGAGATAAAATGAAATACTTTCACTCAAATTGTTTCAGTCAGCCTAATGCGAGAAGAATAAATTGAAGAAATGTTGAATAACTCCGATTTTGAAGATGAACTGTTTGCTGGACACGACGACATACAAGAGTTAACATGAGCCACAGAATTAACATTTTTCTTTATAAATAGAAAGAAAATTTTTACAACCATATTATGAAGAAACGGATTTTAAAAGGCATACGGGCAGTAACCATATTTTTAGGCTATTTTTATGATACCGTTTCTTTCAACTCTCGAATCTTTTTTACAGCCCTTTGGATGTGAATTTCTTGCAATTACAATAAATAAACATATAATATTCTAGCCTTTGGAAATAATTAGGACACGTGGCTACTTATATTTACTTCACAATTTTACATTTTTGTGACGAAGGCATTAAAATGACACACATTTAAAATGATAATAATTATGGAAAGCATGTCATATAAATTATGTCAATGCATAATGTTCTTTATTACAAAAATACACCCCGTTTCATCAATTTTTACTTAACCTTTTCACCGCCCAACTATCCTGCACGCGATGTCCCGCTGTACGCCAACGTATAAATGTATTTTAATAAAGTGGGTACAAAGAAGAACTTCTATAGAAGTGCTGGCGTGGACGGCACGAAAATCTCGAACTTCTATAGAAGTTGTTGGCGGTAAAAGGTTAATATCCCAAAAATACGAGTTTTATCAAATTCAGGTTTTGTAATAGATGCCTAAATAAAGGATGCTGAATTTAGGGTTCGTAAGTGTCGCCAACCCATCTGTTAGTATACATTATTATGCAGAAAAAATATTAAGTTCATACGGCAATCCTAAGACACTTTTACAAGCTTCTGAACCTCTGGGTCCGAACCATGTGAACCTAAAAAAAGGCATCTGGGCTGCTATCCCATCTTGAGGCAAAATAGCATGGGCGTTACGAGGATAAGCTTCGGCGTGATATATAAAAAGTTATCAAGCTTTGAATTTTGATACCTTTTAAAAGGTGGTCGGGCGTTTAGTCGATGAAACTGCATAACGCCTTGGGCCCGAACCACTACCAAGCTTTATACCTTTTAAAAGGCATCTAGGCGTTACGAGGTTAAACTTTGTAAAATCTTTACCATCAAATGACGGAATATCAACATTTGGTAACCTAGAAGTTGAAAAACTGGTGGATTTAGAAGATTCTGATTTTGTAAGCATTCGAATGGTTTCGTTTATTTTAGCAAGGATTGAAAAATATCAGTTTTCAAAGAGGCCTACATCCATCCTACATCCTCGGAATCTTCTTCATCTATATGTAAAATATCTAACTGTACAGATTCGTAATGCCTAAATGTAGTAAAAAGTTTATCTTTCTTGCCTCTAAAATTTAGCTGAAGATAAGTTTATCGGATCCTCTACAAAATTTTGGATCCTTGTGAGGGATTGCCTTGCATGACGCTCGCGTTAACTTTAGTTTCTTGATATCCGACATCGTTAGTTAAACGTAATAGCAAGTAAAAAAACTAGATAACCACTTTGCACTTTTGATTGAACACAAACTTTATTTGTTTACGTTTTGAAATGTCAAACAAACTCAATTGACAGCAGACAGGGAGGCAACGTGACGGAACAGAATGCGCGCGCAGGTACGGTATTTTATCTTATCTACTCTGTGGTAGTACCAACCGCACCAATCATCAAAAGCTATATGACCAAAAGTATGTTTAGCTCTCAGAACAATAACTAAAGCTATAGTAGGATGGCTAAAATAAAAATCGTGCAACTATGTTTAGTTCCGTTCTATCTTATGGCTAGAAAAGGAGGTTAGAGTGCGACAAATGGTAGACACTTAGTTTTTATTTTTTGTATTGTTATGTCAAACGGTCATCAGATAATCAGTGAAAAAAAAAATCTTGAGTCCTTTATAAAGTCACTCACTACCATCTCACTACATTATCTCAAATATGACGTCACAAATCTGGTGACACCTTTGCTATTTTAGTCCGGTTTCTATAGCTTTAGTTATTATTCTGAGGTTTAGCTTCTTAGCTCGATTGCTTCAAAATGGCGCGAAAGATAAATTTTTCACGTAATGAAACAAAGTGAAATTGTAAAATATAGATTGTACTATTTTAAAAAAAAATATCAAACTTTTATACGTGTTGGTTGCTAAGTGACAAAATCAAGAAGGAGGAAATAGTTAATGTAGTGTTACCACACGTTAAACTTGAAATGACACAAAATATTATTGCCACACTAATAAATAATTATAAAATGTACATTTATGGTCATGTTGTAGAACACGCAGAACGTTTCTCTACCTAGTTTGTGACGCAGAATAATAGAGGTTTGGTAATTGGTTGTTTCCACTTTTCCAGCTCTACTATTTGGACTTTGACATAATGTCGTGACGGACGTTACGATAACAACAGTTTACGAATGAAGCTTAAAGAAAATGGAAGGAAGTTAGGAACCTTGAGTAGTAGACCTTTTAATTCAAGAGAAACTTGTACATCAACTTTTACAGAAGCAGGTGCTCAATCAAATTTATCAAAATGTCAGACAAAAGCAGCCCTGCAAAATATTTTTTAAGTGGTGGTTTTGGTGGTATATGCAATGTTTTGGCGGGACACCCTATGGACACTATAAAAGTGAGACTTCAAACTATGCCCATTCCCCAACCGGGTGAAGAAGCATTATACAGTGGCACCTGGGATTGTGTCAAGAAGACTATACACAAAGAAGGCTTCCGAGGCTTGTACAAGGGTATGTCAGCGCCTCTCACTGGCGTGGCACCTATATTTTCCATTAGTTTCTTAGGCTTCGGAATTGGTAAAAAAATTGTGAGTACAAATGAGGATGATGTTTTGTCAAAGAAGCAACTATTCGCTGCAGGAGCATTTTCTGGTATATTCACCACTTCTATAATGGCACCTGGTGAACGCATAAAATGCCTATTGCAGATTCAGCAAGGAGGTAGTGTTCCCAAGAAATATAGTGGTATGATTGACTGTGCTAAGCAACTATATAAAGAAGGTGGTATAAAGAGTATTTACAAAGGTAGTGTTGCCACAATACTGAGAGATGTGCCAGCTGCTGGTATGTACTTCATGACATATGAATTGGTGAAAGAGGTTTTGGTGCCAGAAAATGCCACGGCTAAGATGAAGATTCTAGCTACCATAGTGGCTGGTGGGTGTGCTGGAATTGCTAACTGGCTTGTGTCAATGCCAGCTGATGTGCTGAAGAGTAGGTTACAGACGGCCCCTGAGGGTACTTATCCTAACGGAATGAGGGACGTTTTTAAGCAATTGATGGAGCGAGAAGGCCCAAAAGCTCTGTACAAAGGTGTGGTACCAGTGATGATCCGAGCTTTTCCTGCTAATGCTGCATGCTTCATGGGCTTTGAAGTTGCTGCCAAGTTCCTTGATTGGGTGGCACCCAACCTTTGATATTATTTGTTGTATAGAGAATTATGATAGTATGCCTTGATTATCTAATATTGTACAGAAAATGTTATTTCTATTTACCTAAATAGTTAGTTACAATTGAATTTTTAAGATACAAAGGTTATGAATGCATGACAAGTATTTTTATAGAAATCACAATTTTACCTCCATTATAGTTTATTAACTTGTTTTATCGGAATTTTACTTTTATTTAGATAGCATATAATTAAAAAATGTAGTTCATGTGTATGCATGTTATGCATAAAATATAGTATATACTTTAACGCCGCACACTAGCGCCACTAATGAAAAAAAAACATATCTAGTAATTAGAGATAGAAAATCAAATTATGCTCAACAAACTATTTGAATGGAGTAATTTAGCATTTTTACGTCATCTAATGAACACCTCACATGTTATGGTTTAGTTAAATAAGGCGGTATAGTTAAAAGTGGCCTTAACGTCATTAGGTGACGTAAAAATGCTAAATTACTTTATTCAAATAGTTTGTTGAGCATAATTTGATTTTCTATCTCTAATTACTAGATATGTTTCTTTTTTCATTAGTGGCGCTAGTGAGCGGCGTAAACGCTCTTAATTACTGAAATTATTATTTTTCAAGCTACGTGTCTTTTCTTAGCAAGCAAACAACTGTTCAAGAACACATTTTGACAAAAGCAATAGTAAAGTTAACCTTAAGCCCTATGGTACTAGCTAGCTAATAACTAAACTACCTAAGGCTTTAAAATCATTTTGCTACAATTAAATGTCATACATAATGGAAAGGATGTTAAGTAAATAGCTGTTTCAAGAATAAATATTTATTTTTGTTAGTCAATATAGCAACTGTTAATAAAATTGTCTTCTAAAGCTTATTTCCATATTTTTATTATTTTCAAAGTCTTTTGCCGTTGTCCTTTTGTTCTGTTGTTGTAACTTTACTGTTTCTTTCTCTTCCTTAGTTTCTATTGGTCTTTTGCCATGACCGAGACCTTTACGATCTTTCTTTTGTACAGTCTTAATGGGATACTTTGAACCATTTCCTTCGGGACCTAATCCGGATTCTTTATCCCAACCTACTTTTAACATTATTTGAAAACCTCTATTTGTTTCAGGTATAATATAACTTGTTGGTATTTTCTTGCCTTTACTAAGATTTATATTTGTTGAAGCAAGAAGTTTTTACTAACATTTAAAAGAACTTTTTGCACAATTTTTATTTTTATATTTTGAATTTGGTAACATTTGACAGTGTCTTCTTATTTTGTCTAGAATAAAATAAGTGGTCTCTGCCTACCCCTACGGGAAAGAGGCGTGATTATATGTAAGTATGTATGTATGTAAAATACGTGTTTTTACAAGATTTTATTTTATTATTTCTCTATCGTTCAGAATAATCTATCATTGGTTATTCTAAGGTCTGGGTTGACCAATAGGTTATGTGCCCAGGATTTGATGCTGAACGAACATAGGAAGCGGAGACAATATTGAAAGATCAGTCGAGATGGCAAGCAATAGTGTTATAAATATGCCACCAATGGCATGGTAGCTCCAATTATGCTACGTGGAAAGTCCAGATGGAGATGGCACTTGTCTACGAAGATCTTTGGCAGTTTACTAGTACAGAGCCAGATGCGACTGATGTAGCTGCCAAGAAAAGAGACCAGAAAGCAAAAGCCAAGATAGGTATGATGGTTCAACCTGAATGTCTTGTGCACATTCGGTCTGCGAAGACAGCAAAGGAAGCTTGGATTAAGCTGAGTAAGACTTTTGAGGATAAAGGCGTGAACAATCGTTGCCGCCTGTTATCAAAATTAGTCAGTTTAAAATTAGAAACATTTTCGACGGTACGAGCTTATGTTACTACTGTGTTAACTATAGCCGAGTAGCTGAGAGACATTGGAAAGGAAGTTGATGATGAACTATTGGCTGCCCTTCTCCTGCAAGGTCTAACACCAGAGATTCAACTTTTAAAAATCACGATTGAGAATAGTCAAACTGCACTTACGTCGGATTACGTGAAGAACAAGCTGTATCAAATGGAAGATAAATACGCTGCTTCAGGTAGTGGAAATCAGACGTCAACGTCAGCACTACTGACAAAGAACAAAGGAAACAGAAATAGCAAGGGCGATACTAAGAAATCTACAAAGAAAGTATTGAAGTGCTACATCTGTGATGGCCCTCATAAGTGTTTCCAATGTCCAAACAAGGATAACTCCAAGAAGGAAGCTCATCAAGCATTCGCCTTCGGAACTGCGTCTGATACTGCAACTAGAGAAGATTGGGTGATCGACTCTGGTGCTTCTTCACACAAGACGAAGACGAAAGCCTGACTGAAAAATTTAAAGAAGAATTCTAGACCGCTAAGAGTTACGTGTGCGGATGGAAACGTGGTGCTGGGTGAAAGTGTTGGTATTGTAGGCTACTTTGAATATTTACCTACTTAAATATAAAACTTACAACTAAATTATAATTATATTATTAAATATTTACACCTATTACTAAATCTTATATCTATTAATAATATTTCTTAAACTATTTATATGTACAACAATAATATATACATATCACATCGTGTGTGTACTGGTTTGTCGATTTCAATAAACTTTATCGATACGCACGACCATCGCACTAGTTCGACGCAGTGCCATTTACCATATTGTTCTCCTATATACCTGCGCCCGGGCAGCAGCGCCCGCACGCATGTACAGTACACCAGTCGAGATCTCTCTACGACGCGGAACGCACGCCTGCCCTGCACTCGCATTTCGCTTGCCGCATACGCTTATTTGCTTTCGCGCTCTGTGCTTATTTTATGTACTATATACTTTCTACTTTCTTTACGCTTATCTGACCGTATTTATAGTGCTATACTTTCCTGTGCTTGAATGTTTCTTCTGTGCCTTCTGTGAACTGTATGTGTATATATAAACATTGGTGTTGTGGATTTAGTAAATAACCTCAGAACTGTAAGTCGAACTATTTATTTCACACCCAACAAACACCATAGTGGTGACCCCGAACGAACAATGGAAAGGGAATTTAGTGATGCACGTGGACCCGCTATGCCGGCATGGTCGGACAATAGTGACGTGACAGAGAAAAGTATCGATGTTTTTAAAGTTGGTACCCGACTGCCACCGTTCTGGCCAGAGGAGCCCGAGATCTGGTTCGCGCAAGTGGAGGGGCAGTTCGCCATTTCTGGAATTTCCAATGACTCCACCAAATTCCACTACATAATTAGCCAGCTGGATAACCAGTTCTCTAGGGGGTAAAGGACCTTATAATTAGCCCACCAACCAACGATAAGTATCAGAAATTGAAAACCGAGCTGATAAAACGGCTTACGGCGTCGAAGGAGAAGAAGCTGAAGCAACTGCTGATGCACGAGGAGCTTGGAGACCGCAAGCCTTCCCAATTTCTCCGCCACCTCAAGAGTCTCGCAGGCGTCAATGTTCCCGACGATTTTTTTAAAACCATCTGGGTTAGTCGCCTCTCGCACGGGATACAGACAGTGCTCGCAGGCCAGCCTAGTTCATCTACCATAGACGATCTGGCGGACTTGGCCGATCGTATTCACGAGCTAGCCGCACCATCACCATCAGTGGCTACTACGAGTCAAGCCTGTCCCGGTTCTGCATTGGATGCTTTGACTAAGCAAGTCGCAGAACTGAAGACAGAAGTTTGCGTCAGAAAGAAGCAGCAGATCCCACTCACGGTCTACTAGGACACCTCAGCGTAGATCAGCATCCAGGACGCAGCGCTCGCAGTCAAATTATAGAAAGTTCCCTCACTGCTGGTATCATAGCAAGTTTGGAGAGAATGCCAGCAAATGCGTTAAACCCTGTGACTACAAAACGGGAAACGCCAGGGGCGGTCGATAATGGCGACTGCTGACTGCCCGACAACTTCAACTGGTCGCCTGTTCGTCACGGACCGAGCTTCGAAGGTGCAGTTCCTGATCGATACTGGAAGCGATCTCTGCGTCTTTTCCCGGTCCCTTCTTCGTGATCGTCGTACCAAGACGGACTACAACTTGTGTGCTGCGAATGGATCCAATATTTCTACATACGGTTATGTACACTTTAATTTAGATTTTGGCTTACGTAGATCGTTTAGTTGGCGCTTTGTAGTAGCAGATGTAACTAAGCCTATCATAGGCGTAGATTTTTTAAACCACTATTACCTAATTGTAGATTGCCGTAACAAACGCTTATTAGATAGTACAACCTCTGTATCATCTGTAGCCAAAGTAGTGTCCTGTAGTAACATAGCGTCTGTAAAGATTTTTACTGGTGTGACTCGGTATCATAAAATTCTTGACGAATTTCCCGAGATTACTCGACCAACTGGTACAGACCGTAACATCACACATAATACTGTCCACCACTTACGTACGACCCCAGGGCCTCCAGTTTCATGCACCCCACGTCGCTTAGCTCCCGACAAATTAAAGATTGCTCAGCAGGAGTTCCAGGACATGCTCGCCAATGGAACTGCTCGACCTTCGCAGAGTCCCTGGGCATCACCTTTTCACCTGGCGCCAAAAAAAGATAACGGCTGGCGTCCTTGCGGCGATTACCGCATGCTTAATGCCCGAACTGTACCTGACAGGTACCCGATTAAGCACATCCAGGACTTTGCACACAATCTAGTTGGCTGCAAAGTATTCAGCACCCTCGACCTTTTGAAGGTGTACAATCAGATACCTGTCAGTCCAGCAGACATTCCGAAGACCGCAATCACTACACCGTTTGGTCTATTTGAATTCCCCTTCATGACCTTCGGACTTCGGAATGCAGGCCAAACCTTTCAAAGGTGTATGGATGAGGTCACTAGGGGACTAGATTTCATTTATTGTTACCTTGACGATATTTTAGTCTTCTCCAAGGATGAGCAGCAGCACGAGCATCACCTCCGCCAAATTTTCACCAAGCTGAAAGAGTATGACATGCAGGTGAACACAGCTAAGTGCATCTTCGGTGCGCCAGAGGTAACATTTTTAGGTTACGCCATATCTGAAAGCGGCTCCAGGCCACTAGACTCCAAGGTGCAGACCATAAAAGAGTTTCCGACTCCAACAACCGTGCGCCAGTTAAAAGCATTCTTAGGCATGCTCAATTTCTACAGGAAATTTCTTCCCCGAGCTGCTGAAATCCAGGCCCCCCTGCATGCTCTACTGACAGGCTCTGTAAAAGGGTCCCAACCAATCAGTTTGACAGGGGACACCCTTACGGCCTTTAATGCATGCAAAGATAGCCTCACAAATGCTGCCCTACTGACGCACCCTGACTGTACTGCCAAACTCGCCTTGGTGACCGACGCCTCCGATAAGGCAATCGGTGCAGTCCTCCAACAACTCAATAAGGGAGCGTGGCAACCATTAGCCTTCTTTTCGCGAAAACTCAGTCGGTCCTAGGTAAAGTATTTGCCTTACGACAGGGAGCTGCTCGCCATTTACGAAGGGATCAAATATTTTAGGCATATGCTCGAGGCCCGGCACTTTGTCGTCTACACCGACCATAAGCCGATCAGTTTCGCATTCCATGAAAGGAAGAAAAATTGTTCGCCTAGGCAGTTCAGACACCTAGACCTCATTGCCCAGTTCACAACTGATATCCGTCATATATCTGGCAAGGTTAAAAAAAATACAAATATCTAAAAAGAAAAATAAAATGTACATTTATAACAAAATATTTGATTTGTTTATTTTGATTTTTAATAAGGCAATTTATTCAGTCATTTAGTTTTACATATTTAATGAAAAATGTTCAATTTATCAAAATGACAGTCCTAAGCCTGCAAAGTATGAAGGGAAGTCAAATATTTATTCCATTTCGTCCGATATGTCCTAATAAAATCAGTGTACTATAACGTACTAATAGTACTAGAATACTGAACTAGTTCATTTAACGGATTGTACTAGTTCGGAGCATTCCCTTTAGTGACCGAGTAAGAACAAGCCTGCCATTTACCATATTGTTCTCCTATATACCTGCGCCCGGGCAGCAGCGCCCGCACGCATGTACACCAGTCGAGATCTCTCTACGACGCGGAACGCACGCCTGCCCTGCACTCGCATTTATTTCGCTTGCCGCATACGCTTATTTGCTTTCGCGCTCTGTGCTTATTTTATGTACTATATACTTTCTACTTTCTTCACGCTAATCTGACCGTATTTATAGTGCTATACTTTCCTGTGCTTGAATGTTTCTTCTGTGCCTTTTGTGAACTGTATGTGTATATATAAACATTGGTGTTGTGGATTTAGTAAATAACCTCAGAACTGTAAGTCGAACTATTTATTTCACATCCAACAAACACCATAGTATGGTTGTGTCTGACAAGATGATGGTAAGCGATGTAACTTATGTACCAAATCCAGCATCTAATTTACTGAGTGTGAATGCTATAGCTAAGAAAGGTCATGTATTAGTGTTTACAGAGGACAGTTGCGACATCTTTAAGAGTAACAGATGCGAGGTGTATGGCGAATATGTTGGATCAGGTGTAGAAGATAGAGGTATTTACAAAATCAGGGATTGTACATACGGTTCTGCACTTGCTACAGCAGAAGGTGAGCCAAACGACCTGGTTTTATGGCACAGACGAATGGGTCATCTGGGTTTAAGATATCTGAAGTTACTGAGAGACAAGATGGCAACTGGGGTGAGTTTTCAAAATTGTTTTTGTAAATTTGAATGCATTTCGTGCATTATGGGAAAACAAACTAGGCAACCTTTTACTAAACATGGTTCGAGGGCTACTGAGGTTCTAGGCTTGGTGCACTTCGATGTGTGCGGACCTATGCGCATTCCCTCAATTGGTAGAAATCTTTATTTTGTTACGTTTATTGACGATTTATCGCGTAAGACTTTTAATACTTTTTAAAACAAAAGAATGAAGTTTTTGAAAAGTTTAAGGAGTTTTTTTTATATTGGCACGTCATAGTGACTACATCCTGCCTGATGGTAAGCAGCCGATGCAGTCCAAAATAATGAGAGCGCTCCCCACCGTGGAACAAGCACGATAACAAGCGCACCCATTCATGACGGCCTACATAAATGCCGTTTCACGCCCCGCTTAAAAGACCCGGGACTATAGGAACTGGGAAACACATTCCAGTTTAAAACTTATGCTGAAAATCAAACGGGCAAGAAGATAAATATTTTTAAATCGGATAATGGCACCGAGTATGTCAACAAACGGATGGATGACTTTTTAGCGGCGAACGGGATTTATCGTCAATTGACGGTTGACTACACGCCAGAACAGAATGGAGTTGCGGAAAGGGCAAACCGCACTATCTGTGAAAAAGCGAGGAGTATGCTGCAAGATTCTGAACTACCTCAACGGTTCTAGGCCGTTCATCATGCAGTAAACCTCAAAAATAGATCACCAACCATTGCGGTGAGAAACATGACACCAGAGGAGAAATGGTCTGGAAAGAAATGTGATCTGAGCATGGTGAGGACTTTCGGGTGCAAAGCTTTTATGCACGTTCCAAAACAGAAGCGAACCAAATGGGATGCGAAGAGTATAGACCGGTTCACACCGGTTTTTGTGACAATGCAAAAGCTTACCGCCTTATCGATCCTAAAACAGGGAGACAGTACAAAGCCAGAGATATTGTATTCCTGGAAAACAGCAAATACACAGACACAGAATTCAGAGGAGAACCTAGTGGAGTTCATAGTATTCTCTGAACCTGAAAGTAATCGAACCCGAGACACTGAAGAGTCTGTACACACGTCTTCCGAGAGAGTTCTTGGCAATGGAGATCCGTATATAGAAGTGAGACAGTTTGGATCTGTGAATCCTAGATTTGGAAAAGAGGATCGTGAACCGCCGGCTGAAATTCATGAGCCAGAGACTGGAATACAGGAATCAGAAGCTGAAATTCAAGAGTCAGAGGAACAAATTCAGGAATCAGAGGCTGAAGTTCCAGCAACCAGCAACCAGAAAATATATTTGAAGATTGTGAGTTGGACGATGTTTCTGAAAATGAAAGGAGGTACCTACTCAGGGATAGAAAGAAGAAAGAATTTCCTGACTACATCCTTTATCACGCTGAGGCGGAACAAGATCCAGTGACAGTGCGTGAGGCACTATCAAGATCAGACAGCGAAGACTGGAAACAAGCAATTCAGGAGGAGCTTGATGCGCTGAAGAAAAATAAAACATGGATTCTTGTGAAACCGCAAAAGACATCGTTGACTCGAAGTGGCTCTTCAAAGTCAAAGAAAAGGCGGGGAATAGAAGACGTTATAAAGCACTACTTGTTGCAAGAGGTTTCCGTCAAAGGCGCGGAATTGACTATGAAGAGACTTTTGCGCCAGTAGTAAGACATAGTTCCTTGCGAGCCCTTATTGCTCAAGCTGTGATACAAGGACTAAAAATAGATCAGATGGACGTCAAGACAGCATTTCTTATGGAGAATTACATGATACTGTCTACATGAAACAACCAGAAGGCTTCGAAGAAAAAGGGAAAGAAAACCATGTTTGTTTATTGAAACGTTCACTGTATGGGTTGAAGCAAGCTCAACAAGGAGTTCTACAACTAGGATTCAAGAGATCGAAGAGTGGACCCTGCGTGTACACAAGGTCTAAAGGCAACAATGTGATCATACTAGCAGTGTATGTTGACGACATGTTGATTTTTTGGAATAATGCCGCTGAACTACGGAAGGTCAAGCAGGAACTCATGGCCAAGTTTTAAATGAAGGACTTAGACAAACTAACAGTTTAAGGCACCAGGACTTGAAAACATTTATCCCATTCTACTACAACAGGGCGCCTTCATCCCGGGGCCCCATCTCTGCAGGCTGTATAAAGCATGCATAGCTTTTGGACATATTCCCAGAATATGGAAGCGTATTAAGGTAATCTTCATACCCAAAACGGGAAAACTAGATTACGAAGAACCCAAAGCCTTTAGGCCTATAAGTCTACAATCCTTTCTTCTGAAGACCCTGGAGAAGATGGTAGACAAATATATCAGAGCGGGACCTCTGAAAAGATTCCCACTCCATGGACTTCAATGTGCATATCAGGCGGGGAAGTCAACCGAAACTGCTCTTCATCATGTGGTGAGTCGAGCGGAATCTGCGCTGGAAAACAAAGAGATTTGCGTCTGCACATTCGTAAGATATCGAAGATGCATTTATCGCACTACCTTTGAATCCATCAAGGTTGCAGCCAAGAACCATGCATGGTGTACCACAACCGATCTGTAATTGGATTGAATGCATGTTAAACACTAAAGTCCAAACTACGATTGACACACTTAGTCACAAAATTAATCAGCTAGAACAACAAGCTCGGTCCTGTAATTTAGAGATACAATGCGTCCCTGAGAAAAGAGCAGAAAACTTAATCTCCATCATCAACTCCATAGGTGAAGCTGTTGGGTTTAACGTTAAGACTGATGACATTGTCAATTGTAGCCGGATTGCTAAAGCTGATTTCGCTTCCTCAAGGCCTCGATCAATAGTTTTACAATTAAAATCAACTAAAATTCGGGATCAGTTCTTGGCATCGGCGATAACTTACAACAAAGCGAAGAAAAACCCTGAAGATAAGTTGAACACAGCCGACATTGGAATGCCTGGAGAGAAGAAACCAATCTTCATAGCAGAACGCCTGTCACCTGCCAATAAAGCACTCCACGCTGAAACTAGACTGAAATCAAAGGAAAAGCTGTATAAGTTTGTCTGGGTTCGAGGTGGCAAAATATTTGTTCGCAAGGACGAAAGCTCTGATTGCATATTGATTAGGGATAAAGCCTCCCTCGACAAGATAAAGTAGTGTACTCCTTGTTTTTTTCTCTATATATTTAACTTCGCATGTGTTAATTTTAATTACGTATAATGAAATTCAATTCGATTAAAATTTCCTATTAAAATTCTAGAGGGCTTCGCTCCAAAACGCTTAATTTTTATCGTAACTTATGTCATAACAACTTTGATATTATTGTATTAACTGAAACTTGGTTGAATAAAAGTGTATTAAACTCTGAACTATTTGACCAGCGGTACTCTGTTTACAGGAGAGACCGGCAGATCAAAGCGAACTCTAAAAAGAAAGACGGTGGAGGGGTCCTCATTGCAATCCGTAAATCATTCAATTCAAAAAGATTGCAAAAATTGGAAAGTACTAGTTGTGAGGATTTATGGACTACTTTTGAGGTAAAACACAATAAGTCTTCGTATCAGTATGCTTTGTGCGCTGTTTATCTGCCCCCACCTGTGACCAGAGTCTCGTTGGAATATTTTCTTGATAACTGTAACTGTACATTCGAGCGATTAGACATGTGTAAATTTATATTGGGCGACTTTAACATAGGTCAAATTGACTGGTGTATGGTAGATAAGCAAGAGTTTACCCAATTACCTGGGCCGGCTCAAGTTCTTATGGACTTCCTATCCCTAAATAACTTAAGACAGTTGAACCGCATACCTAATTCCTGTAATAGAATACTAGACCTCGTGCTTACGGATGTCAATAACGTGGAAACTTCTCTTGCATGTGGGGTACTAAGTAAAATAGACCCATTACATCCACCCCTTTTCATAAAAGTACCCTTACCGCAATCTAAATGTGCGATGGTCAATCTAAACGTCAAAAAATTTAACTTCTACAGGGCTGATAACGTAAACATCATGTTAGAACGTTTTCACGAAATCATCAGTGATGTCGTTAAGACTAATGTCCCATTATGCTCTTTAAGTAACAGAGTGCATCCTCCATGGTATACGCGCAACTTAATTAGAAGAATAAACGAAAAGGAAAGGGTAAGACAAAAATTTAAGAAGTTTAAAAATCCATTAGATGAATTAGAACTAAAACTACTTAAAAAAGATGTAAAAAAACTTGCGTTAGATTGCTATAATTCGTATATCAGCAAAATAGAGACTAATTTGACAGAAGATCCTAAACGTTTTTGGTCTTATGCTAGAGCTAAAAATTCCAATCATAATGGCTATCCCGCTACTCTTACTGATAATAATGTCACTACCAGTGAGGGCACTGAAATTTGTAATTTTTTTGGATCTTACTTTGCTTCTGTCCATGATAAAAGTAGCCAAGGCTCTACAACGATGGACTCTTCTTTACAATCTGCAAAAGTTTCAGAAACCTTTTCTTGTATTCAACTCAGTGATGAAGATTTGTCCAAAACGCTTTAAACATTAAACATAAATAAAGGCCCGGGTCCTGATGGTATTCCACCTTATTTCTTAATACACTGCGCTGTTGGACTAAATAAACTTCTGTTAGAGAGATTTTTTACCTCATTAAGAACAAGTGTTTTCCCGGACCTTTGGAAAATTGCTAAGGTAGTTCCTATCTATAAAAATGACGACAACACCGTGGTAAGTAACTATAGACCTATTTCCATTTTGAATGCTTTTGGTCAATTGCTCGAATCCTTTGTCAGCTCTGCAATCCAAGCTTTTCTGAAGCAGCACATAACCATACATCAACATGGGTTTTTGCACTCAAGGTCAACTACTACTAACTTAGTAACCTTTACTGAAAAAATTGTGACAGCCCTGGATGGAGGCAAGCAGGTTCATGTGATATATACGGATTTTAGAAAGGCCTTTGATAGGGTCCCTCACAACACCTTAATCACAAAGCTTCACAATCACGGGATCACAGGCCCTCTTCTAAGGTAGATTAAATCTTATCTCACAGGAAGATCTTTTTTGTGGCTGTAAATGGGTTTAATTCTTCGACATTTTCAATTACCTCCGGGGTTCCCCAGGGATCTCACCTTGGCCCAATTCTGCTCCACATATATATTAACAGTATACCTGACTGCATTAAGAAATTGACTCCTTTTATGTATGCCGTATGCCGACGATTTAAAAATTCTCTAAGTTGTTGATTCTCTAGCCGATGCACACCATTTGCAACAAGATATTAATCACCCTGCATGGTGTGAGTTGAATGGAATGTCCCTTAATCCAGATAAGTGTGTTCACTTTAACTTTACTCGTAGGAATAGTAAGGCCATAATACCCTTCATATATAAAATCAATGACCTAGTTCTAAATGAAGTCGAAACTGTAAAGGATTTGGGGATTATATTAGACAGAAAACTGACATATATTCCGCATATCGAGCATACAGTTAAAAAAGCGTCAAGAACATTAGGTTTCGTGCTGCGAAACATGAAAGAATTCAAAAGGTCCGCTACTAAAATAACACTGTATAACAGCTTGGTTCGCAGCATACTAGAATATGGATCGACAATCTGGCGACCTCACTACGCTACTCACATATTAAGAATCGAGAGAATACAGAAAAGGTTTTTGTGGCACTTGATTTACGCAGAGGGAGCAGCTAAGAGAATAAGGACCTACGAGGGCAGACTTAAGCATTTTAAGTTAATTTCCTTGGAGAATCGCAGAGTCTTACTAGACTTGACCTTTTTCTTAAAGTTACTGACAAGTGAGATAGATTGCCCTCAGCTGCTAGACCTAGTAAACTTTAAAATCCCATTCCATTATCCTCGTAATGTCGTTGAGAGGCTTTTTGAGCCGCCGCTGCGTAAAACTAATTTCGGCCAAAATTCACCAATCCCACGTCTCTGTAGAACTTACAACCGGTTCAGTTCTCAGTTGGATATTTCGTATTCCTACATCAAAAATCGGAGACTGTTTATGTCCATGCACCAAGACATTTAGTAACCATATTTAACAAAAGGTATAAAATAAATTAAGTAAATAGGGTATATCTTACATGTATTTTTTTTAGTTTCATTAGTTAGGTATAGTTTTTTACTGAGGTCATATCATGTGTGCATGTTGTGTTTGTCTATAATAGATTGTACAATTAGATCATAATTTATGTATTTTTTTAAAAGTAAGCATTAATTGTAACAATTGTTGACAAACCATTAAATAAAATAAAATAAAATAAAGGGTAGAATTATCAACTCTGAACTGCTAGGTGACAGTCTAATAGCACGAACATGAGCCTGCAAGGAGGGGTGCTCTCGTCTCTTCTGTGGAGCCTTGTGGTTGATTCAATTGTAGTAAGGCTGAATAAAGAACCATTTTATACGGTTGGTTATGCGGATGATCTGGTCATCTCAGTCAATGGGAAATTTCCCTCTACGGTATCGGGGTTAATGCAACGTGCCCTGGATCTGCTGGAGGAATGGTGCAATGCCCATCACCTCTCTGTAAACCCGGGGAAAACCACAGCTATCCCCTTTACAAGAATGAGGAATACTACGGGAGTGGGTAAACTAACTTTCTATGGCACCCGGCTCTCTTGGTCCAAAGAAATGAAATATCTAAGCTTAACGCTGGATAGGGAACTTACTTCGAAACAGCATGTGGACACGACCGTAGCCAAGGCTTACAGTCTTTGGCATGTGTCGGTCTACATATGGCAAGACGTGGGGCTTAACCCCAAAATCATTAGGTGGATCTACATGACGATGGTGAGACCGATCCTCACATATGGCAGCATCGTCTGGTGGCCCAGAACCAGGCTGAAGATCAGTAAGAATCCTCTTAGCAAACTTCAGAGAACAGCTTGTCTGGCAATCACTGGTGCCTTTAGAACCACTCCAACGGCAGCGCTGGAGATCCTCCACACTATCCACCCCTACACATTGTAATAGAAACAGAGGCTAAGAAAGCGTTACATAGACTAAAGGTGGCCAGACTATGAGACGCATCTAAACCTCTGACCAGACACACAAATTGGGAACCAAGTGACATTCCTGATAGGATCATGGAACTGGGGTGCGATAAAATATCACCCATATTCATGTTCGAAAAGAAATTTAAAGTTTATGTTCTAACCAGGGATGAATGGAAACGAGGGCCACCGTCTCCGGAAAAAGACAGCCTAATCTGGCATACCGACGGATGCCCCTGTGGAAATGCGTCTATAATAACGACTTCAAGCATAGTCAAAGCATGAGAAAATTTGCCACTGTTTACCAAGCAGAAACTTTAGCAATACTCCTATGCGCAATGCAGAATATAGAGTTAGCTATGAAAAAGCGCAATATATTCATCCTAAGTGACAGCCAAGCCGCGCTCAAGTCACTCATGTCGCCCCGAATCGACTCTGGCCTTTTTCTGGAAACCACAAAAGCTCTAAACAAGCTAGGTGGACATAACAAGGTGCGATTGATCTGGGTTCTAGGCCATATGGGATATGGGAATCCACGGCAACGAGATGGCGGATGCACTTGCCAGGGAGGGCTCAGAGACCCAGCTTATTGGTCCTGAGCCGTTCGTGGCACTTGCACAAAGTATCATTAACAAGGCCTTAAAAGACTACATCGACAACAGGCACGGCATCGAATGGAAAGAGCAGCCGGGTATGAGACACTCCAAATAGGCTAAAACGCCTTAGGACAAAGTAAGTTCATATGCGGAGGCAGCAGAAGGCAGGCCCGATTAACTATCAGTGCCTTGACAGGGCACTATGCCACAAAGCAAATGCTTCACAGAATGCACCTCTCAACAAATAGCGCCCGGCAAGGGCATAGCAATTATACATAGATAAAATGAATTACTTAAGTACCTATTAATTATTATTATTAGTATTATTTTGGCCGTAAAATATTTAAGGTAGGGATAATTTTACATTGCGTTTAAAATTAACTCTTATTAAGCGAGACCACTCGTATCTAAATATTTATATTTATATTTTTTACCTTTTTTTACGTTTTTTTTTTTAAATTAAAAAAAAACATTGAAAAAACAAGAATGATTGAAATTTATTTAAAAGCCAATTCCAACCAAGCTACTTTCAGGATGTGCGTAATTTCTGTTATATGTTGTATAGTAGCAGTAGAGAAGATTGTGTATTGTAATTTTATTTTATTAAAATTTAATAAATGTTTGTAGGTCAAAGTTGAAAATTCGATCTTGTTTATATTAACCAAATTACAACCAACTCCATCTAGTACCTACCTAGTTAAGGTAAAAATGCGGGATAGGCGCATTAACAAAATTTCACCCAAAAGTAGTCATAATTAAAGTTTAAATAGAGGAATCTATTTTCGGAAACTGTTGCCTTCTCACTTTAATACCAAAAATTAGTTATGTGCTTAAAATAAATAAATTAAAAAGTTAATTCTACATACTAAGTTTGCCATTCTGTTCTCAGCTTTACAAAAAAATATGTTACTTATTATAAGTTACCGTAACATAAAAGTATGTATGTTACTTTATGTTACAAAGTGGCAAAATCTACGGCCTTACGCCTTACCTTACGCAGATGTCGCTGCACAAAGAGACAAGATCTTCTAAGATAGATAACTATAAATAGTAGGTACCTGACAAAATATTATTCTGTCATTCTACTAGACAACTCGTTTCACACGTTAGATCACTAATTTTAGCATTTTTACCATAATCGAATCCGCTAAGAATGACGAGAAGTCTCAAGTTGGCAACACTGGATATCATGTCAATCCTCAGGACTTCTTGGCGGGAAAGTGAAGAGTCATGCCTGCGGTTTTGTTTTATTTTCTAAAATGTCAAATATTAATATGAAATAATGGTGGATTATTAACCGTTAAGTGTTCGTGAGTGTGCATGAGTGTTGGCAAATGAAACAAAACAGTGCGACAGCACTTTTCAAATTCTCTCAAGATATCCGCCGCGTGAGGACTTAGTGAAGCCCCACATCTTTACTGAGCTACTCGAGGGGTTGGGGGGTATATCATTTGTCACTTTTCATTTCTAATATCATTCAGCATCATCATAAAGGAAATATTGTCTATTTATGTATTACTTGTAAGAAAAAATACTTTGACACTGGTTTAATGTTCTAACCGCACGAAGCCATCAACTAAAAAAAAAGGAACCTCCGCTCAGGAGGTCAATTCTATTTGAAAACTGCAACTGCACGTTTATGCCCATAGAGTAACTTATTATATAGGGCATAGAGATCAATCTTCGGCCTTTGTATTGGAAGTATATACCTAGCGCCATCTGTATTGTCAAGTATGCAACTTTAAAGTGATATACATAACTATCCAACAACATAGGTATATTGTATAGCACATTACCTATCCAGGTACTATAAGCCTACTAATTTTATGGACATGTTGAATGAAAGATAGGTTAACATTTCACATTATTTATTTCAAATAAAACATTAAATACATCAAAAAATAATGAAAGAGATAAAATTTGCAGACAATCGAACTTTGGACACTTTTCGTACGTGATGTCCTCTAAAATAGTTTTATTTTAAAGGACATCATTGCGTTTCATACATATTTGGATCAAATGTGAAGTTTCGGCCAAAAGAATACGTTGTGTGTTTTCTAATATTACTATTACGTCTAATAATTTATTAACATGGCACCAAAGTTGTAAGCCGTGTTTTCTTTCATACATTTGTAAATTTACTAAAGGAAGAAAGAAAAGACATTAATTTCAATACTATCAATAAATACCAAGCACATTTTTAACAAAGAATCATTTTATAAAGCTAGTTATGGAGATTTTCTTTTAGTTTAAAATAAGGAAAGAAAATATTTTAAATAACTTCATCAAAAATGTACCTACCTCAAATGTTGAAAACATTTCCACGAGTAGGATTTGAACCCGCACCCTTCTGACATACCGGTTCAGGTGCTCTCCCAATTGAGCTATCGTGGTTTTAACCAGCCCGCCGAAATTATTCAACACTATTTACTTTTTACTTTGAAAGCCAAAGGCGCCCAAAAAATCAATGTCAACAACTACCGTCATTAACATCTGATCATAATATTTTTACAAATACTAAAGATCAGTTAAGAAGCAAGCTTCAAATTAAAAAGTAAATAGTGTTGAATAATTTCGGCGGGCTAGTTAGAACCACGATAGCTCAATTGGGAGAGCACCTGACCCGGTATGTCAGAAGGGTGCGGGTTCAAATCCTGCTCGTGGAAATTTTTTCAACATTTGTGTTTTTGTAATTTGTTCGCAACAAAATTTGCGTTAAAATATATATAAACATTTATTGATCAGCCACTAGACAATAATGTATTTAAAAAAAAGTTATTTCAATGGCTCTTACAGCACAACTTTTACTCCACTAGTGAATAAAAAATTATAATTGTAGTCTATTTATTTTTAATTACTTCATTGCAATACTAATTGACAAATTGTAGTACCTACTTAGATTAATAATTTTTATTTCTAGACATTTTATTATATAATTATTTAAGCTAAAAATTTGCATTTATGTAGTTAGGTATATTGTTTATAAAATTTTATACTGTATTGACATTTGCATGCCTACAAAATTAAGGCAGAATATTGTTGACACTGCTCAACATTGTCGCTCATCTCAATGTACTGTACACAATATTGTGCAAATAAATGTTTGAATTTGAATTTGGTTACTCCTAACTTAATATTATGATTTTTTATATTTTATTACTGTAACTTACGTAAAAGTTGGTTTTATTGATAAAAACTGAATAATACTGAATTTTAACTCAATACAGGTTTTTTTGTTATTGGCGGTTTTTAGAGGATGTGCGAAATATTAATAAAATATTAGTACCTACTCATTGAATACAATTTTGACCCAATTCATATCAC
Organism: Eudonia lacustrata; assembly: GCA_947562085.1. NCBI lineage: Eukaryota > Metazoa > Arthropoda > Insecta > Lepidoptera > Crambidae > Eudonia > Eudonia lacustrata. The sequence continues at coordinate 18,358,240 of OX387325.1, forward strand.
GATGCATTATATAATGGTAGGCATTTTGAATAAAACAGAATATTAAGAATATGCTATTCACATTTGCCAAATTCTTAAAGGCCCTATTACATCTTGACTGTGATTTTTGCGTTAAATGGCCAATTTTGGCGTTCTCAATCTCAGAAACGAAAATACATTAACAATTTTGACTTATTGAATAGTGTAGAATAGCTATTGGCATAGTTCGAACTCAATTTTTTCTCGTAGAGTGGAAATTTGTAATAATAAGCATGAATTTATTATCCTATTTCGATAAAAACGATAAATACAACTGGAAAATTACTACAAAATGCGAAAATGGGCATTTTACGCAAAAACTTCAGTCGAGATGTGATAGGCCTCTTAAAGCTTCTGAGCTACACTGACTCCACTCCAATGTAACTCATAAGTTTTAAGGTTTTTTTTTTTTCTCTTAAAACATTTATTTAAATACTTTTTTGCTTTGTTTTGAAATTTGTCATCATCGTCAGCAACATCTCGTCTTCCAGTTAAAATTTTATTAATATCTTTGCAATAATTAAATAGAAGACATCTAACTACAATGTTAATTAAATAGTCTAATAATTTGTTTTTGTGGATAGTACACTTAATAAAATTAAAATCAATCAACATAAACATTGATGTTTTGATTAATTCTTTTATATGATTTTTTTCAAAGTTTTCTTTAATTAGTTCATTAATTATGTCTTGCGCATTCGATATTAAATTTATTAAATTATCACTGGGAGTGCAGAGCCAACGTCGACCTGTATATTCTCTGTACTTAATGTACTCTATTTCATTTTTTCCTACTAAGTCCTCTGTACATGTTTCACAATTTTGGAAAACTTGTGATTTTGTTTTCTTTAAAAAATACCCGCTCATATATTGGAGTGGGGCTATTATTAAGGGATTCATTTCTTTTTCTTCTAAGGGAGTAAAATTTATATTTATTATTTTTTCAATATCAAAATCTAATGCACAGGTCGTCGTTGCTCGGATTCGTCATCGACTATGAGAGCATGTATAGTAAATAACATATCACAGGATACACTGAATAGTTCCACTAATGTTATTATATTGTGTGGTGACGGTTCACATACGAAGAAACGCGACATTATAAATAATTTTAATATTTTGATTAAACTGCAATCAGATACGAATTGCAGGTTAATAGTTAGTGCTTTTCCCTATTGTACAAATTTAACCTGGGAACAAAATAAGCGCATTTATGACTTAAATTTATTACTTTTTAATTTAATTTGTCGTCATAGTGACACTATTTTATATTTCGATATAAATAAATTTATTAAAAACTTTAGTTTGACGTCAGATACTATGTATCTTTCTAAGAAATGCAGGACTCAGATAGCTAATTTGTTAGCTTTTAATATACATGATACAGTTATAGGTGGTATAACTAAGTCTTTTCATGATAATAACTTAATCATTAGTAGTTCTACTAATGCAACTTTTACATCTAGTAATAAGGTTACAACCTCAGGTTTAAACTGAGGTCTAAGACAAAAGCCAAGCCCACATCCATTACTATTATACATCAAAATATTCAGGGTTTGGCTGGCAAGGACTTAGAATTAGAATTATTAGCAAAAAGTCAGGTAATTCATGTATTTTGTATAACTGAGCATTGGCTAAAAAGTCATGACACATCGTTCCATGTAAATAACTTCCAACTAGCAAGCGCGTACGTGCGAAGCTCAGCTATTCACGGCGGTTCTCTAATATTAGTAAGAAGCAATATTAAATACAAAAATCGCAACGATATTGTAGACCTATCAGTGGAGCGTAACATTGAACTATCGTGTGTGGAGTTCAATAGTTTTGTAATAGTGTGTGTATACCGACCCCCCTCGGGCAATTTCAATATTTTTGAAACAGTAATGGAAGACGTACTTAGAAAATTAAAACTAAAAAAGAAATTTGTTTTAGTATGTGGAGATTTTAATATAAATATTTTAGAAAACACTCCAACGAGTGTTCGTCTTCTTGCCTTATTTAAATGTGTTAATCTTTTGAATCTATTTCTCGAACCCACTAGAATAACTTCACATTCGGCCACTTGTCTCGATAATATTTTTACAGACTATGACCCTGTTTCTAAGTCACTCATTAATAATCTTACGTCTGACCATTGCGGTTTGAAGGTGACCTATAATTTTGATATTAGGGATGAACCAATAATAGTGAACTGTAAACCAGTTACAAAAGAGCGAGTGGAGTGTTTCAAAAATAGTATAGCTTGTAAAATAGATGCATTGCCTTTTGTACAAGATGATCCAGATGTGCTTTATAGTAATCTTTTTAACTTAATCAAGACCGAATACAACCAGGTGTTTACACCAAAAACAATAAAAATTACTCATAAACTTAAGTTCTGTGACTGGGCCACGACTGGTATATATAAAAGTAGAAATAAATTGTATGATTTATATAGTTTAAAACAATATAACCAAAATGTAAATTTTACGGAATTAGTAAAGAATTATTCGAAAATGTTTAAGAAAGTGTGCATAGTAGCAAAATCTAATTACATTAAAGAAAAAATTAAAAAGTCTAACAATAAAATCAAAGCCACTTGGGACATCATAAACCGTGAAACAGGTAAATTTAAACCACGGGATAATACTTTCACTTTAAAAGTAAACGACAACTTTGTCAATTCAGATTCACAAATTGCTAATATTTTTGATGATTTTTTTGTAAATATACCTGTAATAACAACATCAAATTTAGATTCATCACCGGAAGCTGCACAAACTTTACTCCAAAAATATGTACCAAAACGTAATCTTTCCTTTCATTTTAAATACATTGATTCAATGAATATTATTAAAACATTCAAATCACTTAAAATGAAAAACACGAGTGATTTGTGGGGTATATCTATTAAAGTAATTAAGAATATTATTTATTCTATTGCACCGTATCTTGCTGAAATTTTTAATAACTGTGTCGATAAGGGAATCTTTCCTGATCTTATGAAGTTTAGTAAAGTTATACCTTTATTCAAATCAGGAAACAAAGAAGACCCCAGTAACTATCGGCCCATTTCAATATTACCAGCGCTAAGTAAAATTTATGAAAAAATTATACTCGAACAGTTGATGTCATATTTTAACACAAACAACCTTTTACATAGTAAGCAATATGGTTTTACTAAGGGTCGTTCTACTACTGATGCAGGCGTTGCTCTAATAAAACATATATTTGATGCCTGGGAGAAGTCTCAAAATGCTCTTGGAGTTTTTTGCGACTTGTCCAAGGCTTTTGATTGCGTTGAGCACCGGACTCTAGTGTTGAAGCTACATTATTACGGTCTCGAAGATTTTTCACTAAATTTAATACAGTCATATCTCAGCTCTAGAACTCAAACTGTCGATATAAATGGTACTAAATCATCTGGTTCTCATGTAAAAATGGGAGTTCCACAAGGGTCGATTCTTGGTCCTTTTCTGTTCTTGATTTATATTAATGACTTACCATTCTTTGTAGAGAATTTCTGTGAAATTGTATTATTTGCAGATGATACTTCACTCATTTTTAATGTGACTAGGTGTAGGACTAATTATGAAAATGTAAATAAAGCTCTTTCAGAGGTACTCCATTGGTTTACTATTAATAATTTACAGCTTAACGCTAAGAAAACAAAATGTATTAAATTTATATTACCAAATGTCAGAAATGAACCAACCAATATTAGAATAAACGGTGATCAATTAGATTTGGTAGATTCTACAGTCTTTTTAGGCATTACCCTTGACTCAAAACTTCAATGGAATCCTCATATATCGAAATTGGCCGGTAAACTCAGTTCTGCTGCTTATGCCATTAGAAAAATTAGGCAGTTAACAGACGTTGAAACTGCTAGAACAGTTTATTTTAGTTATTTTCATAGGGTCATGTTGTATGGCGTCCTACTGTGGGGAACAGCGGCTGATATTGAAACTATATTCATTTTACAGAAACGAGCAATAAGAGCAATCTATAAACTAGGATCACGAACTTCCCTAAGAAATCTTTTTAAGGAGATTGATGTCCTGACAGTTGCATCTCAATATATTTATAATTGTATAGTTTTTGTACGTTGCAACATCAACTCCTTTACTAAACACGGTGACGTACACAATTTCAATACTAGAAATAAGACAAAACTTGTAATGCCACTGTTCAGGTTACAGAAGGTACTTGGTTCTTTCTTGGGGCAAGGTATACACTATTACAATAAAATACCAAATTCTGTACTAGATTTACCTTTAGATAAGTTTAAAAAACATGTGAAGTCTTTATTACTTATAAAAGGTTATTATACAGTCAAAGAATATTTAGATGATAAAACAGCCTGGTTATAATAAAAATCACATATTATATTTGAATCAATTTATTAAAATTATTTTTTTATACTTTTTATACTGATATGACAGCCTTTATCAGCATTGTCCTACAGATAACAAACAGCGTTGCGTTAAATAGATCATTAAGTTTTTATATAGAGTATCTTGAGTGTGTCATGCTCTCTTTACTGTCTCTGCGGTGGTGGCGTGTGCGTCGGGTCGTTACGTTCCCTAAAATATGGTTGAGCGAAGCGATGGCTGATTCATACGTCATGCTCGTGAACGGGTGCCGCCTGTGGAGGCTGGTCTGCTCTTGCATACTTATCTTATTTTTAGTATTATTAATTATAGTTTGACTTTGTTTTACCTAAACAATTTTTGACTTTTACTAGAGTACTGTAGTGGTGCTGTATGACATTGTGGAAATTGAAACTTTTACATAATTATCTGATGTAAATTTGTTAACTTACATTTTTTATTTTAACAGCATTGTCCTACAGATAACAAACAGCGTTGCGTTAAATACATCATTAAGTTTTTATTTAGAGTATCTTGAGTGTGTCATGCTCTCTTTACTGTCTCTGCGGTGGTGGCATGTGCGTCGGGTCGTTACGTTCCCTAAAATATGGTTGAGCGAAGCGATGGCTGATTCATATTTCATGCTCGTGAACGGGTGCCGCCTGTGGAGGCTGGTCTGCTCTTGCATACTTATCTTATTTTTAGTATTATTAATTATAGTTTGACTTTGTTTTACCTAAACAATTTTTGACTTTTACTAGAGTACTGTAGTGGTGCTGTATGACATTGTGGAAATTGAAACCTTTACATAATTATCTGATGTAAATTTGTTAACTTACATTTTTTATTTTGATTTTTTACATGTTGTAATTGTCTTATATATATTTTTTGTGTTTATTTGTAATGGAAAGTGTTCTGCTATGATAGGGCATTTTCCAATATTTTTGACGCTGTAAGGGAGAAAAGAGCTGGACACTTGCTGAGTTTCTTGCCGGTTCTTCTCAGTACAAGATCTCCCGCCCAGAGTAGATTTACGAACCGATGGCATAATGACATTCACAAGAGCTACTTGTAGCCTAAACTGAATAAATGATTTTGAATTTTGAATTTTTTTTGAATTTTGTAATGCATCACAAAAATCTCCTTCACAATTTTTACCACGGGTATGGACACTGTTTAAATTATTAATAAGAAGAGTTGCAAAAGCGGACTCAAACTGTTCGCATGTAGGGTTAATGTTACGACACCCATGGCTTCTTATTGAACCAAAAAAAATTTCTAGGTGTCTCAACCAAACTGAGTTAATGTTAAAATCATTCTTAAGTTTCTTTAATAGTACTTCTATTCCTTCCAGTGTCCATGCCCAATTTATCACAGTGGGAACTGTTTCTGCTTTTCCAGCAATATTTATAAACTTCATAGTTTTAAGAATCTTTTTTGCTTCTGCCCATGTCTTGTGGTGTATGGAGTTTGGTGTTGCAAGGCCAAGTAGCGGTTTCGCCCATTTATTCTTTTTGAAGCTGCCATTCACCGAGTCAAAAATTTCGTCCATCAGGAGCAGTAGATCGGCTGTATCCTGAACTTCCGATGGCAAGACCCCTTTTCCTAAAAAAATTAGTAAATGAAATACCACTACTATAGCATTAGCAATAACTAATTACTTATAATCAATTTAATTTAAACCAAATACTTGCACAATAATATTACCTGCAAGGTATCCCATATTAGATGCTACAGTACGGCTGAATATTTGCGATGCGAATTTAACCTTCATTTTATTAATTTTTTCCGGGATTACATGATTGTCCGTAAGTTTCGGGACCAGACGGACGCCTTTGTACCCTGGATTCTCTTCATGAAGTAATTTTATGTGGGACCACTTCGCAGTTTTCATGACACCATCTTGGGTATAATTTAAATTTTTGGTCAACAAATTATTCCGCATTCCTTTAATTAGATGGGGGGGGTCATATAAAGGTATGATTTCTTTGTTGTCTATTAATATAATATTTTCTTTAGGAGTCTCTCCTTTTCTTAAATATATGCCCCTCGTCTCATTTAAGAGTATATTTAAGGCATGTCTATTATTCGTGCCTTGGTCACACACTGTAGCAAGTGGTATTAAGCCAGCTTTTTGTACGTGGCTTTTTATTATTATAATTATTATTATTATTATTTATTATAATTAGCAATTTAATTTGTTTAGCTAACTCGGCGCCTTTTGTTGCACTTGCTGAAAAAGAATACGATAATGCTTGCTTGTAGTTTTTTGCCACGCACCATGAATACTTGGGCGTGGTCAGCATATTCTGCTCGTCTTTTCTCTCCATCATCGACAAATCCTGTCACTTTGTCCTTTCGTTCATTAAACACGCAACATGTGCCTTTAAAGAAATTTCGTCGAACAAAATAACACAAAGCTTTTCCTCCGCTGACATTGTCTCTGCCTTCTTAGCGATTTGAGCAAATATTTTCTTATTAACGCCTGGCTTTAAATTACTTTTTTGTATTTATTTTATGAGAGTTTGCAGGGCAGGCAGTATAAAAATGCTTCTTAAAAAACGGTACCCTTTGGGACTTTGTTTTAAAATTGATAAACTTGCAATTTTTTGTGCTAAAGTAAACCATCGTCCTTTTTCATGTTTTTTATTCTGGCTCCACTGGATTTTCATGAGGAGTTTTGCCACACTAGAGCAATTTTCAATAGTGTCTAGCATAGCAGGATTGGTAGCAAATTTATTTGCGGCTTTTATTTCTGCAGTCTGCTTTTTTATTTTATTCTTCATTTTGTAAATTTTTATTTTTGCAGCAATTATTTGGCTGTGCAATTCTTTTTCTTTAGCGCTGAGAAATAATAGTCTGCAAGTGTTTTTCTTGACACTACTTGCCCCTGTAAGAATAGAATAAAGACTATATAGACTATACATACATTAAAGTTATTTTCAAGAAGTTGGTATTAAGAGTTAAAAGAGTTCTGAAAACAAAACATTTCTTTGTATTTTGTCTGACTGTCTGTATGTTTGTTTGTTCCAGCATCACGCTTAAATACTGAATGGATTTTGATGGTGTTTTCACAATTTGATTGCTTGGGGTTCAACTTAAAATATAAACCATGTTTTATTTCATTCCATTTAGTAGAATCAAAGATGTGGATCATTGTGTATTGTGAACAAAACAAGATCAAAATATTTTACGGTGAAAAAAACATTACTTACAATTCTTTTGCTGCACTTTTTCCTTAAGTAAAGGAGTATTTGAAGGTGATACTTGCTTTTGTTCCAAAACACAGGTACCTGAAACATACAGGCACTTTTTAGTAATATGTTAATATCCTTGACATACTGATAAGTTTCTGCACTGTTACATATTCAAAATAATAATGCTAAAAAAACTTAATATAACTGGTTTTGTGTCCTAATTAACAATTTATTTGTTCTTTGGTTAAAAGCTATGGGAAACAAATATTTTACTATAAAAAATAAAATAGTACATACCATCCTTTTGCTGGACACTTTCTATAAATACAGGAATATTTGAAGGTGATACTGGCTTGTGTTCCAAAACACAGGTATCTGAAACAAACATACATATATAAACATATAATCATGACTATTATCCCCGAAGAGTTAGTCAGAGACTAGGCAATGAGAACCGCAAAAGCAGTCCTCTACCATAGTCACTCACTAAATACCGACTGCACATGTGCTCAGCGTGACAGCTGGTGGTGAGCCCATCGCCGCTCTATGCTGTTGGATGTATGTGCTGTCTTTAGTCCGTTAGTCGCCTTTTACGACACCCTAGGGAAGGGAGGGGGTGGTAGTATTCTTTCACCGCTACATGACACGGTTCTTTAGTAATGCAAACATACATTTTATTGTAAAAAAAAGAATACATACCATCCTTTCTCTTTCCACGTGAAGTAGGTTCAAGTTTCAAATCATTGGGTTTTGAAATATGTGTGTGTACTTTTTAGGAATAAAATAAGCAACAATTAACAACATGTTTAGTGTCACTTTCAAAAGGCTGTTTTCTCAACTCGTTTTTTTATAGAAATCAATAACTTGTAATCATTATTAATTATTAAATATAAAATAAAATTTTACTGACCAACATTTTCTTTCGGCAAGTGTTCTTCAATAGCTGTTGCCATGGACAATGTGTGTGCTGATAGCTGAAGTGAACCAAGACCTAAAACCAAATACAGAACCTTTTTTATATTCTACTACTAGTATCAATACAGTATGAATAAATAAAATAAACATTGCACTTGCTGTTTTTCCATTTTAAGAGCTTATAATACTTTGCTCAAGTTTACTTGACCAAATAACTATTTTTAATTACAAAAATATACCTTTAGATGATGATGGATTGGTTAAGTTTGAAAGTTCTTGCATTGGTTTTGTTTCGAGAAATGATAATTTCCTCTCTGAAGACAATAGATCTGAAAAACAATAGGAATGAGAATAGACTGTATTTTTAAAAAACAAATATAAACATTTTAATATAGCACGAAGTTAATTGTCTTTTATCATCTTTCATGTGACACATGTATATCAATGATGCGATAATTTAATTTCAAATAAATATAATATTATAGCAATACTGACCTGGTATGTTCAATCTCGGCACAGCCAAATTGCTGATTCTGCTAAAGCAACATTTATACTTTTCCTCGAAATGCAAGTGACACACACGGCGATACTTATATATGTGCTCATTTGTCAGGCCCAAGATATCACCACCAATTGCATGTACCCATGCCAAAAATCGTTCTTTATCCTTTTCTGGGTTTGGAAACCCGTGAAGGATTTGTGACATGCCTAGAACAAATAGGTATTATGTTAATAAAACTTTTGACTTAAACTTTTCTAAAGAAGATTGTGTGTTAAGTCTCAGTGAATTAACCTCATGTTATCAAACTTAGCATAAGCAAGCTACAAATAATATGAACTTAATTTGTTTTTACAAAAAAATACTGTTAAGGTTTATTTAAAAATATAAATTGATTTTTATCTATAGTATTTCCTTTAAGAATAAGTTGATTTTCTGATCATGGCCCGTTCTCCCTATCCATCCTTATGGAAGGCTCGTGCGTGCCCCAGCAGTGGGGGCATAAAATGAGCTGATGATGATGATTCAGAGTTGTCTAAGTTGTGTTTCTATTCTAAACGGTCCCATAATTGTGTAGCAGTTAATTTAATTCAATATTACCTCCAGGTTCCTTGCAACCAGGTACGCAGCAATGCTTATCTGAAGGCATTTTAGAGACAATGATTGTAACTTAACACTAAAAACGAGTTTTTCTCAAACACAACACAGCACACAAAACAAACAAGCGTAAAGTCTAGTCTATTTACGGACGTAGATACAACGGTATTATGAGGACCGGAGGAGCAACTATAGCTCAACTCAACGGAACACAGAAAAAACACGTAAATCACCTCACTTGCAAATAAATCTGCGAACGAAACCGAAAACAAAAGTTTCAAACAGTTTTAAAACTGACCGGCCGGCATAGACAGACAGATGACAGACATTTTGGGTATTGCTGATAAACAACTGTGGTTTTCCTACTATTTATTATTACTACTTTATTTGATAAATTGACAAGTTAAAACATCTAAAAGTACATTTAATTAAATTTGAAAAAATCAGTGATATTTTTTGAGTGAATATAATTTTTTTACTAATATATAATAAATAAAATAATTGAAATACATCAAAATCTTAAGCAACTTTATAGAAATAAAATCTACTATAATAGTAGTATTTTCTTACACGTCAATTTCTTGTACGTTTGTTTAGCGCTATCTATTCAAACTAGAGTGAACTATTTACAAATGAGCTGCCATCTATACCTTCTAGTGGTAAAATCTTCGGAATATAACCTGCCCAATAGAGAAAAGTAGAAAAGTTACCTTTTCATTAAGATCTGTAGGCGACTTAAGGACTTTGTAATTATCCAGCATAGTATAGACTAGGTTTCCCAATTGTTAGTACTAAGATTACAGCCCCTGTTTATGCCTGTCATTTGTCGCGTGTAGGAGTAGTGCCGTGGAAATATACGTATTCTATTAAAATTCTCTGCACCACAATTACACTACAACTGCGCGACTACTACACTACAGCTGCACGAATCCTGCAATAAAACTAAAAGAACTAATGTTACAATAGGTACGCTAAATACGCAAAATGCTTATAATACGCTGTGCAAAAGTTGCTCACGATCTACTTCAAACCTGCACCAATACTGCTGTCATTACTACACAAATGTCAAAATATTTTAATGGAATACGATTATTTTGCAGTAAACGTGCAGGTGTAGTGCAGTTTTGTTAGTGGAATACCTATTTGCGTTACTTCTCCGTCCCTGCAACACTACGGCAGCAGCGCTGCTTAATGGTGGCACTTCACATTAGGCTTGTGTCGTACTCGTTCATGTACTATTAGGAAGCAATTCCTTTATGTGAACTAGAACGAACTATTCTGTGTCGACCGCTCAAATCGGTCTTTTAGTACAGTTTAGTTCATTATTCTCTAGCGACATTCGGGGTCCTCGCGAGCGAGAGCCGAGTAAGAACGATTATGTACGAACGAGTGTCTGAGCAAGAGAGTATTAGAGACGCGTATGCGTGAGCGTGATGGAGGATGAACGAACTAGAATGCTAGTGAATCCCGACTTGCGTTTGCAAGTATTCCGCGAAGTTGTACATTATTTTAATGACTTTAAGGTCTAAAATCACTTACAATGCAGGGACAAAATGATCCCCGGCCGCTTTTTGATTTGTTTTAAAATAATTTTCTGTTTGACGAGATAAAATATAAAACTTAGATTGCGTAAACTTATAATAATGTTCATTGGTAATTTACTGATTTTGATGTTTTTATTTGTTTTTATAACGGCAATGTATAAGATTATGTAAGTTTGATAATAAACTTATTCATAGTTAGGTATTACTGCTTTTGAAGAAGTTTTGACGCGATTGGTGGATTGTATTTTATGGGCTGGACAGTGAAAAGTGTGTATTATAAACTGTAGCAGATGAAAGTGAATATAAAATACATTAATTTAAATCAAATTAAGTTAAAAAAAATACAAATATCTGAAAAGAAAAATAAAATGTACATTTATAACAAAATATTTGATTTTTAATAAGGCAATTTGTTCAGTCATTTAGTTTTACATATTTAATGAAAAATGTTCAATTTATCAAAATGTCAGTCCTAAGCCTGCAAAGTATGAAGGGAAGTCAAATATTTATTCCATTTCGTCCGATATGTCCTAATAAAATCAGTGTACTATAACGTACTAATAGTACTAGAATACTGAACTAGTTCATTTAACGGATTGTACTAGTTCGGAGCGTTCCCTTTAGTGACCGAGTAAGAACAAGCCTGCTTCACATGGCTATTTGTATTCGCGTATTTGCCATATTTGGCAAATAATTGCCATGTGTTGTAGGGCAATTATTTGCCAAATATGGCAAATATGCGAATACAAATAGCCATGTGAAGTGCCACCATAACAGAATACCGAAACGTCAAAATTTGCTCATTTTGACATGTGTCGACGCTGCAGTGTAGTTGCAGTTATTTAGGGGGAAGAACTTTAGCCGCTGCGCAAACGTAGACACTTTTGTGTCTTGTGTGGGACACAAGCTACCAGTGAATATGAAATCAGCTCTCCCTGCGCAGACGTAGACACTTTCTGTGTCCAGTTACTTCCACCTGACACTAATCAAAAGTGTTCGGTGTAGGTAACTGGACACACAAAGTCGTCAGTTGAAGACACAAGCAACATTAACAAACTTCCTTACAATTGTACTTATCTGCGCAAACGGACGATGCAATCGGTGTCCGTATCCTGTGTGCGACACAAGCCACGCACACCGAGCGGGTGGCGCGGGCGGGGCGCGGGGCGAGCCGAAAGCCCGATATTAGGGATGCATGATTTTTCTCTTTGAATCGATTTAAAAAAAAATAATTTATCTAAATTATAAAATTCAGAAACTTATATGTATGTATGGTAAAATTAACATTTGCAACATAGTGTTGAAGTGAATTTTATTTATCAAACAATACAAGAATTAAATAACGTAATGTGACATTATGTCCGTTTTAACTAAAATTTATACTAGAAAAATTAAAAATTTACTACTAACGTAGGGTGATATAAAGTCGTTCTGATGGTGGAATGCTATCTCTCATCACCGTGTTTTGTTTTTTTAAATCATCTTGTAATAGAAGCAGTAACTCATCAAAACATTTCATAGATAATCTAAATTGGCGTTTAAATTTTGCTTCATATTTTTCTAAGTTCACTAATATTTATAAATAGATTTCGATTTCTAAGAAAAGGATGTATCCAGAACTGACGAAACCGTTGGAATTGACGTGGTTGATTTGTCTGTAAATATTTACGGCGACGGCGTCTACGCCGACGTATAATCAACACAACCAGCAAAGATAATGTTTCTTCATCAACGTCCATCGTGAAACTAATTCATGAGATGAAACACGAATTGTTACCGCAACCGGCAACTGTGTCCGATCGCCGCCACCGGACACAGCAACTCGGTTTCCTGTGATGGTGTGCCGTGTCGGTAACAGAGTGTCCGATCCGTCCGATCGCCGCCACCGGATACAGCAACTCGATGGTGTGCTGTGTCGGTAACAAAAAGTGTCTACGTTTGCGCAGCGCCTTAGATAGGTATGTCACATTTAGAATGACAAAAGCATTGAGCACATACAGCCAAAATTACTGAAGAAGGTTTGGAGAGACTTGGGGTACCGCTACTGTCGTAGATTGAGGAGACGAGGATTATATCTCAGAGTGTTTATTACTGCTCTTGGCGAAGGTACAATGTTGACTGGCTGTTCTGCCAAGTCGGAACTATTTATATTATAAACAACTGACGCGTGTCTTACGGTACAAATCTACAGTTAACCAAAAAAAGTATTGTTAACAAATAAGTTGTACAAAAATATAAACAATAGTAAAGCTAAATGGATAGTTTACAATGGGAAAGCTTGGAATACAAAGGACAACAATTGGCAATACCTTTTACGGGGTGTTTGACTATTTTGATTTTAAGGATAATGCTTGTACAGTTATGCTAACACAATAACAAAATACTTTACTACTTAAACTAATAGAAATTGCGTAACTACTTTTGAATGGCCGGAGTCTACGTTAATTTGTTGGTAAACATCTGGCTCGGACGTTTAGTTTCTTCCTCGAAACGTTGCTTGGATTCTGTTTACTGCACGTGTTCTTTTCAGCTTTACCGTGCGGCTACAGTACTCCCCCTCAAGTGAAAACGTACCGGCAGCTTGATGGCACGGCCGGAACGCGATTTCTTCGTTTCTGCTGATGGTTTGTTGTATGTTTGAGATAATGGACTTTTATCTTGAGGTATGCTGTTGTTTACGTTTCCTTGTGGTACTGGTTCTTCTTTTAAAATGTATGCAGGTTTAAGTCGGTCGATTGATATGTTGGTCTGACGGTCAGGCAACTGTATGGTGTAAACTTTCTCCGTTCTTTTGACGACTTTGTAGGGACCTTCATAAGGTTGTTGAAGTGGTTTCTTTACTGCGTCTACTCTGATAAACACATGACTGCAACTAACAAGGTCTCTGTGCACGAATATGTGTTTATTGCTGTGATTAGCAGTAGATGATCGTGGTTTGTTATTTTCTATAGTTGAGGGTAGCTTTTCTATGTAGGAATAGTCGATAGTAGGTGTTGTGGTTGATGCGGCGAAAAAATCACTCGGTAAGCGGAGGTTCTGGCCATAGGTAAGTTCGGCTGGGCTGATTCCGGTGTCTGTGCGTAATGTGGCTCGCAGTCCCAATAAAACAGTAGGTATTTCGTCCACCCACGTTTCGGTGTTGGACAATTTTGCGCGTAGTGCTGCTTTTAAAGATCGATGCCATCTTTCAATAACACCGTTGCTCTGCGGGTGATAGGGTGTTGTTCTGTTTCTTTTTATTCCCATTATTTTCATAAGATTGTTGAACAACTGACTTTCGAATTGACTACCTTGATCGCTTGTTAGGGTTGCGGGGCATCCAAATCGGGTGATCCAGTGTTTGTAGATAACCTCTGCGACTGTCTCGGCTGTTATGTCGTCGGTTGGTATGGCTTCGGGCCATTTAGTTAGTCGGTCGATCATAGTAATAAGGTAGCGTTGACCTTGACGCGTTGTAGGTAGCGGTCCGACTATATCGATGTGCACGTGTTGGAAACGGTCGGTTGGCGGATAGTTTCCGATACCTGAGACGGTCTGTCGTTGTACCTTGCTTTTTTGGCAATCAATGCAGTTCTTTGTCCATTTTCCAATGTCTGCGTTTATTGACGGCCAAAAAAACTTCTGACACATGAGCTTGCGCGTAGTACGGATTCCGGGGTGACTGACGTTGTGTACACTCTTGAAAGCTTCATATCGATGTTGATCTGGTATGTACGGTCGTAAGTGCGACGTCGATGTTTCGCAGTACAGTTCGATGTCGGTATTTGGGATAACTACTTTCTTGAATGATAGGTTGTCTTGTTGTAGTAACTGTTGCAAGTTACTGTCTTGTTCTTGAGCAGTGGCGATCTCTTCGTAATTGATTGTTGATGGGCAGGATATGGTTTCGATGCGGCTTAGTGCGTCGGCGACTATATTTTGTTTAACGCTCATGTGACGTATGTCTGTGGTAAATTCGCTAATAAACAAAAGTTGTCTTGTGCGGCGCGGCGTTTCTGTGTTTGATTGTACTTTAGACATGGCGAATGTAAGCGGCTTGTGATCGGTAAAGATAATAAGTTGTCTTCCTTCGAACATCTTGCGGAAATGTTTTACAGCCATGTAGATCGCTACTATAAATCATCTACTATAAATATCCAAGTGGTTGCCATTTGTCTTCGACGTATTGTTGTAGTACGGCACCGGCTGACTTATCTGAGGCGTCGCAGAATAACGCGTAGGTAGCTTGATGAGACGGGTGAGCGAGTAATACGGCGTTAATTATGCTCGTTTTACACGCTTCGAATGCTTGTGTTGCCTCTTCTGTCCATTCTATGATCGTTTTATCTCGTTTTTTTACGTTGTGTAGAAATGAGTTTAATGGTGCTTGAATGGATGCGGCGTTAGGAATGTGGTCACGATAAAAATTTGTCATTCCGAGAAAACGTCTGAGTTCTTCTATTGTTTTTGGTTTCGGGTAATCCGTGATAACCTTGACCTTTGCTTCAGGAGGCTTGATACCATCTTTTGAAACGATGTAACCAAGGAAATGAACTTCTGTCTGCCCGAGGTTGCATTTGGCGGGGTTTATTGTAATACCATTTTCTTCCAATCTTCTAAGGACCTCTCTGAGATGTTCTTCATGTTCACTAGCAGTTTCTGAGGCTATAAGTACGTCATCGACGAAAGGAAACACGAAATCTAGGCCTCTGAGCACTTCATGGATGAACCTTTGGAATGTCTGGCCTGCGTTTTTTAAACCTGGGCACATACGCGGGAATTCGAACAGTCCCATCGGTGTTATAATGGCTGTTTTTTCAATGTCCTCTTCGCGGACGCTTACCTGTTGGTAAGCTCGATTTAGGTCTAGTGTCGAGAATATGGTCTTGCCGGATAACTGGTATGTGAAATCTTTGATGCGAGGTATTGGATATCGGTCGGGTTTCGTGATGGCATTGAGACGGCGATAGTCACCACATACTCTTAAATCACCGTTCTTCTTTGGTACGATGTGTAGAGGTGACGACCATGGACTTTTGCTTGGCCGGCATAATCCTTGTTCTATCATGTGCTCGAATTCTTTCTTCACTTTTTCGTATCTGTGAGGCGGTATGGGACGGGCACGGCAGTGAACGGGTGTAGCTTCAGTTTTGATGTAGTGTTGAACATTGATCTTGTTGCTAAGGTTCATTGCAGTGATTCTTGTTGTTCCCGGAAACTCGGCTAAAATCTTGTGGTACGCTTTTTCTATGTCAATGCTGCGTATTGTAGGTATGTTTGTCACTCGAATCGGTGCGTCGACTTTGAGATTAGTGACACTATCGATGAGCTTCTTGTTTTTGAGATCTACGATGAGTTGGTGGTGCTTGAGAAAATCGGCTCCTAATATTGGTTTTGAAACGTCAGCTACAATAAACTTCCACCTATAAGGTCGGCGAAGGTTCAAATCAAGCAAGAGTGTCTTCTCTCCATACGTTGATATGACGGTGTTGTTGGCGGCGTATAGTTTGAACGGTAGTGACGTTGCAATTTGGCCCTTATTACGAGGTAAAACGGATATATTTGCTCCCGTGTCTACCAAGAAGGATAGCCTTGTTGTCTTGTCTGTTACGAATAGGCGGTACGAATTTTCGTGAACACCGGCGTCGTCCGCTGTGGCCAACGTTCTATTGTTTTCCGAAGCGTTCTTGAATGGGCAGGGCGTGGTGCATTTATTTGATTGAGCTCCGAAGCGACGGTGATAGTAACAGAATGGTGATATTGATTCGCTTCGTGAACGGGATCTTGAATGTGAGTTGCGGTGCGGTGATCGATAACGCTGTCTTCTATAATTATTGTTGAATTGTGGCGGTCTGGATCTGAGTTCAGCGACCTCTAACGATAATTTTCTTATTTCGTTTACTAGGAATAATTGTGTGTCCAACGCGGGTGCTATTGGAGATGGATTCGGTTGTGCTGTAGTGTGGCAGACTGCTGCTACTTCGCGGGTCTGCTCCATCATCTTGTCAGCCATTAGTGCGAGTTCTTCGAGAGCGGTTTTCGAGCTGAAGGATTCGCTGACGGCGAGCACGGAACGGATGTGTGGCGGCAGGTGGTTTGTCCACATGATACGTAGGGTTGAGTCTGGCACCTTCTCTCTGGCGAGGTCTCTCATTCGGCGTAGTAATTGACTCGGTTTCTGATCTCCTAACTCCATTTCAGACAGCAGCTTCTGGAACTGCCGACTGTCTGATTCTTCGTAGGCGGTGATTAATCTCTCCTTTATAGCTTGATATTGATTTTTCTCAGGTGGATTGTAAAGTAGGTCGGTGAGCAGATGCTCGATGTCTTGTTTTTCTAGTCTTGCGATAACCATTTGCGCTAGTTGCGCCTGTCCTTTCTTTGTGTCGTTAGTTGCGGCTTCGAAACTGTAGAACCAAAGTCTTGGTTGATCTCTCCAGAACGGCAGGATTCTGATAGAGAGCGAAATGTTGGCGACTTCAGATGTGATTGGATGCTGCGTAGTGGTAGCTTCTATTTGGTTCTCGGCCATTTTCCTCGTCGAACAGAGATTTTTTTTCGTAATCGGTGAGAAATCTTCTTTTTTCCTTGTCGGTGAGAAATCTTCTTTTTTCCTTGTCGGGGAGAAATCTTCTTTTTTCCTTGTCGGGGTCGGGGTCACCACTTTGGAGAGACTGGGGGTCCGCTACTGTCGTAGATTGAGGAGACGAGGATTATATCTCAGAGTGTTTATTACTGCTCTTGGCGAAGGTACAATGTTGACTGGCTGTTCTGCCAAGTCGGAACTATTTATATTATAAACAACTGACGCGTGTCTTACGGTACAAAATCTACAGTTAACCAAAAAAGTATTGTTGACAAATAAGTTGTACAAAAATATAAACAATAGTAAAGCTAAATGGATAGTTTACAATGGGAAAGCTTGGAATAGAAAGGACGACAATTGGCAATACCTTTTACGGGGTGTTTGACTATTTTGAGTTTAAGGATAATGCTTGTACAGTTATGCTAACACAATAACAAAATACTTTACTACTTAAACTAATAGAAATTGCGTAACTATTTTTGAATGGCCGGAGTCTACGTTAATTTGTTGGTAAACATCTGGCTCGGACGTTTAGTTTCTTCCTCGAAACGTTACTTGGATTCTGTTTACTGCACAGTGTTCTTTTCAGCTTTACCGTGCGGCTACAAAGGCATAGCTTCGTTAGTTGTTTTTAAATGGAAGAGGTGTTGATAAATTATTTATGCCAATGATGGTGGTAATCATAGATTTAGTATATAGTTATAGATTGGCGATGGAATAATTAAGGCGAGACCAAAAACGATATACTTTGGTGTGCGTGTGATGCGAATGTGTGCGAGGCAAATAGTGCTGCGCGTGCCTGCTTCGACTTCGATCATCGACATAGTCTGCAGCGTCTCGTGTCTGCTGACACAGATCTACTTATAAAGTGAATATCTTTAAGTTTGAAGGAAATAAAATAAAACTACAGACAGAACGTGTTGAATTTTTATCTTCCTCCAAAAAGAATTAATTTTTTTTGTAAAAATATCGTAAGCTTTCTTTCGTAGTATTTTACAATTTTGCTTCATATTTTATTCTAATAATAAAATAAGTTTCGATTATTATTTATTAGTTTTATTAACAGGTGGTTTTATATTTACAATATAGAGCCACTTGGCTACGGAACTCCAAAAATAAAAACAAATTAATAAGAAATGTATTAGTAAGAATATTACCCAAAATGAAAAGGGCTACATTCAAAGCACACCTTTGCCGGTTAGGTACATATTGATAAGAAGATTATCGATAGTGTCAATCTCTACAAAAGTGAGGTTAGGAATAGTAGGAATTCACGTATTTGTTATTATTTTAAAATGAATTCCTATGCAATCAGAGCATTAATGTGATAAAAGGCGATAGTTTTGCGTGTAGAAAAACTTTTGTAGGAGATCTAAAACATTGCATTTAAACTGCTAAACAATTCTAATTGTACTACGTGTAAAATGTATAATTATGTGGGTTTTATTTCTTAGATGACTTACATCCAGGTACAGCACACGTAACCATAATTAATCAAGTCATTCACGGCTCATAAATATACTAATTTACACTTTAAATTTGTTTTTACAAAAATAAGCGAAATTTATTTTAGTCGCAACTGAATCCAGGCCGATACAGGCCGATAGCGTGTGCATGAATGTATTGAAGGAGTTGGTAAATCAAACGAGTACGACCTCATTGTGTTTGTTCTGACGTCTTGTCTATTTATTATCAACTTTGTCAAATTGTGACAATGTCTTGTCAAACGTATTCTATAAAATAAAAGTAGCGAATTTTTATTGTTGTTATGAAAAAGTCTGTTTTAATGTAAAATCCATCGGCTAATAGCTTCCTCGTAAATCTGCGCAATTCTATACAACAACAGGTAATGGTTTTGCAGTAATTTAGCTGAAAGATGGAAACTTCGACTTTCAAGTACAAAATTGCACCTCTAGTAGGCAAAATAAATTGGGAAACATGGAATTACAAAATTCTTATCGTACTCAAGAGCATACCGCGCGCTCTTGATGTAATAGAAGGCAGACTTACCTCGGATGAAAAAAGTGAAGCCAGTGCAACTGCAGCATCCGCCGCTGCAGTATCAAAGTTCATAAAGGCTGACTCCAGTGCTCTTTTCTTCATCACCAACAACATGACCGACGAAATGCTACTCAAAGTGATGAGATTCACGTCCGCTCGAAAAATATGGTTAGAGCTACATCGAATGTTCGACGGAACCAACGAAGACAAGACCTTCCAATTATGTATGAGTTTCTTTGAGTTGAAAAAGGATCCAGCTGATGACGCAGCAACTCATATGTCAAAATTGAAAAATATTTGGAGCTCTCTGAACAAAGAGCTTGGCGAAGATAAGAAACTTCCGCACCTTCTTCTTATCTGCAAGACTCTCGATACATTAGGGGACAAATACGTTCAATTTAAGAGTGGATGGTTGATGTGTCCTACGTCCGAGCGAACTATCGACAACCTGACCGACCGTCTGTGCGTTTTTGAAAAAAACTTGATGGTGTCTACCGTGCTACCAGATCAAGAGGCTTTAGCTACGACAAGCACACAAAATGGGGCTAAAAAAAAGAGTAAGGGTGCAAAGATTAAGTGCAATTACTGTTCGGTGAAAGGTCATCGCGTGAGGGATTGCAAAAGATGGCTTCAAGATGACAAACCTCCTAAGAACAGAAACCCGCCTTCCTCTTCGTCGTCTCAGAAACGGGAATCTCAAATAGCGGAATCGATGTACTTACAAATAGTAGTACAGACATCGGAACATGAAGTATCGACGATTTCATCGAGCACAGTCAACTGGTACGTTGATAACGGCGCAACATGCCACGTCAGCAATCGCGGAGATCTATTTCAGACTTTCCAATCATTCGACGAAATGCACACCGTCTCTACGGCTAATGGCAACGTATTGCAAGCTAAAGGCAAGGGGATATCGTCATCAAATCGGAAGTACGTGGAAAAGAATATGAGATCACCCTGAAGGACGTATGGTACGTGCCACAGATCACGAAGAACCTGTTCTCTGTCCTAGCTGCTCATGACTGCAACTCAAAAAGCAAGTTTGAGTCGACACCAACGAGCTGCACCATGTCGACGCGTGGTAAAGTGAAGCTGACAGGTGTACGCAGCAGAAGCGGAGGCTTATACAAGCTGAACGTCAAGAGCGTCATTCAGAAAAGAAGTTTGGAAGTGAATTTAACTCTTACGAAGATAATTAATGGAATCAGGCGTTATTTTGCGGAAATCCATAGTACAAAAAAATGTAATTTAAATAATATGTAGTGTTAATTCCGCTAACTCACTCGTTTATACAGCTTGGATGCAGTACGCATGCACCGCCCTCCCGCCCGCAAAAAGTATGCACATGCAGGAGAAACAATGCGTGCAAGCGAAAATGCACACACGAAGACTCAGTTGTACCACGAGCGACTCGTACACCAGAATAAGCGTCATGTACGAACATTTGTAAAACGCGAGTTGGGAATAGAGCTTCCTCAAGACGAAAGCATTTGTGAAAGCTGCATACTTGGCAAGTCTCATCGATTGAAGTTTGGTACCCGACCTAGAGCTTCAAGACCAGGAGAACTTGTTCACAGCGATTTATGCGGACCGTTTCCTAACTCATTTACAAATTTACGCTATTTTGTGCAGTTTAAAGATGATTTCACCGGCTATCGCTATGTCTACTTTCTGAAAGCCAAGTCAGAAGTGAAACAGAAGATGCAAGAATTCATCTTCGAAGCACGAAATAAGAAAGTGCGTGAGATCCTCGCCACGCATGGAATCAAAGAGAGGCTGATCATGCCGTATACTCCAGAGCAAAACGGATGCAGTGAGAGAGAAAATAGAACCTTGGTAGAGGCTTCAAGGACAATTATGCACAGCGGAGGTTTCGAACAGAAGCTTTGGGCCGAGTTAGTTAATGCGGCTGCCTACGTTCTCAACAAAACCGGTCCTTCCCGTACGGAGAACGAAGCTCCCTACGAACTATGGCATGGAAAGAAACCGAAAGTGGCTCACCTACGCATCTTGGGCTGCAGAGCCTACGTCTATGTCCCCAAACAAAAACGAAAGAAACTCTCTATGAAAGCCCTCGAAGGAAGATTAATCGGATACGACAACGATGATGGCTACCGTATCTGGTGCGATAATAAAATGATTCGATCGCGTGACGTGATCTTCGACGAGAAGCCGCTTGATCGAACTCAATGCGATGACGTTGTACCGAAGATAACGAGAAAAGAAACACCGTTCAACGAATACAAGTTGAAAGTATCTTTTAATCAAGAGCGCAATGATGTTCCTCAAGATTTGACTCCAAGCCATCAACACGAGCTATCGAAACCTGATCTACAGGATCAAGAACGTGCACCGCTGCTGCAACAAGACAGCAGATCCTTTGAATTTAACGAGGAAACTCCCACCGATGGTGAACTGTCGAGACCACCGAGTTCAACGTGGTATGATGCAGATCTAGGTGACTCATCTGACTCCGAAGATGATTCAACTAAACCTAGATATAATCTACAAGATAGGAGCACTATTCGTCCTCTACAAAAATTCAGAGATTGCTATGCACTAACCGATCAAGATGCAGAACCCATTACGTTCAAAGAAGCTTTGAAGAGCCCGCATAAAGACGAGTGGATTAAAGCTATGCTAAAAGAGATAGATTCTTTAAAAGGGACCACGTATTGTTATACGTGGTCCCTTCAAGAACTAGGTAGCACACTTATTATATATATATATATTATTTTATTATTAATTTTTTTTATTTAACTTTGCATTTTACTTATATATTATTATATCCTTATCTAATTTAATGTCAATTATAAACATAATATACACTGCACAGCTTATACATTAAAAAATCTTTATTTACAAATTTTTTAATATTTTTTTACAACACGGTCAAGGCTACGCTCATGGGCACTTTACTGATGCGGGCACCGTCCTTGTGGTCACTCCTGGTTGTTGCTGAAAATCAGCGATTCTCGAGCTATGCGAGTGAATACCACGCTGAGCAACGACCCTTTTGAGATGCTGCGGCACACACACATTTTTGTATTTTTAATACTTGTGTTATGAAATTATGTTTTGTGTAATTGTTGTTTTTATTTACGATTGTATATTGTGTGTGTCTATAGTGTCCAAATAAAGACGTTATCTATCTATCTATCTATCTATCTACCTCAAGATCGTAAAGCCATACCGTGCAAATGGATTTTTAAGATTAAGAGAAACCCCAATGGCTCTATCGACAAGCATAAAGCGCGTTTGGTTGCGAAAGGATTCAAACAACGCAAAGGAATCGACTATGAGGAAACGTACAGTCCAGTAGCCAGATTTGCAACCATACGATCACCGCTGAGCGTTGCTGGCGAGTGAAAGGATGTACTTGACACAATTCGGCGTGACTACAGCCTTTCTCTACGGTGAGCTCGAAGAAGAGCTGTACATGCAGCAACCTGAAGGTTTTCACGTTGGCTCCACCCGTGTATGTCATCTGAACCGAAGTTTATACGGACTGAAGCAAGCGCCCCGCTGCTGGAATAATCGTTTCCACAAAGTACTTGTTGAACTCGAATTCACACAGAGTACTGCAGATCCATGTCTATACACAAAGAAAGTAGGAGGGAAAATGATATTACTTACTTTATATGTCGACGACGGATTAGTGGCTGCTTCAGACAAACAGCTTGCCGATGAACTTTTAGAGAGCCTGAAAAAAAAAAATTAAAATTACGACAAAACCCGCGTCCTATTACTTAGGAATGGAGATAAGTCAATGCAAAGACGGCATGATTGTAATCCATCAGGAAGCGTACACCAAGAAGGTACTTGAACGCTTTAATATGGCTAACAGTAATTCTGTCTCAACTCTCAACGCCGATTGATGCCACAGAAAAATTGTCTGCGTCACAGTTAGATGAAGAGAAAGGAAACGAGGAGATTAACGCCACAGAAAAATTGTCTGCGTCACAGTTAGATGAAGAGAAAGGAAACGAGGAGATTAACTTCCCCTATCGCGAAGCCGTTAGTGCGTTAGCATACCTTATGGTCGCAACCCGTCCTGATATCGCATTCGCAGTCGGAGTAGTATCACGCAACTTGGAGAAGCCGACCAGAAGTGACTGGAACAGAGTCAAACGAATACTTCGTTACCTCAAGGAAACTACGTCTCTAGGTATAAATTACAAGCCGAGGACCCTGAAACCAGAACTAGAAGGATACAGCGACGCTGATTATGGAGGTGATGCGACTACCGGCAGATCAACGATTGGTATCGTATGCCGATACGCTGGAGGTCCAGTGTCATGGGCGAGCAGAAGACAGACGTCAGTAGCACTGTCTACCACTGAAGCTGAACTTGTGGCCGCCAGTGAAGGAGCCAGAGAATTAGTGTGGCTTATAAAAATCTTCGAGGATTTAACGAAGAAGAAGAGTGTGCCGAATCTACACATGGATAATGAAGCAGCAGTAAGATTGGCACACAACCCCGAGATTCATAAACGGACGAAGCATATACGCATCCGACATTTCTACGTCAGAGAACTTGTGTCCGAAGGAGCTATATTCGTTCGATATATTCGCTATATTCGAGTTGGTAAATCAAACGAGTACGACTTCATTGTGTTTGTTCTGACGTCTTGTCTATTTATTATCAACTTTGTCAAATTGTGACAATGTCTTGTCAAACGTATTCTATAAAATAAAAGTAGGTAGCGAATTTTTATTGTTGTTATGAAAAAGTCTGTTTTAATGTAAAATCCATCGGCTAATAGCTTCCTCGTAAATCTGCGCAATTCTATACAACAACAGAATGGTCGTCTCGTCTATCTATCTCGCTCTAACATGCGTTTATTATTTTTCTTTTATTTGATGGCTTCGTGCGATTAGCACATTTAGCCAGTGTCAAAGTAATTTTTCGTACAAGTAATACATAAATAAACAATATTTCCATAAATGATGATGAATGATAATAGAAATGAGAAGTGAGAATGATATACCCCCCAACCATCTCGAGTATCTTAGTAAAGAGCCCCACAGCTTTACTAAGTCCTCACGCGGAATTCTTGAGAGAATTTGAAAAGTGCCGTTGCACTATTTTGTTTCATTTGCCAACACTCATGCACACTCACGAACACTTAACGGTTAATAATCTACCATTATTTCACATTAATGTTCGAATTAAAACAAATTTTAGAAAATAAAACAAAATTGCAGACATTACTCTTCACTTTCCCGCCAAGCGCGTTTATTATTATTATTATCTCTTTATTTTTTTTATTATTATTATACTCTTTATTCATTTTTTTCCTTAAAACTAGATTTTTACAATATTTTAATATAAAAGCAATAAAACATTATAAAAACCTAATCCTAGAGTACCGCCAGCAGCGAGGCAGGGCCCAAACTACCGATGGTCAGGGCTGCAGAGTGAGGAACCTCCTGACAATACGTGCCGTGTCAAGGAGTACTGCCTTTTGCATCTGACCCTTGACCCAACCTTTCAGCGAGAGCCTCTCAAGGTGTTGATCGAGGCTCTTGGCTAAAAGACCGTTTGCCGAAACGACTATCGGTACAATAATGGTTGAATCCACATCCCACATGGCGGTAACCTCGTGAGCCAAGTCAAGGTACTTACTGAGCTTGTCCTTCTCGGCTTTCACGAGGTTCTCATCATGAGGTATGGTGATATCAATTATTATAAATTATCAGGCAGGCAGTTGAAACAGTTGTTATACTCGATAAGTGCGTGTGGCTCATCTTGGCGTGGCCACCATCACCAACTGGAAATCTGACTTTATAGATAATTTGTCGGAATTTGTCGTGAAATCTCAGAATTTGTCGGTCCACCGTTCAAAAGTTATAAGGGGTTCAAGGTCGCCCCGCCAGGATGAGGCTCGAACTGCACATACTTACATCCAACTGCTTATAGTGGCGACAGGCTCACCACCTATCACGCGAGCACAGGTGCAGTAGTAATTTGGTGAAACACGAACTGTGGCAGCAGTAGCTTTCGCGGTGCTAACTGCCTAGTCTCTGACTAACCCCTAGGGACAATAGTCGTGAATATTATATGTAACTACTTGTATGGGCTAAAGTCTTTAGAGTGTGTTGTTTATTTTAGTTTGTGTGTAGTTTTATTACTCAAGAGACACAGCATAGTAGATAGGTTTAATGGGTATATAGATTTATGTATGAAGGCGCGTGATTGTTGAATTATTGCTCATAATAATTATTTTTAGTTTTAAGATGACAACACATTTTTAAAATGGCTATATAATTATCTATTAGCAATAAATTAATGTCATGCATTGATTATATGCATCCGATAAAGAGTCGGACATACCTACTTACGTACACACATATCGAAGTTCCGAACTTTATTCACCATTTAATTCGTTCATTAAATCACGTTATCATTAAATGCTTATGAACGCGACTGTACATGTTGTTGTTTGTATGGGAAAAAGAAGTTGATATAACTTTTCATAGAAGCACCGACAAATTCTGGCGTTTGTCGACAAATTCCGACAAATTATCCACAAATTATTGGTGTAATCAAATCTTCGCTACGACCCGTAGTTTCAGAGATACAAGGTGGCCACGCCAGGATGAGGGCTCATCCTGGCGGGGCCACCTTGAACTCCTTATAACTTTTGAACGGTGGATCGACATATTCTGAGATTTCACGACAAATTCCGACAAATTATCGACAAATTATTGGTGTAATCAGATCTTCGTTACAACCCGTAGTTTCAGAGATACAAGGTGGCCACGCCAGAATGAGCCTCATCCTGGCGGGGCCACCTTGAACCCCTTATAACTTTTGAACGGTGGACCGACAAATTCTGAGATTTCACGACAAATTCCGACAAATTATCGACAAATTATCGATAAAGTCAGATTTCCAGTTGGTGATGGTGGCCACGCCAAGATGAGCCACACGATAAGTGCCTGTATTCTGCTATATACACCACTAGTTAACATATTATCTTTTACTTTAATTTATTGAGAATATATTGTCGAGTCTTTTTTTTTTTACTATGATCTATCTCTTTTGTATTGCCAATCTATAACTATATACTAAATCTATGGTGGTAATGGTATGTTATTGCATGGATATTGTACGACCAAATAAATTCACTTTTTTGTTTCAGTAGAGATGTTGATTGACTGCCTCAACTGTAAAAAAACACTCACTTAACTCTTTTGAAATTTGAGCAACTGCTCTTCGAAATTAGATAACGAAAATTGGTTTTTGAAGATCATGGGAATTGCGGATTTCACTCCATCTGAGGCAGTCGTAGGGTCATCACTCAATAATGCAATTGCCGAATACTGCTGCTGGCTGTGCCTGGATTTAAGTAATGAGGGTTTTTACACTAACCCTCTTATTCATAAAAACTATTAAGCATTATTTAGATAATCATTGTTTTCTCTTTTTCTCAAATTCAAAGTGACGTTTGTGTGACGTTGACAAAACAATATTTAACTAAATAATGCTTAAATAGTTTTTATGAATAAGGGGGTAAGTGCCTTACAAATAAACAGAATAAGGCCGGAATAGTTATTCCGTGTTTTGTTCCCGTCATGTAAACGACATTTCAAATTAGAGTAAAAGAGACAAAACACGGAATAACTATTCCGACCTTATTCTTTGTATTTGAAAGGGGGGGGTAATAGTTCTAATTTAGATTAGATCATTCATTATACAAAAGGTTCATAAAATTCTAAAAATATTTTTATCTTAAATGATTTATATAAATACAATACTGCGAGCGGCCGCTAGGGCCGCTCGCAGTTTCACCCGCGTGGTTCCAGTTCCCGTGGGAATATCGGGATAAAAAGTATCCTGTGTTAATTCAGGTTATAACTATCACTATCTGTATGCCGATTTTCATCCAAATCCATCCATCTGTTGCAGCGTGAAGAAGCAACAAATATACACAGACATACACACAAACTTTCGCATTTATAATATTAGTGTGATTTATAAGAATCTTATGAGCATTCGATGGTACTATATAGCATGCCAATAAAGGTATGTGGTGTAAATTTAGACGGCAGAATCAAATGCATAAAAACCATTAGGCAAAAATTATACTTTCATTAGTGTGGAGTACCATTATTTTAAATCAGATAAGATCAAAAAATTTAACATAATGACTAAATTTTTAAATAAAAAGATTGTATTCATATCACCTTTAAAATTAATAACTATATTTATGTACTTTCTTATTAAGTTGTTGGCAACCTGATTTTGCATTGAACATCATCATTCTTCTCATGTGCACAATAAGCAGTACAACTTTAAAACTTATTACATTAATTATATCTAAGTAAAATACAAGATAAAATGATGTTCCTATTTTAAACTTTTCACATGACAAAAAATTATCAATGTTGGTTTTAATCATAAAAATTAAGACAAGCCATTTTATGATAGGTCCAACACGCCATGAGCTAACTAGAAAGTTTTACTTTTAATACAGTAAAAATACAATTTTACTCTTAACATGTAAAAAGATTACATAATCATTTGCACCCTCTTTATGCTTCAGATCTTAAATGTTTTCTAGTTTAAACTAAAATACACCTGTTTTACAAACAATTGGACTTCATTTAGATAGTTCTTTAGCTATGGTTTTCAAAGCTTCTGTTTGCTCCTTCATTAATTTTAATTTTTGTTTAAGATAGTCCTTTCTATACAATACAAAGTCTTCTTTTAGTTGTATCTTTCTTTGTTCAACAGATGCTAAAATATCACAGTTAAAGAAACAGTTACTAGAGTGTTTGTCACCTCTGGAATTCTTAACTTTTGGTTCTTTGTGTTCTGTGGCCCGTGCAAAGACTTTAACATCAGGAGGGGATTCAGGGTCGCTATATGTTGGTGCAGATTCTGCTTCATTGTCAAACTCTTCTTGTGTTTCTTGGTCCAAAGGCACAAACTCAGTAGCTTCTTGGTAACTAGTAGTTGAAGAGACATTTTTTAAGCCCAAAGCTTCTTGCTCAGCTGGTGTTAGCATTATGACAGATGGTGGTACCTCACCATTAATTTCTGCTTGACGCTTTTTAGTTTTAGATCTTAAATCTTGCCAAGTCTGAAAAACATGTCAGTAAACATATTTCAAAAAGAAATAATATTATCCTAAACTTAACAGTGTGCAGTGACTTATTACATTGCTTGCTCCAAAATTTTAAAACTTCTGTTTTTTCAGTAACACATTACATTACAGTCCACTGCTGGACATTTATACAATGTGTATTTGTAGAATATTTATTCGACACTCTGACCAGTGATTTTTCAACCTGAGTACTAATGCGTTAAGATGCAGATACTCTACACAAATGAAATAATGCCTGAACTAAAACCGCTATGAAGCAACATAAATAAGAATGCAAAGAAAATTTACCTTCCTCCACTGTCGCCAAGTCTTTCTAGCACCTGGGCCCTGCACGTTATTGCACTCGTTTGCGATACTTTGCCACAGCTTCTGAGAGTCACTGTAGTTAAAATCTTGTGTCACCTTGCAGGCTATCAACTGAGGATGTTTCGTCACTAGTTCCGCGAGTTTCTTTTTCTGTCTTGCTGTAACATACATGCCCCTTCGACGTTTTCTATCATCCATTATTCAAACAACATTTATTATAAACTTAGCATCAATGAAAAATATACCTGAGATATTCATAGCTTTGTATTGCAGAATCGAATAGGAATTATAATAACTTCCTTAAGACTTGTACTGATTAAGACGTAACAGCTATTATTAATAACCAGGAAAGTTTACAGCAAAGCAAAGTTAAGGAAGGAAAGGAATTCCTAAATTGTTATATTGTAATTTGCTGTTTTTGTCAGCAGATGAAAGCTTGTGTTGGTCTGTATAAGTTTAAGTAGGTAATCGCAGTTTCGTATGGTCTGACTGACATTTGATGAATTTTATTTTTAGTTTTCTTCTACCGTTTAGAAAAGTCAACGGGATCTAACCTTATTAAGCCTGGTTTTATTAATTTTTTTCATATTTAAATTATCATTAGTTATGGAAAATAAATTATGGTTATTATTATAACGTTTCATACCTTACAAATACAATCAATCAACACAGTAACATTACCACTTTTAACTTTTGAGTGGTGCGGTGTGTATTTTGATATACATTATGCTTTTATTGCCTATCGATACTTTATCGATACTCAATTACTACTCTAACTGTCATTCAGACTGATGTCAGACCGTCAGCCATTTTGTTTAACTGTCAAGTTTACCTACTATTTTACATTCACTTCCGTCCATCCATCCGATCCATCCATCCGTCATTCGATTGTGGAGTGGTGGTGATCGTGCATTCGTAATTTTCTCACCGACGAGTACAGTATAGTGCGTGTAAATATCGGGTTAATTTAATTGTTTTATTGTGTGCAATAATGATATGATGACATTTGAATTTAGTTAACAAATCGTGGCAAATATAGTGAGAAACGATGGCGGGTGCAAGTGGAAAGTTTTTGCAACGATTTCTACCGTTCTTGGGATGCGTACTGCTGATAAATCTAGTGAAATATGTAAGTTCTTACAAATGATCGCAATTCATTGTTCCGCACTAATTGTCTTTACAATAGTCTGGTTTATGTTACGTATGCGATTAGATACTAGATAGGAATGTGATTTATAGTAAACTTCACCCTTTTCTTTGTCGTTACATATTATTTGATTACCCTCGATCATAAAATTCTTTGTTCCTTACTGAGTTGTTATACGAACACCATACTATCATTGTTTTCGTGTAAGTCTTTAAACAAATTAACAAATCAAAAGTTATACCTATTCATTGCTTTTATATCTACTTCGTTTGTCAGCCAGCCATAATCCCACTATGAATTATGTATTTTGCCTTAAAATCTTATTACTCTAATAAAAATTCATAAAAGCATAGTTGATATGATTTGTTCTTGATAAGGAAACCATTACAACTTGTATAGATGTGATAACAGAGTAATTTCCATTGTTAAAGCTTACATCAGGTGTTCCATTGAAATACTGTTATGTTGATTAACCTGGATTTAAATGTAAAGCACAGAGGCATGGTAACTTAGGCCTCCGAGTTACTAATGCACAAATCATATTCATACCAATTGTGGAACTGACCACTTGCTGTTAATGTAAACAAATGATGACAATTTAGTTTAAATGTAAGTAAGTAAGTAAAGGTCAGTGTGTAAATCATGTTCAAGTTTAACTCAAATATATATTTTTTTGTAAAAAGTCACTGGTAAAACAATATGATGTAGGGTATTGGAGCAGTTACTGTACAGGTACAGAGTTACTGTAATAATAATGCTAGAGTACAGACTAAATAAATATAAGGATATTTGGAGATATTTTAATGAAATTGTTTTTTAAAAAAACAGAAACTGAAAATAATAAAATTACCAAGCTGTGGTTGTTTTATAATTTACTGACGTATTGTATTATTTAAGGTTCCATAATTCAAAAGGACAAAACGGAATCCTGTCTGTCTGTCTCTCAAGACCCTTTATCTCGGGAATGTGTAGAGGTATCGAGTTGAAATTAAAACCATATATTCTGGTCTGCATCCCTTGAACTTGTGAAAAAATCAAACTTCTAAGTTAACAGGTATAACGCCGTCGGGCCCAGACATAATTACTATTATTATTTCTCATGGGGACGTCGCCAGCCGGACGGACGATCCACCCGCATTGTTGCGGGTGGGTTTCTCCCTTTATGAGGGAGTTAAGGTTCATCCAGCTTTCACGGCGCCCCGTCGAATCTTTTAGTCTCTTTGGTAAATCTTGCTATCTGCTCCACCTTCAGATCCTTTTAGTCCTCTATGTGTAATGTGTCCGACCCCCAGAGCTCCCATCTAATCATTGAGTACATAGGGCATTTAGCTGGTAGGTGGAGACTGGTCTCCTCGCTTTCCATGCACTCCGGGCATATGGGGTCGGTTTTCACTCCTATCACTGTCAGATGTCTGTTCAGCCGACAATGTCCTGTTATGATTTCTATGACTAGCCTCATGTTCTCTCTGGAGAGTCCCATTAGACATACCTAATAGAAATTCAATTGTTTGTCAGTCAAATGGCATTTAAGGTGTCAACAGAAAAAAAAGATACGGCCGTTTATGTCACAAAAAAAGTACATTTCGACACTCAAGGGAATTTAAATTCATAGGGTAGGTACTTGCCGTTGACCTAGAACTAAAAAAAATTGGCAAGTAATATTGTCTTATACTACAAGTACAGGGAAAAATCTGAAGTGAAAACTATACAATTTAATTACCTAGGTAGATCACAAAAAAACATGGTCTTTAACTTTATGCAAGGAAGAGGGGTCCAAATTTTGAAGTAAGTTAACCGTGTCATGTGGGGTATGAAAGGGCTTCATTTGCACAAGCTTAATTAGATTTTTAATTATTTTTATGATGTATAGTTTTCGATTTATGGCGAAGAATGAAAAAAGAAATACCTTGGAAACTGAATTTTGGGTAAAGTTCAAGACTCAATTTCTGAACTATATAATATGTACATAAATTTGTACGGAACCCTCGGTGGGCGTCTTTAATTTTTTATTTATTAATCACATTGCAATAAAACAGTTTTATCACTGCATGTAAGCCTAAAATTAGATAAGTTTATCAAACTTACTAACTACAATACTAACATGTATTGTTTCTATATGTACTTACCTATGTATTAACAATTTTCTAATATTGAACACAGTATTATTTAGGTAAGTAATTTGTTTTTTATTATGATGATTACATTTTGTTTGTATAAAATAACAAATGTATTATAAACAAACTAGTAAATAAAATACTTAAAGCATTCAATTCTTGCACGGTATTTAATAAATGCACAAATTTGGCAGTATTTTCTTCAAATCTCGCTATTTACTAACATAGATAGACAGAATCTAACCTACCCACACTTTCGTCAGTATCTTTATAAACTTAGTTATATAAATTTAAATATTATTACATTATTTATCATTAACATATGAATCAGGATAGTAAAATTGTTCCACAATCCAAATTGTGCATGATACATGTCAATCAAATGAAACAGAATAGACAATTAAGATTAATTTAAACCAATAAGCAGCTGGTATGCTTTCAATTGGTTTGGAATTAAGCTTAGAATGACCCTTAATTGTATGTTATTGCTCAAACCATTGGCTTTAGTTAGTTCCTAATAGATTCTTTTGCTAATAATTGCTAAGGAATTTAAAGCAATTTTTTCATTAAGTATGTTTCTTTTGCAAGGAATTTACTACTTGAGTCTTGTTCTCAGTTCTCAACTCTTAACAGAGTTGGTATCATAAATAATATGGCTGTTTTGACTGTGTATCGTAGACGAAAACTTTGTTTAACGAATAGCTTATTTAATTAGTACACACGCCTGCACATCAACATACCAAAAACTGTCAAATTCTTTGTTATCCTACGTCATTTTCCATCCCCATACTTTATTCTTTTTAATAAAAATAAAGTATGGAAAATACTTTATTTCCGACTAATGTGTGCATTTGAACGGAATATTCCTGTTGACTTAATTTCTGAGCTACTGAATGACTACTCAGACTCAGGTGAAGTGAAACGAAACGCAACGCTAATTTCTGAATGCGCTATAAAACAATATTAGATAGTTTCAATATTAGTACAAAGAAATATATTTTTAAACATTTATATAAATAAATTTGGAAAATACCTAGGTACTTTATTTTTTTTCAAATCCTTTTTTTATACTAGTTAGTGATAAGGAGCTCTCCTCACTGAGAACATTCTTACCCGAGCATTTGTAAACGAGTAATCGCCTAACGAATTCTGCCTAGCAAACTAAACATTCACTTTCGTGCAAAACTATAAACGTTCGAGTCGAAGTGATAAGGAGCTCTCCTCACTGAGAACATTCTTACCCGAGCATTTGTAAACGAGTAATCGCCTAACGAATTCTGCCTAGCAAACTAAACATTCACTTTCGTGCAAAACTATAAACGTTCGAGTCGAACATCCGAGCTTGGAGATTCGAATACTAAATGTCATTATTATAATATTTTTTGTTATAAAAATTGACATTGACAAAAACACGATAACACGATAGACCAAGAAGGTCACGATCAAGGAACTGTTCCTTGCTTACAAGTGGCCAGTAATATTCCTACATACATACTCATTCATTTTCATTATCTGAGTACTGGCTTTCGAGCGTTTTGTTTGCGTGAACATTCAAATGCGAGCCATATCCGCGAACAGCGTTGCGACGTCCACTCACACCGGCGAAGTTCGTGCTCGCGTGTAAACTTTGTAACGATTGGCTCAACGTCCACACCACTCGAATAGTCGACGCCGAATGCTCATTACACGCGAATGCTCTGAGTGAGGGCGCGTCTGTAGATTTACTTTAATTTCCTGAAAAATAGTTGGTAACCCATTATGGTTGACAATGTATTTGAGAAATTTGACAGTTTTGGATAGATTGATGCACACTCTACGGGTGAGGACTTGTACTGGCTTCCAGTTGCTAATCTAAGGTTTCTATCAGGTATATCATTATGGGCTGTTGTTCTTTCAAATTGTAAATTAGAAATAACAATTGCTCTTAATTCTAATAATCATCTAGGTACTTTATTCGTTGTTAGAGCAAATGCTCTTTCATATACTTAGTATAAATAGATTATTTTCTTAATTGCATTTTGACCACCTATTTTATGCTCAATTGATAATAATTGTCATAAATATAAAAATCCAATGTACTAATTACATGGCTATAGTTTGTAAGTGTGGCACTAAGTACTAATTACATGGCTATTGTTTGTAAGTGTGGTACTAAGTACTAAAAACCATAGATAAGGTTGTCCCTATTCCTCAATTTATAATTAATTAGGTACACACTACTGACTACAAACTGTCAAATGTCCTCAATAGACTTTGATCTTTATTTATTTTATATTACATTTTTTTTAAGTCTTTAATCGCCGTGGTGGTCACTGGTGACCGACAAACAATAAATCTATTGTCTGGTTTTGCGGCAGTCAACGTGTTAATATATTTTATGGGTAAGCACAGTGTCTTGATCTCACCTGATGTTAAGTGATGATAAGGCCAATGTTGGAAGCGCGCTTCACCCCGGATCCTCACTAGTGAGGCACCTTACCGGCTGCCTTATCTCTAGCTGCCGGAACATAACAATGCTACAAACACTGATGTTATGGCGACATATTTAGATAAGATGGTGGTAGCTAGCCAGGCGGACGAACAAGCCCTACCACCAACCAAACCGAGTAGGTACACAAACATGTACCCCCCGCTGGGAATCGAACCCGGGACCTCTGAATGAATCTGTCGAAATCACTAAGTTATTATAATACAACAGAAAAAACGGTTATTTATGTTAATGTCAGCCATGAAAGAGAAATACGTGGTATCACCTTTATATTTCATATCGCGTGCACTAAACAAATAAACTGATACATTAAATAAAGCATGTAGCCGTTGATTCAGCTTCCCGTGGTTTTCTTATTTTGGCCCGCGCTTACACCAATTATCACTGATTATCTTAAATATGAGGTTGATGGCGCAAAAGCTCGCTTACCTTCTCTTCGATATCTTTTGTCTTGTTTTAATTTAAATAAAGAAGGTATAATAAATACAGCTAGAATGGGATGGAAGACGTCGTAAAGTCAACAATCTCACAGGGACATAAAAACGCAAGGTCTATAACTAGCGTGTCTTGCTCATAGAAATGTAAATAGGCATGGTCACACGTAAAAAAGTACATGCACAGGGTAAGCGTAGCACAAAAGCTCTCTTCGACTTGACATCGGACTAAAGTTGTATATGGGACATGTTGAAAAGAGGGCGAAAGATGGATAACCATACCACTATTTCAATATCCGTATGATGGTTAAGATATTTGTGAAACCGAGAGGCTGACCACACCCGCTTGAAGAATCGATGTCATAAATGCCGTGGGTCATCAGTGGATGAATGAAGCGAAAGATCGTAATGAATAGCGTCTTTGTAGAAGGCCTAATAGGGACTATACCCAAGCAAAATTGTGTGTAGGTAGACAGGTTGATTGGTATTTGATAGATATAAAATGCAAGTGCTCTATTACTTTCACAAATAATACAACGAAGCTGCAACTGTGTCAATTTCAACTCGGCGATTCGGACGAGCTGCATACCTACGGTTATGGTCGACAAACAACTCACCACACCTCACGATCACGAAACAAGCGATTTGACTCAAACTGTAAAGTCTACACACAATTTTACGACTTTGTACAAACATGATTTTTCGGATACATCCCATTTGATACACCTCATTTTTTATAGTCTCATATGTAGTTGCGTTTGTTGCAAAACCACTTGCAAAACGCATTTTTTTATAAATTGAGGTTTACCAGATGTGAAGTAGTAGCCTAGCATGCCATTCCATTACAAGGCATGCCATTACAAGATAAAAACATGGAAAACAAAATACAAAAATGTGGCAGATCAATAGGGTTTCCTTCTATATACTCTAATTTACAAATAGATTTTTGTGTTTAGACGATTTCCAATTTTATTCTTTTACATAGAGGTATATAGGTACATCGCAATATTTGTGGTTTTTGTACCTAGTTCTGTTATGATCCATTTCAAAGATCCGTACTTGGTTTATTATATTTAATGTGCTGTTTAAATACCTACCTAAGACCTAGTAACCAAATCATGATATTGCTCTCATCAGGAGTTAAGGTCAGTAGTAGTCAACCCAATCAACTAGACTAGACTACTAGAATAGAGCTTATAGTTTGTCTCCCCTTTCGGCTTAAAGTTACTTTGAACAGTCCTTTTTTTAGTTAAAAAGAAAGAAATGTTATGACAACAAGATAAGTCCGGCCACTCAAACATTGTTATCGTTTACCACTTGACGATTGAAAACCGATTGTAAATACACATATTTTAAAATTTGTTTTAGAATGCAACAATACACTAACGAGGTCTGTTAGTCATAGTAATAATTTGAACCTTTGCAACATATATCATCTCAGGAAGTTGAGTCAAAGTTATAGAGCCAGTTTCTTGGCCGATTGTTTAGTCACTTGTAGTGAAAACGTTGTGTGTGATAGGATGGGACTCAGAAAATTAAATACAGACCACAAGGCCCATTGCCATACTTATGGGTCGTCGACAACGCTGCCATGGCGCTGCGTTTGCGTTAGGAATAGTAATGTTTTAATCGTTTTCCTCGTAAACGCTGCTTCCAAGGTGATTCACTTAAGAAAAATTACAGGTTTTTGTACGTGCAAAAGCAAGTGGATTTATTGTACTTTTTGTAATAAAAGGAACACCTTACAATCTACGAGTATCTCCAGTTAGTCGACAGCCACATTCAGTTTATTTCCTAAATCTTTAAGTGCTTTGCCTATGCTTCATCAATTGTACATTTCATAGTTGCCCTTCCATTAGTATTAACAATGGAGAACACCTACATAAGTAACTTAGCATTCACTAATCACACTGATTTAATTAGAGACTCGTGAAAATTTGAAAAACGATCGCGCGTCGAAAAATAATGGTTGCGCTAATTTGATTGCTTGCTATTTCTTTTACAAACCGATTGATTTTTTTTGCAGATATTTCCTACTATCTGGCTTTTATAAACTGTTGCAAATCATTTTTGACTATGATTTCAGTTGGCAAGATTCTGTTCAAAATTCCGACTAGAATAAAAGATCGATCACCCTATTACCTACTTATTTTTGACTCCAAGCAGTGTCTTTTTGCATTGCTATGTTACGGTTTTAAAGGAACTAGATCCATTGAAATTATAGGGCATAGAGAGGTATAAGAATTGTGCAGGATTGGCAAAGCGTGAATTGCAATCAATCGTCCATGGGATGCGTTAGTCGTTTCATCAGACAGGCCATATGCCCTTTGCCGGCACATTATCAAAAAAACACTAATAGTATACGTGATACATGTAGTATAACTAATTACAATATTAATATTTATCATTCTCTGGTCCATCCAAACTGATATTTACGTGATTTCCATTCACAAGGATATATTGAAGTAATAGATATTGTTTTGTTTCCTCGTTGGAGCTCATCGGCACAGTATTACTGTTTCACGTGGCATCGGGATCTGTTATTCCAGCTGTGTCTGTGTCACATCGGAAAACATTAATATCCGAAAATGACAAGTTAAATCTCGTCAGTTTCGGACCGGATAACTCATGGACATTTCGGTCAAGGGAATTTGTGTCGTCACAGAATTTTGTGAGCGCGATCTACGGCTTAACCTAAAATACAAAACTAAACCGAGTAAATACTAGCTTTGGTGTAAAGATGTTTGATGGGACAAGTTTGCGGAGCGTTTAAATCTGACGTTTCATAGTAGAACGCTACTGCGTCTACGTTTTTTTTCAGTATTCTCTAGTCGTTGTACTTTTCTGACATTTAAAGGCGTATCATTAAAAGATGCCAGGCTATTAAACACTAAGATTGCTAGTTACGTAGGTGAGTAGATGTATGAAGAAACATAAAATAGCAAAGAAACGTAATTCGCTAGGAACTTAAGACTCTATCTCGAGGTTAAAATTATCGTTATGTACTGTGTAATTTGACTAACATAACTAAATTTGAAGGTGACTTACCTTCAAACTATATTGTTATGCTATAGAACTTGAAAAAATTCTTGTTCACGACCAACAACGTTCGTTTCAAAATATTCATTTTCAAATCTTCAAGGAAAACTTCTTTAAACCTTTGCTGTATCTCGTTTTAATATTTAAGATGATAAGTAAGTAGATAAA
Organism: Eudonia lacustrata; assembly: GCA_947562085.1. Lineage (NCBI taxonomy): Eukaryota > Metazoa > Arthropoda > Insecta > Lepidoptera > Crambidae > Eudonia > Eudonia lacustrata. Next base: position 18,396,743 of record OX387325.1, read on the forward strand.
AATACCTTAATTATCACCGAGAAAATTTAAATTAGATTAATACATTTTGTAGTGAACGTAAAGTAAAAGAAAGTATTAGCCTATACGTACATGCTGTCTTATTGCTGGGTAAAACATAATATACTAGCGTAAGTATATTATGTCTATGAGGTAAGAGCCTCTATCATTAAAATCAAAATAATCGCTACAATTGATGTGTAAACACTTAATCACCACGCTTGCCAAATAGTGATTGATCACAAACGCGAGTTATACATCGAAAAATCCGAAACACACACATTGCCCGACCTTGAAATTGAACTCGAGACCTCCGCAGAACAGGCCGAGATCTTTGCTACTCTGCCGACAAGGCGCGTGTAAATTAAAATACATATCTATATTTATAATATTATAAAGCTGAAGAGTTTGTTTGTTTGAACGCGCTAATCTCAGGAACTACTAGTTCGAATTGAAAAATCATTTTTGTGTTGGATAGTTCATTTATCGAGGAAGGCTTTAGGCTATATAACATCACGCTGCGACCAATAGGAGCGAAGCATCAGTGAAAAATGTTGCAAAAACTGGAACAAGAGCCTAAAAAATTAAAAATGCTGCCGAAAGTCACTATTCCACGCGGACGAAGTCGCGAGCACAGCTAGTATAATAATAAAAATGGTGTCTGTGACCGTCGGTGGTGGAGTGAGTTGGTAACACCGGAAGGTCACGCGGGCCTTGTAGCCGCATGCAGCCAGTGATTTAAGTAATGCTGGTAATGCCACCGCGCGTCCTGATCGATATGACGTGCATGTTGATGTGTTCGTAATCGTTGCGGTTTTTCCGCCATTCTCCCTCGAGAATAACACTTTATACCCTCACTATCGAAAGTAATAAGTTAAAAATGGAATTTCTGGACGATAAGAATAATAATGGAATTTCTTATCATAATAAGAAACTCTTAAAAAATGCGCCCGCCCCGGTCGCTATCTCATGGAATACCCCCGATTCGATAACCGGTACGGGTCAATTAAGAAACCAAACTTGTTTTGTTTAAAATATTTTTGTCTAAACCTACTTCAAAAGATTTTGAATTATTACGTTGAAAAAACTATTGTTTATTGTGTAACCTAACCTATGTCCTGCTGCTGCGCAAAGGTGTCGTCTCCCAATTTCATCTAAGTACAGATCCCTACCTCGTGCCAGGCTTTTGTCAATCTTCCTCGTGATTCCCCAAATTACTTCACCATCGTCCGGACCTTGTAACAATAGCCGTTTTCAAATAACATTATCATTTTAGTACATTTTGTACTATTCATAAACTTTACCCTCCGTGATTATTAATAATTCCGCTGGAATTTGTAACATCCAATTGTTTTCATATCAGTCTAGTGACAGTGTGGAGTCATCGTGAAGCTTCAATTGACAACACAAAACGTACTTAGGGAATATTATTGAGCTGTGTGTGACTCCACGTTGGTAAACCCACAAAGTGGGGAAGCCACCCTCGACGAGGACTTGTATTAATTGATTGATAATGCCACTGACTTAGTGGCTTCCTTGAACAAAGGCAGTCTTGTTTGATTCAGAATGTTAGGTTCTGTTGTGGCGGCTTACGAGAGCAGAGGAGTTGACATTTTGCCATACAAATTCTCGTTTTCGTTAACGTGATCAATGGCGAATGAAACTCGCCCTTGGAGTTTGAACACTTTTATACAACTAGCATTGATGACTAGTATTCCGGAACGAATTACTGCAGATACCAGCAGCGATATTATATCTAGTAGTTATAAAATGTAACTTTTATTTCCAATAGTAACATCATTTTCAGATTCAGTTTAATAGTTCCAGAGATTACTCCTACATAGAAACATTTTTTTTTTCAAATTATTACAATTTTGTAAACATATTATGATCGGATGTTAATGACGATAGTTGTTGACGTTGAATGGGCGCCTTTGGGTTTCAAAGTAAAAAGTAAATAGTGTTGAATAATTTCGGCGGGCTGGTTAGAATCACGATAGCTCAATTGGGAGAGCTCCTGACCCGGTATGTCAGAAGGGTGCAGGTTCAAATCCTGCTCGTGGCTTTTTTTTAACATTTTTGTTTTTATAATTTGCGTTAAAAATTATATAAACAAAACAAAAACATTTTATTAGACTAGTGTAGAACTTGTAGTTAATAAGCTCTAGGGAAGTGTGCGGTGCTTGACTCACGTATGATTTAATCCAGCAATGCTCTGAGTCATGCGCGTAAATATCTTTGCAAGTTATTTATGCGTTGTTGTTCATTGAGAAGGCTAGGGTACAAACTCTGTAAATGTGCGTGACAACGATAAGGTTACTTTTTCACTGTGGGGAATCCGGTTCAGATTTCTGTTCTGGGATTGGCACTAAATGTCTTTGCTCAAAAATGTTTTTTAGTTGTCCTGCCTAATATCCCGTTGTCGGGCAAAGACCTCCACGTAATCTTTTAGAATTTCTCTGTTGCTTGCTGCATTGTGATTATATTGTGTTATATCGTGATTGGCACTTTCTAGTACTTTCTACTAAGTACTCACTCGTCAGTTTTTTGTTATCATTATCAACGTGATAGTTACGGATAGAATAGAAAGATAGGCATATAGTATTTTAAGACACTACAAAATACCCATTTGCGGTTACTCTAATACATATTTTAGAAGGTGGTTTTTAGGCTTTAGTGAGACAATCAATTACGAAAAGGGAACAAGAGGTGATCAAACTGTATTCAACACCGTAGCATTCAGCGGTCAGCACCCTCAATGCTTTTATACTACAAATGCTTGTGGGTGGATTTTTTTTATGAACATTCTATACAAACTTTTTGAGATCAAAGCTCCAGCTTCGCCTTTTGCCCTTTTATGAAGAATATGAAAAGCTGCATTTCGACTGCCGCTTTCACATTTTTATACTGAAAGTTACAAGCAGAGCAAATGTATGTTCCAAGTGTTTGCAGATGAATGGATTTTGGCCAAATTATTAAAATCTTGTTTTTAGTTTACTTGTACTTACGTATGACTTACTCATATGATTTATACTTCATAAGCATGTCGACGAGGTCTTTTTATGTTTGTGCTTTTGATCCATTTTTAAAGCTCGCTAGGTATGTTCTGTTCTATGAGTCTGAAATATAGAAACAGTTCTGGTGGCTTAATGCATTATGTCTGTCTGTACTCTGTATGCTGCCTGTGTGTCATCATCATCATCATCATCTCAGCCAAAAGACGTCCACTGCTGGACAAAGGCCTCCCCAAGGATCTCCACAACGACCGGCTTTGTGCTGCTCGCATCCAGCGGCTTCCCGCGATCTTCACCAGATCGTCGGTCCACCTTGTCGGAGGCCTGCCCACACTGCGCTGCCTGTGTGTATAGTTAAATAATTTAACCATGGTTTATACATGTTGGGACAAAACAAAGTAACAAAGTCCAATATACGTGTTACAAAGGAGATTGGCAGACTCCCGTGTATTTTCAGAACCACTTAAAGGCTTAGCGTGCCAAGAAGTGAATAGTAGGAATTCAATACTCTAATATAGCTTATCAAAAAATGTAATGGTGAGATATACTTTAAAGCTGGGGATAATAAGTTGATTTTATAACCTAACCTCAAAACAGCCCAACGTATTATGCATGTAATAATAGTTCTATTAGTAACTGTAACTATTATTACTGTTATGTATGTACCGTGTTGTTATTACTATTATTACTGTTATCTGCGTAAATAGGAACGACAGCAGGTATTTCGATCTACTTCAGTGAACAGCAGTAGATAGATGGAAAGGTACGTTAACCATACAATCAACAACAACAATAGTAATACATAGAAGTGAAGATCCGCCGCGAGACCTTCTTACCTATCCAATAGTTCCTTTCTACTACTATTAGGTTGTAATTCCTATGTTTTAGATAGTAATATTATTTACAGAATATGATCTACTAATAATAAAGAAAGTACGCAGTGGTTTATTTTTCAAAAAAACAAAATGAAGCAAGGAAGAAAATAAAACTTTTAATCGGCATAAATATCCCACGTTACGAAATGCTGCTAATCTTTTGTCACTGTCAACAATTTTTTTTGGGTTGCCAGTTTGAAACGAAATTATAATCAAATTAAAAGTTCGAAATCATTTTTATAATCGAACGATTACAAAAATCAATACAGATATTGCTCAAAATGGATTAGAAATAAAAATACTGGTTTTTGACTTTTCTTATTGGATTTAAATATTTAGACACCTTTATTATAAATACACACCTAACAAATTGTATTTTAGAATTTCTTTAAATCAGAATAATTGATTTATAATAATACTATTATTCTATGGCAGCACAGGATGATTGGCATGTAAAAAACGTTTTGTTTTTGCAAAATAGACTATAAAGTTAGCGTTTCGTTTCAGGGGAAAAAGAAGATACTACAATCATGCTTTTCCAACTATTTCCAGCTTCCATAAAAACATTCTAAATTGAATAATAACTACCACATTACGACCTTTAAATTTCATATAGTCAGATTTGGGCATGATAACTTTTATGAATTTGAATAGGTGGTTCCCAGTTTGCCATTCTCCTTTTACAAGAAAATCCGTTATAAACTTCATAATTAATTCAAATGATGAAGTTGTCAGGGCAAGAACCTTGGATGCACTTCCTCAAACAAGCGGTTTGCTTCTTTATCATAATCAGCCTGTGTGTGTCCACTAGACATAGGACTCTCCCAATGTATGGTACAGATCCTGAATTCCTGATCTTCGGCTTTTCTCATCCAACTGTTGTTAGCTGACCAGTCTGTGTAGGATATCGTCGCTCCACCTAGACTAGACGTAGCACGTCTGGCAAGTATTTTACTGCTTTGTAGGTAGCAAGCTGGTTATGTTGTGGCTGATACGAATGCCATTTTTACGACATTAAAGAAAATAAACTATTTTCAATTCGTATTTATAGTTTGTAAGCAAAGAGATAAATGGTCATTGTCTAGTTCCAAGGACGGAGATATTGATATGTTCTGGCAACGATCGATGTTATTTTAGACTGGCAACTAATTGTAGAATTTCAGTACTGCATCTTACAATATGAAAATATTATCATTATGACTTGGCGCCGCCATTTTGACGCTAATTCTTAGTTGAGAGTTAAACTACCTATTGCTCTTCTCATTATTTTTTATTTTACGACTTGGCATACATGTAATTGACAATAAGGTCGAAGTTCGAACCGCACTTCAACCGGAATCGTAAACCATTGAGGAAATAAATTCGCCCCCATTCGAAGTCTATTAAAGTAAATGTTATCAACACCCATATAACGGACCCGCATATATTTTATTTATTATTCGATTGTCCTATATAATGGCAGTATTTGCTGAATAATATAAATCTAATGCCGTCTGCATCCGTCATGTTTCAAATGTAATTGTATATACAATTTTGAACCTTATAGTTGAGGCGGTAAAGCTTGTTTTAATATAAAACCCTGTGTTGTTTTCTGTTGACTTTCAAAAATATCTGATGGATATGGATTATTATGGAAGTTGGTTTGACGTAGAAGTCATTTTAAAGTCATAGTAGGTAGGTATCGTGTGCTCAATGCGCATAACATAATGTCTTCTCAACGGTGCCTCAACGTCAAGCAAGACGGTACGTCTGAGAAGTTATTTTGAAAAACCTGTACTGTACAAGATGAAACTTGAAATTTTAAATACTTACCAATATAACTTTTAATTATTGCGTATAAACTTTATTTTTCCTTGGAAATGTGTTGATATTAAGGCCAATGTTTGGGCCATAATAATATTGTGGACTAACACGCGATGTCTGTGTCGGACAAAATCGATGCGGGTAGTTTTACTAACGAAAATTTAATACAATATTATGTTTTCGTAGCTATGGATGTTTTCTTCGATACAGACAATGAATATTAATAGTTATTAATTACTAGTGGCCCACTCGCGACTTCATCCGCTTCAGTGAACACAATGTAACCCTATCGAAAACTTCCAAGTTTTGTCCTGACAATAAATACGAACACGACAAAAAATACCTAAACCAGCCAAATCGGTCGAACCGTTCTCAAGTGATGCTCTGACATACGTAGCAATTGATTTTTATTAATATAGCTTGCCTAATTCTTAACTGATCTTTAATATTTGTAAAATTATCAAGATCGGATGTTGATGACGTAGTTGTCGACATTGAATAGGACCTCCTTTGGTTTGCAGAGTAAGATTTAAGAATTTCGAAAAAAAAATTGCGAGTTTGATTGAGCCACGTTAGCATAGTTTGTAGTGCACCTTACCCGGCTTGTCATGGGGTGCTGGTTTGAATCCCGCTAGTGGATTTTTTCAACACTGTCTCTTTTCGAAATATTGATGTTATTGATTTAGCACTAGGCGTCCTCTAAAACTCACATTTTTGAAGGTATCAATCGGTACCAGAATATTTTTTCCTAAAAATATGATTTAAACTTACTACTGATACAGAATAGGTAGCTATGTGATGTCGACAAGAAAAATTATAATATGTAAATTTTCTTATTCCAGGTACCTTTAGCATCGGCGGAGGGCCATTGCATATGGTACGGGGTATGCGCCAACTCAACATTCAAACAGAAGAATTGCTACTACGATGGACCAGCGAAAGCAGTTGAAGAGTCTGGAAAGGTGAGTCGGAACTATCCTAAAACTATATATTATTTGATCAGCAGTACCTGGCAGACGCGAGGCGCCACTTACGAGTATCGCGTTAATTTTGTGTTACCATTTTGGGTAAATTTAGATTTTTAATAAAATTGATAAAATTAAATCAATTTAATAGGTCGCCATAAACCCAATGTAGCATTGTTATCACTTAATATTAAATGCGATAAAGGGCAAAGGCTTCCCAGGAGGAAATTTAAAAAACCCGAATGCCATCTAAACCAGAGTAAACGTTCTATCATCGAGGTCGGAATAAAGTAGAGTTATTTATGTACTTGCATCGAAATGTTGCTATTAATATGGATCTTCCCGGGATTTCTAATTGCATTTCCGCTATTGTTTTCTTTGTTCTCACAAGCTATCTTGTGCGAACTACAAATGTGGCCACATCGCGCGTGTAGGAATGTTGCAACTTCGGACATACGATGTCGTTGATGTAAATATGGCAACGTCGCGCGTGCAGTGGTTTAAATTGTGTAAAAGTAAGTAACTTTTTATTTAATAAATCACGGGATTTTTCTGCTCTTTAAAATTAATCTCGGGATTTGAGGCATATCCACTTTATTCTTTCGCTGTATGAAATCAGTGTAAGTACATAAATAACTCTACCTAATTCCGACCTCTGATCATCATGCACCGTTTGAGTTAGCTCGCCAGCACACGTTTCATCAGCTTTCCATCAGGCGAGATCAGAACATGCTCATATGTGTTTGAAAATACCGGAACTTTCTGAAAACACGTTATACAGTACATTGGGAGAAATCGTATTGTCACGTTTCCAAAACACTCGTTAATTGGTTGATATCGATCAGATTTCCTTTTCCCTCTCACAGGGTGCTAAATGCAGGTCGTAACTAGGTCACCCGGCGGGGTTACTAACATCGTCTATATTTAGATGCTTGCAACAATGACGTCATAAAAGCCCTACTTTTCCAAACGAGAACACTGGGAACTTGACCTGACATTCAGTTCGCAGCCTTTAGCTGTTAAGCTAATATGCAGGAATGCATAAAATACAACTAAAGTAAGGACGCTGGAGAAGCAGTAGCGCGTTATTATTTCTCTTTATTAAAAAAATGAAGAAATCAGAGTTATCTGAATGTTCCTAATCTTCTTTGACTTTTGTCTTTTTCTTTATCTCAGAATTCCGTTAATGGCAGATATACGGCTGCTATTCTTCGTTCAGACCTCAGTGATATTCAACGTCGTCATCACAGTAGGTTATCTTTCGGTTAATTTCTTCTTATCTTCTTCTTTGTAGCTTTCAAACACTACTTCATCTTACAAAGTATTGAATTTATCTATTGTTTACTGGTAGTTGTCAGTGTTTATTTTAATATTTTTAACAATGAAGCAAAGTAAAGTTTATCTACGTTTATCGCAGTAAATTTTTAATTAATTATATTTTGTTGTTTTTAACTTCAGCTTGTGTCATTCAAATGCCGCGTGATCTACATCTTGCCTTTTTTGGCAGGATTTTTATCGTGGCTTCTGATGTCATTTAGGATGGATCTATCGCGAGCATGCAACGCAATCTCGCCAGAGCGAATCATTCATGTGTATTTTTGTCTTTTGTTATTATGTTTGTTAAAGAAATATGCAAAATACGATATAGGCAGCAGGCACGCTCACCATAGTAGTGAGTGACTGTGAGCTGTGCAATTGTGCATGCGTCGGATCCCTTATTTACTTACAAATATTCGTAGCGTTTCCTTAGTTGCATTTGCTCGCATTCCAATCCAACCATTACTTGTCATGAATGATGTTATAATACCTATACGCTTGTAACACTATTTCGCGCGTTGGTGTCCCTAAGATCCTGTTAATTTACTTGTGCACCGTGGCCAAGAAATATGTAAACAAATTTCAAAACAATAAATTTCAAAATGAAACACGAATTTCTTTTCTTTTCTTTATCTTTTTTATTCTCACTAGTTTTAGCGCTAACTTGACAATTTGGTTTGGTTTAGATATTTAAAGATAATAATATTTCGGCATGTCTTCGCAACGGGAAGCAACAATATCGTTACATTTAGCTGGAAAATGAATGACAGTGTGAGATAGTTTATATTCTTAGCGTGAGCCGTCAATTAGTTTCTAAGGCTATTGCTATACAATGAGTTTTGCTACATTGGAGACCGTCCAGGGAGAGGTAGAAAAAGGACTGTTAGAATATCCAGGATGAGTCACATGTTTCAACAAAAATTACACTGCAACGCAGACCAAGGTAGGACCTGGTAATAAGTCCTTCCATTGTGCAACATATTGTTACAAATGACGTCAAATTGACGACTTACAAATTAAGAAAAGCACAGCTTGTTGACGACAAAGACAAAAAATTCGACATGAAAAATATAGTCTGGCGTCGCTCGCTACTGAAAATTAGAAAAATATTATTTTTTCAGATAAAAATCTTATTACGATTGAACAAGCCTACATTCATCAAAATGACAAAATTTACTCTTCAAGTCGTCCTGGAGCTGCCGCAGTTATTCCCCATCGCCAAAAGCCGGTATTAGTTATGGTTTGGGCAGGTACATGTTCCACGGGAAAAAAACCCTAGTTTTCATAGAAAAAGGTGTTAAAATTAAACAAGAAATATACCTTAAGGAAATTTTTAAATCTGTAGCTCTTCCTTGGAGTAAGCAACACTTTAGTAACCAACCATGGATATATCAACAAGACTCTGCTCCGTTACACAGGGCCCGAAGTGTTCAGCAGTTGTGTAGTGTCAATTTTCCAGGATTCATAAGCTCTAAAGAATGACCATCGTACACGCCTGATATAAATCCAATGGATTATAGCGAATAATTTATTAATCTTGAAGACAAGTGTCTGTTCTGTTCGACACATAAGTTTAGACGCGCTCAAGGCTACACTTCTCCGGCAGGAGAGAAAAATAACTATCGAATAAGTGCGGAAAATCGTAAAAAAAATTTCAAGAAACGTTTGCTTATGTGTTTCAGAGCCAGTAAAGAACAGAACAGAACTTGTATTTTGAATACAATTAGTCAACCATGCGGCGAAAGAGTTCTGTTTTTAATATACAACTTAATAAATTGTAATTATTACTCAAAATAAAATAATATATCATTATAAATCTTTGTCAACGTATTTTTGGGCCACCCTGTACTTAAAACTTGAAAACAGCAGAGCATAGCAGCGTGTTGGCAGAAATATGGTAGCTTACCAGACGAGGTTCGTCCTTGAACATTATACGGCTGTCTAAATAAACATGAGGATGAAATCTGCAGTAATAATAGTCTGTCATCTCTGTTTTGCTTTTGCGTTGCGTTCTTATATATCTTTCTTATATATATATTATGTTCGACATATACCTACCTACAGGTATATGTCGTTAATTAATCCTTCCCATCATCACGTCATTATAACCATTGTCTGAGATGTCATGTCATCACTCGCTCACACACACAAAGACCGCTCCTCGCTCACCAAGCTTATATCTCTGCCTTGTCCTTGTTTTTGTTATTCCAACTCCAAAAGTAAGTAATCAATTGTTAGTCTAAGTTATGGCTATCTGATTTTGAAATGTTAAGTTTTTGGTTTGAGAGTAGGGTTGCCAACCGTCCCGCTATACGCGGGTCCCGCTCAGGGTGTGAGCGGGACGCTAAATATCCCGCTTTTAGCTACGCACGACATCAAATGCGCACGACTATCACCGATAGCCGCGGCCGGCCGCAGGCCGAATAACAGACTGGAAAAGCGCTCAACGCGCCTGCTTTCTGTGAAGTCTGAGCTACAAGTTTAAGTAAATTTTTCTTATTCATGCAAAGATTTTTAGAATTTTGTACTTAAAAATAAAAAAATCCTGAAAAGTGCCAAATCTCAAGAAAAATACTCATTTGAAAGTAACTTATAGTTTTTACAATAAAGTGTAAGTTACACTATAATTATAGTCTGTAACTGTTTTTTTTTAGTAAATGTTGACTATCATTTATCTAACAAGGTGTTTTATTTTACTTCTCATTCTGATTTGCAAAGAAAAGTTCACGTTTTTTGTATTCTAAACAAAATTTGTTAGATCCCGCTTTTTAAATCCTTGTCCCGCATTTAAAATCAACATTTCCCGCAAATTCGTATTTTCAAGTTGGCAAGCCTATTTGAGAGTGTGTATGTAACTTTTGAATGAAATAAGAAATTCTTTATCATCGATATTCGTTCTACCATGTAGGTATTGCTTCATTTGAAAAGCAACGTAGTTTATATTTTTTATAGTGGACCCGACTCGCGAGTCGCGAGCGACGGACGTTACCTAAACATTTCAGCGACTAATTATTGAATAAAATAAAAACACTTGAGGTAAAACGAATTCTTACTACACAATAATATGTTGTACATATTATTAATTAACATATTATTAAACTTCCTTGTAAGGACTAATGATGAGTAACGTCATAGTTAGGTACAAATGTATACCGCATTACTCATACGTAGAATATGGTAGAAATTCATAGAATTATTATTAAACTTTAAACGAGTTATAGTTAATGTGACTCCATTATGTAACCATTGCAACTTTTGCATTCATTTTGTTTTCCTTTACAAATGATAGCATGCACCTGTTCGTATTTTTTATTATGGTTACTGGTATTATGGTAATACGCTTCTTAACTTGAAAGGAATAAATGCATTTTTGCCGCATTAATACCACTATAAATGCTTTACGTAACGCTACGCATTGGATGTGCTAACTATTCGTTCTAGAAACTTCTACAGTTTTCTTTCGTGTTTATTTAGATATAGATACAACAGCATGCATACAATCAGTTATTTAATAAAGTAATAGTGTACACAAGTTTGCCAGACTGAAACTCAACAGTGTACACGCAAAATGCTTAACCTGAACAAAAAAGTGACGCAAAATTACAAAAATTTGCTCAATAGTATTAGTAAAAGGAATATCGTTTCCCACTTCCCAGCACATACCTTATGATGTAAACGAAGTGTCTGCTCATCGTCAAATCTGGATGTAGTTTATCGAAAGCAAACAGATGATTTCGTTGAGTGTGTTCTGTGTGTTATAAACTTGAACTGCGAACGAGGGTCAGGGAAAGTAGGCCTACGGGTGGGAAGCGTCATTTCCTTGATGCTACTCTTCGGCTCATTGTAGCTAGAACCATCGACCTCGCTTCTTCTTTATTTGATATCGTATTGGTATTGATAAATTTCGCTTTCATATAAATGCGAAAGTATGTATGTCTACGGAACAATATGGATGAAGTTTACACATGTGTTTGTGAAAGTATCCGTGTGAACAATTATCCCGGGTAATCATTTTATGTAAAGCCGCGAGTGGGTTCTAGTAGGTATATGTATACACATAATCTCACTTATTTCCCAGAAAGGTATACAGAGTAATCTCTGCATACCCGTCCCGTATAATCTTCTAGCTAGACCTCCATTTGCTTTCTTCACTGGCATTAGTGTGCTTATACTTTTTACTTTTCGATCTAGTTAAAGTTAACTTCAATATGTGTGGGATCGAAGCAACGCCACCTAAAGAAGTGTGACTTTGTTAAACCAACGTTGTCACTGGGTAACACTTCTATGCCAAAATGCCAACTCTACCATCTTTCGTTTCATCCATGAATTATATCCATTAATAATAAATGACAGGAAATTTTGGTATTATCAATGACTATCAAATCAAAATATTATTTATTCAGTTTCAAATTAAAAGTAATAAACAAAAATAAAATAAATATTTATAAAATTTATAAAATACAGTGAAAAAAAAATACTAAACGCCTACGCGACCCAGATGGCGCACTATGCCGCTATTAGCACTCAAAAAATTAAAAAGCAGTGACAAAATTCAGCGCTTACGTTGGCCTTCCCGGTAGCATAGCGGTCAGTGCAGCCGCCCGGATTGCGGAAGACCCAGGTTCGATTCCTGGCTGGGTCGGGTTGGCGTTTAATTTTTTCACTGTATTTTATAAATTTTATAAATATTTAATTTTGCTTCAGTGCAGCAATTAACACTTGAAAATAAAAAGTTAACATTTAAAAATAAAATATAAAACAAGGAAGCGAAACCGAAAAGGACCCCACTCAGCACATGTTGCAGCATGAATATCACCTGCAACGCTGATATTCTGCGGAGCCCTATTGTTTGTGGGTGTGTGTGTGGACCAATATAAGCAGAAGCGGCCCGAAGCGCCTCGTTTTTACCCTTTTAAATGGTTGGTAACTTTATTTATAATAATATATGTAGTTATATTATTAATATTGTACTTATATTATTAAATTGAATGACGCAAGAAGTAACAAACAAAGTTAGTTGGTAATAATATTTTTATCTTAAACTAGAACACAGTCAGTCAGTCGTCTTTTACAGATTTATTGGTTGATGGAGAATAAAAGCCACTAATACCCATTGGTAAATAATTCTGGCGTGTTTATTAAAATTTTTATGGATTATCAAAATTGTTTGTTTAATGTTTTATCAAGTAGAAAACCCATTACTCACATGAGGATAGCGTAAACACTGTTATTAGCATTTTATTGGTCACGCATATCCAATCCATGACTTTTGTTGCTTTGTTTGCATCTCGCTCGCATAAACTCGAAAACAAATCATGTTTTAACTTTATTGTTATATTATATTTATTAATTCTATTCATTTTTAAAAACGAATTGTTATTAACCTTACGATGTTCAATAGCCGTTTTAGTGTTCATCATATTTTAATAATTGATTTTTAAAATATTTGTCTTATCAATAGAGATAAAAACTAAATTATACAACTCAAACTTGAATCGCTAACAATCTCATAAGACTGTTTTATCATGCCATTACTAAAGTTTCGGCAAACGCGTTTGATATTTTATCAAGTCATAATTAGTGTGTTGATCTTGGGGACGTAAACGTTACCAGTTAGTCGCATATTTGACCACTGACTTAACTGTGTCTAGCTCAGGTGTGTGTGACGTCATCTATAATTTAATCGTGATACTGATAAGGTGCTTGCTTGCGATAAGGTGGCCCGCTAAGCCTACTGAAAAACCCTGGATTAGTTGCAAAATCTCTGATCAGGCGGTATTACGTTAACATTGGCATCGCATCGGTATATAAGCACATTATCTTCTGCCAGTGTTACGACGCTAACCTAAATTGCTGTCAGAAACATACAACTTCTTTAGAAGGTCTTTTGAAATAAGCGCTTTGGCTAAATAATGTTTGCGCAAACATTTGTTAATTGCGTCATACAAACGTAGTATGGTTTATGTTGGTGCAAAATTATTCGCATTGAGATTGCGAATATCCTTCTGAACCTGAATATGTCTGTCTAACCTTGATATATCAGAAACGTAAAATATTTCATGTATAAGTTTATACTTTCAATTTTATGTAGTGCAGAACATCTGGTCTTGAACTTCCCCACAAACATGACTTCTGGACGTCTGCCAAGTTAGGTCTGAGATTGACGGAGAGCGATAAAATATTAAATAACAGTTCTTAATAACAACAGCATAAAGACTAATTTTATTCGTTAATATCAATCGTGCAGTTTATTGTCGATAACGCGTATTGTTTACTGTTGTGATGAAGTAAGCCTCCTAGATTGTTTACCTTTGCGAGAAATGTATAATCCTTCCGATTTGAATATTTGTAATGTACAAACTATTAATATTATCTTATAATATACCTACATATAATCAATTATCACTGAGCCAGCAGAGTAAGTAAGTAAGTAACTACTTACTTACTTACTCTGCTGGCTTTAGTAGGATTATACTACTATAATCCTACTAATATTATAAACGCGAAAGTTTGTAAGAATGGATGGATGTTTGTTACTCTTTCACGTAAAAACTACTGAATGGATTTGGATGAAATTCGGCATACAGATAGACATCCAGATATCCAGATATTCCCACGGGAGCGGGAACCACGCGGGTGAAACCGCGAGCGGCCGCTAGTCAATTAATAGTGTTCGTAGGCATTTGTCCAATTTAAAACTTTTAAATAATCTGTTTGTGTGTTTGTGTGTCTCTGAGTTAAGAGACTTACGAAAATATATTATGTGGTCACGGCAACCGAAATACCCTTCACAAAAGTTATTTATAAGTAGATAATTAATTATGTGAAATATATTATTTGTACGCCAAGCTCGTTTATAAACAAAACGCGATGTTTGGCCGTGCAAAGTTCTTAGCGTAAGGAACGCTACAGAATCCAATTACAGTTCGCCAAGGCCAAGATGGGCGCAAGTCTAGTTCTAATTACTTTATGTTCGTCTAGGCTTCGTCCCTTTGCCGCCACGTACCGACTACTACTTTTATAGATATATATAAAAGAATGACGGTATACCTACCTAGTTACTTATTTATATTCGGGTATGAAAATTTTGGACGCTGTTTCTAAAAATTTTTGAAGGTACACACGCCTGCACATCAACCTATCCAAAACTGTCAAATTTTTCTAATCGATATTGATCTTTATACCCAAACGATAAGGTTCAAAATTTATTAAAGAAATTTGACATTTTGTGGTAGGTTGATCTGCTGCCGTCTGTACAATAAAAAAGTAAAGAAACATTTTTACAGGTAAGTAAGTATACATTAAAAATCATTTGAGAAAAAACAGTATTTTAATTGTTTAATTATTCTTTCTCACAATCTCACCATGCTATATGTATGTAATTAGGAAATAGAACCATCTGCCTCAGGTGGAACTCGAACTTTCTTTTCCGAGAATGCTCCTTTTCAATATACACTGCACCGCACAGCTACAGCCGCGGAAATTGTATAAAGTTCTTAACTTAGGAACACACAATATTTCGATTCATTTGCTATCAAATCAGAACTGCAGGCAGATGAATGTCCTCATGACGCACATTTATCGGTCTACTATTTCAGCTACATAGTTGACGTAATTATTATGTAAGTACCTACTGCAATTATAATTATCACTGCCGATGCTGCTGTAAAATTATACGAGCCTTTATGCATTGTTGTGTGAAAAAAGTGTAAAATAACTACTTTGTTTTATGTTTCATAACTAACTAACCCTAGTAGCTACCTAGTTTGATAAATATTATTACTCATCCACCCATCCGTATGTTTTCAATGCTCAACTAGCACAATGTTTACCAATTTTGAAATTATGTAGGAAAATTGTGATGTCATATCATCACCAGAGTGTGAGATGAAAACAAAGCACAGTTCAATAATAATCTTTGTAACATCGCGAATCGCGATAGACGATCTTGGCATGGGAGTCTCTTTTGTGTTTCTAAGAAAGAAGTACTATATTACGTTAAAAACAATGCTATCTTCTGATTTGTGGATCAACGCCATTGACGAATGCTTGAACGAATCACGCGGCTTTAATTCTCCCCTCTGATTGGTGGTCTCTCCCCCATATTGAAAACAATGGACAGTCCGTCAGAACTCAGAACGTTGATTAATGTGACGCACGAACGAAGAGATTATAATGCAACATTCAAACCAAAACGCGCTATAGTCACTATTTGTCGAAAACTATTTATAACTTCGGCAAACATTGTATATTTGAACGGTATTTAGTACTTAGCCAATTTATGATTGCCTTCGGCGTTCCACGTATGTTGGATGTTTTGGCATTGGTGGTTTCTTGACGCAGGGGCAGCGGGAATAAAAAACGTCGCGGTCGCGTCTATCAGCTAGTTGGTGCAGGTGAAATTACAGCATTTTCCTTTTGCTTCTGAGAATCGTACACGTCGTCGTCGCATCTTTTAACTCCCTATCTGATCTGAATTCCGTACCCCTCGGAGAATCTAGTAGGGAATGGGGACACGCTCTAGTGAGTGATGCCCGGCGTTTCGTTTCACATGGCTTGGAAGTTACTCGCCGAGGGGTTGGGGGGGGGGGGGGGGGGTAAATCATTTTTCACTTCCCATTTCTATTATCATTCATCATCATCATACATGAAGGAAATATTGTTTATTTATGTATTACAATATACTTGTAAGAAAAATTACGTTGACACTGGCTAAATGTGCTAATCGCACGTAGCCATCAATTAAAGGAAAAAAAGAACAAAGAATATTAGAGGCATAAGTACAGTACATTATTCAGATTGAAGGTTTCTTTTGTTTCTGAAATGTGATCTGTATTGCATTGTATGCCAAATCATCTTAATTGCTTACGTCTGCGTCTATTCGTTGCTATGTCTGAAGCAGTTGAAACTTCATAAATGGTTACGACCCACTTGACCGCCCGCCTGATCATGGTTCCTGATGATTTCATGTCGCGTATATCAATGCTATACTGATTATGCGACACGAAATCGATTCTGTAATCGAGACGGACGGCCGGAGGTCGGCTCGCTCCTTTGGGATCGACATTGGTAGAAGGATGGCGTCACGCTCGCCGTGTTCGAGCGAGCGGAGTGTGACGTAACTGCGAGTATTTCGCAGCAATGTAACCTTACCCTGTTATGTAACGTTGCGGTGTTAGCGCGTTCCAGTTCGCATGTTGCTAATGGTATTGTAGTACCTTGTAAATCTAGATTCTAGAATGTCGCTCAAACTTTACTAGCAACAGTTTGTTTTGTTTTGCATGGTACGTAGTAGAGATTTGGAAATTTAACACAAAGCATCACAATGTAAATAATTGGATATCATCCAAAACCTTGGAACCTTCTTTAAGGTCGTATCTGCACCATAGCATAAACATTAATCAACTTTCGGTGAAGGTTATGGGCAACCCCAATAAAGGTTTAGAAGTAAACAAGTAAAAATACATAATAATAAAAGTAAAAAAAAAATTGTTCACTATTAAACATAGCCTCATTCAAATTACTATTAAACTCATTATTTGCGGAAGCGGAATTAAATAAAATCGATTTAGATATCAGATTGATAATGATTATACTCGTATCATCATTAGGGATCAAGTTATACCTATAACGTAACTATTATCATTGGACGACCTCCTTGGTTGAGTGGTTTGTACACCGGTTCTCGTGGTGTCGCCATCTCTGAGATCCCGGGTTCGATCCCCGGTCGGGTTAATTTAGAAATTATTGTTTTTCTAAATTGTCTCGGGTCTGGGTGTTTTCTATGTATAATAAGTATGTATTTAAGTATTTTAAATTTGTTTATCCGTTGTCTAGTAACCATTTAACGAGTTTCATAACGAAGCTTCTCTTGGGCTAGACAATTGGTATGAGTGTAGGAAAGTTTAGTTTAGTTTATTATTAAGGGGTTTATAATCCCATGTTTTTTGTTGTGTTTGGCATCCGATATTTCGGCACAGTTGCATGCGCCATGATCACGGATGTACTGAAGTTATTGCGGGTGGGTGATTATGAGCAGGCAAAACGATCTACCCTCTTTCTTAGTCGTTTTTTGCGTTCAATACTCGTACCACTGTCTCCTAAGTCACTATTCACTCGAACATGTTCTCGACACACTACATACACTGACCGTATCAGATCTTTTTGCGGTCTTTGCATAAGCTAATCACTGGATCATGGCGCATGCAACTGTGCCGAAATATCGGATACTCAATGGTCTGTGCTCAAACACAACAAAAAACATGGTAATTATCCCGTTAATAATATTATATTCTAATGTAAGTGACCGTGATACTTTCAAAAGTTATATAACGTAACCTTCATAATAGTGACCATCCAAACTAACTGATATAAATGTTTTTGTGTGTGGTTTTGTCTTCCTTCGCTTCGCATCAAAACAGCAACGAATCGGTCGCCGGTGTGTTATTTTTCACAAAGGCAGTTTGAAGAATCGAGAGTGTCATAGGAATTTGTCATTTCAGGAAAACATCTTTATATCTCTTATATTATTTTAAATTTTGCATTAAAAATCTATATAGGTACATATGTATAATGACTTGTCCTGCCTGACTGACTGATTCAACATCGCCGAGCCGAAACCGCTGGAGCTAATTAGATGAATTGAGTGGAAATCATACCATATGGGGATCAAATAGGGTGTGAAAGTTTGTATGAAAGCCCGTCAGTTTTGAAGTAAAATACATGAAAATTGGTATTAAGGCTTTTTGAAAAGAAATAAAGAATTACATGTCTCAGGAATTTTGTTTATTTTCCTTTAAAGGAGTAAAAACGGGAAGGTTTTTTTTGGAGAAATTGTTATTTTTAAAGTATTATCTATAAAAGTGAATAATTTAATCGATCTAGATAGATTTTTTATTAAAAATAAAAAATGACGTGTTTTTGCATTTTCAAATTAAAACTACAAATTATTAAAAAAAAATGAACTGGCATATTGAAGTGTGTGTTAAGACTAATCTATTAAGAAAATTTAGATGCTTAAATCGGTCTGGTTTGCCTGTAAAATGCAAATCTATGTTTTAAAAGAGGTTACTTTGATATTTTTTTCTCTGTTATAAAAGTTGACAAATCTCTGTTATAAAATGAAAAATCATATCATCAAATATCACTTTCATATGTTTTGTAATGGTTGGGAAAAATCAAGATCCCCGCTACGTAAATTTCCAATGCGTCGCCTTAACCTCAGCACTCGCAGACCGGGCGCGTTAACCATTGCGCCACGCCGCCGCCGTCGAGCTCCTCATGTATTACTTATACCCTTATTATATTTACCTTTAATATAGCTTTTATTACGAATAAAAAACACAAGTCGTGGTAGCCCATGTGTGCAAAGCCGCGAACAACAGCTAGTGCTATACATAGTCACAGGATAAAATTATAATAGAATAAATAATACCATCAAAAACAAACTTGTAAAAAAACCAAGTCTGAAGATGAACATGTATTAAATAATCAAATGTGATCCTTTAAAGTTCTAGGATCTTATGTTAACTGAAATGTTCTCGAAGGTCGCATTTTCGCCCCAATCTCCGTTTAATGGCCCCGCTTTGTAGGTATTTTATACAAACATGTGGTTTGACTTGAAGTTTGACCGCTGCGTTGTTAAGGCAACCTTGCCCTGTGTGACATTATTCACTTTGTTTGGTACCTACTGGTTTATTTGTTTTAATTATGGACAGTCAACGAATTTTTTTGTTATCTTTTTTTTTTTTTTTTTTTTGGAGAGAGGCTGCTGGTTGCCGAGGGGCATTTCCAGCTTCACCGGGCTTGTTTTAGGGGCGGCGAGGTACGTAAAGGGTACCTCAAGCCGTGTTGAAACGAAACACCTTCAGAGGATTTCTAGAGGGGTACGGCATCGCACACTTAAAAGTGCGCGTCCCCGTGCCCTTCCAGAGTCTCCGAAGGGTTCGGATCGGATCGGTTTTTGTTATCTAGCCCAAATATGAGCATTAGTTTACGACAACACTACACATTGAAATGTACTTTACGAATCACTCGCGATAAACATACCTATAACCTAATCTTCGTGGAGTGATATCATGGATCCCGGAAAGAGTTATTTAAATTATTAAAAAGTGTGTTAATTATTAAAAATGTTGTTTATGTTCTAAAAAAACAGTTTATAAATGTATTAAGTATTGATATGGTTCGTAGCGTATCTTAGGTCTATGTATGATTGATTATGGTTACTCTGCGATTTACAATTCTGACAATTTTTAGCTAGTATTCGTTTATATTTGCTTTTTATATCAGTTATTTCCATACACCACTCTTACTCATTTTTATTTTATTCGGAATTTCTGATTGACTCACAAATGCGCATAGGGCGCATGACAATATTAGAATTATAGATAACGATTTTTGGGAACTAGTGTACCAGTTTATTTGTTACTTTTTATCAGACAAACCCAAAAAAAAAAAACATAAGTACTTATTTGAGATAATTAATATAACGCACATAAGGTTTCGTAATCTTTTTCAAATAGACATTTGTTGTTTCTTTCTAAACCTACCGTTCTTCACCTAGGTATATGATGGTGTCTTAGCAATTTTAGAGAACGGGGCTTATAGACTTTTAGGGTTTTACAAATAAACAAAGAATAAGCGCCAAATAGTTATTCCGTGTTTTGTTCCTGTCATGTAAACGTCATTTCACGTTAGAGTATAAGATACAAAACACGGAATAACTATTCGGAACTTATTTTGTTTATTTGTAAGAGGGCTAATCTTTTGTTGAAAAGCAAAAATTGCCTGTGACTAGTTGTCCATATATGACCCTACAGCACTTATGAAGCACACACATGTTTCAAATTATTTTTGTTTACTTGCTATCCTGTCGTTGTGTTGAATGTCAGTGTTATTTCTATCTAGGTATCTAGGTATATAGGTAAACAGCCGGTAATAGTGTCGACTTAAAGTTGGTTCCCTATATTCTATCTATCTGTTGTATTGCCTACTTTAGACAAAAAAATTACATATTATGCTCCATACCATGCAAATTATGTAAAATTTCTAACTCCAGTAAGGAAAACAACAGACAGATAGAATATAGGGATCCGGTATAAAACTACAACCATGATATGGATTATAAACACGCATCTGGTTCAAGTCATCGACGACTTTTGTTTACCGCTGAATCCATAGAGAGCTGAGAATAGTAGAGAATCGATTTTTCCTTTTGCACGTGACTAGTGCCGGAAAACGTTTATCGAGCCCTAGCCACAGCGTCACGTGCTTTCATAGTTGTTTTGCTGTCGCGCTAGACTAAATAATAACTGCAAGTTAGAATGAGTTTTGTACTTGTATGTTTTTAACCTCTAACGTATCTTCATCTTGATTGAATTGATAGACAGATAACTAAATACTTTTTTTTTAATTTTTTTTTTATTGGTTATAGGCAGGCATTTGACTACACCTCACCTGATGTTAAGTGACGGTGCGGTCGAGGATGGAACATCCCTGCCTAGAAATAGCCTATTCACTCTAGCCTTGAAGAGGTTCAGATTATACCTTTCAGGGAACACATTCACTTTAACGCTAATGTGACGTAAGGCGGTTTTGTCTTCCAGGAAACCAATAGTATAATAATATTTTTGGTATAGCCAGTAATATCGGCAGGGTGCGAGGATATATATCAATGGATATATATCATGATATATATCACGATATATATCAATGGATTTTTTGATAAAAATCATTGATATATATCCATATTTTTTTAAGTTTCAGAAAACTAAACTATTTTCTTAAGACAAAGTCTGAATGGGCTAGATTCCTTTGCCTTAAACCTAAATAAAAATGTTGGAATGAAGGAAATTGAGAAAAAATAAAGGAAATTGAAGAAATTAATGATTGATTTTAAATTTATACTCTCCCTGTTACCTTACTAGTTAGGTAAAGATTTAGAGTATTATATAACATAATAGAGGTTAGTAATTAAAAAACCGGCCAAGTGCGAGTCGAACTCGCGCACGAAGGGTTCCGTACCATTATCTATAAAAATATTTAAAGTTTCTACCTGTTATCTTTATTAAGACCGAGAAAAAATTAGAAAATAATCACGTTTGTTGAATGGGAGCCCCCCTTAAATATTCATTTTATTTTAATTTAATTATTTATTTTTAAAGTAAATTATATAACTCAATATTCTGTGAATATTTCAAGCGTCTACCTGTTGCCTTTCTCAATATCGAGCCAAAAATCACGTTTGTTGTGTAGGAGCCCCCTTAAATATTTATTTTATTCTGTTTTTTAGTATTTGTTGTTATAGCCGCAACAGAAATACTTCATCTGTGAAAATTTCAAGTTTCTAACTATCACGGTTCATGATGTTCATGTTTCTGCACACAAATTAAAAATAATTATTTGGATATATATCCGATATATATCAAAAATCCGATTTTTTGATTTTTATTATAAAAATCGGATTTTTTCGCACCCTGAATATCGGACAGAAACACACTGAGGAAGCGTTTTTACTTGAGATAACATATTGTATGTATGGAAATAACTTTTATTAAATTTGAAATCTTCTGTCAATCTAGCGCAAGAGTCGTTAAATCCTTCTCTCAACAAACCTCTTGTATTAACAGAGTCAGAGGTTAGTGCCAGTCAGATTAATGTCCGGGGTATGCTCGATAACCTCCGTCAGTCTGCGACGATGACATTTGCTCGCGATTAGATTTGTTCGTTGGGACAAAGCGCTTTGATCGTGACCTGTAACGTAACGAAATGGTCTGAGGCCCCTCTGACTCACACCCTGTATTGTTTTCAAATGTTCAACAATGTGTCTCTTTTTGTGCTTCTTTTATCATCACGGGCGCGGGTGGTATTTTTACTAAAGATTAAGTTAGAAGTTACAAAAGAGTTGTAACAATATAGAAGCTCGATGGCGCACAGTGGTTAACGCTCCCGGTCTGCGAGTGCTGAGGTGAAGCAACTTTCGCAAAGGCCGGTCATCGGATGGGTGACCAAAAATTTATCATCCCCGAGCTCCTCCGCGCTTCAGAAGGCACGTAAAGCCGTTGGTCCCGGCTGATTTAGCAGTCGTTAACAACCACCAATCCGCACTGGGCCTGCGTGGTGGTTTATGGCCAGTTCTCCCTATGGAAGTGCATCGGCAACAGGGACATACTATGAGCTGATGATGATGATGATATAGTAACAATATGCTGTCACAATATTTTTGGGATATTCTATTTATGAATGAGTAGGCACTTCTAAGAGATAAGTCATATTCGAGTTAATCTTATCAACGTTATCATAGCACTTGTGTTCATGAGACATTCATAGCGGCCGTAGTTCGGTCTCGCTTATACTGCATATTGGGGCTATTTTATCTAACATTAATAGTAGTTTATGCAACTGTCATATAATGAAGGGTATTAAAACACGAGTGTAAGTTTATGAAACGAGCGCAGCGAGTTTCAAATAGTAACGAGTGTTTTAATACCCGTGTTATATGCAGTTGCATACACTACTTTATCTTCACTAATGCAATTAGTCAAACAACAAGAGTAAAAGCTGACAATAGGTTATTTATAATAATTGTTCAAATTTCTGCCATTAAAATCTAACCAATGAGAGCGCAGCTGCGCGCGCAGGGCCAATCAGGAGCGAGCGCGCGCTGTTCTTTTTTTATTTAATTGGCACAAGATCTTACCAAAGAGTTTTGTGTATGTAAGTTTAGTAGTTTCGACGAAGTTTTCACGTATAACCCAACTGTTTTCAAAAGCCAGCCTAATATCAAAATTGTATACAACTTGTATGAGGATTTTGACATAAGTCGCGTTTTATTGATGTTATAATGAGATTTTACGATATCGATGTGGATATTATACCATCATGTGAAATTGCTTAAATTGAGTGTTTTGTTGTCTGCGCTATAACAGTAGTAATTATAAGTCAAGTATTGGAAACATAAGTAGAATGTTACAACATTAGTGTAGATAAAAATAATAACATAATGACTAACCTCCGTCTGATGGTATCTGTTTTAGAAATTGTATCCTCTATCCTATAGTGTATCACTTTTGGGAAATGAATGAATTTATAAATTTTTTATTGCACTATATAATGTATATGATATATATATATATATATTGTGCAGTAACATTAAATAAATATATTTAATTCTACAAATGTGAAACTAAAATGTCTATGCAGGAAAAATTGTAGGCGGTGCGTCAATGAACTCAGCACATCTACACATACTTATTTATTACTGACGTTAATTCCGAGCAAAACATAAATATGTAGACTTCCCAAGTAACAGATCAAAGCAGTATAACGGCCGACTTACAGCATTTCTGTATCTTTTTCGCATTTTGAGTTAGTTTTTTAGTAGCATTACAAACGTTTATACGGCTACAGTAATGCTTATTTGGGCACAAATTATACGGCTTTAGATCATAAATAGGTTCACATTAGTTGTTTAATTGCATTACAGAGACATTATAATTAGCATTATTTTGGTCAAGGAAGGTAACAATTGCATTAAAGAAGCATTATTATGGTCAATGAAGTTGCTAATCGCATTACAGAAGCACTAAGCTAGCAATATTTTTGATAATGAAAATGTTAATTGCATTACAAAAGCATTAGATGAGCTATTTAAGTGTTTACAGTTAGAACTTAATCAATCCTATATCATTGCAAAAACATCTCTAACACCACGGTACAAATGTTTATAATAAATTGATGTTGCAATTAAACTACTTTGACTTGCAATCAAAACGCTTGATTGTGAAAACAAAATTTATAATACTGGTTAATAGTTTTTGACTTTTTGTTGTTTCATGCCATCAAAATTAATGCGCAATGTAGTTTACTGTAAATGTCTACTTATGTTTCATTGAAAATTTTCACGCGCTTTCTATATTTTGTGGTTTTGATCTAAAATGTTAAATATAGATATGTGTGGAATAACCAAAACAATTATGTATTTCTAGTATATAACGTATTTTGCATAATTAACATTGTATTGGTTGGGCAGTATATTTAATAAGGTTTTATCCTTGTTTTATAGGTTTATTGCTTTTATAAATAGGTCCGAATGATAATATTTTAGGTTATAAAATATTTACAAAAAAGTTTCTGTCTATAGCAGCCCGGTGAGCCTTTAAAAAAGCAAATTAGTGCCGCCTGCAGTGTAATTACTCACACGTGAACAATTATTAAGCCAGAAGCCAGAAGAGCAAAACAATAAAAGCCATACGCATTACAATAAGTCACGTGTATTTGATTAAAGAGCTGTTGGCTGTACAGCAGAACTCAGTTGATCATTAAAAATGCAAGCATTACATTGATTCACGTTTATGCTGTTCAGCAGTACTAGGCTTTTACTTACCACTTAAAAGTGCTATTATACAACAAAAGGCACTAGAAACTGCTCAAAGCTGTATAACGGATTTACGGTGCATTATAATGCAACAACTTTATGCTATTAGGCGGCATTAAGCATATCCTTACTACTTTAAAATGCTATTGTACCTCCTACGGCACTATAAACAGCTGAAAGCTGTATAGATGCGTGTATATTTGCTGCACTACATCTAAAGTCTTTACAAAAGCATTTTGATATGTCATTATCCAACTGTTATACAGTGTAAAGCATCATAATGGTTTTGAGATGCCAATATGAGGCGTCAAGATGCTCGGTGAACTTATATAAGAGTTTACACGGACCTTAAGCTCTCCATAAGTTACTTGGGTTGCTATGTATATCCGGTATCTTGATTGAAGCAACCAGTTCTACGTCAAAAAAAATCCTATTGCTTCACACAACTGTGGTTTTATTTATTTATTTAAACTTTTGCAACATATATATTACATGGCGGACTTAATGCCTGAGTCATTCTCTACCAGTGAACCATAGGGTGGGGCAGAGATTACATTGCTAGGTGCAATTAAGGGCGATGACTTAAGTGGATATTACTATAAATCATTTCAAATGTAGGTATATAATACATGCATATAATGTGTATTGTAAATATGTACGCAAACTACAAAAAAAACATACATAAAATTGTGGTTGAATGGTGATACGGTCGCTTCAATCAGCTTTACATTCTGTTTCTAAGGCATACAGACCTATTTAAAGGCCTGTTCTCCTCCTCAAAAGGAGGCTTTTGCCATTAGAAAAGACCTTATCATCATTATTATCTATCATCAACCTATTTAGTCCACTGCTGGACATAGGCCTTTACAAGTGCACGCCGCCGAGCACGATCCGCGGCTACTCTCATCTAGCTCTTGCCAGCTACCTTGCGAAGATTGTTGCTCCACCTAGTCTGGGGAGGAGTCCTTCACTACGTAAAAGGTCTTATGCCCAACCGTATTTGATGCTAAGTTTAATATAACTATACTAATATTTGTTGTTTGCCCTACCAGGCGATCTTGGAGAAGTACTGCCCAGATATCGCGGCGGGCGGGCTCGCGTGCTGCGACAGCGAACAGCTGCGCAACATCCAGTCGAACATCGCCAAGGCGGGGATGCTGGCACGCTGCCCCTCCTGCATGGACAACTTCCTCAAGCACATCTGCGGCATGACCTGCTCGCCGCAACAGAGCGACTTCATCCGCCCAGTTAATATCGAGCCGTTCAACAGTGAGTCTTGTTTCTTTGAATGAGCTTCATCAAGTCGAATATTACCAAAGCGGAGATGCTGGCACGCTGCCCCTCCTACATGGACAACTTCCTCTAGCATATCTGTGGCACCCGGAGACACGCATATGTTTATGTGAGACTCTTCCCTGCACCCTTAAGATGAGAAGGAGGGCTTATTACCCACTAAAACTCCTGCACCGAGGGGACCCTCCGTGCCGCTAAGATCCGGGACGGGCCCTACGCCCGTTATCTCATGTTTACCAAGCTTTTTAGTACTGATAGATATTATTTGTATCGTAGCGTACTTAAAATAGGAATATTGTATAGAATATTGAAACAGCGCCACAACACAGTCGCGTCGTGGAACTATAAATCGACAGACGTCATTTAATAGATTTTATCACATTAACATGTCTCAAACTTTACGCTACTATTTCGATAGTAGTTCGTGCTAGGCCTACTGTCTAAATATTTAAAGAGCCTGTGCCGACGCTGTTTCTATGAGCGGCATTAAATATTCCTATCTGAAGCCCATCAACGTCAATTAGTGAATTGTACTGCGACAAACCAATAACCTTGACCGTGCATGTCAATTTATTTATTTTTATCTCTACCTATCTGATAAGGGCTCCCCCTATTTAAACTTTTAAATTTTGTATTGTCTTCTTCTATAGCAGTAGGTTCAACATTTTTTTTTGTACTATGGATAGCTTTGCTCAATGTACTAAGCAGGGACCATAAGTTAAAAGAATAATAAACTGCTGGAAGAGAAATTATCATGCTACAAAAATATGGTACAGCGACGCCTTCTGCGCATTGTGGTACTCTTCTAGAACGCCACCTATTGCGGGACCTAGAACCTAACAAAACCAAACAAAAGAAAGGGCTTTAAAAATGAACGAAGCACCGCCCCCTTTTAAAATCTCAAATGGGACAATAATATTGTTCGGTCCTATAGATCATTACCGGGTCACGGGCCACTGTTCTATACCAGCCCCCCGACCGCCTAACCAATCGCTTTGACTACGCCTATAGCTTTCGATATTGCTTTCATGAGCGGCACGAAACGACAAGATGACGTCATAAACCACACACGAAGTCAAAGCGATCGGTTAGGCGGTCGGGCCCCAGATCCGAACCTCTTGATCCGATCCGAACCCCTTGGAGGATCTAGTAAGGCACGGGGACACGCACTAGTGCGTGATGCCGTTCCCTCTAGAAAACCTTTGACAGTGCTTTGTTTCACACGGCTTGAGGAACCCTTTGAGTTTCTCGCCGCCCCCAAAAAGCCCGGTGAAGCTGAAAATGTCGCCTGAGGCAATCTGCTAAAAAAACTTCTATTACAATTTATTTTTGTTACAGCTACCCACAAAATGGTGATGGAGATCGACTATCATTTAAGTGCAACTTATATGAACACCACGTACAGCTCTTGCTCACAGGTAAGCTAAGAAACAAAATTCCTGAACATTTACAACATGAAAGGAGCAACTCCCTCATTCGTAACTGGAACCCACGATACCTCTTGGTAGCTCAATTTGGCTGAACTGTGCCAAAATTGTTCAAACCATTTAACTATATTAGTACATATATTTAACTATATATGTATAAATTTTTCTTTTTATTTTCAAAATGTGCTAATTTCTGCACTGAAGCTAAATCAAATATTTATAAATACAGTGAAAAAATACATTGAAAAAATTAAACGCCCACTCGACCCAGCCAGGAAACGAACCTGGATCTTCCGCACCCACCTGGGTCTTGCGGAAGACCCAGGTTCGATTCCTGGCTGGGTAGGGTGGGCGTTTAATTATTTATCAACTGTATTTTTTAAATTTTATAAATATTCGATATGTATATTTTCTTTATTGGTCACTTCACAAACTTAATATCTAAGTATGTAAAATTTGCACTTAAATATAAAAATTATAATTTTGTGAAGGATTCGTGGCTGAAATTGGTTGCCTGATATCATACAATGCTTTCAACACTTTGTCTTTTTCAATTTGTAATTTGTTCCAAACAAAATGTGTGTAACATTATATATAACCATAATTAAAACTACACGTCTTTCTGCTATTGAAAACAGGTGCAAGTGCCGGCCACCAACCAAATGGCGTTGGACATAATGTGCGGCGACTACGGCAGCGCGTACTGCTCGCCGAAGCGGTGGTTCGACTTCATGGGCGACAACGAGTTACCGTTCGTGCCGTTCCAGATCAACTACATCAGTGGGGACGAGCCTCTCGACGGGTTCACTCCCTACAACCCATCCACGAGACCATGCAATGTCGGACTTAACGTAAGTGCTGCTACGGCACGCAACACGCTTTCTTTAATTTACAACGTCAGTCTCGGTGGCCGAGCGGCAAAAGCGCTCGGTCATCGGACCGACCCGAATCGGTTCGGGTATCGACCCGGGTTCATTTCCTAGGTTGGGCAAGGTGTGTTTCGGATGGCTCAGGCGCAGGCGCAGAAAGTCCACTTCGCAAAATGTCCACTGGTCGCAAAAGGGCCCTTTCGCTAAATGTCTCTTACGCAATACGTCCCTTTCCATTGCGAAGTAGACATTCTGCGACTGAGCCCGGATTTATTTGGTGCATAGCCCGGGTGTGTGATCACCAACCTGCATTTGGCAATAGTTGTGAATAAGCCAATACCCATTAATTGTAGGGATGACTTGATTTTAATGATGAAGGTCCTTGTTCGTATGCTGTATTACTCGTAGCACGCGTAGCAGGGACCTACTCTACCTACCTACCTACCTACTCTACCGGGTCCAATTATATGCATGTATTATAAATATAAACCTTCCTTTTGAATCATTCGTATTTATTGCTGAAAACTGCAATAAAATCCGTTGCGTATAGTTTAAAATATCTAAGCGTACAGACAGCGGGAGCGACTTTGAAAGAATAAGCTTCGAATAGTCATTCCGTGTTTTGTCTCTTTTACGCTAATTTTAAATAACGTTTACATGGCAGAAACAAAACACGGAATAACTATCCGGAGCTTTATCATCATCATCATCAGCTCATTTTATGTCCCCACTGCTGGGGCACGAGTCTACCCTATGGATACTGAGGGAGGACGGCTCATAAACCACCACGCGGGCCCAGTGCGGATTGGCGGTCGTTAACGACTGCTAATGCAGCCGGGACCAACCAAAATGAGACATTTTTGGTCACCCATCCGATGACCGGCCTCTGCGATAGTTGCTTAACCTCAGCACTCGCAGACCGGGCGCGTTAACCACTGCGCCATCGAGCTCCTCATCCGGAGCTTATTCTGTATTTATTTAATAAAATGTTTTTGTTTTGTTTATATAATTTTTAACGCAAATTTTGTTTTCGGCGGGTTGGTTAAAACCACGTATGGTATAGCTCAATTGGGAGAGCACCTGACCCGGTATGTCAGAAGGGTGCAGGTTGAAATCCTGCTCGTGGAATTTTTTTCAACATTTGTCTTTATTGATTTGTTAGGCACTATGTAAAGATGATTGTGTAACGCCGCCAGGGCCAGCCGGGGTGCTCGTGCCTGGACTGCGCGCAGTCGTGCCCCGCGCCGCCGCCGCCCGCGCCCCGCCCGCGCCCCTTCAGCATCCACGGTGCGGACGGGTACGCAGTCGTCATGGCGATTGTGTTCGTCATATTCACCACGCTCTTCCTCAGCGGGGTGTACTGCTGCAACCAGCCGGAGAACGCTATAGGTAAGACGAAGCTTAAGGCCGACCACGTACGATAATAATCGGTGACAGATTTTTTTTGTCGGTGACCATAATTATAATTACAGTTCCACTTACTAGAGTTCCCGCACACGTCCTATTAAAAGTCGTTCAGTCAAAACCTCAGCGAAAAAATTGGTACGACGAAAAGTCGGTCGTGGGCGGGTACGGTTAAGTTTACGCGAACACTGGTGGCGATTGACCGGTGCGTTACATTCGCGGCAAACTTGATGTGTTACCGACCGATATGCCGATGCAGGCGAAGCTCGCGGCTCGGCTCACTGTAATGATCTACGAATACTCGCCTCGATGTTACGTTACGGCAGAATGTTCCGGTCAGTCTCAACCTTTAGAAGACTAAGAAAATATTTAGTGACACAAACATTACAAAGAGATATTTATTGCAAGAAAAAATTAACATGTTAACAAACTTAATTAAATGAACTCGACTGTATTTTTCATTTAACTTTAATCGTTGAAGTTAAATGAAAAATACAGTCGAGTTCAATTATATCTCAACGATAAGGACCCTGTCGCTCTATTGTATTAGTGGTTGCTATGAAATCAGAAGTAACTTTGACAAGGTGCAAAAGTGCTTATGCATTTTTGAACTCGACTGTACATGAATTGTGTGAAGGCCAACTAGGCGGTTACTCAGTAATTAAGGATAATACTCGCGACTTGCTTTTCTCCATACGATTTGTAACACTCACTATGTAGGTACTTGTGTTTATTTAACATTTTTTAAAGAAGTTTTTTAACTCTATATACGAATTGTCCTGTAACCACAGAGCAGGCAGAGAAAAGTCATGTTTAAAAAAAGTAATGGACAGTCTGGTAGATACGTATTAAGTGTTTCATTTCAATGGTTTTAAAGTAAGCTTTTACATTGCTAATTAAGTTTTATCTTTCCTATTTGTTCTTAACAACTGAATAACTTGGGAGTTGTATTAACCAGTTTCATTACATTTAAGACGAACTTTAAATTTGCCCAGGTTTAGTGATTTAGTTCTCTTGGAACTAACATTAAGCACATACAATGAGAACTTGTTCACTTATAAATATAGGTGCACGCACTATATTAACACGCTATTCCAATCACCTGATATCAAAGATTACCGACCTGCACCGCTTAACTATGGATAAGTCTTTATGGTGTATGGCACGTGTTTTTAAAGTAAAACCCACGGGCCAACGAACTTAATACAAGACAATTTAAAAAAAGACAAAATGTTGAAAATATTCCGCTAGTGGAATTCGTACCCGCACCCCGTGACACGATAGCGTGAGCCACGATAGCATAGTTGGTAATACACCTGACCCGGCATGTCGTGGAGTGCGGGTTTGAATCCCGCTCGTGGAATCTTTTCAACACTGTCTTTTTTAAAATTGTAATTTGTTTGCAACAAATTTGCGTAGTTTTAATATAACCATAAACATTAATTCAAGACTATACTGTGCTGGTATTGTTATTTTTCCTTAGGGAAGTCACACTGAGTACTGATTGATTGAACTGTTTGAAGACCCCTTGTTTATATCTTCTATATTTGTCGTCGGGACGGGTCCTGACCAATTTTGTTGGTGGAGCTACTGCAATACTTCCTGTTATTTGATTTCAGGATGACAAATCGTATGAGCTGTAAATAAACCTCAGTGTTATGACAATTTGATGCGCAGTATAATGTTACTTATGTTTAAATTCGAATTATGTACATTGGAGATAAAAACATCTTATCTAATGTTACGAATTTATAATAATATTAGGCTAAGTTTTTATATTATGCTGTGTTATACATTTAAGTCGCATTATAATCGCGTGACTTGGCTGTACAATACAATAAACTATTTTTGGCTTACAATATTTCTTTGCATGCAAACATGGTGTTAGTTTCACGAATGCGGTTTTTAATTATGTTTCGCCTATTAGTAAATTAATCTCGAATCGAGACTATTGCACATACATTATGTAAATATACAAATAATGTTACATAACTAAGTAACTACTGCGCAATTAAACTAACCTCCTTTAACCGCCTCTGTAAAAAAAAATGAATAATGATAAAAAAATTAAATAAATAAAAAAAAAGCCTCTATAAATGATTGAAGAGCTGAGCTAGGTGCAACAATCATATCTAAGTCTGTCGCAATAATATTGTTGACAGCATTATTGTATCCGTTCAGTCAGTTAAAGCTATGCAGTCCCGGTTTTGGAATAGAAAAATAACCTACGAAATATTTTTTTATCACAATTAACATAATATTTACACATTATTGTAGTAGTTTAATATATGTGTGAAAATTGCTTGTAGAATTACTGCTTATCTATTAGTTAAATAAAAAAGAAATATTCTTTCAAATTCTTTAGGCTATCTTAAACAATCAGAATAATCCTCTCTATTTTGGTTAGTAGTTGTTTGTTTATTCACACTTGTAAAAACAAATGACACGCAACGTGTTATGGCAGTATTTTAAGTTTACGAGTTCTAACGATAACGATTTAACATGCACAAACCTCTTTATTAACATAACCTTAAATACAGGTTTTCTTATTTACCATTGCTGTTTTTCCATTCATATTCTTGGTTATGTCGATGATTTAAAATAACGTTTCCTTTTTTAGTTTGTTATATTATCTTTATCTTAAATTCTACAGAGTAGCTATACTTTTTATTAGAAGTTCTTATTATGTTTTGTAATATATTTACATCAAGGGTGAAATAAGGCAGGGAGGTCTTTGCCTACAGTGGGATACTACAGGTTCTTTAAAACAACATTGCATTATGACATAGGTGCACTTTAGTTACGGTGAAGGTTATAAAATCATTCATAAACTATTCCACAAAGACTTATTAAAAAAATAAAAGCAAAAAGCATTATGTGTTACCTCGTTTTCTATTTTATTGTTGCGTATTTTTATTGTGAGTAGTTTATGGATGGATAATACTTACCTATTAACTCTTAGTTAAGCTTAAGAATGAGGCTCGGTGTAAGCTAACTCCGGTGTTGGGACAGACGGGTGGGCGAGGGCGGCGGAGGCGCGGCGCGGCGGCCCCGAGACCAGTCCGCTGCACAGCCACAGATCGAGTACGTATACTGTGCCGGCCGTTTGTGTTACTGTGCCGACTGTCTTTGTTACTGTGCCGACTGTCTATGTTACTGTGCCGACTGTCTATGTTACTGTGTAAGGTTGGTGGGGGGTGTCAGTATAAACTTTAAAGTCGTGGGTAGCTGGGGTGTCTATGTTACTGTGCCGTACGTTTGTGTTACTGAGCGAACCGTTTGTGTTACTGCACAGACGGTTAATGTTACTGTGCTGACCGTTCATGTTACTGTGCAACTGTTTCTTTTGTATCCTAACGGTTAGTAGTTTGTGCTACAACATAATAAAGTTGCACAACGATGAGGGTTGTGCAATTGTTACTAGGCTGACTGTTACTAAGCTTACTGTTACTGCTCTAACTGTTCCTGCGCTAACTGTTACTTCTCTGACTGATACTTTGCAGCTGTTGCTATAATTGTAACTACGCTGACTCTCACTGTGTTACTGTACAATTGAATTTATGCATCTAAATAACGCAAACAATATCAGTTATTGGTGCTGCTGAAAATGGTAACAGATAAAATTACAAACTTTAGCAGTTTTAGTAACAGGCATCGGTCTGCTGGTCTAATGAATATATAAAATGTCGCACATTTTACTCGGTTGCCACCGAATAGCGTATTATTGTGACAATGTACAGTAATGTTTTTGACCACTCATATATGCATGGTAGTAATTATTTGATTATATTTACTTATGTAACGAATTTTGATATTTTTACTAACGAATATTGTTGATGTCGCTAAGCCTATTGTTACGAGTTTGACTTCATAAGTTATTACGAAACAATACGATATAATTTATTAGTCATCATAATTATAATTCTCAGTGTTTTACCCGAATAATCAATGAGGATTGTTATTCCACTGATAACAGAAGCAATAAATTATTTAAATTACATTATAGCCGTGATACGTTATCGGCTGCTGAACAGGTGTCCTTTTATGATGTTATCAATGTTGTTAACGAAATATTGTCATTTTGTAGCATCGCACCGTCCGTAATAATGAGCTGCCTCTCAATTTTAACTTTGTATATTACTTTAAAACATGTCGTACACTATAAAAAAAACAAAGAAACGTGCTTTACGAATCTACAGGGATATTTATTTATATCGTCCAATTATACTATGTCTGATAAGACTATGTAATAAGTGAGCGTGCGACACTGCATAAGAGCAGTTTGCTAAAACCGGCATAGGTATCTGCTTTTACACAATTTTACAGGAAGAGGAAAAAGTGAATATCTTGGCCATTCAAATATATTTTGCCGATTGAATTTGTTAGCTACTTCTTTAGGGCAAACAATAACAACGACAACAAAAATTCGAAATTTTTTCGATCTTGCACGCTCATCGACGATGTAAGAAAACTTAGTCAAGTTAAGGCAGTCAGTAAAATATTATATTCAATACTTATTTGACAATAAGAATATGAAAAAGTGAATATTTCTGTCCATTTTTGCCAATAATAATGTGTGCTTTATGTAGAGTCGTTATATTACATAGAATCTTTAGAATAGATAAATATTTTTTTTTGTAAATGATAGGGGTAGGTATGTTTTTTATTTTCGAAATGATTTACTTGTACAAAATGTGTTCTAGCCGCCTTTATTTTATCCTAACAGTTCGGATCCCTTGCAGGGTCCGAACCACAGTAGTAGAGATCAATGTATTTATTTAATTTTTGTCGTAGTGAGCACTGTCTAGTGTCTATTTTTGTATTACGTTGTAAATTAATATTTTCGTTGATTACTTGCTGTTGCATGCATGCTGGTTTTATTTTGCTGTTAATTTTTATTATCATCACTTTTAAACTATACGTGTTGTGTGGGTGTGGTTTTGTCATTTGAGTATATTCAACTATATTATGTAATATTTAAAGTGCTATTTTGTATGCATTAGACATTTTTTTTGTAGAAGTTTGCAAGTAAGTACTAATAGTAAAACTGTCTTTGTTTAGTTGGTATATACATAAATCTTTGTATGTAAAGCTTTTGTCATTGTGTTCTAAGGTTATTCATGTGAACGTTCATTGTCGAAAGTATCTTCACATTGAGTTCATTGACGCTTCAATCTAGATACTAGACGATGGAACAATGTCGCCCCCACATTGGGCGGGGTAACAGTTCAAACTACTTACTTGATTGCTCATTGCCCCGGAAATAGGGGCACAATAACATATAGTGAATTCTCGTGACCAGACATCATTTAAAATTGAAGTAAAGTAACGGGCTAACGATATAATAATTTTTATTTTACATAGGTATAGTTACTGAGTAACAAGTACAACTAGGAATCTTTAATAAAGTCTAATGTACGAAGTCTGTCTTTACCTTTTTGTTGTCATATAAAAGATAAACAAAAATCCTAGTAGGTAGTGTGGACAATAACTTTCTATATTGATATCTGCCTTCTATTTTTTCTATTGTTCTATTGTTGATTGTCTTTATGTTTTGTGTCGACCTAAGCTTATTTTTAAACGCAAATCTATTTTAAATACTAACTCTCAGGGCCCAGTTTACAGTACCACTCTAAATAGTAGTATAGTAGTAATAGAAAACCCTGCATGCTTAAACGTTATACGACTTGTCAGTGTTACTGTAAACAGGACTCTGCAGCCTTAGAACCATGAGCTCTTGAAGCAGTATTGTAGCAGTGTTGTTGCGGTTGTGTAAACGAGACGCGTGTAGCGGCGTATATATGCGTCTCGTTTTCACAACTGCAATAATATGCAGTAGTACTGCTTTAACAGCTCATGTTGAGGACCCTGCCCCCTTGTTGTCTAACTCTAATACCTATCATGATACCTTTCAATTTGACATTCGAAAGCGATTAAAGAACTTCAAACTAATTCACAAGTAAATTTTACTTTTTATTTTCAAGTGCTAATTGCTGCACTGAAGTTAAATTAAATATTTATAAAATCTATAAAATACAGTGAAAAAATTAAACGACCAGGCCAAAACTCCAAATTGCCAAAATTTCCGACCCAGCCAGGAATCAAACCTGGGTCTTCCGCAATCCGGGCGGCTGCACTGACCGCTATGCTACCGAAAGACTTCCTGGCTGGGTCGGGTGGGCGTTTAATTTTTTCACTGTATTTAATACATTTTATAAATATTTAATTCACAAGTGTCAGTGATTGCGATCGCGAGTCCGCGATGCGTTTGTTTTTGTAAGATGTTGAATGAACGACATCGTCAATTTGACATTTAATTGGAATCGTCTTTTAAAAAATGACAAGCGTAAATACCTTTGAAAGGTATTGTGATACAGGTTGAAATTAGATAATAAGCCACCTGGGTAGGCTTATAAGTCTTTTTTGAGAAATCTAATAGTTATTTTGTAACAGGTGTGGCATCGGACAACAACCAGGAGATGTCGTCGACCCCTCGCCCCTCCGGATGGAACATAGACCTGCCGGACGGTGCGGAGAGCGCGACCTTCTTCGAGCGTCTCGGCGCTGATGCGGAGACGATGCTCGAGGACTTCTTCCAGTGGTGGGGGACCCTGATGGCCTCCAAGCCTTGGACTGTGCTGTTTGTTGGTGAGTTGTACTGGTATAGGTACCGGGTCTATTGACCGTTGGCTACTTTAGTTGTATGTCGAAGCTATTGTCTGACCGCTTGAATTGAAGCTTCACTGCCATGCGCGCGTGTTAAATTCTGTGTTGCAACCTGCGGTGGTACGTAAGTTACTTTCAATCAGGCAAGCAGGGCCATATGCTGGTATGCTGGCTAAATATAAAAACAGCAACACGGTAACTCTTTCGTACTTTCCATTTTATTTTATTAGTGGCAAATCATTATTATTATTTGTAGTTTTAAAGGCCGGCAACGCATCTGCGATTCCTCTGGTTTTGCGGGTGTCCGGGGGGATGGGGGGGGGGGGGCGGTGATTGCTTCCCATCAGGTGACCCACCTGCTCGTTCTAATATAACAAAAAGAAAAAAGAAGCAACATTACAATTGAAGTGATGGAGGCCTTTGCCCAGCAGTGAGACGGTGTATAGGCTACTTACTTTAACTTACTATACAGTTTGTTGTAAGATATATATAATATTTTTTTTATATATTAAAAAAAAATATATTTATTTGCTAAAACTCAAACGAAGTCCGCTCCGTGTGCTAACGATTTTGATATCAATCTTCCATGCTCTGTTGTCTAAAACTGTAGTAAGCATTTACGTTAAATTTCGTTGCAGGTTTCTGCGTGATTGTCGCTCTCGGCCACGGCATGAAGTACATCCAACTCACCACAAATCCCGTAGAGCTATGGGCCTCCCCCACCTCGCGATCGCGCATGGAGCGCGAGTACTTTGACTCCCACTTCGAGCCGTTCTACCGCACCGAGATGGTCATCATCAGCTCCAAAGGCCTGCCCACTATTGAACACCAGACGCCCTCTGGAACTATAAATTTTGGACCTGTCTTCAATGACACTTTCATGTTGGCAGTGTTGGAGTTGCAGAAGAATATTATGGGTGAGTTGTTACGAAAAACGTTATTCACGTACCGACCTTAGATTGGTTCATGTTAAGTTCTATTTATTTGCTTAGACTATTAAAACACTAAACATGATTTAAAGATCATCATATAAAGTACATATTTTATGAATGTTGATATTAATAATGTTCCTGTATCACGTCAGTAGTCTTAACGGCTATGGGTATTGAATCATCTCGCATTTATCCCGAGCATCACCTCTTTTGGCTATTGTCTATGTTATAGGGTAAGAGACCCAATTATCGACACTAAGGATTTTATTTATGCAATTTAATGAAAGTAGGTATATAATCTGCAGAGTTGTTAGTAGTATATACTTTTGTATGATATAATAGATTTTATACCATGATATCAATTTTATTTAACCGTAGTCAGTATTCCATGTCTTTATACATTAAAAAGTCGAGCTACCCAATTGGGAGGGGATGATAAATGTTTACTCTTCATTATATGTTTGTTTTGCCATCATGTCATTTTGTTTATTACTATAATTCGTGCGCAGCTATCAACGGCAGCACGGGTATAGAGGACATCTGCTTCGCGCCCTTGTCTTCGCCGTTCACGGGGCCGGTGACCCCGAATCTGTGCACCGTGCAGTCTGTATGGGGCTGGTGGAACAACGACGACTCAGAGTTCATCGAAGATCTTGAAGGCAACGCTTACTTGGACAAGGTCATCAAGTGTTCAAAGTGAGTTAAGAATTTTTTTTTTTTCAATAAACATTTTATTAATATACTAACAAATTAAAACACATATATTACTAGCC
The DNA here is from genome assembly GCA_947562085.1 of Eudonia lacustrata. Lineage (NCBI taxonomy): Eukaryota > Metazoa > Arthropoda > Insecta > Lepidoptera > Crambidae > Eudonia > Eudonia lacustrata. Next base: position 18,435,455 of record OX387325.1, read on the forward strand.
GTCACCCGCCCGCTTCGCTGTACGAAAATTTGTGAATAAATATATTTTTAATAGCCTATCATTTGCACAATCTCATGTTCTTACTACATACAAATTTTCATCAAGATCGGTCAAGCCATTCTTGAGTTATAAGAGGACATACAGACAGATAGACAAAAATTTCATAAATCGTAGAATTGGTGTCAGTGAGTCATAAAACGAATATTTATCCCAAAATTTGTCAGAAAAATTGCATGTACAGACTGAGCCTACAAATTTATATAGTAATATAAATTAGATAAAGAACCCCTTTACACTTAGTTTATTCGGTATTCGGATTTTTCGATGCATAACATTTTTATTTTATTTATTTGTTTATTTTATAATTACTTTTTTTTTTACCTAATATAATAGTGCAGCTATAATATGATTAAAATACAAAACAATTTACTTTACACTTCATACGACACAGTAAACAATGCAATTCTTTTGAATTCGCTCAGAGCACAGCAGAGTAGATCAACCTTCTTAGCTATTAGGTTGAGAGTGCGGAGCGCGCGCGTCAGCGGTGCCTCGTTTAGCAAGTTGGTGCGGCCGGCGGCGCCGCCACACGTACCGGTCCGGCACACATAGCGCCACTCTTTCCAACAAGTCTTCATTATGGATTTTACCCCTTATAATATTAAAAATATATTCAACTACAGCGACGTTTCTCCTAACTCCTAGTTCGTTGTACCCCACCATCCCTAACACAAATAATGTTGGATACATAAGAGGGCAAAATGGGTACACCCCGTGGGTAAGATGTGATCACGAATCCGCGTTTAGCAAGCGTGGTATATAAGGCAATACCCATCGATTGGGTTGTTCACTGATTAGTCAATAGAGAAACTTTCGCAACTGTCATGTCGATTTTTTTAATAGAAATTGTGAATGGTTAACTATGACGTCACTATTTTGTTCCGTCAATTAATAACTTTTAAGGTTACAGAAATTCACGCTTAGGACAAATAAAAATAGGTCAATGTTTTAAAGAACTGTTATGTGATTTCATTTATTTGTTTAATGTTATGGAATTATTTGTTGCGGCGCCGTCAACATCTCTGTTGTAGCGATGACTCGACGGGACAGGATATAGGCTATTCAAATACAAATACAAATAAATTTATTTGATACATGCTTTTACTTACAAACTTAAAAATACAGTGGGATATAGTGTTACCTAAATATAAGCATTATTTTCAAGGAGGCTGAGATTTTCTATGACCCCACACGCACTGCCTGACCTGCGGCGGTCTAGTAAGACGTTTTCAAAAGTTAAACGGGTGCCACTTTCTATTCACTTTGACTTAGTTTGTTTTCTTTTTCTTTTTCATTAAGTTTTATATATTAAATTCAGTAGATATAAGTTTTACGTCTGTAAGTAGATATTTGATATTGTTTGCTTTTTTTTTTTTCTCAGTTTTATTATTATTGATTTTTTTCTTCTAATACGTCCCACCAGTGCATGTCGTGGCGACCTATAATTGAGACAGCATTTAGCTTTAAGATTTAAAGTTATAGCTTCTTTCTAGTTTTAACCTTTTCACCGCCCAACTATCCTGCACGCGATGTCCCGCTGTATGCCAACGTATAAATGTTTTTAATAAAGTAGGTACAAAGAAGAACTTCTATAGAAGTGCTGGCGTGGACGGCACGAAAATCTCGAACTTCTATAGAAGTTGTTGGCGGTAAAAAGGTTAATGTATGTCTTGTTGGTTGTCCTATTTAAATAAATAAATAAACATGAATAGTTAGTTAGGAATAGTTTGTATAGTATGTATATATGTGGGTGTGGTCCCCAGCAACCCGTACATGTGCCTGGCGCCGTACGGCGGGCCGGTGATCCCGGCGGTGGCGCTGGGCGGGTTCCTGGCGCCCGGCGAGCCGCTCGGCAAGAAGTCGCGCTACCACGAGGCCGACGCGCTCATCATCACCGTGCTCGTCAACAACAAGCACGACAAGAATAAGGTGAGGGATATATCACATCACACGTCGCCACTTAACGCGGACTTAAATAAATAAATAATACATACATACATACATACATACATATAATCACGCCTCTTTCCCGTAGGGGTAGGCAGATACCACTTTTTTCCACTTGCTACGATCCATACATACTTGTTTCGCTTCGTCCACTTTCATTATTTTCTTCATACATGCTCTTCGGTTTTTTTTTCTTAATAAATAATAAATATTAAATAATAATATATAATAATATATCTTAAATATTTACCCCCTTATTTATAAAAACTATTTAGGAGCGTTTACGCAGCACACTAGCGCCGCCAATGAAAAAAAAACATATCTAGTAATTAGAGATAGAAGATCAAATTATGCTCAACAAACTATTTGAATGAAGTAATTTAGCATTTTTACGTCACCTAATGAACATCTGACATGTTATGGTTTAGTTAAATAAGACGTTACAGCTAGAAACGGCCACTTTTAACTATAACGCAATTAGGTGACGTAAAAATGCTAAATTACTTCATACAAATAGTTTGTTGAGCATAATTTGATTTTCTATCTCTAATTACTAGATATGTTTTTTTTCATTGGCGGCGCTAGTGTGCGGCATAAACGCTTCTTAAGCATTATTTAGTTATATATTGTTTTGCCAACGTCACACAGACGTCATTTTGAATTTGAGAAAAAGAGACAAAATAATGATTAATTAAACAATGCTTAAATATAGTTTTTATGAATAAGGTGGTTAGAGCACTAAGTTTCTTGCTAGCTCTTCTCGGTTGAAGGCTCTCCCGAAATCCGAACTGGTGGTAGATTCAGAAGTTTATTATAGTCATAAAGTAATCTAAGTGTTTTTTTTTAGTTTTTTATTATTATTTGGATTTTATAGTTTTGACGTCAAAACGTGAATAAGTGCCTGTGAAGGCGTGGCGTGTGTTGAATAAATAAATTGACTTTGACTTTGACTTTGACTTTGACTGTCGCCTCAAAATACTGGAGGTTCGAGCGTTAAGGACTGCAACCCAGTATATGACTACTGCATCAGTTTTTTATCGCACTTACGTTAATTTTTATGTACCTACCTTGTTTTTGTTTTTTTTTAACTCCTTCGCTGTTAACGTAGGTACCGCCTATATGCATAAAGTGCTTTGCGTCATCATTCTTGATGCGGAACTTTAAGGAGTGGAATTCCCTTTTCGGCGCATCTGTTTCAATGTACATCTTTGAACAAGCATTTGCCTAGAAATGCTTCATCGTAGGCTGCATAATCACTACCATCATGTCAGATTGCGGTCAAATGCTTGCCTATTATGAATTTAAAAAAAGTGAATTATAGCATTAAATTCTGAATATTTATAAAATACAATAAAATTAAATACCTACCGTCGGGTAGGTATTTAATTTAATCATTAAAAAAAATAGTGCTTACGTCATCGTCAGCCTTCCCGGTAGCATATTGGTCAGTGCAGCCGCCCGGATTGTGGAAGACCCAGGTTCGATTCATGGCTGGGTCGGGTAGGCATTTAATTTCTTCACTGTTTTTTTATAAAAATTTAACTAAGCTGAAGTGTAGCAATTAGCACTTTTAATTAAAAGGTCAAATTAAATTCTCAGTTACAATTTTTCGATGCATCTTGTTTGTGATCTCACCCAGGGTTTCTATCACCAACCCGTATTTGACAAGCATGGTGATAAACCGCCACCCATCTATTGGAGCGAAGATGACTTGGTTTCAATGATGAAGGCCTTTTCCTATCAGTGCAAACGCAGCAGCAGCAGACAGTATCAGACAGCACTAATCAATTTCCTATTTTGCCCTTGCAGCTGAAACCGGCGCTCGACTGGGAAAGGGAATTCATAAAGTTCATGAAGAACTATACGGAGAACGCGATGCCTCCGTTCATGGACATCGCGTACACGTCCGAGCGCTCCATCGAGGACGAGCTCGACCGCGAGTCGCAGTCGGACGTGTCCACTATCCTCGTCTCTTACTTCATCATGTTCGCGTATATCGCCATCTCGCTCGGACGCTTCACCAGCTTCTCGAGGCTGCTGATCGACAGCAAAGTCACACTCGGCATTGGAGGTGAGCTATTAAAACTATCATTGTTTAATTTATTGGTGTGTGACTAGCTAAGCTACCAATCGCGACCAAATACCAATGCGTAATAACTTTACTTAAAGTTCGCAAGCACCTGTTACTTTTTACTTTTAGTTACTTTGACAAGATACTAAACGTCTGTCGTCGTGCGCAGTTTGAAAACTACGTATCTTCTTTACAGAAAGACGAAACAAGTGAATATCTAGGCCATTTGAATAAATATTTTTGGTTGCTGTTGTTTGCCTCAAAAAAGTGGCTACCAAGTTCAGTCAGAAAAATATATACGGATACAGATACGCGGTTTTTAAAAACTGCTCTTGCGCGGACTCGCACGCTCACCGAAGTAAATTGTTCAGCGAGTTACGCTACATCTACACTATACTTATTATTATTAACGTTGATATACTATACGTAATGAGAAGCTCGATGGCGCAGTGGTTAAGGGGCCGATTACATTTTGACCGTGATTTTTGCATAAAATGCGTTCTTTTTCAGAGAAATTGAAACCCTTAGACAATTTTGACTTATTGTATGGTGGAGAATAGTTATTAGTATAATTCGTAGCGGCCTCACATTCTGCAATTTTCCCTTATCTATTTATGTAAAGCCAAACTTCCGAAGCTAGTTTTCAATAAAATACGCTGACGGCAATTTTCAAGCTCACGGATTGAACTACTGTACGTAACGAAATGAAAAAATTATAATAATATCTCTCAAATAGTGGTTAAGTTTGTAGCCGCCTTGAAATTTCGAAATATGATTGGAATTTCTACAAAAAAAATCCATTCAAAGCCATAAAACGTTCAGAATTAGCTGTAAATATATCCTTACTCCATTAATGTTATTAAGTTAAATGTACACCAGAATTAACGTTTGTTTATAAGATTTCAAGTTATTTATTACTTTTTTTGAACGATAATAAATTATTTAACATTAAATAAATGTAATTACAACTGCACAAAATGCCACTTTTGCGATGCGTCGGCCGCTCATAGTACTGAGAAAGCGCGAGTGCGCGCATTTTGTGATAGGCCTCTTAACGCGCCCGGTCTGCGAGTGCTAAGGTTAAGCAACTTTCGCAAAGGCCGGCCGTCGGATGGGTGACCAAAAATGTATCATCGCGTGCTCCTTCCATGCTTCGGAAGGCACGTAAAGCCGTTGGTTCCGTCATTGTTAGCAGTCGTTAACAACCACCAACCCGCACTGGGCCCGCGTGGTGGTTTATGGCCCGTTCTCGCTATCCATCCATAGGGAAGTCTCGTGCCCCAGCAGCGGTGACATAAAGAATGAGCTGATGATTACTATACGTAAACGTTTTTGTTTGTCGCAGGCGTGCTAATAGTGCTAGCGTCGGTGGTTTGCTCCGTGGGCATGTACGGTTTCGCCGGCGTGCCCGCCACGCTTATCATCGTGGAGGTGATCCCGTTCCTGGTGCTGGCGGTGGGCGTCGACAACATCTTCATACTGGTGCAGACCAGCCAGAGGGACGCGAGGAGACCCGATGAATCGGTCGCAGAGCATATTGGACGCACGTAAGTTGGATATTGTCTTATTTAGATAGCCAGGTTTTTCAGTAATTGAGGATTTCAGTTGAAGTGCGTTTCCACCTTCTCGGCGTTATCTCACTCAACAATCCTACTAATGTTATAAACGCGAAAGTTTGTAAGTATGGATGGATGTTTGTTAATTTTTTACGTAAAAACTACTGAATGGATTTGGATGAAATTCGGCATACAGATAGTTTATAACCTGGATTAACACATAGGATAGTTTTTATCCCGATATTCCCACGGGAACGAAAACCACACGGGTGAAACCGCGAGTGGCCGCTAGTCTTCAATATGTATAAAAAAATGTACTTTATTTAACACGATGGTAAAATTCATCACTCTTTTCGACTTGGTCAATCCGAGCCGAGGTTAGCCTTTTTGGGTTGTTACTATTGCAATTCGAAATTTGATAGCCAGAAAGATGCGAGGAGTCGGCGGCAGAGCATATAGGACGCACGTTAGTTGGATTTTCGTTTGTTTCTCTATGTTTCTTTACGTACTTTAAGCATCGTTTTTTAATAAGTTACTAAGAAGTTAACAAAAAAAATATTGCACTCTATTGAATATCAACAGTAAAATTCCACGACTTTAGGCTACGTCAGGGTGTCTCAGTATCCTAGTATATAGTACTAGAATCCCGATAAGTGTTTCAAAAACCGACCGAGAAATTAAACCACCAATACTCTTTTGTGATCTTATTTCAAATGAAGAACGTCGATTACAATATTAAGTATATAAAATACTTGACAATCTTATTTGATCTTAATGTTCAAGTCTTAAGGTTTCTATTAAGCTGCTGATGCTATAAAACCTTTTTGACATTATAAATAAGATATTAGACATTAGTGAGCAATCGCAGCTATTTTCGCGATGCATTTTTGTTCCGGATCTTTAATCTAGTACAATTATTGATCATAGTTCTGTACCTATTTATTTTGTGGTACGATAAGACGGTCCGATCGTTTTGGAGATTAATTACTAGACAACGGATAAATATACTTAAAATACTTAAATACATACTTATTATACATAGAAAACACCCAGACCCGAGACAATTTAGAAAAACAATAATTTCTAAATTGACCTGACCGGGGATCGAACCCGGGACCTCAGAGATGGCGACACCATAAAAACCGGTGTACAAACCACTCGACCAAGGAGGTCGTCAAGCATTTGTCCAGCAGTGGCAGTTTTTTGGCTGAGATGATGGTGATGATGACTATAAGACATTGTATATCCTTTAGGCTGGGTACCGTGGGCCCTTCCATGCTGCTAACATCGGCCTCTGAGTGCGTGTGCTTCTTCCTGGGTGCACTTTCCGACATGCCGGCGGTTCGCGCGTTCGCTCTCTACGCCGCCGCCGCGCTGCTAGTGGACTTCCTACTGCAAGTCACATGCTTCGTGGCGTTGCTGGCTATCGATACAAACCGGCAGAACGCTAACAGGTAAAAAAACTTTTTATATGATCATTTATTTCTGCCAAATACATATTTTTTAATTTAAAAAAATGGTGGTTAGAACTGTGAACTCTTTTATATCTGTTTCGTATGTACAGACGCTTGTACATCAACCTTTCCAAAACTGTCAAATTTATCAAATACATTTTCAACCATATACTGAAGGCATAAAGTTCATAGACTATTGAAGAAATATGTCAGTTTGTGGTAGGTTGATGCAGGCGTGTGTACATTAAAGAAAGGTAAGACTGCGTTTTGAAAGGTAAAACTTCATTTAAAATTACTGGGCATAGAGTTTCAATAACCGAAGCGGCAATGCGCTTTTCGATGCGTTAAATTGCGACAGAGATGAATGAAATATGCGACAATAGCGTGGCGTTAAGTTAAAAAAAAAAGAAGATATTATATACTCACAAACTACCAATATGACTTCTTGGCGGGAAAGCGAAGAGTCATGTCTGTGGTTTTGTTTTATTTTCTAAAATTTGTGTTGTGTCGAATATTAATGTGAAATAATGGTGGATTATTAATCGTTAAGTGTTCGTGAGTGTGTATGAGTGTTGGCAAATGAAAAAAAACAGTGCGACGTCAATTTTCAAATTCTTTCAAGAAGTCCGCGTGAGGACTTAGTGAAGCCCCACATCTTTACTGAGATACTCGAGGGGTTGGGGGGTATCATTTCTCACTTCTCATTTCTATTATCATTCATCATCATTATCAAGAAGGAAATATTGTTTATTTATGTATTCCTTGTTAGAAAAATTACTTTGACACTGGATAAATGTGCTAATCGCACCAAGCCATCAAATAAAGGAAAAAAACTACCAATATCGTATCCATAGGTTCGACGTGTTGTGCTGCATCCAAGGCAAGAAGGAGGAAGGCGGTCCAGCCGGCGAGGGCGCGCTCTTCAACCTGTTCCGCCAGGTCTACGTGCCCTTCCTGATGAAGCGGGAGGTCCGCGCCTCCGTCATGATTATATTCTTCGCCTGGCTGTGTTCTTCTGTTGCCGTGAGTATTGCAAATTTATGTCTTTCATGATTGACTAATTAAGGGTGCGCCGACCAAAAAATGCCAAAAATGCAGTTACGGTTAAGTAGATATAATTGAAAATACTATCGTATTAAATGAACAAAATATATATTTAGTATCATAGGGAACGTGTTTACAATTTGTCAGAACCATAAATTCATAACACGCTATAGTTTTTTCTATAATATCATTTAAAGTTGGGCAAAAATCATGAAAACGAGTGGCGGCGTTTAGTAGATTTCTTATAGTTTATCTAAATTATTGTACCTCTGATTTTGTCTAAACTTGTCTAAAATTGCTAGACTACATTTTCGATTCATCAAGTGGTTATTTAAATAATTATTTTTTATTAAGCACCTTAAATTCCCCATACAAAATTAGTATGGCCGCGCGGCATCAAATAAATATGGACTACGACATTTCAAATAAAACATATGACACTTGTCACTTACGGACGGCGCACCCTTAAGTAGACCGCTATTAGCTTCTGTCGGAGTAAGGCACAGGTCTTACAAAGTGGAAAAAAGCGATAGGCGAAGGGTGATTTTCCAGATAATGTCTTGATTTTCCTATGTGTCCTCCCCTAAATGTTATTAACCGCAACTGTGGTCTAGTGGTTAAGACCACCGGTTTAGACCCAGAGGCCCCGGGTGCGATTCCCAGCGGGGGGTACATCTTTGTGTACTCGGTTTGGTTGGTGGTAGGACTTGTTTGTCCGCCTGACTAGCTACCACCATCTTTTCTAAATATGTCGCCATAACATCAATGTTTGTAGCATTGTTGTGTTCCGGCAGCTGGAGATAAGATAGCCAGTGCCTCACTAGTTGAGGATCCCGGGTGAAGTGCGCTTCCACCAATTGGCCTTATTATCACTTAACATCAGGATCACTAACTCATCATTCAAGAGAGATCAAGGCATTGTGCTTACCCGTAACTATAAAAAAATATATAAATTAGAATCGTATTAATAAGAGTAATTTTTGATGGCAAGTGAGAGAGGGTCACTTCTCTAGCTTTCCCTCATCAACTTCAAATCCAAATCATTTATTGCATATCACATTACAATTTCCTCTTTCACAGGTCGCGCCCCACATAGAGATCGGCCTCGACCAAGAGCTGTCGATGCCGCACGACAGCTTCCAGCTGAAGTACTTCCAGCATCTGAACAAGTATCTGAACATCGGCCCGCCCGTGTACTTCGTGGTGATGGAAGGATTAAACTACTCCGACCCGAGCACGCAGAACATGGTGTGCGGGACAAGGTTCTGCCGCGACGACAGTGTCGCTATGCAGCTGTATTCAGGTGAGTGATGACGTCACTGTGGGTTTTATGGTACAGTAGCAGCCAAACTAGCTGGACGCATTGGTGGTCACTGGGCACCTTAGTGATTTGTCAAAGCACTTAAGGAGTGTACCAAGTATCTGTATATTGGGCCGCCCCAAACAAAATAATAAACTTTTCTTCGTTCATTTATTTAGTTTTAAAATGTTCAGCGACTTTTGTTGCTCACCGTATCATTTGCATTACAACATGGAAATGGACATGAAATAATAAAAGTCTTACAATTAGGTCTAGTCTTACATTTTAAACAGTTTTGAAAAAGCAATGGCAGATATTAGGTCCTTACCTATGAAATTGACGTTTTTTTCTCACTTATGAAGGTCTATAAGTTCTAAAAGTCAATACCGGTTGTTAATATTATTATACACCTTTAATTACGACTATGTTACTTAGGCTGTAGTAATAACAATGATTATTAATTTTGAGTCCTTATCGCCCAATTTTTATTTTTATTTTGACTACTTTTTATGTTCGCGGAATTGTCTTTTTGTTTCATTGTAGCTTTGAAGGGACTTAATTTTTTTTCTTTTTAATGTCTACTATATTCAGCTAGTGAAACAAACATACTACTCTACAATTTATTATAGTGTTAACATAAATAGATAAATTAAAAAAACGTTAGTATGAAAAATATAATTCTATAAAAAATCTTCATATTAAACGTCAATTTCATAGATAAGGACCTAATATATAACACTAACTAGTAAACCCTATTCACCAAATATAAGATTGTTAAGCAATTAACAAATTTCACTGCGTTGTCTACCGTTCCTTTCTACACCAGGCCTTTGAATACCGTTAAAAATTAGGTAACGTTACCTCTATCATGTTAAGATAACGGTAATAGCAAAGTTAACGTTAAGCATTGTATCGTTACCTGGGTGACATTTTTTCGGTAAATTAACGAATCGCCATACGTGGATTGGCTTAAGCACATTAGGTAATGTTAAAAATAACGATACTTTTCTAGATAACGTTACCTGCATTACCGCTACTAATTTCATAGAAATAACGTCACATTTCGTCACATTCCTACTTTAAGTATCGACGATACTTAAAGTAGGAATGTGATAACGGTATCAAGCCATGTATAACACTATATTTAAAAATAATAATTTAAATATGTATTTTTGTGTTTGTTTCTAGCCTCCCGCACGCCCAACGAAACGTACCTGTCGCAGCCGCCCAACTCGTGGCTGGATGATTTCTTCGACTGGGCGGCGCTCAGCAACTGCTGCAAGTACTTCCCCGGCAACTCCAGCTTCTGCCCCAACGACCACTACGACGGTGAGTGCGATTTAACACCTTATGTGTATTGCTGCAAGGATGATTTTATATTATGTTGCTTTGACTCTAATCAAGTGCGAATATTTTGAGTGTCTTTTATGCGTTAACTAGCGGCCGCTCGCGGTTTCTCCCGCGTGGTTCCCGTTCCCGTGGGAATATCGGGATAAAAAGTATCCTATGTTTTGATCCAGGTTATAAACTATCTGTATGCTGAATTTCATCCAAATCCATCCATCCGTTGCAGCGTGAAGAAGCAACAAATACACAATACAACGTACATACAAACTCGCATTTATAATATTAGTGTGATATAAAAATGAGCCCAAGAATACACCACTACTGTTTTTTGTGTCTTTGCATTTATTTATTTATTTACACACAAACTACAACTACAACTATCATTAAAGGTTTTTTTACCCCAATGCGATAGATGAAGTCATTCAATTTTATTTATAACAATTTGTGCAACTAGCTAATTTTGTGAATTCCGTTCAATGAACAAATTAATAAATCCGTCTCTTTATCAACGAGGTTGATTGTGCAAAAGACGCGCGTCACTGGCACCTCCTTCAGTAAATTAGTTCGACTTCTTTAGTAAATTAGTTCAATAATTCAATAATCATTTATTCTCTCAAAACATGGTAGTATTATAGCTGGTCACGACAATAGTACGATCATACATGTTTTACCAAACTGGCATGCAAATATTAATAAAAAAAAAATTAAGTTAAATTTAAATTCGCATTGAATTGAATTCGCGTTTTTGATTCAACTTAAGCATGATGCAGATATTTGATAAAAAGAAAAAATAATTATAGGATTTTAGGATGAATTAAGAATCATCATCATCATTTAGTGCCATCTTCATACTGAAGTTTGGAGATCAGTATACAAAATTTACTGCGATCCCATATAGCTTGTTTTAATTGGCGATAACTAAGTCCAGTCCATTTTTTGATATCGTCCAGCCATTTGCGTCGCGGTCGACCCAGAGCTCTCTTTCCCGGAATTTTGCCTTCAAGGATTAGCCGTGGGAACTCGTATATGAATCCTCTCTGCATGTGTCCGAAAAAGGCGACCTTGCGTCTCATGACTGTAGACACCAGCTCTAGAATTAAGAATGGATATTCTCAAGTGCTGGCTGGTGATAACAAACCCGGGCTTTGCATCGATAAATCCAAAGTACTTTACCCGACCTGGGTATTGAACTCAGGAACACTCTATTTCGAGCCGAGCGCTCTTGCTATTGCGCTCTACACTGTAATTTTATTTAAGTACTTGCATTTTGTCCGCGCCCTCGTTCAATTTGTTTTCGTATATTTAAAAACAATAATTTTTATCAAAATAAAATGTACCTTATATTTCCCGCAAGGAATATATCATTCAATCAGCGAAAGAATTTTGGAATTGGACCAATAGTACAAAGTCACAAATTTTACCACTTTTTTAATAGTATTGATTATAATATATTTTTAACATGTTTTCTTACTCCCCCACAGAGAACGTACCCTGCAACTCGTGCAACATTACCCTGGAAGGGCGGGAGCTCCGCCCCAGCGTGGGCGACTTCAATCGCTACGTTCCGTTCTTTCTACAAGACAACCCCAACGAGAACTGCGCTAAAGGCGGCCACGCTGCTTACGGGCGCGCCGTCAACTACCGCATGCTCAATGCCAGCCAGGCGAACGTGGGGGCCACTTACTACCAAGGTGATTGGATATTGAAATTTATTTCACCATCGGGATTTGAAAAGATAAATATGAATGATGATAATTAAGTAAGTTAAAAGTTAAAAATAATTTTACGCAAATTTTGTTGCGAACAAATTACAATTTGAAAACAAGTGTTGTGTTTCAGATTATATTAAACTAGCGGCCCGTCCCGGCTTCGCACGGGTGGACATTTTTTTTAATATAGCCTATGTTACTCAGCGCTAATATAGCATTCTAATGGTGAAAGAATTTTTTAAATCGGTCCAGTAGTTTTTGAGTTTATTCGTTGCAAACATACATACATACAAAGATAAAAAGGTTTCCTCTTTATAATATTAGTATAGATTTAGGCGTCGGTAGCCTTGCCTTGCTGCAAATTCGGTGGACTGCATGCCGTACAAATGAGTCTATACTTCGAGAGCTCAATATTAAAACCAGGCTTTCCACTGTCTGTAAAATGTATAAGGCTGCAGCCTTATACTTAGCAGGTCTATGCGCTGGTTATCTGGTTAAGTGTAATGAACCGAAGCTTCAGGATGAGTAATGTGACGTAATACATTTAGGTTTTAAACGTGTGGTTAGCGTAAGTCGCTTTCCGTTAGACGGGCCGTATGGTCGCTTGCCAGCAAAAAAAAAACATTTAATTTTTTTCTAAGTGTCCGTTTAGTTTCCCGCCAAAAGGGTCTTGTACTAAATAATGTCAATGTTTATTAAAGTGTCTGTTTAGTTTCCCGCCAAGAGGGTCTTATACTAAACAACCAATTAACATCAAAACTTTTTTCTTTTCCGCCCCAGGATACCACACAGTATTGAAATCGAGTCTCGACTATTACTCGGCCTTGCGCGGCGCTCGCTCCGTAGCCGCCAACCTAACGGAGACCCTCAACAGGAACCTTCGCGAAGAGGGCAAAAACACCACAGTCAACGTGTTCCCATACTCGGTGTTCTACGTGTTCTACGAGCAGTACCTGACGATGTGGCCAGACACGCTGAAGAGTATGGGCATATCGGTGCTCTCTATATTCATTGTCACTTTCGTGCTGATGGGCTTCGACCTGTTCTCGGCTTTGGTAAGTGGTTTTTGTTATCTTTTGTTAAACCGTCAATGTAACATTGATTGAAACAAGTGCTTTGACATGTAAACAAGAAACTAATTTTGCGACTTTATTTTTCTATATAAATTTATTCAACTTGACCGCAAATGAAACAATGAAGTGTTATGACTGTCACGTGAGCAAGAAACTACGTATTCTCTACATAATAAAACCCAAAAATAATCTTTATATCACACTTATTGAAATCGGTTTCACCGAAAGCTAGAGATCTGAAAACATTTTACAGTCAAACTAAATTACTAGTTTTAACTTACGACGTTCATTGGCTGCACAAGTATCGTTTGATGACAGTGGCCTCTGATTGGCCGCGTGTTGCGTCATCCGTCGTAGAACCCTATTGGTCGGCTCGAGCAATGTCCATTCTTCGTAAAATTTAGGTATATGATTCAATTGTGTGGTGCGGTTGCAGGTGGTGGTGATAACGATCACCATGATCGTGGTGAACCTCGGCGGCATCATGTACTGGTGGGGCATCAGCCTCAACGCGGTGTCGCTCGTCAACTTGGTGAGTGCAATAGAAATTTATCGACTTAAACCAGTTAGTATGTACTTAACTAAAATTCATAGAATATGAATTCATTTTATTATGAACCAGATATAAATTAATTTACAGATCATAATTATGGTCATATATAATTTTACGTAAATTTTGTTACGAACTTTTCCAAACTTACAGATTTCTTTTTTTTTTTTTACTTTCTTATTTGAGATTAGGTTATGATGAGGCTGATATAATTAAGGGATAGCTATTTGACGACACAGATATTACCTTGTTGTATAAGAGCGTGTGGCGTCACGTCACGCTCGTTACTCGCTCGTCACCGTCACTGACGTCCCTAGGTGATGGCGCTGGGTGTCGCCGAGTTCTGCTCGCACTTGGTACAAAGCTTCGCTGTGAACGATGCGGCGAGCCGAGTGGCGCGCATGGGTCGTGTTGCATTAACAGTCGCCCGTTCTCCCTATCCATCCATAGGAAAGGCTCGTGCACCAGCAGTGGGTACATAAACGGATGAGCTAGTGATGATACTAGATGGAGGTGTAGTGTTATCGAAGTGGTCGTTCATCGTGGTGGTTTTTAGCTCGTTCTCCCTTTGGTGTTTCCATCCATAGGAATGATGAATTTCCAGCAGTGACCACATAGAAATGAGCTGATGATGATGATATATGAAGTCTCCTATGCGTTGGGCATAGCCGTAAAGTTCTGCTCGCACTTGGTACACGCAGTTTTGCGATGGGAGGCGCGGGCAGCCGCACTAAGCGCTTCATGTCATCTTTTTTACTGCGCACTGGCAAGGAGTTTAATTCTCTGCCATCGTCTGTGTTCCCAAAAACTTATAACCTGAATGCCTTTAAGGCGAAAGTTAATAGGCATCTTCTGGGGCAGCTCGCTCCACCGTAGACCTCATCTACGCTCACACCAGGCGAGATCGAGGTCAAAAGCTGTCTTATAATAACGCATAAAAAAAAAAAAAGCAGTTGGTTGCATTAGCAGTTGTTAACATCCACCATCCGCGCGGTGGTTTAGGCACTTGTCTCACCGCCAACGCCAACCATGAACGAGAAGCGAGTAGAGAGCTAGAAACTAGAAACAAGTTGATGAGAAGCGAGTGTAAATACGATAGTTTTGTCGCTAGGTTATAAGCGAGGGTGCGTGTGTGACGGGTGACGATGATGTGTCGGTAATGATGATGTGTATACTAACAAGCTTCCCTAGGTTATGGCTTTGGGTATCGCGCTGGAGTTCTGCTCCCATCTGGTGCACAGTTTCGCGATGGGCTCGTCCGTACTGACGGGGATCACGTATGTCCCGGCACCCGGCTAGACTAGCTGTCTTTAACCACCAATCCGTACTGGGCCCGCTTGGTTGTTTATGGTCCTTTCTTTTTATCGTGTTTCCATCCATAGAAAAAGCTCGTGCTTCATCAGTCATTTTCATACTAAAGTTTAAAGATAAGTATATAAAACTTCCTACGGTTCTGTGTAGCATATTAAAACTGACGATAACAGTCCAGTGTCTACCGCGTTCACTCTATGGTATTTCCATCTATAGCGAAGGCTCACGCCCCACTAGTGGGGACATGAAATGAGGTGCTGATGATGTATGACGTGGGGCAGGTGATGGCGGTGGGTATCGCGGTGGAGTTCTGCTCGCACCTGGTGCACAGCTTCGCGATGGGCGGCGCGGGCAGCCGCGTGGCGCGCGCGGCGGCGGCCCTGGCGCGCATGGGCTCGTCCGTGCTCAGCGGGATCACGCTCACCAAGTTCGGCGGGATCATTGTGCTGGGATTCGCTAAGAGCCAGATCTTCCAGGTAACTACGATTTGATTTTTTTAATACATAGCACGGCAAATGACCCCTTACCACGGCAAATGACCCGTTACCACCTGACTAAAAAAAATTGTGGATTTGAATGCTCTGTCTACCGCTTGTTGGTAGAAATATATTTTTTTATAGATATCTCGGCAAATGACTCCATCCCACCTGATGTTAAGTGGTAATGGAGTCCAGACGCGAAGATAACTGGTGCAGCGTTAAAACATTCGCAGCATCAGTTAACCTCACTCTGCCGACCCACAAGGTGCTTCTTCACGCCTCGTTTGAAGGACTCCATATCATAGGAAAGAGGGAAAACGTGTGCTGGTTAGACTATTAGCATCTTTTGGAGGTGCCACAAAGAAACGAGTCACCTAATTTCTTTGTGTTTTACTGGACGACATCTTCATGAAGGTGGGCTTCTGCCCGAAGGACGTGGCGTAGTAGGGCACGAGAACACGTCCTAGTGCGTGATGCCGTTCCATCTAGAAAACCTCCGAAGATTATTCGTTTCACACGGCTTGAAGAACCCTTTAAGTTTCTCGCCATCCTCAAAAAGTGCGATGACGCCGAAAATGCCGCCTGAGCTAATCCGCAAACTCCAAAAAAAAGGGCGAAGTTAGGTATAGGTAGGGATGTATTTAAATACTAACATAGTTATGAGTTTTATTTATTAAGGGTGCATCGTCCGTAAGTGACAAGTGTGTAAGGATTCCTTATCTATGGGCCTGTTTGTTAACTTTGTTGGCTGAAAGCAAACGAATTTATTTATTTACTTACATGCCTAGTAAGAACCTGAACTACCTCAGGATAGAGATAAGTGGAAGGAGGGAGGGGAGGCCTTTACCCAGCAGTGAAACATTTCATCATCATCATCATCATCATCATCATCATCATCATCTCAGCCAAAAGACGTCCACTGCTGGACCAAGGCCTCCCCCAAGGATCTCCACAACGACCGGTTTTGTGAAACATTTACTGCTGATATAATATTAATAATAATAATATAGTAGTTTTTTTATCAATGACTAGCGGCCGCTCGCGGTTTCACCCGCGTGGTTCCCGTTCCCGTGGGAATATCGGGATAAAAACTATCCTATGTGTTAATCCAGGTTATAAACTGTCTGTATGCCGAATTTCATCCAAATCCATTCAGTAGTTTTTACGTGAAAGAGTAACAAACATCCATCCATACTTACAAACTTTCGCGTTTATAATACTAGTAGGATTGTATGTGGGCTATCTACCTGTGGTTTTTACCTGATTTATGGGGGCGAGAAAATAAGATTCCCTGTTTTGTTTGAGAATTGAAGTGAAGTAAAGTGTTTTTTTAGCAAATGGTTTGCTGGTGGCCCGCTGTGGCCTTAACAGCGTTACCGGAATTATGTGTGACGAGATGCTTAAAGTTCCTCAAGTCGACTTGACCGAACGGTCTCGGAGATTTTCCAGGGACTTGCCGTGTTTTGAATTTTCCTCATATTAAAGCTTTTGGTCCTCATCTATTGGGGTTTTGTAATAATAGAAAATATCTTTCATTCGGAATAATAATATAATTATTGTGCTGTCACAATGAAAAAAAATAAAATTTTCCTCTTTTTTTATTTTTTTTGTCGTTTTTTCACGCAGAAGCGAGGGGGAGGTAGAAAGAATCCCACGTAACCCGAGTCCGCTCCTGGCTCGTAGTTATTTTACTAAAATTTTAAAGAAAAGGTTTTAATTAAAATGTTTCGTATGCAGGTGTTCTACTTCCGCATGTACCTGGGCATCGTGGTGGTGGGCGCGGCGCACGGGCTGGTGTTCCTGCCCGTCATGCTCAGCTATATAGGTGAGTGCGAGCGCGCTAAACGACCCTGATAAGTCCACGCCTACTCGTAATATAGAGCTGCTTGTAGGTGACTAGCGCGAGTTTTGTTAGGACATTCGACCACGTTGACGAAAGCGACAATTTGTATGGCATTGCAGCAACGTTTTCTGGTGACAAGCGAGATTTAAAATTGGTGACACCACCTGTTTACGCGTAATCACAAATTGTAATTACCAATGAGTATCTAGAACGGGGATGGGCAAACTACGGCCCGCGGGCCATCTCCGGCCCGTGAATGATTGAAGTCAGGCCCGCAACCATCAAACAAAAAATCAAGTGCGTGTGTATTTCAGAAAATGGTATGCATTTTCTGTAGCAATAAGTTTATTTCGCAAAAAATATATTTATTTATTGAAAAAATACAGCAAAAAGTTCAATAGCCTGGCCCGCCATAGATTTTGTTTGTAAATATTGTTACGCGAATGAAAAAGTTTGGCCATTCCTGATCTAGAATGTCTCGTCACTAATATTTCAATGGCAAACAATCACAAACTGGTACTGCAAACCAGTTTAACGAATTCAAGAGTATTTTCCTATACAATTAAGGATATTTTACCTTAATTGTTTATAAATAGATTCTTGATTTAAGATTGCTTGAGTGCGAAGATTGCCCGACTTTAGAGCTTTGGCAAAATATTAAAAAAACGGCTACGCACGGAATCGGATCCAGTCTATCCAGATGGTAAAAAATTGTGCGTTAGCTTTAAAGAAGTAATCAATGTCAACCACATAATGCTGCGATGACGCTTCTATTACCCTGATAGAATAACCACCAAACGTCTTATAACTTCAGATTGCTGCTACATACTTAAAAGTATTGGTAAATGGTGGAATAAAACATCATTCCAAAAAAGAAGGCTGAATATTTAAACGGCTTGGACTTATCAGGTGTTTGAGGCTGCGAATGCCTACTGACTGATAATAGTCAAAATAAGGAAGTGGTTAAAACATTAAAATAAAGATAGACAATGTATGACGACCATCGTTGATCGAATATTCGACTTATGGAGAAGGACCCACGAATCGTAGTTTATTTAATCATGAATATTTTAAGGCTTCACACTCTTCACGACATCATCACATATTTGCACATGTTCACTTAGCACAGTCAAGCTCATAGCTTTGCATGCGTTCAGTATTATTAAGAACTTTTTATGATTTTATCACTCGCTTGTATATTGGACCTTTTCGACTTTTTTACTATATAAAATATGTATTTTCATTTTATTATCCGTTATTTAAGTTATATTAAGGTCGTAAATAAAGTTTAGGTATACACGGTAAAATATGAAATAGCCATATAAAGATATGGGTTCATGTATTCTTAGTAGTTTCATTTAAATCTTACAAAATAATATTTAGATTATTTAAATTATATTTATTATATAGGTTCTTTAATATGAAAACTTTACAATCTTCTTAGCTTAAGTTCAGCAAAGTAGCATTGTTGACTAAACTGTTGTTTTATTACAAATAAGTTTTTATTGCTGTTTTTTTATGTGTTGGTTTTGTTGTGCCGGTGTTAGGATTTTGTTTTAACAACATGCTTTTGTTTCGTTACCACTAATTATACCGACCCTTACTAACAATTAAAGGTAAGGAGATGAACCGTTGACGCTTTTTGACATGGGAAATGCTAACTTATGTTGGTTTTAATAGGGTTGTAAACAACTAACCGGAATATAACTACTTACGACAAACAATTTTAATCTTTGTTAACTGTTTTTTTTTAATTAAAGTACTCATGATCATATATTGCAATCAAGAAAGTATGTCTAAGAACGCTAAATTAAATTGAATTGAATTTAAAGTGCAATTAATAAGACAAGTGATCGATTTAAAGTATTTTAAAGTGTTATTCAATCGTTCGAAATGTAAGTTTGCGTTTCCCATATTATAAATTGCTGATTTATTTTTATATTTAAACAATTATTACTGCTGACATCACTTCAAAATACATTTTCTGTATTTTTTTTTGGAATTTCATATTTAAACACAATCTACTCGCTCATCCACACATATTTCTACTTTAAAGGTGACTTGTTTAATGTAGTTCTAGATTCTTGTAAATATTCATACTATTGAGAACTATAACTTCAAAGTTACATCACTCATGACATGTCCCGTAACTATAACAAAACACGTCATCCCAATACAACAAAATCATCCCAAAATTTGGTTGATCCATCAGGCAGGTGATTCGAATCTGTTTTCCAGGGTCCCCCGTGAACAAACAAAAGCTGGCCAATCAGATCCTGCGCGGGAAAGAGATGGGCGTAGCGGAGACCTCGCTCACACGAGTAAGAGACGGCACGGGCCCCACATATGTCTATGTACAGAATAGTTTAACCGGACCACGCGTATAGCGTGCGCTTGGAGCAAACGAGAATGAACTCTAGTGTGAAGCTATTGAGATCAAAATAGCGCCTGTTGCCAAAGTTGATAGTTTTGATACTTATTGCAACTATATAGTTTCATCGCGACTGTATACGTTTTTACTGTGTACTGTTTTGTAAAGCTTATTATAAATAATATTGTTATACTTTGTGATAAACAAAATATGGTTCATTCTCGTCAATGTTCCCTTACTAACGCCCCGTAAACGAATAACAACTGCCTACTAAAGGAAAGTAAAATCTCATTTAGAATAACATCAATATTGCGTATAATTTTTTACAACGAACAATTTATTGTTGAAGTAGGCAGTTGTTACTGTTTCATACGCCAAGGCATTGATATTGTGTGGTGGGAAGGCTGCTGGCAGTGTTTCTAGGAACGATAGTATTGTAGGGTTTTGATAACTATATTATATCATATGGAATATATAAAATATTGATAGTCTTTTTTGGAACAAACGTGTGATAGCAGCAGTGTTTGAGCTGGAAACGCTATTAACATTCACAATCCTAGTAACTGTGAGCCTGACGGCGTGAGGTTGGTGCTCTAGCGCTCAGTAAGTAGGCCTGTTGCATTCGCGACGATTATTGTTTATCAACGTAGACAACGGACTTATGGTAACTATCCGTAATTGTGCTAACTGTGAATGCATGGGCACCATTACCATCAGTGAGGCGATGGAAATCATTTTACTATAAACAATTACGACATTTTTTTTAACATAGCCTATGTTACTCAGCGCTAATGTAGCATTCTAATGGTGAAAGAATTTTTTAAATCGGTCCAGTAGTTTTTGAGTTTATTCGTTACAAACAAAAATACAAAGCTTTCCTCTTTATAATATTAGCGTGATTTGACTATAACTGCCCCTGAAAACCACCTACAATTCCTACACTAGTGGATGCTTTGCTTTTTAGATGAGGCGTTTAGCGTGTAACGCTTAAGTATGAGCCTAGTCATAATGGCTGTTGTTGCAGGATGGTGTTTCATTACTTTATTCAGTAATGTATAAGTCAACACTGACAGATTTCATTCAATACGAAACAAGACTTGCAACGGAATATAATTTAAGCTACAGATTCTGCTTAGTCAAACTTCTTTAGCGTTTTATTTGATTAACACCTTAGTCGTCGTCGCTTGTTTAGTAAATATTTCCATCGCTTCATTATTCGATATATATTTAATATATATATATCACTTTGCGTCTCCGGCTACCTGAGCGTTTTCACTATTTGTAAGCGCTTCAGTGGTCGAACGACGCAAATGGCTGTGTGGGAATGTGGTTTACTTCCCATTAATAATATTTTTTAAGCATTTATTGTATAAAAGTTTTGCAATCGGCGACGCGCTTACCGCTCCGCCACGACCATTGGCAGTCTGCGGCGCGGCGAGCGATTTTAATGTTCGATGTTCGTTTTAATGTACAGAAGTCCTCGTCAACGGTAATAGAAATAACTTTCTATTACCGTTGTACTTCTGTTGTATAACGCGCAATGAACTAGAAATTCGCTTGCAACGTCGCAAGACGCTAGTGCTCGTGGGCGAGGCTTAGGATAACTTTTATGGTTAATCTGTTATATTTTCTTTTGGATGTCCGTCTACGGCGCCGCTTGCAACACTTACAGGGCACGGTTTCTATCTAACCGATACGGTTGGTTCTTGGGACACCCTTTATTTGATAATTAATCACGAATATTTTTTATTGTAATCTGCATGTACCGATCGTTGTGTTAGCTGCGATACGATCATTCCTATTTTATTTCGAATTTAAATTATATTTTTTTATAGTGTTATTTATTTAATGATTCCTTAGTGTGGTTGCTTTGTCACTGCCTTTTTTTGTGCACTTTTTATTTTAATTAGCAACTAAAGTACTTATTCAATCAATAATATCGGTACTTAAACACCGTCAGTTCCAAATAAAGGCATGACATCGAATAGTGAATGTTGTAATTAAATGTAACTTATTAAATGTTTTGAATATTATAATAGTTCTAATTTGGCTTCTCTCTGTTTTAATATTATACCCACTACCCGCCTAACATTCAAATTGGATTGTGGGAAAATAAATGTAACATATTATTATTTAAAAGTTCCCACGCAAAATGGTATTGTATTTAAACGAGAGTTCATATATTTAATATTGAAAATAATTATATTTATTTCTGCTAGTGAGTATAGCGTAAGATTTTTAATTTGTTTTTTAGTTATGTTAGGATTAGGCTTAATACAAGAAAATGGTTTGGTTACGTTTTATTTCTGTTTTCATAGATAAGCCAATAAAGATGCTATTCAGATGTAAAAGTAAAGAGTAGCTAGGATAGAAAGGTAGAAAACAGTTCCATTATTTAAATATGCAGGCTATGCAACAGACTACCAAATGAACAAAACGCCCCAGTACAAGTCATACCATTTCATTTTTGGTTTTTATACATTCTCTCATTATACCAGTTTTTAATGCTGTATAAGAAACTACTTATTCCTTTTGTTTTTTAATTAAATTGTTTTTTATTCCCCTCATTTTAACGCTGTTATTGGGACACCAGTTTATCAGAAATAAGGGCTTTCTCGATCAACTACTTCATCATCATGTTGATGAAAATGCATTTCAAAATATCGTAACCTTCAAAACCCACTTACAGTCTTTTAGATACAGTATCGATACTGGGATCTGACGGTTCCGATTCTAATATCGCTCCAAGGATGTTGGAGGACCATCGATATTGATATATCCACTGCAGCAATCAATTTATAAAAATCCCTGTCTCATTTCTAGGACGAGTGACATGTTATAAGACTAACTGCAGTTAAGAATCGCTGGTCCGCGTCCTCCCTAGTTGATATGATGTCAACATACGTAGTCGAGCGCCAATTGCTATGAAATTCTCGATAGTTTGCTTGACGATTTAAAATATTGTATTGGTGGAAGGTAAACACGCTTTCTTTGAACCAGCACAAGTACAAAGCTTTCAAGATGTAATTAAGTCGGAAATAAAACGCACCAAGTCAATTTCTGTGCGACACAAATTTTGTTTTGTTTGGTCATGTAACGCTCTTGTGTGTCTAGTGCGAGTTTTAATATTCAATCGAGTTTGTTGGTTTGTAAAGTTGGTGTCACAATTTAGTCACCAGGTGGCGCTGCTACGATCTTATAAAAAAAATTAACATTTTGTTACTTGAAATGTTGTAACAGTTAACTCGATTGAATATTGAAGGAAATTCGCACTATGCACTCTGCACTTTGATTATTATAATTTCCTCTCTTCAAGTTGACTAACGGAGTGGGTACGAAACTCAGGAGTTACTAATTGTGGTGACAGCGCTATAGTCGAGGTGTCGGTGTACTTGGTTCCATTGCTCTTATGTTTGACAATACCCAAAATACAAGGAGCGCTTTGTCCTTGCAGGTACGCCTGTAAAACTCCAGAAAAACAGAACACACTTTATTTATTTCTTATAGTTGTATTCTTATTTGGTTCTTTCATTTCAATACATTTTTTTGTATTATTCTTTGTGATTCCTCAAAGAGATTTTTTATTGTTCAATAGGTACCCTCTATGTTCCTATTAAATTTTAATTTTAACTATTCAATTGAATGCAATATAATTGTGGTATTGAATCATATTTGTACAGTATACAATAGTTAAATTGTTACGAATGAAAATTGAATGACAACTATTATCACAACGCTGGAATCTCCTACTTAAAGTTAGTACTTAATTTAGAGGGAAGAGTAGCTTTTCTATCCAAAGGTAACGGCTTGTCAGTATTATATGTACTGACCGCAACTTAACAATATTGTATTAGAAATAAATTGTTTTTTTATTATTTCGTTTCGTTTTATTTTTAGCTGTAGAGCACCTGACTATGTATGAGCACCGATCAATGTTTCAGGTATGCATTTACATAGCATGTGCCTTCATTGTTGGCTACTTTTCATCATCATAATAAACACTACTTTCATACATACATAATATAATATTTTATATTATAAAGGTCCAATGTACAACCATAGATTGTAACGGGCAGGTTAAATAAAATGCAAACTAATTAAAAAATATATTTTTCCTTTGCTGATTTAAGGAGCTTCTGAGTCCAACTCAAATGGAAGTAAGAATACGATTTATAAATTCACAATAATGCATTAGCAATAGAGATTAATTTCAAAATCACTAAATAAATTAAACTGGTTTGTGCACACGTAAGTAGAGATATTTATAATATAGAAAGAAAAACACGGGGCTGAATAGTGTTCTTGAAAATCTGTCGTTATTAAAACTTGACTTAAAGAAAGCACTATTGAGTCCTCTAAAAAAGAAAACAATTATACAAAAAAAATTGCAATTTATAAGTGCACTTCAAACATGTAGCAAGAAAATTAGATCACTACACGATACCACAGAACTGTGTGACTGTTTCTAAGGACGGAAGAATATGTTCCTATCACTGCGATAAAATTATCAGCTTATCAGTTAGTAATAACTAAGTAAATTGAGTAATAACATGCTCTATGATTGTATAATAGCTAGTAATAATTAATGACTTGGTCTCGGTTTCCTATCTTCTAGAACTTGCTATATTTTTGCTACATCTGTCCGATTACTCATTCAATCCTAAAAATAATTAGAATGGAAAACCACAAAATGACTGTTATGTTAGTGGTACAGCAAGTCACTCAAAGTTTCTTAGAAACACTTGAAGATTATCAAGTTAACAAAATGTTTAAAAGTAATCTATATAACAGCTATTTAGATATAGGTAGATAATTTCACACTTTTGTTATGTTTATGGATAAATACGAACAAAGTCGCGTTTATAAGCAAGTTAAAATATGACTAATATTAGCTTATCAACTGATATCGTAATAACTTGAATCATTACTTAAATATAAACTACATTTACTATTTAGATAAAAAATTACACAAGGAGGCATATAGATAGGCAGATAGAATATTTTAATATTTTATGATAATACATTTCCGTAAATGTCTAATTCTACTCGTATTAACGAAACATGAATTATCATTTACCCCAGCTTTCGCGCATGTGTATAACATTAATGATTCTGTAAGAATGTTTATTTCTCAAATCGACTATATATTTTTTAATAAAAATACAGGCTGTTTTTTTAAAGTAATAAATTAACTTTTATGCTATGCGATCTAAATGTTTTATATCTAGATTGGAAAACCGGGTACTTATTTGAAATTTTTGTTGGCTCTATACCCGGTAGAGGCAAGCAACTTTTCAAATAAATGTTTTTCATTGAATTACTTTAATATCTATGTTGAAAAATAAATCCTTTGCTAAAAATAAATAAATATAGTTATATTTTGGTTTCGGAGCATTGACATTAAATAAAAGTGCAGTGCATGCAGTAGGTAATTATTTTAAAAGCTTAAAGTCGGTCAAATAGTGGAATCAGATAAAGTACATATTTAAATATAGCAACTTTTATTTCACTGTTTAAAACAACAGCCTGTATATTAACTAGTTTATTATTTATCGCACTTGAATTACTTTTTTTATGTAGTCAATTCGATGTAATCAATCGATCATGCATGACTCATTCATCATCATCACCCATGTGCGTATAGATTACCAGAGGTTACCACTTGTGATTGATTAAGTTTGTAATTATTACGAATTTTATTGTTTGTTGATGTTGATAGTCAATATAACATCTGGACATCAGGCAATCTGGTAAGAAAAAGCTGGCAGCCAATCTTGATATTTATTTTTAATATTCAATGTTCTTCTGTGGACTTATATTTTGTCCAATGCCGTATTTGCTGTTACATTTAATTAATTTAAGCCTCCTTATTAGAGCCAGTTTTTTTATTGGTAGTATTTTGTTTTTATCTGTCACTGTCATGTCTAAATTTAGAAAGATACAATGCTAAGGTAATACAAGTTTATCATTAGCAAGATTACTGTTTATAAGATATTATAAAATTGTAATAATCAACATGCAGCTGTTCAAATATGAATTTTGAATAAATGTTGTTATTCAAAATTTGATTTTGTCATTGTTTTTTTATTGGATCAACCCTTAATAATATACGCTTAACTTATCACTGTAAAATTGTAAATAATTTAACTAGGAGCTATGTAGCTAAAATAGTTCAATTTATTATAAAGTTGAAAAAAAGCATAAGTTACGTGTAATATATTTCGAAAACTTTTTATCGCTCAAACTCCTTTTTCGTACAATTAATAGTTTATCTAATTAGCTAGCATATCTTCCTGTAACTACGGCTTGCCCAAAGGTTTCCAAATATCATGCTTAAATTGAGACCTAAAGGCAAAAACGAAAGTACTTAATTTTATTTGACTGATGTCCTTTTCGACTTACATAATTTAACCATCGTTCATGAGTGGTAAGCTTTATAAGGCTTGTACATTCACCGTGTATGCTCACTGTCACCATAGCGCGTTGTGTGGCCAAAATGAAAGCAACCATGTGTCCTAGGCATAACCCGTCGTCGGAGGCGCCTGCGTGTCTCCCGGGGCGGCGCCTACGGCAGTCTAGGCAGCACCTCGGAACCCCGCGCCTCCAGCAGCGGCACGGTCAACGGCCTCACCGACGAGATGTGAGCCTTAGGCCTTTGGACTCGAATGGAACTAGTTACAGTGGAACACTAGGAGTGGACCCTCCTCATATCAGTGGATTTGATGACCAATTTTATAGAATTTTTACTTCTAAATTTTCTTTAATTAGAATTAATTGATAGTTTAATTTGTTTTCTTATGTCACTCTAATATGACTTAAAGTACAATACATTTAAACATGCTTTTGATTTTCATTATAATACAATATTAATTCGAAACATTTTAACTTGAAAAAAAAACGAACATATAGGGTAACTGTAACGAACCGGAAGGGGCAAGAAGTCTGGGGAATATACATAGTTAAATATTTATAGCTTAAATAACGCCATGTTTCCATTAACTTAGATCATTGCAAGTTTTAAGGCACCATGTCGTTATTCACTTGTATCGTAAAATAATTAATACTCCGTAATAATAAGCAACAAGTTTGGCCAAATATATCTTTGCATTTAAGTGTAACTAACCAAATATAAATATATATATATATTTAGAATTTGTAACCATTATCGGTTTGAACTAAAATAAGCTTTAAACTCGCGAAGTATAACTTATTTTACTTAAATGGGAAAATATATTTGACTATTCAGGCTGCTTTGATCAATTTAATGCAGTCACCTATATAAAATTATACATTTTTGACAGTTTGTGATCGTTAAGTCGTGTCTCCTGCGCCTAAAAATAACAAAACAAACTAACAAAACATATTATCAAAACATGTTAGCAAAACATTGTAGTCTCCTGCGACTTTTAAACACGAACATCTAACAAACATCTACCTACTCGACAAAATTACTGAAATCAGGAAATACGAAATGCATAACCTCAAAGTTCGCAAGCAACGATGAAATGAAATTAGCTCTCCCCCCGCACGCGAACACGGGGATGTTTTCCGTCCGCCTTAGATATCATGTTTGTTTGTTTGAGCTAACAAAACAGTTAGGCCACGCCCATATTTTGTTAGATGTTTGATGTTAGGTGTTAGAAAACAAAACAGTGTCGCAGGAGACACAGCTTTACAATGAAATAAATAAGGGATATTAAAATGTCAAAAGTGTATAACAACTATATACAATTGTTTGTTATTGATATTATTATAGCTCTTATCAGCTAGATCGGCACTGTTCTTTACTATTATTGTTTTTGGAATAGCAATTTAAAAAAAAACAAAAATTGTACTGCATTCGGGTTTGCTTTAGCAATTTGCAAATATTGGTAGTATTTTTACACATTATCATAATTATGTTTAGCTTGCAACAACGTCCATTACGTCTAACTAAGGTCTCTTTACACTGATCACTGATGGCCCAACACACTCATGTCTTATGCTGCGACCTCACTTGGCTTGTAGAGTATTTATGTAACTCAGTTTGCCATATTAACATAGACCAAACCAAATAATGGAGAAATCGTGGTTGGTAACAAAAAAAATACATTATTAGGTCCCAGAGACAAGGGTGCATATGGTATTAAAACAAATAGTATTCCACCATCTTCTCCAAATCGCACGACACTAAATTCTAAACTTGGTACTGAGCTAACTAATAATTAAGCGTTGTGAACATAATCGCCTGCAATTGAATGTTTTACATAAAACCGACAAGTAGACAATTGTCTTGCATTTTTGTCAACAATAAGTCTCCTATATTCAAAGTCATAGTGTTTTTTTTATTCTAGTAAACTTAAATATAGGAATTGAATCTTCCAAACTTTAGTCCTACTACCCACTCAGGACGTCATATCTTTAGCTGTGAAAAAGAATTGACGCAAGAAACTGCACAGCTTTTAAAGAAGTATTGCCATAGATAATATTGCTTTGTTCAGACGGACGTCTGACCTTTCCAAAACTAACAATGTTCAATCATATGCCATAGACATAAAGTTCAAAGTCTATTGAGGGAATTTGATAGCTAGTGGTAGTGGTATCTGATGTGCAGGCGTGTCTACAACCAAGAAAGGTAGCGTCATAACAATAAGAGCTTCTTAAGGGTGCGCCGACCAAAAAAAGCCAAAAGAGTCACGGTTAAGTCATAAATGATGAAAAAACTATCCTATTACATAAACAAAATATATATTTAGTATCAAAGGGAACGTGTTTACAATTAGGCCGATCCATAAATTCATAACACATAGTTTTTTTCTACAATATCATTTAAAGTAGGGCAAAAATCATGAAAACGAGTGGCGGCGTTTAGTTGATATCATATAGTTTATCTAAATTATTATACCTCTAATTACGTCTAAACAATGTCTTAACTACAAATCGTCCGTCTCACATTTTCGATTTATCAAGCGGTTTTTAAATTATTATTATTCAAATTAACACGTTAAACTCCCCATACAAAATTAGTATGGCCGCGCGGCATTAAATAAATATGGACGAAGACAATTTCAAATAAAATATATGACACTTGTCACTTACGGACGGCGCACCCTAGGACGGCTAGTGAGGCAGTAACCCGCTCTACTAGCTTTCCTCGCATCTGCAGTGCTATTTTTTAAGCAAAACAGCGTCGACCTCGACATTGAACTCGCTCATAACTTTCAAACGAATGTAAACTTTATTACTATTTAGAAGTAGGTTGAAATTAGTTTGCAAGTTATGAGCGAGTTCAACGTCGAGTTCGACGCTGTTTTGCTTAGAAAATAGCGCTGCTGGACACTGCTTCTGCATGACATCAGGCAGAGCAGAGTCATTCATCTGCATAACTTTCTATATAAAAAAGTTATCCAGTCAAAATAGCAGCAGTCTATTCTTTTCGAAGTGCCTTTTTCAATTTCACCGTAATTTTAAAGACATTCATGGAGCGATAGAGTTCATATCGGTGTTCATACAGCTCTCATTAAAAACGTTTTGAATACATTGTATTTTTAAGGTATATCAATGCTTGCTTGGTCGGGACCTTATCAATATTAATAAAAAAGTGGAAACGTTGCGTTGGCGTCATAGACATTTTATTAGAATTAATAATTAGTCTGACGATAGTATGTTGGCAGACAGGCTTCGGTAGCTTGCTTAGCAGCTGCTTCTTCATATCTGCGAGAGAAACTTCTTGTGTGTTGAAGTCGACACTTCAAGATGGCCTTTATACCTAATTAGTAGATAAATTGAAGTTAGTAATATATTTTAGTTATGTAAGGGGCATTGGGATATGATATGCACGGGTTGCGTAGTATTTATTATCTATGTAAGTAGGGTGTCAATGGCGAACCAAAGTTATTTTAACTGATTAATAATTAGTATTGTTAATGAGCCTTGAGTGCCCCAATGTTTGACCTCCTCTCCCCACTTCTACCAATCTTCAGCCAAAAGTTTATTATTCATCTGTAATTGATTATTAGTACTGATTAGCAACTACCTACATTTTAATGTCATTTCCGTGACTGCCAAGTCGTCTTTGCGATTCTTGATCCAGAGGTTTGATTGACTTCTGGAAATCTACAGAATTGGATTAGTCCCAAACCCACAATTACTGTTGATCGTTAGCGGGTAGGTAAGCTTTAAAAAAGCCAGTTACTTACGGCCATTGGCGAATATAAAATAAATTCAAAAAGACAATTCATATAATTATGTAATAATAAATTAACAAGTAAATTCTCTCCAAAAATTCTTGGCCCTGAAATCATGGGGTATTCGCGTGGTCGGAACTCGGCCCTAATCGATTAATTTAGAAAATATACGAGTATTCTTGCTTGAACCAACGTAGGTACTTTTGGCTGCGGTTGGTGGATGAAACCTATAGGAAATCGTGACCGTACAAAACATTGTACGGTCAATATTTGGATGAGATTTCCTCATGCATATATAGTATAATAAAAGTATAATAAAACCATTTATAACTGGATAATTATAAAATGCAACCTTCCGTACTTATACATATTTGTGGTGTGGAGAAACTTAAACACAATGTATAGGTACAGATAAGATGTTTCAGTGTTACAGGGTTTGAATGCGTATATAAATTATTTATAAACGAGGTTGAACTTTATTAATATCGACTTAAAATTCAAGTCACTTTGTTAAACAAGAACTATAAAGGAAATGTTTTAGGTAGCAAGCCTTCCTCTTAGTTAAAAAATAAAAACATCATAAGTTAGATCAATAACTTTTTATAAGGTAATGGTCTTCGAACGAAAGCGATAGATAGGTACTAATGCGAGATAGAATTTAAATAGATTTTTTTATCATTTATTCAGTTGTTGTCGTTGACTACGAACGGTGATAGTCAATGATTTTGATTCATTTTAAATATAGCTTTTTAACCTAGTTTACTCTGTGGTAGGTACTTTTCACTCTTATAATCTTCATTGTAAGTACCTATGTTGTTTTTTCTTTATGTTCTCAACAATACTCAAAAAGAATCTAATGCCTTGCCTCTTGTACATATTTAAAATGTGTAATTTAGTTTGTTTTTCATTTTGCCTGTGCCTTTGAATAGTCAATTTTGACGATAAGCTTAGGGTCTGCTTGTATTTTATGAAACCTCTTGTCGTGTTGGCTGTCGCGTTGGGCTGTCGAGTGAGATTCACCCTTATCTCCAAACAAAAGAGTACATATAGCCAACATTGCCAGAGAAGATTTCATAGTACTAAAAGCAGTATATGAATGTCATAGATGTCGCTGTTGGATGTATAGTAAGGTATAGTAGACTTAATCTGCTTATCATTAAAGTTTAATGTTACATATACTTTAATGCTGTATTTGTTGTGCTTTTTACAGCTATGAAGTCATAGCTGTAGGAAACAAAAACTGTATGACGGCTGATTCTTAGAGGGGTAGGCACGCAGCTCAGAATAATAACTAAAGCTATAGAAACCGGACTAAAATAGCAAAGGTGTCACCAGATTTGTGACGTCATATTTGAGGTAATGTAGTGAGTGACTTTATAAAGGACTTAAGATTTTTTTTGATCACCGATTATCTGATGACCGTTTGACATAATTTAAAACTAAGTGTCAATCATTTGTTGCACTCCAACCTCCTTTTCTAGCCATAAGATAGAACGGAACTAAACATAGTTGCAGGATTTTTATTTTAGCCATCCTTCTATAGCTTTAGTTATTGTTCTGAGGTAGGCAGAGTCGAAAGATTTTGCCATACATAAATCCCGCGCAACGGATATATCCTTAAGTTTGAATTTTTCTGCTGTTTCAAGATGAGTCGACCCGAGGTTAAAATCCTTTAAATGCGTTTTATTTTGCACTATTGATACCTATGTATTAATGGTGATTCTTAGAAAGGTTACCCTTACATTCAAGGAATCTTCTAGAGATTTCTGGTCAGTAAGCTTAGTGTATTTTCTTGACACATCACCGTCTTCACGGTTACCAATGAGTGATACTGTAAAGGCTATCTTCAGCTAACAGTACACATTATTATAGCAAAAGAAAACATATATCGCGACTGTCGAAAGACCTACCGGTACCGAACTATACATCCAATATGTTGCTGTAAGGAAAACTGTCTGTTTTCACTTTAGATAATTGTGTGGCTGTGGGCTAGTATTGTAGGGCTAAGCTTTGTAAAAGGTGCGTTTAAAACGAACCAACCACCAGTTGTGGGCCTATAACTTCTGGCCTAGAATTGAATGACTTACTAAGTGATTGATTTAAAAAAATCTATTGATATTTGATTTAGTAAAAGATTGCTAAGCTAAGTTAACCAATTTTTAAGGAGGGTAAAATTTTTTTTTTGACTAAACTGTTTTGTAGACCTTGATTTTTTAGAACAGCATTTTTTTAAATCGGCGGTAAGCCGTACTTTCTTGTTCTTCAATAGTTAAGGATTGCTGGTGAAGTGCGCTTCCAACTTCGTCCTTAACGTAACTTACCACCAAGTGATATGTAGGCCTGGCGCTTCCTTCTTGTAGAACAGAAAAAAGTGTGCCTACATTATCCCCTAAAATTATTAATTTATCTCCCTAAAATTATTAATTTATCTCCCTAAAATTATTAATTTTTCCTTAGTAAGTAGGTACATGTTACAATTACAAGTATCTTTTTAAAATGACTTTTAGACAAACTTCTATAAACAAGGAAATTCAAATTGACATAATATGAGTATTATACGAGTACATTGCGTTGTCGTTTTAGATCTTGAGCGAAAGTAGATGGCAACCAATCTATTTTATTAACTGTCAAATTATCCCCCGACCGCCTAACCGATCGCTTTGACTACGCGTATAGCTTATGACGTCATCTTGCCACCTCGCACCGCCTATGAAAGCAATATCAAAAGCTAAAGGCTATAGCTTTCGATACGCACGAAACGACAACATGACGTCATAAACCACACACGAAGTCAAAGCGATCGGTTAGGCGGTCGGGCCCCTGACTTGTGTCATTGTTGATCTAATCGTTATACCTCACTATAGATATATTTTTCGAACTTTTTTCTAGAATATATTAAATGACAGCGACTGTTTTCCATCTTTATATTAAACTCAACTGCATTCTCGAAATTCCAAAATATCTGAACATCCGTCGTGAAAACGGCCCTGCTCCAGTATGTAAGTGCACTTTTAAATAAAGTTTAACAACTAAAGCTTTGGTCAAAAGTGCATCTAACCGTCACTTGCCTATGGTTAATTTTTGTTTAAATGTTCAGATATTTTAGAACCAATACACTTTTTTTAATGTTGCGTACATCGATTTCTGTAATTTAAGTTATAAAACGTTTTGTGTTTTTTTCAGTTATTTTTGATCATCTAGATATTATTAAGTAAGTATTTCATTTCTTGTCACCAAATGTATAAATAACTAACAGCATTCGACCATTTGTAAATAATAATATTATCAATGCCTAATGATCATTTAAAGCATGTAATAAATTTGTATAAGACTCGATTCTGTATCATAATTATTAAAATGATTATAAAATTTAATATTGAGTGTTGTAAGCATAGAAAATCTGTGTAATAGAGTTTATAATAAAATTATAAAAAATAATTATAATTCTTATTTCAATGACAACTCCAGGTGGTAACTGCCGCTGTGGTCTAGTGTTTAGACCCACAGCGGTAAGGCCTAGAAATATTGCCGAGTAAGATTGTCAAGCGGGAGAGGCGCGGATCCAGTCCTCAAAAAAGGTTGTGGTGTCACAGCTACCTGAATATCGGCCAAGTGCGAGTCGGTCGGAGTTCGTACTCCAATCAACTCGCACTTGGCCGCACATTTTCTTTTTATCTAGTAGCCAGTAAGCCATTATAGGGACACTAGACTGGGTAAATACTAATAGGTATTATGACGCTGTCTCAAGAGTTGTAAGTATAAATAGCAAGTGAGATGCACCAGGCGAGACTTATTTAGGCTACCAACCAATACAATTACAACTACTGAACCGATTTTGATATCTTTTTTTACATTTTCAAAGGATATCAGATTAAATTAAATGCTTGCTTACTTAAATTACAAATTCAAGCTAACGTTTCTTTTTCGTTATACACGTTCAGATCTTTGTGCATATTTAGGAGAGCTAGCCCGGATAATCTTTCCTGTGCCGTTGAGGCACGCAACCAAGATTTTATTCTGCGAAGAGAAAACAATCTCTGCGGTAGCTACGCTGACCGGGAGAGTTGCCAGTATTTGTAAGATTTTTTTATGTTAGGGTACAAATCTTGGCCTCATTGAATGAGATGAGCTACCTAGTCTGGTATAGCCAAATTGTTTTTGTAATCTCTTTTCCATTTAGTAATCCAGAGTCGGTATTCATTTATAACAGTTGATTCACTATCGTTAATGAATAGGCGGTACATCTGGAACACTTTTTTCACTTTCAATGTCTCGATATCGTTATCCTAGCCCCTGACACTGACATTTAGTTTAGGTAGAAAAATTCCGGAGACAATCTCCTCCAAATCATTAATAATAGAATCTAATAGAGGTACCTATATAAATTGATTTCCGAAAGTACCTACTCTTCCACCGATTTGACCTCATAATTGGACCTGTTTGTTTGCATTGGAACTGTACGTGATACTCTCACATCTCTTTTTTCTAATACAAGAATTCATGTGCCAAAAAGAAACAGATAGGCATATCGTGTGTTATCATCAGCCTATCGATCTCAACATTGTGGGTGATGGGTTGTGGACATGCCCATCGTGCCCACAATGGTGGATCCGCCCTTGAACGGGGGTCAGATGTCATGAGAAGAGATAGTAAATTTCCCACAATGGAATAAAAACACAATTTAAGTTTAAAAATTTTATTAAACAAATATAATAGTTAAGTCAACAATTATAGTATTTACAGATAACGTGAATAATATAAGATCGCGGTGACTAGATTCATTTTGTATGTCTGAGCACAACAATCAACATTGCCCATACATTCCCCACAGAGTCAATTAAATATGTTACTGCCTTTGTACATTTAAATAACGTTAATAGTCGTAAAGCCGGTTCGCTTACATTCGTTCGTTTAATATAATTATAATGATACCACTTGCATAGTTAATAAGAAAATAAGGAGAACGGGGGAAACCAACACTCCTAAAACACAATATAACCCACAATAACAAGAAAATCTTATAAATATTACAATATAACGTATTATCACTGAAAAAGAATAACAAATTAACAATAAAGAAATGGTAAGTTTACAAACTAAAAGTTATTTTTGCATAGGTAAACACTAGCAATCGTACTAAAAATAGTTTCTTTATAAATATAAATTATCCGTTGTGAAAACAATATACGTAGGTACGTAAATAAAACTAGAAAGAAGCGCATCGCACTGTATTGTTTTATTTTGGTGTAGTATCGATGCGGTGCTCGTATTTTTGGCGCCAATTTCCGAGGTGTCGTAAAGTGTGATGGTAAGGTAAATTTAGAGCACGCGTCGGCCGATGCCTTCCGTGACGGTGCGGTGTAAGCGAACGAAAATAATGTCGATATGTCGACGCATCTGGTACTGCGGCCTTGCATGATGTCAATACCAAGATTGAGCTCAATAAAAGCTCTTTGGCGCTTCCCATAGCACTCCTCGCAAAATGTTTTATCTACTTGACTTTTCGAAAATGATAGACGTGAAGCGCCAACAAAATATTGTTCAAAAATATGTTTATTCCGAAAAACTATAGCCGAGGAGTGTAGTGTTTTTTTTGTGTAAAGATCTAGCTCAATAAAAGCTCTTTGGTGTTATCCATTGCACTTCTCGCTAATAGTTTGACTTCCACTTAACTCTTAACATGATAGACATGGAGCACGATGTAACTAATGTCTATAAATGTGTTCCAAAAACAATAGGCGAGGAGTGTAGTTATTATTTTTGTGTGTTACATCTTAACATGAAATTTTGTATTAAAATTAAGTTTAGTGTAGGTGTGTCAGTCAAGAGCTTAATCTAGGCCCGTGATTACAGTTCTAACGGGCCGAACAGGTGCTTCGCTGAGCAGTCTTCGCTGTTGTCTCCGAGGAAGAGGGCGAAAAGCTCCTGGTATCTGGATAATGTTAGACCGCCTTTTCTTCGGTCGTCGTCCTGGAAAAATACGTTACCCTATGATATTTTCATTATCAACCTACATATTATTATGCCAGGGTTTCCTACATGACTAATAAATACGTTGGGAGATCAGTCCATAACCCACGACACGCCCCTAATGCGTGTTGATGGCTTTTAACGACTGCGACCAGGGCCGGCCTTAACCATCTAGGCGCCCCGGGCGAATCATTAATTTGGCGCCCTTTTATATTAAAATTAAACAAAAACTTATTTTGAATTAGATGTCTGAATTAGATGATATTTTTTA
The DNA here is from genome assembly GCA_947562085.1 of Eudonia lacustrata. Taxonomy (NCBI): domain Eukaryota; kingdom Metazoa; phylum Arthropoda; class Insecta; order Lepidoptera; family Crambidae; genus Eudonia; species Eudonia lacustrata. Next base: position 18,471,977 of record OX387325.1, read on the forward strand.
AATATTTATATAATATAGTGAATAACTTAAACGCCCACCCGGGCAGCTTCCTGGTAGCATAATGGTCAGTGCAGCCGCCCGAAAGACCCCGGTTCGATTCCTGGATGGGTCGGGTGGGCGTTTTATTTTTTCACTATATTTTATAAATATTTAATTTAGCTTCAGTGCAGCAATAAAGCGTTTCCGCGGAAGATTATCGGTCAACACCACCGGAACAGCACAAGCTAGTGCTTAATATACTAACATAGTTATAAGTAATATATTACTAACAAAAATTGTTTTATATTGTATGTATGTTAGTCTGTAAGGTATTTATTATATGGGCCCCTTTGTATTTTTACCATCTTATACATTGTGTTGCCTGAAATAAATGATTTATTATTATTATTATTAAAAAATTTAAAAGTAAAATCATATTTTTTATAATTCGAATATAATAGAAAACAAGAAACATGTATTTATTTTTATTTTACCGATTCATTCTCTAAAAACAATATTCATATTATATTGTCATTATGTTGTGTTGTATTGTTCATTCACGAAACATTTAATGAAAACAAACAATTAAACATTTACTTACTTATCTAAAACCTTATTTTACTAGCTTTTCTGTCAGCAAACTCTTTGATAAGACTGGCAAAATCTAAGTTTTCCGAAATTTGATTTTCAATGGACAGCGAGGCCAAACTAGTTAGTCTTGTTTGAGACATTGTAGACCGCAAAAAGTACGTTTTTATCAATTTTAGTTTGGAAAAACTGCGTTCGCCACTTTCAACAGTCACGGGTATTGTTAATAGAATACGTAGCGATATCCAGGTCATCATCATCATCATCAGCCTACACACGTCCACTGCTGGTCATAGGCCTCTGCAAGTGTACGCCACTGAGTACGATCCGCGGCTACTCTCATCCAGCTCTTGCCAGCCACCTTGCGAAGATCGTCATTCCACCTAGTCTGAGGGCGTCCTACTCTACGTTTGCCGATACGCGGTCTCCACTCAAGACTCGTTTACCCCATCGTCGGTTATCGGTTCAGCGGCTAATATGGCCGGCCCACTGCCACTTCAGCTTGCTAATCCTGTAGGCTATGTCGACATCTTTGGTTCTCTGTCGGATCACCTTGCTCCGGATCCGGTCCCTCAGAGAAACTCCAAGCATAGTCCTTTCCATAGCTCGCTGAGCGACTTTAAATTTGTGGACCAGGCCTACCGTGAGTGTCCACGTTTCGGCGGGTAGGATGCACTGATTGAAGACTTTCGTCTTTAGACTCTGTGGAATAGGTGATGTAAAGACCCGACGTAATTTCCAATATGCTGCCCAGCCTAGCTGTATCCTTATGTTGGCCTCTTTCTCGAAGTTGTTTCTACCCAACTGCAGAGTTTGCCCGAGGTAGACATACTCCTTAACAACTTCGAGAGTATACTGCCTTGAACTGGGTCCCGGAATGGCATGTTCGTTAAACATATCTAATCTTGATTTTGTCCAAATTCATCCGGAGACCGATGCATAGAGAAGAATCAGCTAGGCCGTCCAGCATGTGTTGTAAATCCTGCAATGACCGGACAAACACTTTCGATCCCCGATTTTGCTAAATCGCTCGTTCAATCAAGCGTGTATTGGAGCGTCGGAGGTCGCAGCATACCAGTTTGCTAATCTTCTGGTTGATAGCCCGTTGTTCGGACGAAGTGATAGGGGGTCTTTACGTCGTTTCTTCATGAGCCTAAGGGTTTCTTCCGAAAACTTTGACTTTTTGCCTTTACGATATCCAGGTGTTAGGATATATATAATTCTTGAAGATTGTGCTAATATCAATAGGTGTTACCTGACTGTCTTCGAAATAGTGTTGCAGACTTAAAATTTAATCGCACAACAAATCTCCATCAATATCTGATTTTAAGTTGACCGTTAACTTTACTTGCAATACAGAACAATGTTTATTTATGAATTTAGCTTTTCTTTAGATTGATAAATATCAAATTAAGTGGTAAAGTTAGGGCCACGCGCTGGCGCACGCGGCGCCCTCTGGACCCCGGCGCCCCGGGCGGCCGCCCGGGTCGCCCCACCCTAAAGCCGGCGCTGACTGCGACCAAAGTCGGGACCACCACCAGCGTACTGCTTTCCAAAGCATGGTACAGCTCGAGATGTTTTTAGTTTGATCATACTTGTCGAAAGTTACTTAGATTGCAAAAACTTAATGTAAACGCTTTAGCTCCAGCGCCATCAAACTCAATTGCTGTAATTTTCCTTTACGATATTTTAGAATAGTAAATCGACAGACCAAATTCCCCCATGCAACCATTGCATACCTATACCTACCTACCAAGGTATGCCTACCTATTAGTGATGTAACGAATACAAATTTTCGCGAATGCGAATGCAAATATGATGTTAAAAAACATTCGAATATTCGCGAATGCGAATGCGAATATTCGTTACACCACTAAAACTTATAGCACACATGCACACGGCACAGTTAATATAGTAGTAAATAGTAGTAGGTAATATATTTATGATAAGATAGCAGATATACAGCATATAAGATAGCTTTATTTTTATATGGTCGGCATTCGGGAACACGTTCCGGTAGTTAGCCGTTTTCTAAAAGGCTAGTCCGTATGTTCGTTTGTTGAATCAGTAGATAATATAAAGGTACGATAAATTCAGATCCGGATTAAGCCATGTATACGCCCTTAAGCACTGCAAGTTTCTCCTATCTTCTAGGCTAAGCAAAAAAAACTTTTTTCTCTGTTAATGGGGTTTTTTAACGACGCGAGGCCCATAGTACCTAGGCCTATATAGGCCCATAGGCCTTTTTTGCCTTTATGTTAATCCGATACTGGCGTTCATCATCTCTCATGCTATTGTTCACGTGGGCAGACCTGAGCTTAGATGTGGCCGGTGATGATGCTTTACAGTTATTGCGGATGCGATGTTATTCCTATTGGCCGGCGGCCAGGGAGAAAGCGGTCGATTGCGTCTTAATAATACGGTTGCATAATTTTCCTTCCACAACCGAATTCCTCATGGTTTATTGAAATGTCAACGTGCGACGTTTAGCAGTGGCTCGTTGAATTATTATCGGCTTTTAAAATTTACACGAACACTGCATTAGTGAAATGAAATGCCTACTTTACGCTAATCTACTGGCGTTTATTTCATTTTATCATATTATTATTACGGTTCGATCCCTACGGAGATGGTCCAGAGAATGGGACAACAGTGTCCCTCGTTCCAGATTCTTTTTTTTTGTAAGAGTTTGCTGTTTGTTCAAGTGGCATTTTCAGCGTTACCGGACTTTTTTGGGGGCGGCGAGAAACTTAAAGGGTTCCTCGAGCCGTGTGAAATGAAACACCCATAGAGATTTTCTAGAACGAATTGGCATCACGTGCCCCCGTTCCCTACTATTCTCCGAAGGGCTCGGATCGGATCGGGTTTTTCCGGGATAGCCACTAACGACGACTTCCACTAAGAAACTTTAGTGGTGCCAAGTTTTTGTTTTGAGAGAGATTGCTGATGGCCTCAAACGGCATTTTCAGCGTCACCGGGCTTTTATTGGGGGCGGCGAGGTATGTAAAGGGTACCTCAAGCCGTGTTGAAACGAATCACCTTCGGAGGTTTTCTAAAGGGAACGGCGTCGCACACTTAAAAGTGCGCGTCCCCGTGGTGTAGGTATGACTTCCCTGACTTGACAATACAGTTGCAGGTTGCAGGTCCTATTTACAAACACCATTGTTTACAATTACTTATCCTAGCTGACGCAACGCTTATCATCGTCAACTTATAAATCAGTTATGAGCAACCTTTGGAAAGAGGGTCAAACTCTAGGAGCATCATTATTGGAATAGATATCTATTCCGTGTTTGGTTCCCGTCATGTAATGTCCCGTCAACTCCCGTCCCGTCATGTGGTCCCTCAGAATAATAACTAATTTAGTTATTGTTCTAAGCATGGTCCCGTTCAGAAACTTCATTTCAGATTAGATTTTTTTTTGAGAGAGATTGCTGATGGCCTCAAACGGCATTTTCAGCGTCACCGGGCTTTTATTGGGGGCGGCGAGGTACGTAAAGGGTACCTCAAGCCGTGTTGAAACGAATCACCTTCGGAGGTTTTCTAGAGGGAACAGCATCGCACACTTAAAAATGCGCGTGCCCGTGCCCTACTAGATTCTCCGAAGGGTTCGGATCGGATCGGGGAGCGGAACCACCCGAGGGCGCCTATAAAGGGACGGACCTCGGCTCGGGTAGACCGGGCCGTGGAGGAGGAGAGAAGCGCCCAAGTACATGTCTGTACCTGGTATAGAGCGCGTGTTAACCGGTTCTACGTACCCTTGTTCTACGAGCACGGTGTCTTGGGCCTAAACTAGTGTGCATGTTTAGTGTGTTCTGTAAATGTGTAGTGGCATTTAGAGGATCGGGCAGGGCTTAGAGGATCGGGCGGGGTGGTGTCAAGTGCGAGTTTAATTCTTAACGACAACAAAAATTTTGTATGGCAAAATGTTAACTATTCTCGTACCTATATCGCCAGGAGGCGCTGCTTCAATGCCATACTAATTTTCGATTCCGTAAACGTAGTCGAATGAATAGATACGGATAATAAACAAAACTCAGACTACGCACCCAGGTGAGACGAATGCGCTTCACCGTTTTAGAATAAAAAAAATCAGTCTATTACTTAAACTTGTGACATGACAACGTGCCAAGCGTCTATCAGCAAGTCTTTCAAGAAGAAACTGGTGTAGGTATGATGACTTCCCTGACTCGACAATACAGTTGCAGGTCGTCCTATTTACAAACACCATTGTTTACAATTACTTACCCTAGCCGACGCAACGCTTATCATCGTCAACTTATAAATTAGTTATGGGCAACCTTTGGAAAGAGGGTCAAACTCTAGGAGCATCATTATTGGAATAGATATCTATTCCGTGTTTGGTTCCCGTCATGTAATGTTCCGTCAACTCCCGTCCCGTCATAGTCCCTCAGAATAATAACTAATTTAGCTATTGTTCTGAGCATGATCCCGTTCAGAAACTTCATTTCCGATTAGAGTAAAAGAAACAAAACACGGATTAAAAATTGGAAGCTTATACTCTGTTTATTTGTAAGACCCTATGTCGTTAACGATGACGTCGTCGTGGACCAAGCGAAAGTATACAAAATAAATACGGTTTTCTCAACATTTTAATATAGTGTTCTATTTTTCGCGGGCGACTGAATGGTTCCGTGGGCGGTATTAAAAGCTACGGTGTGCATCATCCGGCGTTCAGCTAAGCGTTGCCCATAAATGCTATAAATATGTGAACAATCCTAGCACATGTATGGGAGATCGCTTGGATAGAGAGGATTTGTATTAAGTCCGCCTGGCTAGCTACCACCATCTTAATTGTGTCGCCATAACATCAATGTTGAGATAGAGATATTTTTTTTGTTTTTTTGAGAGAGTTTGCTGATTGCCTCAGACGGCATTTTCAGCGTCACCGGGCTTTTTTGGGGGCGGCGAGGTACGTAACGGGTACCTCAAGCCGTGTGAAACGAATCGCCTTCAGAAGTTTTCTAGAGGGAACGGCACCGCACACTTAAAAGTGCGCGTCCCCGTGCCCTACTAGATTCTCCGAAGGGTTCGGATCGGATCAGGAAGTGATAGAGATAAGATAGCCAGCGCTTTAGTAGTTGAGGATTCCGGGTGAGGTGCGCTTCCCCTTTTGGCCTTATCATCACTTGACATCATCCTCAACATCAGGTGAGATGAAGACCTAGCGCCTAATAAAAAAAAATAAAAAAAGATTGGACCATAACATAGGTATTTTTTGAGCTCTCTAGACTACCATCAATCGAGAACAACTGAGACCAAGCTTGTGTGGGCATGTGAAGAGGAAACTGAGTCAATGCAGCAACTGCTGTGCGAATATAACTCTCTGGCTGGGAATAGAACTTCTGGGAGACTCCTGGGATCGGCCTATTAGAAATCAGAATCGGCCTATCAGAAACTTCGGGTTCTATTTGCTTTTAAAAGCATTTCCGAACTTATGGCATCTATTTTTACAGAGAAAGCAGAGTGAAATGCAGCAGCAGAGTCGATATGCTGGGAAAGGGAAACCTCAGCAGGCCTGATATACGGAACTAAAATAAGAGGATACGATAAGAACCGAGACCAACGCAGCTATCGACTTTCGTAGCACGTAGCGCTATAGTTTAATTGCCCAATACATATAGTTAATACGCTATAAATACTATCAATACACTTGTAGATAGATTATCTAGCAGTAATATTGGCTCGTCATTGACATCAATCTACATCGAGCGGTTTGCCAAAAGCACCTACACCGCGTCTTATTTAGGGAATCGCGTAACGTCTACGAGGAAATTGTAGACTATTCGTTCATAAATCATAGCAACAAAATGTCCGCTTGGATGAAACTGTATGGACATTGACAATTGAATGCCAGTTTGTTATGTTTATGCGCGCTATTAGCAGATCGGTGCACATGTGGAGTAGGTACAATACCTAACTATTATTAGGTACTTACATACTAATTAGTTACATTGTTTCGAGACTTTTTTAGCTTGGCTATTAAGTGCTTATTATGAGCTATCTATATTATAATAAAAAGAAGTCCGACTGACTGAATGAAGAACGATTAAAGTCGTACATCCTAAACCGTAGACCAAGGGTTAACCCTTTAACAGACAGTATTGGGCCATATTTCGAACTTTATCACAATAAGCGTTTTGCAATTCATTCGATAAGGTAAGTTGTGGGCACGCCAGGTAGGTTTCTAAGTTGGTAAGGATACTAGTGTTCACGCGAATTCTAAATAGGGTTAAAAATATGCTGGAAAAGTTAAACCCATTAACGGTCACAGCATTTTGTTTTTTATTGGTTTTCGACCAAACGCCTCGGTGGCCGAGAGGCAAAACGCTCGACCCGATACCTGAATTCAATTCCCAGGTCCGACAGTGTGTTTCGGATATTTCGATGCATAGCCCGGGTTTGTGATCACCAACCCGCATTTTGGCAAGCGTAAGCGTGGTGATTAAGCCATTACCCATCGATTGTAGTAATGGCTTGATTTCAATGATGGAGGCCTTTGTGGGAAAGGTATATGGGCTATTCACTTCACCGAATTAGTTAAAAGTAAAAATTATGGGGTTCTAAGTTCATTGAAAATTCCTTTCAAGATTTATGGGTTTAGGTGTTTAAAAATGTGTCTAATGCCACTTACATTGAGCAAGGAGTCGAAGGCATCATCTATGATCTTCACGTCCTCGAGCACCATCCGCTGCACGCAGTCGTACCGGTACTCCTCCACGCCGATCACGCCGTCCGAGTTGATGTCGATCATGCGGAAGTTGGACTCGATGAACGCCTTCATCGCCTGCGGGAAGTCATCGTACTTCTTGCCCACGCAGCTGTTCTGTACCGCCTGCTTGAACTCTTCGACGGTGATCATGCCGTCCTGCAACATGCCGGGTACGTGAAGCGACATACGTAATGTTAATTATATTTTCCGCAGCCCAGTAGTCTAACATGCATATATGGGTGCCTAGCGACTCATTTGTTCTTAAACCAGACACAATAGAAATTCAATTGTTTTAAGGCACTGTGGTTACATTGGGCGTCCAAGTATCTAATGCGAGTTTCATACGCCATAAACGAGTATTTGTATGGCAAAATGTTAACTCTTCTCGTATGTCGTTGTTAGGAGATGCTGCTTCAATGCCTTACGTAAACGTAATCGAATGAATACGGATTGTAAACCAAACTCACAGTAGGCACTCAGGGTTGTGAGTTTGGTTAACTATCCGTATTCATTAGATTAAGTTTACAAAAAAAAAAAAAAAATATTGGCAAAATTTTTGCTCCTCTCGTTTAAATTTTTGGTTTTCGTTAACGTGATCTAATGTCAAATGCAACTCACACTAGGCACACTGGTGTGGGTGTGTTATTCTTAAACCAGACACAATAGAAATAGGGTGTCGCAAAGGGTGATGATTTTCGTCATTTTGTGAAAAAAGTTAAGAGTGTATTTTTGGTGCACCCTTTGTGACACCCGGACCGCCAGCTATTCCTATTTCTTATTTATTTACAAAATTCAAACAAATAAATGCTATAGAAAATTTTATACATATATTTTGTCTAACATTTATTAATATTCTATGTACCTACATTTATTCGCAAAGCCGACAAATTACATAGATATATTATTAACATTTATTCGCAAAGCCGACAAATTACAAGAAAAACAATTGGCGTAGGTAATATTAAATACCAAAATCAATGATATTACATTAAAAGAACCAAGATGCACTAAAAATCTAGTAGGTAGTAATTTGTACATCACAAATTTCGACCTAATTGTCTTTAGTGAATCACAGTATATACTTCCAAAAGCATCATATAGTTAATTTTCAATTTATCAGTTATCAATAAATTACTAATAACTGAAAGCAATTCAGTTTTAGTATTATTAGGTTTTAATCAGAGGTTTCTAGATTTAAAAGATTAACATAAAAATATGACTGTATTCCATCTGTATTCGTCCATTTTAACGAGAGAGAATTTATTCTTCTATTTTTCATTACTTATACAAAATGACAAAGGAACACATGTACATACAGCCAATATTAAAATGTGTCTTGAATTGTAGTTCGAAGCACATAGATGTTCGTCTATGACGATTCAAGACACAATTTTCCACTAACTTAATTGTGCTTTGATTATCTATGTGTAGAGTAGCTTTCATCTTCTTATCTAGGAGTTCTTGTAAAATAATTTTCAAGTACAAAAGTTCTCTACAGCCTTTTGCAGCGGCTATGTATTCAGCTTCGCAACTTGATAAAGCTACTATTGGTTGTTTTCTTGAGCATCATCGTATTGGGCCTCCACAGAATCTATACTAATATTATAAAGCTGAAGAGTTTGTTTGTTTGTTTGTTTGAACGCGCTAATCTCAGGAACTACTGGTTCGAATTGAATAATTCTTTTTGTGTTGGATAGTCCATTTATCGAGGAAGGTTTTAGGCTATATAACATCACGCTGCGACCAATAGGAGCGAAGCATCAGTGAAAAATGTTGCAAAAACGGGAAAAGAGCCTAAAAAATTAAAAATGCTGCCGAAAGTCACTATTCCACGCGGACGAAGTCGCGAGCACAGCTAGTATAATTATATATCTAGTTGTACTTCTTCTTGATGCTGTATCTCCAGTAAAATCAGAATCACTTTAACTAACTTAGTCGGATCTGTGTTAGTCTCATATCCAATATTTATGTTTTTATTTCCTTGTATATATCTTAGCGTTCTTTTAACATTCTTCACGTCTTGTTCTGTAGGATTCTCTAGAAATCTACTTTCATAATTCACAGCAAAAGACAAATAGAGTCGTGTTCTGCTATTTAAATACATAAGAGTTCCTATAGCTTCTCTGTATGGATAGCTTACTACTATTTCTATCTCTTTTTCCTTTTCAATGTTGTTCTTTACCAGTGGTGTTGGACATGATTTTGCATCTTTCATATAAAATTTTTCAATTATGCTACTAGCATATTCTTCTTGTTCAAGCATTATTTGACCTTCATTTTTTATTTCTATTCCCAGAAATGAAGTGGGATTTTCACAATAAGTCATTTCAAAATGTTTCTCTAAGTCATTTAATATTTTCTTTGTCTTCGACTTATCTTTCCCAATTAAAATTCCATTATCTACATAGATTCCAAAAATTACATCTACTTCTTCAGTTTTAAAAATACAAGGATCAGATATGCTTTAAGGTCGAAGAAAACTTTTGGTTCCATTTCAATGGCGATTGTTTTAATCCATTTACACTCTTTTTTAGTTTACATACTTTTTCTTCAGTATAATCATATCCTTCAGGTATTTGCATGTATATTTCTTCTGATAATTCACATAGAGGAATGCGGTTTTTATATCAAGTTTTGTAATGTGATATTCTTTGTTTGCAGCTATTGCTAAAATAATCCTAATTGAGCTGATATTTATCACTGGACTAAATGTTTCTTCATAGTCTATGCCATGTCTTTGTTCATAGCCTCTTACCACAAGTCAGGCTTTGTGTTTTCCATCACCTTTTATTTTTAAAATCCATCTATTAATAACTATCTTCCTTTTCTTTTCTTCCGTTTTTGACTTATCAACCATTTCCCAAACCTTGTTATCAAGGGAGTTCTTTATCAGACTCGTTCGTTATCAGTCTGTATGGCAGCAATCGATTTTTCTTTATCTGGGCCTGTTATTGCATCTTCATAAGTAAGGTTTTCGGTTGAGTTCTTTTTCTTTGTGATCTTCTTATTTCAGGCAATGGAGCTATTTCATTATTGGTTTCTATTTCTTCTTCTTCTATAACTTCGTCTGTTGTTTCATTTGTTGGAATTTCTATTTCTTTTTGTATAGTTTTTAGGATTTGCTTTGTGTTCAAGCTTTCTTTCTTCTCTTTTTTGTCTTCAGTAACATCAGCTTGAGTTTCTGATTCGTTATGTTCTTCAAAAGAAAATAGATCTTCTGTTGAATAATTTATATCCTTTCTGATTTCTATGTCATCTTGACATCCTTCCGATGTTACCGGTATATATTTTTTAACAAATACAACATCTCTTCTAATATTTATTTTCATAGTTTTAGGATTCTATCATCTATAATGCGTTGGATCACCTACTATTATGAGTTTTTTTACTTCTTTCATCGAGTTTCTTCAAGGGTGTTAGTGTTTTGGCATATGTTTCTAATCCAAAGGTTTTAATGTTCTTCGCATTAGGTTTTTTTCCCAGACCATTTTTCTATTGGAGTTTTTGTTTCTCCATCTTTGGGTATTCTGTTAATAAGGTAAGTAGCTGAGCAAACTGCTTCTCCCCATATTTTTTTTTACATTTGATTGATAAAGTATTGTCTTTACTTTCTCTATTAAAGTACGGTTAAAACGTTCTGCTTTTCCATTTTGCTGAGGTGTGTAAACCACAGTGTAATCCAGCTTAATACCTTTATTCTTGCACCATTATTTTAATTGTTGGCTTGTGTACTCCCCTCCATTATCACCTCTTATTTTACTTACTTGTAGATTAGTTTCATGTTCAACTTCTTGTTTATATTGTTTTAGGTAAGTAAATACTTTATTTTTATTTTTAAGTAAATAAAATTTTAAAAATTTATTAAAATTATTCAAACGTAACTCCGGCAGCCGAAATTGTTTTAGAGGATCTTAGACGAGCTTCCCTGAGCCCCCTACACATTCAGTTTCCTCAGATTTAGGCGACTTATATCTAAGTCCTATCCCAGATGTTTTTCAAATATGAAACACAACTTTTTGTACATGCTCTTGGTCTCTCCACAACTCAATAAAAGAGGATATGTTTTCTATCAATAGATGAAATTATAATTTTCTTAGCTTAGGCATCCTTCTTCAAGTCTAGGTACTTCTTTTGATGTTTCATTTTTCACCAATTTAAACAAACCATAGCTTTTGAGTAGAATTTCTATTTAGAATTTCCATATGGCGAATGTGTTTGCATCCTCCAGTTTTTGGATGTTAGAAATTTCTTCCTAGCGTACTTCCTTTGTTTCAGTTTTAAGTTTTTCACTGTTTTGGATGGAACTACGCTCTGCTACTATGAAAGCTATTAAGTTTTAGTATTATAAAATTTTAATCAGAGGTTTTTATATATAGACTAGCTGACCCACAGAACAGTTTTTCTATTCCTGGAGCTGACCCAGCGGACTTCGTATCGCTTTGATAGTTTCTATGTCAACAATACATCAAATCGTTTATATGACAATATATCAAACAAATCGTATGTTTCACAGCTAGGAACATTTTGTATCCTTTTGGCTTAGAGCAGGGATGGGCAAACTACGGCCCGCGGGCCATCTCCGGCCCGTGAATGATCGAAGTCCGGCCCGCGACCATCAAACAAAAACTCAAGTGCGTGTGTGTTTCAGAAAATGCAAACCTATCAATATTTTTTCAGAAAAAAATATTTATTTATTGAAAAAATACAGCAAAAAATTTAATAGCCTGGCCCGCCATAGATTTTGTTAGTAAATATTGTCACGCGAATGAAAAAGTTTGCCCATCCCTGGAAATAAGGGAACGCCTGACAGTGGCGTCTTCGGTTGGTTTCCTTTTGGCGACCTTGGCGACTAAGTAAGGACCACTAGATATGGAAAAATTGATAGGTATCCATAACTGTTCTTCTAAACAAAATGACAAAGCAACACATGTACATACAACCAATATTAAAATTACATGTCTTTTTATTTAACGCAACAATAACTACAAAACAGCATGCGTTAAAAATAAAGGACTGGGCAGTGTCTCTTGCAGTGTGGACTATTCTGTAATTGTTTTCTAAAGTTTACCGCGAACTCTACAAGTAGTATATAGGTACTTACTTTGTGAAAGAGCAAACACAGACACAACAACAAAACAAGAAAGAGTTTAAATGTCTTGAACATTTAAACTCTTTCTTGTTTTGTTTGTGACTGCTTACTGACCTATATTTTTGTATTTGGTATTCATCAGCTAATCGAATAATAAAGAATAAGCTAAATTTTAAATATCAAAATCTAGCATAATTTTATCTAAACTATTCTAAACTAAACGATCCATCCATCGTCGTATTAAAATTAATGCTGAATACTAGAGTACTACAAAACAACAACTAAGCGTGCTGCCAAAGCACATAAAAGCGCATAGCGTAAGTATTATTTGTTAAAGAGTACGCATGTAACTACGAGTCTAGCTGTGGCTAATCAGGAGGCCGATCGTCACAATAACAAAATCTAGCTTACCTACTTACCTATTTGGTATCCTTTATACGGATCTACTCGCAATTATTATCCTGATGACGTGACGGGAAGACTTCGCTTCGTCTTCCTGTGACCACGTCTTCGTATGTAAGAAGTAGGTATTACATGTTCAATCTAGCTTAGCTTATTTTTAATTGTTATTTTTACATTCACAAAGCTACTAATTAGGTATATCGAAAGCATAATATATAACACAAGGGCTCCTTTTTTGGGACTCGAACCCTTGTGTGACCAGAACCAGACCAGCGCAATCCGTTCTATTTGCATTTACCTACAATTGAGCTTTTTAACAGTACAACACTGGTTCCCTTAGTTTAGCTGTCAATCTTTATGAATCTCCTGAATTTTTAAAAACAGAAAAATATAAATAAATTTGTTATTCCTTTCCATTTCCGGCTCTTTGTTTTTTGTTATAATTTTTTATTTAGGATTACTCACTTATATGGGTACGTACCTATATTAAGCTAAATAAAGAAAGCTAAAGTTTCCCTCTATAGCTAAAGGTCTTCGCGCATGAAATTTAAAAAAAAAAACTATTTAACGAATTTCGTCACTATGTGGCGTTGCCTAAATCCTATTCAAATTGTACAGATCGAATATACCTACTAGAAAATTCATACTTGGCAGTCTGCTATAATATAACCGACATAATCCTATTGAACTGAACCTAAACAGAAGTTGTTTGTTCTACAATATAAGCGTTCTAACAAAAGCAGCCGTTGGCCAACAAGCTTACCAAGCTCTCTGCGTGCCGCTAAGCTTTTTGTGCGTGTATGCGTTGTAATATGTAAGGGGGGTAACCGACATAGTCCGGCACCTTGTCGAAGTCCGCGAGCTGCGCGATCTCCTCCCACAGGCTGAGCATGATGTGCTGGTACTTTTGGAGGCGGGCCGCGCTGCAGTCCCCTTTGCCTTCGAGCACGCACGAGCGGAGCGCCAGGCATTGGAAGTCGTGGGAGTCCAAGTACCCGTTGTTGTCGATATCTGTTAACAAATAAAAACTCTTTTGATGGATCAATTGTTTTTTGTCTATGCCGGCACATCATCTTATCCAAATCTGTCATAGGACTATGAAGGATTTTGTATGAACCCCGTCCCCACCCTACAACAGTCATGGGATACGTGTCAACTTGTTCATTGGGACCCAAAAAAGTCTAAAGTACCTGTGTTAGTTGCAAAAAGTATTGGGTTTTTTTATAATTTTTTTAAATTGTAATTACTGTAAAATAAAAGTTACCTTAAATGAAAACATTATTAAGATCGCCATATTCTAATCCTTTTTATTGCTGCGCACTAAGTAAACGTGTAAATGAAAAAGATAAAATAAATATATAAATAAGACAACCTAACCTAACCTAACTTTTTTTCTCTGGGGAATATTCCCTACGGAATCATCCCGCAGGTCGGGGTACCCGCGGGGGTATGTGGGGTTGACCTGAGATGTTGTGCGGCCGACCCACTAAAAGCCCAGGGAAAAACCTAACCTAACCTCCCACCTACCAAACCCGACGTATTTCAAATATGTCGCCATGGTAAAAAGTTCTCTATTCTAACAGATGTTTCATTTGACACTTGTTTCAAATCTGTTGGATGGTATGGTGGGGACGTTTCTTATCATTGTCCTTTCGTTAATAAATGTTCTACCATATGCCTTATACGTAAAGTTCGAAGCCTATTGAGAAAATTTGACGTGGTTTTATGTGGTAGTGTGCAAGCTTGTGTTCCTACTGGTTAGCACTTGGCCTTCATCTCCACCTGATGTTGGGTGATGATAAGGCCGAAAATGGAAGCGTACTTCACCTCCGGGTGTAAGATAGCCATAGTGCCTCAGTAGTTGAGGATTCCGATCCTCAACTAATGAGGCACTGGCTATCTTAACTCTAGCTGCCGAAACACAACAATACTACTAAGAGTAAATTGATGTTATGGCGACATATTTAGTAAGTATGATGGTTGCTAGCCAGGCGGACAATCAAGCCCTACTACCAACCAAACCAAGTACAGAAACATATACCCCATTACCCCCGGCTGGGAAACGAAGACAGAATAGATATAGCTAATATAGGTACTACGTTTCAGTCTCGGAAGCGATTGCGTTAATTAGGCCACGATACTGCGTTGTGCCCATTGACTGCAAAGCAACTACACTCGCGAGCAATAAACCGGAATCACTTCATCGCGAGTTGCTAAAGACAAGTTTTTACCATTTTTATGCAATGAATTATAGATTGTGGTATATCAATTGAAAAGTAATTTTATAAGCTTTCAAATGATATCAAAAAGATTTAAAATTAATAAAATTTCCTACCTAAATATAGGAAATTGTTGCAAAAGGTTGAAGTTGTGGATGTCTAAATGAATACGAAGTAATATGAAAAGATATGTTTTTTATTTACAATGTGTATTTTATCCCCCCTCAATACTTTGTATCACCGCCCCCCTGGCTCTAATGACTGACTGTAAACGATTTCTCTTTGATTATTATTATTATTGACCAAATGCATATCATACAGGACCCGCCCCCGTATGCCACTATTTCCGCAAAACAGCATTGTGCAAATCGCTTCCCCGGTCTTCTATAGACTCTCTGTCGACGGTCACTACCGCAGACGCATCCCTGTTTCATCCAAGAACAGGACTCGACTCCATTACTCTATATCCCAATCTAAGTGATCGCGAGCAAACTGAAGCCGGGCTTCTCGGTAGGCTGGAGACAATTTGGGCCCCATAGCTGGCCTTCTTGGGGTCTTTAAGTCTTTGCCTCACTATCCACTCGCTAACAGCCGTCTCTCCAACTTCTATGAGCTGCCGTTGGACGTCCACGCCGGTTAGGTGTCGATTTCGGAGAGAAGTGGTGACAATGAATCGGTCATCTCTCACCGAAGTGCAACGCTGTCTTCTAGATGCTGGTCTCCGGACAAAGTTTCCAGTTTCCTTGAACATTCTGTACACCTTCGAGACACAAGACTGGCATAGACGCAGCTGTCGAACAATATTACGCTGAGAAAACCCTTGCTGGATTAAGATGCCGATTTGAGCGGCTTCTGCAGGTGTGATTTCCATTTTCTTTCAGATCCAGGGTTCCCAGTGACGTGAAATATTGGACTGATGACAAATTTTCAGGGATGCTTACTTTTTATAGTGTTTCAGGCTCAGTTTCAGGACTCCAAAACAAAACAGTATTTTGTTGTAAAAATTTATGTTTTTTGTTTTTACGTTTCATGTCGTAAGGGAAATAATTTGTCTATGACATTGAAAGAGGTTGAAAGCTTATTAAATTACCTTTGAAATCATATGCCACAACGTATAGTTCATTGCATAGAAACTGTAAAAATTAGTCTAAAAGAACATCCCGCGGTAAAGCGGTTCCGTTTTATTGCTCGCGAGTGTAGATACCTAATATACAAATAGTAATAAATTACAATTAGTTTTCCAAGTTATTTTAATCCTAACGTCTGTCTATCCGACAAAAATTGTAAGATTCATCGTACCCACTAAAACCCTGTTATAAACTACTTAGAACACGACTCAAAAACATCTAGACGTCCGTCGTCGTTGCGTAGAACAAAGGAATTTATTGCAGGCACACTAATAAATAACGCGTATTTTATTTTCATTCTAAATATATATCGGTCGGTTTCGTATCGTCGACTACAATAGCTATTCGCAATTAGCTCTCGGATAATAGATTCGAATAACGTTGTCAAATCCAATCTCGATCAATGTCGCAACAGAGTAAATGGGAGTCTGTGGCCAGTTGGCTTGCGCTAGTAAACAATGGCGAGTATTAATTTAAAGGTGGGCTGATGCCAAGAGGTGGGTTCCTGTCGCAACCTGGCCCCAAGGTGTCCATGGCCGGGCGTCGCAAAACGAGCTTGCAGGCAACACTGGTACGATGTCAATGCCAGGGAAGTTTCAGTTACAGCTTTCAGGTTTCTAACACAACATAAAAGGAGTTTGTAGTAGGTAAGCTTCGCGCTCGAGCATCGAACACTAGACCCTCTCATGGACACGGAATCTCGGATAGCTCGGAACAGTCCGAGCACAGCTCTATGTGTGTGCTCTGTGTGCTTTGCTTGAGCGCGTTTGGCTGAAGTTTACCTCCTGCAGTCTCTTTATACCGTCTGAGTGTTTAGTGCAGGTATTAGGTACAATTCGACCATAATTAACGAAATCATGTTGTAATAGCATTGAAGAAGCGCTTCCTGTTGACAAACAAGTCAAGATTTTGCCAAACAAATGCTCGCTTCGTTAGCGTTGTTTAATGTCAAAGTAAACTCGCAGTAGTAACTCGCGATCAACCCTCTGGAACTGGGTTCCAGAGGGTTGATTGCGAGTTATCTATCATCGAGTTAAGTAAGGTACTACAGCTTATATATCTATGAGGTTGATGCACCGCTACCGCCTCTGTGGTCTGTGATCTGGGTGCCTAGTGTGGGTTTCATTTGCCATTCGATCACGTTAACGAAAACGAGAATTTGTATGGCAAAATTTTAACTACTCTCGTATGTCGCCAGGAGTCGTCAAAGTAAAATCGCGCTAGTCACCCAGTTCCAGAGGGTTGATCGCGAGTTATCTATCATCGAGTTAAGTAAGGTACTACAACTTATATATGAGCTCGATGCAGCAGCGCTACCGCCTCTGGTGGGTGAGACCACCGGTTACAGACACAGAGGTCCCGAATTCGATTCCCAGCGGTGGGATGCTTGTGTACTCGGTATGGTTGGTGGTAGGGCTTGTTCGTCCGCCTGGCTAGCTACCACCATCTTATCAAAATATATCAGGCAATATATGACGGAATTTTTCAGAATTTCCTCGAGATCGCGGGATACGCAAAGATTTGCTGACAAACTGTTTTCATTTCATAATAATTTATTAATTTTCGTACTCGACATAAATTGTTAAAGTAATTTATTTGTATAAATAATATAGAACATCATCCCAAGAACCAGCAGCGCGGTAGGCAGGCAGCCTTTTATCTTGAATAGTATAATAAATAAATAAAAAGAAGCTGGGCCTCACGAGTTTATAATTTTATTAATAGGTATCAAAAACACAAATCATTACTATTATTTATTATCATGACGCCCGCCGCCTTCATTCAGACAAATGAGATCTTTGAAATTATTGTGTTACTTTAAAAAAAAGTCAAACTAAACTAAACTATTTAATAATTAGCTAAAATTTATTTTTGTTTAAATAAATAAAAAAGCAGTAGTATGTAGTCTAGCTTTAATATGATTTTAGTTTTTGGGGCTTTATTTGATTGCTTATTTCTTTCTTTCATATCGTCGTAGAAATTCATAATATGGCACTCAAATGGTCTGTTTAACGAGAATGATATAATTTATTTCTATAGGTAATTGCTAATCAAATAGTTCGCGGGCCGCGGGTTGACGACCGCTGGCATAAACCATTCATCACCAGCTGTCTTGCAAATATACTTGTACCTACTCGCAAAATAAAGATTGGATAACAAAAACCACAACAAATCCTACATTTTCATGACCTACACAATCTAAAATTAACTTTTTCAAAATAAACAGAGGGTGAGTAGGTAGTACAGTATTTAAAATAAGATTATAGACCAACTGCATAATGAGGTTTTAAAACAAAGTAGAAATCATCGTCATCATCATCATCAGCTCATTTTATGTCCCCACTGCTGGGGTACGAGCCTTCCCTATGGATGGTTAGGGAAGGTTGAAAGTAGGTAGGACGAGTACCTACCTACTTTATACGAGTAGGTATACCTACATTGAAAATTCTGAGAAACTGGCCAGTTATAAAATAAAGATATAAAATTAACAATTACCCAATAAAAATATGTGTTTACCATTAAAAATGTTATTCTACAGTATATTTTCTTAACTCTAGACACGCTGCGCTGTTAAGAGCACATGATTAAATATATCATTTACGTATTTACTCATGTGGTTTGCTTGATTGATTGATTATGAATTTAACATGAATACGCACGCACACTAATAACTGTACAGAGTAGGCTGGTGATTTAATTGGAGCAATATTTACTTTCGTAAAATCATAGGCGTTTGGGTAAAAAAATAATAAAAGTCTTAATATTTTTATATTCATATTTTTTAAATGAAAAATTAGACAACAGTGGCCTGCGGTATATCAATACAAACATTTTGATGTCGGATTGTGCTATATTTACAATGTTTCTGAAGAAATAAGTTTTTAGATATCATTACTTTCACGTATTATTCATGCAGTTTCTGGGTATTTGTTTCAAATTTCAAGACAACCATGGCCTTGTGAAAGGATCAAGCTAACCTACACTAGTCCTTTTAATGTATATGACTTATTCAGCGCCTAGCACCAGTGATTTTCATTTCAATAAAATTAAAAGGAAATCCACTTTTTATTAATATTTTATCAGGAATGAAGTAATGTAACTAGTTTGCTTTTCTGTTATTAGTTTAAAATTAGAAGAAAAATAATTAAGCTTTAATTATCATCACAATCCTATATACACATCTCACTGCTAGACTCAGACCTGGGAATAGAACTAAGTGATGATAAGGCCAATGATGGAAGCGCACTTCACCCGGGATCCTCAACTAGTGAGGCAATGGCTATCTTATCTCTAGCTGCCGGAATACAACAATGCTACAAACATTGATGTTATGGCGACATACTTAGATAAGATGGTGGTAGTTAGCCAGGCGGACAAACAAGCTTTACCACCAAACAAACCGAGTACACAAACATGTACCCCCCGCTGGGAATCGAACCTCTAGACCACAGAGGCGGATGAGGCCGATCCGATGTCTCGGTTATCACTCGGCCGGGGCGTCATCTCGAGTATTACATGCAATCAGTACTGTAAATCTTTCGGCCATCGGTAACATTTCTGGCCATCAACATATTAAATCATTAGTGGCTGTCCACCGGCTAGACGGCCGGCGGGCGGCGTCTGCTATGTAGCTGTCTGTCAATCAGACGACATACTACAATACTAACTCAATTATTATACTTTGATCTTGTACGAATAGTTTGTATAAATGAGCATATTCATAGTAAGAGCCTATTGGCTAAAAATAAAAGATTTATAGAAAGTTATTTGTTTTTTTTTTCATTTTAATTTATTACTAATATACTCGTAGTTCTAAGTTTTGTTTACTAACCTATAAAGTACCTATTTGTCCGATTTATCTTTTTTTATAAATGGTCCTTCGAGTCGGATTTTTTTTTCAATCTATAGGTAGATAGGTTTACTTAAATAAATATGTTTATGAAAGGAAATGAATTACCCTATCCCTTGGGTAATTATTTTTCTGTGCAGATTGTACCTAGCTGCTTTACTACCCCGATCCGATCCGAACCCTTCGGATTATTAAATTTCCCTTATTTAATTTCAGGTAGGTATTCCATTCCAAACAGTTGAAATAGTGTGAAAGCCGACGAATTTCGCACTGTCCCCCACGTACGAAGCCGAAAGATTTATAGTTTGTTAAATAAAAATACCGTGGCTGTTGGTCCACATCCAATGGGATAACAATTGCTCTATCACCCGCTCGTCAGCGCTCTATTAATGATCGATCAGTCAATTACAACGGCTATTAATTAATTACGGTTTATCAATACTAATTATTTAGAGTGTCTAATTAATTTTGTAAGTTGGAACTGATTTGTTACTATGATAGAAAATTTTCGCCCAACGTATCGGCGTGTGATCAATCATCAATCTGCGTTTTAGGAACGTTGTTTTTTGAAGTACCTACCAGAAGAAATATGCGTAAACATATTGTTTTTGTACAAAAAAATCATGAAGAATTTGAAAAACACGACTAAAAAATGAGGCAGCACTCACCGTATAGATACCGGACGACGAAGGCAACCCTGTTATCCCACGTGTAGGCCATTTTTTAACAAAACTTTTTAATAAAACCAACAAAAAAAAAACTTTCTTAATCTAACAAGGTGTTTTTTATACGAAGCAAGGAGTGCGGCGGCGGTCGCGCGGCAACTGCCGGCCGCCGCCTGCGCCACCCCGCTCCGAATAAACGGAGTAAAACAATATTACGAGTGGCGGCGACGTCACACTATCCACTCTAAATATCCCACTACGAGCTATGACAGAGGCTTGAGCAGGGCTGCTGCGCTTGACCCGCCCCGCGCCGCAAGGTCGGCTTGCATCATCTCATGCATTTGCTGAAGCTTTGTGCAATACGCGACTCATCATAAGTGATTATCTTTGCCAATCGCTCTCTGTCAACGGTTCAGCTGCATTGTTTTTATATAGCTAGTGATTGTGTATAATTAACTGGCGTGGCTTTGTTAACGCCTGTTGAGAAGAGAATTGTGACCAATGTGGCATTGTTCATTTGCTCTAGTTTTCATGTTCAAGAAGAAATAAAATCAGGTTTTTGGATACCTCACATCATTGTCATGTATCCAAAACATCAATCATATTTTGAGCAGAAGAGTCAGTATTGCTTTCTTTAAAGATCTACCCAGCTGATGGTCGGAAGAACGGAACCAAGGATAAATATAATCTTAAGATCCAACTCCTCATCTGTAGATGAGACTAAATGAATGGAATGGACAGTAGACTTCTTAACATCACAAGTGAAAATATTGCAACAAAGCTTTGGCAATACTACGTTATACATTTTGGCATGGGTAGATATCCAAGAGGTGCTCGATGGCGCCGTGGTTAACGCGCTCGGTCAGGGATTGTTAAGGTTAAGCAACTTTAGTAAAGGCTGATCATCGTATGGGTGACCTAAAATTTATCATCTCGAGCTCCTCCGTGCTTCGGAGGGCACGTACAGCCGTTGGTTTTAGCGTTTGCATTATATCAGCCATTAAACAACCATCCCGCGTAGTGGTTTAGAACTGTTTCTCTCTATTCATTCATAGAGAAGGCTCGTGCGCGTGCTTGTGCCCCAGCAGTGGTGACATACAATGAGCTAGTGAAACTACAAGATAATTCCTGCCCTGCGCTATACAACTCGATCTTCGATCAAGTCTTCGAAATTCTCTCAAGAAGTTCACGCAAGCAAGGTAAGTTACACATAGTTACTGAAACTAAAGATGATCAAAGTATTGTTATTTCTCACATCCGCATCCTCATCTATTTTTTTAGAATTCTAATAAACAATATTAGGCTGTATGAAATAGAGCTCTTTGTTATCCTATAAATGTATAAAGAAAGTAAAAAAAAAACAATGAAAACATTTTGTTGTGGGTGATGATTCGGCTAGATTTAAATTAAATATTATTAATTTTGTTAGAATTCTGAATACGATAATATCAAAATTATGTTATTTCGAACAAGAGCTAACATTATCATTGCGATATTCCTTGTTATTGGTAATAATTTCAATGCATTCTAAACAATAAGTTTTTGAAGAAATTTTATGTCTATTTGGACAATATTAGAATAATTTTTGCATTCTAAAATATATTGATTCAAAATTTGTGGGTGTTCTTTTAGGACTTGCAACAATAACCACACAGTTTGATGTGGACGATGAAGAGGCTTTGGACACCACTGAGGATCCCATTCCCGACATACCAAACGTCGACGAGTCAGAATCCCTACTCTCTAACGTTGTTTCCGACGTGAACAAAACCCTGACCAACTTGTACAACCATGTGACATCAGCAAATGTGTCTATTGAGAACAGCACACAGTCCGCAAATGAAACTAGAAAACTTGTCAAATGCAGAGACATAATATACGAGCAAAGTGAAGAAATAGAACCCTATGTTGATATTATAAATGGGAGTCACCTAGCGAAGTTGCTGCAAATAAAGCCGGACATAACTAGCCGAGATATGGAGGCAGATTGTGTTTTAGTGTTGTTCTTTGCAAGGGCATGCCCATTTA
The DNA here is from genome assembly GCA_947562085.1 of Eudonia lacustrata. NCBI lineage: Eukaryota > Metazoa > Arthropoda > Insecta > Lepidoptera > Crambidae > Eudonia > Eudonia lacustrata. The sequence continues at coordinate 18,494,657 of OX387325.1, forward strand.
GCGCCCATGCCGCGCCACATTATAACGCCCTCGCGCGATCCTACCCTAATGTTAAAATGGTAGCTCTTGACGCTTTAAAATACCATGGTATAAATGCACAGTATGGCATAGTCGGTGTACCAACATTAAAGATGTTCCATAATGGACGACCGGTTGGCAAATTCAATGGTACTGAATACAATATTCAGTCATTTAGTAAATTTGTGCATGCCATCACAGGCCAGTACCCTCAGGGTCTACTTGTAACTTCCAAAGACTTTCAGGGCCCAGTTTCAAGTGTTGTTGAGAAAGACACTGATTATTTCCTTGTACTGTCATGGTTATTTATTGTGATATGTTCTGTTTACTACTTCATGCAGTCAAAATGGTGGAAGATGATTGTGGAAATGGTGCAGAATAACTGGAGAGAATCCGAGGCACAGCATGAACACAATGACTAGATTAGTATTAATGAATTTTAGTTTTAAGTATATTGTTATCAATTTTTGTTTAATAAAAACAAGTATGAACAAACAGAGTATATTATTATCCATTTATGTAATACATTTTATTTTATACATAATATGTTATAGTTTATTCCATTCTATTCATTCATTCATTCCATTCATTGTTTATTTTAATTCTGCTGGCATATCTTTACCATTAATACCAGCTAATATATTGTTTGCTGATAATGCACTCATAGCATTCCTGGCTTCAATAGATGCACTACCTATGTGAGGTAGTATAACACAGTTTTTCAACTTGAGCAATGGGCTGTCCAAGGGCAAAGGCTCAGGGGTAGTGACATCTAAACCAGCAGATCTAATATTATTAGATTTTAGAGCTTTAATCAAAGCCTCTTGGTCAACGGTACCACCTCGGCTGGTGTTGACAAATACAGCTGTATTCTTCATCTTGTCAAATGCTGCTTTATTAAAAATTTCTTTTGTTTCTGGTACTAAGGGTACACAGCATATCACAAAGTCGCTCTCCTTCAGAAGCTCATCAAAATCTACTTTAACTGCACCTATTTCATCAGCTTCTGCTCTTTTACTGCGATTGAAATAAAGTATTCTTGATGTGTTGAAAGCTTTAACACGTCTGGCAACTGCTTGTCCTATTCGCCCGAAGCCGACAATGCCAACTGTTGCTCCAGCAAGGCCGGGTCCTGTCATCCAGTTTGGTTGCCAAGACACCCATCCACCAGTCTTAGCTTCATGTTGAGCTTCGGGGAGGCGCCGTGATGTTGAAAGAAGTAAGGCTAACTAAAAAAATAAATATAAATAATTATTGCAAACGTAAAACTAATTATTTAAGTAGTTCTCAATCTCAAAAAATTCTATCTATTAAATAATAACCTACATAAAACTCATTTATTGTTTTACTCATGAATGAAATAAAGCTTTGTTAGCTGATAAATATATTTTACAATAAAACTTAACTTTCACATTTAATAGAGGTAACCTTTTTAGTCAATCTGTCAGTTTGTCTATATTATACCTATGGAGATTCTACAAATTTCTTCATCTATAAATAAATAATGGTGTACCTAGGTATTTATTTACTTACAGTCAACTCCGCTGTAGCATCTGTTAATACATCAGGAGTGTATCCAATCCTGATTCCTCTCTTCCTGCACTCTTGGACGTCTATGTGGTCATGACCCACCGAGAATGTGGCCACCACCTTCAGGCCTGGTCCTGCTGCATCTAACAGCTCTTTGTCAATCTTGTCAGTGATTGCACAGTAAATAGCATTTGCACCAGCAACTTCTTTTAGGAATTCGGCTTTTGGAACCGGAGATGGCTGCTCCCATAGTTTAACATCACATCTGGAAATCATAAATAATAGGTACCTACCGTAAAATGCTGCAACTTTGCCTGGATTTTGAAGTTTTTTGTAAATATCTCTGAACCTATTTGTCGTTATAGCTTTTATTATATTGCCAATGATATATAGACTTTATGCTTTGGTAATACGACCCAAATCTTTTTTATATCATACGAGTTTTTTGAATTACAAGTGCGGGAAGTCATAGGCAAAGTTGTAGGTGAAAGACACAACTTTGCCTAGAAGAGTACCTCGATAAATAGGATGTTGACATTCTCCTTTTTTTTTTACGTGTTCATGATACACCGTGCCTAGTCCCGACAGTTACAATAATGCCATTTTGGTGATGTATTCTTTTTCATAGCTTATAGGCAAAGTTGTAGCAAGTATCACAAACTCTTCATACAAAAACGAAGTAAGCTGTAGGGTTGTGAAAAATATTAATTTAAAAAAAATATAATTAATAATTACCTACTTTTTAAAATAACATTTAAAATATTACTTTGATCATTATTTTTAAGTAGGTATTATAAGAACAAGAGATAATCGTTAAATTAAAATATAACAGAAAAATATCTTAAAGATTGAGATTGACATTAATACTAGAGATAATAAAAAATAAAAATTTATTTTCCAAAAAACAGTTAGTTACCTACATAAAATTAGTTTTACCTGGCGCCCACATTAAGCTGAGCCTGGCCTGGGGATGTAAGTACAGACAGACTAGTAGTGAGACACGACAATCCATTTTTGAATAAAGTAGAAATACTTTATTCATATTCCTATGCTTAATATATGGTTATAATAAAATCATAACCTTTATTTAAAATTTACTTGTTTATGTTTTGTCAAAATAAACAACATCGGTAAGGCCTTTATACAGCAGTAAGAAAATACATGGTTATTAAAATAAAAAAAAACTGAAAAAAAAACATTTAAAAAATACGCTATAAAGGCGAAATTAAACTAACGAGTACATGAATAAAACTCTTAATTTTGGTAAACCAAAAACCAATAAAAGGATTGGTTATGTATGGGTTTGATGGGTGAGAGAAGAAATACCCAAGTCCTCGCTACAGAATTAGGTCCTGCTTATTATAAAAATGTATTGCATGCATTTCACCTCAATGGGCTGGGTGATACTGGTATAAAATTCAGTTGCAAAAATTAAACTAAGCACACTTAACACACAGGTGATAAAGAATAACACATAAATAAAAAATAATGCACCTAATAATAATAAAAAGCGAAGTTAGAGCATGGAGTGTGAGCTTTCATTTAATCTTATTTGTTTTTTTAGGTTAAATTAAAATCCTACTAGTGACAACCCTAGACCTAGGCAAAGTTGTGTCACTAGGTTTACAAAACACTTTGCAACTTTGCCTACTAGGTTATTTAGAAAATGACACGCACTAAGGAAAATAGCCATTATATTCTTACCCTAGGACGTTACCACTTGAAGGTAACAAGTTTTTACGCAGAAACTGAAAATTTAAACGCACCCTCGAAATTTTTCTGCTTTTTTTTTTAGTGTAGTTTGTTCCTTGAGGAACCGGCTAAGGTCATAGACCATGCTGCCATGTCATTAGTTTAAGTAATACATAAATAAACAATATTTTCATATATGATGATGATGATGATGAATGATATTAGAATTGGGAAGTGAGAAATGATATACCCCCCAACCCCTCGAGTATCTCAGTAAAGATGTGGGGCTTTACTAAGTCCTCACGCGAGCTTCTTGAGAGAATTTGAAAAGTGACGTTGCACTGTTTTGTTTCATTTGCCAACACTTATGCACACTCACGAACACTTAACGGTTAATAATCCACCATTATTTCACATTAATATTCGACATAACACAAATTTTGGAAAATAAAGCAAAACCGCAAACATGACGCTTCACTTTCCCGCCAAGAAGTCCTCTCCGAATTTGTTTGTATACTCAACTGTCAGAGAACATTTGAGTTGCCAGTAAAGAAAAAGTAAAATATGTTGCCTTAATGTAAAATTTGTCTCAAATGGTAGAAAAAAAGAAACAACAGCAAACGTGAGATATCGTAATCTAAATGAAATAGGCAAAGTTAGGCTTAGTTGGCAAAGTTGCAGCATTATACGGTAGTTAATGTTACTACTTTTCTTATGTATTTTATAAATTGAACTTATTAGTGTTTTTTAAGGTACCTATGTTACATTTGTAAGGAAGACTGTTAAACCGAAAACGACATGATTATTTAAATGGTCACTTAAGTTTCCAATAAAATTTTGAGTTGAATATTGAGAAACACATTTTATACTTACTCTTTTATAAGTATATCTATCCCAACCTTGGGCATATCTGAGCGCGTCACATACACACTATTATATCTTGCCTCTCCACTCATCTTTTGCACCAGCTCGTTGCAATTGACTAAACAACGAGAAAATGTCGCAACACTTTTATAAGTCATGTATCAATAGGCAACGTTGAATTCCGTGTTTTTTATGCAAAATTTTCAAGGGCGCTTAGTGCTCAGGCAAGTATTTAGGTGCTGTAGACTGTGGTTTTGTGCTGTTCTCGCTCTTGAAAAACGAAGGATTCGCTATTAAAATCGTGACGTGGAGTACAGCGACCTTTGCCAGTATAACTTTGCCCTTGGTAGACTTGATGAATGATGTGACGCTCACGCTCATAATATGAAGGCGCCATAAGATAGGTTAGAAGCTAAAAGATAGTTTACTTTACGAGTAAATCGAGATAATCCATAAAAACTTTAACCTTGTCTTGTCTGTCGCAATCGCTTAACTTCCTCCTTCCTTACTTTTACTGCAAAGAGTAGTTTAAGTACCTATAGTAAGTAAGTAAAAATAAAATAAATAATTAAATAGTGTTTTATTGTTTTGAATTTTCTTTGACGTTTCGATCAGAGATGATAAGCGCCAACTCAAAAATTATATGACACCGGCCTTTCAAAATTATGGTATTTAGGTAATTTAGAAAAACCATGGTATGCTTTGTTTTTTTTTTAGTTGACGGCTTCGTGCGATTAGCATATTTAGCCAGTGTCAAAGTAATTTTTCTTACAAGTAATACATAATACATAAATAAACAATATTTCCTTCCTGTAAATGATGATGATGAATGATAATAGAAATGGGAAGTGAGAAATGATATACCCCCCCAACCGTCGACTATCTCGGTAAAGATGTGGGGCTTTACTAATAAGTCCTCACGCGGACTTCTTGAGAGAATTTGAAAAGTGACGTTGCACTGTTTAGTTTCATTTGCCAACTCTCATGCACACTCACGAACACTTAACGGTTAATAATCCACCATTATTTCACATTAATATTCGACATAACATAAATTTTAGAAAATAACACAAAACCGCAGACATGACTTTTTACTATCGCGCCAAGAAGTCTCGTACGCTTTGTTTTACACGGATATTATTTCGTCTAAGATAAGTACTACCTAACACATTTTTTAGTAACTCGGTTAAGGACACGGATAACTACTGGATATGGACAAGTCTCAGTTCGATCGAACATTATAGATCCCCCAATCAAGCAAGAATAGTACTTCTATAGCACATGAGTAGATATTAGGTAGTAAGTAAAAAAATTTCGTCCTTTTGTAGGACAGGCGCATACATTAAGCCATACTGCCAATTCTTGAATATTATTAAGTTTTTAAATGTTGGTGTGTTACATTCATAACGGGGAATTATGTTTTAATCGGAGGTTTTAATACTAAATGTTAAAATTATGGTACTTTTGCGTACCATAATGGAAGTACCATGGTACATGGTACGAAGGCCTGAATTATGGTACGTGCACCATAATTATGGTACGCATCATGCGTAGTACCATAATTATGGTACACGTACCATAGCTTAACACCCCTGGTTTCGATTGACGTTTGATAACAACAGCTGTCATTGTCAAACATCACATGACGTTTTCACAATCGTTTAGAAATTCTGTTGGTATAAAATTTATTAACCCATGATTAATCCTTTCTAGTGGGTATGCTCTAAGTAGTTGGTACTATGTCTTAAAATAGGCTTAAGTTTTTGTTTACAAAATTTTTAAACAAAAGAGACAATCAAACCCGATAGGTTTAAAAAAAAATTATCTTAATATTATAGATGTGCCTGTGTGTATCTGTCTGACTTTGACTGCAGTGTTCTAATAATCACAAATAAACCGTTAGGTAAACTTTTTCCCATAGCTAATGTAGGTAGACATTTTAATAGGTTTAGTACATTATTTGGAAACATTTATTTTAAAACTAGCGGCCGCTCGCGGTTTCACCCGCGTGGTTCCCGTTCCTGTGAGAATATCTGGATAAAAAGTATCCTATGTGTAATTCCCGGTTATAAACTATCTGTAGGTATGCCGAATTTCATCCAAATCCATTGGTAGTTTTTACGTGAAAGAGTAACAAACATCCATACTTACAAACTTTCAAGTTTATAATATTAGTAGGATTCTAGAAAATAGGATAATATCATGTTCAATGTATGTGTTCTTTGTGTGATACACAATTAAAGGCTTTTGATAGAATGGATGGGCACCTGGCGCCTTTTTTTAAGTGGCTGCACACTGATCGGACTATGATAAATGAATAGAGTACTCGCATACTTACATACAATAGTTAATATGGCAGCTAAGCTCTAAACTATATCCGTTCAGAGTTATGCGCTACCTACTACTAATCGTTAATATTTTTATAACATAATAATTTATTATCAAGAATAAACTATATACATATTTTCAAATGTTGCACTGCTAAATTAACGTAAAGGTTGATTTTTAGATTTCATTTTATATTATCAAAACAATATATTGAATTCGCATTCGGATTGCTTAAAAAATGAAAAAAAAAGAAACAAGCCAAAATAAGCTAAATCTTAAATATAAACCCTAAAAAATAGGTGAATATTAAACCTCCTCTTTTTCTGTTGGTTTAAATAAATCATAACAGTTGGATATTAGACAAATACCTACTCCTTCTGTGTCCGATGTCCCAACTACTCCAATAAGTTGTAAACATAATGATTACACTTTGATTACACGCAAGAGCTTGCGCCGTAAAGAATAGGTACATATACTTACCTACACTAGAAAAACCGGCTAGGTTGGAGTTAGAGTTACGAAGTAATTATTTAGTAAAGAGAGCCCGTTGTGCAACTGTGATACAGATGCTAACGATACCATCTTACATCTAATAACAGAATGCCCAATAAACACCAAGGCGAAACAAAAACTAGAGCAAAAGATAGATAGTCTCGTTAACGAAAATTCGATTCAATTTATAATTGAGAATAAAAAACACAGAAATAGCCTAATAAAATATATGGAGGCTGTTGTAGATATACGAAATAAAAACAAGTGAAAATTGTAGTGTTTGTGATGAATTAGAATTTGATATTTGTAATTGTATTAGTTAATAGTTATTATGGTTGTAAAAACGTTCATTATTAATCATTGAGAAGTTGGCAAAATAAATAAAAGAAAAAGAAAAAAGAAACTATTTAGTCATCTAAATCTATGAATATATGAATTACTCGCGTTTATTTTACACATTACTTATTTAATGTTTATCCTGACTTTTCGAAACCTTTGGAGGGTCCGTGGTCACAGGGAGATTGAAGTGTTGGTCGTCTCATAATTAGTTGGTAGCTTGTATACCCTTATTTAAATTTAAATGAGCTCTGCTTTTGCGCCCCTCGAGCACAGATTACTTAATAGTTACTACCCTCGAGTCCCACGACCCGGTCAATCCGAGGAGAGTAGGTAAACTTTAGAGACGCCCTCGGGTGCGCCGTCGGTGGGCGAAAATAATGTCGTGCTCTAATAGTACTGCATATTCATCAGGCATATCTTGTTCCGCTAGACGTTTTTTGGTAGTTTCAATGCAATCCTGTACTGGTAGGCATGTAAATAAGGACTGCACAACAAAACTAACCATAGTTTCATTGTCAGCGAGATGTAGGTCTTTGATATCGTTGACAAATTGGTAGGAATCCTTCCTAAGCTGTTGTGTTACCTCTAAGTGGAGAAAGAATCTTAGCTACATGCCGGGCCAGTCGGTAAGTTGGTGAATCGATCTGGCTTACAATAGGGCGTAGCGGAGCCTCGGGTTTGTGAATTTTCGGTAGATCCGTAAAAGTTGTTTCATTTTAATATTATTTTTTTATTATGCTAATGCTAATGGGGAGATTATTATTAAGTAGGTATGAGATTATTTAATCCACAAAAAATAATAGCACGCGGCCTTTTCATCAGCATCAACGACTGCCCTCGTAAAAGATAAAATCATGGCCTAGTGCGAGCTGTGCGAGTCTTGTTCGCAATTCGATCAAGTTAAAGAAAACGACAATTTTTATGGCATTGAAGCCGCGGCTCCTGGTGGAATACGAGGATAGTAAAATTTCTACCATACAAATGCACATACAGGCACCCTGGGCGATGGACGCTTTTCCCGTCCCTCTCGCGACACATTTACCTCACATCATCATCAGCTCTTTTTTATGTCCCAACTACTTGAGCCTTCCATAAGGATGGATGGGGAGAACGGCGATCGGGCCATAAAATACCACGCGGGCCCAATGCGAATTGGTGGTTGTTAACAACTGCTAATGCAGCCGGGACCAACGAACGGCTTTACGTGCCTTCTGAAGCACGGAGGATCTCCGAATGATAAACTTTTAATCATCCAACCGATGACCAACCTTTGCGAAAGTTGCTTAACCTCAGCACTCGCAGACCGGGCGCGTTAACCACTGCGCCATCGAGCTCCTCGAACCTTTTACCTAAAACGAAACCATGTCATAACCCAGTTTAAGTTAACATGATCTAATGGAAAATAAAACTCATGCGTGTGGCTCATCTTGGCGTGGCCACCATCACCAACTGGAAATCTGACTTTATAGATAATTTGTCGATAATTTGTCGGAATTTGTCGTGAAATCTCAGAATTTGTCGGTCCACCGTTCAAAAGTTATAAGGGGTTCAAGGTGGCCCCGCCAGGATGAGGCTCATTCTGGCGTGGCCACCTTGTATCTCTGAAACTACGGGTCGTAGCGAAGATCTGATTACACCAATAATTTGTCGGAATTTGTCGTGAAATCTCAGAATTTGTCGGTCCACCGTTCAAAAGTTATAAGGGGTTCAAGGTGGCCCCGCCAGGATGAGGCTCATTCTGGCGTGGCCACCTTGTATCTCTGAAACTACGGGTCGTAGCGAAGATCTGATTACACCAATAATTTGTGGATAATTTGTCGGAATTTGTCGACAAACACCAGAATTTGTCGATGCTTCTATGAAAAGTTATATCAACTTCTTTTTTTTCCATAGTAAATGTACAATCGCGTACATGAAGCTTATTGATGTTGTGAATAAACGACTTCAAAGGTATAAAGAGTGTACTTACTAATATTATTAATGTGAAGTTTGGATGTTTGTTACTAAATCATGCTTCAACCACTGGACGGATCGAGATGAAACTTCGTACAATAGGTTTGGAACCAGAATAGGACATAGGATACCAGTGGTTGAAACGTGATTGATTAACAAACATCCAAACATTCACATATTTTATAATATTAAGTAACTAGTAAGACCATACTTAAGTAGGTACTTACCTATCTATATTTTAAAAATTATTGCGTTACTAATGTGACATACAACACCTATGTACCTACATAGTTGGTACTCATTCAAATTGGCACAATATTTTTAATAGTGTCATAGTTTATTAACTGAGCCTATGTTTTTATTTATCGTTGAGAAAAATAGGTAAGTAGGTACTTTAGTAAAAAGAAAGCAACTTTATGTAAATCGATAATAAACAACACTAATGCCTGAGTTCACCATTGATCGCTAAGTTTTAGGTGAGCCCTAAGCCATGTTAGGTGACAGTTGTTGGAGCAAAACCGTCACCTAATATATGGCTTAAGGGTCACCTTAAACTTAGGGGTCAACGGTGAAAATGGGCATGAGACTATTAGAAAAATACTTTGGAGCTAACAGGGGTTCCGAGATCCATGTCCGAGAGAGAACGACATGTTTACACTAGTGTGAACGACTTTATTTCGTACGCTACAAGATTCACAATACCTTATACCTACACAAAAAAGTAGGCAAAACATTCCGCCGCACAATTTATGAACGCAGTAAGTACCACTTACTGCGTTTACGATTGTGACATTTGATGTGCTTACATTACGATCTATTTTCTCGAAACTGTCACATGTTCTTTACTGCGTTCATAAATTGCGCAGCAGCATTGCACTTCGGTGCACTTGTAGTCTTTCAAAGAGATAACAGATGGCGCTGAATAGTAGTTTCATTATTTTCAATTGCAAAATAACCTTTATGATCTAACACAAAATGATCAACGTTCAATGATCAACGGCGATGTTTGTTATTGTTTGGCACGGACCGGGTTAAGTACAAATAGCGAGTTAGAGAACTGCCTCAGTTCGCAGTGGTGTATTTGAACTTGTTTTGTAGTTTCGTTAGTGGTATATTGTGCGCGATACCTACTTAGGTAGATAAAATACAAGTAAGTTGAAAAGATGTTTTAAAGAAACTTCTTATAAATGCAATTAGTCGACATCGGTGCTTAATTGCACCTAATTAGAAATACATATCTATTAATTTTCTTTGTAACTACTTGTGCGCCGTGTGGTGGCGGCTCCTTTTAAGAATACTGTCACACCATTCCTTGTCTTGGATGTCGTAAAAGGTGACTAACAGACTGAGAACTGCACATACATACATCCAACTGCTTATAGTGGCGACAGGCTCACCACCTATCACGCGAGCACAGGTGCATTAGTAATTTGGTGAAACACGAACTGTGGCAGCAGTAGCTTTCGCGGTGCTAACTGCCTAGTCTCTGACTAACCCCTAGGGACAATAGTCGTGAATATTATATGTAACTACTTGTACGAGCTAAAGTCTTTAGAGTGTGTTGTTTATTTTAGTTTGTGTGTAGTTTTATTACTCAAGAGACACAGCATAGTAGATAGGTTTAATGGGTATATAGATTTATGTATGAAGGCGCGTGATTGTTGAATTATTGCTCATAATAATTATTTTTAGTTTTAAGATGACAACACATTTTTAAAATGGCTATATAATTATCTATTAGCAATAAATTAATGTCATGCATTGATTATATGCATCCGATAAAGAGTCGGACATACCTACTTACGTACACACATATCGAAGTTCCGAACTTTATTCACCATTTAATTCGTTCATTAAATCACGTTATCATTAAATGCTTATGAACGCGACTGTACATGTTGTTGTTTGTATGGGAAAAAGAAGTTGATATAACTTTTCATAGAAGCACCGACAAATTCTGGCGTTTGTCGACAAATTCCGACAAATTATCCACAAATTATTGGTGTAATCAGATCTTCGCTACGACCCGTAGTTTCAGAGATACAAGGTGGCCACGCCAGAATGAGCCTCATCCTGGCGGGGCCACCTTGAACCCCTTATAACTTTTGAACGGTGGATCGACATATTCTGAGATTTCACGACAAATTCCGACAAATTATCGACAAATTATTGGTGTAATCAGATCTTCGTTACGACCCGTAGTTTCAGAGATACAAGGTGGCCACGCCAGAATGAGCCTCATCCTGGCGGGGCCACCTTGAACCCCTTATAACTTTTGAACGGTGGACCGACAAATTCTGAGATTTCACGACAAATTATCTATAAAGTCAGATTTCCAGTTGGTGATGGTGGCCACGCCAAGATGAGCCACACAACTCATGCCCATTTAGCGCCCATGCCGCGCCACATTATAACGCCCTCGCGCGATCCTAGCTTTTGACGCTTTAAAATACCATGGTATAAATGCACAGTATGGCATAGTCGGTGTACCAACATTAAAGATGTTCCATGATGGACGACCGGTTGGCAAATTCAATGGTACTGAATACAATATTGTCATTTAGTAAATATGTGCATGCCATCACAGGCCAGTACCCTCAGGGTGTACTTGTAACTTCCAAAGACTTTCAGGGCCCAGTTTCAAGTGTTGTTGAGAAAGACACTGATTATTTCCTTGTACTGTCATGGTTATTTATTGTGATAAGTTCTGTTTACTACTTCATCATCATCATCATCATCTCAGCCAAAAGACGTCCACTGCTGGACAAGGCCTCCCCCAAGGATATGAGGGGTATTTGCCATAATCGCCACGCTTGGCAGGCGGGTTGGCGATCGCAGTAGGTTGAGGGTAACCTCAGATAGATGCTGCTGCCCATCCTCTGGAATAGCCCCTTAGTCGGCTTTTACGACACCCACGGGAAGAGAGGGGGTGGTGCAATTCTTTATCCCCGGCACCACACGGGGGAAAATGTTTACTACTTCATGCAGTCAAAATGGTGGAAGATGATTGTGGAAATGGTGCAGAATAACTGGAGAGAATCCGAGGCGCAGCATGAACACAATGACTAGATTAGTATTAATGAATTTAAGTTTTAAGTATATTGTTATCAATTTTTGTTTAATAAAAACAAGTATGAACAAACAGAGTATATTATTATCCATTTATGTAATACATTTTATTTTATACATATGTTATAGTTTATTCCATTCATTAATTCATTGTTTATTTTAATTCTGCTGGCATATCTTTACCATTAATACCAGCTAATATATTGTTTGCTGATAATTCACTCATAGTATTCCTGGCTTCAATAGATGCACTACCTATGTGAGGTAGTATAACACAGTTTTTCAACTTGAGCAATGGGCTGTCCAAGGGCAAAGGCTCCGGGGTTGTGACATCTAAACCAGCAGATCTAATATTATTAGATTTTAGAGCTTCAATCAAAGCCTCTTGGTCAACAGTACCACCTCGGCTGGTGTTGACAAATACAGCTGTATTCTTCATCTTGTCAAATGCTGCTTTATTAAAAATTTCTTTTGTTTCTGGTATTAAGGCTGCACAGCATATCACAAAGTCACTCTCCTTCAAAAGCTCATCAAAATCTACTTTAACTGCACCTATTTCATCAGCTTCTGCTCTTTTACTGCGATTGAAATAAAGTATTCTTGATGTGTTGAAAGCTTTAACACGTCTGGCAACTGCTTGTCCTATTCGCCCGAAGCCGACAATGCCAACTGTTGCTCCAGCAAGGCCGGGTCCTGTCATCCAGGTTGGTGCCCAAGACACCCATCCACCAGTCTTAGCTTCATGTTGAGCTTCGGGGAGGCGCCGTGATGTTGAAAGAAGTAAGGCCAACTAAAAAAATAAATATAAATAATTATTGCATATGCAAAACTAATTATTTAAGTAGTTCTCAATCTCAAAAAAATAACCTACAAAATACTTATTCTATTTATTAAATAATAACCTACATAAAACTCATTTACTGTTTTACTGATAAATAAAATAAATATTTGTTAGCTGATAAATATATTTTATCTACACTATTCTACTTATGTTTCCAATACTTGACTTATAATTACTACTGTTATAGCGCAGACAACAAAACACTCAATTTAAGCAATTTCACATGATGGTATAATATCCACATCGATATCGTAAAATCTCATTATAACATCAATAAAATGCGACCAATTAACCTGGCGAGCCTTATGTCAAAATCCTCATACAAGTTGTATAAAATTTTGATATTAGGCTGGCTTTATTTATTTATTTATTTATTTATAAAACAGTTGGGTTATACGTGAAAACTTCGTCGAAACTACTAAACTTACATACACAAAACTCTTTGGTAAGATCTTGTGCCAATTAAATAAAAAAAGAACAGCGCGTGTCGCTCCTGATTGGCCCTGCGCGCGCAGCTGCGCTCTCATTGGTTAGATTTTAATGGCGGCAAGTTCACTGTGACAATACACGTACGCGTGAATTTAATGTTTCGCAATGTGTTTTGTTTTTAAAATACAAATTAAAAGTTAAAAATGGACAGCGACGATGATATTTGTACGACTCCGGATATTCTAGAATTGGCAACAAAAGTAACTCACAATCTTTTGCCAGAAAAATCTATAAAATTATATGAAAAAGAACATAATAACTCTTTGGCATGGAAGATCGAAAAGAAAACTACATCATTTTCTGAAAATGTCATTCTTGTGTATCTCAAAGACCTCTCCGACAAATTCAAGCCATCTTCTATGTGGGCTAAATATTCTATGCTCAAGTCCACACTGAGTATCTACAACAATATTGATATCACGAAGTATTCAAAAGTCATAGCGTTCCTGAAACGCAGTTCAGAAGGACACAAGGAAAAAAAGTCCTTGACGTTTACATCAGGTCAAATAAAGATGTTCCTGAAAGATTCACCAGATATTTTGTATCTTTTTGAAAAGGTAAGTGTATTTTAGTTCTGTTATTTAATCTACCTAGTACTTACGTACTACACACGCAAGTTATCTAGACACTCCGTTTAAGCGCTTTGTGTATAAATTAGGTAGTAGGTACCTACACTTTACTACTTCATAAATCATAGTTTTTGCCTTGGCTATGTACCTCAAGCTTATTATATCGTTTATTGTTACAGGTTGCACTAATCTTCGGCATAATGGGGGCATGCCGAAGGCAAGAGCTATACAACATCCAGTTCGATGAAGTCTCTAACATAGACGACAGTACAATCATGGTGAAAGTTTCGAAAACAAAAACGAAAATAGATCGTTCTTTCGTTGTGACGGGCAACTGCTATGCCGTATGTAAAAAATACATGGAACTTCGACCCACCCCCTGTCGAAACCCTGCCTTTTTCTTGAGCTATAGATCGGGGAAGTGCGTCGATCAAAGAACTGGTATTAATAAATTTGGTGCTCTGGGAAAAACTATCGCAAGTTTTTTGAATCTGCCTAACCCAGCGTTGTACATGGGGCATTGCTTCCGGCGCACCTCGGCGACCCTTCTCATAGATAGCGGTGGTGGTTTGACCGCACTGAAACAACACGGGGGGTGGAAGTCTTCTACTGTGGCTGAAAGCTACATTGATGAGTCTTTAATGAATAAAATTCAAGTCTCAAATACGATCTTGAACAGTATAGAAAACAAGACGAATGAAGTAATTATAAATATTCCAACTCCGTCTACGAGCTCTACTGCTTGCCCCGCGACCGCTACAGCTGCTGGATCAATAATTAACATTAACTTTCAAAATTGTACCATCCAAAATTTTAACAATTATTATAAATAAACTATTGTCAGCTTTTACTCTTGTTGTTTGACTAATTGCATTAGTGAAGATAAAGTAGTGTATGCAACTGCATATAACACGGGTATTAAAACACTCGTTACTATTATGAAACTCACACTCGTGTTTTAATACCCTTCATTATATGACAGTTGCATAAACTACTATTACAATAAAACTTCTTAACTTTCACGTTTATTATAGGTAACCTTTTTAGTCAATCTGTCAGTTTGTCTATATTATACCTATGGAGATTTTACAAATTTCTTAATCTAAATAAATAAATAATGGTGTAGGTATTTATTTACTTACAGTCAACTCCGCTGTAGCATCTGTTAATACATCAGGAGTGTATCCAATCCTGATTCCTCTCTTCCTGCACTCTTGGACGTCTATGTGGTCATGACCCACCGAGATTGTGGCCACCACCTTCAGGCCTGGTCCCGCTGCATCTAACAGCTCTTTGTCGATCTTGTCAGTGAGTGCACAGTAAATTGCATTCGCACCAGCAACTTCTTTTAGAAATTCGGCTCTTGGAACCGGAGATGGCTGCTCCCATAGTTTAACATTGCATCTGGAAAGCATAAATAATGGTGAATGTTACAGCTATTTCTATGTATTTCATAAATTGTACATTTTAAATGAATAAATAAATAAACTTTCCTACACTCACACCGATTATCTAGCCCAAAAGAAGCTTCAATATGAAACTCGTTTATCTGTTGTCTAGTGTCTAGTAATACTTAAATACATACTTATTATACATAGAAAACACCCAGACCTGAGACAATATTAGTGTTTTATAATGGTACCTATGTTACATTTGTAAAGAAGACTGATATACCGAAAACGACATGATTATTTATATGGTCACTTAAATTTCCAATAAAATTTTGAGTTGATTATTGAGAAACACATTTTATACTTACTCTTTTTTAAGTATATCTATCCCAACCTTGGGCATATCTGAGCGCGTCACATACACACTATATCTTGCCGCTCCACTCATCTTTTTCACCAGCTCGTTGCAATTGACTAAACAACGAGAAAATGTCGCAACACTTTTATAAATCATGTATCAATAGGCGACGTTTGAATTCCGTGTTTTTTATGCAAAATTTTCAAGGGCGCTTAGTTCTCAGGCAAGTATTTAGGTGCTGTAGACTGTGGTTTTGGGCTGTTATCGCTCTTGAAAAACGAAGGTTTCGCTATTAAAATCGTGACGTGGAGCACGGCGACCGTTGCCAGTATAACTTTGCCCTTGGTAGACTTGATGAATGATGTGACGCTCATAATATGAAGGCGATCTAAAAAGATAGGTTAGGGTTAGAAGCTAAAAGATAATGTTTACTTTACGCGTAAATCGAGATAACCCATAAAAACTTTAACCTTGTCTTATCTTCGCTAAATTTCCTCCTTTTTTATAGTACCACAAACTTATCTGACCCGGTGACAGCGTCGCTGTTGTTGAATTTAGTGTTGCTGCTAAATATAATTTCCGCAGTTTGTAGGGTATAAATAATGACATTGCCCAAGTGCACTAGGAGTGATCAAAATATTTATTTGCTGTTTTAGACATTGTTATGAAGGGTCTTTCAACAAGGACGGGTCGATGTTAAAATTGAATAAAACTAGATTGTGTGTGAGATATTAACGAATTTTTATTTTTATTTGAAAGGCCCATAAATGCCATTATGAATGGAATATAACATCGTTCAAATTTCCGCCGCGGCTTCGAATGGCGGCACGAATCCGAGAGGTCCAATTTACAAAAGCACATACAAAACAATACAAAAATTGTTTGTATTGTTAATGGTTTTGTTAATAAGCAAAATTGCCGTATATGGGATGACCACAACCCTCATGAGGTTCACCAGGTGGAAATGCATCCACAAAAAGTTACTGTTCGGTGCGGATTTTGGTCTGGCGGCGTCATTGATCCGTACTTCTTCGAAAACGACGTTGGCGAGGCCATCACCGTCAACGGCGAGCGCTACAGATCAATGATTAACAATTTCTTTGGGCTTGAATTGAACAATATGGACGTGGACGACATGTGGTTCCAGCAAGACTGCGCTACGTGCCACACAGCGAACGACACAATGGACATCCTGCGTGAACGGTTTGAGGGTAGGGTTATCTCGTGAATTGGCCACCAAGATCGTGTGATTTGACCCCGCTAAACTTTTTCTTGTGGGGTTTTCCGAAGTCACAGGTCTATGCCAATAACCCACAATCGACCGTTGCCCTAAAAGCCAACATAACGCAGGCCATCGCTCAGATTCAGCCGGATTAATGCAGCAAAGTCATTGAAAATTGGACCTCTCGGATTCGTGCCACCATTCGAAGCCGCGGCGGACATTTGAACGATGTTATATTCCATTCATAATAGCATTAATGGGCCTTTCAAATAAAAAAAAATTTTTGTTAATATCTCACACACATCTAGTTTTATTCAATTTTAACATCGATCCATCCTTGTTGAAAGACCCTTTACAACACGATATAACTATTCAAATTCAAATTCAAATTCAAAATCATTTATTCAGTTTAGGCTACAAAAAGCTCTTATGAACGTTATTTTAAGCCATCGGTTCGTAAGTCTATCTACTCTGGGCGGGAGATCTTGTACTGAGAAGAACCGGCAAGAAACTCAGCAAGTGTCCAGCTCTTTTCTCCCTTACAGCGTCATAAATATTGAAAAAAGCCCTATCATAAAGGACACTTTCCATCACAAATAAAAACACAAAATGTAAAGGACAATCACAACATGTAAAAAAACACAAAAAATAAAAAATAACTAAATAAAATATTTAAGTCAGCAAAAACATAATTTACCAGTTTAATTTTTTACAATATCATACAGTACTAGTAAAAGTCAAAAAAAACTATAGTTAATAATAATAAAAATAAAACTAATTGTAATGTTCAATGCAACGCTATTTTGTTATCTGCAGGACACTATTTATAAGTAGTATTATGTATATGTTTTTTATTATAGCCAGGCTGTTTTATCTTCTAAATATTCTTTGACTGTATAATAACCTTTTTTTAATAAAGAAGACTTTACATGTTTTTTAAACTTATCTAAAGGTAAGTCTAGTACAGTATTTGGTATTTTATTGTAATAGTGTATACCTTGCCCCAAGAAAGAACCAAGCACCTTCTGTAACCTGAACAGTGGCATTGCAAGTTTTGACTTATTTCTAGTATTAAAATTGTGTACATCACTGTGTTTAGCAAATGAATTGATATTACAACGTGCAAGAACTATACAATTATAAATAAATTGAGACGCCACTGTCAAGACATCAATTTCTTTAAAAAGATTTCTTAAAGAAGTTCGTGAACCTAGTCTATAGATTGCTCTTACTGCTCGTTTCTGTAAAATGAATATAGTTTCAATATCAGCCGCTGTTCCCCACAGTAAGAGGCCATACGACATGACACTATGAAAATAACTAAAGTAAACTGTTCTAGCAGTTTCAACGTCTGTTAACTGCCTTATTTTTCTAATGGCATAAGCAGCAGAACTGAGTTTGCCGGCCAATTTCGAAATGTGAGGATTCCATTGAAGTTTTGAGTCAAGGGTTATACCTAAGAAAACTGTTGAGTCTACCAAATCTAATCGATCACCGTTTATTCTTATATCAGTTGGTTCATTTTTGACATTTGGTAATTTAAAATTAATACATTTTGTTTTTTTAGCATTAAGCTGCAAATTATTAATAGTAAACCAACTGAGTACATCAGAGAGTGCTTTGTTTACATCGTCGTAATTATTCTTACACCTACTTACATTAAAAATGAGTGAAGTATCATCTGCAAATAATACGATTTCACAGAAGTTCTCTACAAAGAATGGCAAGTCATTAATATAAATCAAAAACAGAAAAGGACCAAGAATGGACCCTTGTGGAACTCCCATTTTTACATGAGAACCAGATGATTTAGTTCCATTAATATCGACAGTTTGTGTTCGAGAGCTAAGATACGACTGAATTAAATTTAGTGCGAAATCTTTGAGACCGTAGTAATTTAGCTTCATCACCAGAGTTTTGTGCTCAACGCAATCGAAAGCCTTGGACAAGTCGCAAAACACTCCAAGGGCGTTTTGAGACTTCTCCCAGGCATCAAATATATGTTTTAATAGAGCAACACCTGCATCAGTAGTAGAACGACCCTTTGTAAATCCATATTGTTTATTATGTAAAAGGTTGTTTATGTTAAAATACGACATCAACTGTTCCAATATAACTTTATCATAAATTTTGCTTAGAGTTGGTAGTATTGAAATGGGTCGATAGTTACTGGGGTCTTCTTTGTTTCCCGATTTGAACAAAGGTATGACCTTACTAAACTTCATAAGATTGGGAAAGATACCTTTATTCACACAGTTATTAAAAATTTCAGCAAGATATGGTGCAATAGAATGTATAATATTCTTAATTACTTTTATAGAGATGCCCCACAAATCACTTGTGTTTGTCATTTTCAGTGATTTTAATGTTTTTATAATATCCATTGAATCAATATATTTAAATTGAAAAGAAACATTACATTTTGGTACATATTTTTGGAGTAATGCTTGTGCAGCTTCTGGTGATGAATCCAAATTTGAGGTTGTCAGCACAGGTATATTTACAAAAAAATCATCAAAAATATTAGCAATATGTGAATCTGAATTGACTAAGTTGTCGTTTACTTTTAAAGTGAAAGTATTATCCCGTGGTTTAAATTTACCTGTTTCACGGTTTATAATGTCCCAAGTGGCTTTAATTTTATTGTTGGACTTTTTAATTTTTTCTTTAATATAATTAGATTTTGCTACTATACATATTTTCTTAAATATTTTCGAATAATTCTTTACATATTCCGTAAAATTAGAATTTTGGTTATATTGTTTTAGACTATATAAATCATACAATTTATTTCTACTTTTATATATACCAGTCGAGGCCCAGTCACAGAACTTAAGTTTATGAGTTATTTTGATTGTTCTTTGTGTAAACACTTGGTCATATTCAGTCTTTATGAAGTTAAAAAGATTAGTATATAATACATCTGGATCATCTTGTCCAAATGGCAATGCATTAATTTTACTCGATATATTATTTTTAAAACGCTCTACTCGCTCCTTTGTAACTGGTTTACAGTTCACTATTTTTGGCTCATCCTTAACATTAAAATCATAGGTCACCTTTAAACCGCAATGGTCAGACGTAAGCTTATTAATGACTGACTTAGAAACAGGGTCATAGTCTGTAAAAACATTATCAAGACAAGTGGCTGAATGTGAAGTTATTCTAGTGGGTTCGAGAAATAGATTAATGAGATTAAAACATTTAAACAAGGCAACAAGACGAACACTCATTGAAGTGCTTTCTAGAATATTTATATTAAAATCGCCACATACAAAAACAAATTTATTTTTTAATTTTAATTTTCTTAGTACGTCTTCCATTACAGATTCGAAAATACCGAAATTGCCCGATGGGGGTCGGTATACACACACTATTACAAAGCTATTAAACTCCACACATGATAGCTCAATATTACGCTCCACTGATAAGCCTACAATATCGTTGCGATCTTTATATTTTATATTACTTCTTACTAGTATTAAAGAACCACCGTGAATAGCTGAGCTTCGCACGTACGCGCTTGCTAATTGGAAATTATTTACATAGAATGATGTGTCATGACTTCTTAGCCAATGCTCAGTTAAACAAAATATATGAATTGCCTGACTTTTTGCAAATAATTCTAACTCTAAGTCTTTACCAGCCAAACCTTGAATATTTTGATGTATAATAGTAATTAATGAGGACTTGGCTTTTGTCTTAGACCTCAGTTTAAACATGAGGTTGTTGTTACCTTATTACTAGTTGTAGATGTTGCATTAGTAGAACTACTAATGGTTACGTTGTTATGACGTAAAGACTTAGTTATACCATTTATAACTGTATCCTGTATATTATAAGCTAACAATTTAGCTATTTGGGTCCTACATTTCGTAGAAAGATACATAGTATCTGACGTCAAACTAAAGCTATTAATAAATTTATTTATATCAAAATATAAAATAGTGTCACTATGACGACAAATCAAATTAAACAATAATAAATTTAATTCATAAATGCGCTTATTTTGTTCCCAGGTCAAATTGGTACAATAGGGAAAAGCGCTAATTATTATCCTGCAATTTGTTTCTGATTGCAGTTTTATCAAAATATTAAAACTATTTATGATGTCACGTTTCTTCGTTTGTGAGCTGTCACCACATAACACAATAATATTAGTGGAACTATTCAATGAATCCTGTGATATTTTGTTTACTATAGCATTCAACGACTGACCTGGAGTACAAATATTGGTCATTGAGTGGATAATATTTCTATTTATAGGCAACCCTAAGCCTTGACCCAGTTTATCAGAGTACATAACTGTTTTTTTTACTAATTTTGTAACATAAGGTTTAAGTATTTTTTGAGGAGAGGCCGATGAAGGACCGGGAACCAAAACAGACAAGTTTTGTGTGTTCATCTGAATATTTGAGTTAAGTGATAAAGACTCTTTGTGTAGGTTAATTTCATTATTAATTAATGAGTTGTACCGATCAGCATTGTACTTGCACAGATCAACTAACTCTGTGGCTGATTGGATATGTTCTTCAATCTGTTTCTGTGATATTGAGTATTTTTTAGTCATTATATCAAGAGACTCATGTAACCTTTGGATGTCAGTTTGTAATTGCTTAGTGTCCCGGTCATACATTTGCCTACTTTCCATTAACTTACTATTATATATATCTAAGGAATCCATAAGGCTAATACGCTCCTTTCTGAGAGCAATATTTTTATAAAAACAGTTATTTTTTTTAATCAACTTCTCAGTTTTCTTTATAAACTTATTAATTTTTACATATTTTTTAATTTTAGTTTTGCTGATTTTATTTATTTTGTTGTTGTTTTGAGATTGCTGTAATGAAATTCCACCAGGTGATGCTATAAGTTCTTCAAATAAGGACTGAGTATGATCCAGGACAATTAGGAACAATAATTAAAACACATTTTTATAGAATTATATTTTAATGTTATAATTATGATCATGTAGATAATCATTTGTGTAATTCAGAGACTAGATTTCAGGAATGCCTTTGTTCTTTCTCTTTTTTCCCCCGGAGTAGAAATTTTTTAACCCGTTGCATCAGCCCGTTCTTGTTCATTGTTGTTGTTCATTTCTTTAACCAACTTTCGTACGAACCGCACACTAACACCTGCTAAATAGTACACATATTTTTATATATATATACCATAAAGAAAGCAAAACGATAGACATAGATTATAATAAATAAATAAATGATTATTTCACAACGTTTACAGCAATTATTCAGCCAGAAATTTATCCGAATAGAACAATTAAACTAAAAATAATTTAAAGCACAATTCATACAATACATTAATAGAATTTACTTAAGCAACATAAAACTAAATAAAATGAATGGGTAGGGGTGATTCAAAACAACAGCTGGCAACACTAACTTGTAGCAGCAGCAACTCGTTCGTACAATTTTTCGAATGGTATTAATGGCAGTTCGAGACGTTTTTCCTCCTGCATAAAAGCTAAAACTTTTAAAATAATGTTCCTTGCGTCACTTTCAATGCTTTCGGCATTATTTATTTCAATAAATCTACCCAAAAAACGAAATAAACCTTACGCGTCGTGCACAACTTCAAACAACAACAATTTGACAGCAAAATGACATTATAAAATGGCAGGCAGACGCGTAGGACTTCTTGGCGGGAAAGTGAAGCGTCATGTTTGCGGTTTTGCTTTATTTTCCAAAATTTGCGTTATGTCGAATATTAATGTGAAATAATGGTGGATTATTAACCGTTAAGTGTTCGTGAGTGTGCATAAGTGTTGGCAAATGAAACAAAACGGTGCAACGTCACTTTTCAAATTCTCTCAAGAAGCTCGCGTGAGGACTTAGTAAAGCCCCACATCTTTACTGAGATACTCGAGGGGTTGGGGGGTATATCATTTCTCACTTCCCAATTCTAATATCATTCATCATCATCATCATATATGAAAATATTGTTTATTTATGTATTACTTAAACTAATGACATGGCAGCATGGTCTATGACCTTAGCCGGTTCCTCAAGGAACAAACTACACTAAAAAAAAAAAAAAAAAAGCAGACGCGTAGTTCCAGTTTTGGCCACCGGGTCAGATAAGTTTTTTTGGCACTATACTGTTGTTTTGACTTTTCTTTGACGTTTCGATTGACGTTTGATAACAACAGCTGTCATTGTCAAACATCACGACGTTTTTACATTCGTTTATTATAAAGGAGAAGTCCGGTTTTGGGCCTGAATGTTGATGAATAAATCATATACCAAAAAAATCGTAAATTTTACCTGATTAACCTCTGTAAATAACAGCGACGTTGGCAATGGCCAACAGATGTTATTTTCGTAATGATGTATTTAGTTTATCTATTAGCAAAAATCGATATGAAGAGATTAAACGAAATGCAACATTACTTCAGTATCTTTTAACTATCCATTAAAAAACTAAAAACATTTATGAAACGAAATAAATATCTTAATAATTATCCACTTTATCTTACTTCATCATAAGTTAGAAAGATCCTAAATAGACCGATCAATAATCGATTGTTCAATCAATATCGATTATGGGAAGCAGCCATATTGATAGATAATGTCTATTTCTATTTGTTTGTCTAGTCTATGTCTTTTGTGATGTTGTGTTGTTGTCATTCGCTTTTAGTATTTCTTAATGTTCTTTTTTGTTTTCTCCTGGGACTAACAATAGTAACAATTATTGTGCTCGAATACCTGACTCCGACTTTGATTGCTTCCTAGCTGACCGTTTGCTTGAACGAACACTGCATTGGATACTGGATATATTGACCTTTGCGCGCAGTAAGTACCTGCTTGGTTGTCATTTTTATCAATGTATTTCGTATTTCCCATTGTTTTAATTTAATTATACCTAGAGTAGGTATGCAGTCTTTAATAAGTACTCGTACTATTACTATTTTCATTTGAAATATGTGTACAGCATTTTGTTAACTAGAGTGCATACTGCATACTCATGTTAGGCTCATTAACCTCTCACATCCAGTGCCAAACAGGGTTGCCAACACAATACCACAAATAGGTGCTAAATGACATCTGAAAAAGTGCTAGATAAACATGGATTTTCAAAAATAGTGCTAGTTTTTTTGGACTTTAAATAAAATAATAATATAATTTATAATTAATAAAATGACATAATGTAAAATGAAAAAAGAAAAACGACGGGTTGCACTCCGGGAGTGCCGGCAGAAGAGAAAACTTTAATATTAATGTTGTCCATTTTTGATATTTTGGAATGGTTAGGGAATAATTTTGCACGCATTGCTTCAATTATCAGTATAAAAGTACTATCATTTATGTGGTAGAATACAATATTTATTTATTGTGCTATCGTACACAAACATGACAATTTATATTACATTAAAAAGCACTCGAACATTCGCGCAAGCGCCCTGCGCCGCCTAAACGAAACAGCAGGCATACATTTTCGCCGCGCCGTAGAAAGAGAGGGGGATACTTCCTCTCCTACGCCGCGCCGGCTGTCATCCGTCTTACGAATTTTCGATCAGGCCACGTGTCCTGACGCGAATTTAACATTTTTTACCCATTACAAAAAAGTGTAAAACGCCGCTAAAGAAGTTTTCACTTCAAAAATTATAATCAAAATGTAACAGTAATCATTATTTTAAATTATATCGCGGATCGTGCTCGGTGGCGTGCACTTGGAGAGGCCTATGTCCAGCAGTGGACTCGTATAGGCTGATGATGATGATGATGATCCAGTCATCTACACTGTCATCTGTATCCGCTGCCGTGTTTTCTTCTCCTTGTACTGCAATATGAACTAGGGGTGTTACTTCACTTTTTGTAATGTCATCGATAGTTGTTTTTTATGTTATTTTTGTAAGCTACTAGTTTATATGAATAAATGAAATGTACAATGTCAGTATCAATTTTATTTTGTTTCATCATCATCATCATCATCATAGGTATAAAATCAAAGTCAAAGTGAAAGTAAAAATTGTATATTGTAAAAATAGTAAATTGTAAAAATAATGAAATAATATTGAAAATCATCCAATGTTTTTTACCTACTACCCATTCAGGACGTCTATTTTTTAACTCCACAGTTTTTATTATAGAAGTAACGAGATTTACAATACTTATGTCGTTACCAAATGATACAATACAAATAAAAATACAATACAAAAATGTTTAATAAAATCTTCTTCTCCTCCACCACGGCAGCAGCCACGCTGAGAAGTCGAAGTGCTCGGAGAACGGAGCGGTTGTTTATATGTATATGTAACTGACCTTCATCCAGTCAACCTCCTCATGGCGTCGTGGAGATGTGAGCGGAGAGTAGGCAGGAGCCAATGGCGAAGGTTCGCCCTAAAACATACAAAAAAGTGAAACAGTTATTACTACAATCATACCAGTAGAAAGCAAACACAATAAACAAATTATTCGATGATGATGATGATGATGGTAGTGGTGATGGTGATATAAATAACCGGCGCCATACGATCGCATAATCCTAGCACAATAAACACATCACCAGTACAAACCAAACACAATAAACAGATTATTTGATGATGATGATGATGATGATGGTAGTGGTGATGGTGAAATAAATAACCGGCGCCATACGATCGCATAATCCTAGCACAATAAACACATCAGCAGTACAAACCAAACACAATAAACAGATTACTTGATGATGATGATGATGATGATGGTGGTGATGATGGTGGTGATGGTGAAATAAATAACCGGCGCCATACGATCGCATAATCCTAGCACAATCCTTGTAACACAATAAACACAATAAACAGATTATTTGATGATGATGATGATGAAATAAATTCTACTAACCTCGTCATCACTGACTACTTCCTCGCGCTCCTCCTCCGCGTCGGCCTCGTCGTATAAAATATCAAAAGTCGCTTGGAGCCTCCTCATCTCTCCCAATTCTCCAATTAGCCATTCTATAATCAAAATCAAACAAACAACATGAAATAATATGCTATACAACATACTTATACACAATAACACAATATAGCATACTTATATAACTGTCTCAATACAAAAGTAAATTTAGAAACATTACAAGAATATCACCATTACTATCGAAAATAACAAAATGTTATCGTAAAAGCTATCGACACTATCCTCCTACTACTAAGAAAGAAATTTCACACTGTCTGCCGGCAAGTATGGCCGTAAGCTCTATACAAATATAGCCCAAAATGGTATGGCAAAAAATTTCGGCCATTTCGAATGTCAGTACATGAAACGGTCGTAATTTTATTTCACAAAAAATGATAATAAATGTCATTATTTCTTTGTGTAAACTAGTTTCCATTACTCATACACTGTTTTTATTCATTTTACTGTATTTCTAACAAACTGTACATGCATTTACGCACTAAAATCACTCTGGCGTCACTCCGAAATCGAAAATTTAAAAATCACTATTAGATACGATATTCGTTGAAAACTTATAGCTAAAAACGTTCACTATAAACTCAGCAAGATGATTTACAACAGTTTCTAATATAAAACACTACTTACATGAGTATTTCCAGTTTTTTCCTCAATGCACTAAGTAACCTTGATGCACAAATGACAAATGTTCGAACTGTCATCCAACCCGAAAAACGACAGTAGAATAACCTTGTCTTGTGTTTTTAATATAGCAAATTTACTCAAGTTTGTCTATGGCCAAACATCTTCATACAAAAGTTTTTTTTTTTTTTTATATTAGAAGGAGGCAAACGAGCAGGCGGGTCACCTGATGGAAAGCAATCACCGCCGCCCATGGACACTCGCAAAACCAGAGGAATCACAGATGCGTTGCCGGCCTTTAAGGAAGGAATAGGCTCGTTTCTTGAAGATTCCTAAGTCATATTGGTCCGGAAATACCGCCGCTGAGAGCTGGTTCCACAGCACTGTAGTTCGTGGTAAAAAATTACGTGAGAAACGCACAGTAGTAGATCGCCATCCATCAAGATGGTGTGGATGGAAAGACAGTCGATTGCGTGTAGTGCGGTGAAGGAAATCAGCGGCAGGGATCAAACCGAACAATTCCTCAGAGCACTCCCCATGATAAAGGCGATAAAATATACAGAGAGATGCAACGTCTCTCCGAAGGGCCAGTGGAACGACCGCGGCGAAAACCGTACTGGCGATCGCTTAGTAGCTGATTCTCTTCTAGGTACCTCAAGAGCTGGCAGTTTGTAATGGACTCCATTACTTTGGAGAGCAAAGAGGTGATGGCTATAGGCCTGTAGTTGGACGGATCTGAGCGATCACCTTTTTTGGGAATCGGGTGGACAAGGGCTGTCTTCCAAGAACTCGGGACAACGCCAGTCGTGTAAGAGAGCTGGAAGAGGCGCGTTAGAACCGGCGCCAACTCAGGAGCACACGTCCGAAGCACAATGGGAGGGACTGCATCAGGCCCACTCGACTTATGAATGTCAAGGGAAAAAGAGCTTTACGAAATGACCTTTGCAGGAACCGAACGTTTGGCATAGAACAAGCGCAATGCGGTATTGTTGGTGGCGAGTTTTCCCCATCGTCCAAGGTCGAGTTTGATGCGAAAAGAGTACCCAAGAGATCGGCTTTCTCTTTTGCAGTATGGGCAAGGCAATCATCGGTCTTGTGCAGTGGTGGAAGTGACGGTCGACAGAAATTCCCCAAGACAGCCTTGGCGAGAGACCAGAATGCACGCGTACCCGAAGGAAGACGCACTAGCCTCTCCCCAATTCTACCTATAAATGATGACTTCGCCTTGGCAATGTCCTTCTTAAAAGACCTGGCAGCAAAGTTGTACTTCTTTTTGAGCACACTGGTACTTGGATCCTTTGATGACACCGCATTAGCCCAGGCTTGGTAATGCTCGCGCTTCTGGCGAGATGTTATTTTGCAACATCGACCAAACCATGGTTGGGATCTGCCGCCAACGGGAACCATAGAGTTTGGAATGAAGAGTTCCATTCCCTACAGTATCACATCAACGACAGAATCGGCGGCGACATCAGGATCATCCAGCGAGAAGCAAACTCGCCACCATGGGTACGACGCAAAGAAACTTCGCATCCCATCCCAGTCCGCTGACCTATAATGCCAGACCCGACGGCTAACCGCACGTTGCGATTTTAAAGTTTCCGTGAGAGGCACTGTGCTCCGAATCAGGCAATGATCTGATGAGCCTAGTGGTGCATCAACGGACACTTGATAGCCGTCTGGGTGCGAGGTCAACAAGAGGTCCAGTAAGGAAGGTGTATGGCCCTCCACATCTGGTACCCGCGTAGGCTCGGCAACCAGTTGGGACAGACTGTAGGCCAAAGCGAAGTCATGAACGGCTCTACCCGCGTGGTCAGTAGTGCATGAACCAAGCCATTCGACGTGGTGGGCATTAAAGTCTCCCAGCACCACGATCTCGACAGAGGGGATCCGTTGGAGAAGGGAATCTATGGCCGTTTGGACGCTCTCGATAAGTTGGTCAGTCTCAATGTTACCGCTGTGGGACCTATACAGGCACTCGTAGACGCGAGGGTGGTGTCCGCAGTCGACGTGCAGCCATAAGATGGAGAGGTCCCTAACTTCAAGATTGCCGAGGCGACGAACGCACATATCCTCCCTGACGTAAGCACAAACACCGGCGCGTGGTACAAACGAATGCTCCAGATTGTATCCCGGGTAGCGCAAGTAGGAGACGTCAGGAGGGGGGGATATCTGCGTTTCAGTAAGGAAAAGCAAGGCCGGCTTCTCCGTCTCAAGGTGGTAATGGACGGCGCTTAAGTTGGAGTGAATTCCCCTGATGTTGCAGAAGTCCACGCGAAGCGTAGGAGGGGGTGCCGAATGTCTTGCATTACTCCTGCCTGCAGCATGTGCTGATACGAGCGGACTTTTGCCCTCCTCAGAATACGTAGGGCAGCCTGAGCGTGGACGCTCAGGGGGGGATTCTCCTACACTGGAGGTGTAGGTACCCCCCTGGGGTAAATCTAAATTTAAGTTCGCTGCCATATCAATTGTGTGTGGGGGGGGGGGGGGGGGGGAAAGGGCCTCCGGAACTATCACTGACCGGACGAAACACACAGCAACGAGTGCCATTATTTCACGCCGGTATTTAGTGAGAGGGTGGTATTACGCCGGGCGACCCGGCCCAATGCGTGCTACAACGCAGCGTGGCTCTACCACTCAGTCAGTGTCACTCATTTAGCACCACCCATGGGTCACGTGTAGGGTCTCGAGGGTAAACCTACGGACGCGAGTGACCTTGACCCCCAAAAGTATACTCTAACCTATCGATTTTAATTATTATAGTCGCGTGGTCGGGTGCGGTGACATGACACCGCGCGGGTGTTGACCGAATATTGCCGCGGTGTCATGACACCGCAATAGTGGTGGAAAGGTACTGATGGACAATTTTAAAATGACCCTAGGAAATACACTAAACATTCATAATCAATACTATTTACTGTAATGAACTGTTAATACAGTTAAATATTTCTCTATGCATTGCAGTTGAATTTAATTCTTAAAATTATTTCTAACTTGCAGGTAAATGAAAATGATTCTATTTGCCAAGCTTGCTGGAATCGGGCCAGTGCAGGCTTTCCTGAAAATAGACCAGACGTTTCTCCTGTGGGACACCGTCATGTATGCATTCTATGCGGGCGTTCGCTTCTGCGAAGACTTTGTTCATGTTTTAAGAACTGGACCACAGCAAGAGCGTAGAATATACTATGTTGTCAGATAATGGATCTTACCACATACTGTAAGTACAACCCTTTTAATATTATAACCATTTAGATATAGGTGTGATTCCTAAAATGCCTCTAAGAGTTGATTATTATTTGCAGCGGTCATGTCAACATACACAGTTAGATATGGGTGTGTGTACGTACATGGTCTAGTAAGCCAGGGGTAGACAAGATGCAAATAGGGATTTACATGAGCATGAGATATTGTTCTGGTGATTGAATTTGGATTCTGTGATGGATTGTATGTATTGTTGTGACAGAAATTGTATATCTGTTCTGGTTATTACATTTTTGTGACTGCTATCTGACCTTCGTAACCCGTAGAACGGACAACCAGACAGATTGGATCATAACAACACATCCAGAATTAACGACTACAGGTTTCCTCATGATGTTTTTCCTTACCGCTGAGCTAGTGACCACACATAAATTAAAAAGGTCAAGAGGTGCGTGCCTTCACGCATGAGAGGCATGAGAGCACGCACCTTATCCACTAGACTACCATGGATCAATCACTCTTTTAGAAAAAATTGACTTAAGTATATTTTTTTTTTAGGTAGGCGCTACCAGCATTGTGTGTGAAGCCTGCTGGATGAGAGCAAATAGGGCATCTCGCCATATTCAATCAGGCCCTTCTACATCCGCTGCTTCTTCACTTCCTGAATGAACCAGCTTCTCAAGGTGTTCCTCCTCAAGAATCTTTGCCAACACTACAACCTCAACATGTGCAACGGGTACCTCTTCCTTCTGCAGCCACAATAGTCTTGCCCCGCTTGCCCGATTATAGTAGACCCGTTGAAACAGAAAGCAGATGTGTTGTGGTTGGATGTCGAAGACGAGAAAGAAACCGAATCACACTGTCAATGCGTCAGTTATTACATGTACAATTATTATGTACCTACCTCAAATAAATAATAGATTATGTGATTTTCATTTAAGATGTACATGTTAAGACTTTCTAAATGAAACTACTGACAATGTTATTAACAGTTTTACAGCAAAATCATATTCAGGATATGTTATTACTAATAAATAATTAAACAACATGAATGCTCTTTTATTTTACCAAAGTTATCCTATACCTATCTCATTGAAGTATTATGTAGTATGTATAGGTACCTCGATGACCTTCCTAGACAATTTTTCATCAAATCATTTTGACAATTAGACATTTATATAACCGCTTAGTGCCTGAGAATAGAGACTATACAATTGTGCACGCGTTCACAGGGCATGCACGACTGGTCAAGTTGCTTGAATCTTATAAAAATAATCCACTTTCGACACATTCACATCGATGAGTATTATCGCTACTTATCTTTTTAAAACAATGCTCGTATTCGTGTCAAGCGCACACGCTCATAATATAAGCAGCAGTGCAACCTGCTCTGCTGCGATGCTGCTGCTTAGCAAGCATAAAACCGCTGCGCAGTTATGCACCCAGTTTGCGCATTGCTCATACTGCCAAGTACGTACATACCTATCACTGCAGCCGCCAAGTTCGATAACATCACACTTACCTACTATAAATGCATGAAATCAATAAATAATATACAAATACCATTCTTCGTGTAATTATAGCAACAATTAAGACGTAACCTCCAATATCTTCATACACGATTTTGAGATATTTGGCCAAAGCCGATTGATGTGGAAATTGGGCAAATGTAACCTTTTCATATGTTCTATTTTGTGACTAATTTCTAGCCCATAACATGCAGGCCCCAGTTTGTATGAAGACCGGGTTTGTCCTTTGTACCTACGTATAAAATTGATTAAACCGAATCCTTTCTAGTATGCTCTAAGTAGTGGGTCTTATAAATAAAACATTTTTAATCATCATCTAAGCAATTACTAAAGTAATCAGTTGCTTAAATTTTAAGCATATGCAATATAGCATATGTAAAAAAAATGTGTTTTGATTTGTGTTTTGTTACCGTGCTAAAAATAAATTAAATGATATAAAATAAAATAGATATTCCTTTCTCATTCAAGAACTCACTTTAAGAAACATTGTCTTGGTACTAGTAGGTAGGTAAACAAGTTAGTTTAAACTGGTACCTACCTACCTCGTTACGACCCCAGTACCGTATCGCTTCCATATTTGGATAGGCACTGGTACCTACTGAACCACCTCTAGGATCATTTCTAAACTCTGCTTTGAATTTATCAAATGATCTTCAGCATGTTGCATTTAGAAAATCTGTATTTCGTGTAAAATTGTCCGTCTAAACACATCAAACGGATTTAAACGGTCACTGTAAGTTTTTTCCCTCCGAAATCTTCTAAGATATTTTAGATCCCTTAATTCTCTCAATGTCACTACATAGAGAACTTAAAGAGTTCCTCAAGCAGTGTGATCAACACACCGTCATAAATTTTCTAGAGGGAATGGTATCACGCAAGCGGATACTATTCGGAGAATCCGGCTCGGTAGTAGGGAACGGTATCCCCCTTCTGCCGATCCGGATTCTCCGAGGGGTTCGGATCAGATCGGGAGCTGGATCACCCGAGGGCGCCTCTAAACGCTACCTATCTACAACTCTTCTTGGATGGACCGGGTCGTGGGACTCGAGGGTAGTAACTATTAAGTAATCTTTGCTCGAGGAGCGCAAAAGCAGAGCTCATTTAAATTTAAATGAGGGTATACAAGCTACCAACTAATTATGAGACGACCAACACCTCAGTCTCCCTGTGACCACGGACCCTGCAAAGGGTTCGAAACATCAGGATAAACATTAAATAAGTAACGTGTAAAATAAACGCGAGTAGATCCGTAAAAGTTGTTTCATTTTAATATTATTTTTTTATTATGCTAATGCTAATGAGGAGATTATTATTAAGTAGGTATGAGATTATTTAATCCACAAAAAATAATAGCACGCGGCCTTTTCATCAGCATCAACGACTGCCCTCGTAAAAGATAAAATCATGGCCTAGTGCGTGCTGTGCGAGTCTTGTTCGCAATTCGATCAAGTTAAAGAAAACGACAATTTTTATGGCATTGAAGCCGCGGCTCCTGGTGGAATACGAGGATAGTAAAATTTCTACCATACAAATGCACATACAGGCACCCTGGGCGATGGACGCTTTTCCCGTCCCTCCCGCGACACGTTTACCTTACATCATCATCAGCTCTTTTTTATGTCCCCACTACTGGGGCACGAGCCTTCCATAAGGACGGATGGGGAGAACGGCGATCGGGCCATAAAACACCACACGGGCCCAATGCGAATTGGTGGTTGTTAACGACTGCTAATGCAGCCGGGACCAACAAAAGGCTTTACGTGCCTTCTGAAGCACCGAGGATCTCCGAATGATAAATTTTTAATCATCCAACCGATGATCAACCTTTGCGAAAGTTGCTTAACCTCAGCACTCGCAGACCGGGCGCGTTAACCACTGCGCCATCGAGCTCCTCGAACCTTTTACCTGAAACGAAACCCTGTCATAACCCAGTTTACCTTAACATGATCTAATGGAAAATAAAACTCGCAGCAGGGTAGCGGCAGGCCAGTGTTCGACAGGGACCAGTGATCGACATTTTTCTCCTTTAATCATCATCATCACCACCACCACCATCATCACCATCATCATCAGCATCATCATTATCATCATCATTATTATCATCATCATCATCATCATCATTAACATCATCAGCTCATAAAGTCCCCACGCTGGGGCACGAGCCTTCCCTGTGGATGGATAGGGAGAACGGGCCATAAACCACCACGCGACCAATCATTCTCGTATAGGCTACGCGTCGGACGTGTGATTGTTTGTAATAAAAGCCAAACTTATTAAAGGTACATTCATGTTATCAGTCCGTGGGTGGGTGAAATTAAAAATGTCAGATTTCCATACAAACTTTCTACCCCTATTTCACTTCTCTAGGGGAGGTTTTTCGAAAAATGCTAATACACGTCATTCTTTATTTTTGTTGAAAAACCTATATAGATCGATTAAAATATTCATTTTGATAGTTATTAATTTAAAAATAATTATTTCCCAAAAAAACCTTCTTCCCTTTTTTACTATGTTAAAGGAAAATAAACAAAATTCCTGATACATGCCATTCTTTATTTCTTTTCAATTTTACTTCAAAACTGACGGACTTTCAAACAAACTTTCTCCCCCTAGTTGACCCCTTTAAGGAATGATTTCCGTAAAATCCTTTCTTAGTAACTGATTCCGTCACTCAATTAACCTACAGTCCAAATTTCATCTTATTCGCTTCAGAACGGTTTCGACTAGGCATACAGGTCGACTTTTTTATCACCGTCCAAAACTTCGACTCCAGACAGACGGACAGACGACTCCCGTGATACAAACGAACAACTCTTTTGGACCAACTCCCTAACTCGAAAATAAAATTCTAATGTTCCATACATTTTGGTCGAATGAATATTGATGTTTTGAGTGTGTTTACACTACGCATATATAACAATTAAATACTATAGTTCTTATCCCGTGTACATACCTTACCTAGTAGCGGAAACTGCTCCAAAAACTCAACGAAACTCAGGGAACGCTTGCAAGAAAAACATACATTAGGTTTGCTTGCAGTGTGCACTAATTAAAAAGTAATTTTGTTTTATTCATTGAAATCGCCTCGGTGGCGTAGTGACAAACCGCTCAGTCCGGTACACGAAAAGTTCAGTAAGGTTAGCCAAAGTAACATTAAGAAAACGATAGCGAAGTTCAAAAAGAATAAAATGTATGGGATTGACATAAGCCGCGCTAAATCACTTGGTCAATCTTATGTCAATCTCATATATTTTATTCTTTTCGAACTACGCTATCGTTTTCTTAATGTTACTTTGGCTACCGCCACTGATGTGATCGTGTGAGCGTGTTTGTGATCACCAACCCGCATTTGGCAAGTGAGGTGATTAAGCCATTACACCCATCCAATGTAGCGATGACTTGATTTCAATGATGGGGCCCTTGCCTAGCAGTGGAACTGTCGTAGGCTATTTACCTTTTTTAACTTATTAAAATTACTGAATTGTAATTGTATTGGTTATAGTCGCGACGTTAGTTCGAAAAGTCCACTAAACTCGAAGAATGTAAGCTCGCGATGAAACACTACGCTTGTCTGCAGTGAAAGTGCACTATAACTAAATTAATAAAAAATGCGTGCAGCTCAGGCAATTAGTCAACTGCCAAGGCCCCTTATGAAACAGATAGTGATACATTTCGGTAGCAATGAAATTTATACGACATAACGCGGCTGTCTAATTGATATACAATTATGCATGCACTCTTTTAATTGCTATAATAATTGTTTAGACTGTAAAGTGAAATTATTCGTGACGAACAAACAACGTTCACTCGCAGAATAAGGAGACTGCAGAAGATTCTACAAGTGGTATTTACTAGGTTCTCCGAGGAATATTTACAAGATTCTCCGAGGAGTCTTTTCTAGATTCTCCGAGGCATATTTACTAAATTCTTCGAGGCATCTTTACTAGATTCTCAAAGGCGTCTCTTGTAGTTTCTTCGAGTGGTACATACGAGATTATGTGAGGCGTCTATATAAGATTCTCCAAGTGGTACTTAGGTACTAGATTCTCCGAGGTGACTTTACTAGATTCTCCGAGGCGTATTAATAAATAAATAATTCTGATTCTGATTCTGATTCTGATTCTGATTCTCCGAGACGTCATTTGTAGATTCCACAAGTCAAGTGGTACAGTCAGCGGCAGATCAACCTACCCAAATCTGTCAATTTTCTCCAATGAATATTGATCCTTATATCTAAACAATAAAGTTGAAAATTGATTGTAGAAATTTGACAGTTTTGGGTAGGTTGATCTGCCGCCGTGTGTACATACTAGATTCTCTGAGGCGTCTTTACAAGATTCTCCAAGTGGTACTCACTAGATTGTCCGAGGCGTTTTTCGTTGATTCTCCGAGTGGTACAGTCACGAGCACCGATATGAAAACACTTTGTCTCTTATTTCATTGTATTAAGAGTTACAATTGTTTTCTCGTGATTATACATATTCACCGAGGCGTCTTTACAAGACTAAAGAGTCGTTATTAGTCCACGCGCAGCTGTTGCGGGATTCCGTGTCTTTGAGAGGTTGTCTATGCTGCCGCACAATTTATGAACGCAGTAAGTACCTACCACTTACTGGACCTTACAAATAAACAAAAAATAAGGTCCGAATAGTTATTCTGTGTTTTGTTCGTGTCATGTAAACGTCATTTCAAATTAGAGTAAAAGAGACAAAATACGGAATAACTCTCAGAACAATAACTAAAGCTATAGAAGGATGGCTAAAATAAAAATCGTGCAACTATGTTTAGTTCCGTTCTATCTTATGGCTAGAAAAGGAGGTTGGACTGCGACAAATGGTTGACACTGACGTTATGTCAAACGGTCATCAGATAATCGGTGATCAAAAAAAATCTTGAGTCCTTTATAAAATCACTCACTACATTACCTCAAATATGACGTCACAAATCTGGTGCTTTGCTATTTAAGTCCGGTTTCTATAGCTTTAGTTATTGTTCTGAGGAATCACTATTCGGACCTTATTCTTTGTTTATTTGTAAGGCACACTGTGTTTATGATTGTTTTAGATATTCGAGGTGCTGACATTATGATTTATAAGAATCAAAGACCTTTTTTTCTATCTTGCTCAGATCAGAAGGGACTTTTTTGCAAACTTTTGCGTTCTTAGGTAACTTATTGTAGGCACCCTATAATAAAATTTCAAGTTTGACCACGTGTTTCTCGAAACTGTTCACATGTTCGTTACTGCGTTCATAAATTGCGCGGCGGTAAGTGTGCGCTAGAGGCCTGTGTACAGCAGTGGACGTGTGTAGGCTGATGATGATGGTGATGATGATGAAGTGTGCGTTAGAGGACTATGTCCAGCAGTGGACGTGTGTAGGCTGATGATGATGAAGTGTGCGTTAGAGGCCTATGTCCAGCAGTGGACGAGTGTAGGCTGATGATGATGGTGATGATGATGAAGTGTGCGTTAGAAGCCTATTTCCAGCAGTGGACGTGTGTAGGCTGATGGTGATGGTGATGATGATGAAGTGTGCGTTAGAGGCCTATTTCCAGCAGTGGACGTGTTTAGGCTGATGATGATGATGATGATGTGTGCGTTGCTCGAGCGCGCTTGTATGTAGCTAAAAACCTGCTGCGCATTCTGCCTATTTTGTGATTCACTAGAGCAGGGATTCTCAAAGTGGACGAAATCGACCCCTTGGGATCAAAATCGGTTTCCCAGGGGTCAAAATAAACGAAAACTGATTTTGGCCCTCGAAGAGGTCTAAAAATCGACCCCTAATGGTAATTAACACAAGTTCTTTGAAACGTTCAAGATACTGTTTAAGCTGAGTTACGTGTAGTACCAACTTGTTATAGGAGTTCCACTGTCAACAACGTATAATAATGGTTAAATCAATTGTTAGCGACCGGTGCGGTGGCCTGTCGTTCGACAGTGGAAGGGATAAGAATGACTAATATTTTAGTAGGAAGTATAGTATAAGTTTACTTAACCAACCGCAAAGTTTTTAAATTGGTAAGTTTTTGTATCAATAGAAAAAATATATGTAAAAACTTTAAACATACAATTGTTAAAGTAATTTGGCTATGGGGGTCTGAGGTATCAGTTAATTTTGGAAAAGGGGTCTCTTGCTAAAATAGTTTGGGAATCCCTGCACTAGAGCAACTGCGGTGTGGACTGCGAATCCCAAGAAACAGGAATCATAACGGATGACGCGGTAGGCCCGGGACTGAACTCTTTTGAATTAAGTTTTATTTTTATTCTTATTAAGTCTTTTGCCTTCATATCACCTGAAGGTAGGTGACAAATAAGGCCAAAGGAATCCTCATCTAATGAAGTTATCAACCAACTGTTTAGCTTTTTTTCAACTGTTGGAACACAGTGTTCGTAACAAATTGTCCCTCTAGTTGGGAATCGAACCTCTGGGATTTCAATTTACTGTACTGTATGACATTCTGAAAATTTAAATTGGTACCTGATGTAATTTTTGCAAACTTAGAAATTTTTTTATTTTTTTTGTGTAGTGATTGTCCTTTATTTCATTTTATTGTGTGTTTATTTGTGATGGAAAGTTTCCTTTTATGATGGGGCGGCACTTTCCAATATTTTTGACGCTGTAAGGGAGAAAAGAGCTGGACACTTGCTGAGTTTCTTGCCGGTTCTTCTCAGTACAAGATCTCCCGCCCAGAGTAGACTTACGAACCGATGGCATAATGACGTTCCTAAGAGCTATTTGTAGCCTAAACTGAACAAATGATTTTGAATTTTTTTGATTTTTTTTTTGGGTCTGCGACCGGTGTGGTCTAATCAGTAGATCACAGAGGTGATCACGCAAACTGCATTAAATTGGACCGTTAGTGGTGGTAAAAGGTAAAATTTAGCCACTTTCGATGTATTTGTACGAAGCAGCAGTGACATGTATTGTAATGTTTCAAGGTATTGTATTCCACCGAAAAAGTATAATAATAATCAATGCAATAGTTACTGGAGGCCAAATAACGAAGGCCTTGGAGTCAGCACTTAGGCCACACTGTAAGCCAATATGGCCTTAACAGCGTAACGAGTCTATTTTATTTTATTGAATTTAATTAAAACGGTTGTACATAACCAATTACAATAATTAAATATATTAAAATTAAATAAAATGAGAGGTTTATTGAGAACTACATTCAATAACTTATGTGTATCTTCTCACAAAACCACAAGTACTCAAGCATGATTTGAAACATTGGTACAGCAAATAGCTTGTGCTTTCTACTTCGATGGTCTAGGAACATATAATCAGGACAGCTCGTTGTGCAACGCAGGGGCTTCAATTATATCATGCACAATTTTGCACATAGTTACAATTTGGTAAGTCTCCCGTCTGACCTTCAATGAGTTATATCCCAGACAACCTAAGAGGAATTTAGTAGGGTACATGAATGGATAATATCCATAAATACCCTTATAAAGATAACGAAGAAAAGCCTTCTAGACCTTTTCCAACAAGGGTGTGTAAGTTGTTTCGTGTGGATTCCAAACGCACATGCTCTGCTGCTTACAGCGAACCAATGCAGTTATACCTAGATGGTGAGAAACTTATGGTTCCTTAAGCCGAAATTCGTTAGAAACTGAAGAATCCCTGAAGGTCTTAAACGGTTTGGCATCACGCGAACGTGTACCGGTCCCTTACTAGATTCTCCGGGGTGTTCTAGTCCGATAACGAAAGTGAAAACCCGAGGGCTCTTCTAAAGGCAGGGACATCGGTTAGGGTTGAACATAAGTCGCAGTGATAGCTTAATCCATTTCATCTAGGATAACAATTATGTTTCAGTGTAATAAAAAAAACAAACTAACAAACATTCCTACATTCGCATTTTTTAACTTATTCCAATAAGATTGTAATACAGTTCTAAAATGGCGTGAAAGAAGCGGTACATCAAAAACACTTAACTTTGAAATTGTTTTATTTAACGGTGAAACACTCGCGTAAATGATGGATGATAATGAGCTGGCATTCTCGATCGTTAGTCAAAAAATCGGCCAGACGATAGACTTTCTTCTGCCACTAACATAACACAGTTCGGATTCCCGGTCCAAATAGGAATGCACTGGGAATTCATTAAAAGTGTGAGAAGTGACTTTCATCTTGTTAACGCGGTATGTACATACACGTAATAACAATAAAGTAACGCACAAAAATTGTTGCGGCGTTTGGAAGCCTCGGCCGTCTGTCGTTCGAAAAAAAATGTTGCAACTACTTTCTATGAGCAATTAGAAGATTCGCACACGAAAGTGCAGCGAAGATATTTAGCAACAACGTCGCGTCGCGAGTCGCGACTGCGCTGCGCTGCGCCGGGGCTGCGCGGTGGCCAACGTTTTTGGAACCAACGATAATTTTCCTCCTTCTATGCATTACGTTTACGCTTTTTTTTATTCGTTAAGTATTTTTCTATCAGCAACTAAGTTATGTCCTTTTTTCTAAGTTTTAGGTAATCCTTAAGCCATGTTCTGTTCTGTGACGGTTTACTCCGGAACCCTTCATCTTAATTAGCTTAGGGTAAGCTAAAAATAGGGGAATTTTGAATTTCGTATGGTAAGAGGTTCCTAAGGGCACAGGCATCCCGTTATGTAAACTTAATTTTAAATTAGAGTAAAAGAGACAAATTACAGAATTCGAAGCTTATTCTCTGTGTATTTGTAAGACGCATTAAAACTACAAAATATTCATATTATTCTTGTGCACATGTTCCTAAATCTTATAATAACTATTTCAATCGTTTTCATTTATCAAAAGAACACGACTGATGTCATGAAATAATTAAAGATTATTACAATTTTTATTAAAAGCTTTATACACTAAACCATCACCTAAAAGCATGCATCCCTGACATGAGTATAATTTAATGGTTTTACATATTGAAATATTAGCTATGTTGGTGAATTAGGCACATGACTTAGGGCCGTGAATATTATATTATAATTTTTTTTTATTTTAGGTATTTTGTTCAATCAAATATGGTCCTGAGGCTCTTCTTGAAGACATTGAACTAGAGGTAAAAATATTTAGGTCATGATTACTTTGAGTCAACTCGTTGTAATGGCGACACATACGAATTATGGGGTTGTAAAATGAAGTATTATTGCGGTATACCTGAAGATTAGAAAGCAACATGATGAAATACTATGTTAAAATTAAATTAGGACGACCAATAAATTAATGCGATGGCTGGTCACCATACACGCGAAATGCACGATTTAATGTCCGCATTATCGCGAACGAACGAAACGCTGTTTAACTTTTTAATTTACTACGGCGGTCTCGTGTACACAGATTCGCACAGCCAGCTTAGCGTTTAGCGAAATCAATGTTCGATTATGATGATATTTAGTAGCATGCGAGTAGTTCGTGCGATAATGGGAAACGTAGAAAAAAAAAACGTAGAAGGTTTTTTTCGGATTTTTCAATGACCAGAGACAGGTATTTTGATCACCAAGCAAGTAAGCGTGGTGATTAAGCTAACGATGATCAACGATTGATGATCAATTATGGAGACCTTTTTGCCCAGCAATTTGGACAATTAGCCTAATTACTAAAGTAAGTAAACAGCCTATAGTTGAAAAGCCTCAATCATTGAAATCGAGTCATCGCTACAATTGATGGGTAATGGCTTAATCACCACGCTTGCCAAATGCGGGTTGGTGTCTGGTGATCACAAACCCGGGCTATGCATCGAAAAATCCTAAATACGTTTTGCCCGAACTAGGAATTGAACCTGGGACCTTCGGGTATCGGGTCGAGCGCTCTGCCACTCGGCCACCAAGGCGTTAAAAAATTACTTATAAACTAAACTAATTACTACTATTTACTCTATAAAATTTGTCTGCAAACGAGCAGGCAAGCCGACTGCCCGTTTTATTATTCCTTCGTTTTCTACTTTACCTGATCGCCTTGTAGCATTCTATATAATAGCTAGGCATTGCACACATTGACTAGGCAGGTTATATAATAATAAACGCTATATAAAATATTTTATACAATGCCTAGACGAGCTCGGCATTATAGAGAATGACTAGGTATTCTATACAATTACTGAAATATATGCTATACCGGT
The DNA here is from genome assembly GCA_947562085.1 of Eudonia lacustrata. NCBI lineage: Eukaryota > Metazoa > Arthropoda > Insecta > Lepidoptera > Crambidae > Eudonia > Eudonia lacustrata. The sequence continues at coordinate 18,536,177 of OX387325.1, forward strand.
AACATATTCATGTACAGTCACGAGCATTAACATGTTAACAATTTAATTCTTAATGCAATTGAATAAGAGTCAAAACTAGTCAAAATCTATACATATTATTGCTCGTGACTGTACCTACCTACACAGAAGAAAACATAACTTTTAAACTTTTAATATTATTATTGTGGTATCAGGCATTCCTTTGCTTTATTCACTTTTTTGCTATTTAAATAATTTAAGTAATAACTACTACTACTCTTGTCACCGCTGTAGTACCAGCGGTATTTGAACCCTCCGGTCTGGCACGTGATGATGGCAAAAGACCGGACGGCATGACCCTAGTTCCTTGGTAGGTGGGACGGGCTCTGGTATGGGATGCTACTTGTGTCGATACGCTTGCACCGTCCCACATTCCAATCACTTCTGTTAGAGCTGGCGCGGCTGCAAATCATGCAGAGAACCTCAAACGGCCAAAGCATGAGAATCTGACTGGGGATCTCATATTTGAGCCGTTTGGGGTAGAGACTTTAGGTCCATGAGGCCCGGGTGCGCTATAAAATTAGTAGAAGCCACCCGGGACCCCAGAGCTAGCAGCTACTTGGGCCAGCGTATAAGCATAGCTATCCAACGTGGCAATGCTGCTAGCTTACTGGGCACTCTGCCTGATGGGGATGATTTAGGCCAATTTTTTTATTTATAGTAGTACCTAGTTATAGTTTATAGTTTTTTGTAAGTTTAATTTTAAGTAGTTTAATTATTATCTTGTTTTTGTTTTTATTTACATAAATAAACTTTTTAGTAATAACTACCTACTTGATATCGTAACAATAGGTCATTGGTATCCTTCATCAGCTGGAAAGCATTGTTTAGCTCCTGTGACAATTATTCGCTCCTGTGTAGAAAAAAGAAGGAATATTTACGAAAGCTATGTTATTATACCTATAATGTTTTCTAAAGTTTACGCGAACACTACACATTGAAATGAAACAACTTTTATGGATCTACTCGCGTTTATTTTACACATTACTTATTTAATGTTTATCCTGACGTTTCGAACCCTTTGCAGGGTCCGTGGTCTCAGGTAGACTGAGGTGTTGGTCGTCTCATAAATAGTTGGTAGCTTGTATACCACCATTTTAATTTAATCAGTTGCGTTTCGTTTTACGCAGTAAGAGCTTACAGTATCTTTTGGTCTGGCAGTATGCTGGGATTTAATATTTTGTATGATGGGATTCCAGGCTGGTGGTAGATTCCAACCATCTTCTCTATCGAAATTAGAATGTTTTTAATTTCAATAGCCTCGCGTATCATCCTAGGGATGAATCGTTATTCTCTAGCAAGTATTTGTGGTTTATCAAATCTGACGTAATGGTTGGGCCCCTCTAGGGAATGTTCGCATACTGCAGACTTATTTTCGCGCCTATGCTTGGCGTCGGCTGTATGTTCTTTAACGCGGGTTCCTACACTTCTCTTTGTTTGCCCGATGTAAGAGAGCCCACAGTCGCAGTCCAGTTTGTACACGCCTGCATCTTGAAGGGGTATGTTGCACTTGACAGGTCGTAAAAATTGGTTGATTTTCTTCGGCGGCTTGAATTAAGTGTTGATTGAAGCTCGCCTAAGATATGTCCAATCTTGTCAGTGACACCTTTCATATATATATATGGAAGTACTACAGCAGGTTGGCGCTCGACTGTGGTTGGTTTATTGCGTTTTCTGTGACGAAGCCGTGGTACTTTCAGTTTATTATCCTGTAGTACGTGCTTGACATGCTGAAACTCAGCAGCCAGGTGTTGGGTGTCACGGATGCCGCATGCTCTCTGAAACAAAGATTTCCCTACATTAGCCAACTGTCTAGGATGGTGGTAAGAATCACCATTGAGGTACCTATCTGTATGGGTTACTTTACGATACACAGTGCGACTCAAACTATGGTTCGGAATCCTGATGATTAAAGTATCCATGAAATGTGTAAAATAAACGCGAGTAGATCCGTAAAAGTTGTTTCATTTCAAAGTTATAGTTAAGATATGTTTTTTAAACTTTTGAAGTATTAAAACGCGTGAAACGAAATTGAACATTGTTTTGACATTTTTGACGGCGTCAAATTGCGTCATTCCATTATTATTTTATTAATGACAAATAGTGACAGCACTGAATTTGTCAACCCCGACTTCACGTGGTATACGCTAGAGTGTATATAAAAAGCCGGAGGCACGGAGGGAGGCCAGCCACCATCCGCTGTGACAAACCACAGGCACCAAGGGAGCCGGAGCGACTGAGGCTGGTCACCGGTGACCAGCAATCCGAAGCTGTGGAAGCGAGCTTGAAATGCCTGCGGTTTGCCATGCAAGGGCGGAGGGGCTGCACTTCCCGCAGTGCCGGAGACACTCAGAAGTCTCAATTTTTTTAATTCTCTTAGTGCAAAATACATTTGAGGTTAGGTAAAAAAATATTTATTATAAAAAAAATATGCATTTCTGGCAGACAAAATTGGTGAGGCATGACTTCCATATACCTCTCCCCTCCCCCCTCTCCCCCTCAATCCCCAAAACGGGCGACCGATTTCTAAGTATTACCAAAAAAATTTGACTTTGACTTTTGACTTTGACTTTGACTTCATGTGAGATGTTTGATTTGGTTAGAAGGATCAATATTCATTGGAGAAATTTGACAGGTTTGGGTAGGTTGATCTGCCGTCGTGGGTACCTACTTTACAAAAATGTAATAAAGATTAACCGGTGCACGTGCGCTTCAAAAACTTGTTTTTTCCTTGCAAACAACATAAGAATGTTAATGAAATGGAAAATGTTTAGACCTTGACAATAAATAAGTATCTACTAAGTACTAATCTAATAACCATTACCGGCAAAGTTTTAAAAGTGTCAGGAATTAGATTCTTTGAGCTATCCAAAAAACTAAAGCTTACTGCTAAAGCTTCTACTCCGACTATTCATTGCATGAATTGACCAGTTAGTGAAAATGACTTATTGACAAACTGACGAATTAGAAATTGACAAATTAACGATTTTGATGGCACTGACGAATTAGGGAAACTGACGAACTAACGAAAATGGCGAATAAGGGAAAATTACCAGTAGTGCACTAACTCTATCACGCATAGTATTCTAAGATTCACGAAATTCTGCTAATCATTATATGAAAACATTTGGCATTGTTTTAAAAGTGCCAGAAATATTATTTTAGATTCCGTCTAAGCTATCCAAAAAAGCTAAAGCATGTAAGACACATTTCAACTAACTATACAACTTGCCCGTCGATTTGGCGGGCCTTGGCAAAAATGTGGGTGTGTCACAAACGCCTATCTTTCGACTCGGCTTGTCAGTTAAGCCGTTAAACTTGCTTTGAAGATTGGAGATGATGTCATACCTAGTTACCTAAAGTGATAATGACATTCAAGGCTTTGGAAGAATTCAAATCGGTTATTTTCAAATTGTTATTTAGCATTCGAAATGCAAAATATCCTACTACCTGTTTTTCGTTCATGTATTTTGTTTTTGGGAGAAAACTCGCACTTTTCAATTGTTATTTTCTTTTTCTAATTCAAAATGGGTTTGTTATTAAACTGATTGTGTAGTATTGTAATTGTAACTCACTTTGTTTGTCGAGGTGATGCCTTAATGCCATATAAATTTTCTCATCTCATCTCATCAACAACACTATGTTGCTGCAGCAGATTTCAATACTAATGAAAAACCCTTTTTTTATCAAACAATTGTTAATATATAATCCTTAGTTGATTTGAAAAAAGACAAAGTATTGATTAAAATCCACGATCCGGATTCGAACCCGCACCCCGTGACATGCCGGGTCAAGTGCACTACAAACTATGCTATAGTGGCTCTATCCAACTCGCCGAAATTAATCAACACTACTATCTACTATCTTACTCTGTAAGTCAAAGGAGCCCTATTCAATGTCGACAACTACGTCATCAACATCCGATCTTAAACTTTTTACAATTATAAAGGATCAGTTAAAAATAATTAGGCAAGCTATATTTATAACTAGCTGTGCCCCGCGGTTTCACCCACGTTCTATTAGTCATAGATAGCGTAATGTAATATAGCCTATAGCCTTCCTCAATAAATGGACTATTCAACACAAAAATAATTTTTCAATTCGAACCAGTAGTTCCTGAGATTAGGGCGTTCAAACAAACAAACTCTTCAGCTTTATAATATTAGTATAAACTATGGTCATTGTTACGCAAATTTTGTTACAGTAATGTTCAGTACATAACATCATCATCATCAGCGTCATCAGCCTATACCAGTCTACTGCTGGACATAGGCCTCTCCAAATGCACGCCACCGAGCACGATCCGCGGCTACTCTCATCCAGCTTTTGCCAGCCAACCTGCGAAGATCGTCGCTCCACCTAGTCTGAGGGCGTCCTTCACTACGTTTGCCGATACGCGGCTCTACTCAAGAACTCGTTTACTCCATTGGTCATCGGTCAGTACATACACTGTGGGTTTATCTAGTAATTATTAATTAATATGTGGTCTAGTATACCTACAAAAGAAGTCACTGCCGCATTTAGACACAAATATTCTTAGATTATTTAAAATGTACATTATCTCAGCATCAAACCTCCAAACAATTGAATTTGGAATCACACTCGTATATACGTTCGATAACATGCTGCTATTCCGCGAAATTCAAATCTTAACGGCTCTTCGAACAAAGATCGATTATTTGATCTATCCCATCACGACGCATGCGTGACCGCCGCTCGCCACCACGCAGCCACTCCAACTAGGCCTCACAGTTTCAAGGCACCGTTAGCCAGCTCAGCTCCGCTCCAACTGGATCGGAACGGGTAATCGGCACGTGGGAACTCGCCACTAGGCTGATTCGAAAGCGATTTTAATCGATTAACTGCAACTAGCGTTTGCATTGTCCGATTATACAGTGCACGTACTAGTGTCGATAAAACGTTCTATATCATACCCTTATTGTGAAAATGCCCCTACCCAGTTTCCTGCGGCTTCTTCTTCTAAATCTTTCTATTGATATTTTACGACGTCATAGCTTTGATTTTAATGTTCAAAAATAATTTGTAAAAAGTTTAATGAAGTATAACAAAAGTTCGTTTATTTCCCTTTTTGTTTTTCTTCATATTCATCATATTCATCATATTCTTTTAAAAACTTGTTTCATTTAAATTCCCTCAACGCAGCCAAGTAGAGGGGCAGAGTGACGTGCACCAATAAAAAAACATATCGCCGAAAACCGGTCCGATGTTACGTGGATTACACAACGCGGCGAGCGTGCAAGTTAATTGCGCAAGCGCTTTCCTTACTTCCGACCGAACGACGATGGCGATGCGACGACGACCTCCATCGTTGAAATCAAATCATCACTACAATTAATGGGTAAATGGGTCTTAGAGTGCTTAGGTTAAGCAACTTTCGAAAAGGCCGGTCATCGGATGGGTGACCAAAAATTTTTTTCTCGAACTCTTCCGTGCTTCGGAAGCACAGGCCATACGGAAGGCAGGTAAAGCCGTTGGTCCCGGCTGCATTAGCAGTCTTTAATATCCGCCAATCCGCACTGGGCCGGCGTGGTAGTTAATGGCCCGTTCTCCCTATCCATCCAAGGTGAAGGCTCGTTCCCCAGCATTGGCGACATAATGACAATAGTTTTTTTTCTCTTAACCTTAATTAATTAAGATACAATCTTAAATTTTGTATTCCACGCCAATGGATCCGCCGATCTAATTATTATCACACTAATATTATAAATGCGAAATTGTGTGTATGGATGTGAGTATATTTGTTGCTTCTTCACGCTGCAACGGATGAATGGATTTGGATGAAATTCGGCATACAGATACAACCTGGATTAAAACATAGGATACTTTTTATCCCGATATTCCTACGCGGGTGAAACCGCGAGCGGCCGCTAGTATAGTATGAAGTGATGTAGACCATATTAAATAAGAGCGCTATATTACGACTGTGTTTTTTTTTGCTTTTACTACATTTTTCTTTTTTTAAATGTTTAAAGGAGGCAAACGAGCAAGCGGGTCACCTGATGGAAAGTAATCACCGCCGCCCATGGAAAGCAAAACCAAAGTAATAGCAGATGCGTTGCCAGCTTTGAGGAATGATTTGGATCTTGAGGAGGGAGTAGGAATTGGGAGGGGGAGGGATGAGAGATGGGCCTCCGGTATTTTCACTCACCGGACGAAATACAACAGGAACGAGTGCCACTGTTTTACGCCGATATTCTGTGAGAGGGTGGTATTACGCCGGGCGAGCCGGCCCATTTCGTGCTGCAACGCAGTGTGGCTCTACCACTCTTTTTTGAATGTTTTTATATGTAGAATGTCCGATTAAATTTTTTCTTATGTGTCTGCATTTAAACTTGAGGTCACAAAAATACAGCTTTTTCATACACAACTCAGTAACTACGTGAGTAAAATATAGAGCAGCTGATTTCATAGCCTTTCTTGAATCAACCTGTATTGTATGGACATTTCATACTCTTTCGACAACACCTGTCACCACCCACCATGTAAGTATACTATATCTATACTATACTAGTTATATGTAAGCACTTTTTCCCAGTTCCGCCGACCAAGTCATGAGAAAGCTAGTGTTAAAATTGTGGAATGTAAAAACTAGAAAATAGTGCGCGTGCGTCGCCGTGATAAATCCACACAGAAAGCAACACTTGTTAGTTTTTTCGATCGCGTTAATTAATTAACAAGATATTGCTCAAATAAACGGATATCAAATACTGTTACAGAAGAATTCGTATTATGGGTCTCTCGTATCAAACCTTTAAAAAGTTTTTAATTGCCACTTTAAATAAATAAATAATAAATAATAAATGTTTCCCACACTCACACCAATTTTCTAGCCCCAAGAAAAGCTTCCTTAAGAAATTCGAGAAATGGTTAACTAGACAACGGATAAACATACTTAATATACTTAAATACATACTTATTATACATAGGAAACACCCAGACCAGAAATAATTTAGAAAAACAAGTCCGACCGGGGATCGAACCCGGGACCTCAGAGATGGCGACACCATGAAAACCGGTATGCAAGCCACTCGACGAAGGGGGTCGTCAAAACTCCAACTTTAAAAAAAAAAAAAACTAAAAAACTTGAAAGCTTTAAAAAAATATTGTTATATTTAATTATTATACATAGAGAAAATAAAAGAAAATGTAAAGAGGTTGGCTTTGTCGGTCGCCAACATGGCTCTCGACTTTGAGCAGCATCTTGTTATTTTTAAGAGAGTTTGCTGACTGCTACAGGGCATTTTCAGCTTCACCGGGCTTTTTTGGGGCGGTGAGAAACTTAAAGGGTACTTCAAGCCGTGTAAAACGAGGCACCGTCAGAGGTTTTCTAGAGGGAACCGCATCACGCGTCTGCGTCTGCGTCTGTCTGCGTGCCCTACTAGATTCTCCGTGGGGTGAGCAGCACCCATTGCTCTTGGCCAGCGATCAGCAAAGCCACCTTACGGACAAAATTGTTAAAGATTGCTGTGCAGCCAATTTGGTGGGCTTTGGCGACGAGAAACTTAAGGGTTCTTAAGCCGTATTTTAAGTAACCTAGAGATAGACCTAAAATCCTCTGAGATTTCCTACTGTGGATGGCATCACATAAGCATTTCCACGTTGCTGCTTGCGTTGGTAAGCGCTTGAAGCTGCTTCAAGCTATTTATTTGTCACAAAAATTAAAAATTCTAAATGAACACCTATGAATGTTATTATTACGCCATTCGGTTCTTAAGTCTATAGGGCGGGAGAACTTTTTCTGAGAACAGCCGGCAAGAATTTAGTAAGGGCATTTCTCTCCCTTTCTTTTGCGGCGTCAAGTATTGGAAAATCTCATCAGCTATTTATTTATTTATTTATTTTAAAACTTTTGCAACATATATTACATGGCGGACTTAATGCCTGAGGCATTCTCTACCAGTCAACCATAGGGTGGTGAAGAAATAACCAGGTAGGTGCAATTGGGTGAAGACAACAATTTAGAAATAAAAATAATATATTATAAAACGCATAGTATATACCTACATATATACAATTTATATAAATATACTTATATACACAAATATAATGTATATTATTACATAAACTACTTTTACAAATATAGAACAAAAATAAACATATAATACATATTTTATAAATAGGACGTTACTGAGATGATTCTGCCAAGGTTTTATCAAAAAAGAGCAAACGGACTTTCTTTTTAAAAGCGTCACGACTCGTAGATATAGTCTGATTTCAAGAGGTAGCGCATTAAATAGGAGAATGGACTGAATATAGAAGGACAAGTGTACAACGCCAGATGTATGGAAAGGACAAAGAAGGAGAAGATTATTAGTAGATCGGAGATTCCTACTATGAGAGGAGCAAAGGTGTTGAAAATGAGGAGTGAGATAAGAGGGAGTATTTGGAGAATTAAGCAGTGAAAATAGTGTCGTCAGGGCTCGCACACGCCTCCGCTAGCCATTTTAGCTCGGATCTATATTGCGAAATGTGGTCATATTTTGTGAGGTTATAGATGAACCGTATAGTATTTCTATAGCTATTAAGTCACAGTTGTGTGTTTTCTGAGTAAACCCAGTCAAAACACTCGGTATACCAAATACCGACGCCGTGAATGGCATGGCAATAGTCATGGCCCTATCTTCCTATCTGTATGCTATTATTTCTAGGATATCTGTTCAACATGTCCTACTTCCTATTTACGATAAGCGTTTAAGGTCGTGCTATACAAAATGTTTGATGTAGCCTTCGGAAATTGACGTAATATTTTCACGCTTTTTAGGGCTGACATAAAGATTGACTTTATTTATACTAAGGCATTAGATACTTTCTGAAAAGTCTACTTAGCTTATATTATATTTTTTGTGTATAGTTGTATTAGTTATTTATAATTATTTAGATAACTATACGGTTATTATAGCGCTGTAAGTTATATAATAGGTTTCAGCTTGATGATAAAATTGATATATTATTAGGGGCGTAGCTTCAGACTGCATATTATTGTCTATCCAAATTTTGGTCATCCAGTACTTAACTCTAGCACCAACCAATAGACTGTAGTGGGCATGCTATTTAGCAGGACAATAGTGAGCTAGAGGTGCTTCTCTACCTATCCGATTGACATGTCCAAACATAACAGAAATAAATCAACTCTTGTTTTGATTCTGATTCACAGGTAATAATTTTGATCGATAAGGACAATTGTCCGTCGCTGTTAGGGTGACAATACGGGAGCAGAGCTGAGAATTAAGGCTAAAATAAAAAGAACTATGGGTTGATTCCCACACATCAGCTCGGCTCAGCGCAGCGGAGCTCAGCTTGAGCTTGGAGTCATCCTTACATGAAAAAACGAGTCGGGCGTATTCCTGTACTAATTTGACATGACCAAAATACCCTCGTTCGGTTAAGGACAGATTCTGGTTATGGCAGATTCTTTATAAGGCAGATTCGTGTTAGGGCAGAAGAAGGACAGTTCACAATATAAGTTGTAATCCCGCAGCCGTCCCCGACCGAGGCCGAACAAATGGAGAAGCACCTCAAGATAACGATTTGACAACTCAGTTTTGTGTCCATATTTTGTAGGCCCCAGCTCAGTAGTGTACCAACCCTATATGCATGCGCGCAGTGAGCCATGCATCCACTCTAATTGAGAGACCGCCATTATTATACCACGGGCGCTTCCGTCCGCTCCGGATTTTGACAGATAGGTAGAGCGCAAATTTTATTATTGTTCGTACCCAACTTTATCGTTTTAGTACTTTGTCACAGTGAGCGCTTTGTCTTCAGCTCTGTAGTGCCTACGAAAAAGACTATTAAAGTTAGAAAGAAATGGTTCCTTGATCATTTGAGTAAGTTGTGACCGTAACACGACACAATGCACTTCCACGCTCCATTAAAATGACATGATTACGGCAGCTCGGATGATGGATTAACATTTCTTGTAATAGGATTAGATGTAATCGGATAAACTTATGCTTTATAATTTTGCTGTTTGCTATTAGCGTACATCGAAATAGGTAGAATTTTGTGCTATTTACTTTCGTAATAGTAAATAGCATAGCTTTAGTAATATTTGAAATTGGGAAAAATTACGTAAGTACCTAGGTACAAGCTTTTGGAAAATGTATGTCATCAACATCATCAGCATCATCAGCCTATACACGTCCACTGCTGGGCATAGGCTTCTCCAATGTATGTCCGCCTGTAGCTCAAAAACAAGTTGATCACAACCGTATATCACAATAGTTACAAGCAAAATATAGTATGTTTTCTCTTTCGATTTTGGTTATTCATAACATGATTATTGATATGTCGTGATTCTTGGAAAAATCTCTTCCGATTTTTATAAATAATAAAAAATATAAATAAGTTTTTTTTCTCATACAATTCACTTAACATGTAACAACATTAGACATAAATCTTGCGATTTGTATGAGAACTGGTGCCCGAAAAGGCTTAGGTAGCCCGTTAGTACATCCGTTAGTACAGTTAGTATTGGTTAGTACATCGTTCTGTATTGTATCACTAGCGGCCGCTTGCGGTTTTCCCGCGTGGTTCCCGTTCCCGTGGGAATATCGAGATAAAAAATATCCTATGTGTTAATCCAGATTATAAACTATCTGTATGCCGAATTTCATCCAAATCCATTCAGTAGTTTTTACGTGACAGAGTAACAAACATCCATCCATACTTACAAACTATTAGTAGGATTATTGGTGTCATTTTTGTTATCAGGAGTTCATCATAACTAACTTAAATGCAACATAAAGAATATGATTTAACTACCTTTTAAGATTATTTAGAGATACGGTTGCATTTATCACACGCATAGGAAGTAATAGGAACCTTATGTAGCAGCTAGAATGGGTATCCCAAGCGTTCTAGAAAAGATTATGTTGAGGATCATACCGTAGGATTTACCATGAAGATAACGGCTATAAAGAACAGGATCTGTCACATTAATCAAAAGTAGCCCCGTTTTAGGCTTAGATTAACAAGTTAGGGTATGGTAAGTATATAAAAGCAGTATTCGTTATATTCATTAGATATATAACCCAAAGGGTTTCTTGCACCGTCATTATAAAAATGTATAAATAATTCATATTATATATATCACTAGCGACCCGCCCCGGCTTCGCACGGGTGCAGTGCTGACCCGCTATGTCCCTGCATTTTAAATCTGTAATATCTTCGAAAATATTCATTTAAATTTCATGCTTTAAAAGGATATTATAAGCATACATACATACATAAGGACAGCGGGAAGCGACTTTGTTTTATACTATGTAGTGGCGTCCGCTTGCGGTTTCACCCGCGTGGTTCCCGTTCCCGTGGGAATATCGAGATAAAAAATATTCTATGTGTTAATCCAGGTTATAAACTATCTGTATGCCGAGTTTCATCCAAATCCATTCAGTAGTTTTTACGTGAAAGAGTAACAAACATCCATCCATTCTTACAAACTTTCGCGTTTATAATATTAGTAGGATTATCGGTATCATTTTTGTTATCAGGAGTTCATCATAACTAACTAAAATGCAACATAAAGAATAGGATTTCACCACCTCTTAAGAATTTTATATGCTGCTTGCTGCCAGATACGGTTGCATTTATCACACGCATAGGAAGTAATAGGAACCTTATGTAGCAGTTAAAATGGGTATCCCAAGCGTTCTAAAAAAGATTATGTCCAGGATCATACCGATAAGACCGACCGATAAGATAACGGCTAAGTATATAGAAAAGGATCTGTCACGTTAATCAAAAGTAACCCCGTTTTAGGCTCAGAATAACAAGTTAGGGTATGGTAAGTATATAAAAGCAGTATTCATTATATTCATTAGATATATAACCCAAAGGGTTTCTTGCACCGTCATTAAAAATTGTATAAATAATTCATATTATATATATATCATACCGCAACATCGAACGTATCCTTCCATTACGTTATCCTTATTATCCTTCCTTCTTAGACGTAGGTGGAATTGAATACCATGTGTGCAGCGAAGATATGCAGGCGTCATTGACACTTCACCGCGATGCAGTTGTTTATTTATGTCATACCAACATCAAGCTCTGCAAGATTCAACCTTCATGACAGTGTTCTTAAAATCGCAAATTGTGTGTTACCATTTCTATGTTTAAGCTACTCTTGCGTCTCTGCATCTGCATACAATGCGAACGGGAAGCGGAGCGCGCGCTTTGATTATAAATTGTCTGATTAATAAATTGTCAATTAGTCCTATGATGCTATCACGGTTTCTATCTTGAGTAAATTATGATTTAGCTTTTCAGTCTCATTTTGAGACGAATGAATTTATCATTAATTAAATGATTGATGTTAAGTACAGACTTAGACTTATTTATAAGTCAGACTACAGATCCTGTTTGGCGACACTGTGCATGCAGCAGCATTAGAAGCAAAAATATTGAGTTTTTGTTGTTATTTCATACCTAATTAATACTTATTTAAAGTTTTGAATTTTGTCTTTAGTATTGATTTCTATTCTAAGAATATAGATATTTTTAGGTAAGTAGTTATAGTTATAGTAGTATAGTCAACATAATCTGACCTTGCATGGCTTGGCTGACCAAAAGACGTCCACTGCTGGACCAAGGCCTCTCCTCAAGGATCTCCACAACGATCGGTTTTGTGCAGCTCGCATCCAGTGGCTTTCCGCGACCTTCACCAGATCGTCGGTCCACCTTGTTGGAGGTCTGTCCACACTGCGCTTTCCGGTACGCGGTCGCCACTCAAGGACTGTTCCGCCCCAGCGGCCATCAGCCCTGCGAGCAATGTGCCCTGCCCACTGCTACTTGAGCTTAGCAACTCCTCGGGCTATGTTGGTAACCTTTGTTCTTCTGCGGATCTCCTCATTTCTGATTCGAACACGCAGAGAAACCCCCAGCATAGCTCTCTCCATTGCTCTTTGAGTGACCCTAAACCTTCTGATAAGGCCCTTATTGTACATAGTATATAGTATAACTATACTATACTACTATATACTAACTAAGGTAAGTAAACTTACTTACCTTATTCATCATTGCCGCTTGCTACAGGTTGGTAAAGAAGTCCCCTAATGTGGCAGGCCTCCTGTGACCTATCATCATCATCATCAGCTCATTTTATGTCCCCACTGCTGGGGCACGAGTCTTCCCTATGGATGGACCGGGCCATAAACCACCACATGGGTCCAGTTTCGGTATGTTGGTATTAAATTGAGATTTTTTTACAGTTTACTTAGAAGGGTATTTACCGCGTTTGTGTAGCTCGTTGGCTCAGCATCACACCATATTGCAGGTTAAGTCACTTCGCAGCGCTGGGTCATGGGTAGGTGACCTAATGATCTCCTACTCTTCAGTGCTATGGAAGGTACGCTGAGCAGTTGACCCGGTTTTCGTAAGATGGCAGTCGTTTAAACCTACCACAAAGTGCGCTGGGCGGGCGATAGCGAGTAAATGCCTGATCTTCAAATAATATGCTAAATAGAGTTATTCGTCAACTCACACACTTTAAACTCGCACAGATGTGCGAGATGGCACCTTTTGATTGTACCTATTATTTGTGTCGTCAACTCGCACATACGTACAAAGTACAGTTGAATAAAAAATTTGAAAACAAGATTGTCAATTCTAATAGGCTGACGATACATCTATGAAGCACGTTAAGAATTTATCAAATTGATTAAACTCGTCGTGACTTCGGACATACGGACAATCTGACTTTGAAGGTAAGTACTAAAGCCTTCCGGTCAAACGCAATCATGTGACGGGAATCAAACGTGGTCTAAGGTCAATTTAATCAGGAATGTTGTTTGCTGCCATTTATAGCTCTAACTTTGAAGAAATAAGGTCGATATTGCTATACAACATTGGTATGTACTTGTTGCAGTTATTCGTAGCTAATTGTGCTAATCGGTTTTTAAATTATTTTAAATTAAGATGTCGAGATTGGTATCTATGCTGTTAAGTAGTCATAAATGAAATTAATTTGTATTTAAATTGAACTCTATCAGAATCAGCCTTAAATTTTCGAAATTCTGCCATTTTCGTCGCTTTTGTCTAATGAGTAAAGTTTAAAAAATACATTAGATAATATATAAACTTACACTACATGATCAATAATTTATAAACTAACACAACATGCATTAATACGCATAGAATACAATAGAATAAAATAGAATAAAATTAAATAGAATACAACATCTTTATTGCTGTTAAAACTTACACAACTTGTACGAATATGTAAAATCTTACACTAGAGGATGTTGATTTTTATTTATTAAAAACAAGTTGACGGTAATTTTGTATTAAAGTATCTTCACATAAAAAACTTGCTTATCGTCACTAAACAATACTAAAAAATACTTTATACCTATCTACATAGTTAAGACAACCACAGATGAAAAGAGCATAAAGCGAGTTTATTGTCCCAAAAAACTAATAAAAAAATCTCGGCAAATAGATTTCCCACTAAATCCCAAGTTATGGCCCAAGGAGAACTACCAAACAACTTGGGCCTTGGGATACTGTTATACGACAGCCCCTAAAGTGGGCCCAAGTGGTTCTCCTTGGGCCGTAACTTGGGCCCACTTCAGAGGCTCTCGTATCCCAGTAGAAAGGATTTACAGGGTGAAAAGGCACAACGTACTCAAGAATCGATATTTAAAGTGCATCATACAACTACGTCATTAAGGTGCATTTCAAGTACCTAACGGAAAGTGCACGGAAGATGGTAGTGTACTGTTGCGGCGAAAGTGTGTTGCGTAACACGCATTATTCCGAGCGCAAGTTGTTTAATTATAATGACTTTAATTAATTTATTACGGTGCCGATTGTGAGGCGTAACCGAGATGGAAGTTTTATAGTAACGAGATTGTAAATACGTCTGTTTGCGCTGTCGCAAAGTTCAGAGTAGGAAGATGTAGTAGTTTATGCAACTGTCATATAATGAAGGGTATTAAAACACTAGTGTGAGTTTATGAAACGAGCGCAGCGAGTTTCATAATAGTAACGAGTGTTTTAATACCCGTGTTATATGCAGTTGCATACACTACTTTATCTTCACTAATGCAATTAGTCAAACAACAAGAGTAAAAGCTGACAATAGTTTATTTATAATAATTGTTCAAATTTTGGATGGTACAATTTTGAAAGTTAATGTTAATTATTGATCCAGCAGCTGTAGCGGTCGCGGGGCAAGCAGTAGAGCTCGTAGACGGAGTTGGAATATTTATAATTACTTCATTCGTCTTGTTTTCTATACTGTTCAAGATCGTATTTGAGACTTGAATTTTATTCATTAAAGACTCATCAATGTAGCTTTCAGCCACAGTAGAAGACTTCCACCCCCCGTGTCGTTTCAGTGCGGTCAAATCACCACCGCTATCTATGAGAAGGGTCGCCGAGGTGCGCCGGAAGCAATGCCCCGTGTACAACGCTGGGTTTGGCAGATTCAAAAAACTTGTTTTTCCCAGAGCACCAAATTTATTAATACCAGTTCTTTGATCGACGCACTTCCCCGATCTATAGCTCAAGAAAAAGGCAGGGTTTCGACAGGGGGTGGGTCGAAGTTCCATGTATTTTTTACATACGGCATAGCAGTTGCCCGTCACAACGAAAGAACGATCTATTTTCGTTTTTGTTTTCGAAACTTTCACCATGATTGTACTGTCGTCTATGTTAGAGACTTCATCGAACTGGATGTTGTATAGCTCTTGCCTTCGGCATGCCCCCATTATGCCGAAGATTAGTGCAACCTGTAACAATAAACGATATAATAAGTTTGAGGTACATAGCCAAGGCAAAAACTATGATTTATGAAGTAGTAAAGTGTAGGTACCTACTACCTAATTTATACACAAAGCGCTTAAACGGAGTGTCTAGATAACTTGCGTGTGTAGTACGTAAGTACTAGGTAGATTAAATAACAGAACTAAAATACACTTACCTTTTCAAAAACATACAAAATATCTGGTGAATCTTTCAGGAACATCTTTATTTGACCTGATGTAAACGTCAACGACTTTTTTTCCTTGTGTCCTTCTGAACTGCGTTTCAGGAACGCTATGACTTTTGAATACTTCGTGATATCAATATTGTTGTAGATACTCAGTGTGGACTTGAGCATAGAATATTTAGCCTACATAGAAGATGGCTTGAATTTGTCGGAGAGGTCTTTGAGATACACAAGAATGACATTTTCAGAAAATGATGTAGTTTTCTTTTCGATCTTCCATGCCAAAAATTTATTATATTCTTTTTCATATAATTTTCTAGATTTTTCTGGCAAAAGACTGTGAGTTACTTTTGTTGCCAATTCTAGAATATCCGGAGGCGTACAAATATCATCGTCGCTGTCCATTTTTAACTTTTAATTTGTATTTTAAAAACAAAACACATTGCGAAACATTAAATTCACGCGTACGTGTATTGTCACAGTGAACTTGCCGCCATTAAAATCTAACCAATGAGAGCGCAGCTGCGCGCGCAGGGCCAATCAGGAGCGAGCGCGCTCTGTTCTTTTTTTAATTAATTGGCACAAGATCTTACCAAAGAGTTTTGTGTATGTAAGTTTAGTAGTTTCGACGAAGTTTTCACGTATAACCCAACTGTTTTCAAAAGCCAGCCTAATATCAAAATTTTATACAACTTGTATGAGGATTTTGACATAAGGCTCGCCAGGTTAATTGGTCGCGTTTTATTGATGTTATAATGAGATTTTACGATATCGATGTGGATATTATACCATCATGTGAAATTGCTTAAATTGAGTGTTTTGTTGTCTGCGCTATAACAGTAGTAATTATAAGTCAAGTATTGGAAACATAACTAGAATGTTACAACATTAGTGTAGATAAAACATATTATGTTATTGGCTTATCAAATAAATTCAAATTTCAAATATTTTCAAATGTCTAATGTATGTCCAGCAGTGGACCGACACGAGCTAATTCTAATGATGATGCAATGCTACCGAATAATAGGCCTTTAACCCTTTCGGTTCGGTGTGGGGGTGCAGTGCCAGGACTGAAACTAATTTTTTAAATTATCTGCATAATTTAAGTAAATATGGACTAATTTTAGAATGATAATGGGAATGATAGTAAGTAATTAATTTTACAGCTCAGAACCGTTTGGGACGATGGGTCCCAATTGCTAAGTAAAAACTAAGCTTCAGTTTTGTATCAAAGTGTGACGGGATGTATATTCCTATCGGTCTTACGTGGTACGGGACATATGCATACCATCAGGCCTAAAAGGGTTAATGAGACTAATAATAGGACAATATTAAGGCTTTTATAAATGTGTAATTTACACATAATCTTTAAAAACGAAAAAAGCAGTTTCTGCTTTTTTTGTTGTCAAGTTTTGTATGCCTCTTGGTCACCATAAGGTGTCACTAGCAACGAGTAGTTACATCATAATTCATCCCAATGCTGGGCTTAGGCCTTCCCACATCAACACATTTGAAGATCGGTCCATAATCCAGCTACAAGCCACACTAACTCCTGTCTGATTACTAAATTAATAACTTTTCCCATCTAAATTATAAGCAAAAAGTATTACGTATTTTCTTAATAGTGGCAGCGCGAACCAACATCTTGTAATTAGCTTGATTAGAGTTTATGAGAGCGCCTGTGAACTCTTGATGCCGGTGATTGTCTAAAGGTAATTTGTAGTAACAAAATGATTCTGTCTGTCTGATGCGCGCTACACATTCGTTATAGTTACGTACAACATTTTTTTGCTAGTTACACTGACTACTTTGGTAACTAGTTACCAAATAACTACCTAATATGAGTTACATAGTAAAAAAAGACATGACCATATTACTTAATGATCCCAAGTATATTTTTTGGAAGTGCTTGGCCTTTGTCTCCTCTAATAGAAAATTGCAATAAGATCAAAGGTGAAATAAATGTAATTTCAACTGGAATCCTCAACTACTGAGAAACAGGCTATTCTTCTTCTTTGAATGGTGCCACTTTTATCAGAGACTAGCTGACCCGCCGGACTTCGTACCGCTTCGACAGTTTCCATGACAACAAAACAAACAAATCATTTTGTATTGGAAAATTAAATTGTCGTTTTTTGTATTTTTCGTTACTTATTATGTTTCTCGCCGTTTAAACCTTCCCTGAACTTCCACAAATATTTCAAAATCAAATTTAGCCAAATCGGTCCAGCCATTCTCGAATTTTAGCGAGACAAGCGAACAGCAATTGATTTTTATATTTATAGAAGATAGCTATCATTCCAAGTAGCATCTCATTTCATTAATTTGCAGTAAATGGTACTTTTCGCTGCGCACGATATGGCCAAGTTACTGTTATTACCTCTGTTCTATGGTGTTCCCTTTGTGCATCTTTTAAGACGTTTTCGGCCTCTTGTGCTTGGGTACCAAGAGTCAAGCCAATCGACAAAATACATCAAATAACATTTTTTTTATTAAATCATCGTAACACTTCAGCTGGCTGTATTTAATATGTTTGGCCTTGAAAAGTTTGTTCTGTCGTGATATAAATGACCTACAGGAGACTGTCTAAATATGCTATACAAATTCTCGCTTTGATCGATTAGTAAATAAATATCGTACTACGCACTCAGTATCGAAATGAATTACTACACGAATATTCTTGTTTTCGTTAATGTGACCGAATGCACTTAGAGTGCCTTAAGCAAGTTTCATTCATTGAAACTTGCTTACACTTGGCACTTAGTTTTATTGATCACGTTAACGAAAACGAGCAATTGTCTTGTAAAACGTTAACTCTCCTCGTTATCCACCAGGAGGCGCTGCTTCAATGCTGTACTAATTTACGTTTACGTACACTTAATCGAATGAATACGGATAGTTAACTAACTCACACTAGGCACCCTGGTCCATGCTTAGGTCCGCCGAGCCATAGAGAAGTGACTTCCGTAGGAATACAAATGTATTTCCACCCCCACGACCCGGTCAACCCGAGCTAGGGTTGCCAACTATTTTTCAGGAAATTAAAGTAAATCTAGCTCTAGACAGTATAAAAAAAGGGATTTGAAGAAAAATAAAGTATTTTCCATACTTTATTTTTATTAAAAAGAATAAAGTATGGGAATGGAAAATAACGTAGGATACGTTATTTTAAAGTATGGTTGGCAACCCTAACCCGAGCCGAAGTCCTAGCATTTACAGGCGCCTTCAGGTTAATACGCTCCGGATCCGACCTAAATCCCTCGGAAAATCTAGTAAGGAACGGGGGACACGCCTAGTGCGTGATGCCATTCCCTCAAGTTAACCTCTGACAGTGCTTCGTTTCACACGACTTGAGGAACCCTTTAACTCGCCGCTCTCAAAAGAGGCCGAGACAATTAAACTCTCTCAAAAAAAAACAAATGTAGTCTTTTATTTTCCTTTATATGATGGCTTCGTGCGATTAGCACATTTAGCCAGGGTCAAAGTAATTTTTCTTACAAGTAATACTTATACATATAAACAATATTTCCTTCCTGATGATGATGATGAATGATAATAGAAATGAGAAGTGAGAAATGATATACTCTCCACCCAACCCCTCGAGTATCTCAGTAAAGGTGTGGGGCTTCAGTAAGTCCTCACGCGGACTTCTTGATAGAATTTGAAAAGTGCCGTTGTACTGTTTTGTTTCATTTGCCAACACTCATGCACACTCATGAACACTAAACGGTTAATAATCCACCATTATTTCACATTAATATTCGACTTAACACAAATTTTAGAAAATAAATCAAAACCGCAGACATGACTCTTCACTTTCCCGCCAAGAAGTCAAAAATGTAGTCTTATTTAGTGAAGAATTTTGAATTATTCTATTAACAAATGACAATCGAGGTCTGCACTTATACGTATATACATTGTGTACCGTGTCTCATTATACGCCACCGTTGCGTTCTGTTGTCAGCACCGCATCTGACCCGCATTCCTTCCACCTGCATCCGTCGTGTTATCTCCACATACAGACAGATATGTAGCGTGACGAACCCAACTTATGAGCCAACTCGTTCAACAACAACCAAGGAAACTTGTATTGTTAGTAAAATAAAGTCTGTATAATATATAAATGCGTTCTTTTTGAAAAAATAAGCAGTTGTCATGTATATTGATGAAACGATGGTGAATTGTACGCTCTTATGACTACTACGACTTTGAATGGCATTCTCTACCAGAATGAGCAGAATTAATGGACGACTATTCCAACTTCTGAATATTCCAACCGGATCGAAAGACCAGACCAGGGGATCAGAGACCAGAGGAAGCTTTGAAAAGGCTCTATATAAAACCCTTTTAAAGGCAGCTTTTCCAATACAGCTGGGTGAGGTAGCTAAGTTATGCGCAAGGAAAAAACAACCAATAGGATTGCTTCCTTTTCCTTGCGATGTTAAATGGAGTAATGCTATTGGTGGATTATTTCCTTGCGCACCGCTTACCGCTTCCCCACAAAGTCTTGATGGAAAATCAGCCTAAATGCTCTTATGTTTAGCCTTTAAATGGTAAAGGCGTGCCCGTGACCATTAGTGGACCAGTAATAGTTACATTACATTTCCTTAACGCTCTGTTACCAAATGAGGTGGCAATGTTTTGTTCGAGCTGAGGAGTGGCAGAAAGGGCATGTAACGCAACTCGCGTCGTGATAAAAGCAACTCGATACGGTCGTGACAGATACTAGATGATTGCAGAAGGTCCATTACTCTCCAGTACTCTCAGTTGTTTCTGTAATTAAAAATAAGTTTGTAAAAATATTCTGTGCAATTTATGAAGAAATTCCCAAAATAGTAACTAATTCATTATTTTTTATTTTTCAATGTTGAAGCGCTTAACCCTCATCTCATATGATAGTACTGTAACTAACGAGCGCACTATACTCGGAATCGTTAACCACTGAATAACTGGCTATCTTAACTCGTAACTGACGAAAAACAGAGGCCTTTTAAATCTTGTTTAAAAGTAGGTAAGTAAGTAGTAGAAACATTTATGCTGCGGTGTTTAAAATAAATCAATAGTGTTATTTAAAGAATGACTATTTACTCAATTATTTGATTATTTGGTTAACACCAGATTTTCCGGGTTCGATTCCCATTAGGAATTGTGCCAAATTCCCAACCATCTTACTGTAAGTCCGCCACCGAATAACACTTCACGTTGGAGACAGTTCCACGAATGAGTTTCGCCTTATTGCCACTTTAATCGTGAGATAAAGTTTCTACCTGTAAGAACAAGGTAATTCGGCGGGGTTCTCAAATACTATTAAACAACATGACTTCAGTTGAAAAGAAAATTCTAAAACAACTTTTACAATTTTTCTGCGCAGACGACTGTCTATATGTTTTTATTTGTTATCGCAAATTCGTGATAGGCCGCGACTCGACCGCGCCTTGAGACATTCTGCTATTTTGAACTAAATAACTACTTAGGTATATAGATTCCATGGAAATATATTATATTTATGAAATAAATTAGCTGCATGGTAAATTCAAAGTCAAAGTAAAATCATTTACTCAACATAAGCCTTCACAGGCACTATTGACGTCAAAAGCTATAAATCAAAAACACAAAATGTTGAAAAAAAATCCACGAGCAGGATTTGAACCCGCACCCTTCTGACATACCGGGTCAGGTGCTCTCCTAATTGAGCTATCGTGGTTCTAACCAGCATTTTGTGTTTTTGTAATTTGAACGCAACAAAATTTGCGTTTAAAATTATATAAACATTTTATAAATAGCTTGCCTACTTCTTAACTGATCTTTAGTATTTGTAAAAATATTATGATCAGATGTTAATGACGGTAGTTGTTGACATTGAATGGGCGCCTTTGGATTTCAAAGTAAAAAGTAAATAGTGTTGAATAATTTCCGCGGGCTGGTTAGAACCACGATAGCTCAATTGGGAGAGCACCTGACCCGGTATGTCAGAAGGGTGCGGGTTCAAACCCTGCTCGTGGAAATTTTTTCAACATTTGTGTTTTATAATTTGTTCGCAACAAAATTTGCGTTAAAAATTATATAAATATTTTAGCTATAAATCAAATAACTAAAAAATTCGTTAAGACTAAACTACTGAATCTACCACCTGTTCGGGTTTTGGGAGGGCCTTCGACCGAGAAGATAAAAATAACTAATATACGTACACACACACATTATGCCTCCCTTTGCCCAGCAGAGGGATCTCTTCTGGGCAAAGGCCAATTGAGATCAAGTCACCGCTATAATTAATGGATATTGCTCAATAAATCGTATAAACTGCATATTACTCTTCTTACTTTGGATACAAAATAACAAATCGAAGGACTTATGGCTTTCTGTTAAAAAAATGTAGTTACTCAAATAGGCAGGCACACAGGATTTTATGATTGGCCCTTGAATTGCCAGAGTCTGTTATCGCGTTGGTTGATAGCTGGTTGGTTTTAAACTCAGTGTGAACGTATACTCAGTTAACAGAAGACTTTTCTCTACATAGTTAGTGTTTCTGGATTTTGCCTAGAATCATCATCTAATGGATGACGCCTAACCTAGTATCTATTTATGGTATAAACTTCATGTCGATAAGCAGAATTGTTATGCATTATGCATTCCAGTTTGGAAAGTGCTAGATCCAGTGTAATAGGAGAGTTGACAAGAACAATAAATTTAAAGGCCGGCAACGCATCTGTGATTCCTCTGTGGTTTTGCGGGTGTCCATGGGCGGCGGTGATTGCTTTCCATCAGGTGACCCGCCTGCTCGTTTGCCTCCTTCTAACATATATAAAAAAAAAATCCAGAAAATTAAACGTATAATTGACGTCACGTATTTTATTTGACCTAAGCATGAATTAAGAAGTTTTTAATAAACATTGAGTTGACGGAACAAAATAGTGACGTCGTGGTCATAGTTTGCCGTTCCCATACAATTTCTTCAAAAAATAATAGTGTTTGACAGTTGCTAAAAAATTTCTCTATTGACTAGCCGGCTAGTCAACTCCCGATTTCAGGGTAAATAGGCATAGAAACTGAAGTTTCAGGTTCAACAACGCGGGCGTGATTCCCTTGGTGTTGATTCCCGGCTCAGTAACATACAAAAAAGATAGTTGAACAGTAAAAGAAAAATTGCACAATCTCAAAGGTCTGAAACTTCAGGCTCGACAACGCGTGCGGGATATTGGTGTTTCAAACGTCCATGGCCTTACTTATCAGGTACCTAGTATGTTCGCTTGCGGGCTCAGTAACATAGTAGTTGACTATAGGAGTATACTGCTGTATGTTGTTGACAACATGGCGACCTACTTATTTCAAGCCAAATATTTGCGGAAGGTGATTGAACACGTGTTTTCCCGCATCTGGTAATTGATGGGGCTCTTCGCCTTCCGTAAATGTAGGCCAAATGTAACAAAATGTAAACTTTTTTGATCTTAACAATTCTAATAAACTTTTTTAATTTCTGTGTACTTTATGTAAAATATTGTAAGTTGTCTTTATTGTTTCAAACGTTCGATGTGACAATAGAAAAAACAAACTTAAAGAAATGTAAAACAAAATGGCTATACTTATGACGTTTCTTTTTGCGGCCAATACGTTTAAAAACATCACTTTTACAATTCAACAATTTCTAAATGAAATGAAAAAATGGCGATTATATTTTCGGCCGGTTAACAGGCGGAATAACGCCTTGCTCGGCTCGTACGCAACGCAAAGCAAACACAACATTCCATTTACAATTACAAACTCTTTGCTCCAGTCGATTGGCAGCGCGCACCGAGACGCACGCGTCGCGCGCTCTCTCCAACCACAGACACATAAAACAATCGGGCGAAAATTAAAAAGTTTACTAAAAAGTAAACTGTTATTGTCGTTGATCGTTGATTTCTAATCTGTGGGGTTTAACGTGAAGTGCTCCCGTGGATTTTGTCAGTTTTCTGCTGGTGCAGGAAGGCGCTCTCTACATTCCTGTTTCGTAAGTAAAGTTTTTATTGTGTATTAAAATATTTAGATACTTTTTACTTAGGTACTCTTTGGAAACTCATTTAAATAAAAAATTGGATTTGAAAAATGTTATTGCAGGTTATTTATGATTATAACTTTTAAACTTAATAATATGTACTATTGTTACATTTAAACCTATGCCTATGAATGTTATAAAAAAAAGTTTTTGCGTTCAGTTTAACCTTGTAAGTGGCATTATGCAGCTGAGAATCAACGAAATTTAAATACGTAAAACAAAGTACTTAGGTACCTAACTGGCAAGCATCAATCACACAAAAAAATGGAATTATGAAACAAAACTTAAATATTTTACTTTAAAGATAAATCAGTACATAATTATCGTTATCTGTTGTGATTCAATTCTGAAAATAAGACAAGTTTGTTTAAAAAATCTTAGGTAGGTATTTATGGAACATGTCTATACTTATGAAATAGATATTCAAAGTATTTACAAAATCAGAATTAAAATATATTCACAATTAATAAAAGTTATTTTTAACTATGTATCTCCAATTTCTCTCCGTCCGTTAGGTTGTCTAACAGAGATCTCTTGAAAGCGATAAGAGCGGCAATTTGTTTGACTGTTTTTATTACCCAATTTTCTTAATATTTTTTTTTATGCAGTAAAGTATTATCCATCTATCTTTATTTCATCGTGTACAATTTCCTTTTTTAAAATAGTTTTCTACAGATATGGTCGGAGAAAATCACCTGCGTTGATCCTATAGATAGAGATCTACGACTTTTCCAATTGACCACGATTTGTTGACGGTCATCGTTTATTAATATATAATAAGACCGGCAAATTGTAGCTTAGTTTTATTGCTTTAGTTATTTTTCAATATATTTTTTTCTGCTGTTGCCATCAAACATTTTATCCATCTATCTGATATCCTATTGTCTTCAATTTCCTTTTTTAATATCTACGTGGGTACTTCTCTACAGATATGGTCGTAGATAATTACTTGCGTCAATTCTATAGGTCTCCGCGACTTCTTCCGATTTCCAACGTTTTCTTGCATTTTGTTGTCATCGAGACATAGACAATAGCGGAACAGTTTCATAATGTGTATATTGTTTACGTTCGCACGAGCGCATTCAATGATATTATAAGCTCATTGAGCGCATTAATACGGGCGCTCTGCCGGGCAACATAATGTCACTTCCGGTTTTCCTATTTGATTTTCTTACTAACAACTGAGAGATAACTGTAGCTGGTTAGTGGAAAAGTGGGACAAGTGTTAGACTTGAATGGGACTGACCTCATGTCTTTGTTGTTTAAATTATAGTACCTACTCTAAGGAGGCTACGGTTAGAAACACTTTATGATACACTTTTCAGCTTTTATAATTACACTATGAGTTTTAAGTCGTTGTTTTGCTTTGCTTTTGCTTTGTTTGTGTTGTTTCTACTCATGAATAGGAACAACTTTATGTATTAGAACAATTCTGAAATCTTTAAAAAAAACACCATCGTAACAGATGGGTGACAACATAAAAATATCTCGTGCAACTGGCCTAATCTTCTCTACAGCTAACAGAGGAAAATTTTCAGAGGATTCATAAATAAGTACCTAACAAATAAATTTATTTGAATTGAGAAATTTTGACATTTGACTTTTGTTCAGGGAGTTCCAGAGTTCGTAATGGGTTGCTAATAGTCTGATGATGACGATGAAGATGATGAAATGCCAGTGCGTTCGCGTAAATCACGATAACCGTGTTACTTACGAGGCAGTACCGCAATGAATTGAAAGGAAAATTCAAATGCTGTTTCCATTTTGAAACATTCATATTCTAGACTAACGATTTCGTGTACGTTTCATAACGTACAGTTTTGACCGCAAAAGCTAGAAAACTGAAACGCGGTAATTAGCATTTGAATACATACGTGGCGGTATAATATACGCTATGAGACACATGAGTCACAAGTCACAACACGAATAACGGATCCTCAAGGTTTGTGTAGGACTCATCGTACACACGCCTGCACATAAAGACTAGTACAGACTGTCAAATACCCTCATTACATTTTGAACTTTATACATATGTCATAATGGTTGAAAATTTATTGTAGAAATTTGTCAATTTTGGATACTCGTCGTTGTCATACCAAAACCTGTGGCGGTAGCCAAAGTAACATTAAGAAAACGATAGCGAAGTTCGAAAAGAATAAAATGTATGGGATTGACATAAGATTGACCACGTGATTTAGCGCGGCTTATGTCATTCCCATACATTTTATACTTTTTCTACTGTAGGGAATGAAATTGGTAAATGTGGTTTTATTTATTATCTTAATATGAAAATCGTTGGAGCTCTTGGGAATGAATGTATAGAAGTTGTATTTTAGAGAACAATGGATTTGGAGCGCATGGGAATAAGCCGTAAAAACAGTAGTTATAAGTTAATCAAAGAAAACCTCTTGTTAAATTTAACATGAAGGTAATTCCAAGCCATTGCCAAATTGAAGGTAACTACAATACACATAGTGTGTTTGAAGCCCATAGCAGTTTTTGTATATTAGGAAAGATTGGTCACCGAACTACTTAAAATGATCGAGATGTCTAAATCTCACAAAATACCACATAGCAGTTTTTGGTTTGATAACGACGAAGGTTGGTGCGCAGGCGTCTGTATACAATAATAAACCTTTTTCAAACAGCCTTATGCAAATGCAACAAGAGTCGTATTGCTTTGTTAAGCTTTCTGTACAATGTATGGATAAAGTTGTGCGTGTGATATTATGTTGCATTATGTAGAGTGGAACAACGAAGCCATAGTTTGCGTTAGCTATGTAATCGTTAACAAAGGTTAACAGATTGTTCCGTAATTTAAAAAATATGGTATTGTTATCATTACTACTAGACATTACCCTAAATAAAGTGCTGATCTAATCGCCATTATTTTGTATTTTAATTGAACTGACGATGACGCTTCGAACACTTTGCTTTAGTTAGGTCATAACATAGGTCACAAGGAAACAAGAAAAGAAATCTGCAAAACGCGAGAATTCCAATCAAAATGTTTCTGTTCAATAGAAAAATTGTAGGTAATGCGTGGGATTTTTAAATAAACAAGTATTTTTTTATGAACTCATTATAATTTTACTCAGATACTGCGACGGGGCTTTTAAAAGGCCCGAAAAGTATTATATATATATACCCTAATATATTACTTTTAGAGTATCATTTACAATAACACACAAACGCCTGGCCGAACTATTTGGGTAAGTTAGGTTCTAAAATTAGAAATAAAATAAAATATTTTATACAAATTTTAAATATTTTTTATATTTTTAGGAAGAATACCTATTCTAATCAAATTTAGCTTTGCTCTAGTTCTAGCTGAGGGTACGATGCTAACTAAATACATATAATGTGTGAAACATAACAACAGTTCTCACGAGGGCTGCTCTCGTGGGATTCGTAAAGAACCTTAAACTTCTGAACTTGAACTAAGAATAATTCAATAGCAAATAACTCATACTCGTCCACTACCATCACCACCATCATCACCAGCATATACGTCCCCACTGCTGGGGCACGAGCCTTCCCTATGGATGTCTAGGGAGGACGGGCCATAAAACCACCTCGCGGGCCCAGTGCGGGTTGGCGGTTGTTAACGACTGCTAATGCAGCCGGGACCAACAGCTTTACGTGCCTTCCGAAGCACGGAGGAGCTCAAGATGATAAAGCCTTGGTTAGATACCCATTCGATGACCGGACTTGCGACTTGCTTATAACCTTAGCGGCGGGCGCGTTAACCACTGCGCCATCTAACTCCTCATACTCGTACACACACACAATATTTAAGGGCAAGGCGATATCTGGGCAGAGATAAGATATTTACACACATAAACAGCGATTGTCATCTATATGACGGATGTCTAGATAACTATTAAGAAGGATTATGTCTTATGTGACTTGAGTTACGATGACTCATGGAAATGCAGATCTGAAAAACAGCTAAGATTGGTAAACCTTGCAAATATTTCATTTGTTTTTCATTTATTTCCTATAACAGACAGTCGCGTTGGTATAGAATATACATACTACGTATACTCGTAGTTACTTAGAAAAAAAAGCGTTCCATTTAAAAAAATATATATTTGACGGTAAAATGAAACCACTTTTACGGATCGGATTTTATACATTAGTTTTAATTTTCAAGCCTGACGTTTCGAACCCTTTGCAGGGTCCATGGTCAAAAGTTGTTTCATTTTAATGTTTACTGATCACGTAAACTTTAGAAAACAATATATTTGACGGTGTTTAATGCAAACAACTTCAGTATTGGCATCAAAAAGCGCTTCCACTTCTGACCTTAACGTCATTTAACATCAGGTAAAGTCACTTTCTAATAGTTTCGCAAAAGATACAGTATCTGTCATTAAGACCATTAACTTTTAGTTACAAGCTGCCAACGTATGACTCCTAAAGCACCAAGCAACAAAAGTGAGGATCTCGCAAACACAGACGCTTACAAAACACGTCATACTAGTTTAACTATCGTTTAATTCGCCGTATATGTTACGCTTAATGTAAGCAATTTAATTCCGCTAATGAAGTTTCTACGCACTAATACCATTACCATACAGCACTAAACGTTTGTTTGACTTTCATTTTCGTGCGAACCATTCCATTGTTTTAGGTTCAAGGCTAATTCTTCGGCAAACAACCACAGCTCCAATTAAAGCCTTTGGTAAACATATTTTTGTTAATTGCTCCCACGACTTTGAACTCTAGCTTGAAGTTGGTAGAGTTCTAAAAAGGTTTTATTGTGTTTTGAGCACTGTGTGTGTTTGATTAGGCCTTAATGCCACAGTTGGGCGCAGTATGCTGTTTGTGTATGGCGCAGGGTGTTAACGAAACCTTTGATAAGAGTAATAATTGTGTTAGCTCAAGCTGTGACGCTTTCAAAGTAAGTACTGGGAAGACATCAGTGGGAAATTTTAGAATTACTGGAGTGTAAAAAAAATAGAAGTGGAGTGTATTGAAAGAAAAAATATGATAAATAATAACTAGTAAAACATTTAATTGTAAGTGATGGTTTGTGTTTTTATTTAATTTAATTTATTTTTCTTTTTAATTTAATACTAGCACTATGGTCGCCTGAATCACAGGATTTTCCTAGTTCGGGCAAAAATGTAATATGTTTTATCTATAAGAATTTATCTGTTCTGTTTATATGTGTGATTTTTATATGAAATAATAAATAAATATATAAAAAATATATGCCAGGCCAATGATGACAGAAGTATTATTATTATATTGATTTTATCAAGAACAAAGACAATTCATTCATTCACAAATTAATCAAAATAAAATTTACTCCATCACAAATTATTATTAATAACTATTAGATAAAAAGTACCTAGTTAAGTAAAATTTAACTATTTTTAGTCAATATTACAACAATATGTCAGTTGGAGGTAAAACAGCCAGTTCCTTTGAGTTGAGGCTCCGCAGCCTCCGGGTGAAGTACACTGGGTGGTGCGAGTATTATTCACCATTGGATCCGTTAAAGGTGCGCTGTCCGTAAGTGACAAGTGTCATATAGTATTTAATTTGAAGTACCTTCGTCCATATTTATTTGATGCCGCGCGGCCATACTAATTTTGAATGGGGAATTTAAGGTGCTTCATAAAAAATAATAATTTAAATAACCGGTTGCATAAATCAAAAATGTGAGACGGACGATTTGTAGTTAAGATATTGGTGAATGTTTAGACAAAATCAGAGGTACAATAATTTATATAAACTATAAGATATCAACTAAACGCCGCCACTCGTTTTCATGATTTTTGCCCAACTTAAATGATAATGACGAAAAACTATAGTGTGGTATGAATTTATGGATCTGACTAATTGTAAACACGTTTCCTTTGATACTAAATATATATTTTGTTTATGTAATACGATAGTATTTTTAATTATATCAACCTAACCGTAACTTCACTTTTGTTTATTTTGGTCGGTGCACCATAACGAAAACGAATGGAGAATGAATGAAATATTTATTTGCTATAAAGACACGGTTTACAATGTTGGTATTAAGAAATTTTTTTTTAATAGTGCAGGCGTGCTCTGCCTATTTCTCAGCATGCAAAAACTTTAAAATTAAATCCAACAGCCATGACAAAAATTATAAGACAATAAATCATAATACTAAAAAAATAAAATAAAAACCAAATACATGTCTAGAATTCAAAATATCAATGGAAAAAATATATTAAAATGGTAAGCACATAAATTAAATTAACACATAGACAACAAAATAATATACTAGATTCAATACAAATAATAGTTACAGTAATATTATGCTTGCTGTCTATTATGTATATTGTCCGTGTGGTGCCGGGCATAAAGAATTGCACCACCCCATCTCTCCCCGTGGGTGTCGTAGAAGGCGACTAAGGGACCATTCCAGAGGATGGGCAGCAGCATCTCTCTGTGATTACTTTCACCTACTGCGATCGCCAACCCGCCTGCCAAGCGTGGCGATTATGGCAAATTCCCCTCATTCTTGGGGGAGGCCTCTGTCCAGCAGAGGACGTCTTTTGGCTGAGATGATGATGATGATGATATGCTTGCTGCGTGTCAAAAAACTCCTATAAATTATAAAAACTTTTTTCAATAAGTAATTTTTTTAATATACTTAGAAATAATGTTGTAGGATGATGTCTTATATCAATGGGTATTCTGTTATATATCCGTATGGGCATTATATGACAGTTATTCTGAAAAAGAGCACTATTACACTTGTGAACTACCAGTTTGAATGGATCTCTTGGCCGCAGTCTATGATTTTGAACAGGAACTTTGAATAAGTCTTTATTATTCCTTACGAAATATCCTACTTCGAGAATATACAATGCCGTCAATGTTAATAAATTATATTTTCTAAATAGTGGTCTACAGCTATCACGAGGCCCACACCGCTAATAGCTCGCACACATTTTTTTTTGTGTTAAAAACACTTTATTGATGTTCGTAGAGTTTCCCCACAAGATAATCCTGTATCTTAATATCGATGATACATAACCGTGATATGCTAAAAGAGCCGGGTGCCGCCTGTGGAGGCTGGTCTGCTCTTGCATACTATTATTTTTATTATTATTAACTATTTTTAATTTTGTTTTTTTTTCTATCTTAGACAATTTTTGACCTTTATTAGTGCTGTATAACATTGTGAAAATTTTAACTGGTAACTGATGTTTTGCAAACTTAGATATTATTATATTTTCTCTTTTGTTTTTTTTTTTAATATGTGTGATTGTCCTTTATATTTTGTGTTTTTATTTGTGATGGAAAGTGTCCTTTTATGATAGGGCATTTTCCAATATTTTTGACGCTGTAAGGGAGAAAAGAGCTGGACACTTGCTGAGTTTCTTGCCGGTTCTTCTCAGCACAAGATCTCTCCCGCCCAGAGTAGACTTACGAACCGATGGCATAATAACGTTCATAAGAGCTATTTGTAGCCTAAACTGAATAAATGATTTTGAATTGAATTGAATTGAGCCGTTCTCTCACCTGCTGTTCATCTTAGACGATAAAGAGCAAACACATATCGACTTAACTTACTGCAAATGCTATTTAAATGACCTTTCCAGTCCATAAAAGTCGCACAAGGCACTTTGTATTGTCCTGCCATATCATCACTTACTTTCAGGTTATACTACGAAGGGCTTGACGGCTGCACTGTACCTGTACTCTTAAAAAAGTATATCTTGGGCTCTCAGTCTTTTTTTAGAGTTTAACAGATTGTCGTACCAGATCATTGTTGGTATATTGTTATTTTTCTGTCAAGATAAGATATACGTTATTTGAGTAGTCTAGCGGTGAGCACCATCAATGTCGAGGTGACTGTATCTCGTGATTTATACGCTAAAATTAAAAATATCGTTGATACTCCATATTTTATATCACAATTGAAATTCCACAGCCTTGATTTGTACCCTTCTTAAGACCCGGGTTAAATGCCCTACCAGTTAGGCCATTGTGGCAGTCTAATTGATATCGTGGTGAGCTCGATGGTGCAGCGGTTAACACGCCCGGTCTGAGAGTGCTGAGGTTATGTAACTCAAAGGCCAGTCATCGGATGGGTGACCAAAAATTTATCATCTCCAGCTTCTCCATGCTTCGGAAGGCACGTAAAGCCGTTGGTCCCGGCTGCATTACCAGTCGTTACCAACCACCAATCCGCACTGGGCCCGCGTGGTGGCTTATGGCCCGTTCTCCCTATCCATCCACAGGGAAGGCTTGTGCCTCAGCAGGACTTAAAATGAGCTGATGATGTGATGATGATGAATTGATATCGTGCCTGACCAACATTGTCAAGAGAAGCGGGTTCAAACCAGCTCGTGGAAGATTCTTAACTCTTTGTGTTATATAAATGTTTGCCCCATATGTTACATAAACTAAATGTGCTTGACAAAAACTGTATTTACTATATAAGCACTGGTATATTCTCGCTTCCACGCTTTCTCCCTCTTTACATAATTAAGAAACAAAATTACCGTTTTTAGTTCTCTGTGGCAGCCGGGAAGTCGCGCTTCTGAATACTAATGCAATGCTCTTCGATAGTCTATATTACATCACGTCGGAAATTTAATATTCAATCGCTGTATTCATTGTTAACGTTTTTAGTTAACCGAATTTCAAAACTCTTGACGTTTTAACTCTGTCACGGAATACTTATTAGAGCACACCCATCGATGTATGTATACTTATATCATAATAATTTATGGATCTTTGTTATCTGAATTATGAATAATAATTAAATAATAATTATAATATGCTATACGGCTTATACAGGGGAATTGTATTAATAGGTGCGCAAATTTTTAGTAAACACAAACGAAATTTTGTAAACACGTATATTTATTTATAACTATGTGGTTTTCAAAGGCTAACGTGAACACTACACATGAATGGAATGAAACTCTTTTGCAAATCTATTCGAGTTTGCTTACTTATTTACTGAGCCTTGGAGAATCTTGTAATGAATAGGATTCCAAACGTAGGATAACATCAAATATACTAGTTTTCGAAACATTTTTCTAGTCACCCTACTAAAACCTTATGGAAATCAGCTGTGAAACCCCTGATTTGCTTATTTAAAAATCGTAAGTGGTCGAAAATATATTTAAAAAAGTAGAGACCTTAAATGTAACATTATGACTTACAAAACCACCCAAAAATATCCGTTTGATACGCAGCTGTTTACACACAAGAATCGGAAGCTCTAATTTTGTAACAAACAATAAAATTATATAGTTATGTATGTACTTACATTACGCGCAGCCTAATGAACACTTTTCAACTGCAAATTAAAAATGTTTGCGCGGTATTTATTACAAAATAGCGTTTGTCAATAGTGCTGAGTTTGGTATTAGTTATCAGTGCTGTCTTTATTAGGGCCAATGTCGTTGCTTAAGGCGACACACTGAAAAAATGCACCAACTTTCGTCGAATAGTTTAAGACTATAAATATGACTTACGAATCTGAAATGTTGTTATAGGTAAATTTATGTCTTTATCTTGAATTTGCTTGCTCAAATACACGATTGTATAATTTTGATTCGATCATAATTATTTTCGAAAACACCACAAAAAATCACTATTGTTGAAATTACAACAAAATTACTTAATTTATATGCTTGGAAACCACTCAAATATATTAATGACATCAATTTTCGTAATTTAGTTGCTGCATATTTTGATAACTAAAACCAATATTTTTAAAAAAATGTTTTTAGGTTAACTTTAAATTTGCGGTCTATATTGTCGCAGGCGCTACGTATTATCGACCTTATGCCAGCGTCAGTAAGGATCAGCCTTTTTGAATGTTCACAATTCGAGGTGTCTTAACAACTAGGTGTGAAGAAGAAATTTGCGGGTCGGCAAGGTGAGGACCGATAGTGAAGCACAATCCTACCCCACAGCTGTCCTTGCATCTGGGCTCCGCTTCTGCTAACATCAGTAGGAGCAAGTCGTTTTCCTATTTTTTTCCTTTAGTTGATGGCTTCGTGCGATTATCACATTTAGCCAGTGTCAAAGTAATTATTCTTCATACAAGTAATACATATAATCCTTCCTGTATGATGATGATGAATGATACCTAATAGAAATGAGAAGTGAGAAATGATATACCCCCCGACCTCTCGAGTATCTCAGTAAAGACGTGGGGCTTTACTAAGTCCTCACGCGGACTTCTTCAGAGAGTTTGAAAAGTGCTGTTGCACTGTTTTGTTTCATTTGCCAACACTCATGCACACACACGAACACTTAACGGTTAATAATCCACCATTATTTCACATTAATATTCGACATACCTAATACAAATTTTAGAAAATAAAACAACCGCAGACATGCCTCTTCACTTTCCCGCCAAGAAGTCCTTTTCCTATTTTAACAAATAAAAACGACGCGTTAGAATGACAGGGTAAGTAAAGCCACCGAAGAGTACACTCTACCAAAGAAATACGTAGGATGAGAAGACACAACCAGAAACATTCAAGGAATTACTAAGTACTGCTTTATTAATTTCACGCAGATGATTAATATAAGTCATAGGTAACTGACTGGCAAGTGTTGCCAACCGATATGATATCATCAATTAGTATGTTGCGTACTCTTTGGTAGTGCGTGCTCTTTGGCGGCTTTGTCCTGTGTGTAAATACCGCATAGCTGTCGGTAGGTAGAGCCACGTAGGCATTGAAAAACATCGTGATCATCAGCTTAACGTGCGTTCCGGAGCATGGAGGAGCTTGACATATTTATACACAAAGAGATATAATAATTACGCTATGAGGTCGGTCATTCGAGCATTTTGTACCTATTGCCTTTTTAGGGTTCCGTACCTCAAAAGGAAAAAAACGGAACCCTTATAGGATCACTTTGTTGTCCGTCTGTGCCTCTGTCCGTCTGTCTTTCTGTCAAGACCCTTTATCTCGGGATCGCGTGGAGGCATCGAGTTGAAATTAAAACCATATACTCAAGTCTGCGGTCCCTTGAAGCTGTGAAAAAATCAAACTTTTAAGTTAACGAAAAAAAAAGATACGGACATAAACTGTCGCAAAAACATATATTTCGACACTCTCAAGAGAATCAAAATTCATAGGGTATTTGCCGTTGACCTAGAACTATTAAATTTGGCAAGTAATATCGTCTTCTACAAGTACAGGGAAAAATCTGAAAACTATACATATTTAATTAAATCACAAAAACAGGGTCTTTATGCAAGGAACGGGGGTCCAAATTTTGAAGGATTTTTAATTATTTTTATGATGTATAGTTTTTCGATGTATGATGAAGGATGAAAAAAGAAATACCTTGGAAACTGAGTTATGGGAAAAGTTCAAGACTCGATTCCTGAACCATATAATTATGTACCCATAAATTTGTACGGAACCCTCGGTGGGCGAGTCCGACTCGCACTTGTCCGGTTTTTTCTTTTATTAGTCAGGTAGTTGTTCAATATGGTGTTGCTACGGTCACTAGGATGGCCAGGTGGCCATGGTAGGTACCATCAAGCGCATCATATAGTGAGTGTGACAGTCGATTATATAAAAACAGCAATGAAATATATATACATATAAACTATAAAATATA
Organism: Eudonia lacustrata; assembly: GCA_947562085.1. Lineage (NCBI taxonomy): Eukaryota > Metazoa > Arthropoda > Insecta > Lepidoptera > Crambidae > Eudonia > Eudonia lacustrata. The sequence continues at coordinate 18,571,786 of OX387325.1, forward strand.
TAAATGGCAAAAGCCACTGCTGTGGCAGAAACATGATTATCATTTGTTATTGTACGTTTCTGTTTTACAGTTATGAAGTGCTATTTTTGTTGTGAATTAATTCAATACTGAATGTAATGTAATATGAATTTAACAAAAATGGGGGAAGGCGTTTTTAACAGGAGGATCTTTTTTTTAAAATGTTAGGCTCCATATAATCTGGAACTTATGTCATATTATGATGTTTCTTTACATTTTCTTAATGTTATTGTTGCAGGTGTTGATGACTTCACAAGTACCGAGTTAGCCCTGACGTTGAATAAGGTAATTTTAAAAATAAAATACATAGCATTATTTAATATGCCAGTGCCGCTATTCTGATATTGTTGTTACTGGTGTTGTCATATATTATACAGGTTATTTGAATGAGGGTATAACAGCCTGAAAGGAAATCATCAACCCATTTATATATTTATATTCATAAGCAAGTTCTACTAAGCAACTAATTAGACTATGAAAAAATATAAGATGTTTCTTGCAAAATAAAATACCCAATTAACTAAAATGTCTATTGATATAGTTAGGTTATTTGTTTAATACCCTATATTATCTCGAGCTCCTCCGTGCTTCGGAAGAAACGTTAACAACCACCGCACCGCACTGGGCCCGCGTGGTGGTTTGTGGCCCGTTCTCGGGTGGGATGTTATACTATTTTGTATGATGAATGATGAGAATAGCCGCGGATCGTGCTCGGTGGCGTGCACTTGGAGCAGCAGTGGACTAGTATGGGCTGATGATGATGATGACAGTTTTGTAAACGTATACTTTATGATCGGCTTAAGAATTAGTCAATACATGTGTAGTATTTTTTAGTGTTGTTGTAGTAGTAGTACTCGTAGTAGATTGGTTTATGTTTGACGATTTTTTTCAGGGTAATGGCATTACAATGGCACCTACAACTGTTATAATTTTTTACCCTAAAACATACCTAACGCATTATTTTATAACACAATTAATATTAACTATTACCGGAAAGCGCAGTGTGGGCTGACCTCCAACAAGGTGGACCGACGATCTGACGAAGGTCGCGGGAAACCGCTGGATGCAAGCAGCACAAAACCGGTCGTTGTGGAGATCCTTGGGGGGGAGGCTTTTGTCCAGCAGTGGACGTCTTTTGGATGAGATGATGATGATGATGAATATTAACTATTCCATAATCGATGTATAACTGGCAACACTATAAAGCATTATACAGTGGAATCGATCAATTGATACTGTTATCCGAATGTTAATGAAATGGTTTTGGTCACGCTCCACATTTTTGCAAATAAAAAACACGATTTATATCGATTATGTCTAGACTTAGTGCGATTTGATACGATTTTAGATAGTCAATTTACTGTTTTATAATATGCATTTAGTTTTGAGATTATCGGTTGATTTTGTCAGTTGCGTGTTAACAATGTTTGAGTTATGTAATGCTAGAGATAAGATAGCCAGTGCCTCACTAGTTGAGGTTCCCGGGTGAAGTGCGCTTCCATCATTGGCCTTATCATCACTTATCATCACATCACAGCGAAATCACAGCGAAACTGTATGACGATTCAATGATTGGAGGCAAATGTCAGTCTTTTGCTAGACAGACATAGAGGCCTTCCTGCCTTAATGGAACTGAACCCGTTCTTCGCTTCTTCTCTTCCAATCTTTACTATACTTGCCTTATAATGTCCTATTTACACTGAACTCAGTGAAACTGCTAGCTAGCTCCATCTGCGCATGCGCCGGTGTACAGTATGTTTCATTTCTGCTCCAGTTGCCGGCCACAATGGCGCTGCGTTATCGCGCGGATGTCGCTCTGCCGCCCGCGAATCAGGTCATTGTTGATTTGATGGCTCTATGGGTCCCATTACTGACAATAAGCAATTATAAGAGAGCATTTACAAGTTTAGATTTTAAAAAATCAGCTAACAGGTTGAAAGGTTTTTATTCAGGGGTTACCAGAAATTCTGGTTTTGTGAGTTGTAGATAAGTATTTAACTCTTTGATTTGCAAATTTTTTTTCAGAGTTGTATATAGAACAGTATAATAATATGGTGTTGCGACTGTTGTGTGAAAGGATAGAAGTCTAACGATGCAGTGAAGTAGGCACCTACATTTATTGTACATAATGGGACTTTGCAGGTTAAACTGTTCTCACTCCTCTCGCACTTTTTGTATAGTGACGTTCCAGTGGCAACGTTTGATCACAAGAAGTAACTGCAGAGTTACTTAATGTTATCATTTTACAAAACTTTGCTCCACAAAAAGCGACTGCGGTGTTGATGCACAATGGCCATAGTTATTAGGTGAAGTTTCACTTTTTGTAATTTAACATTCTTCTTAACAAAGTTTCAAAACCAAGTGTCTGTATTTTTTTGGCCTATGTTAGCTGATGGTTTATTTTTCTCCGATGTAACCGCCTTTAGAAGTTTATAAAGGTGAATCTTTTTGAACATGTCTCTCTGTATGGTCAGTTAAAATTATCATCAACCAGTACTTTCGATAGCACGTCATAAAAAGTTTCGCTAAGATGAAATAAACGGGTTCTAAAGATCTTTTCTTTTTTTCCTTCTCTTGAAATGGCCTGGTCTTAGAACAATAGTTATGGTGCTAGTCGCTCATTTAGCACTAAAGTACAACTTTAATTTACTTTTTGAATTAAAAAGTGAAAAGGAGATTTTGTTAAAACCTGTAATAGTTTTGGCGCCTGTATACGTACGTAAGCACTAAATCACTCTCGCTCTTGGCCGGTTTTACATTGGAACTCTGATGACGTAACGCAAGTTCATTCGCGTTGTTTTAGCATACCGCACCAACTCACTTTTTCGATTGTGTTTCGTGAAGTTGGATAACAACTTACTGTGTCTACGAAAATGTTTTGATGCTGAGTTGAGAGAGGCCTAACGGTAACAGAAGCGAAGCAAACCTCAAGTAACTTATTCACACCTCGGTTAAAGGACCACTCCGCTATTGAAGAGATATATCCCAAATAATCATGGGGGGTATTTGCCGTAATCGCCACGCTTGGCAGGCGGGTTGGTGATCGCAGTAGGTTGAGGGTAACCTCAGAGAGATGCTGCTGCCCATCCTCTGGAATGGTCCCTTAGTCGGCTTTTACGACACCCACGGGAAGAGATGGGGTGGTGCAATTCTTTATCCCCGGCACCACACAGGGGTAGAGATACTAAGAAGTTATTTCAAATGTTTGTAGAGTCAGAGTTAGGATGAACAACAGCTCGCTTTGCGTCGTCCGTCAGTCTAAATTGTTATGTGTTATGGTGCTTGGGTCAGGCTCTTCGCTCTTAAGGACGTTGCCAGACTTATGGCATCTATCTTTACAGAGGAGGAAGAGTGAAAGGATGGGGTTGCACAAAAGATCCCAATGGGTCGAAGTGTTACTGGGAGGTGGAAACCTCGGCAGGCCCCACTAAGATAAGATAAGAAGATATGGTGCTTGGGTTGGTGCATCCACACAACAATTACTATCTATAACTTAACTGTGTATCGTTACCAAATGCAACGTAAGTTTACTAGAAGCTACTAGGAAGTTATTTAATGTTATCACGTTGCAAAACGCTGCTCCACGAAAAGTAATAAGTGTGATGCAGATACACTAGTACGGATAGGTAGTAAGTAGAAGGAATTACTAATATTGAAAGTATAAAATTTCAGAATTTCTTTTAATGGTGTTTATCCACAGTTCTTTCCGCCTATGTATTTCTTAATCATTCTCTTTTATATACATGTATTTTAGTCTTCACACATACCTCCTCAATTTACTTAAGTATTGATGAAGTTATGAAGTTTCTGTGAAACAGTCAATATAGGTAAGTAGGTAGGTACTTAGCTTGACAAGATCTTACAATCTTTCGAAATGTTTAGTAACAAACAACATTACCAAACATCACAATTCCATCGATTTCTCGTGGAATCGTGATTTGAACTCACTAGCATTTCTAACCTTTTCCAAATAACAAGACTTCATTGCAATTTCGCATACATTTTACAGTAAATTTACGTCTTGTGAAAATATAGGTATACACAATTTTTTTTTACAATAATGTTAACCCATTCATCGTCAAACAAAGGAATCGCCCTAGAGCAATTTCAAGTACCTTGATGAAGAGCTATAACGGGTCTTTCTGACGGAGGGGCTTATCTGACATTTACTAAATTGTTCAGGACAAGCTTTTTTCGTTTTTGTACACTAATACATTCGACGGCAGAACGATCTAATAAAGCTTTGTTTAAATAAAGTACTTATATATTTCTACAATCTTTGAGTTAAGATCTTTCTAACTATATGAAATACATAATTACTATGATAGCGCAGTTATACCAACATTGTTAGTTACGACCCTTCGTCAGAAAAGTGACGATAAAAGTTCTGACTTTTCACAAAACTGTCATTGTTATGACTGTAGGATAGGTTTATATTTATAGTATCTATAACGGCGATATGTGCCCGTGATATATAGCTATGGAGATTATGGGAATACGGGATACAGGAATTTACTTTGATCGTAATCGTGGATAGCGGAAAGCTAGCCCTTACTCGAAGGCGTTTGTCCCTAATCTATACATATATACATATACATGTGTTTGTATGGTGCGATGCTCATACATCGACATCTGTAGTGTTTTTTTTAGCCTAAAAGCTCATAAGGTGATATCGAAACCTTCTGGCACAGGACGGTGTCTCTCACTTAAAAGAAGGTCGAAACATGAAATATACCTACTTTAACCTATACTAATAAAGATTAACAAAAAAATCAAAAATCTGATACTGTGTGTGCCAGGCTTAAGAGCGTTTACGCCGCACACTAGCGCCACTAATGAAAAATAAACATATCTAGTAATTAAAGATAGAAAATCAAATAAGACGTTACTGCCACTTTTAACTATAACGCCATATTTAACTAAACCATAACATGTCAGGTGTTCATTAGATGACGTAAAAATGCTAAATTACTTCATTCAGGTAGTTTGTTGAGCATAATTTGATTTTCTATCTCTAATTACTAGATATGTTTTTTTTTCATTGGCGGCGCTAGTGTGCTGCGTAAACGCTCTTAATGGTTCCGAATGAGCGCCGTCTCGACGCGACGCGAGCGCTCGTGTGATCGGTGAAATGCTCTAAGGTGAATTGACGTGAGAATGTTGCGGCAGCGGCCGCGGTTTTGCGCCGGCCGGCGGCGCATGCGGCTCTGCCAAATAGTTAGACCGTTTCAATGGAGTTGTAACGACTTACCTACGTTACAGTAATCATTAACGGGTATTACTATGCTTTATGCTGTCTTTGTGTTCGGTACAGTCGCATGCGCCATTCTCAAAGACAAGAAAAAAACATGGTATCTAATAATCACTCATGAACTCAATGACATACTTAGATAGCTGTATTCCCAAAGTAGCCATAGTAGAAATAAATAGTTAAAATGGAAAATAAATAGTAAAGGTTAATTTAAAAACCTCTAAGATAAACTCTCTGATGCTAATGTTATGGACCAAACAGTGGCTGCATCTCAGAACATAGTTTTAGTTATTATTCTAAGGCTAACGCAGTAGATCTGTGGTGGCTGACCTCTGTTGATAAAGTCAAAAATAATGATACCTTCTACGTTTTTGTAGTGTTGTCCTCTGATTGTTTTTCTTTTATTATTCTATCCCTACTTTAAATAGTCACTAAGTAGGTATATCTAGTGAAATAATGTCAATCTATCTATAATTTTAATTCTAACACACGAGAATTGCAGTTGCGTGCAAGAATAACGCCGGAACATAAAATTGTTTAATACAAACAAAAACCCGATCGTGTTTAAAACTAATTCGGTATCATGTTATCAAACTTTTTAATTCACTACAATGTACTTAAAAACACGTATGATTCACGGTTACATCACAACGACTATAAAGTTCTGTACCATCTGGATTTCTCGAAAGTGACTAGCCAAACAAACGAAAATGTAACATCGGCTAATTACAAACTGCATAGCTGCAGCCGGGTGTAATCTCTACACAATTACCTCTAAATTATTAATTAGTCAGTTCAAGACGTACGAGTGAAGACGGCGAATTTTTTTAATGAGTAGAAATGGAAAGTTACATGTATTACGTGCGCAGTGACAGGCTGTTTTGACTGCACACGTTGCTGTCGAAAGCATCGGTAATAGGCGTTTTGAAGCACTTTGTCAATAGAAAGAAAAGTGATTGGCACCGAATAGGTGTTCTCCCAAAACAGCTGATATTATTATCAATGGAACAGTTATCGTGACGAACAAGATAATAATTATGACAAAACACGATCGCCGAAATTTTTTTTGTAGAGTTGGTAGTTTTGGTGGCTTAGTGGCAAAGCGATCGGCCCGACACCCGAACGTCCCGGGTTCAATTACCAGGTCGGGCAAAAATGTATTTCGGATTTTTCGATGCATCGCCCGGCTTAGTGACCACCAATGTGTGGTGATTAAGCCCACACCCATCAATTGTAGTGATGACTTGATTTCAATGATAGATGCCTTTGCTCAGCAGTGGGAATGTATATAGACTATTTACATTACTTTGATAGTTTAATTTGTGTTAGTCATTTGTTTTAAATTTCTGAAATCTTTGGAAATCGTAATGAAAAGGCCGAAACCTAGGAAAAATATCGTTTAGTTGGTTTGGTTCGTTTGGTTGGTTAGTTACACTTACCTACAGATCGTAGTCACTGATTGCTTTAAAAGATAGACATACCAGATGTGCTAGCGAGGTAGCTATTACCACACAAGAAATAATTGTACTTCGCTATTACTCCGTTTATGACTTGTTGCGACGCTTAATATTATGTTTAATAAAAATGAATAGTATTTTATCATAGAGTTCTATCTATGATTTTCTTTAATGTTATTAAGGCTGCACGGATTAGGAAGGCTATCCTAAGCAATGAAAAATTAAAAAAGATAAAATGTGAGTTTGGATTGGCATTGACAGATTTCAGCCGCTCCTCTTCCATTTTTGAAATTTGTGAAAAGAGTTTAAATGCGTGTTTGTCAAATACATGGTAGTGTGTGTAATGTTTGTTTAATTGATTTAATGTGTTTTTTATGCATAATTTAAAAAAATATTAACATTCTGTATTTCTTCTCTATATAAATTATAACTGCGAAATTTCATACTCCTCCGTCCGCGCAATTTTCGTAAAAAGGGGTACATTGCTTCACGCATTAATATATAGATATTGACTTCTTGGCGGGAAAGTGAAGAGCCATGTCTGCGGTTGTGTTTTAATTTCTAAATTTTGTGTTATGTCGAATATTAATGCGATTTATTGGTGGATTATTAACCGTTAAGTGTTCGTGAGTGTGCATGAGTGTTGGCAAAGGAAACGAAACAGTGCAACGTCACATTTCAAATTCTCTCAAGAAGTCCGCGTGAGGACTTAGTAAAGTCCACATCTTTAAAGAGATACTCGAGGGGTTGGGGGGTCTATCATTTCTCACTTCTCATTTCTATTATCATTCATCATCGTCATACAGGAAGGAAATGTTGTTTATTTATGTATAACTTGTAATGAAAACTACTTTGACACTGGCTAAATATGCTAATCGCACGAAGCCAGCAACTAAAGGAAATAAAAAAGATATTGTTACGGTGAAGCAGTAAGCCCCATGATCTTCGCTTAGGTGCAATGGAAACCTGACGCAAGTTCACAACAATAGAAATCCCCGAGCATAAGACAATCGAGTCTTTAATCTTCGGATCGTAATCTCATGTGCATCAAACTCCGAAAGTAAAAGGTTTGAGTTCTATACACCTAAAGAACTTCACTTCTGCAAACCTGCCATAGACTATGCACTTCTGCCATAGACTATGCACTTCTGCAAACTTGTAGAGAATCAACTTGCCTTTTTTTTGGCGAGAGTTGGCTGATTGCCTCTGACGGCATTTTCAGCTCCACCGGGCTTGTTTGGAAGCGGCGAGAAACTTAAAGTCAAAGTCAAAGTCTAATATTTTTATTCAAATAAACTTTAGAAAAGTGCTTTTGAATCGTCCAAATTTTTTTTTACCTACTACCCATTCAGGACGTCTATTTTTTAGCTGTGGAGAAGAATGGGCGCAAGAAACTCCACAGCTTTAATATAATATGTAACGACATTTACAAAATTATTATGACGTTACCAAGTTATACTTACAATTTAAAAGCTTCTTGGCGGGAAAGTGAAGCGTCATGTTTGCGGTTTTGCTTTATTTTCCAAAATTTGTGTTATGTCGAATATTAATGTGAAATAATGGTGGATTATTAACCGTTAAGTGTTCGTGAGTGTGCATAAGTGTTGGCAAATGAAACAAAACAGTGCAACGTCACTTTTCAAATTCTCTCAAGAAGCTCGCGTGAGGACTTAGTAAAGCCCCACATCTTTACTGAGATACTCGAGGGGTTGGGGGGTATATCATTTCTCACTTCCCAATTCTAATATCATTCATCATCATCATCATATATGAAAATATTTTTTATTTATGTATTACTTAAACTAATGACATGGCAGCATGGTCTATGACCTTAGCCGGTTCCTCAAGGAACAAACTACAGTAAAAAAAAAAAAAAAAATTACAATTTAAAAACCTTAACAATATTTTAGTTTAAAAATACCTGTTGGAGTGATTGGAGCATTTTAAACCCATGCTGTTTTGTCTGCAATGTAATCAGACACTTTATAATAAGCTTTTTATGAAGCTTTTCTTTAATGGCGATTTTAAATTTATTAATATCAAGTTTTTGGATATTACTTGGAACTTTATTGTAAAAACGCACACAGGCCTCTAAATGAATTATTTACTTTGTGGAGCCTAGTATAAGGTACTGCTAGTTTGTTGTAAAGGGTTCCTTAAGCCGTGTGGAAGTTTTGTAGAGGGAACTGCATCACGCACTAGTGATGCCGTTACTACTAGATTCTCTGAGGGGTTCGGATCGGATCGGGGAAAGATCAACTTGCCGGGCCAATGGAGTTTCCTTTTTAGATCTTATCTTATCTTATCTTAGTGGGGCCTGCCGAGGTTTCCACCTCCCAGTAGCACTTTGACCCACTGGGATCTTTTGTGCAACCCCATCCTTTCACTCTTCCTCCTCTGTAAAGATAGATGCCATAAGTCTGGCAACGTCCTTAAGAGCGAAGAGCCTGAAGTCCTCCGGTTTCGGATAGGCCGACCCCAGGAGTCCCATTCTTTTCCTAGCCAGAGAGTCGCTGTCACACAGTAGGTGCTGCATTGACTCGGTTTGCTCTCCACATGCCCTACACAAACTATTTGTTGAAAAGTGCATTCTGTGAAGCATTTGTTTTGTGGCTTAATGCCCTGTCAAGGCACCGATGGTTAATCGGGCCTGCCTTCTGCTGCCTCCGCATATGAACTTACTCCGTCCTAAGGCGTTTTCGCCTAGGAAGGATTTGGAGTGTTTCATACCTGGCTGCTCTTTCCATTCGATGCCGTTCCTTTTTAGATAGTGCCATTAATGTTATCATGTCTGACCTGAATTTATATATTGTAAATAATGATTGCAGCCAGTTATCAACGTATCTAGTAAGTAATCGATAGATAGTTGTTTTTTTTGTATAACTTTTTGTTGTCGTTTTGTTATGAATGACTTTTCATTGATGCCCAAAAAAGCATTCTTATTTGTAATAAACAAAACAAGGAAGATAACCTTGCTAAGAGTAAGAAAGATAACATGTTGCAAAAACATTTTGGTCTTTGTTATGTACTTTATTATATCTTGTCAATTTCTTAAATAATATCTACACAGGCAGTAGTTGAAGTTTGTGTGGTTTTATAGTTATTATTAACCTGGAAAATTGCATTTGCAGTAAGCAAGAAAATTGATTGTTTACGGATATTATATAGCTTGTTATAAAATTGTCATGCTTTAACCTTTTGCGTGTGCAGCTACGTAACTATTTCTATGTGTATGTAGGCTGATTATGTAAGCTAACTATGTATGAGTAGGCTGGATAAGGAATGAATACTCAAAAAGTGCTGTCAACATTATTTAACGGGCAATGAATTTAAAAACGGTAATTTCTGACAGCCGTTTTTCATTTAAGTTCCCCCTTAGCATGGTGACACTCTCCGGACTACCGTCACCTAACATACTAAGGCAGGGATGGGCAAACTTTTTCATTCGCGTGACAATATTTACAAACAAAATATATGGCTGATTATAAAAATACAAGCAAAAAAACAAAACAAAAAATACAAACATAAAATACAGCAAAAATTTCAATAGCCTATTGGCCTATTGGCTATTGAAATTTTTGCTGTATTTTCACATTAAATATTTTTTTTTGTGAAATAAAAATATTGATACAGAAAATGCATACCATTTTCTGACACACACACGCACTTGAATTTTTGTTTGATGGTCACGGGGCGGACTTCGATCATTCACGGGCCGGAGATGGCCCGCGGGCCGTAGTTTGCCCATCCCTGTACTAAGGGGTCATCTAAAAGTGACTGAAAACGTGCATGAACCATACACGATAGCGGCGGTGCAATCACTAAAAATATATGTATCGCAGGAAATAAAGCCTTAATGAAAAACTGCCACATAAACATAGCAGCTAGTCTACACCACATCATGCATCGGTCATCAGTGCATTGGCTGAAGATGAGCCAGCGGTTTTCTCCGACGACGGGGAAAGTATTTGGATGTGTTATGGCGAATATTGCTCTGTGCAATGTCAAGAAATAATTGTCACTTTCTTGTTCGCCAGTTGGGAGCTGTTAACGGCCGTTCTATTACTTTTACTTTTCTTTTAAGTACGTTGTTAGTGGTTCACTTATTACGAGTTGTAAAATATCGGTTCGGTATTCAACATAGTTTCTAAGCGGATGCAAGTGAGCGTGATACCCCGAAGTTTAAGGTAATTTTAAATGACGAAGTAAAACGTATGCTACGTTTTAGATAATCCTATAGCGATGTTAGGTGACGGATCCTGGAGTAATACGTATCCTAGTTTTAGGTAACCCTTAAGCCATGTAAGGTGACGGATCCCGGAGTAAAACGACTCCATGTTTAAGGTTAGGTACTCTTAAGTCAAGTTAGGTGACGGCGCAGTCTCGTCCAAGATTATAAGCCAGCGTTATAGTTTCCGTTGGTTTTGCTTTATTTATTTCATGAGTTCTGTAATCACTAATCATAATAACAATGACAATTCTAAATTTACTATAGTTTATCTACAAATGTATTAAGCATAACTAACAGATCACACGGTTGAACCATGTGATTGATTAGTATGGACAATAGAAATAACTTTTTGTACTAAATCGTAGTGCTCAATGCCATCTCAACTTCCTAGTCCTTTGCGATTGAATCACACAGTCGATTCCAATTTGTTTTTGCACGAACATTGAGCCCTTTTCAAGTCTTTGTTCCATCTAAGACTGTGCTCCAAGGTCGACGGAACAGCGTGAAACGTCGGATTAGAAATAATGTGCGGCCTCGGCAGGCGTGTCTCCCGATTTCCGAGACGTGTCGCGTCGGTCGGCGGCGGCGCTGGCTTAAAGTGGCCGGTGCCATTGTCTTACATTTAGAGTTCCGCTACTGATTTTACAATCATGTTTTGTCGAGCTTGTTACTCGAGCGATTGTAGGGCGATTTGTAATGTTTTCCGGTGTGCTGGCAGCTGGGTTGTTCTCATCGGCAGTCTTATACGTCCCGTTGCTGGCTCAGGCCTTCCTACATGGAAGGAGGCTAGTAGGAAAATCAGGTCATAAGGCACTGCGCTGACCTAATGCGCAAACCGATGTGCCATCAGGCTTCTTGATTGATGAGATTCCCTGATACCTATCGTTTTAACTCTGTCATTTGCATCGAAGCACACGAGGCAAAACAGTAGATGTAGAACGTAAGTACCTAATACGCTATTGTATAACAATTTAAAATGTTCCGATTCTGGTAAGAACATAATTTGAAATTTGAATTTGAATTATTGTAATACCAATAATTTCCAATAACTACCAATAATTTAGTAAATAATATTAAGTTAATGATGAATAAGTTTGTAATGTACCTATTTAAATATTTGCACATCGTCTCGCCACGATAGAATATGTTGGAGATCTGTACTATGTTATCTGTAAATGTTACCATATTCTGCAAATAAAGATTTATGATTATGATTATGATTATTACCATATTTTACAAGACTAAATACTACCATGTTCTCATTTTTTATTTATACTTATTTATTTTTATTTACAATGCTATTTTCACCATTTATTGAGTGCCATCTTCAGAATGAAGTTTGGAGAACAATACACAAAAAATTCCTGCGGTCCCATGAGCATATTTTAACTGTCGATAATGCTATAAACAACAAAAACAATTATTGTCTAAAAGCATTATTTGAATGAATTAGAAAACTTGAAGAAAATATTGAAGCGTTTAATTATTACACGTGTATTGTTTAAAGTTTTCGTTCTATTCAGCAACACATGCTGCCTTATCAGAAGGCTCAAGGTCACTCAAAGAGCAATGGAGAGGGCTATGCTCGGGGTTTCTCTGCGTGATCGAATCAGAAATGAGGAGATCCACAGAAGAACAAAGGTAACCGACATAGCCCGAAGAGTTGCTAAGCTCAAGTGGCAGTGGGCAGGGCACATTGTTCGTAGGACTGATGGCCGCTGGGGCGGAATAGTCCTTGAGTGGTGACCGCGTACCGGAAAGCGCAGTGTGGGCAGGCCTCCAACAAGGTGGACCGACGATCTGGTGAAGGTCGCAGGAAGCCGCTGGATGCGAGCAGCACAAAACCGGTCGTGGTGGAGATCCTTGGGGGAGGCCTTTATCCAGCAGTGGACGTCTTTCGGCTGAGATGATGATGATGATGATGAAGCAACACATTTATGAAATGCTAATTTCAGTTTAAAAAAATATTTTTTTTACATTCAAAATATTGGATATCCCGGGCGTCGTATATCACCAATTAATATTAACTTTTACTGTAATGTTATTTATCATTATAATTAGTTGATTTTAAGGCTTTTATCCTCATATGCAAACGTCATCCTACGCCATTGTTTCAGGAAAGTACCGACGGAAATTCTATAATCATATAATAAATAAGAATTAGCAACCATCCATCCATGCAGTCACCCATTTCAATCGGGCTACCTACGCCATAACGAATGCCAATTGACCGAATATCAAATGATCAACAACGATTAATCAAAAAGTCAAATCAAGCTTTATACCATCTAACATTCAAAACATCGAAATAAGAAATAACCGATCGTTCATGACATTAAATTGTTCTTAATTTAAAAATTCAATAAATCGTTATGATTACCCATAAAATTTTTCGATTTAGATAAAGAATTATTTGAATTATTGATGCAATAACAATTCGATCTCATGATCGCTCGATCATTAGGAAATTTGATGTTTTGTTTGGTCGATGTTTTGAAATGAACGTTCGATTTAATAACAATTCAAGTTATTCGACTTTACGTTGAATTGTTTCGTTTGATATTCGATATGGCGTAGGTAACCCATTTCAATCAGTGTCTATTCGCTCATCACGCTTTGCGGTTTTAACTTAAATTGCCACTGTTACTAAGAAAGTGTAGTGTTTTATAGTCGTTAAGTGGTACCGTAAACATGGCTATAGTGGCTATAGTAAATGACTAGGCCACGTCTGTATGTAGGCCTTGCTAACGTTTAGAGAATGCTTTCTCGTGTGAACAACTCATGTGGGCTTTTCGGTATGTCTATACAAACTTTTTGGGTAAATATGGAACAACCATTTAGTGTTAATTAAAAAATATAGGTAAAGGTAAGAAAAATAAATTGATGTCTGGTGAAGATTGAATGTATTTCTTTGTATCTAAAATATTTTACTGTCCGGATAAATTACCTATATCAAGAAACTTAGTTTTTGACATGTTTTGATCAACAATTATTTTTCAGCAGTAAAGTACCTTATGGGTCATGCCATAATATATTTTATATATTATTATACAGGTGTCTCATTTAAATCGGTCAGTATGGGAAAGTCTGAAACTATAAGACATACGAAGATCTGTTCTTAGAAACCATGTCATCGATTTTAATAAGAAGAAAAACTGCATTCATACATTTGAAAAAAACATGTACTGAGCTCGGGAATCGAACCCGGTAGTTTTGAAAAAAATAAACTGACACTATTTCTATTTAGATATCGATTGTGTAGGTTTTAAGCAGTAAATGGCTCTATGAAACATGATGTCTAAAATTAATAAAATGCATTGTTTTCACATACTTTAATTTATTTTAGTAGGTGTTTGAAGTGACCACCGTTACATTCAACAAGTTCAGGCATGTAAAATTGTCTCTATGGTTGTTTGTACCTCTTTGCTGGTTTGTAATTGTAAGATCGTTACCTAAACGTGTTGAATATTGTATTGAAAAAAACGGTAGTCACTTCGAACACCTACTAAAATAAATTAAAGTATGTGAAAACAATGCATTTTATTCATTTTGTTTTTTTTAGTACGTTATTTGGAATTTGTTTGGTTTTGTTTTAGCATCATAGGTGTTTTTTGCAAATGCTGTGTATGCCTGTCATCAATATCATACATATCTTATTACTATAAACATCAAATTTTAATAAAAACTGTGTGAACATTGTTGTATACCAACAAAAAAAATAAAACATAAAAAATATTATTCAACCTATGTTTTATCATACTATAAATACTTTAATATAAGTTGATTTTGCTTTCATTAATATATGCGCACTTCCTCTATCTATTTATTTCGAAAAAAGATCGAAAGGTTGTTTAAAAAAAAGAAATATTTAGCCATAAACGCTATATCGCAAATACGGCCTTGGCCACATTACCATTAAGATTATGCGTAGCTAACATAGAGAACACTCTAAGTGCGTGAGCTATAAATTGTTTATCTATCTAAAAAGAAGTAGTAATAGTTTTGTATATATGTGCATATAAGAAGCACGCATTCGATCACAGATAGACCGCAACAATGCGAAACAGCCACAGTTTGAGCTTGGTTGTGGCCACACATGGGCTTGCAGTGCCGGCATGGCACAAATGGTTGGCCATTAACATTCTAGCCCGGTCCCATTGAGTAGCCGTTTCTATACTCTCAAATAGCATTAGAAACTAAAGATTTCCACGCTTGCGATGTACAGTCACGAGTGTTAAATACATTACAATTGATAAAATTGCAGCTTCCACTTTTACATGAAGCGCATTCCACCTTTGGTTGCATGGAAGATATCTTATTTTTATTTTATTTATTTATTTTATATTGGATTACCAACATAAGTTACAGCAACTCGTGATATCAATATCTTCTAAGTATACAGGTTACATATCTGTACTTGCTATTATTGGTAACCACATCATGCATTAAAAGTTACAAATAGTTACCTAAAAACATTATAGGTAACTGCTAAAATAACAATAATTTACAAACAGTTCAGAAACGGTTAAGAATAAAAAAAAATACATGATGAAATTTGAAAAAGGAAACGCTAAAACAATTGCAACAAAAAAAAGAAGAAGAAAAAACAAGAACTACAACTAAAATATCTTTTTGGAGAGTCCATCTTTGCTCCCCATTGTTAGTACTTACATTGTTTTCGGTTTCTGTATGTTTTACTGTTGTGTTGTGCATTTCAATAAATGTTTATTTATCTTTATATCTCTATCTTTAATATGTGCACTTTTTTAGGTTGTTGTTGGTTGTCAACAGTATCTGCACCAAAGTGTCCATAGCGTAAGTGTTATTCACTGTTCGATTTCATTAATATCGTATCGTATCATTGGTAACGAAGCAGCGCGTTTTGGGGACAAACGATAGTTGAGATAAAACTTTGCAATACATATTCCCGTCTACGTTAACGTGATCGAATGTTGAATAAAATTCGCACTGTGCACCCTAAAAAGAGTTCAACAATGTCTGTCTACACTTTAATTTGTAATTTAAGCGTCAATAAAGTGACAACTTGAACAAATACATATGAGGACAATTTGTCCATCATTCTGGTAGCACCTTTATGTTCGCGACTGTACTAGCAGCGAAGATATCACCTTTTTACTGTAAGGATTCTTCAAGCTTTCTTTGCTAGCTTAGTGAAAAACTTGACCAATAAAGACGTACGATCGAGACAAATCACCTACCACATTATCAACTATACACAAAGGTATTTCCCTATACATTTCTCCATGGACTGTTTTCTAAAAAAAATACTTTTCACGGGGTTTAACGCAAACTTCTTAGTGTAGGTAGATAGCATAGGCATCCCTTTTTATAACCCCCTTTTAATTCCTTTGTTTATATTGGAACGCGAAAGTTTAAAGTCACATAATTTTGTAAATGTTGTTACTTATTATTAAAGCTGTGGAGTTTCTTGCGCCCATTCTTCTCCACAGCTAAAAAATAGACGTCCTGAATGGGTAGTAGGTAAAAAAATTATTGACGATTCAAAAGCACTTTTCTAAAGTTTATTTTATTAAAAATATTTGACTTTGACTTTGACTTTGACATAAACAGTTCTAAGACATCATTTATAAATGCCAAAAAAAATGTTTATAATTTTTTTTTCATTTCCATTTACACTTGTTTATATTCTTACTATTCTATATATCTATGAGCAATTTTTGTTCACGCCCACTACGCAAGACAAAGGCCTCCGTTCCCTCATCGCTGCCCGTCTCTATCCTGATAGTTCGGGCCGATCCCTTGCGGGGAGTCCAGCTCATCCCTCCATGTCCGTCTGGCCATCCCCGCTATTACGTCCGGACCCATGGTGTGGCGTCCGGACTCATAATCAGTCCGACATACAAGCAACGTGATATAATATGATGATTATGATTGTTTTAATGGATTAACGCCATTAATTGCAGACACCCTTGCAGGATGTTCCACGTTTGCACTATATTGTTAACTTCTTCTATATATGTATATGTTTCTACTTTTCTTTTCTTATTCCTTTTTTTTTCCTTTCTTTCCACTTACACAAATTTAGCACATACCTTATTTTAGTTATTAGTAATAATTTGTTATCATATATTTTTATTTTTGAATACGTACGCCACCTATAGCTATGGAAGAGCGGGACCTCCTGCATCATTATTATATACTAACTAGGGTGGTCTCAGGCTTAGATTATTGTTTGCACTGAATTTGTATAAATTAAAACATTATTTTTACTATAACTATGCAATAAAGAAATTTGAATTTGTCTGGCCCAGTCTCACCTTAGTTGACCTACTTTTTCAACTATGTAACTACTATTACAATCAAACCGTGTTGGTTAAATTACAGAAACGACCTTTTCCCCCACATACGGCTAAATTATGTCCAATTTCGTAAGGAACAGAAAAATCATATCATCTTTAATTCTACCAGTTACTATGCTTGTAGATTAAAGGGGCGATGACACCAACTTACGCTTAATTTAATTCGGATTGCGCAATCGTAATTAATTTACAACAGTAGCGATACCGAGGAGGCTTCGAGAATTTTTGTAATGTAAGTAAGTTTGGGCGTTGCGAAAATCATTAACTAGTTGTATTGCGTCTAGTGTTTTAGGCACTAAGTATTCAGCGATTTTGAAATGACTACCCAAATACGCTCCGTTGGCTGTGTTCTCAACTGTATGTGTTGTTAGTAAGTGGTTTCTCTTTTGTGTATGCTAAACTCGGTGTTAGGAAATCTAAAGAAATAAGTGAGACCTCCTTTTACAGAGCTTCTCTGTGTCTAAAACTCAACAGCATCATCATCATCATCATCATCTCAGCCAAAAGACGTCCAGCTACTGCTGGACAAAGGGCTCCCCCAAGGATATGAGAGGTATTTGCCGTAATCGCCACGCTTGGCAGGCGGGTTGGCGATCGCATTAAGTTGAGACTTAATCTCAGACAGATGCTGCTGCCCATCCTCTGGAATGGTCCCTTAGTTGGCTTTTACGACATCCACGGGAAGAGATGGGGTGGTGCAATTCTTTATCCCCGGCACCACACAGGGAAACAGCATCATATAGTTAATCAATTTAAACAAAAGCAAAATCTTCTTACTTAAAATGTACTTTGTACATAGTACTTTGGAACGTCAAAATTATGTACCTAATGGTTTCGTACACACGTGAAGCTTTGTGGGATTCTTCATGTACCGAGAAAAAGAAGAAAAAGCCGAAAAAAATTAGGCAAGCGCCACTTATTTTCCGGTTCAGTACAAACTAATACATAGTCAAACTAATCATAACGTAAATGTCTCAGGTTCGATTTCCAGCGCGTGTGTATAAATAGTACTTTGTTTGGTTAAATTAATAATATTCTGTTCCAACATTTACAGATCCTTATTATTATCCCTAGCTCGTTCCTCGATGGTTGAGGATTGTAAGTGAAATGCGTTTCCACAGTCCACCTTATCGTCACTTATTATCAGGTGACGAAAAGGAGAAGCGATCTCCTTGTGAAAAAGAAGAGATCTTATCTTACTGAGCCGTTAGGTGGGCGCGGTAAGTGCTACAAAAAGATTATGCGTTCATTGACACATTACATTTTCCATGCAGAGCAACTGACTCGCACGGTCGCGATCATAAATATGTTACCACATGGACATGTTGTCCTCATATGTTTGCGCTTTGAATTGTCACATATATTTGATGGTAGAACTACAAAGCGGAGGATATAAATTATCATAGCTGCAATCCTGTAAACAGAAATTGTTGAATACTGTTCTGGTGTTAAAGTCCATGAAGACAACAGCAAAATCTCTCTAAAAAAAATGTTCTGGGCAATTGTTGTAGATTTGTCCATAGCAATTATGCTCGTGAATGTACCACACCGCATGTACTCGTATATTTACTCGTTTTAATATGTATACGGCATCGCTGCTTCTTAACACATGTCGACTTGTTGCGACAGGCCCCCGCTGAGATCCAGTGTAATGAACTCTTATTTGCGGCGAGCTGTCCTGATTTTTTAAGTCAAGGTACGTTTTTGGTTTAACGGCACATCAGAGTGCCTGCCCAGTGCGATTTGTATTTGCCATTCCATCACCTTAACGAAAACTAGATTTTGTTAGGTCGCAGAGTCGCAGCGCGTCTTAGGAGAGTTAAAATTTTGCCATACAAAATCTCGTTTTCGTTATTCTGATCGAAATACACTAGGTAGGTACCTTGATTTGAATTTGCCACTTTGACCGGCTATATCGCTTGTGACAGTGATCGCTTGTGAGAAGTCAATATTGGCAATTTTTTTTTAATCGTCCAAAGTTTATTGGCGTTATTTGTTTTCTTACGGAGCTGCCTAAAAGTCCAAGTACTCGTTACAAGCTAGTTACTTAAGATTTCATTTCTTCTTTTAGATCAAAGGGGAAGAATAAACTATCTGTGTTATATAACGATTTTTAAAAATATGAATAAAAATATATATATTATTGCGAAAAGAATCTCTGGCAAATCAATATTTTTTTAAATTAAAAACAGTAACATTGCGTAACAGATAGAAACTATGTTTTGCGAACTGCATGACAATTTTATTCAAGTAACTTTTTGTTTTGTTTGGTTTGGTGACCCACTTTCAGCTTCGCGCTCTTTTTTCCGCCAAACGTCATCATCTGTCATTTGTGACAGTTCTTTGTTTCAAACATAGCGATGGGTTAACAGCACTGTATTGTCTTTAGAACTGTACTCTTCAGTTGAATAAGTACCTTGCAATATTTCTAATGTGAAATTGGTTCAAAGATAGAACAAAATTAAATACAAATTCAAATGTTGAATTGGCTTACTGTAATTTGTAACTATAAACACAGAAGAGAAAATAGTATTTCTACAAGTATTTTGGTCAAGGCATGGCCTGTTCACGAGGCCAAGAGTTTGTGTTTTTGTGATGATTTCAAATATTTTAATATATTTTAATAATAATTATACTTATACTATATATTCTATTTATAGGTAAACCATGTATTTATTTAATTATTTCAAGGTAAAAACCAGTTATAGTTACTATGTGAGTCTGTGGGGGTCATGTTTCAAGGTATAAGGAAGGTGTATTTTGAATATTTTTAGGCTTATGACGTTGATACATTTAGAAAACAATATAAGACTTTGTATTGAGATGAAGCAACAAAGCAAAACGTTATTTGAAAACTGTTTATATTGCTACTAAAATAACTTAAAGTCAAAGTCATATTTTTTTATTCAAATAAACTTTAAAAATGGGCGCAAGAAATTCCACAGCTTAAATAGAAGTAACAACATTTACAAAATTTTAAAATGACTTAAAAATATTTTAAATTAGAAATACCTTGAAATGAAACAACTTTTACGGATCTATTCGCGTTTATTTTACACATTACTTATTTAATGTTTATCCTGACGGACGTTTCGAACTCTTTGCAGGGTCCGTGGTCACAGGGAGACTCATTCACTCACGGACCCTGCAAAGGGTTCCAAACGTCAGGATAAACATTAAATAAGTAATGTGTAAAATAAACGCGAGTAGATCCGTAAAAGTTGTTTCATTTCAATGTGTAGTGTTCGCGTAAACTTTAGAAAACAATATTAGAAATACCTGTTGGAGTGATTGGAGCATATCAAACCGATGCTGTTTTGTCTTCTGTATAAATTTGTATTGTTCGTTGTGAGGACTTGTAATTGTCCATAAACCACTACATAATAATAATTGTGCTTTGTTCTAGTTTTCTGCTAATATCTTCATATAAATAAGAACTCTTCGCTAAGTATTTTAATTACAATAATTCGGTTCAACTTTTTTAGCGTATTACAGATGTAAACAGCCGCTTGAGCGAAACCTGTGTGAACAAAGAAGTTTTTAACCCTGACCTTTATATGCGATCAATGGCTTTGTGTAGAGCACATAAATGTATAATGTATAGTATAGCTTACGGTATCATCGGATGTAGAGTACTTTATAATTATAACATATGTAGGTAACTTGTTACTGTTTCAAAATTTCTTTTGGCTAGCCAGTTGGCCAGCTATTCAGTCGAGCAATTTTGTATAGTTTCTTGTGTATCGGTTGCATCATCTGAAGGTACCTATATGACTCATTTGTATGGTAACTTCGGAGTTTTGTTTGAGATAAGTCATTTCGTAAAAGAGATTTTTGTACTGAACCGGATAACTGGAGATTTTGCAAACCTACCTTCATGTCTTGAATAGAGAAGCTTAAGTTGCATTTTTTTTTATAAAATAGGCATGCTACGTAAATTGAGAACAGTAATAATATGTAAAGAGATATATTGAACATCTAAGCTATTTTTAAAATAAAGAAAGCGCGATAAAAAAATATATTTACTAATATTTTGAATGGTTTATTTTGTATTACAACAACCCGAAAATGACAACAGTAAAATAATTTACGATGGAAATAACTAAAACTTACTACGAAAACGTTTTAAAGTAAATATGAGACACATCACTTCATATAAAGTGTCGCATACAAAGCTCCGTGGCGCAGACGCAGAGGCAGAACAATGGCCACCGGTGCCCTTGACCTCGCAGCTGAAGCGCGCGCGCAACTTTCTTCATCATTGGGTAATCTCACTTATAGTTTGTTGAGAGTGAGTTTTTTTCACTTTTCGACCAGCAAACTATAGTTTCTATGAGATCGAAGCAGCACCCCCTAGTGACGAGACGTACTTGTGGAAACTATTTATTTATTTAAATAGGACAACCACCAAAACATACATAAAAACTAGAAAGAAGTTATATATTTTTATCTTAAAATTGCAAATTGAGACAGCATTTAGATGCTGTCTCAATTATAGGTAGCCACGACATGCACTGGTGGGACTTATCAGAATAAAAAACAATAATAATCTTATAACTAAAAATAAGCAAACAATATCAAATATATATAGATGTAAAAATTAATAAACTTATACTGAATCATTATCATCATCTCAGCCAAAAGACGTTCACAACGACCGGTTTTGGGCTGCTCGCATCCAGCGGCTTCCCGCGACCTTCACCAGATCGTCTCGGTCCACCTTGTTGGAGGCCTGCCCACACTGGGCTTTCCGGTACGCGGTCGCCACTCCAGGACTATCCCGCCCCAGCGGTCATCATTCCTGCGAGCAATGTGCCATGCCCACTGCCACTTGAGCTTAGCAGCTCTTCGGGTTATGTCGGTTACCTTTGTTCTTCTGCGGATCTCCTCATTTCTGATTCGATCACGCAGAGAAACCCCGATCATAGCCCTATCCATTGCTCTTTGAGCCTTTTTTATGAGGCCCATAGTGAGCGACCACGTCTCAGTCCCGTATGTCATCACTATTATACTGAATATAATATATGAAACTTAATATTTGATAAAATTTAAAATAAACTCGATCATATAGTTGCAATAGACAGTCTACTCACGCCTATAGGTACAGCTTACTGAAATATTAAGTTGATGGAGCCACCGCAGCACGAATTGCGTATCGAATTTGTATTCTATTTATCAATAATTTTTGGTTAAGTTACTATTTTTGTATTTAATGAAATAAAACATAGTGTTTATCGAAATACATTTAGGTCTCCATGTAAAGTACAGTAGGCTACATGGCAAGCTATCCCTTCCCGGTCATGTTACCTCGCTCTCGATAGAGCAAATGTGTAAAGTGCATTATTAGCGATAGAGCGAGGCAGCATGACCGGAACCTGGGCCCGGCTTAGCTTAACCTGGGGCCCGACCGCCTAATCGATCGCTTTGACTTCGTGTGTGGTTTATGACGCCATCTTGTCGTTTCGTGCCGCCTATGAAAGCAATATCGAAAGCTATAGCCTTTAGCTTTTGATTTTGCTTTCATAGGTGGTACGAGGTGGCAAGTTGACGTCATAATTGTCATAAGCTATACGCGTAGTCAAAGCGATCCGTTAGGCGGTCGGGGGACTGGAGCCTGTTGTACAAAACTAAGTGCTTAGCGTCACAAAGTTTAAAGCTTTACCAAGGGTGTGCTCGTAGGCAGGCATAGGCAGGCATAGGCAGTAAAAATGTTTCATTCCATTTTGTACCTGCGTACTAAACTACAGCAACATCCCCGTAGCTACTCTCATCTTAGCTTTTTCCATCAACTTTGTGAAGATCGTCGCTTCAAAGACGTCCCACACTACGTTTGCCGATATGCGGTATAAAACATAGTATGTAAAGGTATACCTAATTCTATCTAAAGCACAAGGCTACGTACTTAGCATAACAAAGCATGAAGCTTTACTCGTAGGCAGGATTTGCAATCACCTTCACTTTTAGACTATAGGTAGGTAGGTATAGGTATAGGTATAGGACATAGTGCGGTGTGGCAACACGCCGTCACGACCTCTTTGTCAGCTTGGCACGACTCAGATGCCAGCTATTAGCACCAAAGTGCATTAAACACATTAAAAGTGTTGAAAGACAATCGACCTGTGTCAAATTATGGATTAAACGGCCTCACGATAATTATATGATTGTTGCATTCTTTTGGAGGTTTTGTGTCTCATGTGTTATGAAGATAGCTAAATCAAAATAATTTTCCTATGAAATCGTGTTGTAAAGTTTTTATGAAAACATTCGGTTTTACAAACAAACAAAGAATAAGCTCCGATTAGTTATTCCGTGTTTTGTCTCTTTTACTCTAATTTGACATGACGTTTACATGACAGAAACAAAAGACGGAATAATTATTGGGAGCTTATTCTTTGTTTATTTGTAAGGCACATTGAGTATAAGAACTTTTAACTAATTTTGTCGAGTTTAATTTTACTTTAGATACATAGGTACATACATTAAATTAATTTAACCAACATTGGAATCAAATAGCTAAGAACCGCAATGGGTGGAAGAAATGGAGGGAGGCCTTTGCACAGCAGTGGGACAGTGAGGGTTAATAATATTAACTAGTGGTCGCCCAGTGGTCGAAATTCGACCGTAATTTTATTAAGGCTGCACGGATGTATCCTAAGCAATGAAAAATTAAAAAAGATAGAATGTGTGTTTGGATTGGCATTGACATTTCGGCCGCTCCTCTTCCATTTTTTTAATTTTTGAAAAGAGTATTATGCGTGTGTGCCAAATACATATGCGTGTGTCAAATACATGATAGTGTGTGTAATTTTGTTTTATTGATTTAATGTATTTTTGTGCATAATTTTACCAAAATATTAACATTTTGTTCTCGTTCCCTATATAAACTATAAGTGTGCGAAATTTCATACTCCTCCGTCCGCGCAATTTTCGTAAAAACGGGTAGGTACAAAGTTTTTGCTTCACGTATTAATATATAGATAATAATAACATACATAAATACCTACATATCTACGTACAGTCACGCCTGTCTACCATAGAGGTAGGTAGAGATCACTTCTTGCCACTTACTACGATTTTTACATATTTCTTTTGCGTCGTCTACCCTCATTAATTTCCTCATACATACTCGCTGGTTTAAGGTAATGGCCCGATCCGATCCGAACCCTTCGGAGAATCTAGTAGGGCACGGGGACACGCACTTTTAAGTGAGTGATGCCGTTCCCTCTAGAAAACCTCCGAAGGTGATTTGTTTCACACGGCTTGAGGTACCCTTTACGTACGTCGCCGCCCCCAAGAAGGCCCGGTGACGCTGAAAATGCTGTTTGAAGCAATCAAATCAATCAATCTCTCTCAAAAAAAAAGGTAGGTAAGTGGTTCAAAACATCCGAATAAATTAAATAAATAAATAACTTATGTACAAATTCAACGCTAAAAGATTCGTAATAGGTGTTTCATTTACTTATACAAATTGTTAAGTTGTGCTAGTAAACGGCATAGCCTAGATTTCTGGAATAATAAAGTAAGTATACTATTGCGTTAAGAAAATGCGTGAAGCGCTTGCGCAAGATGCCCTCATCTCAAAGTATGAGTCAGCAAACCGTACAAAAAGGCATCGTTGGTAGCCATCGAATTAATACTTAGCAGATATTTCACACTTGTTCTTTTTTGCATTTCACATAGGTAGTTTACTTTACTAAATTTGAGTTTTTCTAAAACATACGTAAGAACATTAGCGTTTACAGGTTTTGAAAGGATCCTAAACGTCAGAACATGGTATTATTATAAACGCGAGTAGCTGAATTAAACACTTCTGGGTGGTTTTCCCCGAATAAGCGCTTCAAACATAATTGAATCCAGTTTTAAACATGATTGCTGTCTGGCTCTGTCAGTTATTCGAAGTTAATTGACGTTTTAAGTAAGATTATTTAAGTTAGATTTTGTCGCAAGTATAATGAAGAACATTCAGAAATTATTTAGGTCGCCAAAACACAATTAAACAAAAAGTCTTATGCACAGAAACCGTTTTTAACAGAGCTAGTAAAGTATACGATAATTTTATTTATAGCCCTAAACTAGATTGTAAATGTGCTCAGTTTCCAATAGACATTTTTGTACCAGCGATGCCGTTTGCGATGTAGTTAAATATTCTAAGATCACTGATACCTAGTGCTCTACCATTTTATCCACAATCACTGGAACTTGATATAAAACGTACAAAGCAATACTATGTAGTTTTATTCGTACAGTCGCAAACTCATCAAAAGCTACAGCGGCATAGTTTGAAGCTGCTCTATCCTCATAAAAAAGGTTAAATATCGGACGGCGTTTGCGATAATTTATTTGTCGTCAGCAGTACGCATGTTGTCGTCCATTACATTTCAAAGTGCACGCCCGTTCGGGCCGTGACAGCCGAGTCGCATGAATTATTTATTGCAGAGCAAGCGAGCGTGCGCCTGCGCAGCTTTTGTGCCGTACGTAGGGCTGTCGACGTTGCGTCTAGACATTCGTTTACTTCAGAAAGCTTCATCTTTCTTTTTCTTTTTTATAATGTTAATTCTTAATACGAGTTATTCTCAGTAAGAGTACAGGAGGTCTTGGATTCGATTCTCAGCGGGGAGTACATGTTTGTGTAAGTACTTACTCGGTTTGGTTGGTGGTAGGGCTTGTTTGTCCGCCTGGCTAGCTACCATATATCTAAATATGTCACCATAACATCAATGATATTTGCATTGTTGTGATAAGCTAGAGATAAGATAGCCAGTGCCTCAGTAGTTGAGGATTCTGATGAGATGAAGGCCAAACGCTTACCCGTATGGAATAATGAAAAAAAAGACCCATAGATAAACTACTATTTGCTGTCAATGTCAACCCTATCCCAATACCCTACACCTGATTGCCATTCTGGGCCCACCACCACCGGTGGCGGTCTCATGTTCCAAGAAACGAAAACATAATACCTGAATTAGTTTGAAGTTACCTGAATTTTTGTTTTAAGACTTTTATTACAAAACTACTAGTTACTAGGTAATAATATAATAATATCTAAAATGTTTATATAATTTTTAACGCAAATTTTATTGCGAACAAATTACAAAAACACAAATGTTGAAAAAAAAATATTTTTTTTTTAAACATTTTATAATAGCTTGCCTACTTCTTAACTGATCTTTAGTATTAAAATTTGTAAAAATATTATTATCGGATGTTAATGACATTGAATGGGCGCCTTTGGCTTTCAAAGTAAAAAGTAAATCGTGTTGAATAATTTCGGCGGGCTGGTTAGAATCACGATAGCTCAATTGGGAGAGCACCTGACCCGGTATGTCAGAAGGATGCAGGTTCAGATCCTGCTCGTCGAATTTTTTTCAACATTTGTGTTTTTTCTGATAATATCTTGATCTAGTTAAGATTAGAAAAAATAAACGTAAAAGTTAATATACTCTACATAATTCTATGTATATGACGACACTAAACCCAGCGTGGCTATATAGTGTGAGGTTTGTTTACTCTCCGTATTCATTCGATTACGTTTACGAAAACGAAAACTTCTATGGCATTGAAGCAGCGCCTCCTGGCGGCATACGAGAAAGTTACAATACAAATTCTCGTTTTCATTATCGTGGTCGAAAGGCGAATCTCTCACTAGCCATCCACCTTTACATTCTCGTAATACAGCGTAACCGGACGTTTTTTGAGCACCAAGTAATTTATAAACGGCTTTAGGAACCCCTAAAGCCTTTATTTCGAGTGTTTGATTGATTGCCACTTTGCCGGGCTCTGTTTCCACAAGGCGTGTGATCGAAACATTGTCAGGCTTTAGGGGATAGCATAACGCAAGCATAGACATGCTAGACATACGAGCATAGACATACGAACTCCTCGGATAATCTAGTAGGCTAAGGAGACCCTTAGCCTACTAGATTCTCCGAGGAGTTCGTATCTAAAAACTTACATTTACGTTATATATAAAAACTTACACGTGATGTAACATAGCTTATATACATGAAATTGAAAAGGAAAAAACATGTTATCGATTACAGGAAACCATGTTTAAATAACGTTTGAACACATATATCAAATATTATATCTTGTTGATAAAAAATATGATGATACAGAGTGGGTGTGTTTGTAAAGTAAGTTTATAAAACAGTCTTCATGTTGTGAACGCAAACTATATATTTTTTCCGGTCGTCATACAAGGGCATATTGAATTACATTCGATAACACATCAAACGCCGCTGGGTATATATTAAATAGCAGTGACATGATTATCAGTCTTTATACGCTCCGCTGGACTTTGCGCTTCCCATATGAACTATAGATCAGAGGATCGAGTAACCCTCCATTACGGGTTGGGTCCGGGTGTAGAAAAGGAGGCCAAAAAAAAAAAACACAATTTTGTTTTTACGAAATGCCAAAAAACATAGCTAACGAAAAGAGATTGAAATTTTTTGATTTTTGATTTTTTTGTTAAATTTTTTGTATGCAGCAAGATTTCTGTTGTCTAATAAAAAAAAATATCCTAAAAAAAGCTCCATACAAAACATGATTGAAAAATCGGGTATGTCTCGGAGCCCCTTTGTTACACCCTAACCGCGGGTTGGTGAGTTTCAACAACTTACCACCACAACAACTAACAATTCCCGATCTGATCCAAACCCCTCGGAGAATCTAGTAGGGATAGTGGACACGCTTGCATGCGTGGTGTGATGCCATTCCCTGTAGAAGCCATCTGACGGTGTTACGATCACGTGGATTGAGGAAACGTTTATATCTCTCGCCGCCCCCAAAAAGGTCCGGTGACTTTGAAAGGCCGTTTAAGGCACAGAGAAATAACTAAAAAAATTGCAAGACCAACGGCGTACGTAAAGCACGGAGGAGCTTGGGATATTTTAGTTTGATCACCAATCATTGCGAACTTATAATATTTTACATATCGATATATACAATAAACAAAAAGAAACACATTTTATTATTATCAATAATACAAACAATATTGTTAACGGCATCGCTGCGCTATGGAGCTCGTTATCAAAGATTTCCATTTAGAATAACATAAATAATAGTAATAATAATAATGAATAAATAAATAATTAGACAAATGATTATTATTTTAGTTTTTATACTTAGACGTCAGGTCAAGATAATTGTCTATACCTACACGTCGTCGTCGCGTCGTGAGGCTTATACTGAATAAATGATTTGACTTTGACTTTTGAAAGGATACCACCAATCAATTTGTATAAATTTATTGGCAAATAAATAAAATGAACTTTAGAAGACGTTCAGCCTTAGAGTATTAAACGTGTTCAGCCCTACGCGTACAATATAACCCGTACATGAGAACAAAGCTTCGACTTAACACAACACATTCTCATTGTAAGTACTGCCTACAAAATAAGAAGGCTGCAGACGGTAAGCTCAATACAAACGCGCTCTTCTAGCCTAGCGGCTTGAAACGGCTTCTTTGACTTATTATCATTTCTAGCGAATAGAATAGAATAGAATAGTATATTTATTTGCTTTTTGATAATTAGCGGCTGGAAACGGCTGCTTACATTTCATTGATATATTCACATGATTAGTTTTTTGTTTTTGTTGTTTCTCTTCTGATTTATTTACTATAGGATACGTTTAACATAAATAGACATAAACAATGCCATTTGCATCTGTATTAAGTGTTAAAAAACTCAAAATTATCATACAAAATCTGACACACCAGTGGAATAGGAGTATTTTAATAATTTATTTGTACACCACCACCTAAACACAAAAGTTGTTTCATAGTTTCCTGTTTGTCTCTGAATTAAGTAAATTAGTAGGTATAAACGGTGTCTTTGGTGTTTATTTAAAAAAAAAACAAAGTAGCAGAACATAATAAGTGCTACTTAACAAAAATAAGAGTTTAACAATAAAAAATGTAATAAAAATCGTTTTTTGTTTCGATGCTCAAGTCGGGTATCTACCCGGTATCAAGCGGCTGGTTATTCGTTTCTAGCCGCTGGTTTCGGTTACTACCGGCTTACAAGCCGCTGGTTTACAACTATACACATAGACAACCTCTCGTGGACACGAAATCTCACAACAGCTGCCTGCACTCGGACTAATCCGAGCTGGGTCTATGTGGGGCTTATTAATAAACAAAGTGTAAGCTTGGAGTAGTTACTCCGTGTTTTGTCTCTTTACTTTAATATGAAATGAAGTTTACACGACGAGAACAAAACACGGAGTAGGTAACTACTCCAAGCTTACACTTTGTTTATTAATAAGGAGGTTAGTGTGTTGTTCGAGCGCGGTATGTATTAGGCTGCTTTTTCACCACAGCTGTGCGAGGCAGCTAGTCGGTGCGCGAGGAAAATATCCACCAATAAGATTACATCCTCTTCCTTGCGGTGTAAAATGAAGTAATCCTATTGGTGGATTTTTTCCTCGCTCGCCTCTTAGCTACCTCGCACAGCACTTTTAAGTGTGTGATGCCGTTCCCTCTAGAAAACTTCCGCAGGTGATTCGTTTCATACGGCTTGAGGTACCCTTTTACGTACCACGCCAAAAAAGGCCGGTGACGCTGAAAATGGCGTTTTAGGCAAACAGCCATCTCTCTCAAAAAAAAAGCACTGGTGGAAACGCAGCCTTAAGTTTGCCTTCTGAGGGCTCTTTATTTTGCGGTACTGCCGCCATAGAATGTGTATCAACCTCCGACTAGTTTTGTAAATCTTAGGAACTATTTTTTGCTCCGCTAAGGTCGCCCAGCTACTCGTATATTGCTAATGCTATTCCGTATTGCCCATACACGGAAACGCATGGTATAATGCCGACTGGCTGATTGTAGGCTATTATAGGCCATCAGGGCAGTCGCTCGACCATCACTGGTGCTCGCGGAAATAGGCCGTTTAATTAGAGCACTTTTAATTAATTGATCACTTTCGCTTTCGATCTAATTTTTAGCAAGAATTTTGCAACTATTTTGTTTGTAATGTAGTTAGTATTTTTTACATATTTTTTAACGTGTGAGACGGTTAACTAGCACCTATTATGATAAGCGGTAATCACACCCAATTGAATCTTGCATAGCTAAACGCTAGAGAGACGTTCGGAAACTCGGGTTGAAAGCGTGTTTCAATCCCTCTAGTTAGGGTGCTGACGGGACCCATTCCTAACACAAGCGTATAAGCTTTCTAGAACTTTTATTCTTAAATTGTGAATTGAAACTAGAGGCACAAATTTTGTAAACGTCATTAACCTCAGCAACATTCAGAATTGTGTAAATAGCATATAAGGTAACCTTATGAGGCAAAGACATCTACACAGGTTTTCACCGTGGTCGGTATTGAGCTTTGCGCTCTTTTGTTTTCGTTTTCTCTAAACTGTTCGCCTCTACCACGTTTACGTTATCCTGGAGGATCCTTCTTTGTGTTCCTCCAATCCACCTTTACACCTTGCTATGCACCTTCAATGCTGTATCATTAATCGTAATGCAACCTTGTTCCAGGGGCGGCGTCATGTTGCAACAGATCCTGCGCGACATGTGGGTGGACCCCGAGATCCTGGCAGAGCTGGACGAGACACAGAAGCAGACGCTGTTTTGCAAGATGCGCGAGGAACAGGTACGCCCACCCGATACCGTACACACGCACCCTGCGTGTCAGCGGCGCCCTCTGCATTAATCCTACTATTATGTTAGTATATTAAGCACTAGCTTGTGCTGTTCCGGTGGTGTTGACGGGTAATCTTCCGCGGAAACACCGGTACATCACGCCCTTCGGCCAGAAGTCTTCCCTCATAAAGGTGTCGACCAGCTTGGTTGTCGGGACTCGCGCCACAAATGCCTTAAAGCTGACATTGTGTCGCGACTCCAGCGGCTCCACCGCGGAAATTTGTCTTCGTCTTGATGTACTCTATCACATCCCTATCACTATCACATCATCGAATACCTACCTCTAGTGGAATTTTTTAAATACTTTTTCTTTTTTCAAATAGAAACAATGATATTTTAGGCGATATAACTGACATAGCGGAGATATTTAATAATTACTATAGACACATCTAAAAATATCGACACTAATACTGAAAATACTAATAGACAAAGCGAATTCAAACAAACTTTCTGGCTATGGTTTGAGAGATGCAGCATATAAATGGCTAGAAAGTTACTTAACCAAAAGGCAGCAATGCACTGAAATCAGTAGGGTAGAAAATAAAAATAAAGTAACGACCCGTTCAAAAGATAGGCAAACCGAACGAGGAATCCCGCAAGGTAGTATTTTAGGCCCTCTGCTATTTATTCTACACATAAATGATTTACCTGACATAACCAATAATGATGCTTTCTTTTTGCTGACAATTGTATACAAAATAAGAATATTGACCAACTTAAATCTGACATAAATAATACTTTAACTAACGTAATTAATTGGATGACTAAAATAATTTAACCATCAATTTGGATAAAACTAAGGCAATACACTTTCGCACATACAAGTCAAACAAACTTGACATAAATATATCACATAATAACAACAACTTAGATTTAATTAGAATCCACAGTGTTTTTAGGTATTACCTACATTAGACGAACATTGCAGCTGGAAAAAACACATGGGCACTTTATGTAAAAAAAGTAAATAAATTTGTGTTTGCTTTGCGCAGAATCAAGAAGGTTTCATCTCTTCAAATAGCTTTACAAGCTTACTGTGGTTATGTTGCGTCTCTGTTACGTTACTGTATAATAATATGGGGTAATAGTGTAGATTTTGATAGGGTATTTAAAGCTCAAAAATGCTGCATCAGGGCATTATGTAATATTAATATTATTCGATTAATCGAAGAGATTCATGTAAACCACTATTAAGATAAGATACTAAACTCTACCCTGTTTGTACATAGCTGAAAAACAAAAGCAAGCAAGCAAAATCAAACGTTCGGGATTCGAGGAAAAACAAATTAGCAATACCAAAATGTAATCTGACATTGTCTATGAAAAGTGTTTTATTAATTATATGGCAATCGCACTATTTAATAAATTGCCACCAGGACTAAAAGATCTTCCAATGGCTAATAATTTTCAAAACAATTTATTACGGTGGATTAATGAAAGAAATTTTTATTCAGCTAAAGAATACTTAGACTTTAAGGAATCTTGACATTGTAGAATTGAATATTTGTATAGAATGATATTGATATTGATTATATTAGTTCCATGTCTAACATAATTATTAAGAATTATTATTAGGTTCTACATTTTTTAAAGACAAATAATTAATTAATCCAAATGGACACATTGACATTTTACTGTACCATAATTTAAAATAATGTTATTAATGTTCCTAATTTATTGCGCTAATGATATGTTAGTGTTAAAACTAATTTTATAAAACATTTGCATACATTGCTACATTTATAAGGTATAATACTGTTGATTCCATTTAATTGATTTATTATCCACAATCTATGTACATGGTATTAAGCAAATAAAAAATCTATTGTAAAAAAAAAATAGTTGCAGGCAAAGTTTCTGTCTGAAAATAACCGACCATGACCATGACACGACATAGACCATGTGTCTTCAGATCCAGAGGTCTCAAGTTCAATTTCCTTGGCTATTTAGCACCATCAGCTTATCTATTTAAAATATCACTACTATAACAACAATAATAGTAGAATTGTGTTAGGACAGTAAAGATAAACTTCATCATCATCATCATCATCTCAGCCAAAAGACGTCCACTGCTGAACAAAGGCCTCCTCCAAGGATATGAGGGGAATTTGCCGTAATCGCCATGCTTGGCAGACGGGCTGGCGATCGCAGTAGATGCTGCTGCCCATCCTCTGGAATGGTCTCTTAGTCGGCTTTTACGACACCCAAGGGAAGAGATGGGGTGGTGCAATTCTTTATCCCCGGCACCACACAGGGAAAGAT
The DNA here is from genome assembly GCA_947562085.1 of Eudonia lacustrata. Lineage (NCBI taxonomy): Eukaryota > Metazoa > Arthropoda > Insecta > Lepidoptera > Crambidae > Eudonia > Eudonia lacustrata. The sequence goes on from OX387325.1 coordinate 18,605,000, forward strand.
AAATTTACTCTCAGGAATTCTCAGCTCTTAAAGATTCCAGGTACAGATCTATGCCCTTGCACTTTCGGCCTTATAGTCACATACCACCAGGTGAAATGAAGGGCTTCTTAGGTGTAGAATAAAAAGAACCTGTTTACTATTTTTAGTCAAAGTTAAGTGTTAACAAAGTAATTGGCACTGTCAGACCACAATTTGTCCACGAAAACATTTCACGCATCATTGACCTCTTGCGCAAGGTCGTTATTGTAATTTGTTACTATCGAGACTTAATGGGTGTGGTTTGGCAAATCACTAAAGTCACTTACCCACATATCTTGTTGCAGCGTCGAACTCATTAGGGTTACATGAATTCTTTTACAAATAACTTTGCCCATGACTTACTCCGCGTTACCTTACTATCTATTTAAAACAATCAACATTAATTTACTAAAGTTACCCCTGTAGGCTTAGCCAAAGTAACATTAAGAAAACGATAGCGAAGTTCGAAAAGAATAAAATGTATGGGATCGACATAAGCCGCGCTAAATCACGTGGTCAATCTTATGCCAATCCCATACATTTTATTCTTTTCGAACTTTGCTATCGTTTTCTTAATGTTACTTTAGCTACCGCCACAGGGCTATTCAAAAGCAGTTTTTTCAAGTTTATAATTGATTGTAGATTAAATACTTTGGATTGTGAACGTCAATATGCATTTGCACTTAGTTATGTGCGCGTACTGCGTATTTTAAACGTTTTTTGAATTTACGTTCAGTGATTCCTATTGAATATAATGGTGCATACACGTTGTTCTGTATACGGTTGTAAAGTCGACGTCGAAACACCCAACCAAAACTGTGTTATTTGAAAGTGAAGTAAAATGACTTTGAACTTCACTTTCGACGACGCAGCGGTTAAAGATCCGATTTCTAGTTAGTTTTTAAGTGTCACTTGATTGTGTTATCGAGTCCACTTCTGTGTTCAAGATTGTTACAGTAAGTTACAAGTACCTACTAGTGTTATGCAAGTACCAATGATATTCAGCGGAACAGTAATGCTGCAGTCGCCTCGAAAATTTATGAAGGACAATAAACCAATCTTATTTAGGAACGAAGTTGTTACAAACATAATAACTAAAAAAACATAACTTAATATAACAAAGAAAAACGAATTTAAATTATGTACCTACCTTATTATGATAATTTATGAATATTGCCATATTCCGGTCCTTAGCAACGGATCTACCACGTAAATATAATAACAATAAACAATATGGAAGTTTTATTTTAATTGTAAATTGATAGTCAGGCAACGCAGGCCCGTAGATTTAACATATACGAATATAAAGCGCTTTATCATTTGGACCCACCACGTACAAACGATTTACGAATTCTTGTAGTCGGACTAGGCTTGAACGAGATGCTAAGTCAAGGCTGTTATATATATTAAATTCATTTATTCAGATAAGTGCACATACAATTCATTATAGCATTTGACAAAACACAGAAACACATAATTAAAATCAAATTTTACAATATAAAAGGAGGTCACTAAAATCTAGTCTAGCCAGTTAATGTACCGAGGTACACTTTATGGAAAAAAGTACTCTAAGAAACGCTGAATAATATAGCAGGCCTACTTTGTTTGTTAGTTATTTGAAAAAGACAAAAAATAATAATTTCGGTTTGAAAAAATACGCCATAAAATGCGGCAATACGCCAAAAATACCCTGTCTATGTTAAATAATCTGTGATACGATTGTCAACAGGAACCAAATCACGAGGAAAAACGGAATACCACAGGCAATAGCCATGTTATTAAACAAAAATACGAATCGCAAACGAAAACAACGAAGCACCCCGAAACGCCGAAACGAACGGAGTAACATTTATTTTATGACATTTGTTGTGTTTTGACATTTTGTAGCTTATTTGCAGAGAGACAACTATTTGCTGATTTTAATATTATTATTTTCTATTTTTTATTGTTTTACGCCCATTAAATTATGTATTGATAAAAATGGACGACCAGTAGAAATAAGACTATAATAATATTAGAAATAATTAACAGCAAATAAAATATTTTTTTAACACTACAGGTTTTGGATATGTCTGATACTAAACGCAATTGAACATCCAAGTTACCACATGATAAAAATCTGTTACAAGTAAATAACAACTTTATTAATTTATTGTCTAGTTTTATCTAATTACAAAAGCATCGGAATCCTAGAATTTTTCTCTACATTTTGGTATCTATGTACCTCAAGGTACACACGGCGGCAGATCAACCTACCCAAAACTGTCAAATTTCTACAATCAATTTTGAACTTTATAGTTTGGTTATAAGGATCAGTATTCATTGGAGAAATTTGACAGGTTTGGGTAGGTTGATCTGCCGCCGTGTGTACAAACATGGCCAAAGATGTATGGACTATTAGTGACCTCCTTTATAATTTAAATTCTACTAGTGGCCAGCGAGACAATAAAAGAAAACATGTTTTTTTTTTCTTAAGTATCTCCCGCCGGAGGAATAATAATTGTGAGGCACTGGTGCATGCAAAGACATCCAGTGCCCCGTGAAAGGGCCATCCATCCTACCCGCAAGGCCCTCTTACGCATGATGGTGTGGAAACCATCCAGGCGGTCTTCCGCGAACATTCCGGACGCACTACAAAAGCGAGCATCCGCAACAACGCCCTGAAGGCACTATTATGAATATTTTTCAAATGATAGTAGAGTAGGGCTGAGGACGATCACGCCGCCTCCGTCATTGGGCATTTATTTTAGTGTGTAGTACGAGTAGTCCTAATTAAACAATTACTTTTTATAGGATAAATTGATCCAGAAATCGATGCTAAAACCCGAGTCATTCCCGTGGTAGAGCTTTGTCTAGAGCTTTGTCTAGATAAAAAACGGTTCATGAGATACAGCCTGGTGACAGACGGACAGATAGACAGGCGGACAGACAGCGGAGCCTTAGTAATAGGGTCCCGTTTTACCCTTTGGGTACAGAACCCTAAAAAGGACACAATAACTAAACAAAATTAGCAAAGAGTAATACACAAACAAAATGATGATGAAACTGAAATCAATGAAGAAAATTGCCAATATGAAATCTTCTTACTAAAAAAATCGCCTCTGCTCAACCGTACCCACTACAGAATTTCTTACCACACCTTCACAATTTTACAGTTTTTTTGTGGGCCTTAAGAATAGCAGCCAATTTGTACCACGATTACGTGGGAATACGAGAGAAACCTTTTTGTTGTCTTTACATCGCCAATAAGTAATTTCCTTGATGATCGATTGACGATTGTCTTAAATACTCCATAGCCGATTAATTTTGTAAAAAATGTTTAATTAAAACGTTAAGAGTTTTAAAAGCTTATAATAATGTTTAAACAGTTCATAAAGGTAAAACATTTTCATTTCAGAGTCCATTTTCCATTTAAAACTCTATTTGTTTTTTTTTTGGTTTTTAAAGTATATTTTCTTATAGATATAGAGTGGGAACCTACTGTTTGTAATTGAGCTTAAACCTAAGCTGTAAGTTAAGATCATAGGATTACAAATAAGCATACAACTGTCTATATGCGAAAACAAATTAATTGTGTATATTTTTATTATGTTAGTTATTATCTTAGTTATAATCATACCTACTGTATGTTTTCCAAATAAAATAAAATAAAATAAAAGATCATCATCTCGGCCAAAAGACGTCCACTGCTGGACAAAGGCCTCCCCCAAGGATATGAGGGGTATTTGCCGTAATCGCCACGCTTGGCAGGCGGGTTGGCGATCGCAGTAGGTTGAGGGTTATCTCAGAGAGATGCTACTGCCCATCCTCTGGAATGGTCCCTTAGTCGGCTTTTAGTCGTAAAAGCCGACTAAGGGACCATTCCAGTAGGTGTCGACCCACGGGAAGAGATGGGGTGGTGCAATTCTTTATCCCCGGCACCACACGGGGTAAAATAAAAGATAAAGCATACGATCTACTTTTAAATACTAATAAAGACCATCATCTAATGTTAGAAAATTCTTAAGGCAACAATTCCTAACATAAATGTGTCACAAATGAACCGGTAAATTCAAATAGTGAATCACAGTTGAAGATAATGATGTATATACAGACATTGTTCAATGTTCAGACAGCCCCCTCATTTCCTTTCGCATGAACTGTGTAACTTGCTTAACTGAGCCAAATGATTTGCATTACATTATGACTCATCGTTAGGTGGTTCCCTTACAAATACTAATTGAAGAGCTTAGAATTGTTTGTTATATATGAGCTATGACTGTTTTGAAACGTACTAGTGTTCTAAAGATGAAATAGCATAAAATAAGCTGCATGAATTCCGATATCTTTATCTTTTTACGTATTAGCTTGGCAATCCAAAGAGGTAATGTTGCCAGCATTCTTGGAACCGTTATCCCATGAGCCCACAGCTGGAGGACATTTTTTATTTATAGGTTTTGTTGTCTTTAGTTATCTTAATTTTTTTAAATATAGTTTTTCTTGAATATAGTTAGTTATGTTATAATAATATTTATTATTCATGTTTATATTATTTATAGTATCAACACATCAGGCAGTTGTTAGTACTTGTAATTAGTAAGTGTGTATGTGTTAAGTGGAAGACCAATAAACTTTTATCTTTCGATTTTAAAATACGTTTCAATTTTATTTATATAATCTCAATTTATTGAAGTAATTATTTACATATATTTTTACGCAAATATTGTTGCGAACAAGTTACAATTTGAAAAGAGACATAGTGTTGAAAAAAATCCACGAAGAATAAAAATGTTAAAATCGGATGTTGATGACGTAGTTGACGACATTGAATAGGGCTCCATTGGCTTACAGAGTAAGAGTAGATAGTGTTGACTAGTTTCGGCGAGTAATTAAGCCACGATAGCATAGTTGGTAGTGCACCTGACCCGGCATGTCATGGGGTGCGGGTACGAATCCCGCTCGTGGAACTTTTCCAGCACTTTGTCTTTTTTCAAATTATTGCAGTAAAACAAATTATGTTGTTTTAAATAACTATGTATACCTGAATTGTCCTTAATAGCAAACTGTCATTTTCTTAGAGTTTTGTCAAACTTGAGTTATCCCTGTATGCTCTCAAAGAAATGTTCACTGATTTAATTTTCGTCATTTCGTCTAGCGATATTCGCAAATTTTGCTAAAAAACTCTTAGGTACGACCATGTAGTGTAATGTACGACTGTCGTACGATAAGTTTGTAGTAAATCTAACATCCTTGTTCTGTTTCAGGTGCGTCGATGGCAGATCTGGGATCAGAAGGTGGGGAAAGAGGACGAGCGGCCCAAGTTCCAGAAGAACGGAAAGAAGCAAGTGCAGTTCCTCAATGGCGAAGATGGTGAACCCTGGGTTTGTTGACAACTGTTTTTCTAAAGGTTGATCACCGATTAGAAAATATGTTTGACAATTATTGATTATTTAGGGACCTATTGTGTTACTTTAGCCACTATATTCAATTTGTTTCGAATATCTACATATAGAGACTTTTGTTAAGAAACACATTTTCAAAAATGTTGAACATTGATCATCCTTTTAAATAGTTAGCAAAGTGATAAAAGAAATATTAGTATCTTTCTCACTATCTAATAGCTCATTATATTGATCAGGTTTCATATTATGTTTTTCTTGACTGTTAAATTGTCTTACTTAAGTCTTGTATTAATAGTGTTGTATTCGTAATGTAGAATTCAAAATTGAGCTACATTACTTTCACTTAATATGTTTCAAATGCCGATTGACTATTTTGGTATATATAATTGAATCCTAATTCAATACGATAAATTGTATATACAGCTGCGCGCTCACCGCAACACAACAATATGTCCGTAACCTTCAATTCAAATGTTTTAATCAAAGTCAATATTCCTTCAGTTACATCACCCCCTAAAAGTAAACATGAAGTGGCCTAATTTCATACATAAATGTAACCGCACGTAATGCTTCAATGTCAGCCATCGGTGATTGTGATCTGCCAGCCACGAAAGCGGATTAAGTATTACATTTAATACAATTTAACAATTCTTCAGGTGGCTTTGTGAAACGTACGTCTGATTACGGTATTAATAATGAAAAACAAAGATGTAAACGAAATAAAAATGTTACGCTTTTTACGAATTACCTCGGGTTTTATTTGACATCCTGACGTTAGCGGCGTGCGTTTGCGAATCTGCTTACGCGCCGCGGTATAATTGCCGAAACCTATGTTTTATTTTTACCGATCCTTCTCAACCCATCCAGTGGTGGTATAACTACACCACCACCATTAGTGGCGCACTCATGGTCACGCACCCTACGAAGAGCTCGAAACTTGTTTTCACCAGTTGTCTTTGCGTCCGAAAACAAACGAACAACTGGTGAACCATTTAATATCATGTGGAGTGGAGTTAACATCCGTGCTCACGATAAAAATGTTAAACAAAGATGCATGTTGATCTATCTATATTTAAAGGTTTCAATGTATAATATTGGCGTTCATGTTAGAAAACAATATGATAAAAATATAACATTTATAAGACAATAAATTCTCCCGTCTGCGCCAAAATTACATTGAACTAAGTGCCCACTCGGCTCATGCGCACGGTTCAAAAGATCAGCCTTCAATAAAACTAATAATAATTAGTTAATTTTGTTGGTTGTCCTATTAAATAAAATAAAATAAAATAAAATAAAATAAAATAATGACCCCTCCTACGTGTCTACGTTTTGTATTTGTGACGAAAAAGGTCGAATGCTATAATGAAGAGGGAATGCCAACTAACAAATGGTTAGAGTAAAGTAAAGATGTTTTAAATCAATTTATTTGTTTCATAAAAAGTGGTTTAGAAGTTGATACATATATAATTTGATCACACTTTTTACCAGAAGCTGGCTGCGAAACGTCTTTTTTATAAAATAAAATAGACAATAAAGTTAATATGAAACAAGCAATAACAAGTGTTATGAACATGGATAAAAATCATTGACACTAATGGCAGCATAATTATTTTCAAAATAGAGATAGGTCTAAAATATTTTGGAAAAAGTTTGGAGTTTCTTACTAACAATTTATCGCAATTAACGCAGCGACCTTCTATCGACAAAACTTTCGATTTTTTTAAACTTTTTTAATTTTCTATTTTAGGTGTGGGTGATGGGCGAGCATCGCGACGACAAGTCTATAGAGAGCATGCTGGCTGATGAAGCAAGGCATCGCGCGCTGCACCAGGCGCGCGAGGAAGCCCACCAGCTGCGGAAGTCCGTGGAGAAGGAGCTCACACAGCTCATTGAGTACGAACCGCTCGACAGCTTGGAACAGGTACCATGACATACAGTTCACATACAAACACACACGCTCATCTATATTATTAATATTATAAAGCTGAAGAGTTTGTTTGTTTGAACGCGCTAATCTCAAGAACTACTGGTTCGAATTGAAAAATTCTTTTTGTGTTGGATAGTCCATTTATTGAGAAAGGCTTTAGGCTATATTACATCACGCTGCAACTAATAGGAGCGAAGCATCAGTGAAAAATGTTGCAAAAACGGGAACAAGAGCTTAAAAAAAATGCTTAAAAATGCTGCTGAAAGTCACTATTCCACGCGGACGAAGTCGGGAGCACAGCTAGACAACGTATAAGACAGCGTGTCTGTACGCTCTCTTATACAGAGCTCAAACAGCTTCAGTACGAGTCGCTGTTTCCACCTTTTTTCAGGTGCAATTTAATTCATAATTTTATTGTCTCACGTCAGGTGTACAGATATTAACTTATAGGTACATTATAGGCATGACATGAACCTTGTAACATGAACCTTAAAAGCTTTCGTGCTTCAGAAGGCACGTAAAGCCGTTGGTCTCGGATGCATTAGTAGTCGTTAACAACCAATCCGCACTGGGCCTGCGTGGAAGTTCATGTGCCGTTGAACCGAATGCTTGTGCCCCAGCAGTCGGGACATAACAATGAGCTGTAATAAATACACACGGTCACAAAGCTCGACTATGAGTCGTTGGGCAGCTTGGTATTCTGCCGTCATAATTAAAAAAGGCACATCTAACATTTTTCAAATCAGGAGAAAAACGGGTTTGAAAAGATAGGCCTTTTTCTCCTGATTCCAAATGTGTATCTAACTCAAATTTAAAAAAAATGTTAGCTGTGCCCTTTTTCCTTATGACGGCAGTATTTGACGGTGATATTATCGCCAGACATTTTGCATTTATAATTTTGATGGCCATGCCACACGTAGGAGAACGTAAAATCTTATTTTCTAGCCATCATAATCATTTATTGATCTCGGGCCTATCACGTTGGAATACTGTGAAACCCAAGCAATCTTAGATAATGTCATGTATAGTCGACAATGAAATTGCTTTACCACCTTAGAAGTGAATTTTGTTTGCATTTAATAAAACAACAAGTTCTATTTTTGTTTAAAAGTCCAAGTGACAGATACGTTGTCATTATTGACAAAGAGCCTTAGCGAAATTTTATTGTAATGGAAGTTTTTGTCAAAAGTGATAAAGCAATTTCATGGTCGACTATACATAAGTTTTATGTAGGTACGCATTGTCGGAAAAGCGATAGAAGAATTAATGATAACAATCTCTCTAAAAAAAACATGAGTTGCCGACTAAAAAGTTAACACTTTTGTTTCCCACATATTTTGGTCTTAACCATTTTGGTCGAATGAATATTGATGTTTTGTATGGAACAGCTGAATTTTATTTTCGAGTTAGGAAGTTGGTCCGATAGTAAGAGTTGTTCGTTTGTATCACGGGAGTCAGCTCAGAAGGTTTGGACGGTGACAAAAAAGTGACCCTGTATGTACAGAAAGATACACAGGTACACATTTAGAAACACAAGCAAAACGAAAGATATTTGCTTAATTTGGTTATAAGTATTTTTTTAATATTAGCTAGTGTTTTTCTACGGAAGTACAAGCGATGACTTGATTTCAATGATAGTTTAGAGGCCTTAGCTATTAACAACTTCAGTTTTGCAGAGTTATAAACGATTTACTGTACAGTCAACTGTCGTAACATAAAAATATACAAATAATTCCCTCTTTTGATTTGCAGAAGTTCGATCTGTCCCCAAAAAGTATCGACCCTTTAGAAGACAGCCTGGAGATCTACTGCACTGTGGACGAGCTGCGGCACCGTATCGAAGCCCTGGAGCCCGAGGTGAAGATCGCGGAGCAGGAAGAGGTGAAACTTGGCGACAAGGCGGACTACGGAGACAACATGAAACTGAAGAACACGCTTCATTTTAACTTTATTGAGGGGAAGCGGGATGTGTTGCAGGTTTGTCGTTGATTTGGTTTTGTTTGCGTGTTCCTTGATAGTCAATGGTTAAAAACGTTAAGAACGATGTGCTGAATGGTTTCTGGAGTTTACTTTTTTATTTTTTATTGTGAGAAATGTCATATGTGCTTGATGTTCAATAAAGCCATTGAGCTCGAACATAAATTTAAGCAAAGTTCCATTTCATAAATGAACTTGTACGATAAAGCTGTGTGACAAATAATTATACCACCATGCACCACCACCCTTGGCAGTGTCATGTAAAGACAAACTTGTGGAACACTCTTTGTCATTGGTAATCTGGGTGCCTTGTCTGTAGTTTGTTTGTTGTTAGGAAGTGTTTTTACAATGCCATAAAAAATCTCTATTCATTGACGTGTCAATGGCAAGATTTGCACTCGGCATCCAGTAGTCCTTCTGGGCACTTAAAAGCAAATATTCAAAAGTTATACTGTGATGATATTGCGTTAAATAAGAGCGATGCAGGTATCACTAAAGAGTTAGTAAACCATGTGGGTTGCCACCAGGACCTCGGGCTGCAGAACAACGGCGACGGGGTGAGCAACCGCGTGGCCGCGTGGGAGAGGCGCGTGGCGGCCGCGCGCGCCGGCGACATCCTGCGCGGGATACGCGCGCGCCGCGCCAGGACGCTGCGCGACGCGCAACTGCACGCGCACGACGGCGACGCCGCCTGGCGGGAGCAGGGTAATGAGCATATGAATAAGCTTAGCATGCATCAGCTCTCTCTTGTTAGAAAGATAGACAGATACAATCGCGGATGCTGTGCGACTTCTATGGCACGAGTACGACGGTCTGGTGGAAGCAGGCTGTGTGATCAGCTCTCTCTTGCTATGTTATAGATAGGTAAGGGTTCGGAGGTGGTTCAGAGTTATGCTGTGTGCGATACTGGGTACAAAGGCTTAGTACAGGTACGAAGGCGACACCGCCGCCGCCTGAGGACGCTGCGAGACGCGCAAGTGCTCGCGCACGACGGCGACGCCACCTGGCGGGAGCAGTTATCACCTCTTTCTTTTAAGAAGGTAGAATTAAACGATCGCTGACGCTGTGTGACTTGCTGTGGCACTACCCTCTGGGAGCAGGGCTGGTTCACCTCTCTCTTGCTAGATCGATATATAGAGATAATACTGCAGGTTCGGAGACAACGTTTCTCACGAATCCTTGTTGGACCTGGACAGGCTGTGTGGAGGGAGAGCACTCCCATAACCGCGTCACCCCGGACGCGGTGACACATGGCAATGCGTTTTGCCACTGTTAAAAATGGAAAAAAGGGTGGAGGACGTGCGTTTTCTCTACATTCAGCTTTTGTGTTTTCTAGAGTTCAGCTGCTGATAGTTTAAACGCACAGCTAAGCTACTTTGTAAAGCTCTGGTAGAATCTCAGCCTAACTTAAGTGACGTAGCCACGACCGAAGTGTCTAAACGTGAATGATGGTTGTTCCAGAGCGTAAGGCGAAGGAGGCAGAGGCTGCGATGCGCGAGATCGCCCGCGCCGCGCGCGAGGCGCACCGCCGCAGCGCACTCGCTGAAGTATCGCCGCCGGAGATGCCGCAGAGTAAGTAATTTCTTTTCTTTTTCCTTTAGTTGATGGCTTCGTGCGATCAGAACATTTAGCCAGTGTCAAAGTAATTTTTCTCACAAGTAATACATAAATAAACAAGATTTCCTTGTATAAATGATGATGAATGATAATAGAAATGAGAAATGAGAAATGATATACCCTCCAACCCCTCGAGTATCTCAGTAAAGATGTGGGGCTTTACTAAGTCCTCGAGCAGACTTCTTGAGAGAATTTGAAAAGTGAAGTTGCACTGTTTTGTTTCATTTGCCAACACTCATGGGCACTTACGAACACTTAACGGTTAATAATCCACCATTATTTCGCATTAATATTCGACATAACACAAATTTTAGAAAATAAAATAAATCCGCAGACATGACTCTTCACTTTCCCGCCAAGAATTCCGAGTAAGTATATAGTAGTCTTAGTTGTTAAGTTTTTTTTTGAGTGCTGGTTCTTCGGACCCTCGTCTAGAAAAAAGAAGTCTTATGAATTCCGGGTGAATAATGCGTTTCAGCGCGTCCTCATCTGACGCAGATGGTCCCTTGTTAGTTTACTTGCGCAAGGTCAGTTGCAGAATTTAGCTAGCCCTCCAGTTGGATTCTGAATAGAATACCTCCTACCATCAGGCAAAACTAAGTGTCTACTGACGTTACCTAAAACAAAAACTTAAAATGGTTTTAACCAAGTACCAAACATTTACTTTAATTTACTTGTATCTAAGACATATTTTTATTTTGTCAATGATTATTAGAATAATAAAAGTCTACAAAAATTATCAAAGTCGAGTGAAATGAAACGGTGCATTGAATGATGTTTGTATGAACGAATGAATAATTGCCCTTTTTTGTATATTCTCTGTGGATATCATTCAAACCAAAGACTAAGTACGGTACTATCTGGTCCATGGATGTTCTTCGTTTTGTAATAAGAAGACATTTTTAGACCGGTACCTACTAACTTTAATACCTTCAAATACAGGATAGGGCATAAAGAAATGCAAGAAAATTGTATTAGAATAAGCAACAAATAGAATAAAGACTAGGGCACCTAGCGTGCAATAAAAATGGAAAAGTTAGTAGATTTATGTAGTACCTATAGCGTAGGAATATAGAGTAGATGGGGCACAAACCGTGCCAGGAAAATGTAGGCGTGAAGCCGCTCCTAGAACAGACTAAGCGTAGACAAAGTCTCCGACACTGACCCACGTCGGGGGACAAGATTAAAAAAAAAAAACTTTAATACCGTAGCAAGCCTAGATCTTTTAGTTTTGGTTTAAGCCCAGACTAACGTACGTTTTTGTAGTAAGATGGAAATTTTCAATCCGCACAAGTTCCTTTTTTTATTAGATAAGAATAGTGACGATAAGCCCAAACGAAGGTAGCTGCACACTTCGTAAGCAACTCGGCATTGCAAAAATTGCTCAACTCGCATGATTGTCACCTGATCGCCGTAGACGCTGCTAACCTACGAGCTTCTATAACATCTTCAATACTAGCTAGTCTTATTGCAGAATGTTGTTCACAGCTGGCAAGCCCCCGAGTAGAGAGGCGGTGATGGAGTGGTTCAGGGCGAAGGAACTGAAGCGGGGCGTCGGCCTGGACGAGCACGACAAGCCGGCCGAATGGTTCCACGGTGAGTTGTTACAATCAGTTGGAAATAGTTCAAAGAGTTCTAAAGGAACCCTCGGGTTGTTCCGCTTTCGATTCCGATCTGAACGACTTGAGAATTTAGTAGGGAACGGGGACACTCGTTTGTGATGACATCCCCTCTAGAATCCCTCAGAGGTTGTATGATCACACTAGCAGAAAACCCTTCACTTTCTCGCTGCCCCTAAAAGTCCTGTAATAGCGCTGTGACTGACCTCGACTGTTAACAGTAATTTCTTAAAAATACTAAAGTAACGCGCCACACTAATATCCTGCATGTACCGCTTTCTCGAACTAATTATCGTAGCAACTCCTTTGCCATCAGAGTGTTGTATAATAGTGTTGATAAGGATATGAACCTCGACTTGTTTAACTCATCCCTGAACCAGTTTAAAAACAAATTTAATAATAACTTCTTTTAGTAAAAAAAAGTCTTACCAACATTTTCCATTTTCCATCGAAAATCGAAGAGATTTGAGTCATTTAATCTGTATTAAGTTATAAGCGGAAACTTGTGATTGGCCGTATTTAATTTGTAAACACTTTTATTTCATGTATTAGCTGTAAGTTTTCCAAATATATTAAAAATAAAATAAAATAGAAACAAAGTCAAAGCACCGGGTGTTCGTCACAAACCAGTGATACACAGTTTACCTTTAATCACTAGAAATAGGAGTCAGCAACTAATTTGTGTCTTTAACGACAGTTGACTACAGACAACCTACTTCCTCTCTTTTTCTCTTCTTCATCCTCTCACCACCCAATGCTGAGTGTAGACCTCTCCCTTTGCACGCCATCTCTCTCTGTTGGTAGCCATCTCAAACCAGTTCTTTCCAGCGACTCTATCTATATTGTCTCTCCATCGAGCCGGTTGCCGTCCTACGTTTCTACGTACAGTTCTTGGTCGCCATGTTAAGACCTTGTGTGACCATCGTCCGTCGTTACGTGTGCAGGCATGTCCCGCCCAACTCCACTTCAGGATGCTTACGCGCTTTGCTACGTCGTCGGGTAATCTTGTACGCCTGCGGATTTCGGCATTTCTTATTCGGTCCCGAAGTGAGATCCCGAGCATCGCGCGTTCCATGGCTCTTTGTGTCACCTGCAAACGATGTACCTACCTACTATTTCTTTCGTAAGAGTCCACGTTTCAGCACCTTAAGTCAAAGGAAGAATACACCGTTCGAACACCTGGCGTTGTAGGCATAAAAGACCTACTTCCTAGATGTCATCCATGTAAAATTTCATGGAAGTTCTATACTTTTTAATGGCGACGTAAACTGGTGCTGAACACCCACAGTGTTGCCTACGATATCTCTACGGGCCGTTTCCTTCGCAGGTCTGATAACCCGATCGGAGGCGGAGCAGCTGTTGTCCGGCCTTGCGGCGGGCAGCTTCCTCGTGCGCATCTCGGAGCGCGTGTGGGGGTACGCCATCTCGTACCGCGAGCCCGCGCGCTGCAAGCACTACCTCGTGGACGCGGCCAGCGGGTACCGCCTGCTCGGCGCCGCGCAGCGCGAACACCACACGCTAGGTACGATCAAACAGCGCGACCACCGACCAAAGTATGTTCGAACAGCGAGACCACCACCACAGAATAACGAGACGCAGAAGGAAAGCTTCATACAAACGCGCTCGAGGAACGTACACATAGACATCCTCTCACGCGCACGAAATCTCGCAGCAGGTACGCTCGGACTGTTCCGAGCTGTTCCCAGATCCGGGTCCGCGCAAGGGGTCTATCTGTGATTATTATCTGTGGTTTATATTAAGCTTACCTTGTAGGTCCTCATTATTTTGTGCCACCACACTCTAGGTATGCCGCGGTTCATACATGCAAAGTATATAATGGCTCATACAGTGCGACCAGCACTCTAAGTATGGTCGAACAGCGCGACCCTCACACTTTAGGTATGCTCATACAGCGCGACCAACTCACGCCAGGTATGCTCAAAAGCGCGCCATGAACAATCTGAAACCCCACTATACCTGTATATCGGACCTATAGATCAACGAAACGCACGATTTCTCTATTAAAGTTTTTGTTAGCACTCCATCTCAATAAGGATGTTTTCCCCGCAGCTGATCTCATAAACTACCACAAGACGGTGGCCATCACGGAGAGCGGGGGCGAGCTGCTGCGCGCCGCCTGCGCCCCCGCGCGCGCCCCCGCCTGCCTGCGGCGCTGACCGCGCCGGGCCCGCCGCCACCTACCACTGTCAGCATTGTCAGCATTGTCAGCACTATCAGCATTGCCAGCACTGTCAGCATTGCCAGCACTGTCAGCACTGTCAGCACTATCAGCACTGTCAGCACTGTCAGCATTGCCAGCACTGTCAGCATTGCCAGCACTGTCAGCATTGCCAGCACTGTCAGCATTGCCAGCACTGTCAGCACTGTCAGCATTGTCAGCATTGTCAGCACTGTCAGCACTGTCAGCATTGCCAGCACTGTCAGCACTGTTAGCACAATACGTCTAGCAAAAATATCTTGTCACACTATTATTAAAGCTTCCCGATCCGATCCGAACCCTCAGATGCCATGCCGTCTAGAATACCTCTAACGATCTTAAGGTTCTCCCCGCCTCCAAAAAAGTCTGATGACGTTGAAAGTCAATCAGCAAACTCAACACAACGATTACTAAATGTCTTTTTTTATCGGCGGTCATGATCAGCACTGGTCGCTCAGACCGTGACCACGACCGGACCGAACTCAGTCGAAACGTCGAATATAAAGGTATGGCTATGATACCCAAGCAGTTTACATTAATAGCCTTTACACATTCGGTATCCAATAAAAAAAATATACAAACGTTTTTTTAAATGTTCATATTAACTGTCAATTTCTCTTTATTTTCCTTAAGCATAGGAATTTTCATTTCAATCGGCTTATTGGACTCTGCAGACTAGACCGTATCATACAATGACCGTGTTAGGAACGTATCAGGCACGGAAAGTAACACGACACTGACTACTATGCCCACTACAAAAGCGTAAACGTGCACGCAAACGTCTACTACCGCCATCTATTGTACAGGGAACCTAGTTTCCCATCTTTTTTTCCTATGAGAGGCACATCTATACCCAATAAACATAGTCTATGACGATACCCGTGCACGGTACACGACGCGACGGTCGGTGACGGAACCTGACGGAACAGTCTAGTGGGGCATTGTCTCATACTTTTCAATACAAATAGTATTTTTGTGCCTAATATGTTTCTAGTACGGTCACGGTATTATACGGTCTAGTCGGCAGAAACATTTAGAGCTAAGAAATAAAAATAAGAAGCTATTGTATGAGATAGCCAAATGCGAATATTTAAAAAAAAAATGATTATCCACCATAGATAATCGAGTCTTCCTAAATTCAATGGTTGGCGATTGGTGACTAGGTAATTTATCTAGCGATGGCAAGATACTTTTGCTTTTAAATACCATGTGGAAATATCGTTTATTTAAAAAGAAATCAGATCAGTAGGGCGATTCTGTGAAAATCCTAACTCGAATTCACTCAACTTACAAAGTGCTAAGTTTTTCTCAATTCGATCGAACGGGTAGAAGTTTACTACAATTTGTATGGGATCGAAGCAGCGCCATCTAGCGACGAAATTGTGTTACCAACTTGTAACTGCTTGCCAGACAAATTCTAGTTTACGCTAATCGGTCGAAGGAAGAATAAACCTCGGGCTAAGCAATCTGGGTTTCAACTATCACGAACAAATTGACTTTATTTAACTCCAACTTGAGGCACATATAATAACAACCTACAATGGGACCAGTAAAACCGTATTTAACTATTATATATAAATCAGTCAATATTATTAGTCATTAATAAATGTAATCTTTTGTATATTTTATTTTAGAAGTAAGAGTTTAGTTTCTAAGGTGATAATATCTATGACAAACGTCACGACCAATTTTTCTACTGCTTGATTATTTTGTTGTTGTTGATCATTCAATATACTCGTGTGTCCTACAAACATATTTCTAGAATTATTTATATATTAATTACCGGAACTGTTTCTTTATATTTGAATTCTCCTACAAATAAACTAAGTAGTTACTTATAAGTTTAGAATAGTTATTCAGTGTTTTGTCATTGTGGTTTTATAAACAAGACACCTAATAATCTTTTTATTTGTAACAAGTTGTTGAGTATAACTTTGTTATCTTTTAAAAATAACTGTTCTTAAGAGATAGCACTTTAATCTTAGATAAATGATTGGTCCACCAACCAACCAATCATTTTTTTAAGACTTTAATGGCATAGTTCAGCCGCCACCATATGATATTTTTTCTAATTGACTTAAAAGTAAAACATTTAAATAAATAAAAAATGCCTTGAAATATGGTACCTACCTGAAAGTGTCAGGTTGCCGAAATATTTGGAGGTTAAGATCAATATTTATAAACAAAAACAAACATTTAAAAAATAATTAAAGTAAAACAATATGGCGGAACTGGACTATGCCAGCTTCCACACAAAAATGTCCGCACCTTAGGTCCTCTGACTCTTTTGGTTTGTGTAAATTATGATCTTTTTGATTATTTAATAAACACTTTACTTTATCGAAACTATTTAAGTTATGTTATAAGTGCTCGCTTCAAGCTTGATTTATTTGAATCGGGTGGTGCTAAATATAAATATGGCGTTTAAGATTCCCATGAAAGGAAATATGAGGAAGAATATTTTAAAACCGTGCATTGTTATTAAAATTTTAATTAGTTTCAATAATCGAAGACAATAAATGAATTGTCTTCGATTGTTATTCAAACACTTAAGTAATGACTTAAGTGTTTGAATAACTTTTCTAAGCATATTTCGATTTTACTATTTACGAATCCACGGACAACATATAAATTCTGTATTTTGAGGACGTTGGTACGCCTGCACATCGACCTATGCAAACTGTCAAATTTCTTCAATACATTTTCAACCATATGATTAAGGAATAAAGTTAAAAGTCTGTTGAGGATATTTGACAGTTTGTGGTAGGTTTATGTGCATGCGTCTGTACCTCAGAACAATAACTAAAGCTATATACTGTCTGTACTGTCGTTATTACCAACATGCACATAACATTTATTTGGACTCTAATTGTTACGTTTATTTGCACTGGACTACTGTACAGTAAACATTAAATTAATCGATGCTATTGATGAACGGTCAAAATTATTTTGCCATTAAAAAAATAAACTTACCATCGTGACTGTGTCAAGTGCGTTGATTAACACTGTCAACATATTTGATTCAAGCAAAAGGCAGTTTTAAATCTGACAAATTAAAACTAACTTTAAATAAATGTAAAATATTTTTGGCCATAAGCCTACTTTAATCTCCCTATCTAAGCATTGCGAAGGCTCGTGCCCCAGCAGTGGGGAAATAAAATGAGCTGATGAAAATACTTTGATCAATTTGTTGTTCGGTACATGCACTTTGTACATGCATGACCGGTGCGATGTTTTTTCAAAAAGGTACAAAAAAGACAGTGCAGCGTTTTATTCTATTAATCCTCGTTTGATCTCGATTATTCGAAATTTCTACTTATAAGTACACACCGGTCTAAGCCCACACCACGTAATGCATTTTAAATTAAACTTATAAACTTACTTACTTTTTCTTTTTGATGATTAAATTGAATTGAGGTGTTATAACTAGTTGGAAAAAAACTTATAATAGATATAATACTTACTTAAAACTAAGAACAAACTTTTTAATCCTAAGAATTAATAATTTATTGTGATAATTAGGCTCCACACTTTCGCTTCAGTATTATAATTCGCTTTTAGCACCTGGTGGCTTACCATGAGCTCCTAAAGCAGTGTTCGCACTAACAATACATTACTGTTTTAACTCAAAATACAGGGTCTAACAAGCGAACGTTTAAGGGCGGTATCTATACATAATTCTGAATACAATGACAAAAAATCCAGTTTTATAGCGATTTTTCAAAGTTATGTTTTCTAAAAAACTAAATCAATTAAAATAATGCACATCATGAAACATGCTGTATCTTTACTAACACGCACACAATTGAAAAACCATTGTATGACATTCATACACACACGGCTATCTTTGTGTGCGTGTAGTACAGCTGTATGGGTTTGGAAAGGGTGTATTTTTTGGTGAATTATGATAATGTTTTGTTGATGATCTCGGTAACGAGCCTGTAGTTTTGGACAAAATTTGGTGAGCATGCTCAGTGTGATGTTTAGATGCTCCCCTTAAACGTTCGCTTATTGATTTTGTTAGACCCTATATATACTGATTTATTTAGATATGTTCGAAAAAAGACAAAGTGTTGAAAAAATTCTACGAGCGGGATTCGAACCCGCATGTTGCGGGCTCCGTAGTTGTGCTGACGGCACACCGCACCCCATGACATGCCGGGTCAGATGCACTACCAACTATGCTATCGTGGCTCTTGTTGGTAGTGCACTTGACCCGGCATGTATTGGGGTGCGGGTTTAAATCTCGCTCGTGAATTTTTTCCCGATACGCGTCTCGTTTTCACAACTGCAATAATATTACAGTAATATTGTCTTATGTCCATGAGCTCATGGCAAGGCCCGACTCAGTCGCGGACCAAAGTTGAGTTTAAGACAACTACCGAATTGGTGATTATCAGTTTTATGTTTTATTGTGTACGATTTGTTTTTAATTGATTGTAATGCCATTCGTGTCGTTTGTAGCATAAGACTATGATATTGTTAGATAAAGTCAAAATATATAGTTAATAAATAAAATTGCCAATTAAAGATTTGTCTTTCATTTTTTGCTAGCCCGCTCGCGACTTTGTCCGCTTCAGTGAGCACCCGTATTCCGTCGAAAACTTTTTTTTTCTATCGACACATAGAGAGAATGGGCCATAGACCACCACGCGGGCTCAGTAATGCGGAAAAATCTTAAAATAAAAATAAAATAAATAAATATACTAATAAATAAACTTTCCTACACTCACACCAATTATCTAGCCCAAGAGAAGCTTCGTTATGCACCTCGTTAAACGGTTACTAAACAACGGATAAACATACTTAAAATACTTAAATACATACTTGTTATACATAGAAAACACCCAGACCCGAAACAATTTGGAAAAACAATAATTTCTAAAATTGACCCGACCGGAGATCGTACCCGGGACCTCAGAGATGGCGACACCATGAAAACCGGTGTACAAACCACTCGACCAAGGAGGCCGTCAAAAAAAAGGTTGCGGGTTGTCATTATTTAAACTGGTGACAAGAATTCTAAACACTAATAAATCAATGAAGAGTGCTAATTCCTCTCGTATGTATTCGAAGTAACCAATAAGCATGAAGACACTGAAAATTCTCGAAAGATTTGTAGGTAAGTACCTAAGTAAATAAATTACTATTAATTCATAATTGTACCTACTCAGTTTGGTAGGTAGTAGGGTTTGTTTTCAGTCCGCCTGGCTAGATTAGCTACCACGTGGCCACCACCATCTTATCAAAGTAATGTCACCAACAGTACCAACACAGTTAGAGATAAGATAGCCAGTTTGTCATTGGTCGAGGATTCCGGATGAAATTGCCGCTTGCGTCTTCGGTCTTATCATCACAACATCAGATGGGATGCGGGCCAAATACTTACCTGTAAAGAATAAAAAATATCACATGGATTATTTTAAAATGTACTGTTAAAAAGAATGTGCAAAATATTTTCTTGTTTTGTCACAATAATAATGTTTTTGTTTTTACCGCAAATTTTTGTTGCGAAAATAAATCACAAAAACACAAATGTTGAAAAAATTTCCACGAGCAGGATTTGAACCGCACCCTTCTGACATACCGGGTCAGGTGCTCTCCCAATTGAGCTATCGTGGTTCTAACCAGTCCGCTGAAATTATTCAACACTATTTACTTTTTTACTTTGAAAGCCAAAGGCGCCCATTCAATGTCAACAACTACCGTCATTAACATCCGATCATAATATTTTTACAAATACTAAAGATCAGTTAAGAAAAATAGGCAAGCTATTTATAAAATGTTGTTGTTTTGTTTATTATAATTTTAACGCAAATTTTTTCAGGTTCTAATCCTGCTCGTGGAAACTTTTTCAACATTTGTGTTTTTTGTCACAATAATAATAATATTATTTATAAGTAGGTGCATTATACATGCTGCAACTATGTACAGTGATAAAATGTGGGTAAGAACTTTACATGTGTGTGGTCAGTTGATATTGATACGTTATCATGTGTAGGTAGGAGTTCAATATATAAGTGACACCTAATTTTTGTTTATTTCAGAGCGCATTGTTTCATTGCGAGCTACGAGGGTGAGTAACACTAGGGTTGCCTACTTTTTTAGACCAAATATAGTATTTTTGGTTTCAGTACCCATAAAAATATAGTAGATAGGGAACTCACATTATGGTTCTAATTTTATGTTACATTTGTATTGTACTCACTTATTGTATCACCTTTATGTGAAAGAGAAATAAATGACTTCTTATCTTCTTATCTTATCTTATCTAATTAATTAAAAAAATATAGTAATAAAAAATATTTATTTTATTTCTTAAATGAAATTTTTTTGCTGCTTTGAGCTTTTATTAATAGGAATTTAATTTTTAAGGAACGCGTCGTAACTATTATTACAATCTAATTTTAAGTTGCAAAACACCATTGACTCTGCTTTTATCAGACCAATACTGGCTCTGTTGCGCTCATCTTTTCACTTGTGTTCATCACAGAAAACTATAGTAAAAATATAGTAGTTTCGCCTACTATAATATTTTTAAAATAATAGTAGTTAGACGTCTATTGTAGACGACTAACTACTATTATTTAAAAAAAATTAGGATACTATATTATATAGTAGGGTTGGCAACCCTAAGTAAGACACTAAACTAGAACGGCGCCGGCGCCGGCGCAGCCTCTCGATCAGGGTGCCTAGTGCAAGTTTCATTCGCCACTCGATCACGTTAACGAAGACGAGAATTTGTGTGGCAGAATTTTAACTCTTCTCGTACATCGCCAGGTGTTAGGTAATAGGGATAGTAAACAATACCCACTCTAGGCATTTGAACCCCTCGGAGAATCTAGTAGGAAACCGACACAAGAAATCCTCTGTCGAAGTTTCGATAACATGGCGTTGAGTTTGAACCCTTTAAGTTTCTCGCCGCCCACAAAAACGTCCGGTGATGCTGTAAAGGCCATAATACGCCAACCACAAACTCTCCAACAAAAAAAGAACGGCGTAGGTATTGTATTGTGTGGAATCTTAATGGAACATTAAGCTGCAAAGTTACTAAAATTGATTTGTACTGATAAGTTTGAACGTTTGGGTGCAGGATCCATTGGGTAATATTATAAACAGTAAACAAATATTAAAATATCTTTTTACTTTTTATTTTCAAGTGCTAATTGCTGCATTGAAGCTAAATTAAATATTTATAAAATTTATAAAATACAGTAAAAAAAATTATTACTCAAAGAATTAAAAAAGCAGTGGCAAAATTCTGCGCTTATGTCAGCCTTCCCGGTAGCATAGCGGTCAGTTGCGGAAGACCCAGGTTCAATTCCTGGCTGGGTCGGGTGGGCGTTTAATTTTTTTCATTGTACTTTATAAATTTTATAAATATTTAAAATAACTTATTTATATCACATCATTTAAAGCCTTTCTCTTTCAACAGAAATAACTAAATACTACCTAAGAAAGATATCGAGGATGCCATCCATAAACTACTGGGAAATCGCTAGATCGCCTAATTACGGGCAAAATAGCAGCGTCGATAAACTCTACCCGTACTCCGAAGTGCCCCACATCGGTAAATACAAGTTGGTGAAAATACCGCAGAGTAATCTCCTTGACTTGGTAGATTATTGGGGCGAGGGAAGAATTGTCGTTAATGGCGCAATCAGCGGATTCCGAGACTGCTACAACGTCAACCATCCCTACCAATGCGTAAGCAACGGCCCGGACATGGGCAGGAAGATCCCCAACCGCGTGCCGGTTCAAAGCTACACCACGTGCGATACTTCCAGCTACATCAAAGACGACTCGGTACGCACCGTCACTCTCATGGGAGCGCCCATCAACAACAGCTGCGCGAGTGACATCGCCCGAATGGTCAGCAGAGCCAACGGCAAAGTCATTCTCTTCGGATTCCGCAAAAGCTCAGCCGATGTAAAAAATCTAGAGAAGGAACTAAAAACGTTTAATTTCATTTACTGCCCTTACTACGAATTACCGAGACAATTAAAGGGTCTCACACTATTCGACAACGTAGACAGTTCCAGTATGAATGGGCAGCTTCGTAGCCATATCACTAATGGAGACTTCGGACAGGCTGTGAGTGACTGCAAAGCGCTGTCAATGAGCAGTTATTCCAACATAATTTCTGATGTGGTAAATCAGCTACTGAAAGAGGGTAACAGGAACCTTACAAGTTTCGCTTACAAGCTTTGGTTTACCGACGGCCAAAACGTGGTGATCAAACACTTTCCTAAGGCGTTCAAGGCGATCTTTAGTGAGGACTTCATCACAATCGTGAACAAGAAGAACTCGTTGGCATTAAAGTTAGCCGTTGCTCTGGATAAAGATAACGACAAGATGGCGTGGGGCGACGCGTCTGATAAGATGAGTTATCGTGTCCTCTGGAAGCTCATTCCCGAATGGAGGATCAACAATCGCGTCGCATTCAAGATACTAAATGTGGACTGCGGAATGTTTCTGAAGCTGGCAGCTTATACGGACAGCATAAATGACAGAGAAGCTTGGGGTGCGTACGGGTGCGGCGACGACCGCCACGTGTGGCTGTTGGCCCCGGTGATGATGGGTTCGGAGCTGCTGTTCTTCGTGGTGAATTTTGAGTATCACTTGGGGCTGAAGCTGGCGGCCGACGCCGATGATATTGGCGACCGCCAGCTGTGGGGGCACAGCGCGGACGTGCACGGGGACCCTGGCTACTTCGGCTGGTACATCAACCCAGTCTGAATTTTTCAAATCATTAATTAACATAATTCAATACAGTTACAATACAATTGTTTGCTTGTCTGCTCGACTGTAGGTGTGGTGTAGAATTAGTGATAGCTTGCTTTTGTTATAGACTTTGTTATTTAATGCACTTTGATATAATAAAAAGACATTGTACATTGTATTGTTTGTTTCTTTGTGTGACCACCTGTGGCCACGTTAATTTGTGTATCTTCATAATGATTTAAAAAAAATATCTTAAATTTTAACTGTAAGTACACTCTTGTTACCTACTTACTAGTTGTAAGTAGGTAAGTGACTTTCGTATTATTTCTATAGTAGCACATGTAAATGATATTATTCCACACAAATACATCTTCCTTCTAGAAATACTTTATAAAATGCTTGATGTTGTTTCCTTGTAGATTCACTATTATCTAGATCAGAAAAACGGAGCTGTTGTAGTAGTCACGCTAAACTTTCTTTTAGCCCACAAACAATAACACCAAAGTTCATTGAAATTTGATGTAGGTGATCTGTACTCTGCTACGGTCTGCTGCGGTCTCTGCTGCGGTCTCTGCTGCGGTCTCTGCTGCGGTCTCTGCTGCGGCCTCTGCTGCGGCCTCTGCTGCTAAACTAAAATATCAGTTGCTGGCCCTTATTTTAAGATTAACCCTTTAACAGGCAGAACATGTTTGAATATTTCATTCCTTTTCAATCTTATCTTAATCACATAGGGTTAAATGTGGTGGGAATATACATCCCACTGGCTGTTAAAGGGTAGAAAAAAAGGTGTTTCTCTCTGGTCTCTGTCGAACACTGACGCCAGCCTCTACACTAGTACAAGTCATAATGGAATATTTCATTGCGTCAAAAAAATGAATAGGCCATTAGTCCCATTTAATCAACAAATCACATTAAATGTCACTAATCAATAAACCTTATCGGCATCAAATTGTGCCAAGAATAATAGTTAAATGTGTTATTTATTTATTTTTATTTAATTAAAGCGGTTACATAACCAACTACAATAATTAAATATTAATAATAATTCAAGATCTTCGAGTCTACTTTTGCATGAACCAAAAAATGTATTAAAATTTTTGTCAAAATAAAAAAAGGATACTTTGCTAGCATAAGAATAAATATATCTTTTAACTTAACAAGTATTAGTGGAACCTTACTTATAAAGGTTCCATTAATATTAATTATATTATTAACAAATACATTTTCTAGAGATCAACTTTATTAAAGAATAAAATATGTATTTTTATTAATAATCACAATTGCGTTACATTCATCAGTTGGATGCTAACTAACGATAGGTACAATAGAAGATTGGGAAATAAGAATATACATAATGAAACTTTTAAATAAAAATGTGTTTATTAAAATTTATTACTATAGGTACAATATTTACACACTTCTGTGCGTTTCGACACACAAACAATGTTATAAACTAGTCTCATTACCAGGAAAAGCTACTAGACTAAACAAAAACCTTCGGTAGCAAAGGAGAATGTTTTTTACTATAGGCCCTGGTCCAAAATATTTTTGCAGCCCCCAGGCTTGAGGATTTGTTCCCTTGACGTCGAGTCCCGCCACGTCGAGTCGCCGCCACGTCTTCTTCGAAAACTCCCGCTTTTATTCCCGCCACGTCGAATCGTTGAAAAAGTCTTTTTTATTACAGCCACGTCTACTTAGTTATTGTTGTTCGATGTTTATCACTACGATGAAAAATTTGTTACTAGTACCGCCACGTCGAATGTGACGAAAGCCCACTGTGGATCTACTTATACATTCGAACTTAGTATATGTGTAAACACGCATTAAAATGAAAAATCGAACCTACTGTTTGAGAGTTATATCGGGGTATTCAAAACACCTATGAGACAGTTTTTAGTTGGGATTATTTTTTTGCATGGCGTTTTAGTTTTTATTCACCAAAAATATTATTATTTTACAGGCTATAGCTAATTGACGACATGAAAGTGACATGATAGAGTAGTGATTTAGACGAAAACAGAGTGATAGGTACCTAGGGTTTGGTTCTCGGTCGGGTTAGATTTATATTATTTAACGAACTTTTTCTATAAAAAAAATTACCTCGTGTCTAAGTGTTATGTATGTGCATTTTTCTTTATGTTAAATGAAAGGTATAAAGGCTATATAAATGAAAGGTTTTCAGACAATCAATATTCTATGTTTTAAGCAAATAAAGAATTTATTATTTATTATTATTATTTATAATGTATGATAGATAAGTCCAGCTAAGAATAGGTGTCTGGATTGTATTTTCCCTCTTAATAACCAAAAGTTATTACCAGATATGTCATAATTATTTAAAAAAATATTCAAATCGACGTTGTCTCTGTATACTTACTTGTATGGTACAAACACCATTACGGGCATGTTCGCTGTAATAACTTCTGGCCAGTTTTAGCTGGTAAGTCCCTAAACATAATAAGTTCTTCCTCAGACAATCGTGGAAAATCTCCTAGTTCAGTTAATTCGGCAGACATATTTTCAAACTGAACTCGTCCGCTGTTGAGGTTATGGTCATACACATTTTGCGCCAGACGATTATCAGTATTGATTCGGTTGTGGATTCTTTCCACAAAAGCAGGGACGTTTAGATTATTAGTGATTGGGTCGTGGTTCGTGGAAGGCATTTGTATTGGCCGCAGCATTCCTAAAATCTTCTTGCATATGAGAGAGAGCCCTATTGAAAGGTTGCTGTATGTGCATGAAACACATGAACTTTATTATTTTTATTTATTATTTAATATCTATATATCTGCGGGGCACATTTTTTCGACTCCATAGAAGAAAATGTTGAATTTGATACATGTGGCACACTTTGATTATTTGGACCAAAAAAAACATTCTCCTTTAATTTATTAGTGTTTATTACCTCCATTCGCATCATGTCTGAAAATTTTATGATAAACACAGTTTAAAGTAAAAAAAAATATTTATTTCACAAAACTAACTAGATATATATATATTATATAACATTACAAATAGGTACATACAGTCTTTCAATCAATTATTCGAACTAGTAGGTACACATTTCTTGTAAGATTTCTTCATAAGCAGTTTGTACCTATTAGCTAGCCAATGATACCTTGTTACCTATTTCATATCAAGTTTTAGGTAAATACATCAAAGTTATCTAACATAAATTGATGGATTCTTGTTACATATAAGTGTTGGCTATTTCACAAAGAGATTTTTGAATAATCAAGAAGAGAAACAACTAGTTTTGCTCTTCTTATTATAATAACCAGCAACGTACTAATAATGACGAAATAATAATGCATTTCACATAATAATTTGTCCTGCATCAACAACAATATTGTGATAGAAGTGTTTAAAAAAATTACATTACCCACCTCTATTTAGCAATTCAAAGGAATTTATATTTTGAAACAAATCATTTGAAACCACTACAATCTCGAATTAATAAGCTAACTCGAAATTCAATTAATTTCGGTTGAGAAAAAAAACTTAAAAGTGTTTTTCAATGAATAGCGTCCTCTAAAAAAATTTTATGTAGTGAATCAAACATAACAACTTCAAAAACATTAAATACTACTTGCGTTTATTTAAAAATTTGATAGACAATTTGCTATATGTTGAATGTCCACAAGCTTGCGTAGTCGGCGAGTTTCAGCCGCCAGAGCCAGCACGAACGCCTATCGATAACGTAAACGTTTATTCGTGATAACGTCATAATTTCCATGGAATAAAGGCTGCCAATTGTTAGTTCCCTTTACGGACATCGTGGTGCTGTACCAATTTCCACAAAATCACTTTTACGCTAACAAGTTGTATTGACGCGAATTCGATAATAGTTCGTGCCGTACGGCGTCCGTCGTTCGTTCGTAGTGTAGTATGGGGTTAAGTTTGAATCAGGTGTAAATATGTTTACAGATATAGATCCTTAAGTAGCTGCTAAAATGGGTATCCCTAGCGTTCTCCAATGTGATTGGAGAACGCTGCACAATCTTACAGTAGATATGGCAAAACACTTTAGATAACAAGAGCTGAGGTCAAATTTACACCTGATCCAAAAGTAGTCCCATTCTGCAGTACTCGGTGAGTGTGTGGGGGGCGTCAGTAGTAATACGCGGCTCGCCAGAAGCCACGCTCGCGGGGTCACATGAACGGCAGGTTGGTGGGCGTGCGTGAACCCGGCGACGCTGCCGCCGCGTGCTGTTGAACACACCACACCTTTAAATACTAAAACAGTGCTTAACCGACCCTCCAACGTCGGGTCGCGTATGGTCAAATCAGGCTTTCCACTCCGATCAACTAAACCGATAAAGTGAAACGGATCAACTATTTTTTGTGCCTAACGAATCAATCATTTAGTTGATCCGGTAGGAACATTTATTATTCTTCTTGTCTGTTACTATCTACACAACTTAATCGAATGATATAAAACGAGTATTAATTCTTAAGAATTGTCCATTTAAAAAAAAAACAAGAAAAAAAATCAATTAATAAAATATTTAAAAAAAAAGTAGGTAAGCTTCATACAAACGCGCTCCAGCAACGAACCAATTCAAAAAAATTCAAAATTCAAAATCATTTATTCAGTTTAGGCTACAAATAGCTCTTATGAACGTCATTTTAAGCCATCGGTTCGTAAGTCTATCTTCTCTGGGCGGGAGATCTTGTACTGAGAAGAACCGGCAAGAAACTCAGCAAGTGTCCAGCTCTTTTCTCCCTTACAGCGTCATAAATAATGGAAAAAGCCCTATCATAAAGGACACTTTCCATCACAAATAAAAACACAAAAAGTAAAGGACAATCACAACATGTAAAATAACACAAAAAATAAAAAATAACTAAATAAAATATTTAAGTCAGCAAAAACATAATTTACCAGTTTAATTTTTTACAATATCATACAGTACTAGTAAAAGTCAAAAAAAAACTATAGTTAATAATAATAAAAATAAAACTAATTGTAATGTTCAATGCAACGCTATTTTGTTATCTGCAGGACACTATTTATAAGTAGTATTATGTATATGTTTTTTATTATAGCCAGGCTGTTATATCTTCTAAATATTCTTTGACTGTATAATAACCTTTTTTTAATAAAGAAGACTTTACATGTTTTTTAAACTTATCTAAAGGTAAATCTAGTACAGTATTTGGTATTTTATTGTAATAGTGTATACCTTGCCCCAAGAAAGAACCAAGCACCTTCTGTAACCTGAACAGTGGCATTGCAAGTTTTGACTTATTTCTAGTATTAAAATTGTGTACATCACTGTGTTTAGCAAATGAATTGATATTACAACGTACAAGAACTATACAATTATAAATAAATTGAGACGCCACTGTCAAGACTTCAATTTCTTTAAAAAGATTTCTTAAAGAAGTTCGTGAACCTAGTCTATAGATTGTTCTTACTGCTCGTTTCTGTAAAATGAATATAGTTTCAATATCAGCCGCTGTTCCCCATAGTAAGAGGCCATACGACATGACACTATGAAAATAACTAAAGTAAACTGTTCTAGCAGTTTCTACGTCTGTTAACTGCCTTATTTTTCTAATGGCATAAGCAGCAGAACTGAGTTTGCCAGCCAATTTCGAAATGTGAGGATTCCATTGAAGTTTTGAGTCAAGGGTTATACCTAAGAAAACTGTTGAGTCGATCACCGTTTTTTCTTATATCAGTTGGTTCATTTTTGACATTTGGTAATTTAAAATTAATACATTTTGTTTTTTTAGCATTAAGCTGCAAATTATTAATAGTAAACCAACTGAGTACATCAGAGAGTGCTTTGTTTACATCGTCGTAATTATTCTTACACCTACTTACATTAAAAATGAGTGAAGTATCATCTGCAAATAATACGATTTCACAGAAGTTCTCTACAAAGAATGGCAAGTCATTAATATAAATCAAAAACAGAAAAGGACCAAGAATGGACCCTTGTGGAACTCCCATTTTTACATGAGAACCAGATGATTTAGTTCCATTAATATCGACAGTTTGTGTTCGAGAGCTAAGATACGACTGAATTAAATTTAGTGCGAAATCTTTGAGACCGTAGTAATTAAGCTTCATCACCAGAGTTTTGTGCTCAACGCAATCGAAAGCTTTGGACAAGTCGCAAAACACTCCAAGGGCGTTTTGAGACTTCTCCCAGGCATCAAATATATGTTTTAATAGAGCAACACCTGCATCAGTAGTAGAACGACCCTTTGTAAATCCATATTGTTTATTATGTAAAAGGTTGTTTATGTTAAAATACGACATCAACTGTTCCAAAATAACTTTTTCATAAATTTTGCTTAGAGTTGGTAGTATTGAAATGGGTCGATAGTTACTGGGGTCTTCTTTGTTTCCCGATTTGAACAAAGGTATGACCTTACTAAACTTCATAAGATCGGGAAAGATACCTTTATTCACACAGTTATTAAAAATTTCAGCAAGATATGGTGCAATAGAATGTATAATATTCTTAATTACTTTTATAGAGATGCCCCACAAATCACTTGTGTTTTTCATTTTCAGTGATTTAAATGTTTTTATAATATCCATTGAATCAATATATTTAAATTGAAAAGAAACATTACATTTTGGTACATATTTTTGGAGTAATGCTTGTGCAGCTTCTGGTGATGAATCCAAATTTGAGGTTGTCAGCACAGGTATATTTACAAAAAAATCATCAAAAATATTAGCAATATGTGAATCTGAATTGACTAAGTTGTCGTTTACTTTTAAAGTGAAAGTATTATCCCGTGGTTTAAATTTACCTGTTTCACGGTTTATAATGTCCCAAGTGGCTTTAATTTTATTGTTGGACTTTTTAATTTTTTCTTTAATATAATTAGATTTTGCTACTATACATATTTTCTTAAATATTTTCGAATAATTCTTTACATATTCCGTAAAATTAGAATTTTGGTTATATTGTTTTAGACTATATAAATCATACAATTTATTTCTACTTTTATATATACCAGTCGTGGCCCAGTCACAGAACTTAAGTTTATGAGTTATTTTGATTGTTCTTTGTGTAAACACTTGGTCATATTCAGTATTTATGAAGTTAAAAAGATTAGTATATAATACATCTGGATCATCTTGTCCAAATGGCAATGCATTAATTTTACACGATATATTATTTTTAAAACGCTCTACTCGCTCCTTTGTAACTGGTTTACAGTTCACTATTTTTGGCTCATCCTTAATATTAAAATCATAGGTCACCTTTAAACCGCAATGGTCAGACGTAAGCTTACTAATGACTGACTTAGAAACAGGGTCATAGTCTGTAAAAACATTATCAAGACAAGTGGCTGAATGTGAAGTTATTCTAGTGGGTTCGAGAAATAGATTAATGAGATTAAAACATTTAAACAAGGCAACAAGACGAACACTCATTGCTTTCTAGAATATTTATATTAAAATCGCCACATACAAAAACAAATTTATTTTTTAATTTTAATTTACTTAGTACGTCTTCCATTACAGATTCAAAAATACCGAAATTGCCCGAAGGGGGTCGGTATACACACACTATCACAAAGCTATTAAACTCCAAACATGATAGCTCAATATTACGCTCCACTGATAAGCCTACAATATCGTTGCGATCTTTATATTTTATATTACTTCTTACTAGTATTAAAGAACCACCGTGAATAGCTGAGCTTCGCACGTACGCGCTTGCTAATTGGAAATTATTTACATAGAATGATGTGTCATGACTTCTTAGCCAATGCTCAGTTAAACAAAATATATGAATTGCCTGACTTTTTGCAAATAATTCTAACTCTAAGTCTTTGCCAGCCAAACCTTGAATATTTTGATGTATAATAGTAATTAATGAGGACTTGGCTTTTGTCTTAGACCTCAGTTTAAACATGAGGTTGTTGTTACCTTATTACTAGTTGTAGATGTTGCATTAGTAGAACTACTAATGGTTACGTTGTTATGACGTAAAGACTTAGTTATACCATTTATAACTGTATCCTGTATATTATAAGCTAACAATTTAGCTATTTGGGTCCTACATTTCGTAGAAAGATACATAGTATCTGACGTCAAACTAAAGCTATTAATAAATTTATTTATATCAAAATATAAAATAGTGTCACTATGATGACAAATCAAATTAAACAATAATAAATTTAATTCATAAATACGCTTATTTTGTTCCCAGGTCAAATTGGTACAATAGGGAAAAGCGCTAATTATTATCCTGCAATTTGTTTCTGATTGCAGTTTTATCAAAATATTAAAACTATTTATGATGTCACGTTTCTTCGTTTGTGAGCTGTCACCACATAACACAATAATATTAGTGGAACTATTCAATGAATCCTGTGATATTTTGTTTACTATAGCATTAAACGACTGACCTGGAGTACAAATATTGGTCATTGAATGGATAATATTTCTATTTATAGGCAACCCTAAGCCTTGACCCAGTTTATCAGAGTACATAACTGTTTTTCTTACTAATTTTGTAACATTAGGTTTAAGTATTTTTTGAGGAGAGGCCGATGAAGGACCGGGAACCAGAACAGACAAGTTTTGTGTGTTCATCTGAATATTTGAGTTAAGTGATAAAGACTCTTTGTGTAGGTTAATTTCATTATTAATTAATGAGTTGTACCGATCAGCATTGTACTTGCACAGATCAACTAACTCTGTGGCTGATTGGATATGTTCTTCAATCTGTTTCTGTGATATTGAGTATTTTTTAGTTATTATATCAAGAGACTCATGTAACCTTTGGATGTCAGTTTGTAATTGCTTAGTGTTCCGGTCATACATTTGCCTACTTTCCATTAACTTACTATTATATATATCTAAGGAATCCATAAGGCTAATACGATCCTTTCTGAGAGCAATATTTTTATAAAAACAGTTATTTTTTTAATCAACTTCTCAGTTTTCTTTATAAACTTATTAATTTTTACATATTTTTTAATTTTAGTTTTGCTGATTTTATTTATTTTGTTGTTGTTTTGAGATTGCTGTAATGAAATTCCACCAGGTGATGCTATAAGTTCTTCAAATAAGGACTGAGTATGATCCACTTCATGCTGCTTCTGCAACTCAACTAATTGGGATATCTGGTGGTTTGCCGCACTGAGGTCCCTTTCCAACTTGGTGATGCGGTTGAGTATCCTTTCATAGGTGTTATGCTGCTGCTCAAAATTGAAGATGACATGTTGCAGTTGGTCACGCTGGTGGAGCACATCCTGGTGTTGCATGTGCAGTTGGGCTAACTCATTCTTAAACTGTGAATTTCTGTCTATTATGGATTTTATTTCCATTTCACTGTCATCCCTTTCTTTTAGCAGCTGATTGCAGGATTCCTTGGATACTCGTAGCTCCTCAAGTGCCTTTCTGAGCTTTAGTTCAGTACTTTGAGTAGCAGCCTTACGGGTCAGCATTGTGAAGTTGGTTTTATAAACACCTGAAAATTAAAGAAGTATATATTAAGATATATTAAGACTTAGGTGTTGCAAGTTAGGTTTATCTAACTTCTATTTAATTTCTATGTGCAGCAATTAAGATTATTTAAAAATGAGATTTTAATTATAATAAGTAAGTGGGGGGTAGATGTGTCACACAAAAGTTTGTTGTTTAAAATTAGAGTTTTTTATTGTAATTGCAAGTTATTACTAGATAATCTAGAAATGAAATTAATTAAGTTATAAGCTTCAAATAAGCAGTCACGTTCTGGTTGTAATGTGTCGAAGTGTATGAATGTCTGTGGCAAAACAAAGTCACCATCAACTTCACTTCCACATATAGTCAAGTCAAGAGAGGTTAACCAAGCCAAATCGTATTTGAGGTGTGACGATACTCACAATATGTGAGATTTGTAAAGTAATGAATATGAGTAGTATTGTTGTTAAATAGAACAAAAACATGTACCTAGTAACAGTATTTAGAAATAAGTTTTTCTCAATGTCAATGGTAATAATTTAAATTCAAAGTGTCTAATAACAATTATTGTTTTATTCTTACCCTATTCTTGGTATAGTGGAATATTAAATTTTAATACTATAATACTGAAATGCCAAAATTACTTTTGCAGTTTAGATGCAAATCCTTTGATTTGATTACAAAGTAGAAAAATAACAATTCATTGGCCTAGTACATTGACACATACAATTTGAATGAAGTGTTTAGTTAAGATTTACACTAATGTTACTAGTATTTATAATAAATGGAATGAAAACAATACTCCCCCGGTTTATGTTGCAGCAGTCCACGGCAAAAGTAGTTATTTTAACAACTTTTTGTAAAATTTGTTATAACAGTCAGCTGGCGATGACAGTTGGAAAATTACATTAGCACATAATTTAAAAACTACACAATATTAGTCAGAAAAAACACTAGTAGATGATATTTGTCACTTAATTTAATCACTAATTACAAATTTAATCATAAATAAGCATAAGAGACAATTTTTAACAAATTTTTAATAGGAGCTTTATAATTCGACTACTTCACCGGACAGTGTTGCCAAACAGTTTTCATAGACAACATATAACCCATAGACAACCTCTCACGGACACGGAACAGCTGCGCACGGACTGTTCCGAGCTGTTCCGAGATCCGTGACAGTGCAAGGCCAAGTATGTGCGACTTGCTCAAGCGCGGTATGTATTAAGTTTACTTTCTGGTTTACCTTATTTTGTGGTACGACGCTAATCGAAGTACGCACCGACGACTGTCTTAGCCCTAAGCACTGTTTTAGCCCTAAGGCACGAAGCCAACCTCGCCCGATCCTCAAAATGCTACTACACACTCAAATATAGGCCAAGACACTGTACCATAGAACAAGAGTACGAAGAACCGGTCCACTCGTGATCAGGGTGTCTAATGTGAGTTTGTTTACTATCCGTATTAATTCGATCACGTTTACGAAAACGAAAATTAGTATGGCATTGAAGCAGCGCCTCCTGGCGGCATACGCGAAGAATTAACATTTTGCCAAACAAATTCTCGTTTTAGTTAACGTGATCGAATGGCGTATGAAACTCGCCCTTGGCACCCTGTATCAGGTACCAGCCCAACGACCCGGTCGACCCGGTCGAACCCGAGTAGTGGTCCTAGGTCCTAGCCTTTAGAGGCGCCCTTGGGCTGGCCCAAACCCCCCGGAGAATATAATAGGGAACAGGGACACGAGTGAAC
Organism: Eudonia lacustrata; assembly: GCA_947562085.1. Lineage (NCBI taxonomy): Eukaryota > Metazoa > Arthropoda > Insecta > Lepidoptera > Crambidae > Eudonia > Eudonia lacustrata. The sequence continues at coordinate 18,639,672 of OX387325.1, forward strand.
GTGATACCATTCCCTCTAAAAACCTCAAGCCCCGCCCCCCTAAAAAGTCTGGTGATGAAAGCCATCAGCAAACTCTGTTTTTGTTTAACTGTTTTTTTTGTTTCCGTCTGTGTGTGAGCAATAAAGAATTGGTCTATCTATTTATCTATTATATAAAAAGGGACCGCGCCTTTTATCCACTCACCGAACACTCCCAAGTGTCGTAAGATTTGGCTACAGCATTTTGAGTGTGTGGCTTTTTGGCCTTTTTCATAGGGCTGTTGCTTGCTGTAAATAGAAAGATTTACACATTATAACTCAAGATGAAACACATTTATAATGTTTAGAGAAAGGTTTTTGCATGTAACGGTCTATCAAAAAATAATCGTAGCACCATCGTGATTAAAATATTAATTGATAAAAAAGAGATTATGATTAATTCAAGTTACATTTACAATTTCTTTTATGAACATTTTTAATCAAGGAAAAGGACCAAAAAGTTTGCCGGTGTTTTACAAAAAAGTAAATAAATCTCATAAACATTTGTCTATAAACCTTCTACTTGTTTAATTGACTTTTTTGATGTGCGCTGTTCATAGAGAACAAAAGGCCTGTTAAACGATTATTTGGTTTTAAAAGGTCAGAAAGACCAGCACTCAGTGGCACAAGGTACCTTTTGAGCACGTAAAATGATTTACAAGCCACCGGTCACCGTTGCACATAGATCGTAACGTCTGTGTTTGATACAATATCTGTCCTGGTATTGGCTATCATTGATTAAATGCAACGTAGTAAAAAGTAAATGATAAAATCAAATTACGCATCAAAGATCACTCAAGGCCTGCTAAGCAGCAGAAGAAGAGCCCCCTGCCCCTGGTGACTAACGAGGTGAGCTGTAAAGTTTGCCATAAACAATCATTTTAGCTAACGTGATCCTAAACCTCCTTGTAACACAGTTTGACAATAAAGTTTATGTCAACTTATCGAATGGAGAAATATAATTCTCCTCCGTGCTTCGGAAGGCACGTAAAGCCGTTGATCCCGGCTGCATTAGCAGTCGTTAACAACCACCAATCCGCACTGGGCCTGCGTGGTGGTTTATGGCCCGTTCTTCCTATCGAGTATAATATAATAGAGTATTTTAACGGCTCTGCCTCGCACCGCTCAGCTCCGCCCAACTCGAGCGACGACGGGACGTGACGGTTTTCCTTAAAACTACGACGTCTTACTTATGTCTGCTCCGCTAATGACCATCCACTGGAGCAGAGCGGAGAAAAGCCGTTAAAATAAAGGTACTCTATTGGTTGATTTCCACACAGCTCTCCGCTCAGCTTAGTTCCGCTTCAATGGAGTGTCACCCTTAGGCTGCGTTTCCACCAAAGCAGTGCGAGGTAGCTAAGCGGTACGCAAGAAAACTTCCACCAATAGGATTGCTTCATATTCCTTGCTTCGTTTGGGCGGTGTAAAATGATGTAATCCCATTAGTGGATATGGTTCTCACGCACTGCTTAGCCACCTCGTACAGCTGTGGTGGAACTGCAGCGTGTCAGCGGCAGCCTCACCCCCGGGCACGTAGGGCAGCGAGAGCTCGGGCGGGGTCTTCTTGGCCGCCTTCTTGGCAGCGGCGCGCCCCCGCAGCAGGTCCTCGTCCATCACCAGCTTGTTGTTGACCCTGCGCACACGGCACACGATTGAATAAGCCATCCTTACCACGCCGTCAAACTGGGCTTCTAGTGTGCTAACTCAATAACGTCTCAACAGTGTGTCGGTTGCCTGACTTTGACCTTAGGACTATGGAAAAATTGTTAAATCAGGCTGGCTCAATCTTTCTGCCTGACTCTTTAGCGGCGTCTAAGCAAAGCAAAGTCTCAGAAAGACTAGCTGGCTATTTAAGGCTCTTGAAACAGGGTTTTTTTTAGAAAGTCTTAACTCCTCCTACAGATATTTTGCCAACCGGTGCTAAACTCCCATGGCCAATCTGGAGAACCATAAAACGTCTGCGTCCGGAAACAGGTTGGTTTGTAACTGGGGTACCTTACAGGCACAAAGTGATGTGTGTGTGTAGCCAACCCGCAGTCGATTCAACACCTGCTCATCATCTCAGCCAAAAAGACGTCTACTGCTAGACAAAGGCCAAGGATCAATCATTTTGAGGGGAATTTGCCATAATCGCCACGCTTTCCAGGCGGGTTGGCCATCGCAGTAAGGTGAGAATAATCACAGAAAGACGCCGCTGCCCATCCTCTGGGATGGTCCCATAGTCGCCTTTTACGACACCCTCAGGAAGTGATGGGGTGGTGCAATTCTTTATCCCCGGCACCACACGGGGATGTAGAACCGCATCACCTACTCACCTATCCCTTATGCCCTACTCCCTGCACATTAGGGCGATTTAGTCGGGGCTGACCTAAAGGCTGCTGGCACCACCCCGCGTGGCAGTTTTCCGGTGGTAAAAAATTTAATAGAAAAAAAATCCCCTCCTAGTATTTTGATGGGTCCTATGTTTATGTATAGTATCGTATAGTATTTTTAGTCCACAGCACCACAGCTAGGGTTGGCTGGAAGAGATCTCTTCTATATATAAGCTCACCTTTGTATATATCCTGTCATGTGTAAGGTGTTTTTTAATGTTATTTATTTGTGCATTAAAAGATTATTACAATATAACATACAAAGGTACAATGTGGTAATATTTATAACATTTAAAATATTAAATGTGAAACTTTGAGAGCCTCTCCTAAAAAGCCCCCGAGTCTCCCGATTTTTTAATATGTTGAATGTTCAGTCATACTTACTTCTTTATATAGGGTGTTCGTGGATAAGAGTTCACTGGTACTGGAAATGTCTGAAATAGAGCAAGTTCATAAGTCAATAATTTAGAGCAATTAACTCATGTGAAAAACATCCTAATCCTAACTAATGTTATAAATGAATTTACGGTGTAAGTAATTAATTAGCATTTTATTAAACTAACATACTGCTGGGCAAATGCCACTATCTTAAAAATCATCACAAACCCTATGCATAGGAAACACCGTATGTGTGGTAAGTACTTGGTGCTAGGGCGTTACACATTTTAATTCACCAGCATAATTGCTCAATAGTATTATAATAAATGAAATTAATAAAAATAAAGAAATAGACATAAATAAATAATATTTTATAACGAAATAGATAAAATAATTAGAAAGTTATTTTTTTTAATTTAAAGTTAAAACTGTTTGCTAGTATTTTTTATAGATTCTTATCACCTTAAGTGCTTTTTTTTTAAAGAGAGTTTGCTGATTGCCTCTGAAGCATTTTCAGCTTCACCGGACTTGTTTGGGGGCGGCGAGAAACTTAAAGGGTTCCTCAAGCCGTGTGAAACAAATTACCTTCAGAGGTTTTCTAAAGGGAACGGCATCACGCACTAGCGCGTGTCCCCGTGCCCTACTAGATTCTTCGAAGGGTTCGGATCGGATCGGGGAGCGGAACAACCCGAGGGCAACCTTTAGAGGCGCCCTCGGCTCGGTTTGACCACTTTAAGTGCTATTTGACCGGACAAACAATTGTATTTCTATTGTGTCTAGGGCCCGCCGGCGGTCAACTTGTTAGGATACTATCATCATCATCATCATCATCATCAGTTCATTATTATGTCCCCACTGCTGGGGCACGAGCCTTCCCTATGGAGGGTTTATGTTATGGTTTATGGTTTATGCACCACGCGTGCCCAGTGCGGATTGGTGATTGTTATCGACTACTATGCAGCCTATGCATGCTAGCAGTTGGTCCCCAACGGCTTTACGTGCCTTCCGAAGCACGGAGGAGCTCGAGATGATACATTTTTGGTCACCTATCCGATGACCCGCGAAAGGCACTCGCAGACCGGGCACACTAACCACTGCGCCATCAAGCTCCTATATAAGACACTATAGCTACTGATAATTATGTTATTTAAACTCAGGCCTTGCCCTAATGGGCAATACTAGTTTTATTTAATATTTTTATTTTTACTTTGTAATTAAATTAATTTAAAAGTAATCTTATTTAATTTAATGAATTGAATCCAGTACGTACTATTAATTTTATTACAACATTTAATTTGATTTTATAATATACTTGAATTGAATAAGCATGTTGTTTACACATATCTGTGGAGTTACAGCCTACCTACATGTATCTGCTGTAAATCTGTTTTGTGTAATAAATTAATAAATAAAAAAATATTATAACATCATCGAGGTATGCCTACCTGAAAGGTGTCGTTGATAGCCCGACATAGCGAGCGCGGCGGAGGAGCGCGCGCGGGCGCCGGCGCCGGCGCCGGCAGCAATGCGCCCGTCGTCGCCGCCGCTCGGCCCTAAGGAGTAATGTTGCAATCAATTCTTGAGCCTTCTTTTTCTGAATCACCGACGAAGGAGGTACTTGTTGTTACAACGCGTTCGTGTAATATGGCAACTTTCATCGCACATAGCTCGCATGTTCCAAAATATAATTTTAAAGAAATTCAGGTTACTGTACTACCCTCTTCTTACACAACAGACATTACTCAAAATAAACTAGTAGATAAACCTGTAGTTATAAATAATTGAGGACCTCCGTAGCCAAGTGGCTTGCACGCCGGCCTTAGGAGGCGCTAACTCTGATGTCCCGGGTTCGATTCCCGGTCGGGGTTAATGTCGAAAACGAACTTTTCGGTATTGTGTCGGGTCTGGGTGGTTGTGGTACCGTCGTTGTTTTCTGATTTCCATAAAACGAGTGCTTTCGCAAAATATGTGATGATGTATAATTTAGTTACGTATGTGATGTTGTATAATTTAGTTACACTATAATAATAATAACAATTAGTATTTATTTCAGAATAATTCCATAGATTGTTAGTAATTACAATAGACCTTATACACTAATGTTAGTTACATGACAAAAATTAAAATGCACTTTTAAATGAGCTTGGCGCACTGGATACGACCACCCACCGTTAGAGGACGGTGTGTAGTCGCACCCAATGTTTCAGCATCGGTGAGTCCCAGCGGTCAGACAACGCGTTCAGGATATGGTTCAGGCTGCCCCGCAGTCGCCCCATGAAAGAGGCGCAACGCTTCCTAATGATGGCGTGGAAACCATCAACCTGCCACTCAGCAAACATTGCTGAAGCGCTGCAATAGCGAGGCAGCCCAAACAGCACCCTAAACGCGTTGTTGTACTGTACTCTCAAGACACTGTACGCGCGCTGCGTGTACTTCACCCACAGGCTGGAGGTATAAAAGGTTTGGCAATAGGCCTCAAACAGGGTGATCTTGACCTGATCAGTACACTGCGCAAACCTGCGGGCCAGCATGTTACAGCGCACGGACAGCGCTCGGCGCTCACGATCTGTGTCCAGATTGTCAGACAGGTCATCAGAAACCCAGTGACCCAAATACTTAAACCGATCCACTTTATTCAGAGGGGTGCCGCACAGATACAATGGTGGTACAATGGAATAGGATTTTCTTCCGGCCTTAAAGATCATTATTTCACTCTTTTTCGCATTGTATCTGAGTCCCTGAGCTGTCACATATTGTTCACAAATATGAAGCAGTCTGCGCATGGCACTGATCGATGGGGTCAGCAACACCATATCATCCGCGTAACTGATATTGTTTACGCACACCCCATCTATGTGACATCCAATGCTGGTGCTGCTGAGCTCACCGATCAGCCGGTTTATGTACAAATTAAAAAGCCGTGGCGAAGTCAAGCCCCCCTGCCTTACGCCACAGCCCAACCTGTACACATCCGAGTGCGAGCCCGCCCATCTAACAACATTTTCTTGGTTATTGTACCAATACCTCAAGATTGCCACGACATCAAGCGGTACAGAAGTCTCCTGTTTCAGCTTTTTGAATAAAATTTCATACGACACTAGGTCAAAAGCTTTAGACAGATCCAAATAACAAGCGTAGACAGGCGTATTTCTAGCTGTATAATATTGAACCGTCTGCTTGAGACTCAAAATGGCAGTTTCGGTAGAAAGGCCTGATCTAAAACCAAATTGCGAGTCGTGAAGGTCAATGTGTCTAGCCAGGTGTTTATCAAGCAGACCGTCCAGAACCTTAGCTATTACAGTAGCCAGCGATATCGGTCTGTAGTTTCCTACGTCCGAAACGTCCCCCGTCTAATTTTTTACAATAGGGACCACAACTGTGTACATAAGATCTTTAGGCAAATAAGAGTGACCAATACACAAACTAAAAAACATAGCAAGCACCCTTGCTAGATGAAATCCAGCATATTTCAAATGCTCGATGCTGAGGCCATCATGCCCTGGCGACTTACCGCGGCACATTTTTTGTATGACGGAAGCTACATCCTTAGCAAAAAATCGAACACTAGCGCCTTCAGAAGCTTTTTCAGCATCGAGCATGTGATCAGCCATGGTTGTGAGAGATGGTTCTACGTCAAATTGTCTTTGGAACAGGTTGGCTATATCTCGAGGCTCATGCACGCTCGCCACACTCACAGGCAGACTCGGTTTCGGGCTTAACTTGTTTGTGTTTTTCCAAAATTTACTAAAACGGTTATTAGCATGATGCCGCGCTATTATATCCAACTTTATCTGTTTTTCGTTATCTTGGCAAAACTTTAGTCTGGATTTAAAAAACCGTCTCGTTTCACACATGTTGCTATAAATATAACCATTCTTAGAATTCTTCTTACACTATGAAATTACCAATGAGTGTCTAGCAGGGATGGGCAAACTACGGCCCGCGGGCCATCTCCGGCCCGTGAATGATCGGAGTCCGGCCCGCGATCATCAAACATTTCAAGTGCGTGTGTTTCAGAAAATGCATACCTATCAATAATTTTATTTCACAAAAAAATATTTATTTATTGAAAAAATACAGCAAACAGTTCAATAGCCTGGCCTGCCATAGATTTTGTTAGTAAATATTGTCACGCGAATGAAAAAGTTTGCCCATCCGTGGTCTAGAATGTCCCATCACAGCTTCAATGGCAATAAGGGCTATCAAATTAGGTGATTCGTTTCGGCGCTGGCCTGCGTTTGCACTGCGTTCTATATTAACCTATTTACCGCCAACAACTTCTATAGAAGTTCGAGATTTTCGTGCCGTCCACGCCAGCACTTCTATAGAAGTTCTTCTTTGTACCTACTTTATTAAAATACATTTATACGTTGGCGTACAGCGGGACATCGCGTGCAGGATAGTTGGGCGGTGTAAAGGTTAAAACTGTCGTGCGGCTGTCGTGTGTCTGTGGTGCGGCGTTTAATACAAAACCATAGGCAGAGCGGTCTGACACGAAACGCCTAATTTTAAAGAACCGTAAGATTCATTTGTTATGGCATTTCAAACGTTTTACCTCTGTGGAGTCCTGCGCCGCAGTCGACGTCGGCTCCGGCCTCTTCTCAGCAGGCTGCTCCACTTGCATGTCGGAAGCTGCAACCAGACGTGGATAATATTAAACAGGCAAAACATAAATTGTAGGTGGAGCAATGACCTTCGTTAGGTGGCTGGCAGGACCTGGAGGAGAGTAGAAGCTGATTGAGCTCAGTAGCGTGCATCTGAGAGGTCTACGTCCAGCAGTGGACTAAGTAATATAGACTAATGATGATGCTGACATAAGAAATAATATTGAAAATCTTTTAAAAAGAAAAAAAAAAGTTTTTACGTGGTCTCTTGGCTGTAGATAGCCTGTTTGCCACCGTATTGACAACCAGAGCTTACATCATCATCCGCCTGTAAACGTCCTTCTGTTGGGTTTACACTTTTAGACTTTCCCACATGAAAAGCAAATGGGGAAATCGAGCCATAACCCACCATGGTGGTCGATTACGGTTTTTTCACTTAATGACACCCATCAGGGCCCATCGAGGGGTTCGATGGCAAAGAGGAGCTCGATGGGGCATTGGTTAACGCGTCCAGACGGTAATTGCTTTCGCAAACGCTGGTCATCGGATGGGTAACTAAAAAATGTATCATCTCGACCTGCTACGGAAGGTACTTAGAGCCGTTGGTCCCGGCTGCATTAGCAGTCGTTAACAACAACCAATCTGCACTGGGCCCGCGTGGTGGTTTATGACCCGTCCTCCTTAACCATCCTCCTTATTCATGCATAGGGAAGGCTCGTGCCCCAGCAGTGGGGACATAAAATAAGCTGGTGACGACACTACAACGTAAGATGTCAGCCATGAAATGAAACCAACGTCTTAACGTGCCTTCCGTAGCAGTGAGTTGCTCGAGAAACCGGCATTACAAGAGTAGCTTTTATTTCTTAACTATTTGCAATAAGTTTCTACAAGAATTAGAATAAGAATATAATGTAGAATAGCGACGACGTAGCGAGTGTCTTAAGATTAGCTTAAAAAGACTCTTAGGCAAATTCAACTGCAATTGAGCTTTTCTAAGCATGCTATTCTTGGCTATAGATACTTACAGCCGTATTTATAAACTTGTTCTTAGAAAAACGTCACTAAGAAAAATTAAGTAACGTTCATTACTTTCTTATGCAGAGTAATAATAAGTATAAATTGTTACTTCATTACAATTTTTTTTGGATAATCAAGGTTCAGGAACACTAATACCTTCTTGTTTCAATTTGTTGTAATGGATCACTAGAATTAAAACTTACTAACTATCTAAGTTAAGAGATTTCTTACAAAACACAAACTTTCACATGGAATATAACCTCAATACAGCTTGTCACAAGCTTTGTCACTATAAATTCTTTTACAAATCTATATTGCTTGAGTAAAGATATTAGTGACTATATTGCTTGGATAAGAATTCTAACTTTCACTTTTCTAACCAAGTAAGTACATCGGTTTTCTTAACTAACATTACATAAGCAATTACTTCTGCTTAAGTGAAAACTCGTTTATAAATACGAGTGTGAGTATTTACAGCGCCACCGTATGGACGTACTCACTTGGTGTGTAGTTGTAGTCAATGAGCGACTCCCCAGCAATGCTGTCGGTACGCGATCTGCTGTGATCCTGCAGCAAGGAATAATAACATTTAAGTAGGCATACGTGCTTAGTGCCAAGGTGGACTGTTGACATTATTAGGATAGCGGATTACGCGAATGGCTTGGGACAGAGATGAGTGGCAAATACGAAAGGAGGCCTACACTCAGCAGTGGGTTTCTCCAGGCTGAAATTATGATGATGATGATACGTGTTTATAAACTATAGGGCGTCAGGGTACAACGCGCCATTAATACCCGTGACCCGTGACAGATGGTAATGAAAAAATATAAAACATAAAAATAATACCTTGTTAATTAAAAATAAGAGAAAATAAGGCTAGTTTCATCCACATTTATAATGTACACTTTCAAGACTCTGTATTTTAATGACAACATAACTTTTTTGTTGCATCGAAGGTCGCATCGCATGAGTTTTATTTTTAATTGATAATATAGTTGACTATCGCACAGCTTTCAAGGAGACAGATAATGTCAGTGGTTCAGTATCTATATTTTTATTTTTCGTAACACGATAACGCGTGTGGGAAAAAAGAGGAAACAACACGAACATATCTGTAGCGGTTTCCTCACGATACAAATATTATCAGTTTTAAAGTAGATAGCTAAGTTTTCATATAAAGGGCATGAACGTTCTAGTTCTAGTCTGAGTTTCACTGCCACTGCAGACTGCCTTGCACTCGGTAAATGCAATTTATTATAACACTAAAATAACTAAACTGAAAAAATACTTAATTAATTTAATTTAACACCCGTTTTCACTAACGCACGCCGCTAAGTTTTACGTAAAATTTAAGTCAAGTTAGGTGAAGCTTTTACTGCAACAATTGTCACCTAAAACTTCAGGGTCGCCCTTCGACCAATAAAAGTAGTAGATTCACTATGAGCGCATCAAAAACAGACCGAGAGATATGACAACAGACGCGTTTGTGGCAGTATTTCAAATAACTGCTTTGGCCTTTTCTCCGATGACAATAAATATTGAGTAAACATAAATCGCAAACTTAATAAAACTTTTTGTTTAAAATTTAAGGTTGATTTTGTGCTGTAGTTATTGATGCTACACTAAAGATATAGAAATAAATTGAAATAAATTGTTACAGATTTCCAGAAGAATCTTTTTAAACAGCAATATGTCGAACACACCGCCATACTTGGCTTACTTGAACATAAACGACGCCTCCGACGAGCTGTATAAAAACATTGTAAACGGCAACTATTCATACGCCCTCAAGATAACCGAAGGCCTCGCCATTAACAATGGCTCGGTGATTGCTGACGTGACCGCGAGGCTGACGCAAGAAGAGAACCAGAATCTGTTGAGTTATTGTTACCTGCTTTGGAACTTCAGCGGCCAGCAGAACACCGTCAAAAATTACATGCCGTCACACTTCGCGCTAATATTCAACGACGCCAACGTAGTTCTAATAAACCGCCAATACAATTTAGCCTTGAAACTGGATGCAAATACAGACGAGGACGGTGATAGAATACCTTGGGGCGACTCCAGCGACAAGACCAGCCGCAGGGTCGTTTGGAAAGTACTCCCCATTTGGGAGAACAACAAGGTCCACTTCAAGCTCAAGAATTTGGATTGCAACATGTATTTGAAGATGGGTGTCTGGCCAGACGACATCGGCGACAAGCCGGTGTACGGATCGAAAAATGATAACGAGATGAGACACACTTGGCACTTGGTGCCGACAGTGCTCAACGGGAAGTACTTGTTTTATATACAAAACAGACAAATGAGTCAGAAGCTGAAGTTGGCTGTTGACAGAGACACCATGAGAGACCGGCGCTTGTGGGGCCACAACGGCACGATTAGCGATGATGTGGCGCGCTACTTGTGGCACATTCAAGAGCACTCGCCAGACCACTACTACGATGAGCTCTGATTTATCTATTTTTACTATAGGCCTACCGTTTAACTAAGACTGGGTGGGGAAGGGTGAGAGCTTACGTAGGGTCTGTGCCACGAGCACAAGCGTCTTGCGACGCGGCGAACGGATTTCAAGATCAATGAACTAGGTATCCGCTCGCAACCCGCAGCCACGCAGCCCTCCCGCCTCACGCAGATACCTCAACAGCGATTTCAGTTAGGTAGGCCTATAACATAGTGCCTTACAAATAAACAAAGAATAAGCTCCGAATAGTTATTCCGTGTGTTGTTCCTGTCATGTGAACGTCATTTCAAATTAGAGTAAAAGAGAAAAAACACGGAATTACTAATCGGTACTTATTCTCTGTTAACTTGTAAGCCACTTACCGCCTTACAAATAAACAAAGGTAAGGTCCGAATCCGAATAGTTATTCCGTGTTTCCTGTCTTGTAAACGAGAGTCATTTCAAATGAGAGTAAACAAAACACGGATTAACTATTCGGACCTTATTCTTTGTTTATTTGTAAGGGGGTTAGTGTTTAGTTATATTGTTACTAACACAAATCGATCTTTATATCTGCTTTGCTGTAATAAATAATTTTATTATTATTTCGATTAAACTAAATTAGATCACGTATAAGTTCGTTGCTATTAAAAACATTTGTTACTTCCATTTTGTAAGATTTAGTGCCGAGGCTTTTACAACAACTGACCTACCTATAAATCGGTTACGGTGTCTAGGTATTGTAGTACTGCTTAAATTATAACAGTTTCTTCGTTCTCCCTTAAGGTGAAGGGTAAGGCAAATGACATTAGATGTTTTTTTTTGCCAGCGCCATCTGTCATGCGAACGTCGTTGATTGTATTTATCATAGAGTAATATATGATCAGAGTCTTGTTTCGGACCGAAAATTTTGAATGCGTTTTATTGCTACAATTATAATACCCTATTACCCGTTTGTTCGCATAAGGACAGATTCTCAAAAAGACAGACTCGCATAAGGACAGATTCTCAAAAAGACAGATTCGCAAAAAGACAGTGTACACATAAGTACAAAAAATAAATTTATTTTCTCATCGTACGACTTACTCATATATTTTTTACTTCTAACACTTATAATGACAAATTAACAAAAACAATTGTTATTTTTTATTGAGATAAAAAAACAAGAATACTTAAATAAGAAAAAAAAATTGTGACAGAATTCATTCATTCTTCCTTGTTGGGTGTTATCCTCGCCTTAGTACCGCAAGACGTTGCAAGCATTCTATCATCGATATTTTATCGGATGTACAATCAGATACAATTTTATTAATTTGAATATCAACCGCAATATCTGATTTTCTCCTTCTTTTATCGGCACAATAATATAAACTACGCTGTATTTTAATGTCAGCTAGTTTTGCTTCCTTTTTTAAAAGCTTGATGAATAAAAATAATGGTGTTTTTTTCGGAATTTTCGCATTGATACGTTTATGCCAACCTTCGATGGCATTTGTAATACGGAACTTTTCGCCGTAACAACTAAAGACTTCTGTTGTGATGAGTTTGATCCACTGCTTGACAAAATAATTTTGAAATGATGTGCTTTCCTCAGTGCAAGGAGCCAATTCACACAACGATAGGTATGCCTCGGGGATAAGTACCGGAGGCAACAGTGGTAACTGGGAGAATAGCCGGGTGCATTTACGGCCTTCTTCTGTAGAACTGAATCCAATTGATTTTGACCTTTTCCAAACAGCATTTAAAAAATGATAGTAGCATCCTTTGACCACTATGTCAGTATATATCGTCTTTATGGCTTGAATAATAGCAAGCTCATAATCACACTTAAAAGTATCAATATACACGAATAATTTTTCTTTTAAAATTTTAAAAAGTCTCTCGTATGTATTTTGATTTTTGTTTGGCAACAAAGCAAACAACAATGGTACAAAGCTGACAGTTTCTGAATCATGCGTGATGTCGGCGTGCAAAGAAAACAACTGGTAAAAAGGAGCCGGACAACACTTGAACGTTCCATCAGCGTACAATAAATTTACTTTTTTAATGGTTTTTTTGCCAATTGACTACCAAAAATTATAATTTTGTCTTCAACGCCTTCATAAAATAAAAAAAAATCACTTACAATACAATCCGGCAATTGAACATCCTGTGGATGCTCAAATTTACTTTTCTTTACATTAAGAAATTTATAACGAGCCCGATACAGTGTATCTTTTTTGGAATTGAATCTAGGCAATTCAGTTGTGGAAAGTACATAATCAGAACACTCATCCTGCGTATCAATATCAATTTTGTAATAATGCTTCTCGAATAGTTTAGGTATTGGCTCCATATTAAGACAAACTTCTTTTTTGGCTTCTGACATTATGAAGTCATTTTTGTTGCGTGCAAAATCCGGAAAACACGTATGTTTCGCTTCTTTGACAATTGCTTTCTCTTTCGATAATGTTATGGATGTGCTACACAATTTTTTGTTGACGCATCGCCAATTAGTCGTGCCACTAACATTAGTTTTTACAAAATTATATTTGTGGCCAGCGTGCAGCAGCACCATCCCTTGATTTGGAAGACGTCCTTTTCCTACAATAAAAAATAAATAAATTAGTAATCTCTGGAATTATATTACAATAAGATCGGCTCTTGCAGATTTACTAATTAATACTATGAGTCTTACCTTTATTTCCTTCTATGAAAACGATGTCGATTTTCCCTGAACTAGGGCCCGCTTCATCCATTTTGTATTAAAATATTTTATAAATGCAAATAAAATAACAAGGAAAAATTAAGTTATATTGACTTAATAAGTCATTATATGACAGAATATCATGGATAAATTCTGATAAATTAGAAACATTATCTAATTGCCAGTGACAAAAGTCATCCAAACAGCACGAGTTGTTTATGCAAGAAGTATGCATTGTTGCATTATGTGCTGGCAAATAATTACTATGAATAAAACGAACAACAGGGGAATGATATGCAAGAAATTTACAGATGAGATTTTTAGACCTTACGACCAAAATTTTTAATGAATGGTGTGTTGATATGTACCATTTCCGTCTTTTTGAGAATCTGTCTTTTTGAGAATCTGTCCTTATGCGAATCTGTCTTTTTGCGAATCTGTCCTTATGCGAACAAACGCTATTACCATCATCATCATCATTAGCAAAAAGAAAGAAAAATGAAATCAATTTTTTTTTAAATATTTTATGTGAAAAAGTAATTACATAAAACTATCCTATTATCTATCTATCTATATCTACTTATATCTATACTACTATATCAATCTGTAGGCTCTATCTGTACCTACATGCAGTTTTTCTGGCAAATTTTGTGATAAATATTCGTTTTATGACTCACTGACACCAATTCTACGATTTTTGAAATGTTTGTCTGTTTGCCTGTCTGTCTGTCTGTCATGTCCTCTTATTATAACTCAAGAACGGCTTGACCGATCTTGATGAATATTTGTATGTAGTAAGAACATGAGATTGTGCAAATGATAGGCTATATGTATATGATGTTAGTAAATCTAATAATTATTTTGATTAGCATTCATTGATCCATTATTTTCGCACAGCAAAGCGGGCGGGTGACGGCTGGTACTTACATATTATAAATGCGAAAACTTGTATGTTTAGATGTTTGTGAGTTTGTATGTTTGTTACTTATTCACGCCTCAACCGCTTAACGATTTGGATGAAACTTGACACATAGGTAGACCATGTCATGACTAACATTTAGAATATACTTTTATTCCGAAATTAGGTTCCCAAAGGATGCACGCAAATAGAGTCGCGGGCAAAAGCTAAAAGTATAATAACATCATCATCATCAACATCAGCCGAAAGAAAGAAAAAATCAAATCAAAAAAGTTTTTAATATTTTATGGAAAAAAATACTATCGACAGTTTCAATCTACTTTACAATCATCATCATCATCAGCCTACAGTCCACTGCTGGACATAGACCAATACCTACAATACTTTACAATGACAAAAATAAAATATTAAAATCTAATTGAAATTGCTGGAACCGTTTTTTTTCTTTTAGGAGCTGTCGACTGAGCTGTGCTGGTCTGTCTCTGGAGCTTTTTTCTTTTTTTAGAAACTGAATTATTTCCTTGTTCTGCTTTCTTCCGCTGAATAGTCTCAGTTACATATATTGGGTCTATAAAAAGGCTTTTTCGTTTAGTGTTTACGTACCTACCTACATAAAGAACAAGATCGTGAGTTTTAAATAGGTAATAGGTAGGCACTTATTCTGCAGCATCACACATTTGCTAGGCTTTTTGTGACTGATTTACGCTAAAAATCCTAATTTTTGATTACTGTTCGTAACAAATGGACCTACAGGAAAAAGATACAAATTATAGAATTATCTGTACAGAGTTTCACTTTAAACAGATTTATCAACATGAAAAATTTGTGCAAGATAAATACAGAGCTTAACATTTTCAATTAGTTCTGAATGCTAATATAGCTAACATCAAGTATTTCGAACCTACAGGTAGAGCTTCAGGATATTATGTTTAAAAGCATATATTATTTTCGAAGCTTCACATTCTATATTATAGCCAGGAAACATGTTTAGAGTCACCTCGTATACATGTTTTCTCCTTACCCTTCGCCTTAAAACCCGGCAACGTTAAAAATAAATTAATATAAATTCCGTCTCTCTTGTTATTATTGTAATTGTAGTCGTTGTATAATTTTTGTAACATATAGATAGATACTCAATCAATTACTCGACTTATCATACTAATTAGAAATCCAAGATGTATTTGCCTGTAATTGTTTTTCACATTGCTTATAAATATAAGACAATATACGAGTACTATTCGATTGTTACGATGTTGGCATACCTAATAAAATAAATAAATGAAGTCATAAAACAACAAAGTTTTCATAATGCCCTAATGGGCCATACATGATGATCTTGAATACCATCTCCATTATTCTATAAATCTAAACCCTTTCTTACACATCATCATCAGCCTACACACGTCCACTGCTGGACATAGGCGGATCTGCTGGATCCGCGGCTACTCTCATCCAGCTCTTGCCAGCCACCTTGCGAAGATCGTCGTTCCACCTAGTCTGAGGGCGTCCTACACTACGTTTGCCGGTTCTGCGGCTAATATGGCCGGCCCACTGCCACTTCAGCTTGCTAATTCTGTGGGCTATGTCGACAACTTTGGTTCTCTGTCGGATCACCTCGTTCCGGATCCGGTCCCTCAGAGAAACTCCAAGCATAGCCCTCTCCATAGCTCGCTGAGTGACTTTAAATTTGTGGACCAGGCCTACCGTGAATGTCCACGTTTCGGCTCCATATGTCATGACGGGTAGGACGCACTGATTGAAGACGAAAGGTCTTTAGACTCTGTGGAATAGGCGACGTAAAGCCAACATAATTTTCCATATGCTGCCCAGCCTAGCCTTACCTCCTACTCCAGCCTAACTTCTTTCTCGAAGTTGTTTCTACCCAACTGCAGAGTTTGCCCGAGGTAGACATACTCCTTAACAACTTCGAGAGTACTGCCTTGAACTGCAATCGGTCCCGGAATGGCGTGTTCATCTTGGTTTTGTCCAAGTTCATCCGGAGACCGATGCATAGAGAAGAATCAGCTAGGCCGTTCAGCATGTATTGTAAATCCTGTAACGTTTCGGCCACGATGACGATGTCGTCCGCAAATCGCAAGTGTGAGATGCATTCACCGTTGATGTTAATCCCACGTCCTTTCCATTCCAGCATCTTAAACATATTTACATTGTGAACAATTTAGGGGATATAACATCCCCTTGTCTCACACCACGATGCAAGGGGATATGCTTAGTCTGCTGGTTCTGTACTTGGACGGCCATGGAGGCGGCATTATAAAGAGACCCTTGAGATGCATGCGAAGCGTATAGCTGGCTGTAAAAGTTTTCAATTTCCGAAAGAACCTCTGGTTTCGAAGCAACGACTACTCCACTGGTTGTAGTCAACTTCGTCAAGTGGCTTCTCCCAAGAGACCGGACAAACACTTTCGACCCCCGATTTTCCTCAATCGCTCGTTCAATCAAGCGTGTATTGAAGCGTCGGAGGTCGTAGCGTACCAATTTGCCAATCTTCTGGTTGATAGCCCGTTGTTCGGACGAAGTGACAGGGGGGTCTTCACGTCGTTTCTTCATGAGCCTAAGGGTTTCTTCCGAAAACTTTGACTTTTTGCCTTTACGCTGTTTCTCGCAAAACCTCACACCTTCCGCCCTGAGGATTCCGACCACATTTTCGAGGGCCTGGTTGACGTCAACAGCATTTGTGGTTTCCACGGCAACGAATCGGTTCTCCAGGTTTGACTGGAACGTTTCAGATCCTATGATAGTTTGAAGCAGGTTAGGACGAAGCCTAGACTTCATTAAACGGACACGTTCTAGCTTAAAATTTATATTCAGAGAGCCTCGGACAAGTCGGTGATCGCTGCCGGTATTGAACCTGTTGATCACTGAGACATCTCTGAATATATGCTTTTTGTCCGTCATTATGAAGTCGATCTCATTTTTAGTAACAGTATCGGGGCTTCGCCATGTCCACTTCCTTTGGGGTTTTTTCTTAAAGAACGAATTAATCAAGAATAGCCCCTCCCTCTCGAGGAAGTTGACGAGCATTTGCCCCCTATGATTTCTGCTACCAAAACCATGGGATCCTACTACCGATTCGTGGCGATTCTGTACTCCCACTTTAGCGTTGAAGTCCCCCATGACAACGTTGTAGTGGGCCTTGGTGGTGAAGTGTAAGGCCTTGGATATGTCCCCGAACATATCTTCTACTTCATCGTCTGAGTGTGTTGAGGTCGGTGCGTAAACCTGCACAATTTTGAAGCTATACCTCTCGGTTAGCTTGATCACAAGGTACGCAACCCTGTTCGACACACTCGACACTTCTACAATGTTGTCACAAAGGGCTTTATTTACCAGGAACCCTACGCCACCCTGGGATAGCTGGTCTCCCTCTCGATAGTACATAAGGTGGCCTGATTCAAGGGTCTCTCTTTGGACTTCACTTAACCCAAGAATATGCCACCTTATCTTCACGAGTTCCTCTTTGAGCTGCGCCAGGTGCTCGTTAAGCCGTAGCGTGCGTCCGTTGTAAGTTGCCAGGGTCAGTTGTTTGTGGCGGCCTTCCGTAACCCGGGGATTCTTCGCACCCCTTGCCCTGCCATTACCGTGACCGCCGCCGTGATCAGGAATAGCAGGGCGGCCGGGAACTGGGGGCCACGGTCCTTTCTGTGTCGCCATGGAGGGTTTGCCCATAATTGCCACGCTGGGCATGCGGGTTGGCAATCGCAGTGCGTAGCTAATCGCACCGGATGTCGCTGTCGCTGCTGCCCGACACCGGTCTGAACACTTTGTTGCTACGTTCGTTTGTGATGGTTATCCCGCCATCGGTTCAGTCACCAGAGCCTCGTCTGTTGGCCAGCAGGGTGTGCCACGCGCAGGAGAGGTTGGCTAAGGCCTCGAATAGTGTTAGTTGAGACCCCTTACACCCCCTGAGACCCTTTACACCCCTTTTTATCGTTCAAAAAAGTATATAAATTGAAATCTTATAAACTAACGTTAATTCTGGTGTACATTTTACTTAATAATATTTATGGAGTAAGGAGATATTTACAGCTAATTCTGAACTTTTTATGGCTTTGAATGAGTTTTTTTTTGTAGAAATTCCATTCATATTTCGAAATTCCGAGGCCACTACGAACTTAACCACTATTTATGAGATATTAATATATATTTTTCATTTCGTTTGCTTAGTCATCATCATCATCATCATCTCAGCCAAAAGACGTCCACTGCTGGACAAAGGCCTCCCCCAAGGATCTCCACAACGACCGGTTTTGTGCTGCTTGCATCCAGCGGCTTCCCGCGACCTTCACCAGATCGTCGGTCCACCTTGTTGGAGGCCTGCCCACACTGCGCTTTCCGGTACGCGGTCGCCACTCCAGGACTATCCCGTCCCAGCGGCCATCAGTCCTGCGAGCAATGTGACCTGCCCACTGCCACTTGAGCTTAGCAACTCTTCGGGCTATGTCGGTTACCTTTGTTCTTCTGCGGATCTCCTCATTTCTGATTCGATCACGCAGAGAAACCCCGAGCATAGCCCTCTCCATTGCTCTTTGAGTAACCTTGAGCCTTTTTATGAGGCCCATAGTGAGCGACCACGTCTCAGTCCCGTATGTCATCACTGGCAACACACACTGGTCAAAGACTTTCGTCTTGAGACACTGCGGTATATCGGACGAGAAGATATTTCGTAGCTTACCGAACGCTGCCCAGCCTAATTGGATTCGACGATTGACCTCTTTGCTGAAGTTGGACCTACCTAGCTGGACCGTTTGTCCCAGGTAAACATAATTGTCCACAACTTCAAGGGCAGAGTCACCAACCTTCAGAGGACCACTCCTCTGAAGGTTGGTGACTCTGCCCTTGAAGTTGTGGACAATTATGTTACGAAAGTTATGTCGAACTCACGTGTCGTACCCACGTACGACACGTGAGTTCGACATAACTTTCGTCTTCTCCATGTTCATTTTAAGACCCACTTGTTGAGAGACTCTGTTGAGGTCACCGAGCATTGCGCCGAGGTCTTCCAGGGTCTCAGCCATGACCACTATATCGTCAGCAAACCGAAGGTGAGTGATGTATACGCCGTTGACGTTGATGCCGAGTCCTTTCCAGTCCAGAAGCTTAAAAACATCTTCCAGTGCAGCAGTGAACAGTTTCGGAGAAATCACATCTCCCTGTCTCACTCCTCGCTGCAACTGTATAGGTTTCGAGCTCTGGTCCTGAAGACGGACTGACATAGTGGCGCTTTCATACAAACACCTCAACACTTCGATGTACCGATAGTCAATTTGGCACCGCTGGAGAGACTGTAGCACGGCCCATGTCTCAATCGAATCGAAGGCTTTTTCATAGTCCACAAACGCTAAGCAAAGATGCTGGTTATACTCTTCGGTCTTCTGTATAACCTGCCGCAGCGTATGTATGTGGTCTATGGTGCTGAAGCCTTTTCGGAAACCGGCTTGTTCGATAGGCTGGAAGTCATCAAACCTGCGTGCGAGACGATTCGTTATGACTCTCGAAAACAGCTTGTAGACGTGGCTTAGAAGTGAGATGGGCCTGTAGTTCTTCAGCAGGGTTTTATCGCCCTTTTTGAAAAACAGTACCACCATACCTTCGTGCCACGTCTCTGGCGTTCTGCCCCCTAGTACGACGGAATTAAATAGCTTCTGAAGAGCTACGAGTACCGGTCTTCCGCCTGCTTTCAGAAGCTCGGCCGTAATTCCGTCAGCACCTGGTGCCCTGCCGTTTTTGAGCTGTTTGAGAGCCATACTAATCTCGTATAGGCTGATGTCCGGGATGTCTTCGGTATAGTGCCGGGTTAACTTAGCTCTAGGGTCTCTAGCTAAGCGTACAGATGGCCGTGTGGATGTGTAAAGCTGTCCATAGAACTTCTCGACCTCTCCCATAACATCGGACCTGGTCGTGACAGTTCTGCCGTCATCGGTTTTCAGCGTCGTCAGTTGGCACTGCCCAATACCCAGATCTCTTGCGAACACTTTTGAGCCTTTGTTCCGCTCAATGGCCTCTTTAATACGGTTAGTATTAAATTGGCGCGTGTCGCGAGTCATAGACTTCGAGATCTGCCTATTTAGCCGCCGAAACTGAGACGCATCACCTGAGGAAAGCAGAACCATTGCGCGCCGCTCTTCCATTAGTTTGAGAGTATGGTCTGAGAACTTTTTGGTTCCTTTTGCACGGTGGGTTTTAAAGAACTTGGACCCAACCGTTTGGACAGTTTCCACAAACCTGTTGCAGTATTCGTCCACATTTTCGCAATCATTTAGGCGCTCGAAGCGATTCTGCAATTCGAGCTGAAAGCTTTCGGGGTTTTGGATTTGGATGGGTGCAGGACGGAGCGTAGACCTTACCAATCGACGTCTTTCCAACTTAACGTTGATATTCAATGTGCCTCTTACCAACCGGTGATCGCTGCCAGTTTTAAACGCATTGATCACAGTGACATCATTGAATATTTGCTTCCTCGTCGACATGATCAATCTCGTCAAGTCAATTCAAAAAGTCAAAGTCAAAGTCAAAGTCAATCTCGTTTTTGGTTGCACCATCGGGACTCATCCAGGTCCACTTGCGGTGTTCAGCTTTCCTGAAAAAGGAGTTCATCATAAAGAGGCCCTCCCTCTCAAGAAATTCCGCCAGCAGTTGGCCCCGGGAGTTCCGATTACCAACCCCAAATCGTCCCACTCTCATCTCATCGCCGCTTCGTTTGCCCAGTTTTGCGTTAAAGTCTCCCATGACAACGGTGTAATGAGTTTTGGAGGCTTGTATGGCTCTAGAGATGTCCTCATACGTAGCTTCCACCTCATCGTCAGGGTGTGTCGTAGTAGGAGCATAAACCTGTATGACCTTCAACGAATACCGTTTGGTTATTCTGAGTATAAGGTACGCTACCCTAGGCGACACACTCCCGGTCTCGACAACGTTGTTCACGAGGGACTTGTGGACGATGAACCCGACACCACCTTGGGACAGTTGTTCGCCCTCCCGGAAATAGAGCAAGTTACCGGACTTGAGGATTATCGAGTCCTCCCCCTCTCTTCGGACTTCAGATAATCCAACTATGTCCCACCGTATCTTGCTCAATTCTTCCTCCAGTTCGTGAATCTTCTCGTCAGTCCGTAATGTGCGCGTGTTAAATGTTGCCAGGGCCAGAGTTCGTTGTTGGCGGTAGCCAGGTCTCTGCCGGAGATTCTTAGCACCCCCTGCCCCGTCGCTGCCTTGGCCGCTACCGTAGCTAGGGCGAGCGGGGCCGCCGGGGACTAGGGGCCGGTTTTTGCTGTTGTGCATGTCATGGGGGGGTATTTGCCATAATCGCCACGCTTGGCAGGCGGGTTGGCGATCGCAGTAGGTTGAAGGTAACCTCAGAGAGATGCTGCTGCCCATCCTCTGGAATGGTCCCTTAGTCGCCTTTTACGACACCCACGGGTTGAGATGGGGTGGTGCAATTCTTTATCTCCGGCACCACACGGGAAACTTTGCTTAGTACAGTAGTTCAATCCATGAGCTTGAAAATTGCCGTCAGCGTATTTAATTGAAAACTAGCTTCGGAATTTTGGCTTTATATAAATAGATAAGGGAAAATTGCAGAAAGCGAGGCCGCTACGAATTATACTAATTACTATTCTCCACCATACAATAAGTTAAAATTGTCTAAGGGTTTTAGTTTCTCTGAACAAGAACGCCGAAGTTGGGCATTTTATGCAAAAATCACGGTCAAAATGTAACAGGCCCCTTAAGGAAGATGGCGGGCGGTGGCGGTGGATAGATGCGGAGTGCGCAGGACCAGGATGGTTGGCGCTCTTTAGGGAAGGCTTACGTTCAGCAGTCGACGGCAATAGGCTGAAGATTGTCGTGTAAAAACGAACTTACAGGTATAATGTTGAGTGTCCAATGCTGCCTCGGCTTACCGGCAACACGAGCGGCGCTCTGCTGCGGAGGTGTCTGTGATATTGACAATAATTAATTCAATGAAGAAAGTTTGTGTTGATGGCATGCTAAGCGATTATTTCTAAGACAGACTGTCACACATTTTCCACAGAATACCAGAGTTGTGGATTCTGCTGCGGCATTACGCTAAGTGGTACCTCACATAAGTATCTTTTGGGAGGTTACACGTATAGTCCACTACCTAATATCCAGATAAGTAACCAGAGCTGTAAGCTCGCTCACATCTCGTTGCACTAAGAGTACAACTCGCAGTTTCCACAGTTTCCTACGCGGCTGACTTAACCGGATACATTACATCTAGCGGGCGCCTCTACTAGTTATCCGGATTAGTACCGGAGATGTTGGAAGCCTATTCAATGAAAACCACCGAGCAGAACAACCAACTATGGACAACTCACGTGCCCCGCAAATCCTTTCGCTTCAGGGCCCCACCAAGACCGCTACTCGGGCTTGCTCGCTGCACACAAAATGGAAGCCTGGCCAGACCTCAACCAGACGAACATTCCCACTTCTACAGCTAACCACATAGCCACCACGAGTCCAACCCATGTCCGGGACCTGCTGGAGACGCCTGCGAAGGCAAAACCGGCAGGGGGCTCAGGATCCAGACTCCCGTGGTACCCTTGAAAAGACAGCCGGACCCGTAGTTCCAACTGCCATACCCTACCTATCAGGGTCAGTAGATAGGGCTGGTCTGGGTCGTGAAAATAATGTATCAATTGCTTAACTTCCCGTGCATGTCTGAGCCGACTAAGGGAAAAGTTTCAAGATACCTGCATAGCTGGCTAGCTATTTACTGGCTAGCTATTTACTGGCTAGCAACCAATCACTGATGTTATCTATTCCACCACCTACTTTGTTTATGCTAAATGTGGCATTCAAAATTGGTGATTTCGAGGCGACCGACGACGTGAGAGTATGTAATAATAGGGTATTTGACAGGTTTTAAAAAAATATGTGTAATGGTTCATTATAGCATAATATATTTGCAATTTGATTAATTCGTTATGAATTTCTTTATTTTTTATGAAAATCGAAATCAAAATTCAAATGTACAGAACAGCCGCCAATACGCTGAAGACGCCATGCATGCAGGTCACGTGATGTCGTGACGTCACTTGCTTGTAAGCAAACTTTTAGCTGTCAAACCAAACGTACAAAACTTTGATTGGCATTTACTGTAAACAAGCTGGTGACGTCACTCCAGATTCAGCGTCATCCCGTGCGTTTTCGATCACGTGGTCAATCATAAAAAAAATATTATTTTATTAATGATTTTTTATAAAAATCATACTTATTTTAAAATTATGTGCAGGCTAAATTAGTTTAAAAACATGTTTACTGTTAAGTTAACAACAGTTTGATCATTATTTTCATTCTAGTCAAATACCCTATTATCTAATGAATGTATGTATTATTGTATGTATTGACAATAAAGCTAAGATGGTGTAATCAAAACAGTTTATTCATAAAAACAGGAAATATTCATACCTCGATTTCTTTGCCTAATTTTTTCCTGAGTTCAGCATTGAAACTTTCGGTAAAGCCATCTGTGGTGAAATACCTGCAAATAAACCAGAAATAACTAAAAAATTATAAAACTAAGACTAACATTTTTATTATTTGTATTGCAGAAAAAAATGTTGTCATTCACCATAATGCCACGAAATGAGTAGATATGCCAAAGCGCTGGTTTTCCTTCGTTATCGCAAGCAAAGAAAAAATTAAGCTTAAAATTTGTATGTAGTAAGAACTTGAGATTGTGCGAACGATAGGCTATTATGATGTTGGTAAACCTTTCGGTAATCGTATTTTTTTTGAATTGCGTAAGTAGAATAGTCATTTGTTTCATTCCATACGTTCGTATAATGGCCGATTTGTAAAAAATATGGTCAAAACTTGCCCCATGCGCGATCTATACTTACTACTATAAAAATCTGTAAGATCTGTCTCTACATGCAATTTTTCTGACTTTTGGGATAAATATTCGTTTTATAACACACTGACACCAATTCTACGACTTTTGTCTGTATGTCTTATAACTTGATAAATTTTTTTATGTAGTAAGAACATGCGATTGTGCAAATAATAGGCTATAAATGATGTTGGTAAATCTAATAATTATTTTGATTAGCATTCATTGATCCATTATATTCGCACAGCGAAGCGGGCGGGTGCCGGCTAGTATGCGTGTAATATCAATGTTGCGCTATCGAGTTCGTTCTTGGTTTTCTTCGGAAGCGTTTTTGTTCACTTTGGCTTCGTGCAGCTAACAACACATTAGTCAGTGTCAAAGTAATTTTCTTACTAGTTACATACATACACATAGACCATATTTATTTTGTTTATATATGATGATGATGTACGATAATAGAAGTGAGAAGTGAGTAATCATATACCCCCAACCTCTTGAGTATTTTAGTAAAGATGTAGGGCTTTATTAAGACCCCACGCGGACTTCTCGAGAGAATTTGAAAAGTGACCTTGCACTGTTTCATTTCATTTACCAACACTCATACACGTTCACAAACACTTAACGGTTAATAATCCACTACATCCATAAATGAATCATTGACTTAACACAAAAAAAAACCGCAGACATGACTTTTCGCGTGACGGAGCACGATGAAGGTGGAGGAGGACCTCAATGGCTAGTCATCGGAAAGGTGATCAAAAATATTTTATCTCGAGCTCCTCCGTGCTTCGTAAGGCACGTAAAGTGCAAGCGTTGGTCCCGGCTGCATTAGCAGTAGTTAACAACCACCAATCCACAGTGGGCCCGTGCAATTCATATCTATTCATAGGGAAGCCTCATTTTATGCCCAGCAGTGGGGCATAAAATTAGCATGACAAAAGCGACTCTCATGAGTTTGGCAATGTCTTTGACGGCGGAAAGCCTTCTGGTTTCGAACAGGCCGATTCCAGGGTCCCTAGTGCGAGTTTCGTTCGCCATTGGAATGCTCATGTCAATGAAATCGAAAATTTGCATCGCATTGAAGCAGCCTGCTGGTGGAAAGCGAGGAGTGTTAAAATTAAGCCATATAAGAACAAAAGAAGATGTTACTTATGCCTGAGCAGGGCGGAGGCCTGCGGGCGGGCGCGCGGCTCAGTGCGCAGGCAGGCGGCGAGCAGGTCGCGCGCGAGCCCCGCACCCGGCAGCACGGCGCGCCGGCACTCCGCCCCCGCGAGCGCCGCGCCGCCCGCCAGCCGGGACACCACTTGCTGGTGGCGTGGCGCCAGTTTGCCTGGAACATGTATTCTAATTAAGGCGAGGGTTTCCAAAAAATCGGTGCTTTTAAATGAGTTCTATTCGAAATGTATAAGGATTTTAAATCCAAAAAAAAATGTTATTCCCTTTATCTAGTAATTTCGGCTGGTATTTTCACGATATTTTACAATTTCCTGTATCGAATATAATATCAAACATACGTCTTATTAATAAACTCAATATCATTTTATTCAGGCTATGTACACCGTTTCAGAAAAAGAAAAATATACCAAACCAATTTGTCTTTGAATCTATATAAATAAAAATGAATCCCTGAAAAATGTTTGTACGCGCATAACTTCCGATCAACTCCACAAAATTGAATAATTATTTTTTTTTGTGTTTGTTATTGTCAGTACAAGGTTTGTACAGAAAAAAAATTAAAAGAAAAAAGATATTTTCTAAAATATGATTTTTTAAAATATCATCATGATATGAAAAGTGAGTAAGCGAATGTGGCGTGAAAATGACGTACATTTCTTCAGCCAGCATTTGACAACTTCAAACGGAGAATACATCATATGACATGGTAGGTACGTCATATCATAATATCAATCAAATAGTTTACCTACCGTTCTTTTGCAAAAGTAATATCGGTGTCTCGTGTGTTTGAAGGTTTATCGTAGTGTTGTACTATAGTATATTCAGGAAAAAAATATGGCGGTACGAAGTTCGCCGGGTCAGCTAGTATGTAATAGTTGTCGGCCATTATAATTTTAATAATAAGTAAACGTTCAATAAAATCCACATTATTGCCTAATTCGACGCTCGCGCCATCATTCAGTCCCGAGCGGTACGCCTTTGAAATCTCACAGTCGGAAACGCTCGCCTTTATGTATTTCTAACTTTTTAAAGTGGGTTAAGACCACTGCTCCACAGCTACCAGATCCACCACAGGCCCAGAGCACAAAATGAGGAAAGCCCATAATGTAAGCTTCATACAAACGCGCTCGAAGCAACGCACACAGTCAACGTCCCAAGGACACGGAGCCTACAACCTAGCAACGGCGCCCGGAGTGTAACCGATCGCTTTGACTTTGTGTGTGGTTTATGACGTCATCTTGTCGTTTCGTGCCGCCTATGAAAGTAATGTCGAAAGTCCTTTAGCTTTTGATATTGCTTTCATAGGCGGTGCGAGGTGGCTAGATGACGTCATAAACTATACGCGTAGTCAAAGCGATCGGTCAGGCGGTGGGGGGGCTGGTCTGAGATGGTCCGCGTCCGTGAGAGGATCTATGTGTTCTTTGCTCGAGCGCGTTTGTATGATGAAGCTTACCTTTTGCAGTCTTAAGCCTTAAGTCTCAAGGTCTCAAGTCTCAAGTCTCAAGTCTCAAGTCTCAAGTCTCAAGTCTCAAGGTCTCAAAATCTCAAATCTCAAGTCAAAAGTCAAAAGTCTCAAGTCTCAAGTCAAAAGTCAAAAGTCTCAAGTCTCAAGTCTCCAGTCTCAAGTCTCAAGTCTCAAGTCTCAAGTCTCAAGTCTCAACGTCTCAAGTCTCAAGTCTCAACGTCTCAAGGCCTTAGGGTCTCAAGTCTCAAGGTCTCAAGTCTCAAGTCAAAAGTCTCAAGTCTCAAGTTTCAAGTCTCAAGTCAAGGGATGAGTCTGTAAAACTCACCAACAGTTTTTATGATGAGAGCAAGCTGGTCGATGTCGGAGTCACCGGGGAACAGTGGGTCTCCCGTCAACATCTCCGCAAACAAACACCCAATCGCCCAGATGTCCACTTCAGGACCATATCTAGAATTAAATTTTAGATCATCATCATCATCATCATCTCATCCAAAATAAGTCTTGAATATATATTTCTTCATTCAATTAGAAACACAAAATCTAAATGAAAAATAATTTAGTGTCCTACTGGCAAAAAGAGATTTCATAGAAACTCAAGCATGTAATACATTTTATTGGTAATAAATAGGCTGTTAAACGCCGCGCCGAAACCTTACTGGTCATACCTGCAGACACCAGTAAGAACACCAGATTGCGCTGATTTGACTTGAAAACCGCATGGCGTGCAGCACTCACCACGTACATGTGCTCAGCGAATAGTGGTCGAATAGTAGTCTGGAGTACCGTACCACCCATACCCTGGCATAGCCATGTACTGTGTTCGGCTTGCTGGGAGCGGCAACCTGACAGCACGTAGACCCAAGGCCGCATACTTTCACCCCTACTGCATCTGTGTCGTACCTGTGCCAGCGCGTGACCACGTACTGCGTGTACGGCTCGCTGGGTGCGACCAGAGGGCACGCAGTACGCATGCCCAAAGGTCGCTCTATCAACTAGAGCAGTCGCGTTACAATTGTACAATTAATAACTGGTTGTTTTTTTCGGTAATAACCCTATCGCATCTGTGTCTTACCTGTGCTCGGCGACTAGTAGCTCCGGCGCCCTGTACCAGCGCGTGGCCACGTACTCCGTGTACGGCTCGCCGGGGGCGGCCAGCGCGCGCGCAAACCCAAGGTCGCACAGCTTCACCACGCCCGCGTTAGACACCAACACATTTTCAGGTTTCACGTCACGATGAATTATCTGGAAGTGGCGAACAAGACACCATTATGGTCTACTCCTGAGTTCATGCTTTTTGATATAAACCTTGGTCAAGCTTGCCTCTTCTAACTCTTACCTTTTCTTAGCTCTAACTTTTACTAAGAATCTTAAAAATGCTGCTTAAAGTTTTAAATTTAGTATGTTATTCAACAGCTACAATAAAGTCACGTCATGTTATCAGGTTCACGGCCAGTCGAAACTGGGAAAGAACTTACAGAGTTCTGGTGACAGTAGTCGATCCCCTTCAACAGCTGGTAGAGGTGCTTCTTGGCGGTGTCCTCGCCAAGCCCACCCGGGGCCGCCTCCAGCTCGTCTAGCAGCGTGTGGTCCAGGTACTCGAACACCAGGTAGAACCGCCGCTTGCGACGGAACACCTCGATCATGTTCACCAGGTGATCGTGTCTGAGCTTCTAGAAGCATAATGAAGGTATTTTCGCATTTCCTTTAATCGTGTAGGTTTATTGTAGATAGAGAATATGAACTCTAATTTAAAGAGTATTATTTAAAGAAACCAGAAAAGGATAGAGGAAAATTTTATAATTATTTAAACAAAATAAACATACGCAAACTAAAGGATAACATTATTTAGAAGTGTCATGTTTATGTATGTATCTGCTACATTAATTTATAGGTACTATAATTACGTATCCACTTACATTTTATTCCCCATAGCCTATAGCGGTGCGCTTGCGACCGCGTACAGTCTCAGCGACAACAACAGGCGAATGCGACGACGACGTGGCGAGCGGATTTCTAATTCATTGCGCATTGTAGTGCAGCAGTCGTGGTCAACGGTGATAGAAAAAAACACACGTAATTTACTGGAAATCCGCTCGTCGCATCGCAGGGCGCCAGTGGTCGTGGTAAGCACCCATATCCCACGGAGGTCCCTGGTACCTTGAGCATGCGTATCTCGCGCAGGGCCATCTTGCGCACGCCGGCATCGTCCTCCGTCTCCAAGAACTTCTTGATGGCGACCAGCTGCCCGTTGTCGCGCCGCCGGCACTTCAGCACCACGCCGTATGAACCCTCGCCCACCTGCCACCACACACGCACTTATACTAATCGGGGATTTTTCTTAATATCCTATCATACTACAGAACCAATCGCTCCTTCTTGGGTGCAACAAAGTCACAAAAACAAGTTGAGTTAAGTAAGTATGCCAATTTTTCTATGAATCGTTT
This sequence comes from Eudonia lacustrata, assembly GCA_947562085.1. Lineage (NCBI taxonomy): Eukaryota > Metazoa > Arthropoda > Insecta > Lepidoptera > Crambidae > Eudonia > Eudonia lacustrata. The sequence continues at coordinate 18,669,071 of OX387325.1, forward strand.
CTTTTTTTGGGGAAACAAAGACATAGCTGCAAACGTGTATCATAATTCTTCTAGATGGCGCAAGCACCTTTGTAGTTATTGGTGGTTTAAATTAATACAAAAAAAACCTTAAAAGTCCTTTCCTGTAAAATTTCAATATGAGCTGTTGTTACTTTTTTTAAAATTTTTTATAGTTAGCTCGGCAAATGACTCCATCCCACCTGATATTAAGTGGAAATGGAGTCCAGACGCGAGAATAACTGGTGCAGCGTGGAAACAAACGTAGCATCGGTAAACTTCACTCTGCCGGCCCACAAGGTGCTTCTTCACGCCTCTCTTGAAGGACCCCATATCATAGGAAGGAGGGAAAACGTGTGCTGGTAAACTATTCCATCTTTTGGAGGTGCGACAAAGAAACGAGTCAGCAAATTCTTTGTGCGCGATGGGATATTAGAGACAGTGAAGCGGTGACTCCGAAGAGCAGCACGTGTAGTCCTATGAAGAAAGGGAGAAGGTGGGATGAGGTACTTTGTTGCACCCCAAAATATCAAAAAATCCGTCAGAGAAATTCAATAAAAAAATTTGTTCTTTCAACATCACATCTGATCTGGCTCATAAAGGACCTGGTGTAGACCTGGCTAGCAACCACCGTTGCATCTATATAAGTCATCGTTATAAAGACAATGTTACTTCCATTGTTTTGTTCCGATGGTAATTGGCAGATTCATCTACCTGAATCAAGGTTTCGAACTTCCTAACACTACCATTACTAAATGTTTAAAATTAGAAAATAAATAGTAAACTCACCACAGCCAACTGTTCATACTTGTCCATGCCGCGGCTAGGCGACGTAGGGGAGGCAGCGATCAGGTCGGACATCACAACGGGGAGGAGCCATCGCTACTAGCAAACACTTGAACAATATCTGCAACAAAACAGATTGCTTTAATAGTTAGCGCCGCAAGTGTCTCCACTTCACCTGATGTTAAGTGTAAATGGAGACCAGACGCGAAGGGGACTGGTGCAGCGTGAGAGCAACACAGCATCAGTCACCCTCACTCTGCCGGCACATAAGGTGCCTCTTTATGCCTCGTTTCAAGAACCCTAGAAAGAGAGTGTGCTGGCATAAATAGCAATAGAGCTTCACAAGAACATATGGGTCACGATGAGCTCTTAGTAATGTTGCAGTTGTGAAACCAGACACGTACGCGAATATATACGCCGTAACGAAAAACACGTCTTGTTTTCACAACTACAACACAGTTTAGTTGGTTGGTCTTTATTGTTATCTATCAGCTATGGCTATGTCACCGAAAAACCCTAAGCTTAACACATTAGCTGCCGCGTAGGTCACCGGTGACCTACGAACAATAAATTTTCTATTGTGTCTGGTTTTGCGGCAGTCAACCTGTTAAAATAACACCTAAGCCATGATAGTGGTGGTGAATTATCACCCGTATGCCCGTTTTTACCGACAATTTAAGTGGCGATTGCCAGAGTAAACTATTCATTTAGCTAATACCAGACGCTCTGGCTGACAATGTCTAGTCTCCTACAAAGTCTAATATGCTAAAGAGTCCAGTGTCCTACTACGTCCAGTCTCACAACGTCCAGTGTCCTGAAACGTCCAGTATCAAAAGGTCCACTTACTAAAAAGTCTAGTGTTTCACAATGGATTCGTTTTAGCCAATCCGCGTAGAGCGGTTAGTTGATTTACCGATTTATTTCAAATTGCCACCTAGGTATAATCAAATGTAACGTTACCCTTGCTGTTAACGATAGCTTCGTTTGACAGAAGTATTGTTGCTTATTTTTAACGTTGTTCAAAGCCCTGGTTTCAACTTCGGAACATTCTGCACTTAAAGAAGGAGTAACAAAAACAATGTAATTATCAAATACACTGGACAGCAAAAATAACGGGTCATTTAGAAAAACCGCGATATCTCCCAAAGTTATTTACATAGATCCTTCGTATAAATAATATGTTATAGGCAGATTTGTGACGCTTATTATACATATCAAAAGAGCATTGCATTTGAACAAGTTACATCTTCAAAAAAAGAAATTCCGATTTTTGAAAAATATCAAAATTCTAATTTTTGGAATAGAAAATTTTCTTGCTTTTGTTTCAAACCAAGTTGTCACCATAAACAGTTTTTTTGGCTGGTCACAGTATTTTGTGCATTAACCATGCACCAACATGTCGTTATCTACTGAAGAATGTACACGAATTATCACCATGGTACAAGAAGGAAGGAGTCAGCGGAGTACTGCTAGAAGAGTAGGTGTATCTTTATCCACAGTGCAAAGAGTACTCCAGCGATTTCAAGAGACCGGTATGAACATCAGGACACCAGGGAATGGCAGGCCAAGGTGTACAACTACACGAGAAGACCGATTCATCGTGAGCACTATGTTAAGAAATCGACATCTCACGGCTGTTCAGGTCCGAAATAGCCTTCAAGAAATTCACCACAACAATGTAAGCTCTGACACGATCCGGCGGCGACTTCGGGAAGCTGATATAAAGCCTTATAAGCCTGCAAATGGCCCTAAATTGCTCAGAGAACATCGAGTTGCCAGGTTGCGGTTTGCTCGACAACACGTCCTATGGACAGATAAGGATTGGTCCAGGGTTATGTTTTCCGATGAGTCAAGATTTTGTTTATTCGCACACGATGGGAGACGAAGAGTATATAGGCGACCAAATGAACGTTATCTTCAAGCGTGTTTTGAGGAAAAGGTGCCATTCGGTGGAGGATCAATAATGGTTTGGGCTGGGATATCTTCAGAGGATCGTACGGAGTTAGTAATTATAGAAAACGGTTCTCTGACAGCTCCCAGATATGTAGAGGAGATTTTAAATGAGCATGCTGGTCCTTTCTTGGTGAATATGGGCGCAAATTCCATTTTATGGACGATAATGCGCGACCACATACAGCACATTTGGTCAACGCGTATATTCAAGACGTCGGTATCACCCGCATGGAGTGGCCAGCTCGCAGCCCAGACTTAAATCCCATAGAGCACTTATGGGACGAGCTCGGGAGATGCGTTAAACAACGCTCTCCAGCTGCAGCTAACTTACGTGAGTTAAGAAGTGCGCTAGTAGAAGAATGGTCAAATATAGACCAAAACCGTATTAGAAATTTGATTTCCAGCATGCCACATCGTCTTAATGAAGCGATACGGGCTCGTGGAAGAAATACAAGATATTAAATTTACAGAAAAGCTTTCATTTTGCAGATTAACTGTGTTGTATATTTTTGTTGTCAAAAGTTAGAAGTGATTTTTTTTGTATTTTTAGTCATCATCATCTCAGCCAAAAGACGTCCACTGCTGGAAAAAGGCCTCCCCCAAGGATATGAGGGGTATTTGCCGTAATCGCCACGCTTGGCAGGCGAGTTGGCGATCGCAGTAGGTTGAGGGTAACCTAAGAGTGATGCTGCTGCCCATCCTCTGGAATGGTCCCTTAGTCGGCTTTTACGACACCCACGGGAAGAGAAGGGGTGGTGCAATTCTTTAACCCCGGCACCACACAGGGAAAACAATGTATTTTTAGTACTTAAATAAAATTATACAGTTTACAAACGTGTTATGTATTTTTTTTTATGTATAAGTCAGTCATCTATAACATACTACAGTTTCACTAGTTTGTGTTGTGTAATTAAGAAACTATCACACTTTTTATAAGCGACCCGGAATTTTTGCGGCCCAGTGTATATTCTCATATCATAATCTATCGTTCAACAGTAATATTAAGATTGACATCCGGGCGGGTAATTTGTGGCCGTACGACATAATATTATTACTAATAAGGCAGGCAAAGTACAGGGCACAGCTCAGGGCTGCTATTACCACTGACCGTTCTCTGAAATTTCATTCGCATCGCATTGAATTATGCATTGAGAAATGAAATAGACATCGGCCAGTTGTCGTTTCCCAACAGTTACTGTAACTAAAGCCGACTGGAAGGTGAACCGAACAAAACATTATCTTTCCCGTAAGCGGGCGGTACTGTAAGTTTTTCTTTCAGGTATAATTTTTTTTTGTTGTTGTTTCCATAAACATCAGGAGGGAGGCTTATCTCCAGTCTTAATTCCAAAATGCATACTTTTTTGTTGTAATAAATATTTATAAACAGTTTATGGCTAATTCCAAGGAGTATTTACTTTATCATTCAACCATTTTTCTTTAAAAACCTTCAATTGTTTCATTAACAATTACGTCCTGCAAAGCGAGGCACGGTTCCTACATGTATGTATTGGTTAATATCGGCCAATGGTGGCAGAAAGGCTTTATTAAATTATTCACAAATGTCATTTACAACGCTCGTGGACTGGGTACTGAACGACAGAATAGTTAACCTTCAAACTTTTATGTGTACACGTAATCATTTGTCAGGCTGCCGATGCCGCTGAGACTATTTCAGGCACGTCAAAAGGCAGCCTTCCGAAGGCCGACGAATCTAGAATTAAAATACGAGGGAAAACTTTTTGATTCAATTACTAAATGGCATTGACCATTCAAAAATACTATTGTAGAAAAAACGTAACCACTATATAAAATTTTAATATTACAAAAAAATAACTCAGTGGCGTGCACTCGGAGAGGCCTACGTCCAACAGAGGCCTATTGACTGTATAATCTGATAATGAAGAAAATAAGAAACATTCCTCTATAAGATTTTCTCCTTATCACACATAATTATAGAATATTGTATATCTTAGCTCCATAAACTACTATTATTAAGTATTTTGTTACAATAAATGCGCAATAAAATTGCTGAAACTTTTACAATACAACCTCCATGTCCTAAATATTCATTTAATAACACCCTGACGTTGTAAACTCGACGTTTGGCATCAATCAATAGACTACAGTTTACGTTGTGAATTATAAATGTGCTTCAAAGTGCCACTGTCACCTTCCAATAACGGTTAATCAACAAAGGGCATGGGGCCTTGCTCGACGCTAAATGTTACTTCTATAGCAAAAAGTAACTAAACAATTACGTATAGCTGTATATTCCTGTATATGCTGTTTCACTGCTGGGCATCTAGACATCGCTACAATTAATGGGTATTGGCTTAATCGTCACGCTCTTGTCTATTTTACGGGTTGCGCATTACATACTCGGGTCACAAATCTGCATCCAAAAATACAAAACATTAAACATCGGAACATATTTACCCCGAACTGGAAAAAACATATATATGTGCAAGTCAGCCCACTCCCCAAAGCATTTTAAATAGTCATGATATCACCAAGCAACGGATCGGAGCGCAAATTTAAAGCAACTGTATTGTTTAAAAGCATCGACATTAAATTGGTACCATTCCGTGCTGGTAATCGCTGCGGCGGTCAATGTCAGCCCACTGTCCATTTACTAATAAATTGCCGTTATTCGTGTCACTGCCTGCAATGATAGCATTAAAAAATATAGCCCGGGTGGCCGCGAACCGTCCCGGCCATGCAGCCCCTGCCCACGGAGATGTATCTGGGCATGGCATGCATGTGCATGGGCAGCCTGACGTGTAGTCTTTACGCCACCAGAGTCTTTCCTCTGCTCTGGTAAAAAACGGGGCTATCACCGAGACAGAGCATGATTGTGAGGTCTATGGTCTATGACAATGCAAAGTATAAAGATGTTGTCATGTCATCATGACAACCATTGCATACCCGTCCAGGTGAAAGTGACCGACAACCCTCTCATAAGAAGGAGAGGTTGTTCAGTCTAAGGTCTTGCGGCATTACTGTAATATAATATTTTACTAAGTCGCGTAGAAGTATTTTTTATATCTTACGTTTAGGCACTTTGCTGAAGGCTCGCCCAAATGTTCAACATACAATTAGATAGCTATCACGTAATATCTATTTCTTTCTACCACCAAACAGCATTGTTTGTATTGCTGCGTTCTGGTTTAAAAGTAATGTACGTGTTTTCCTAAATCGCGGTTTAGAGATTTTTGTTGGATAATATGACAGAAGTAGGGAAGTAGAGTCTAAAACCAGATCAAAGTAATTCTAAATGAACAGTTCATAGTATTATTTCACTACGGTACAGTCAAGAAGTTTCACATCAAGTCAGTTCACAGCCCCTGGTGGCTTGTTCATCAGGCGAGCCGTATGTTCATATGACTACTAAGTATTACAAAAAAAACATGTACAAAACATACATTGACACCCCGTAACTTGTCCTAACGGCGACATTTTTGTTACAAACAGTTATCTTAAGCCAATGCCGAATGCCGAGCCCACTGCCTACACTAATACATGCCACATTAATCATATATAGCCGACATTGAAACTAAATTCGATCGAGCGTTACGTGGACAAACCGCTTCAACGACAATAAATGATGGTATCACTGTTGATAAGTAATTAATTTCGTGGTTTATTCATAGCTTGTTCAACGAAAATGCAGTGTTTATATCGATATGTAAACAGGACAGTACTAAGACTAATATAGGATTACAAAACAGTGTAAGCGCAAGGTGAACTGTAAAATAAAGTAGGTATACTCAAGTAGGTAGTAAAGAGTACAATAATAACGTAGAATCCTAATAGATAATTATTACGATGGAATAAACACAATATAATAATTTAATACAATGAATGATAGCTGGCAGATCAAAGTGCATATGCGTGGATCTAAAAATATCTTAATTAATTTTAATTTTTTACTTCCATCATCATCATCATCACAGCCAAAAGACGTCCACTGCTGGACAAATGCCTCCCCCAAGGATATGAGGGGTATTTGCCGTAATCGCCACGCTTGGCGGGTGGGTTGGCGATCGCAGTAAGTTAAGACTTAACCTCAGGAGAGATGCTGCTGCCCATCCTCTGGAATGGTCCATAGTCGGCTTTTACGACACCCACGGGAAGAAATGGGGTGGTGCAATTCTTTATCCCCGGCACCACACAGGGAACTTACTTACACTCTGTCTACTAAAAGTCTAAGTAATTTACTAACACCATAATATAGGTCAATGGTCTGTAAATATAATATATTATTACTATTTGAAAGGAGCAATATCTAGAATATTTATTATCTATACTAATATTATAAAAAGGAGTATTGTATCTGTGTATGTATGTATGTTTGCAACGAATAAACTCAAAAACTACTGGACCGATTAAAAAAATTCTTTCACCATTGGAATGCTACATTAGCGCTGAGTAACATAGACTATATTTAAAAAAAGCGAAGCAGGGACGGGCCGCTAGTATCAGAATAAAAATGTATCTACATGCGGGATTTTAAGTGTATAAAAGTTTTACACAATATTTATAGAAAAAAAATACAGTTCAAAAAAATTTTGAAGTTACCTTTGGTATTTTTTTATGAAACAGACTATCTTTACCATTACCATTTTTTTACCCTTACCGTTTCCGTGTCAGACTTTTTGTATGCAGTCCTAAAGTCACGTGACACTATAATAAAAGTCAATCAGAAATACAGCGAGCGTTGCCGCAGGTTACCGAGAACGGTTATTAAGTAATTTCCTCAAATATAAATAAAAAGGGGAATCAAAAAATGCCGTCTGAAAATAAAAAAGGATTCTATATTGCATCGGTATTAAGATTGCTGCTACTTAATGGAAAAACGAAGCGCAAACTTTAATTGAAGGAAAATATTGTTGTGCATTTTAAACTTTATGATTAGTGCTATAAGAGTGATGAAGATTGTAATATATATGAGTTAAGCTTAGGTTGGACCTATAGCGGTTACTTCATCATCATCATCATCATCATCAGCCTATACTAGTCCACCGCTAGACATAGGTGGCTAGCGGTTACTTATTAAGTTATAATTTCAGTCTAAGAGAACGTTAAATAATTGTATTAAAATCGCTGATAATACAAAATATCAATGTTTAATCAACTAATTTACACGATATGATTTTGCAATTTTGCATTTAATAATGAATAACATTAAGATTAGTATTATTTACTTTTATCTTCAGCTCACCTTAGCATTTGGCAGAACATTCAACGAAGAATACTGAAAGAACATCAATAACATTTAATTCGAAAATGAGGATCCACGAGTTTTCAGGTAATTGTTTTATGATCACATATTATTAACTTGTTACCCTACACTTCCCTGGAAGGTTGTAAGTTTATATTAAGATATAGATAAGCTTAATTAGACGAAGTTTGAAAACACTGACAATGCGTTTATTTAAACGCTTCGACGTTAGCAAAGCTTTCAACCCGCTCTGACTCGAACCGCGACTTTACGTCTCCCGTGCTTAGCAGTGCGTGCCGTGAGAAATGGGCAGATGACAGGCGATCGAAGGGAAAAATAAAAAATATTGCAGCAATGCATAACCCTCGGTGAACCCCGAGCAAGTACAGGAACCGGTGGGTAACAAATTAAGTCAGGAAAGGTTTTATAACGAAACAACATGGACGACAGATACTGATTTATAGCACAGACTAAATAGATTTGTTATTTAAAGGTAACTGAGTATAATACTTTGCCCTGTGTAGTGCCGGGGATAAAGAATTACAATACCCCATTTCTTCCCATGGGTGTTCTAAAAGCCGACTAACGGACCATTCCAGAGGATGGGCAGCAGCATCTCTAAGGTTACCCTCAACCTACTGCAATCGCCAACTCGCCTGCCAAGCGTGACGATTACCTACGGCAAATACCCCTCATGCAAATCCTTGGGGGAGGCCTTTGTCCAGCAGTGGATGTCTTTTGGCTGAGATTATGAGTATAATACCTTTATTATTATTTATTGAGGAACTATGCACATTGAGGAGCTTGATAGTGCAGTGGTTAACGCGCCCGGTCCGGAGTACTAAGGTTAAACAACTTTTGCAAAGGTCGATCATCGGATGGGTAATCAAACATTTATCATTTCGAGCTCCTCCGTGGCACATAAAGCCATTGGTCCCGGCTGCATTAGCAGTCGTTAACAACCACCAAACCGCACTGGGCCCGCGTGGTGGTTTATGACCCGTTCTCCCTATCTATCTATAGGGAAGGCTCGTGACCCAGCAGTGGGGACATAAAAATGAGCTGATGATGATGATGATGATGATTATTTATTGTATAGTCACAAGCATTAATATGTAAACAATGTTATGGTCTCTGACCAATTAGATCGTGACCGTGCTAGGAACGTATCAGGCACAGAAAGTAACACAACACGGACTTATGAATCAACTGTATCAACAGCGGCTGATACCGGTGCATAACGGGTTTAATGACGTCAACAAATTGTTGGCGAGAATATTTTGCCGGAGCCGGAACATAACAATGCTACAAACATTGATGTTATCGCGACATATTTAGATAAGATGGTGGTAGCTAGCCAGGCGGACAAACAAGCCCTACCACCAACCAAACAGAGTACACAAACCAGGGACCTCTGGGTCTAAACCCGGTGGTCTTAACCACTAGACCACAGAGGTTAAAGGTCTAGTGGGCATAGTCTCATACTTCTCAATACAAAGAATATTTTTTTGCCTGACACGTTCCTAGTACAGTAAAGGTGTGATACGGTCTAATGGGCAGAGAACTCTTAATACAACAATAGTATAGGAATCAAAACTAGCAAAGTGGACTATACGGGAAAGTGGACCTTGTAGAAAAGTGGACCACGCAGTAAAGTGGACTATGCAGGAAAATCAAGTAGACCATACGGGAAAGTGGACCATTCAGGCAAGTGGACCATTTAGGAATGTGGACCTGAGGTACCTGAAGGGCCAAAAGTGTATATATGTTAATAGTGCTCATGAATGTACGTTGTACCGCAATATGATTTACAAAAACATCAAGGATTAAAAAGAATCGTCCAAGTGCGAGAGGACAGAAGTAACCTATATAGTTCTTATTACATTATGTGGGTAGATGGCGCTGCCAACTAGTAAACATTAGCTCCGTATTGATATAACATTTAAAAATACCAAGAGTTGATTATAGTCAGCATACTTATGAACTTTGTGTGTAGTGCGGCCTAAATATTGTGCACAAGTGTTGTTTTCAACAATTTCCAGACGTGTGTGTGTAAAATTGAGTCTGAATAGTGCTAAAGATAAACTGACTTATATTCAATGTTATTCGACATCGTGCTAAAAAAATACTGTTAAGGTCATATTTGTGATAATTGCAACACAATACAATCAAGTGATCAACTCATAAGAACTCAGTGCTCAAATTAAGAACAATTGTTCGGCCCGGACGGTTAATTTTTATTTAAAAGTGATAACGTACTGCAGCATTGTCAACCTTCTATCGTCGTGTCTAAGGTTATTCTTACTAAAATTTGAATTAACGCCATCTACTGAGACACTTTCACATTATTGTCATTGATCACGGCATTGCTTGCTGAATCAGTAGCGACATCTGCTGACATCTAGTGAAACTTGAACAGGAGTGTAGGGAGAACCAAAACGTCACTACTAAATTCGTCGCTCATCGCAAGGCACCAGTGGCGCAGTGGCAAGTGTAGTCACCTCTATACCCGGAGGTCGACAGTTCGAGCCCTCAACAAACTATCACTTTTTGCAACAAATATTTTATATTTAGAAATTTTAATTATATTTTCATCTTACAATGGCATCTTCTGCACCAAATCAGAAAGCCAAAATAACCGGCCGTAAGTTGTCAACGTCGGTTATTTGTAATAAATGTAAATTTTCCGTGTCTTTAAAAGACACTATTCAATGCTCCAAATGCAAAAACAGATACGAGTTTGATTGTATTGGTTTGTCAGAAAAGTTGTATCGTATCATGGATAAGGACAAAAAGCAAAACTGGAAATGTTCCCCTTGCTTACATGTGCGAGTAAGATCTACAGTAAGTACAGAACAAAGCAATGTGATGACAAGGCGTCAAAAAGCTACGAAGACTATCATGGATGTGCAGTCCCCGCTGCCGGCGGAAAATGTTGTCCAGTTGAATAGTACTAATCCATCACAGTCTTTCAATCTTGATAATTATTGCGATTCTCAAGCCGTACCAGAAGAGGATATATTGTCCGATGACTCGTACTTAGCTATAGAAAGGACATCAAGAAGCGCTGAGCACACCTTATTAAACGACACTATTACCGAATATGAACTTCGCGAAGAAATAAATCAACTAAAAATCAACCTAATTTCTACTGAATCAGAACTGGAAAATACAATATTAGAAAATAACACTCATAAAAAGTGCATTGCGAGGTTGAACAAAGAGATACAATTACTTAAAAGACTCTGTAAAATCCCTTTAAAAGAGGACAATACTCATAACAATGAACGTTCGTCTCAATGTTTAAATTTCGTAACCCCTTTGAAGGTTCCTATGTCAGATGGAAAGAGAAGACAATCACATAATTTCATACACTTTCAAAACAAAAATCTCAGAACTAAAACAGTCTTTATTAAGTGCAACATTAGAAATAGATAACCTGAAAAAATAAATCTCTGACCTCCAACAAAAGTTAAATAAATCAAGCACAACAACAACATCAAGCTTCACTAACTTTTTAAACTACTCGCAGAGTATACCAGAAACAGAACATAGTGTACTAAACGAAAACAAGAGTAGAGAATGTGTCATATCATCATATCAAAAGGCACATACCATATACAGGTTGTAGATTTGCATTCCCGCCATAATTTTACAGCTGATCGTAATTGGTACACTTAATGACTAAAAAATACTTTTAACACGGAGAAAGTAATAAGGAACCGATTGATTAATAAAATGATCTCAGTGTAAATTAGAATAGCGACCGTCGACTGACGAGAATAGGGGTGCAGACCGTAGTAGGTACATAAGAGCGCAGCGGGCGGACATTAAGTCGATGAACTTACGTAAACTTGTAGGTACTATTATGTATTCTGTGGTAAAGTGGCTTACTCTTACGCATAAGTATACTTTGTTGCAATAAACTATTATTAGGTACTTACTGATCATGTTTAAGATACTCGCAGGTACTGCTCAAAGTGGGCACCTTCACGTTCTATGCACAAATGAGCACGGCGCCTTAAGTTTCTAGGTAACTTTTGCAGCACACTACGATTTGACCTTACACTCTCAAAAGCCATTAAAATATTTTGTTTTAACTGCACAACACTCGTGATTTCGTCTTTATAAACCATTCTTTTTATGTCTCCCCACAAATAAAAGTCACACGGAGTCAAGTCTGGCGACCTCGGAGGCCAGGGCACTGGCCCACCTCGACCAATCCACTGGGTTCCGAACACTTCGTCCAAATAATCGCGCACTTGGCGTCCATAATGCGGAGGCGCCCCGTCCTGGTGGTAAAAGAGATTCCGGTGAAGAGCTAGTGGCACGTCGTCAAGCATTACGTCAACTACGTGCTGCAAAAGTTGCAAATACGAGTTGCTGTTGAGATAACCCTCGATGAAATAGGGCCCGAGTAAATGTCCACCAACAATGCCAGCCCACACATTGATGCTAAACCTATGCTGGAACGAATCTTTTTTGGTCTTATGCGGGTTCTGTTCGCGGTGAGCCCACCAATGTTCATTGTGGACGTTGTAAACACCGATGCGCGTAAACATACACTCGTCCGTCCATAGAATGCTGGCTTCTCGGTGTTCTAGTACCC